>JAPQWS010000168.1:12117916-13430000 GCA_028651295.1 Catharanthus roseus | reverse complement strand
TAGAACTTAACAACCAAAAAGCTCTGCGTCGAACTTCAGCCCCTTCGAGTTGGCCACGGGGGAACAGCTTCTGACGCCCCACACCATTGCGACAGGAGGGGGCTAGCCATACACCCACTGCACGGGTGGAATACTACTTAGTCAAGTAGAAAGGCCAACCTGAGAGCGAGGCAAGCCGGAACGGGCTGAGACTTACGATTCGAAGACCAAGTCAGAGACTACTGGACGTCTTGCAGAGCGACTCTCAACGAGGACGTTGAGACTGTTCGAAAAAAAATCTTTTTTGGCTTAATCCGCCTTTACTAAAGATCAAAGAGTACACTTGTACTCCGGCTAAGAAGGGAAAGGTTTTTTTAAATCCAAGTTTGCCTCTGATTAGATCCTTAGCGCAAGCGCTAAGTAAGCAAGCTACCTTATGTAAAAACCGAGGAAAATAACGTCAAGTAGAAACGAACAAGGTCTTAGGCACGATCACTATATCTTTTCTTTTTCTTTATCTCTCCTCTATGGAAACAGGGGATGGTACGTGACGTGGTATACCTGATCGTTTAGTCAACGAGACGTACGTACGACATAGCTCCATCTATATGTTCTTTGGAGCTAGAACCAATCAATAGAATGAAATGAAATAATGGTAAGCCTAGGGCTAGGGCGACGAACATGGCTCAAGAGTGTTTATACAAAGCCCTTAATCTTCTTCACTCAAAGAGGCAATGCACCCTTTGATTGAATGGTATTTTCTTTAATAATTATATAATAAAATAAAGAATGAATCTTTTGAAGTTATACGAACTTTCAAAATGCCACACTCCGCGTGTCACGAGCGTTCTAATCGAAGAGTCGTACCTCTCGGACTTCTTACGGTAAAGGCCAATGCACTGCCAGAGCCAGCGCGGTGGCAAACACGCTGTGCTGTAAGCTAAGCCCTTAACGGCCTTGTAGACGGAGGAGATATATAAAGTGTGCCGTGCGTAATTCATAAGAAAGTAGAATAGCACCAGTATGTTAATTTCACTTAGCCTGCCTCTCCCATGACTTTCCGGACCAACCAACCCGGATCTGCCCTCGCAAGTCTCTCTTGCATTTTTGGGGAGCAGAGCATGCAGCAAAATCGAGCAATGGATCTTATTCCACTTTGAAGCACGACTCTTTCTATTTCTGCGCTGGCATGGCATTTGAGTTGTCTACCTTCCTCTTTCAATCGAAAGACTCGACGCAGATAGCTCCGGTGCCCCCGCTTCTGCCTCTATCAGGCGGCGACAGCCCCCACCTCCACAGCCACAGCATGGAGGAGCTGCTCCTTAATCCGCACTACAACCAAAAAAAATGTTCTCCAGATCGATATATGATGCTAAACCGAGACCGAGATAGAGAGAGGGCTGCCCCTTTGTTGTCTCGAAGAGACAAAAGCACTCATATGAATGGTGCTAATTCCCACGTTCTTTCTAGTCTCGTTTGGTTTCGAGAGCCTCCCTCTCCCCGTCCCTGACTCGTCTTTTGAAAGCCGTCATCCTGGATTTTTTTCCGTATGCCGGGGAAAGTACCTCACCTTTTATTATTATTAAAATATCCTAGGGTCTCTATAAAACAGAATGAAAAGCCCGGGTGGAAGCACAAACAAAAGGAGAGAGGAAAAGTAGAAAGGGGGGAAGAAGTCTAGTGCTCGTTTTTACTGACGACACGTCTTTATCTAACTTTCATTTTTGAGTGCTTTCTTTGTTCGGATTGAAAGAAAGAAAAAACTTCCCTTTCTTTCTTTTATTTTTTTATCCCTTCGACGAATTTCGGCTATGACCAATGCCCCACTAGCTGAATAGGCGTAAGAAAGCTACCCGAAAAAAGGCAAAAGGTGCACCTTGGATTGAACTCGACGAATTGCGTTTTGCCAGAGAGATTTTTTTAGAAAGATTCTCCATTGGTAATTCAAAAATAGAAAGAATCTAAATAAAGGCGCATACGCGGGAAGGGGGCCCAATACTTCTTCATTCCGGGGGGGGGGGGAGACTAGCCTCCTTACTTCCCACTGGGCGAGAGGTGCACCTAACCCACCTACCCACTCATCAATCACGGTGTTCAGCTGACTTGCACTGATAGACCCCTATTGTATTGGAATTAGGCGCCCATCTTTTTACTGTTGTCAATTAATCTCTTCAATGTTCGATTCTACTCTATGTTAGAACATTTCTGTGAATGCTATTCTGATCTAAGTGGTCTTATTCTGTGTCCCGTGCTAGGAAGCATTACTCCTCTTTTCATTCCAAATTCAAGAATACGACCGATACGATTGATTGGTCTGTGCGTCTCTCTTATTACTTTTTTGTATCCCCCTGTTCTTCGGATACAATTCGATCCTTCTACGGCCAAATCTCAATTTGTGGAAAGCCTTCGATGGCTTCCTTATGAAAATATCAATTTGTATTTGGGTATAGACGGTATCTCTTTATTCTTCGTGATATTGACCACATTTCTGATCCCTATTTGCATTTTAGTGGGTTGGTCTGGTATGAGAAGTTATGGGAAAGAGTATATTACAGCATCTCTAATTCGTGAATTTCTAATGATTGCCGTGTTCTGCATGCTGGATCCTCTACTATTCTATGTTCTTCCCGAAAGTGTGCTAATCCCTATGTTGTGCGGAGCTGAGCATCTTCTATTCGCTGGGATAAAGCTTTTCCTCTGCAGGGGCCTTGTGCAGTAAACCCCCTACGGGCGGTCTCGTAAAGTAGTCCCCGCGAAGCTTTCGGGAAGAGGGGTAGTCTTGTGTGTAAGCATAGCATTTCTGGTCGAACCCGCCCAACCCAACTAAGAAGAACCGAACCTGACAGACACATCTTTTTCCTTTTGGGAGGGTACTCCGAGTAGTGGGTACCTTGTAGGACCTCGACCCGCCTACTCGGGTCTTGTATGGATATGCAGGAAGGGGTGCTCCTAGGTGTGTGTAGGGGTTGTGTTTGTTCGCGAGAATGGATTCCTCGTCAAGTCAGTTTGGGGGGTGTGGACACACTTGCGCGAATTCGGGTAACGGCTACAAGGGATAAATCGAAAGGAAACTGTACCCGACCAGGGATGGACGTAAACTCGTAAGCTACCGAGGGTAGGGATAATCGTCCAGGTCTTATTGTGAAAGAAAAAAGCCGCCCCGCCACAGCAGGCGGGTTTCTTCCTCTGTCGTCGCCGGGGAGTTCTTGGCGAGGAGACCTTAGGATAAGTTGCTAAAATAAAGGGAGGGACGAAGTAGCTCGACCGATAGGGAGAGGGTTGGGAAGAAGACGCTCGAGCGAAGCGAGAGGGAGGCTCGACCCGTTTAGTATAATTCCGAAGAAAGACTGTTGGCAGCAGATGGAGACATTTTTTTGCCCCTTCAAAAGGCAGGGTAGAGCTCGGCAGAGGGTTCGAGAATAGGGTAGGGTTCTGTCCTTAAGATTCAGATAAGAAAATAATTGAAAACTTTTACCTCCGTACAAGTGCTGCGTACAAGTTCCGGCCAGGATGATTGGGAAGATCAAACCAATTTGAACCGCTCACATCACAGTAGTAGTAGCGTAAAGGCCGTAAGTCGGGGGGCGGCCATAAAAGGCTATTACTTTCACACCTCTCTCTCTATCTATAGATAGAGAGATCCGCTGCGTGAGCAACCCGACCGTGCCTTACATGTGCTCTACAGGCCGCACTCCATCTTTTTTGCCAACGAGCCCTTTTTCTTTTGATTTGGAAGACGGGCGTTACGTTCGGTTCGAAAGGCATGGTTTTCAATATGTCTCCAGATAGGGCCCCACTAGTCCGGCTAGATAGTGAGCGGTTCTTTCGGGCGGGAAGCAGGCCGGGCCCTACAGGCGGGCATCCCCCGCAACGCAAGCACCATTGTTCGCCACCACCCGAGAAGCAAAAGATTCGAGAGTCCAGGCTTAAAATACATGCATAGATAGTGGTCTAATGCCAAGGCCGACGACTGAAGCTCGGGACGGAGCCGTATGAGGCGGAAGTCTCACGTACGGTTCTCTGAGAAGGGAGTGGCTACCTACTGGAGCTTCGACCAACCACCACCGGTCAATTCCGCTTTGGGGCCACCCCTTACTCTACCATTATTATAGGGGTATGGGGTTCGAGACAAAGAAAGATCAAGGCAGCATATCAGTTTTTCCTTTATACTTTACTTGGATCTGTTTTTATGCTATTAGCTATTCTGTTGATTCTTCTCCAAACAGGAACAACCGATTTACAAATATCATTAACCACAGAATTTAGTGAGCGGCGCCAAATCTTTCTATGGATTGCTTCTTTCGCCTCTTTCGCCGTCAAAGTGCCTATGGTACCTGTTCATATTTGGTTACCCGAAGCTCATGTAGAGGCACCTACGGCAGGATCCGTCATCTTGGCAGGAATTCCTTTAAAATTGGGAACCTACGGGTTTTTAAGATTTTCAATACCCATGTTTCCCGAAGCGACACTTTGTTCCACTCCTTTCATTTATACTTCAAGCGCGATTGCTATAATATATACTTCCTCGACCACTTTAAGACAGATCGATCTTAAGAAGATCATTGCTTACTCCTCAGTAGCTCATATGAATCTGGTGACTATTGGTATGTTTAGTCGGGCGGCGGCCGTTAGGTCACCTATTTTTAGTTATGGACACACACAAGGCCAAAACATGTGTGCCGGGCGTGCGACCCATCAACCTACTAGCAATGGGGGAGAAAACATAGCATGTCGCAATAAAAGCTTGATTCGAGGCGTCAGCAAAACACTGCCGTCTGTTCCAAAAGCAAAAGCCCCTTAGCGCCCCGGGACGGGAGTGGGGGACGGTCCTACGCGCAGGCAACAGCAGCACCGGCTCTACGAAGTCAGAATCGAATCTTTCTGTTGGCTTTCCCAATTCATTCGTGAATAAGAATTCAAGGGCGTGAAGCGAGTGCTTCTAGCTGCTTCGTCAGTTTCTTATTATATTATATTCTTTATGGCGGCTATGTTTTCGTGGTGGAAATGAACGAAAAGCGATATGAACGTGCTATTTTCAAATCGATTGATAGATAGCCTGATCTGTTCTGATAGATCAAAAGAGATAGAAAGGGAATCTATCAAGAATAAGGGGAAATCTCCTATTTCTATCTATTGATGAGACAACTATCTATTCTTGATCCATCAGAAAGAAATCGATATGTATCTGATGGAGTCTACATCGTACGTAGAGCGCCCGAGCGCTTTTTAGGCCAACTCAGTTCTCTTATCCATGGGTCCAATGCACTGGGCTCATCTCATGGAGGGAAAAACCAAAATGTAGTTTGTCTTGTTCGCCGCCTCGACGCATTCCCTTCTCTCCCCGGTATCGTCCCACACAGAAAGAAAGAGCGCGGAGCCCCGGCCCGACCTGTAGGTCCGCTAACGTAAAGCGAGGAGTTGAGCCTGAACTGGCGAACCGAAGTCACTTTCGGAACCATACTTCCTACAGCTAACATGTGTCCAGTCCCGCGGGAACGCGCAGCGCAAACGAACGTGAGTTGCTATACCGAATCCCCCGCTGGCCATCGGGGACCGAGTGGTAAGGCCATGATCTGCAGGGGAAAATCAAACTCATTCTTCCATTGGGGACAGGTGCACGAACGACAACTCCAAACGTCACACATCCGCCGCCTACCTACCGTTTAGGTGACACCAGCGAGATCCAGCTAAGGTAAGGAACTTCGTGTCGCGGCTCCTCCACTCCGCTGCGGTCTCATGAACTGAACTTCGTTGCCTTCCCGCGCGCGAAGCGAATAGGCGCTGTGCCGTGGGTCAGTTTCGGGGCGGGGAGCCGAAGAGAGACCAGAAGAATGCTTCATTTGGATCGACGAGCTTTTTCAGCCCAAAAACTAAGAATCAATGGAATGTCTGTCTATCCTATTCTATCTGTATATCTAGGGGATCTCTCTATACATATACAAGTTTTTTTTATGGCATGATATGATCGCCTAGCCGTAGCCGCATATCAGCTGCGCTCAATATGCGGGACGGGATTTCTGTTGGATCAGATCTTTTGGAAAGCTTTTGGACCTAGCGAAAAGGACTCTAAGCCTTCACGCAAGCAAGCGCGAGAGAAGCAAGCAAAGTAGAAGTAGAAGCTTTGCCAGAAGCAAGACGAGGAAGCAGAGCTGTCTACGAAGCGGTAGCTTCTCCCGACCGACTAAAATACAACAGTCGCGACCTATTTTGATTCGCGAAGGGTTTGGGTTTGGCAACAAGCAAACGGCTTTATATCATAGTTGCAAGGGTTCCAAACCTTAACTACTTAAGTACCAAAGGCTACTTTCGATTGGTTTCATAAGGGGGCTGTTCACTACAAGCTATCAGCGCTGAGCGCTGTCTTAGATTGAAGGTCGACTTTTCTTATTTCCGTTCAATCTCTAAGGCGGGTTTCCGCTGAGAACGGAATAATGTTCGTGTCCAAAGGTGAACAAAGGCCCTAGCTTCTAGAGTTCGCTGCTTTTCCCAGGCCGGAGAAGGGCTTATACTGCTCGCCTTTGTTTGATATGTTCATTCAGTACCAATACAAACAAAAACTACACCAAAATGGAAGGGCCACTATAGAAGCTAGAAGTAGTAGCCTTATAGTAGTCGGCCTAACCAAAGCGTCACGACAACATAAAATTAGCCTTATGAAAGGAATCTTAAGTAGGAGGCTTAGCCCGCCCGCCTACCAATCAAAGAGGCTGAGAGTAAGCGTAAGCTCGCCCGTAAGCTCTTCGAGCTTCCCTTCATTTGCTTCGCGGGAGCCGCACAGCACATAGCTGGAAGTCAGAGGGCCCATACTACCTGCCTAACCCTTCGCTCCGAGGGACCGTAGATCGGAAAGCGCCTTCTAAACCACCCCATTCATCCAAAAGAGAAGGGAAGGGGCCTATGTATTTGCATGACCCCTGCAGATTTAACCCTATCTACACCCGGAACCACTCCCCTAGCAGTCCTGCCACCACGTCGCAGAACGGGAGCTCGTGTGAAACCTTTGATTTCTGGCGTAACAGCGGTAAAACGTAACAAAATATTATGGCCGCCTAACATAGGGGCCGGAGGTACGGTAAACTCGGCCAAAATATGACACCCGAAGGGCCCGGCACGCACAATCCTATCCGAGTCCGAGTTTACCCCTTGCACTTCGGACAGCCGTCCGTAGCATCATAAGGAGGACCTCCCTTTCGAGGCCGCTAAGGAAAGAGTACGGTACATAGGAAGTTGGTCTTTCTCAACGTGGTGTATAGCACGAAAAACCTTTCGATACAAGATAGGGGCCGTTCACATGAAAGACCCAATTTTTCCTTTCTTCTCTTCTTTCTCTTTCCCGAGGGGGAAAGAGGGTATTATGGGGGAGGGGAAAGGCTTGGGCCTACCTATCCCGATAGGACCCCATAAAAGAACGGGAGCTGTTGAGAGGTTCCATATTTCCGAGACGAAGGGCAGCACTTCTGTACGTGATCGTAGTATCTCACGTCGTCTCGTCCCCGCTGCATTGAAGAGTACATATGCACTATGTTCTAGTTCACTGATAAGGAAGATAGATTTGGAGTGGGGGTCTACGATGTGATACTCAAGTATGACCCGGGGAGATAATGCTAGCTATGGGTAGGAAGCAGGAACTATTATGTAAAAAATTTCGGGGGGATTACAGATCCCTTATACTACCATAGATCGACAGAGCGGAACGACCAGAATAAAGAAGTTAAGTTAGAAAGCCGTATGATAGGTGGTAACTATCTTGTACGGTTCGGGGGGTAATCGGCGTACTCCGATCAGTGGGGAGGGGAATCTTTGGCTCTATCGAACATACAGGGAATTGGAGGTAGCATTCTACCGATGTCAAGTCATGGATTGGTTTCTTCAGCCCTTTTTCTTGTCAAGTCATGGAATAAAAGTTTACGAGTAATTTTGAAAAAAGTGTAAACTGTTGATAGGCATTGATAGTAATTTTCTCTATTATTTAATTTCTAACTCTTTCTCAGGTTCAATAAAAATAAAATTTATATGTGGGTAGCTTTTATAAACATTTAATTATGAGGAAAATGTCTAGATTGATGATTTTTTTCGATGATCCATATGAACCCTCAAGAGATTTTTGTAATATTTTATATAATATCATGTGTAATATTTTTAATAATATTTTTCCCCTTAGAACATGTTTGGTACAATAGAAGAAAATGGAATGAGATGTCTTTCCACTCTGAACACCCTTCCAACCAGAATGAGTTCAGAATAATCTTTTTATTTCATTGTTTTGATGAAGAAGTTAGAATGGAATGATGATTCTTATTCTATGTATGATGAAACTATTATTCAATATCGTAATAAAATGAAATTTTGTAGTATATTAATCAAATATCGTGTCATTATAACTTTTAAATATTTAAAAATTGATATTTAAAATATAGACATCATCAAGGCATAAATATATACTCAAAAAATGAAGACATAAATATACAATAAAATATAAATAAAGAAATAGTTAACAGAAAAAAATAAATATTAGAAAGTGGTTTGCTTCGAAGTTAATTTTTTGTAATGAATTATCACATAATGTTTTTATGTGGATGATATTATAACTAATAGTAATATTTTTCATATAATATTGAGAGGGTATAATAGGCACAAAATATTTTTTTCTCCACTTCTCTTGGAAAGGTCTTTCTTACTTCCTTTTGGAATCAACTTTCATGTGGAAAGACTTTTCCTGCTTCTACTTTAAATATCAAACACATGCATAGAAAAAAAAAAGTTGGAAAAGTCATTCCATTCCAGCGTACCAAATGTGCCGTCAGCATTTATTTTTTCTCTTTAGGATTTGTTTGTTAGGTATTAATAAAATATAGTATTTTAGGAATGTTACCGATAGTGTTATAGAAGATATTATTTATGATTCAAACCCACCATATGAGTGGTATATTTAGAAATTTGTTCGATTTTTTTCCATAAAAAGAGTTAGTGAGGACTAATATTTTTTAAAAATTGTTTTAAGACTAAAATTATTTTAAAATATTTTTAAGATTAAATGAAGATTGAAGGAATAGTTTTGAGATTATTTTACTGATTTCTTAAATATCCTATATGTTTTTGAGATACTAGAAATTTATAGCCATAAACAATTTTTGTTTTTCTCTTTATAACAAAAAACTTTGATTTTATCTTTTTTTAGCCATGAACTATTTTCCTTTTTCTCTTTATAACCATAAACTATTTTTGTTTTTCTTTTTTATAATAATGAACTAATTTTTTAATAAATTGCTATACTTGAAAGGTCAAAGATAGTTTATGGCTATAAAGAGAAAAGAGAAAAATAGTTCATTATTAGAGAAAGATAAAATCAAAGGCTATGAAGTTAAAGAGAAAAGCAAAATAGTTTCTGACTAGAAAAAGATAAAATCAAAGTTTATGACTATAAAGAGAAAAGTAAAATAGTTTATGGCTTAAAAACAATAAAAAAATCAAGTTTTTGACTATAAAGAGAAAAACAAAACTAATTTATGACTTTAAATAACTAATATCTCTATGTTTTTTATCTTTCACATTTTAATATCACAATCTTTAAAACGATAAGGAATTTAAAATATTTTTTCTCATATGAAATAAAATACCTTTCAAATTAATCTCTCACTTGTACAAGTTTCTACGATAAAAGTATTTAAAGTGATTAAAATTTTTTGTTTTTGTATAAAAGAGTGTAATAGGAAAATATTATTAAATATTATTCTTTTTGCTGCATTATTAAATATTATGTTGGTTTTAAAGGAAAATAGATATGGTGTGACCCAAAAGGAGTATGATATAGTATTCCATCCTTTTCATTAATATTTTTGTTATTTTATTTGTTACATAATGTGAAAATAATGTAACTTTTAATGGGTTTATTATATATTTTGATAAAAAATAAATTTGAACATCTTTTAATATAAATATTTATAAAAGTAATAATGAGAAGAAGAATCAATATGAAAATATTATAATTTATATAAAAAAATTTAAAAATTTGTATTTTATTAAAAAAGTGTGATATATAAAATATTATAAATAAAATAAAACATTATTCTGAAAAAAAAGAATGAGTACAATATAAAAACTTCATGGAGACTCGTGGGTACAAGAGTGTTGTACATAACGGTGTTTCTCTTGTACAGTTTGGGAAGGAGTGGGTTGAGTGTTGGGGTTTGGAAAGAGTCTCAGATTCTTTTTTTTAAAAGGAAAAAGAAAAGAAAAAAAAAGTCTAACATTCATCAGTTTGATTATTATTTATCGAGAATTTGGGTTTTGTGTCCTTTTGCTTCCATCATCCATCGTTACAAGGATCTAGGAGCTGTTCGTTTGCGGAGTAGATATCAAGAGCCAATGTTTTAATCCTGATAGTGGTAATGTGATAATTTTAACCTATCCAATATGAGGGTGGTTCCTTGTGTGCACTAAGTTCTGAGCCTCCAATCTGCAGAACCTTAGAGTCACTATGATCTACATCCTCTTCCTGGGTGTTGGACAGTCTGGTGAGAGCCTTGAGAGTAAGAGATTTTGTCTTTTAGTAGCAAGGATCTTGGAGTCTATTCTTTTAAATATATTTTTTTTTAAAAACGGAAATAAGAGCTTTATCCTTCGGCTTTAGTTAAAAAAAAAAAAAAGAAAAATTTAATGTGTTTTCTTTATTGGAGGCAGATAAATTTGTTTATACAATTTTTTCTAAAAGCTCAATAACTTTTACTAGATTTTAAATTTACTTAGATTCATTAAACTTACACTATAATGTAAAATATTTTATCCTTAAACATATTTTATCTTTTTGAGGGAAAAACAAATAATATCAAGCTAAATCGGCTGGAACGGCCAAAAAAATTACACTTGGTACTATTTCTATCTAGATATCGGAGTGGTAATTTGATAGGGCGCATTCAGCTAGGGTATGCGTTAGAACACTCCTAGAAAGCATTACATATGAAATAAAAACATTCAACTTATATTGATAATCGAGAGAATCTACCTATGAAAGTATCTTCGAGGGCTAAAATTGCTACTCTGCATATGTAGCTCACCAATTGCATACTTGCAATCGCTTTGAAGCAAGAGATTTGTATATCCAAAACGATCTGCAATCCTAATCCTTCACGAATTGTAATTGTCTCTGCGTGTTACAAAGATAGGAACTGATCCAACATTTGTGTGAAGGCAAATCTGACTGCACCTTGATGATTTTAAAGTAGCTCTCCAATACCCACCACATTAGTTTGTGTCCAAGAAGCATCAACATTAAGCTTGAGTTGTCCGATCTCTGGCGGTCTCCAATATAGGATACTAATTGGGGCATATTAGAGCACTTTCTATTAGCTAGGGATCTCGCCTTAGTATTGGCGCTTTGGTTGTCATTGATAATCAATTTTTCTTTGCCAGTAGCATCTATAGTAGGAGTAGATTCTTAGTTAGAAGCCAGTACCATAGATGGTTTGACATTAACGAGGGAGTATCTGAGGGAGTACGTACCTTCTCATACTCCTCTTAGAATGCATGAGCTTGGAGCCATATGTTCAAAGGTGTTTGGTTTTTGTTCTGGAAAAGAATGGGATTCCTATGATTCCATAGACCCCATAAAGTGTATGAAAAGCGAGTTCTCTAATGTGATGACTTTTTGAGCAAAATTTCAAGTCCATAAATCAAAAAACAAGAAAAATATAGCGACAAAATAATTTGATTAATATTTGAAGTGGTTAAAAATATCTAGAGAAGTTACTGATTCGTTGGAGAATCCTGCGATTACTCTCTTCAATAAAACATTGATTCGTCGGCTTGGAAGCTTGATCTTAGATTGAACGAACTTTGATTGTGAATCAAGGGCTTGAAAGATTGATCTCGAATGAGAAAAAATTTGATTTTTAACTTAATAGCTTGGAAGCTTGGTATCGAGTTGGACGAAGTTTGATTTTGAATTGAGGGTTTGGAAGCTTAATCTCGGATAAGACAAACTTTGGTGATAAACTCGAGGACTTAGAAGGCTGATCTCAGATCGTAGAGTATTTAAAGCTTTCTTCACTCTTCTGATGAAGAACTCGAAGAAATGCTTGAATATTTGGAGAAGACCTTTATTGGGAGCCTCTGAGAAGAGCTTTTGCGGGAGCTTTCACTTTCTTGAAGCTTGAGTGTCTTTTGAATCATCTCTAAGCCTCGGGGAAGACCTTTATTTATAGGCGGAGATGGGGGTTTGGGTTGCTTGCTCACTAAGTAACCCATTATCGGTATTGGGTCGATCTAGTTCTTTATTTGAGACCCGATGGATTTAACCCATCTTTATATGGATTTAATGTAATCTCATACAATAGATAAGTAATATTACATCAGATGTTAATAGCAATAAAATCTCATAAAGTCAAGAACTAAATCAAAACAATAGCTAAATATAGCATTATTTTCTAATATTCTTTTATTAGCCTCTAGGTATAAGGTCTTCTAAGTCTAAGAGCTCCTCAGGTTCTGTTGAAGACTTATTTATATAATAATAATAGCTTAATCCCATATGATGCATCTTGATTACCTAAATCTGCAGATCTGAAAGATAAAAATAGTGAGCTAAAATTGCCAGTGAGTCTCAATGTGTGTATGCAAGTGTAAAGATATTTTTAGATTTTTCTTTAAAAAAAAGACATAACATTTGATAAAGAAAATAAAGGATTTTTTTTTTTAAAACATAATGGAGAACCCTATTTTTTAAAACAATAATGAAGACCGGAAAATAATAAACTGATGGTGCTATTAGTATATCAAAATAAACAACTTTCGGGAACCAGAACCTTTCCCAGTGAAACAACTTACCACACGCCATACATGTACATGATTTCTTAACCTTATCCCTCTTATCCAGAAGTGAACTAGTAGGACTGGGGTACCCACCAGCTTGAGTCCACGTGTCAATAGCTCTGGGGTTAAACCTCCTAACTTAAGAGATATGTTAGTAGAAAACCAGTATTCACACTACGGGTATACACTACTAAGCGACAATCAGCCTGATGCTTTCCCTGACCTAGAGCTTCCCACATAGGCTGAGATCCCAAAAAAATTCCAGATATCCAATACCAATGGTTAGAGAGGCCCTCGTACGGGTGACCAGCCATGCACATGCGATCCGCCATTAGTAGGATAGAAAATATATAAATATTTCATGTACGAGAAATATATAATAAAAACATTTTCTTATAAAACTTTGAGAAAACTCTAGATTTGGAAATATATTTTATTTTCCAAAAATGACTTTCCAATTTAGAAACTTGGAAATATTTCTAAAATAACTTTGCAATTCAAAAACTCGATAAGACTCTTTTATCAAATCCAAGTTATCCAATTTGGGGAGAGATGCACCTCCGTTGGAACTTTTTTCGGGATTGGCACCTAAAGCCAATAATAAATATTAATATCTTACAATAAAGTTTTGTTATAAAATAATCCAGACTTAATGCATCTCCTCACATCAATTCTTATCAACTTTACGTACAAAATAATCTAACATTTTCTTTTAAAATTCTACTTTATTTAATCTCTATAGCAATTGCTCAAATAATAATTAGAATACAAATTCCACACATATAAAGAAATCACAACCTTTAGGGGTTAATTTGTAATTAATAAAATTGCCATGGAAAATGTTAAACAATATTCAACTTTTTAGAGATTGTCTTTCAAATAAAACAAAGAGATGGATGAAATAAACTTACATTTTTATATTTTATTTTTTAAAGTTAGTGAACCATTTTACCCTTCTTTATATGTAAGAATTACATTAAAGGAAAAATGCTCGTTTTACCCTTAGTAATTCTTAAAAATTACAGTTATAAGAAATGTTTACTCTACCCTTAGTAATTTATAGAAATGACGGTGATGAGAAATTGTCTATTTTACCCCCATTATATCTAAAAAGACGATTCTTAACCCTCCTTAAATTAGTAAAATACGTTTAAATCCAAATTAGTCAACTAACCTCATCAATTGTCGAAGTTTTGGGGCATCACATTCTCACCTCCTTAAAAAGAATTTCGTCCTTGAAATTCATAATTCTAGGATCATTTTTGGGTAT
The DNA here is from genome assembly GCA_028651295.1 of Catharanthus roseus. Lineage (NCBI taxonomy): Eukaryota > Viridiplantae > Streptophyta > Magnoliopsida > Gentianales > Apocynaceae > Catharanthus > Catharanthus roseus. The sequence goes on along the minus strand of JAPQWS010000168.1, from coordinate 13,415,944 downwards.
TTCATCTGCAAGAATTCTTCAGTTTCTCAAGTAACTTCCTCTACTTCAGTGTTTCTCCATAACACCTTGTATAATGTTATTTGTTGGTTCCTTAATTTGTTCTTTTCTTTTTCCAAAATTTGGACTGGTTGGATCTTATAAGAAATGTTTGGGTATTGCTCTAAAGGTTCTTCATTTAGTATGTGTTTTGGAGATGGGTGGTACTTCTTTAATTGAGATACGTGAAATACATCATGGATCTTTGCTAAATCCTCAGGCAAAGCTAGACGATAGGCTACTCGTCTGATCCTTTCTAGTATCTCAAATGGACCGAAAAATCTGGGAGTCAATTTTCCTTTTCGTGGTTGACCAAAATTTTCTCTTAGCGGAGGATTTTTAGGAATACGTTTTCTCCTACTCAAAATTTAAGAGCCCTTCTCCTATTATCTGCATAACTTTTCTGTCGATCCTCATCAGCCTTTATCCTTTGCTAGATAATTTTCACTTTCTCTTGTTGTTCCTCTAATTCTAGTATCAATTTCAATTTCTATGACAGAGTTTTTGTCTCGCTTTCTTTCCAAAACGTAGGAGATATAACTTGCGTCCATACAATGCTTCGAAAGGAGCCATTCCAATCGATGCTTGGTAACTGTTGTTATATGCAAATTTTTCAAGGGTAAAATATCGACTTATTTTGTTGTTAAATTCCAAGATGCATGCCCGCAATATATCTTCTAAAATTTGGATTGTCCATTTAGTTTGCCCATTTGTTTGAGGATGTGTTGCAGTACTGAAGCATAATTTAGTTCCCAGAGCTTTTTAGAACCAAGGCCAGAATAAGGAGTAAATTTAGGATCTCTATCAGAGACAATTTCCTTTGGTATTCTTATAAGTTCATTTTTACCATTCTAACCATTGTCATTTTTTTTTATTTTTGTGCTTAAATGTTTATAAAATAGAGTTTATCGATCTGTTTCTTCTTTTATTGATTTTAGGTTCCTTCAAAATAAAGACATGTTGAAAACAAGTCAAAACGAAGGCATTTGGAGCAAAAAAGAAGCAAAAAAGGAGAAGAAAAACAAGCTGCCCAAAACAGTATCCATGGCCGAGCAATGTAGCTTCCAGTGGATTTTTGACCCTTTTAATAACTTTTATTGAAGATGTGTCATTCTTAAATATTTTAGAGTACTTCATGAGGTTTCTAGAAAGCTAAATTTTATCTCAATCAGAGTTCATTTGGTTATTCAAAGTATAGTGCAAAGATTCTCCTTCTTACATGACGTTCTAGTTTGACACTTTTCAGTAAAATGAACATAACTAGAGATATACAACTTCCATCGATATGATTCAAGATGCTTTGTAAATACAAGAGCTATATCTACAAATCATATGAGACTACAAGATCTGAATCGTCAATTAAATGGCTTAAAATATTCAAGAAGCGAAACAGACTTACTTGATCTGAAAAACAGAACAAATAAAGAAATTTTTGGGCAGTAGCTTTCCGGATCCCCAAAAAAACTTTCTTGATCCAAAAAGTCCCACAAAGGGACTAAAATACAATTTTTTATATTTTCTATTTATACTCTCGTTCCTTTCCATTTTGTAATTTGATTTCAAACTTTTTAACGAAAGGATTAGAGAGATTGTAGCAGCAAAGCTCTCTATTTAAGCTCTTCATTAGCTACATTATTAGAGAGCTAGGGTTTTGGATTAAATTTCATATTTTTTAAGAAGAGTTTAAATATGTGAATTTCGAGATTTTTTTGGGCAACTCGAGAGACGAGATCAGATGTTCACCGGAATTGCAAAATCTTCAAGACTTCCCCTAAGTTCCTCTAAACTCTTTCTATTCATGAATTTGTCTATGAATTTATGTTTTACAAATATGTTAGTGATTAATTTTATTTTTGTTTAAATGGAGATGAACACTAGAATACTTAGCTAATGCTTTATATGAATTTCTTATTTTGATTATTTAATTCTTGTTTGTTTGCTATTCAATTGTTGTGTTTGTTTAACGATTTTTTGGAGATTGGTAGTTTCACAAGATTAATTGGAATTGACAAAGGAAGGTTAATCTAGGACATTAATTGAATAATAGGAATTGGTAATTGAGTAGACATACTAATTAAGGTTTTTAGATCATTAATTATTAATCAAAATAACCTATAATTCGTTCATAATTGGGTTAGGGTTAGAAGACATTCTTCTCTAAACTATTAAATTGAATAGGAGGATATTCGCCTAAGCATTGGGTTTTATATAATTTTTGAGTGAGATTTAAGCAACCGCATTTTATTAATTAATTACAATAATTTTCTGATAAAAATTAACTTAAAGTTATAGAGGGATTCTAGCATTTAAACATGCTTTTTTTACAAACTTGTTTTAAAAACCTTTTTAATTGTTCTTCTTAGTTTTTAATTGTTTATTTATTTTTAAAACATATTTTCAAACTGTTTTATTTAATTAAACATTAGAGACATAGTAAGTAGTAATGTTTGTCCTTCTTAATAGTTCGACCATGCAGGGACTTTCCTTGCCTTATTACACCGTAGGTATGCCTGTCTAATAGTTGAATTTTATTAGATTAGAAACCACACAAGTTTTTGGTGCCGTTGCCGGGGACTAAGGTTGTAAATGGGGTAGGTCTTACCTGTACCCGAGCGGGTTTATACCCGTTTATAGCGGGTAAGGTTAAATTTTATACCCGCGGACTTGTACCCGTAGAGATTCTATTAAATGGGTATGGATAGGGTATGGTGATACCCAAACCCGTTTACCCGTATACCCGTTATAATAAAATAATATATATTATATTATTTTTATATTTTTTTATTAATACATACTTTATACCTTTATCCTATTCGTGTGTACTTGAACTTTTAATCATTTGAGTTAGAGATGTTAAAGGATTGTAGTTGTTGAAAGAGATGTTGCGGAAATTATGTTAATCATGTTATAATTTTTATTTTAAGGTTGTACATTGTTTTATATATATTCTTGTTTAAGAGGGAAAAAAATAGAAAAATGGCATACAGGTACGAACATACCCAGACCCACCCGAGACCCTGGAGGGCCGGGTCTGGGTCCATAAAATTTATACCCAAAGGGTTTGGGTCTAGGTCTGGGTCCATGTTTCACTATAAGGGTCTAGGTCTTGTACATGGAGTACCTTACCTGTCTGGACCCGTTTACACCTCTTTCGGGGACGGTAATGTTAGGAACACTATTTATTTACTCCTTTAATCGCTTTTCCTTTTTTTTGTTTTTTTTTGTTTTTTTAATAATTTTTTTAGTACCTTGTTGTATAATTTGTTGTTTCTTTAATACATCTTATTTTGTTTTATATTTTGACCTTAGATTTTTTTAATTTTTTATTTGTTATTATTATTGTTATTTTTTAGTTGCACTAGTAGTCCTAAGGAGTAATTCTTGGATCCGTTTTTATGCTCTCATTGGTCTATGCTTGTGTTCTTTATTCTTTTCATTTTTATTCCATTATCTTAGTTTTGTTTCCCCAACGTTGTGGACAATGTGTTCTTAAGTGTGGGGGAGTGTTTAGTTGTTTACTTTCTTAAATTGTTTTTATTGTTTATTTTTACAAAAAGTCAGAAACAAATTGAAAAATTCCAGAAACTTCAAACACGTGGAAAAATTCTCAAAAATTTTTTTGTTCATAAATAATTGTTTTTATCATTCTTGAAAAAAATCTAAAAAGATTTTCCTTTTTCTTTTTTTGCCACTAGAAGGCATAGAATAGAAGTGCATTAACTATTGAAAACTTAGAATAGCCATGATCTTTGGTTTAACTTTACACCCTTCTTTTGTTTATGCTTTATACATTGATGGTATTTTTGTACAATACTATTTTTTTATGAGGTAAACGAATGCTTTGAAAATCTTGGAAAATTGTCTTATATGATTTATTTTAAAGCACCATTTAGAACTTGTTTTTCCATACTTTGAAACGAAGAGTCTAGTTTTTGTTAACTCCGAGATGATGGTCAATAGATCTTCTTTGACCCGTTTGAGCCTTTCTTGCCTACCATTTTAACGCTAAATCCATAGTACCCTTTTTGAAGTTCATGCCAAGGGATTTGCTCCCTTCTCTTCTTTATCTTTAAACTCACATTTAAATATAAATGCCTCAATTGATGAGCTAATGTTCTATAAGTTTGGGTCGATTTGAGTAAGCATCACAGATAAGTGTGGGGGAAAAAGGGTAAGAAAAGAAAATTATGAGAGAAAGGGTATTTTGAAAAATTTATGTGAGAAAGAAGTCAAACAAGAAGAAAAAGTCTCAAGGTAATACGATGTTTTCAATTAAATAAAAAAAGTGAAAAACCCTTTTTGAGAAAGTTTGTATTCTATCAATCATTTGTTGATAAAAGAGAAAAAAAAAATGAGGAAGATGAAAAAAAATAGTTAAAGAGAAACGAGAATGAAAAGAAAGAAAGAAAAGTAAAAAGAGAGAAAAGTATAAGTTGAAAAGAAGATTTTATCAGTTTTTTATCTTTTGATATCTTTTATTCTCTTCTTCTCACATATGTACTTCCTTGATTTTTGAGTGATTCATGAAAGCTATATATTTTCATTGGGTTGTGAGCGTTGAACGAAAGGTAGAGATTGTTTCAAGAGATTGGAGAGAAAGCGACTTAAATGTTATAGATAACTTTGAATTTATCCCCTCTTTCGTTGCATTAACTCATGTTCTCATTCATTTTGTTTCCCCTTTACCTTCGTTTGATAACCACTTATGTCCCTAACCTCTCGTCACAAGATTGAAAGTCCTACCTAATCCGGGGATGACTTTAGCTAGAACTTAAAGTAGAAGGGTGTTGGAAAAGTTATTTTTTCTAAGTTCAGCCCTTTTTTATGAAAACACCCATAAAGTAGCCAACTTTTTGTTTTTAAGTAAGTGAAATGGCTATAATGCACAATGATTGTGCGTTATCATTAAGGATAACGCACAACCATTGTGCGTTATCAGTTAATCCATAATTTTCAATTCGCCGTTGTGGCGAATAACGCACAGTGACAGTGCATTATCTGTGACATCAGATTTTTTTTTTTTTTTTAGACATATAGTTTTATAATTTTATTAAAAAGACTGAGTTATTTTATTTAACATTTTTTGATGTATTTTTCATGATAATATTTATAACTATTTTAAAAAAATATGTTTAACTTATCACAATTCTATTTAAAAAAAAAAAAATGAAGAAGTAATTTAAAGTATTGTAAATTTAACTATCAAAATTTAGAGCAATGAAGTAGTGAGAAGAAATTCAAAGAAAAATTTCATTAATAGAAATCCTTAAATATTACAATACTTTAAGGAAAACAAACTTATACATCGCTTGGACCGGGGCTATTACAGTTTTTTCTATTATGTCCTGGCATTCGACATCTGCCACATCTTGGGAGAGAATCCGGATTCTATAATCCATTTCCCCTTGAAATTGCATGCCCTGTTTCTTACCTCGTTCCTTGTTCATGTTTGGAGGATAAAATGTTAAATTATGAGGAACATCTCCAATAGTTCTCATTCAAGACCGGATGAAAAATCACTTCGTATGTTCTTCTGTATGTTTCTAGCAAATATATATCCGGCACATAATATCTGCTCTCGTACCACTTTCTCTGCAAACTGCAAGAGCATGAGAACAAGGCAATGTATATACTTGCCATTTTCCACAAGTGCATGATTTATTATTCATCCGCAATGTATAGACGTTATTGTTGGTACCAGTAACCCGGATTGTATATTGTAATTTTGTGTTCTCTTGATTTTGATTCAATCCATAGGAACTTGTCAGATATTCGTGTTGGAAACGGATGCACACAATTTTGAGTTTCCTCACGGTGTTGATGAAAGTATCTAACTAGTTTGTTGAATATTATTTCAACCAGGGGTTTTAAAGATAGGACCCTAGCTTTCTTCAACACACTGTTAAGTGCTTCAGAAATATTGGTCGTCATGATTCTGTGTCTATGCCCGCCATCATGCAATAGTGTCCATTTCTCTGTGTCGATCTTCATCAAGTAAATATAAGCATCTACATTTCTGTCTTGAACCTCTTTCATTACATGGTCAAATTTTCACAGCTTTGATTTTGTTCCGGCCTGCCACATCAAGCTTTTTAATTCTGTAGACTTGAAGGTCTTGTTGAAATTTGGTTGAATGTGGTGTAAACAAAACCGGTGAACTGCATATGGAGGTTGCCACAAAGGTTGATTTTGAATAGCATGTAAAATCCCTTTGTGGCGATCGGAAATAAGATATATGTGTCGATCTTTGACAACATACTCTCGTAGATGCTTGAGGAAGCAATTCCAGCTTGAGGACGATTGCTTGTCAACAATTGCAAAAGAAAGTAGGAACAAATGATTATTAGCATCCCACGTACTTGCAATTAAAAGTACACCCTTTTACGGTCCCTGTAAGTGCATTCCATCCACAGAAATTACCGGCCGACAATATTGAAATTCGTCTATACTAGGGGAGAAACACCAGAAAACAAATTTGAAAATATAGTCTGGGGGACTGCTCGTTCTGTGATGCAAGAACTCGTGGACAGTCCCCGGGTTTGTATCCTGTACAGCTTGTAAATATTTAGGTAAAATATTAAATGTTTTCTCGTAGCTGCCAAAAACCCGCTCAATGACAAATTTTCGAGCATACCATGCCCGCTTGTATGTGCAACCAGTTTGAAATAATACCTACAGTTCTTCGATGACGTTTGACTTAGGTATCTCTGCATCATTGGCAACAAGGTGACTTATTGACATTGAAATAAATTTTAAGGACATGTTTCGATGCTTATTTTGTTCAATCTGCACCAGACATGTGTGTTCCTTGACAAATCTAGTTATTTCCCAGCGACCGTACTTTGCTTTCTTTATGATGCAGATGTACCATGAACAGTAATTAGAATCACTGTGATGGTAACATTTTGCGGTCCATTGGTCACTTTTACTTTTTACAAGTCTATATTCATAGCCCATACTGATCAACCACTTCCGACCGCACTTATTGCTTGCACTTTGTCAACGAATCTCATGCCTAACTGAATGTCAGTCATGGAATCGTTCCAATCGAGTAAACTTAAGGTACAAGATTAGTCAAGGTCATCTATAGGAGAACCGGAGCCTATATCTAGGAATGCTCCAGACTGTGTGTAGTCATACCTGGTGCTGCTGTACCACTGGCTGCTTTCCCATTGAGTCACTGTGTTTTCTGTGACAGGGATTATAGGAGTTTATAAATCTTCTTCCTCTGCGTCATTGTCTGATTCAGATTGACTAGATGCTACATACTCTTTGTCCGAATCCCCAATTTTAGCATCGTCATCAGTAACGGTCGTGTACAACATAGACGACTCATTAGAAACTATATGTGTTATTGCTGTTTCATGTTCTGTCATGTTTATTATTTGAACCGGGTTGTGTGTAGTTGAATTAGTCTATTGTTGGATTTGAATAAATTCAACGAGTATATGAATCCCGTCCATTGCTAAGTTGGGTACAACGGTCAAAAGATAAAGCATTTCGTTATCATTATTCATGCTGAATAAAGTAAAGTGAAACATACGATGCTCTTCTGAAAAAGAAGGCACCCTCATTGTCATTCTAACGCTCCAAAGATTTGGATACATATCTCGATATTTCAATATTTTTCTTACCTGTTGGACATGTGATATCATTCGGTTCGTTGGCAATGTCCAAGCTTTCTGCACCACTCCAGTGAAATAGGGTCTATATGCACCATACGCAATCACTACATCCCAAAATAATAAAACTTTAACTGGGTGAATTGCATCCATGTTAAAAGTTTAGAAGTGTACGTAGATATGAAGTGTTGAAGTTGTGAAGTTAGAAATTGAAAAGGAATGAGTCTTGAATGGTTGTTGGGTTTAGGATGTATTGTATATAGTGGTCTTGTGAATGAGGGTGGATCTTCAATTATTGCCGAGATAAAGAGTCCACATGGGCTTGTCAGGTGTCATTATTGTGACTTGTCAATTCTGCCCACATGGCCTTGTCGGGTGTCATTATTATGACTTGTCAATTCTGCCCACATGGCCTTGTCGGGTGTCATTATTATGATTGGTCAATTCCACTCACATGGCCTTGTCGGGTGTCATTATTGTGGCCTAATTTCAATAATGAAAACCCTAATTAGTATAACCAAAACCCTAATTTCAAGAATGAATACCTTGAAAACAACGAAGCTAAATGAATGAAATCATAAATACATAAAATACAAAAGATATTAGGTACAAGAAATAATGTAATTACCTAAACCCTAAATCCATAAAATAAAAACTCTAAATTTAAATATAATTTACAAAACCCTAAAAACAATAAAGCTAAATTTGGGAAATCATAAATACATTAAAATACAAATTAAAAATATGCATCCCAAAATAATTTTATTACATAAACCTTAAATATATAAAATAAAAAACTCTAAAGTTAGATATAGTTTACAAAAACTTAAAAAGAATAAACTAAAAAATACTAGGGCCAATCAGATGGCGTGAATCTGGTAGTCTTCTTCACAGCACGATGACCAAATCCAAGCTGCTGTGCCGGTGTCACCACATCCGTAGGCTCATCATCATACTCATCTGAATCAGATGAAGATGCTGTTGATATAGGCATATGTTGTGTAGATGAACCAACCGTGTACGGAGGAGGAGGTGCCTGAAATGAAGGACTCATGGTACATTGAGCAAGAGGTGCCTGAAATGAAGAACTCTCAATGCTCGGAGGGTGAGGTGACTGAAATAATGAAAACCCTAAACCCGGTGGGGGAGGCGCGTATGATGTAGGTGGATGGGACTGTTGGTTGCGTCAAACCCAAACTAAAAGATGGCATATCGAGATCAGGACTCTCAAGCGGTTCAACTTGATATGAAGACCCTAAATCCCTAAGTCCACGTCCTCCAGATCCCTCGCTCGTCTCTCCTACATGAACTGGGTCTGCATGTCCTTTACCAAGGTCAGGAGGGGCAGGAGGCCGGCCTTCATGTGCCCCCTCCCCAGGCAATCTACGCGCCCCTCTTAACTCCAAGAGCACCCCAGTCCGGTACGAGTTCCTGAGGACGGCGACACAACGGGCTACATTGGAAATGTCTGTTGAATATCGTGCTGTGATGGAGTGCAGTCCAAGGTACCACTAATAGATACCATGCACCTCCGAATGATAGTCTGCACTTTCTTTGCAAAAATAGTCATCTGTGACGGAGATGAAGGTGGTTCTTGTATTACCACTGAAGCCATGTCATCTACCTCCTGCAGCATGGAAGTCTTAAAAAAAAATTAAAGTGTTACAAGTCAATCATAAATAAATGAAATGCATAAATATACCAAAAACATGAAAATCTAGAATGTACCATCATCCGTCTGTCGACCATAGCAGGCTGGTATCCAACCGAACGGGTATCACGATTTGCTGGATTTTCAATGTACACCGGTGTGATTTCCTGATACCATCTAATATACTTGTCACTGGGGTATGATAAGACCTCAACTGCTAAGGTAGGGCCATCCCTAATATGCAGTCGCCACTGATGCCACAGCTCTATATGGCTAGCATATTGTGTCCCCTAATAAGTGTGGTCATTTCCTCTAAGCTATATCCAATGCAGATCAAGACGAGTATCACATGCGTCCGGTATATGCTGAGCCCGTGCAAATTGACGAATCACATGCTCGGGATAGTGATACTCTACTATCTCATACCAAATGAGTGGAACCTTTGCCCGCCACAGGTCAGATAGAACCAGACCATGGTTATGATAAGGTAGCTATACAAACTGTGAAGTCAAAATTAAAAATCAATATAAAGTTAAGTGCTTAAAAAATTAGGGTTTACACATAATACAAACTATTTTAAAGCGAACCTGATCAGATGGCATGAAATCTAACTGGTCCCTGTATGTAACTAGGGTGTGAGTGGGCAGTTGGCTGCAGTCAAAAGATGTGCACCATATGGCACCAAGTGGAGCAAGAGGGTTAGCCTGAACATCCGTCATCAACTGAGGCTGCAATACAGGGATACGCGACCACACCCAAACTTGTACTATGACTAAGGCTCCCCTTATCTGTCGTGCACCCCATAAAGCTGCCGTGCACAACTGCCTATATAAAAAACCAAGTACGCAACTATCCCAGCTATATGTGCTGATGGCATCAATATCCTCTAATAAACTGAGGTAGCGCACATGAACCAAATTTCCTGAGAAATAGGGAAGCATATGACCTCCAAGAAGTAAAAAATAAATCTACGAGTGTGCAAGATGAGGTCATCATTGGTTTCTGAACCGGTAAACGCTCTCAAAATTTAGGCTTCTGGAGGTTCCTTCTTCACCTTATAACCAGAAAAGTGACTAAGAGACAATTGTACACCAATAAGTCTCTCGATCATCTCAATCCAATACTGTTTCTGGTGTACACTCCAACTGGGACTAGTAACAGGCAAACCCTCTATCCGTAAACCCCATAATGCATGCACATCGTGAAGGGTTATTGTGACTTCACCACAAGTCATGTGAAATGTGTAAGTCTCCAGTCTCCAACGCTCAACTAACGCGGTAATAAGAGCGTGATCGAGTCCGATGTAACCACATCTAAACACTTCCCCTAAACCAGTCTTATTAATAAGATATACCAATCTACGGGGAGCCGTACTGTAACACTGGAATAGATTGCGACTGAAACGCCTACATTGAAGATCAGTGAAACACGTCTCGTGGTCCCCACTCCATATCAATCAAGACCTATGCTCGTGCTGTCTCGTTAAAATATCAGGGATTATGGGACCCGGATGCACGTGTGCTGAGACTTCTTCCATCTACATTATTTATAGTTTGAGTTACGGTCAATATCTATAAATTAAAGTAAAAAATTTTAAATAAATTATAATTCCAAACTTTCTAAGGTACGTTGTCTATGGTACAATTATTTTAGGGTTTTTAGGGTTTGTATGATTTTTAACATATCAAGTTTACTGTTTTTAGGGTTTTTAATGTTTTTATAATTTATGGTATAGGATTTTAATATCAAGATTTTAGATTTTTAGGGTTTACTGTTACAAAGTTTAGAGTTTTGCGGTTTAATGCTTAAAATATCAATTTTAGGGTTTTTTGGTTTTTTAAGGTTTTTATAATTTACGCTATAGGATTTTAATAGTATGATTTTTGGTTTTTAGGGATTACTATAAAAAAAGTTTAGAGTTTTACGGTTTAATGTTTAACATATCAATTTTAGGGTTTTTAGGATTTTTTTGGGTATTTATAATTTACAGTATAGGATTTTAATATTAAGATATTGGGTTTCAGGGTTTACTGTTAAAAAGTTTAGAGTTTTACGGTTTAATATTTGATGTAAAATTTAAGATTTTAATAATAGATTTTTAAGTTTTTTATTATTTAAAGTTTAGGATTTTTAAGTTTTTTAGGGTTATTGATGCTATATTTTATAGCTAAGTATTTTACTACTTGGTAAATTCAATATTAGGGTTTTAGGGTTTAGTCCATATATATATATATATATATATTTAAATAAAAATCTTCATATTGAGAATGGCATACAATTAATAATAACATACTAAACCTTAAATTTCCAAGTTTTGGTTCAACTAATTACAAAAAAAAAAAAAAAAGTGAAGAGAAAAAAACCCAAATTCCAAGTCCCCATCTTTTCTACTAAAAAACTTATAAGAATGATGCAAAATAATTATCCAAATAAATAAAAAAATTTCAAATAATCATAAAGTAAAGTAAAAAAAATTACCTAATTATCCAAATAAATTCATCAAAATAATTCATCATCCTAAAATCAATTTTGCAATAAAGAACACAATTATATACATAAAATGAACAAATTTGCGCAAATTTATCAATAACAACAAGTTTAAACATAAACACAAAACCCACTTTCACAAAAATAAATTAATTCAAATTGACAAATAATCCAAATAAAATTCATAAAAATAATTCACAAACAACAATTAACAAGCCGAAATAAACAATAATTAAATTTAATACATAATACACCAAATAATTTAAAATAATAAAAAACTTACTAAAAATTAAAAATGTGCCTTCGTATTGATAAGCTTTATCTACTGTTTTCCATTCCAAAACTCTAACAACCTTCGTACTCCAAGGAAAGTCTCACCGATTCAAACTTGAATTTCAAAAATTGAACAAAATTTTTACTGTAAATTTTGAAATAAAATACAAAAGTATAAGAAGAAGAGAAGATACTAGTATAAGAAGAAGGAATAAAATAAAAGGAAGAGGAAAAGGACTTACCAGGCAGTAACGGCGGCAGAGCAGCGAGAGCGACAGCGGCACAAAGAAAGAAGAAAAGAAAATTTTCAGGGAAGAAAGAAGAAAGAAAGAGGAAAGAAGAAAGAAGAAAGAAGGAGGCGGGGTAGGTTTTATAACGTGATAATGCATGGTCATTGTGCGTTATCAACAATAATAACGCACAATGGTTGTGCGTTATAATGACTCATAACGCACAATCGCTGTACGTTATTGACGACTCACTGCCACGTCAGTGAACGATTCCGCCACGTTGTTAAACATGATTTTTAATGCGTTTTAATTCGCTTACTAGTAATACTGCACAACCATTGTGCGTTATCACAAATGATAGCGCACAATGACTGTGCGTTTTGGTCATTGTAGGATTAAAAAAAAAAACTAAACAAATTTAGTATCCATTTACAAAAAATGGACTAAACATAGAAAAAAACCTAGAAAAGTCAAGGATATAGAGTGTAGCTTGATAAAGTAAATAATATCGTTAATTTCTAGAAATTTTTTTTTGTATATTTTTGAAATTAAGCATGAGTAATGCACAAACACACACCCCATTGATGCTCATGAGCTAGAACAGAATGTTGAATGTGTTAGTTAACTTTTGAATTGTGTCTTGATGAGTTTTAGCAATTTTTTTGTAACTCTTGGTTGTGTTTTGAAGGTGGCATGCCATTTTTCTTTTATAGTTATTGTTTTTGTGAAGTTTGTTTTATAAAGTTTTTTAGTGTTCTTTTTGTGTGATTTTGTGGGTACATCGTCTACAAACCCTCACAATACTTTACTCGTCCTCTTTGTTAACTTAGGGATTTAAAGAGCTTGTTGAACGTTTACTTGCAATCGTGAGTCCTAAAAAAGTGGCTAGTTAGTTTTTTTTCTTTTCTTTTTGCTTTTAGCCCTTTGTTTGAGGATGATCAAAGCTTAAGTGTGGGGAAATTTGATAAGTTCATTTTAACCATTTTAAGCATTGTCGTTTTTTTAATTTTTATGCTTAAATATTTATAAAATAGAGTTTATTGATCTGTTTCTTCTTTTATTGATTGTAGGTTTCTTCAAAGTGAATATATCTTGAAAACAAGTAAAAAAAAAGGCCTTAGGAGTGAAAACGAAGCAAAAAAGGAGAAGAGACAACAAGCTGCACAAAACTGTATCTATGGTCGAGCAATGAAGCTTCCAATGGATTTTTGACCTTATTAATGACCTTAATTGAAGATGTGTCCTTCATAAAGATTTTAGAGGCTTCATGAGGTTTCCAGAAAGCTAAAGTTTAACTCAATCAGAGTTTATTTGTTCATTCAAAGTATAGTGCAAATGTACACTTTCTCACATAATGTTTCAATTTGACATCTTTCGGTAAACCGATCATAACTAGAGATATAAAACTCTAATCGATGGGATTCAAGATGTTTTAGAAATATAAGATATTTATCTACAAATCATATGAAGATTCCAAGACCTGAATCGTCCATTAAAGGGCTCAAACATACTTAAGAAGCAAAATATACTTACAAGATCTGAAAAACAAAACAAATAAAGAAATTTTGGGACGATAGATTTCCGGATTCGGAAAGAAACTTTCATGATCCAAAAAGTAGCGTAGAGGGAATAAAATGAAATTTTATGTTTCCTATTTAGACTCTCATTCCTTTACCTTTCGTAATTTGATTCCAAACCTTTTAAGGAAAAGATTAGGGCGATTTTAGTAGCAAAATTGTCGATTTAAACTCTTCAATAGCTATATTATTAGGGAGCTAGGGGTTTAGATTCAATTCCATATTTTGTAAGAAGATTTTGAAGACCGAATTTCGGGATTTCTTTAGGCGACTCGAGAGATGAGCTCGGACGTTCACCGGAACCGCGGAATCTTCAAGACTTCCCCTAAGCTCCATTAAACTCTTTCTATTTTCATGAATTTTTCTATGAATTTATATTTTAGAAACATGTTTAGTGATTAATTTTATTTGTGTTTAAATGGGGATGAACCCTAGAATACTTGGTTAATGTTTTATATGAATTTCTTGTTTTGATTATTTAATTCTTGTTTGTTTGCTATTCAATTGTTGTGTTTGTTTAGCAATTTTCCGCATATTAGTAATTTCACAAGATTAATTGGAATCGACAAAGGATGGTTAATCTAGGACATTAATTGAATAATAAGAATTGGTAATTGAGTAGACATGCTGATTATTGTTCTTCGATAATTAATTATTAATCACTATAATCTATAATTCGTTCATAATTGGGTTAGGGTTAAAAGACATTCTTCTCTAAATAGTTAAATTGAATAGGAGGATATTCGCCTAGACATAGGGTTTATCTGATTTTTTATTGAGATACAACCAACGAGTTTTATTAATTAATTACAACGATTTTCTAATTAAAATTAACTTAAGGTTATAGGGAAATTCTACCATTTAAACATGCTTTTTACAAAGTTGTTTTAAAAACCTTTTTAAAATTGATTTTCTTAGTTTTTTAATCATTTATTTTTTTAAAATATCTTTTCAAATCGTGTTATTTAATTAAACAATAGAGACATAGTAAGTACTAGTGCTTGATCGTCCTGAGAGTTCGACAATCCCGGGACTTTCCTTGCCTTATTACACTGATAGGTACATTTGCCCAAAAGTGGATTTTTTTATGGATTAGAAACCATACAACATTTTCCATGTAACCTCACAATTATATCTATGTCTACTTGAGCAAGTTTATCCAATGAGTAGCTTAAGTTGATTGGTAAAAAGTGAGCCGTTTTGGTTAATTGGTCCACGATTACCCATATTGCATTAGGATTTCCTCGAGCCATAGGGAGTCCAGCAACAAAATCCATAGTAATACAGTCTCATTTCCATTGTGGTATTGCCAGTGGTTGAAGGAGTCTTGCTACTTTTTTTCGTGCCGCTTTGACCTTTTGACATATGAGGAAAGTTTGTACATGTTGTATTATGTCTCGTTTCCTCTTGTTCCACTAGAACTTTTTCTTTACATCCTCGTACATCTTTGTTTCTCCCGGGTAGATTATATATCATCTAGGATGAGCTTCTTCTAATAAAAGTTACTTAAAGTTTGGTTCACTTGGGACACACATCAGTTTCGAAAATATAAAGTAGCTTTATCTTCATGGAAATTAGGAAGTTGCTTTTGTACTACTTGATTCTTAAAATTTCCTGAAATCTTCTTGGTTTCTTGTGCCTTGTTGAATTGCTATTTGAGGTTTGAGATGATCATAATATTCGCAATCAGGCTTTTGTTTTCTGTATTGTTGAGGCATTCATCGAGCTCTTGTAAGCTAGTGGTTACAAGATGTGAGAGTTTACTCTTTCGGTTTAAGGCATCTGAAACGACATTGGTCTTTCCTGGATGGTATTTAATAGGGCACCGATATTCCTCCAAAAATTCCATCCGTCGTTGTTGTCTCATTCAATCCACCAAGATCAATAATCCTAGCATTACAAACTTGAAAAGTCTTACCTAATTTAGGACTGACTTAGTTAGAACTTGGAGTAGAAGGGTGTTGTAAAAGTCAAGCGCATATAGAGTTTGTTTAATAGAATGAATCATATGGATAATTTCTTGAAATACTTTTTGCATATTATTGAAACTAAACATAAGAAATGTGCGCAAACACATACACACACACCCCATTGATTTTCAGGTGCTTAAACAGGATGTTGGATGTGTAGTTTAGCTTATGTATTGTGCCTTGACGAGTTTTAGCAGTTTTGTAACTCTCGGTTATGTTTGAAGGTAGAAAATCTTTGTCATTTTATGGTTTTAGTTTTTTAAAAGTTTTTTTGGTAAAATTTAATTGTTGTTTTGTATAACTTTGTGGGTATATCGTCTGCAAACCCTCACGAGACTTTTGCTATTACTCTTTGGTAACTTAAAGGTTTAAAGGGCTTGTCGCACGTACTAAGTGCAATTGTGAGTTCTACGAAAATTGCTAGTTAATTTTTTTTGTTTTCTTTTTCTTTGTTGCTTTTGACCCTTTGCTCGAGGACAATCAAAGCTTAAGTGTGGGGGAGTTTGATATGTCTATTTTTACCCTTTTAAACATTGTTGTTTTCATCGATTTTTGGGCTTAATTTATAATAAAATGAACTTATTGATCATGTTTCTTCTCTTATTGATTGTAGATGCCTTCATAATGAAGATATATTGAAAATGAGCTAAAACAAAGGACTTTGGAGCGAAGAATGAAGAAAACGGATAAGAATGGACAAGATCGAAAGTAGATGGAAAATCCTAGATATCCGGATCGAGATAGTGACTATCTAGTTCTGCAGGCAAAAGAGAAACCAAATCCAGAAACTTTCTAAATCCAGAAAGCTGGACTTTCCTCATCCGAAAAGTCACAGCAGGGACTAAATTTCAATTTTTAGAACTTTTCCTTTCTGTACCCTATTTTACTTCCTTTTGTAATTTAATTCTAAACATTTTTAGAAAGGCTTTAGAGTAATTATGGAGTTGGATTTGGAGATTTTTCTCCTATATAAACCCATCAGCTAGGTTAATTTCATAAGCTTAGATTTTAGTTTCAATTCCATAATTTTGTAAGAAGATTAGAAGACCCAATTCGGGTGCAATTTCGGAGTTTCTTCAAGTGACTTGAAAGACAGGCTTGGATAATTACCGGGACCGTGGGTCTTCAAATTCTTTCCTAAGCCCCCTAAACTTATTATATTTTATGAATTTATATATGAGCTTATATTTTAGAATAATGTTTAGCGGCTAAGTCTTTTTGTGTTTAAATAGGGACGAACCTTAGAATTCTTGGTTAATGTTTTATATAAATTTATTATTTTAATGAATCTACTTAGCAGGGCATGTATCGGGAAGCTGTTGACCTAATTCTTGTTTCGTTGTTATTCAATTGTTGTGGTTGTTTATCAATTTTTCGGGAATTGATAATTTCTCAAGATTAATTGGAATTAGAAAAAGGAAATTAATCTAGGGCATGAATTGAATATTAGGAATTGGTAATAGAGTTGGAATACTAATTATGGTTTTTAGATCATTAATTATTCACTATAATCTATAATTTGTTCATAATCAGTTAGGGTTAGAAGAATTCTTCTCTAAAAAGTTATGTTGAATAGGAGGGGGTCTTCGTCTAGGAATAAGGATTATCTGATGTTGGAGTGAGTCCTACCAACAAGCTTTAATAATTAATTACAACGATTTTTTAAAAATAAAATTAACTTAAGTTTCAAGGGAGATTTTACCATTTAAACACTCATTTTTCAAATTTGTTTTAAAACCTTTAATTGCTTTCTTAGTTTAATTGTCTTTTAATTGTTTCTTAATTTAAAAAATCTTTTGAAATTTTTTTATTTAATTAGACAGTAGAGACGTAGGTAGTATTAATGCTTAGCCATCCCGAGAGTTCAACAATCGGAGGATGCTCCTCACCTTATTACATCGATAGGTACGCTTGCCTAAAAGTGGAATTTTGTTAGGATAGAAACCATACATCAAGCTTTTGGCACCGTTACTAGGAATGGTGACATTAGGAATGCTATTTCTTTGCCGATTTAATTGTTTCTATTCTAATTGTTTTATTTGTTTTTTTTTTTATTCTTCGATTGGATTGTGGCTGTAGTTAAGATTCTTTTTCACCAATTTTGTGATCCCTTTATTGTAAGTTCTTTTCGACTAGCTAATGCCCCATTGCCAACAGGGTGAATTAGTGGAATTTGACTCGAAAATCGAGAGAATGCTACAGAAAGTCCGCCACGCTATCAATTTTAAAACGATGCAGATAAAATGGCATTAGTTGTTGTAGATAAGGTGAAGGAAGAAAACCCAAGGGACCACCGCTACCACCATCAATGGAAGAACGTACTACAACAAACTATGCTAGGCCGTCTATCACTGGGACGAGCCCAAGCATAACAAGACCGGCGGTAGACGCCAATAAGTTTGAGATTAAGCCCAACATGATACAGATGGTACAAAATAATGTTCAATTCGATAGGCTATATGATGAAGACCCCAATGCACACATCGCCTATTTCTTAGAGGTGTGTGATACTCTCGAAACAACGGAGAATTGGAGGATGCAATTAAGCTTCACCTATTCTTATTTCCTTAAGGGATAAGGTGAAGTCAATGCTAAAATCTTTACCTCTGGGTTCTATCATAACTTGAGAATCTTTGGTGGAGAAATTTCTTGGAAGGTACTTTCCCCCAGGGCGTACTGCAAAATTGAGGAATGAAATATTCTCAATCCAACAAACCGATAGGGAAAGTCTCTATGAAGCTCGGGAAAGGTGGAAAGAATTGATAAAGAAGTGCCTACATCTTGGACTTGGGAATCTAAATCAAATCTTTTATTAATGGTGTTAGCTTCAGAGATAGGCAACTTATAGACGCTTCTGCCAGCGGCTCTACCTATAGTAAAATGCCCCAACAAGTATATATCGCCTTAACTAGTTGTACTTGGGGGGCCCAAGACCAAGGGGAAAAACGGCACGAGTACGTAGCATAGATACGCTAACATCCTAAGAGTCAAGGTTGGAAAAAGTTTGAAAAATTAAATCTAGCATCGACGGGCCACAACAAACAATGTTTTGTGATTTTTGTAATGTAAGGCACTCTAATCTTGAGTGCCCTAGTATGGATGCTTTTGTGGCTCAAGTAGACTATATTTAGGGAAATAGGCAAGGGAATAATCCTTATTCCAGTACGTATAATCTTGGATAGCGCAACCATCCTAAATTCACATGGAGCAATGAAGGACGACAAAGACCTCAAAAATCCTCTGGGATTTTAAAATCGCGGACCGACACAATTGTTGCTCTACAATGCATCTTCTTTGATTTCACCACTGAAATCCAATCTCAAAGACATGCTTTTCAAATTTATGAGTGCAACTGAGGCAAGAATGCAAAATCAAGATGTCTCCATTTGGAATTTGGAAAGCTAGATGGTCAAATCTCTAAGATAAACTCTTTCGAGTAACATAGAGGTAAACCCGAGAGAACATGTAAGTGCTATATAGGTAATCTACGATTAAGACGTTCCAATAAAGGAAACAATTATGGTGAATCAAGAGAAAAGCTCTAAGAAAGAAGAGATGATGACACTTGATATCTCCATATCCCAAGAAGTAGACCAAGGAAAGATGAATAGGGGGCCAGAAATTGAAGCTTACAAGCCCAAGATCTTTTATTCGGTGGCCTTTAATTGGGATAGAAGCAAAGACGAGATAAGGAAGTTTGTAGATATTTTTAAACAATTGAAAATTAACTTACCTCTTTGTGATTTACTTTTACAAGTATCCAAATATGAAAAATATCTTAAGGAGATGCTTTCAAAGAAAAGGAGATTGGACAAAGCATCAACGTATACTTTCAGTGAACAATGCTTAGCAATACTAATCAACAAGGAAAAGCTGCCCGAAAATTAAACGACGAAGGGAGTTTTTCTTTCCCTTGCATGATAGGAAAATTTTCCATTGATAAAGCATTAGCCGACCTAAGAGCTAGCATAAATGGTTTATCTTATAATAAGTGTAAAAAGCTAGGCCTAGGAAACCCGACACTGACTAAAATGTCAATAATAGCAGATATAAGTACAAGACATCCTAGAGGGGTTATTGAAGACGTTTTAGTAAAGGTGAAAGATCTTGTGTTTCTCGTTGACTTTTATCCTTGACATGGAAGAGGATGTTGATTTCCGTTTGATTTTAAGACGACCAATCTTATATACCTCGAATGCTTTAATGTGCGTGGACAAAGGGAAATTAAGCATAAGGCTTGAGAAGATAAAGTAGTTTTTAAATTCTCGATAACTCCAACCCTTTCTTCTAATAATGATGAAAAATTGTTTCTTATAGATTGTATTAAACATAACGTGCCTCTTTCGTTGTAGGAAATCAAGCCTACCCCATTCGAAAGACCTAAAACCTAAAAGGCAAGGAGAAGAGTACTTCTCCTAAACCAAAGAAGAAGGGTTTAATAACGTGGGTACCAATTCGACAAAGGGGAAAAGGAAGCGCCAAAATGTTGCCAGATTCTCATGATTCAAGAGGTGCTGATGGAACCTAAGAGGGAGTATCACAACTTTTTTTTTGTATATTTTTGTACTTTTTAATTGTAACATAGTTTAGTTTTTCTTTTGTTTTTTTTATCTTTTAGTTTTTCATTTTTGTTTGAGTTCTAAAGGTGAGTAGGAGAGTATTTATCCCTAAAAATTACATTTATTGGTATGAATATTGCATGTGCACCAAAAAGTTGAAAAACGGATGAAAACGGACAAAACTAGAAAGTCCAGCATAACACATGATCCAGAAAGAAGCACCACATTCAGAGTGGTTTTACCCTGAGACTATCTGGATTCGGAAAGTCCATCTTTCCAGAATCAGTAGCTGAACGAGAGTCAAATTTTTTATGCCTAGACTATCCGGATCTAGAAAGTCTCACTATCCAGTCTTGATAGTCGAATATTTCGTGAGGTGGGTCAGATCACAACACATGTAATCCATTTTTTCTCTAAAATTAAACTCCAATTTTCAACCGATTTTTCCCCTTTCTCTGACCTATTCTATCCAAAACCCCAAAATCCCTAACCCTCACTCACCAGTTTCTTTCTCTCTTCCCTGATTTCCCCTCCTCATCTACCCTCCTTCTTCTCCTCCGAACTTACCATCACCACTTCCATATTCTTTTTCTTCCTTCTTATTTTCACTGCTCCCCCACGCACCAACAAATTTCTTTTCCCCACTTTCGCTCCTCCTTTCCCTTTCTCTCACAATCATAGCACCATCACCCTAATCATTCTTTGTCAACCTACCACCACCATATTTTTCTTCTCCCTCTTTCTTACTTTCTTCCCGCTCTTGCTCTCTCTCTCTCTCTCTCTCTCTCTCTCTCTCTCTCTCTCTCTCTCTCTCTCTCTCTCTCACACACACACACACACATGCACACACCTTTTTCCCTTTTTTATTCACGCTTCTCGGGTTTTCAATCCAGCACAGCAATAGAAGTATAAAGGTGGTAGCGGCAGATACTTCCACGACAACAACTCAACACTCCGATAGTATCAAATTCCAGTGACGGCGGTTCATTTGACATAAACCAAGGCTAAGTTTTCCAAATTGATTTTTTCTTAGTTTTGGTTCTCATTGAATTGCTTGCTAGAATTCGTTTAAATTACCTGCTTGATTGTGTAGTTGGTTGTCAGTTAAATTGAATTTTTTGTTGCTTGTCTGTCAATTGACTGCTTGATTATTTCACTGCTTTTCTTATTTGCTTTTGGGGATGTAGCTTATTTTATCATTGTATTAATTATACACTATGCATACACATGCTACGTTTTGTTGTGGTTGCTGATTTTCGATTGTTGGTTGTGATTATTGTCTTTATTTTGTCACTACCCTTTTTTTTTTTCCTTACTATGCCTTGTAGAATCACGGAATCCTCCTCTTTAAAAAGGGATAGAATAGTTGACCCGAGCTCTCCCAAAGATAACCCTCCTATTCTCCCTTTCCCAGACAGAATAACCGATAGGTCGAATAAGGCGTGGTATGGAAAAAAAACCCTAATAGGATTGAGCCGGAGAGAACCCTTGACCGCACATTTGATAATCAATTAGAAATATTCAATCTTTTTACAAGTCTTGGGTGGGGTAAGATGATGACTAGGGCTGGAGTTTATTACTCTTCTTTGGTTAAGGAGTCCTATACCAATATAAAGGGAAAAAACAACAAAGATCTTATAACCATAAAAATCACTGTTAAGGGAGTAAATATAAATCTCGATCAGACCCTCCTCTCTACCATTACTTTTATTCCTAACGAGGGGCCGACCATTACCTTTGGGTCTACCTCCCGTACTATTTTTTGTGATGATACTTGGAAACATAGTGAGGTAACTCAAAGAGTAGGAATCCACCCTAGGCCAAATACTGGAATTCTAGGACTAATTGGAATGCTAATACTTGTCACCTAGAATATGGCTGTTTCTAGCCTTATAAGTAGTAATTTTGTCCCTAGGTCACGAAAGAGTTTAAATGAACTAAGGGTCCTAGATATTTACCTTATGGAACTTTCTGCCATAGAAAGATTTCCTCTTTCCATCGGAGTAACTTTTATCTTGAAAGCCAGTAGACTTCTTAAAACTCCTCTTTGCCTCTTCGGTCAATCTCCCATACATTATCATACATTGCATGCGGGAATGGTTAATACTAACAGGGCTCACCGTGTCTTTAGTTTTCCTGTACTACTCATGGATATATTTATTTAACTCTTGTTTGGTTGTTATTCAATTATTATGATTGTTTATCGATTTTCCTTGAATTGGTAATTTCACAAGATTAATTGGAGCTTGAAAAAGGAAGATTAATCTAGGGCATTAATTGAATAATAGGAATTGGTAATTGAGTAGAAATACTAATTACGGGTCTTAGATAATTAATTAATCACTAAAATCTATAATTCATTCATAATCAAATTAGGGTTAGGAAGAATTCTTCTCTGAACGGTTAAGTTGAATAGGAGGGTCTTCGCCTATGAATAGGGATTATTAGATATTTGAGTAAGATCTAACTAATGAGTTTTAATATTAATTGTAAATATTTTAAAATAAAATTAACTTATGGTTCTAGTGGGATTCTACAATTTAAACACTCGTATTCCAAATTCATTTTAAAACCTTTATTTGCTTTATTAGTTTAATTGTCTTCTAATTGTTTCTTAGCAACAATCTTTCACAAACTTTTTATTTAATTAAACAGTAGAGACATAGGTAGTACTAATGCTAGAGTGTGCAGTTTCATGGAGTTTTATGTATCACCCTAAAGAAAGGACCTATTTGCTTTCTCCAATAATTTCACAGTATGTACCAACAACATAGTGTTTTGGATAGCATAATTTGATAGTGTGCTCGTGGAGAATTAGATCAAAAGAGCATCAGAGGCCATAGATAGATTTCGCCCCTTCCAGGAGCTCAACTTCCTCCTGGTTTTCTCCAGAAGGAAATGGTATATGCCTTTACTCACACATTTGAGAATGATAAGCATGCGAAGATAGGTGCCAAGGGATTGGGAGATAGAAATACTGAACCTTATGGACAAATTGAGAGCAATCTTTGCTTGGACATTTGCAGAAAAAATTTGTTGGAATTTTTCCACATTTACTCGCTGCCTCGACTGTCTACAAAATTTTGTTATGACCTCTTCTATGATACAAGCCTGTTTCTTACTAGAAACACCAAATAACAGGAGGTCATTCGCAGAGCAAAGATCGAACAGGGTCGGGCCATGATGAGATAGCTTTGCTCCTTCCATTTCCCTCCCAATACAGCTGCATGAATAAGATGACTTAGCACGTCCATGCACATGAGAAAAAGGTACGGAGATAGTGGGTTGCCTTGCCGGATTCTTCAAGCTGGTTGGAACTCTTCAAGCCTTTCCCCATTCCATTAGACAGATAACAATACTGTAGAAGTGCATTTCATAATCAAATTGACAAAATGATAATTAAATCCAACGCTCTATAGAACGTTTTCCAGTAATTTCAAATCTATTCTATCATGTCTTCTCCAAATCAATTTTGATAGCCATCATCTTATTCTTTCCCCCCTTTTTTTTTTGTTTCATAGTATGAGCAACCTCCTGGCTAGGAAAATGTTGTCTGTAGCCTGCTGACCCGGTATGAACCTGCTTTGGTTATCCCCAGTCAGTTTAGCCATCAATGGCGTTAAAAGGTTTGCAATGACTTTAGTGACCACCTTCCTTAGGACATTATAGAGGCAATAGGATGAAACTGAGAGAAATGGGAGTGGCATTCAGCTCGTGCGGGAAGACACCATCAACAAAAATTCCTGAATGAACTTGGGACAGGCCGAGCCAATGGTTCCCCAAAATCTTTGAAAGAATAACGGAATGAAGCCATGTATGCATGCTGTCTTATTAGCCCTCATCTAGAAAACAGACTCCTTAATCTCAAGCTCCAATACATTATGGTTGAGCCAACATCTGTCTATCCGAGTGCGCTAGATTCAGAAACTTCCACTCCCCCAGTTGCAAGGTTCACATGGTTCTAAAGTATATAACTAGATATAGAACTCCCTCGCCAATTTTTTTAATTCCTCCGGATCTTGTACCCAATTGCCCATGGGGTCTTTAAGCATAGAGATGGTACGTTTCTTCTGTTTAAGTAAAGTGGGAGCGTGGAAAAAATCTGCTATTTCATTCTTCGTCAACAAACTATTTAGCTCTAGATTTTTGAAACCAAAAGAGCTCCTTTGTCTTTATGATTTGCCCATACTCCATGATCAACTGCAATTCAAGGCCTGATAGGAAATCCGAAGGCCCCCGTTCAAAACCCTTTTGAATGCCCCCTAACTATACCAAGTAGTTCCTTTTCCTCCAAAGGATGTTACCAAATTTTTCTTTGTTCCAAACAAGAGCTGCATGAGAAAAAGAGCGAAACATGGCCATAAAATCTGAACTCTCATGCTACCAATGATCATGTACCAGTTCCACAAAGCCATCATGTTCAAACCAGGATAGCTACATTCGAAAATCTGGATGCCTCTTCTTTCCTACACACTGAGCATCCATTCTTAGTAGTATAGAGTAGTGATCACTAGTAGTACGTGGTAAGTAAAGCAATGGAGAGCTAGGGAACAAATGAAGCCAATGTAAATTACACAGTGCATGGTCCAAACATTCCATGATGAACTGACCCTCACCCCTCTTATTAAGCCAAGTGAATTTAGAACCTGAAAATCCCATATCCAAAGTTTACAGGAGTCTATCACATCCCAAAAATCTAAAGCTTCTTTTTTGTGTATACTTCTGTCACCCGTTTTTCCTTCAAAAATAAAACTTGATTCCAGTCTCCCATAAGTAACCACAGGATTCGGATGTAAGTCCCCAAACTAGTGAAGTAAGACCATAATAGATTCTGGAAAGACACTTTTGGAGAAGCATAAATAGTTGAAAAATCCATTTAACAAATTCCCCACTTTTTACAAATAACTTGGTCATATACCCTAAGGATTTCTAAGTCAAAATTCTGTCATCCCAAAAAATCCAGATACCACCAGAAAACCCCAAAGCTTCGGCCGCAACCATTTTCGTAAAATGAGATCGTTGCACAATAATATTAGCAGCCGAACTATGAATTTTAGTTTCCACAAGAACTAAAATCAAGTTTATGCATTCGGATTAAATCCAAAATTTCAGATACAGTATTAGAGAAAGGTGCCCCTTTACAATTCCAAAGGAGACAATTCATGGAAAACTTACCAGGATAAGGAGCTATCATCTTCTTTGAGGTCATCAGCCCCAAGAAGATTCATCAAATCACTTTGAACGGAAGGGAGTTCTGTTGCAGCCACTGCTACATCGAAACTCACTGACCCAGCCTCCTTAGGATACTCCTCTGGTTGACCAGGGGGAATTGAAGCTAACTTGTCACCTGCTGGCCCATTGTCTACTGCGAGTTGGTTGTGCTTGGTCTTCATATGAGTCCAATATTTTTTCTTGGTCAAGCCCACTACAAAGATCCCATCTGAAGAGGATGAAGAAAGTGGCTTGGGCCCCTTTGGACGTTGGCTTTCATCGGGCCTCCTGTAACTCCTTTGGTCGTAGTTTAAAGCCTTTTTTTGCTCCACTGGGCTCGCCTACCTCGTGCGTTAGCCCATGAACTTTAGCACTTTAAAAGGGATTTGGAATGTCTGCAAGTTTTTTCTTCAGCACAGAGATCTCCTCATCTATACTACATCATTGCCTGCTTGATCAAGGGCAGCAAATTTGGAGCCCCTAAGAGTAGAATCCTGGTTCACTTTTTTCTCCACATGTTTTTCCTGAACCCTGGAATCACGTCCCTCTTGTCCCACATCTCTTTTCCCTTTTCTCATTACGCTCGATTTCGTCACTACCCGATTTGTTGCGGTTTGAAGTGAAATTCCCAACTCTGCTGGCTTAACACTAGTCTATCCCACCAGGCCTGTGCCCACTGGCTAGAGCCAAACCGATTTGTTGGAAGCATCCATGGACCAAAGCGAGAGTCTGTATTTGCCAGGGTTGCTCGTTTCGTCTCAAAAGATACGGCTGTGACTGATGCCGGAGAAAGCCTAGCTTCTGGTTCCACTGCACTTCCACTGTTGCAGCTCTCGAATAGGACCCTTCTCTATGCCGAAACTCCCACAATTGAAGCAAATCAAATATAGCCCCTCATACTCGACTGACTGTACATTCCCCATCACAGAGATCAGAGGTACTAAAGGTTGTCAGAAATCTATTTCTACACAAACTTGTGCAAATTTGCCCCGCTTGGTGGCTAATGTTGTAGGATCTACCTTCATTGCGCGTGCTATTGGATCTCCCATCCTCATGAGAAATTGTTCCTAGAAAAGCTCAATTGGGATTTCCAGGAAACACCCATACCAATGTAGAAGATATCTTGTCTTGTGATGGTCGATAGTTCAGCTTCTATTAGGTAGTTCCCAAGTACCATCCAAGGACCATCGTTAAGTACATGGTCATAGTCTTTCTTGGATATGAACTGAACGAGATAGTAATTGGCCTCCAAATTAATAACCTCACACTTCCAATCCAGTTTCTAGAGGTCAAGGATTTGCTGCATCAACAGTTTGCAGGAAATGTTTCTTCCAAGGACCTTGATGATTGGTCGGGACTTTTTTAACTAAGTTTTAAACCTAAAACTTGCAAGTGCACAAGATCAATATAATATGGAAGTATACGGGTATCGAACCATAGACAAATGCTTAACTACTTAAATTATTATCTTCCTAAATTAATTGTATAAAAGAAGAATCAATTTATATTATCCAAAAATTATTCCTAAATTAAGTTAAACTAATAAATGAAATAACTAAATTAAAGGATAATAGGAGCTTAACCAAAGAGATGATTTAGAATCTTGAATCCACCACTAACCTATACAACAATGATTTAATTCTATTTAGGAGAAAAAATTAAACCTTTATGTGGTGATCTAGGATACAAGCTTCGATTCACTAAAGAAACATATTGTGCTTAAATGCGTGACATAAACCATCTAACTATTAACATGACGTATTCATTCCTATGACATAAATCATCTAAAATTAGCATAGACTATTCAATTCTAAAACCCACAATATACTTGCAAAAATCACATATCTCTCATATTCAAGACTACAAGAATTAAGCATGGATAAAAATATTAATTAACCTAAATAATTATTCTACAAGAACAATCACAGAGAATTAATTGCATCAAACCAAGAAACATCCCAAGGCATGTAATCATATAAATAATATAATAAATCTCCAAAAATAAAATAAATCAAAGTCAAATGGCCAGGGTTTCATCAAGATTCTAAAAAGAAAATTAGTTCATGGTTAAAGGAGAAAGAAGGAACCAATTTGTAGATCATGGCTTTTTCTTCCAAATAATTTTTCGCTATTGCTCCTTAGATTTGCTGCTTCAAATTGTGACCGTTTTGCGACTGCTTTTCTTTGTCTCTCATTGCAGCTCTGGCAGCTTCTTGCGCAGCTGCTGTTGTCTCCCCATACAGTGCTCCTCTTTTTTTTTCTTGATCTTCTCCCCCTCTTCTTTTTTGTGTGGCTCTTCTATATATAGACAAAAAGAGAAGCAAACTTCTAATCCTTAAAGGATTCTACTGAAGTTCTAATCCTAATCTTTAAATGATTCTACTAAAGTTCTAATCCTAATCCTTAAAGGATTCAAATACTGCAACTTCCCTTTAACAAATTTACTATGGAATCTTTATTTTCCATTCTTTTTTTAGAAATCTGCACAAAGATAAATAAAATAAATAAAATATAATAATTATGACTAATAAATAAATAAAATATTTTCAAAGGCTAATAATTAAAACTTAAGATGTTTATTTGTATTAAAAATTGACTCTATCCTCCCCCACACCTAACTTTTGCTAGTCCTCAAGCAAAAATAAAGAACCAAAAAGAAAAACTAACTAGTCACTTTCGTAGGACTCACGATTGCACTTAGCATGTGCAACAAGCCCTTTAAACCTCTAAGTTACCCTTAGTAGACAAGTACGATCTCGTGAGGGTTTACAAACGACGTACCCACAAAGTCAAATAAATAATAAACTTTAGAAAAGATAGAGAATAATCCAAATTAAGTAACATTCATCAATATCTCAAACTTATCAAGACAAGTACTCCTTCCTCTTATTTTCAAACTCAAGTTAACAAACAAACATTCAATTATCTCTCATAACTAACGCAAGACTTGAGTAAGGTGGGGACATGGTCATACGAGAGTGTAAAATAAATACCAAATAAAATTTTCAAATTACACATTGAAGACAAATCTCAACAAGAGTTCATTCCATAGGCTCACTCTTTGTACCTTCTCTCCACTAATCAAGGATTTTCAAACTGAACTCAGATCATGTAGGACTTTAAAACTTGTAATGTAAGGTTAGAATATTGGTTATCAAACGAAGGTAAGGAATTCAAATTCAAAGAAAAGAGAGCTTGCAAAGAAAATGGATACTTTAAAATTTCGACAAACTTTCTAACTTTGTTTTTTTTCCTCCCTTTTTTTTTCAATTAATACATTAACCAACTTTCATCTTCTTTTTCTAAAAAATTTCATCATTTAAGGCCATTCTTTTTCTTACATTCACAAATTTGGACCTCTACCTTATGACTTGTAACAATTATGTATCAACTTTTGTTTCTTTTTCTCTTCTTTTAGCTCCATACATTTATCTTTTTTTTCTTTTCAGCATGGCAAGTCATATATATATATATATATATATCTTTTGTCAAAATAACTTATTCTCTACATAACACCCAAACAACAACCCATCATTGAAGCACAAGTTAGAAGTTTACATTAAGCTCTCTACAAAACTAAAGGTTAATATTTAAGTGATTTAAAGAAAGAAATAATATTTAAGGCTCAAAAGAGTACTAAGAAAAAAATCATGAAATTTGGTAAGCTTGAAAGGCACAAACGATTCAAAGAAGACTTATGACCGTCGTCTCTGAGTCAAATAAGGAAAATCTTTCTATTTCGCCTCAAGTGGTACTCAAGTAAGTTCTAGAATGTAGTGAAGAGATTTATCAACTTTATGCAACTCAAAAATAATGTAAAGGATTTATTAAGCACAACAACCCATGTGTTCAAGTGTAAGTCATGCAAGAGTTATAACAGATATAGAACATAAGTCCATCACCCTAATTAAAAACAAGAAAGCAAGTACTTTTCTCAACTTATTCAAGACATGTTTAAAGGAACTCAAATAGAGTCATTCTTTTAAGTGAAATCATATTTTTTTTGGTATTTTTCTCAAAATAATGTAAAAAAAAAATCAGCAAAAATTGAACAAAACAGACGATAAAAACAAAAAAAAAAAAAAAATTGACCCTAGAATAAAAGCATCTTCTCCCCGACGCCTAGACCCTACATTGTCTACAATGTGATAAAAGAATGCCAAGAGTAGAGAAGTGACAAAGAAAAAAACAACACAACTTGGTAGAAAAGGTAATATTAGTGCATGTACAGAAGAGTAATAGACCATCTCTTTAGCCTCCCTGATAATGATATGTTGTCTGATTACCCTACAAAACAAATACTTGTATCTTTCTACCAATCAAGTGAGACGATAAATAATAAAAAAAAACGGTGAAGACAACTAAGAGAACACAAAAACTTCCTTTTTTTTTCAAGAATAAAAAAAAAAATACTAACAAATTTAGGAGACAATAACACAAGCAATTAATTATCCTTTCCCCAGCAACGACGCCAAAAAACTTGGTCGAGACTTTTCTAACTAAGTCTTAAACCCAATACTTGCAAGTGCACAAGATCAATGTAATATGGAAGTATAAGGGTATCGAACCACAGAGAGAGGCTTAACTACTTAAATTATTATCTTCCTAAATTAATTGTATAAAAGAATTATCAATTTATATTATCCAAAAATTATTCCTAAATTAAGTAAAACTAATAAATAAAATAACTAAATTAAAAGATAATAGGAGCTTAACCAAAGAGATAATTTAAAATCTTGAATCCACCACTGATCTATACAACAATGATTTAATTCTATTTAGGAGAAAAGATTAAACCTTTATGTGGTGATCTAGGATACAAGCTTCGATTCACTAAAGAAATATATTGTGCTTAAATGCATGACATAATCCATCTAACCATTTCATTCCTATGACATAAATCATCTAAAATTAGCATGGACTATTCAATTCTATAACCCAGAATATACTTGCAAAAATCACATATCTCTCATACTCAAGACTACAAGACCTAAGCATGGATAAAAATATCGATTAACCCAAATAATTATTCTACAGGAACAATCACAGAGAATTAATTGCATCAAACCAAGAAACATCCCAAGACATGTAATCACATAAATAATATAAAAAATTTCCAAAAATAAAATAAATCAAAGTCACATGGCCAGGGTTTCATCAAGATTTTAAAAAGAAATTTAGTTCATGGTTAAAGGAGAAAAAAGGAACCAATTTGTAGATCATGACTTTTTTCTTCCAAATAATTTTTCGCTATTGCTCCTTAGATTTGCTGCTTCAAATTGTGGCCATCTTGCGACTGCTTTTCTTTATCTCTCGTTGCAGCTCGGGTAGCTGCTTTTGCAGCTGCGGCTGTCTCCCCCTGCAGCTCTCCTATTTTTTCTTGATCTTCTCCCCCTCTTCTTTCTTGTGTGCCTCTTCTATATATAGACAAAATGAGAAGCAAAATCCTAATCCTTAAATGATTCTACTAAAGTACTAATCCTAATCCTTAAAGGATTCAAATACTATAACTTCCCTTTACCAAATTTAATATGGAATCTTTATTTTCCATTATTTTTTTAGAAATCTTCAGAATGATATATAAAATAAATAAAATATAATAATTATGACTAATAAATAAATAAACTATTTTCAAAGGCTAATAATTAAAACTTAAGGTGTTTATTTGTTTACAAATCGACTCTATCAATGATAAGGGCTTTCTGCCATATCTCCGAGAGTTTGGTACTCTTCTAAATCAATCTTCATACACGGCATCTTATCTAAGGGTGTAAACAGGTCAAGACCCCGATCCTTAGAGTGAAACATGGACCCAGACCCAGATCCTCTGAGTATAAAATTTATAGACTCAGACTTGACCCTCCAGGTTCTAGGATAGGGTCTGGGTATATCGTACTCGTATGATATTTTTTTATTTTTTTCCCTGTTAAACAAATATATATAACAATGTATAACCCAAAAATGAAAATTATAACATGATTAACATAATTTTCTCAACATATCTTTCAACAAATATAATCATTTAACATCTCTAATTCAAATGATTAAAAGTTCAAGTACACACAAAATCCTCACCAGTAC
This sequence comes from Catharanthus roseus, assembly GCA_028651295.1. Classification (NCBI taxonomy): domain Eukaryota; kingdom Viridiplantae; phylum Streptophyta; class Magnoliopsida; order Gentianales; family Apocynaceae; genus Catharanthus; species Catharanthus roseus. The sequence continues at coordinate 13,384,247 of JAPQWS010000168.1, read as the reverse complement.
ACTAGTTCCATAAAAACAAAAGTCCTAATTTAAAACAATATATTAATCAGACTTACTTTTTTTTTTTGAAAGCTCAATCTAATATGCGTTTACACCCCTACCTACTTCGCATTGCATTATCTTCTCACTTCTTTCTGTCAATTTCTCACCATTTTCGCATTTTTTTCCTTGGAGAAAACAAACCCCAGATGTTCTCCTCTCTTTCAAGTACTGGTTTCTTCATGATTTTCTTCCTCTGAAGAAGCTCAATCAAGCCACAAAAGTATTCTATTCATGGAGAGGCAGAAAGTGGAGAGAAGGTTTGGAATTGGAGGAGGTTTCGGGAGAGAGGGAGAAACAGCTGGCGGCGACGACCAGATCTAGAACGAGATTAGAGAAGAGGGCCGATGGGAACAAATTCTGCTGCTAAAAACATCCAAATTTTTCCGATTCCATTATTGGCAGTGCTTTACTAATCTCCCAGAAAAACCCCAATTCACTTGTTGCTGTCGCAATTTGTGGCCTGGTTAAAAAAATTATTAAAAAGTGCTCTATCAACTTTGTTCTGTAACTTTGATAAAAAAAAAAAAAAAAACCTTTGTTCTGCAACGAACTAAAAGATTGAGCATGGAAATAATATCATAAATGTATAAATTATGTATTAATAAAAAAATATAAAATAAAATAATATATAAATATATATTATTTTATATATAACGGGTATACGGGTCTGTGTATTATCTTATCATGCCTAGACTCATTTAATAGAATTTATACGGGTATGGGTACGGGTACGAGTCCGTGGGTATAAAATTTTAACCTTATCCACTGTAAACGGGTATAGATCCGTGTAGGTATGGATAAGACCCGCTTCGTTTACAGCCCTATTCATAGCGCTTGTTTCTTGAGCCATAGGAAGAAGTCAAACTTATAGGTAGGATCTTTCCTGGAAAGGTCTTATCTGAATAGATGGTTTCCTTAAAGGATTTTACCTTCTCTGGCAGTGCTGCCACAGGCAGAAGAATCGATTGTGGGATAGGCGATCCGGTACCATGAATAAAGACGAGGGAGGGGACCTCGATCAGTTCACCGTTGCTCCTCCTCTTGCACTTTTTCACACTACGGGATACTCGGTCAGTTTCTTCAGTAGACTTCTCCGTCTCCGGTTGGCTAGAGAGCATCTCTGTGTCCACCATGTAATACTCAGTAGTGATAATTGGAAAATGTAATATTATATATGTACAATTTTTCTATTACAAAAATCCCACCTTGGTACTATGCACGAATTTTTGACTAGTTAATTTATATTGCAAAAGCAATATTATCCTTTTCTTATCTTTTTATTCATATACAACTTTCCATTTTCTCTGACTTTTTCGCTAAAGTAACCTTAATAAATCAAATATATGAAAATATTTGAAATTAACTAGTTAGTTAACAAATATATTCAATTATTCAATCGGCACCAATCTTACATTATCCTATCAGATAGGAATTTTATAATGTAGCTGACCTGTGGAATCAAATTGTATATGATGATTACGTTTTGATTTCTTCAAATGTTATCTACCCAGTTCAAATTTTCTGTACTACTTTGTGTACTATTCTATTTGCCATTTTCTAATTTATTATATTTTATTAATAAAACTTAATAAATAAAAATAAATTTAAAGAAAAAAAATCTTAAGGAGAGAATATATTATAAAATTTAGATAGATATATAGAATGGCACACAAAGTGATAGAGAGAATGTGCCACTCCCAAACAGTGCCACTGGCTCTTTAAATTGTGCTGGCAAAATGCCAATTGGAGAGAGGTCCAATTCGGTCCCCAAAATTTTCTTCACAATCACCCTCCAAATAACATGGAAAGCCACTACGCCTCTGCACCCATTCCCAGGGACGGAACCACATGGGGGCTCAGGTGGGCTTGAGCCCCCGAGAAATTTTAAAAGCTTTAGAAATTATGGATATTTTACATTCAAGTCCTCCTTGAAATTTTTTCTTCAATATAGTCCTAAAACTTAGGCTGCTGACTTTCAATAAAAAAAAAACTGAAAAGAGACCCTCTTTGGCTCTCTCTCTCTCTCTCTCTCTCTCTCTCTCTCTCTCTCTCTCTCTCTCTCTCTCTCTCACAACTATTTTGGCCCTCCCTCCTTAGTCCTCTTCGCGGCGGCCGGCGGTGACCAGCGGCATGCGGCACGACAGCGATAACGGCAACAGAAACAGGCGACGACAACGTGAGACAGACACACCTGCTGTGGCTACTCCTTCCTGCTGTTCTTCAAAGTTCGCAGAAAAAGTAAGCTTTTTAATTAAATTTTAAAGATTAATCTGTATAGAAATATTTTTTATTTTAAAGATTGTTTTATAAAATTTTTTGACTAAATAAAATTTTGATTTTGTTAGTTAAAAAATTTTCTTAGGTTTTTTGGTAAAAATATGATTATTATGTAATTTATGTTCTAATTAATTATTATGTCATAAGTGAAAGGTGTTGAATTTAATTTAAAATATTTGATTATTATGTAAGATTTTACTATGAACAAATATCTTGAAAAGTGAAAAAAGATATCTAATTCGGTTGAAGAAACATTATCTAATAAAGGGAATGTTAATAATGAAGATTGTGGGAAAAAACCTATTTTACTTGGTTAGAGTACAGTGTACATAAAGATGCAATATTTTGTTTTTGTTGTTATTTGTTTGCTAAATGTCACAATCACAAACATGGTGATGATATGTTTACAGAAGTTGGTTTTAAAAATTGGAAACGTGCTAAAGAAAAATTTAGAATATGCAAACTCGAAAAATAAAATTGCCATGGTAATTATTCCCTTCACATGTAAAACTCTATTTCACATCATTTTCTTATAGTGATTTCTTTTTCATTGTAAAAGTATTTGTATGAGTGTTATTTGTTTTTATATTAATCTTCTAATCATTTTAAATTAATTGTGGCTCATATTAGAGGTCGTCTTTTGGTCGTGTTCGATCGGTTATCTCAAGATTCTCAACTACTTTTGCATTAATATCTTTAGCTTTGATAGAGGTATTTATCTCGTGAGTGATAGGTAGTCATTCATCGTGAGTGATGGGTTTTGCTATTTTGTTTGTATTAATATGTGATACTTATCTCTTCAGTGATGGGTAATCATTCCTAGGGAGTGATGGGTGATCACTCCTTGTTGGTAATGGGCGATTACCTATTTTTTGTTATTTTATTTATAAATTTGAAATTATTTGAATGATTTTGTACTTGGAATGCATCTTTTTTATAGATGAAATTCTGACAAAATTTTTTATATTATTCAATCCCCAACTTTTCTATTCTAGTTCCGCCAATGTCTATCCCCCATCTCTAAGGGCCCCCTACCCGCCGCCATTCAGTTTCCTCTGGCTACCTGGATATAATATTTCCGGAAACCATCTTCTTTATCTAAAACGTAGAGCTAATACTATAATTCATAGCATACCTAAACAAATTTGGATGAAAGAAGTTCTTAATCAATTGTACGTTGTAAACCATCATTAGTAATAAAATTGATGACTTTTATTTAAAAAAAAAAAAATTAAACTTCTTCCTAATACTCGGAATTGTATCTTGTTACTGACTAACTATAAATCCGCAATGGAAAACATGAGATAGCAAAAAAATTCTTTCCATTCATCATTTAAATAAAAAAATATGAGTATGTAAAAAATTTAATAAGTTAATTAATGGAAAAATGACCAATGTATAGAGTTCTCAAAATTTTTATTCAATCTCACTTAGGTTCTCAAATATTTTTAAATTATTTTAAAATATTTTATGTATCGTTGTCTAAGTAATTTTTTTCACAATTTCTTTTGGAGTTTGGCATGTAAAAATTACTTCCGTAGTAATGCATGATACTTTTATAAAATATATGTGCTTTAATAAAAATTGACGTGATAGGAATATACTATATTTGAATAAAAATCTAAAAAAAAAAAAAGTTGATAAAACAACTTTAGTAACACATACAATGTATAAGAAGTACATTGACCCAGAAACATAACACTAATTATAGGAAGTAAACACGATGAAACAATTATAAAAGTAGAACATTAAAACGGTTGAATGTTATAAGATCAATTCCTCCACAGAATGAAATGGACGGTACTGGTGTGGTGACAGAGAAACGTCTTCGCAACGCATGGCCCAAAATGAAATTGTACACGGCGGCCTGTGGTCATCTTTTTTTTTTTTTTTTTTAAAAAGATGTAGCCACATTAAGCCATTTTTTGGGATTTTTAAGGGAAAAATGCGTCCTTTGTTGAGTGTCTGCCGTAACAACAGAGATTACTCAAACTTGTAGAACCAAAGATCACATGCAGCATGCTAACATTCTTCCATCATCTCTCAAGGTTCATGTAATTAAAATTTGGGTTTTAGGTACACATTTAATAAACCCTCAAAATTTTATAATGATGGAAAGTTGGAATGAGAGTTGAAAGACAAATTTCAGCCTTCTTGGGCTCAACTTGGATGAGAGTGTTTAATTTTGAATATATATGTTTCATATAGTTTTGTGAAAGATAATTATTTGTGAGAGATAAATATATTATATTTGAGTAAAAATTTGTCAAGAAATGACTTCATACTTAGTACAGGGTTCGGATCTTCTATATCAATTTGTGTACTAAATTATGTATCACGTACAATTTTTTAATTTGACATATTTTATTAATAAAATCTAATAAATAAACGATAAATATAAAAAAATAAACTTTCTAAAAAAAATATATTATAAAAAAAGTAATACATATAGCACACATGAGGATCTCGAACAATTAGCACATGCCATGTAAAAGTCTAGTGAAAGTAAACGCCATGCAACATTGAAGTAGAACAATAACTATTGAAAGTTCAAAGATCAATTACTCCACAAAATGACATGCTACGAAGCTCTCCGGGAAATAAATGCCTTAGCAATGGGCAGTGAGTACTTCTGAGTCTGATAGACACTTGTTTCCGCGTGACCCAAAGTCCACGGCGGCCTGCCTGCATGTGATCGTCGTCTTTCTTTCGCCTTCTTGGACAAGCGCAAGCCATAAATTGGCCTGATATAGATACATAGCTCAACTCAAAAACACAAGTATAACCCCATTAAAAAAAAAAAACCTTAGTTTAATCCCTCTCTCACTGAAATAGGTGAAATTAACTATGTCTTCACCATTCATATTACCAATATTCTTTGCTCTGTTCTTGTCAACAACACCAATGCTTCTTCTACTAGAAGCAAAATCATTCCCATTATCCAAGCCTAATTGTAACCAAAATTGTGGGAATATAACCATTCCATATCCATTTGGCATGACCGAAAATTGTTGTCTTAACAACAACTTCTTGATTACCTGTAATTCTTCTTATAATCCTCCTCAACCATTTCTTAGGCACTCTAACATAAATGTCACAAACATTTCCTTGGATGGCCAATTGCACATTCTCAAGAAAATTGCTTACATATGTTATTGGAATGCAGATCTTACAAAATCCAATGAGCCAACATTCACTTTAAACCCTCAATTCACCATCAATAGTACCGCAAACAAGTTTATAGCAGTGGGCTGTGACACTTCTGCATTTCTTCAAGGTTACCTAGGTGCTCGAAGGAAAACTACTGGATGCATATCCTTTTGTGATTATGCATCTGATGTTAGTAACGGTACTTGTGGTGGTGGTGGTGGTTGCTGCCAAACATCTATCCCTGAAAATTTGTCCAATTTAAACTTGTCAGTAAGCAGCTTTTACAATCATACATATGTGCCAGATTTTAATCCTTGTAGCTATGCTTTTGTTGTTGAAGAAGGAGAGTTCAATTTTTCTTTAGATAATCTCATGAAATTAAAAAGCATAGAGAAGCTTCCAATGGTTCTTGATTGGTTTGTTGGGGACAATAATGAGACCTGTGAATCAGCAAGAAGGAAAATGACTAGTTGTGCCTCGCAAAATAACACAATATGTATGGATAGTAAAAGACCTGATTCAGGAAGATATCGTTGTTTCTGCAAAGAGGGTTATCAAGGTAATCCGTATTTGGTTAATGGTTGCCAAGGTACGTCTACATTCTCAAGCTATACATCTACACATTACCAAAAACAAAGTAATATTTGATGAGTTTGTTTCAATTATTACTTTTTATAAAAAATAAAATACAATCCGTCTTAATTTGTTTTTAAAAGGAATTTGTAGAAATATTAATGAAAATGTGATAAAAATGAAGGGTATTTTAGTCTATCAATTTCTCTAAGGACTAAAATTTATTGTATGTGATAAGTAAGAAAAATACGAAAGGAGTATTCTCTAGCATTAGTCTGAATAAGAATTTGCATTTGATTCATTTTTTCCTTCGTTGTCATGCAGATATTGATGAATGTCAATTGAATACTAACAATTGCACACATAAAGAATTGTGTGTAAATGAAGAAGGGAGTTACAGATGTAGTTGCCCAAAGGGGTACGAAGGTGATGGAAGGGGAAAAGAAGGTTGTTCACCTAAAAATAAAAGATTGCTTCGGACCTGGATTCTTGCTGCAGGTACCTATATATGAACTACTTGATTATTAGACCACGCCACACCCCACCCCCTACCCACCAAAAAAAAAAAAAAAAAACTACATGGTTACTATTATTATTATTATTATTATTATTATTATTATTATTATTATTATTATTATTATTATTATTATTATTTTTATTTTTATTTTTTTGACAACTATTTCACATGGATAAATGACAGAATTGTATGATATAAGAGTATACATCTAGATATTCATGGTCACCTTACAATATTTATTTTGACAGAGTGGGAACTCTTGACAAGTAGAAAGTCCTGGATGCACACATATGAGTCGCACTTCCAGGCTCGCAAGCATAGGGCATGACAAACTGCTTGATATATTAAATTATTGCTAATTTCTAATTTTGGAGCTCTATTAATTTGTCATTCTTGATAACTGATAAGGTTCACTTTTCTTTTGTTGGTTAAAAACAAAATGGGCAGGTATCCCAGCAGGAACTTTGGTTTCACTAGCAGGATGTTGTTGGGGTTACTTTTGGATGAAGAAAAAGCAACTGTTGTGGATTAAGGAAAAGAACTTAGAGAAGAATGGAGGTAAAATTCTGAAAGAGAAACAAAAGGGATCTTCTGTGATTGTTAGAACTTTTACTGCTGAAGAGTTAAAGAAAGCAACAAACAACTACCATAAAAGCACAATTATTGGTCAAGGTGGGAATGGAATTGTTTACAGTGGACGTTTGAAAGAGAAAAAAGAAGTAGCAATCAAGAAGTCTAGAACAGTGGATCATGACCAAATTGACCAATTCATCAATGAAGTGACTCTTTTGTCAAGAACCCATCACAAGAATGTGGTTGAGCTTTTAGGATGTTGTTTGGAGGATGAGGTTCCTTTACTTGTTTATGAGTTTATCAGCAATGGCACTCTCTATCAACATCTCCACAAGAAAAACGATGCAAATTATGTTCTTAAATGGGATGTTCGATTGAGAATAGCTGCAGAGACTGCTAATGCACTTTCTTATTTGCACTCTGCAGCCTCTCCTCCAATCATCCACAGAGATGTAAAGACTGCGAATATACTTTTAGATGAGAATTGGACAGCAAAAGTAGCAGATTTTGGAGCATCAAGATTGGTTCCTCTAAATGAAAGTCAAATATCAACAATGGTGCTAGGAACATTTGGATATCTAGACCCCGAGTATTTCCAAACAGGGCAATTGACTGGAAAAAGTGATGTCTATAGTTTTGGAGTTGTTCTAGTGGAGCTACTAACGGGCAAGCTTCCGGTAAGCTATGATAGACCGGAGAACGAAAGAAGTCTTGCCAATCTTTTCCTTTCTTCATTGAAGCAAAACAATTTGGTTGAAATTCTTGATCCTAATATCTCATTTTCTGAAGTGCAAATTGAGGTAGCTATGCTAGCAAAAAGGTGCTTGAATGTAAAAGGGGAAGATAGGCCAACCATGGAAGAAGTCTCAACAGAGCTCAAGGGGTTGTTAAAGGCCAACCACTGTCCGATTCCAGATGCAAATTGGAATTCAGAGGAGATACAATCAGTAGAAGATGCCTTGATCAGTGTTGATAGTCTGATGGCAACTACTTCTACATTTAGTGTAGAGAAACAAAATATTATTCTACCATTATTGGGTGATGGGAGATGATTGTTTGGTTGATCATTAAAGTTGTTAAATAATTCGTTCTGTCAGTGGAAATGCATTAACTTACCAACTTATAATGTTACTAACTAAATATCTTGAGTTTGATCATATCTTCCTCCTCGTGTATTAAAAACAATTCTTACATGTTTACTAAAATTCTGTAATATTTACTTGAAGCAATAAGGATGGTATACAAGTTTGATATATGCGGTACCTACTTTAAGTGTTCGTGAAATTTACTTTTTGGAAGATTCTTTTAATGGATTACCAAATAATTTATGTTTTTTAGTTTTGGTTCTTTAAATTTAATTCAAAAATTTTTTGTTACTAAGTAATTTACGTTTGTATTATTATTATTTATCATTTTCGGACAAATTTACGATATCAAAAGAAAATATGGTTAAGAAAGGAAGCTGCAATGTTTGTCCAATTCTATTGACAAAAGAAATATATATATATATATATACAATTACATCTTGCCTAATTTGAGGAGTATATTTTGCCCAAATATATCCCTTACCTAATATAGGAGATTCTTACCATAAATATAAAAGGTAACATAATCAATATAATTATTTACAATTAATTAATACATATTTCACAATCCATGCATTCTATATTGGTTAATATTCTCAAACCCCTCTCAAATAGGAGCGTGTAGATTTCGAAAGCCCAGTTTACTCAAAAGATGATGAAATTGTGATTGTCCCAAAGCCTTTATAAAGATATCAGCGGGTTGTGCATCAGTGGGATCCATTGGGCTTGAATTTCATCACGAACGATATGACAGTCAATTTCGATGTGCTTGGTTCATTCATATAATATAGGATTGGAAGAAATATGAAGAGCAGCCTAATTGTCATAGTATAGTGGTGTGGAATTGGGATGCGGAACCTGAAGATCACGGAGAAGATAGAGCAATTATTTAAGTTCGCAGCAAGTTATTGCTATAGAGCGATATTCGGCCTCAATGGAGGAATGTGACACAATTTGTTGTTTCTTTGATTTCCAAGAGATAGGTGCGTGATTGGTGTCTTAATTGTGGGGTATAACTAAAATAATGCAACAAGCAAATGCACCTATTATCGTAATATTAGAGATGCACCCGAGTTGTCGAACTTAGAGAACGGAAAAGTTCAAATAGTCACCATTTTACCTAATGTCTAGCCTAATAAGTTGATCTTTTGAGAAACTATTTGGAAAACTACTAAAAATAATTAAATGGAAGCAACAATTAAAAGACTTGAAATTTTAGAAAAATAGTTTGAATGAAGGAATTCCCTAACTTTAGTCAACTATTCAAATTGAAAAACTCTTAAAATGATGTTTGAAAACTAAAGTTGAATTATCATACAAAAATCGGGCAATCTCTATCTCTAGGTGAAGACCGCTCTACTCATTTAATGTTTAGAGGAGAATCACTTATCTTCCTAACATATTATGAATGCAATAAAACTTAGGTGATATAATAATCTAAAAGTACAATCAATATCTCTATCAATTGCCAACTTTTATCATTCAATTAGTTGCCTAGATTGATCTTTCTTTTTCAATTCCAACTAATCTTGCAAAATAATTGACTCCGCACAAATAGATTATTATCAAAACATAATCGAACAACAACCAACAAATAAACAAGCATCAATTTCAAGAAATTCAATAAAAATTAATCACATCCAAAAGTTAGGGTTTAACCCTGAATTTAAACAATGAAAATATTGCTAGCAAATATTCTAACAATATTCAAATAAAAAAATAGAAATCATAATTAAAAAAAGAAAAGAAAGCTTAGGCTGAAGAATGGTTGAATCAACGATTCCAAAGGCCACTTGAGCTCGTCTTTTGATTTGCTTGATAAAACTCAAAATTGCTCCGTAAAATCGCTTCAATCTTCCTCCAAGAACTTCAATTTAATGTAAATTATGGAGAATCTACCTAATTGAAGAGGAATATAGTGGATTTTTCTTGCCAAAGTTCACCCATAATTCATCTTTCCTAAACCTGAATTATTCTTTCTTGAAAAAGGGGAAAAAGATGATATAAATACACACAAAAACACATTAACTGCATTGCTGATGGGACCTACCGTGTCCCGTAGGTCGAGCTGCACCGTCCGTGGTAAGGTTCTGTTCCAAACTGGCTGAAGTATTCGAGGTAGGTCTAGCCTACAGTTCAAGGTAGGCTTCTGCTGGGAACTTGTTGTTGGCTCTGGTACCTACTGTGTACAGTAGGTTTGGCCTACCGTCGGCGGTAGGTCTCCTTCCTTTGTGCTAGTGGCTTCGTTTTCTCCATTTTCACTCGTTTTTGCTCTTATTCTCCATCTTTTTTATCGTAAAGCATCTAAGATAAGAATAGAGGTAAGTGGTGTAAATTATACATTTTATATATTAAAAACATCATAGAAAGACAAATAATATATGTAAATGTGGTACAATATGGCACATATCAAATACCCCACACTTATTTATTGCTTGCCCTCAAGTAGCACAAAAAACTCAACAAAAATTGAAAAACTAAAAAAGAGAAGTGCACAAAGTTTATTTGTTAAAAACGACACATGGAAGGACAGCAACACAAATGACCAAAGAGGAACAAGACTATACAAACGAAAGAAAAGCAAACAAAACAAAAATGGAAACAACTAAACACGTCACCTCGATGGGAATATGACGACTCAACCGCAATAAGAGTTTTCAAAAGACAAAACACAAGAATCGACAATTCCACTGCTATTATACTAATATCCTTAGTAGTCAATTGTGTGTGTGTGTGTGTGAATTGCTCGTGTCGCCTTTTAACGAAAACAAGGAATTCCAGGTTATTAACATAGTTAAAAAATTTATTGAAAAATGCAAAACACAACTCAGATTTCTCTAAAACCTTTTGAAAAACCTTAGAGGGGGTGGGGGGAGGGGTGAATAAGGCTTTTAGCTAATTAAAAACTTTTTGAACAAATATAATTGAAACCTCTGATTTTGGTTGAAGAAGAATTTATAACTCTTTTTTAATAGAATTCCTAACCAAACAAAATCTCTTTTATGATCAAGGATTAGAAAATAAACATACAGGTAAAGTTCAAGCCACAAAGAAAAGAGACAAAGGATTTATAGTGGTTCACTCTCTCAATAGAGCTACATCCACTACCTTGAGACTCAATTCAAGGATTTCACAAATTCACTAACACAATTCTTTACACAATATCCCAATGAGGATCACCCTTCAAGGGTTTTGCACACAAACCTCAAAGTTTACAGAACAAAATAATATAACGAAATATCAGAGAATCACCCAAAGGGTTTTTCAAAAAACCATTGATTACAAATTAAGATGAAAGAGTAGGGATTGAACAATGCTACCAAAGAAGCTTGATTAGAGAAATATACAACTTGTTCAATGCTTCTACAAGCTTCCTTTTTCTCCTTCTTTGAAAGATGATCAATAATAAATCTCCAAGGAGTTTTTCTTTTTGTAAGATAAAGAAGGTTAAAATGTGCTCTTTAATGCTCTTGAAACTGTTCTTAAATTTCAACTACTTCAAATTTATGGCCGATCAAATGTCATTTTATATGTGAAGGTAAAAAACTAGCCGTTACTGTTAGTAGCAACAGTCATTTTTTTACAATAAAAGCAAAATCAGATGACCGGTTTTCAAAATATGATGTCCGATTTTGTTATGAACGGAAAATTAATTGACCTTTTTCAAAATAGGAAGACCGACTTTTAAAAAGGCTTGAAAAAATTGTATGACCGATTTTAAAATCGAACGACCGTTTTTCAAAATAGGAAGACCAATTTTTAAAAGGGTTGAAAAAATCGGATGATCGATTTTCTTTGTGAAAACTCAAATTCGGACGTCTGATTTTCTTAGTAGTAGCAAATCAGATAATTGGCTTTAGACTTAACAAAAGAAGTGGAAAATTGGTTTTCCTGTAAAACATAAATTTTCCTTCACATTAACACGTATTCTTGATACAACTTTAATGAAGTGTAATGCTTTTTAAATCATCAAAGTTTTATCAAAAGCACCTAGTTTTTCAAGGATAATATTGTCAAAAATATTTCTTCTAAGGAACTAACATAATTGACCAAAAATCAAAGAAACAAGTTAGGGAGTTTTACATGAGTATTTTATTAGATACCCCTAACTATTCTTCTTGTCTTCAAGCTTTGCAACTTGATCACTTCATGTTCATAAACTCTTGTAGTCTTGAGTGATCTTTTGCTTCTTTATAGATTACTCTTGAGACTTCTCATGTGCATCTTTTGTTCTTCTATATAAAGCTATTTCTAATTATTACAAAGCACAAGTTAATCATAATCAAAATGTTACAAATATGCCTTTAGGGCCTACAATCTCCCCCTTTTTGATTTTGACAAACAAAGATGCAAGATGGTGATTATATAGAACAGAAGAACCAGGTTTAGCCAAGAAAATGCTTCAAAGATCAACATTTAGAGCTAAGCATTTGTATGAAAAAAAATGAGAGCGAGAGAACTTCCCCTTTCATTTTGAAAGCAAACCAAGGTTTGAAAAATAGTTTAGGAAGTTAAAGCTCCCCTTAAAAGCATGCTTGACAACAAATATGGCACCAAAATATCATCAATAAAACTTAAGGCCATATAAACAATAAGGCATAATGCATAAAACTTTATACAACTCAAGGAATGTTGCCAACACAAAGTGTTCAAAACATCAAGGCAACACAACTCAAGTTATCAAGACAATTCTCAACAAAGCATATGCATCTCATATATGTATATTTCCTTAAAGTATCAACATAATGCCAATGTAAAGCATCTCATATCATAAGGCAACATCAGATCATCATAAAGGCATTATCAACACATTAAGGCATTGTCAACATATAAAGCATCATCATATAAAACAACAACAACATATGCATCTTATATTTTCTCCCCCTTTTGTCATAACTGAAAAAGTTTAAGAACTATAAGGGATCATTGAAATAAAGATCAAGGGAACTCTCATCATGGAGTTCCAAACTAAGCAAAGAAGACAAACAGTTAAACATAAACTTCATAAGCAATAGTGAATAACTTCAAAAGCAAATGTAGTTCAAAATGAAAGGAATAAAAGTAGTTCAAAAATGTAAGAACTTAAGTTAAAAATAAAATATAAACTAGCTTGTTACTCCCTTGTTTTTTTTTTTTTGTCTTTCTTCAACCCTCATTTGTCTTCTTCTCTGTCCTTGCTTCTAATCTTATTATTCTCTCTTGAATGTCGGATATCTTTCCATCTAATGCATCAAAGCGACTATTTATGGAGGCTTGCAAAGAGGCTATCATATCCATAATTGGAGTCATGCTTCCGGATGATTGACCTTCTTCAACTTGTTCTTGCCTTTTCTTTTGCCTCATTTCTCTTCTATAGGTCTCCTCTTTCGTTCTTCTTCACTTTCCTCTTAATCAACATTCATCACTTCTTGCCCCTCATTGCCTTCATCATCTTCATCACTCTCATCACTATCATCTTGTCCTCCCTTTATCCACATACCTTCTTCATTTTTTTCAAAGCCTATTTTTTTTAAAAGTATATTTGTTGTAGATTTTTCCATCCCCAATGGAGGCACTAACTCCAACGAAATTAAGCACAAAGTATTGAAAGACTCTCGTGAAGAAACAACCATGAGGCAAGCATTTTGTAGAAAAAGTTGGAGTAGCTAGCATGTGTTCTATGGACGTATATCAAAAGTTCATTCTTCTATGCTCATGTAATGCTAGCATGACAAAGGAGTACATGTTTGTAATAAAAGGACTTGTGACCAACATTAGGAATGATTATATTGGAAATCATATGTTGCAATAAACTTCCATATGCATCAAGCTTATTTACATTTCTTTCATCATGCCTCTTAAGAACTTCTCTCTTTGTGAATATTTCTTCAAATCTTCTCTCACTATATAGGTTTGGATCAAAACATTTCTTGTTTTTGGTGTAAAATCTCATACCATTTTCAGGTATTCCTAAAATAGTGTTTAGCAGTCTATCATCAAAGGAAATGTCTCTGCCACTAGAGGTCACCCATTGATAGGTTATATTTCCTTGCTTTTGAACTTTACCCTTATGTAAATTTGCATAGAATTCATATATCATTTCAGGATAAAAGAGTTCATTTACAGTAAGCAAGGGTCCCCAATCAATAACTTCAAAAAGATTAGGGATGATTTCCATACCTTCCATGTCATAGAGATCAACTTTGTGACCTGGAGCAATCTTTCTTCTCTTTCGTGTCCATTCTTCAAAGTTAGCAGCTTTTTTGATAGAGATGAACCTTTTTGGTGCCCTTCCTCTAGTTGCTACTCTTTTCCCTTTTCTTGTCATTCCTCTGCTACTTCTACATTCTTCAAAGTTCTCCCCCCTTCCAACATTGACATTCTTTACTTTCACCATTTTTGAAGTAGAAGAGTAATGAGTTCTGTAGAGGATTTTGAGAGAGAGACAGAGAATCGATTGATTGAGAGTGTTTCAGAGAGAGACAATGTGGATTCTTGAGAGGAATGAGAGAAATCTTGAGAGTGTTTCAGATGGGGAGTAACGGTTGTTTTCTTTGAGAGAAAAGAGAGAAATGGATGAGTGTTTCTAGAGAGAATGAGTCACTTTTGTAGAGAGAGAGAGAGTGAATAAGAACAAATGAGAAGAGTTTCACAGTTTTCGGATTTAAAAAGTGCATGCAGAAACCGTCGAATAAATAAAGAAACTGGTCGACCGGTTTATGAAAAAATGGTCGTTCAATTTTTCTTTAACAAAAGAAATTGGATGTTTTGATTTTTTTATAGGCATCCGATTTAGTAGTACAAAAATCTCAGCTTTTTTTGTGAAGAAAAATTCTTGTAACTCTCCAAGGAAAAACGGACGTCTGGTTTTTCAAATGCATGTCCGATTTCATCGTCCGAATATCTCGACTTAAAAATGAAGAAAAAATTCTGAAACTCAAAACACACATTAGTCCTTGAATTTACCAATACCAAACAATTTCCTCATATCACAAAAATGATCTTCAGAAAGGGCTATTGTAAAAATGTCTGCAATTTGATCTTCTGTACAAATATAGTGTAAAAATACATCTCCTTCTGTAACATGATCTATTATAAGATGATGTTTTATTTCAATATGTTTAGTTCTTGAATGTTGCACAGGGTTTACAGAAAGATTTATTACACTGTGTTGTCACATAAAATCGGTATATTTTTAAAATCAAAACCAAAGTCAAGTATGCTTCATCCAAAGTACTTGAGCACAACAACAACTAGGTGCTATATATTCCGCTTTGGCGGACGATAAGGATACACATGAGTGCTTCTTGCTGTACCAAGATACTAAGCATCCCCCCAAGAATTGACAATTTCTGCTAGTACTCTTTCTTTCTACCTTACATCCGGCATAATCCACATTGGTGTAAGTGATAAGATCAAAATAAGATTATTTAGAGTATCATAATCCATAATCATAAAATGATATTAAATATCTCAGGATACACTTAACAACTATTAAATGAGATTCCTTGGGGCAAGCTTGGAATCTAGTACATAAATACATAACAAACATAATATTCGGTCTACTAGCCGTTAAATAAAGCAAACTCACAATCATACCTCTATACCATTTTTCATCTATCTTTTTACTTCTTACGTCCTTGTCAAGTTTCAAAGATGGGCTCATTGTAGTTCATATTCCTTTTGCATTGCTTATCCCAAATCTTTTGAGAAGTTCCTTTGTGTACTTCTCTTGATTGATGAAGATGCTTCTTTGGTTTGTTTGATTTGAAGTCCAAGAAAATAGGTCAATTCTCCCATTAAGCTAATTTCAAACTCTTTTTGCATAAGAGAGGCAAATTCTTCACATAAACAAACATTAGTGGCTCCAAAAATAATATCATGTACATTAATTTGGAGAAGTAGAAGATCATTATTACAAGAGGTTTTTGTAAAAAGGGTTTTGTCAACCACACCTCTTGAAAAATTATTTGAAAGGAGAAATCCACTTAATTTTTCATACCAAGCTCTTGGAGCTTGTTTTAAACCATGACGTGCTTTTGAAAGTTTATAAACATAGCTTGGAAATTTTTCATGTACAAAACCGGGAGGTTGTTCAACATAAACTTCCTCCTCAATATCACCATTTAAAAAAGCACTTTTAACATCCTTTTGAAAAAGCTTGAATCCTTTAAAAGAAGCAAAAACTAAAAGTATTCTTATGGATTCAAGTCTAGCAATAAGAGCAAATGTTTCACTAAAATCTATGCCCTCTTCTTGAATAAATCTTTGGGCAAGAAGTCTAGCTTTGTTTCTTATAACTTCTCTGGATTCATTTAGTTTATTTCTAAAAAACCCATTTTGTACCTATATAGGGGTGATCACGAGGTCTTGGGACCAAAGTCCAAACTTTGTTTCTTTCAAATTGATTTAGTTCCTCTTGCATAGCAATAATCCAAAACTCATCACATAAGGCATCATCTATAAGTTTAGGCCCAATTTGAGATAATAAGGCAAAGTTGTCAATAAAATACCTTCTTTTTCTTACCCATTGCGATACATCACCAATGATTTCATCCTTGGAATGTCCCTTCGGATATATTACATCTTGAGAAAGACTTTGAACTTTTTGATCATTTTATTGTTTCTCTTTAATCTCTTCTTCCTCCTTAGCATGTTCCTCCATTTCTTGAGTATGCAATGGTTGGTAGCTCAAAGAATTATCTATGTCATCATCATCTTTCTTTTCACAAATATTAGATTCATCAAAGTTTACATGAATTGACTCTTCAAAACACGAAGTTCTTTTGTTGTAAATCTTATAGGCCTTCTTGTTTGAAGAGTAACCAAGAAAAATTCTGTCATCGAATTTTCTATCAAACTTCCCAAATTTTCCTTGGTGTTTAAAATAAAGCATTTACATCCAAAAACTTTGAAATAGGCAATTGAAGGAGTTTTGTTAAAAATGAGTTCAAAAGGAGTTTTCTTTAGAAAGGGCCTCAAAAGAACACGATTCATTACGTAGCAAGGGATGTTAGCAGCTGCGGCCCAAAAATATTTTGGTAGGGAGTTTTCACAAAGCATTGATCTTGCCATTTCTTGTAAAGTTCAGTTTTTCCTTTCCAAAACAGTTGTGGGGTTTTTGTGCGGCTGAAAAGTTGTGTTATACCAAAATCATCACATAGTTTTGTAAAGTCATGGTTATTAAAATCTCTCCCATTATCACTTCTCATGGAGATCAATTTATAATTAAGGGAGGTTTGAAACTTTTTGAAAAGTTTGACAAATTCTTGAAATGCCTCATCTTTTGGCTAAAAAACAATGTCCAAGTGAATCTTGAAAAATCATCCACTATAACAAAAGCATACCGCTTACCACCAAGACTAGTGGTCCTTATTGGTCCAAATAAATCCATGTGAATGATTTCTAAAGGTTTTGAAGTAAAAATCATCTTCTTTGGTTTAAAAAAGGTCTTAACTTGTTTTCCAAATTGGCAAGCATAAAAAATTTTGGTTTTCTCAAAATGTAATTTTGGTAATCTTCTAGCAAGCTCTTTTGAAGAAAGTTGGTTTAGTAAATCCATGCTAACATGGCCAAGCCTTCTATGCCACAAAAATGTATCATTATCATGAATCGAGAGACACTTTAAATTTTGAGAAATAAGATCTTCAAGATGAAAGACGTAGACATTTCCAACTCTTTTTGTCACAAAAATAGTTTTGTTTTCATGCTTATCAATGATAGAAGAGGAATCACTTTCAAAGACAACTTTGTGCCCATTATCACATAATTGACTAATACTAAGCAAATTAAACTTTAAACCATCAATTAAAAGAACTTTCTTAATTAAAGAAGAGGAGCCATTACCGATGTTACCTATACCAATGATTTTTCCTTTCTTCTTAACTCCAAAGATGACGAAGCCACTTTCGGTTTCCTTAAGCTCACTCATAAGACACGCGTTACTAGTCATGTGCCTTGAGCAACCACTACCCAAATGCCACTTAGTTGAGCTTGGTTTTTGTTTGTACAATAGAAGAAGTAGAGATGACTTTTGATACCCATATCTTTTTGTGGTCCATGAATGTTAGTTGTTTTTTCTTTTACTTTCCAAATAGTTTTTACATCCCTTTCAATTTTTCTTTCTATAAAACGTTTTGTGGCCTTATGATCATTGTTTTCACAATAAGTACAACAAAGATGTGAGAAGGATGAAGAAGCTTTTACAAAACATGTTTGGTTAGAAAAATTATTAGAATGATTATATCCAATACCATTTTTGTCAAATGGTGATTTTTGAGAGCCAAGAAGTTTTTCTAAATTTTCCTTTCCATTTGTAAAGTTTTTCAATACATATGGTGAGATCACTTACCTTTTTCTTCAAATCATTGTAATCCTCCATGCATTTCTCAAGAGAAAGAACTTTTTCAAAAGATTTTTGTTCTCTATAGCAAGTTTTTGAAATCTAAGTTTGAGAAGTCCTTTTCTTTTTTCTTTTTTAGAACTTCTAAAAATTCAAGAAATGTTTTGTTTTCACAAACAACTTTTGAATTATCATTTAATAAATTATCAACCTTATTTTTTAACTCCTTGTTCCTTTTGGAAATCTTTTTCAATTCATCATACATTTTAATAAGTATGGAATTAGGATCATTATCATCATCATCAATAACAAAATTAGATAAGTTTAAAGGTGAAGATTGTACCTCACTTTCTAGTGCCATGAAGCACATGTTGGCTTTTTCTTCTCCTTCACTCTCACTTGAGTCTTGATCCCAAGCTCCTACTAGGCCTTTGCCTTTCTTCTTTTTCTTTATTGCCTCAAGCTTTTTCTCTAATGCTCCGTTTTCCTTTTTTATGGCTTTTTGGCAATCGGCTACAAGATGATTGATACTACTGCATTCAAAGCACCTAGCCTTGAAGAGTGAGGAACTTTGTCCTCCTTTCTTGATTGCAAGTTTCTTCCCTCTTTTACTGAAGCCTTTCTTATAGAACTTTTTTAATTTTCTAATCTCCGAATCCATATCTTCATCTTTATCATTGTCATCTTCATTGCTGGATGAACTTGCTTGTTCTTCCTCATTCACTTTGAGTACCAGACCTTTCTTTCTTTGTCTGCTTCTTCCATTTCATTTAATCTCTTTATCTTCATCTCATAGGTAAGAAGGGATCCTATGAGCTCTTCAATGGGAAGAAGTCTCAAATCTTTGGATTCTTCTATGGTAAGAGTTTTTAGTTGCCATGCCTTTGGAAGTGCATCTAGAACCTTTTTTTATTTACCTTTCCACATGTGTATTCTTTCCCATATGCCTTTAGCCTATTTGTAATGTTGGTGAATCTTGTGAACATGTCACTAATGCTTTTATTTTGCTTCATAATGAATAGCTCATAATCTCTCACCAACTTGGCCAATTTTGACTCCTTTACTTGGTTTTTACCTTCATGAGTGACTTCTAGGAATTTCCACATTTCATGAGCCAAATCGCATCCACTCACTCTATTGCCCTCATTTGCATCTAAGCACAACTTAATATATTCATGGCTTGAAAATTTAGAGTCATCTTTCTTGAGTCAAATTCGTCTAATTCTTTAACCTTTTGACTCTTATTTTTTTACAATATACCAAAAGTCAAAGCTAATAGAGCAAATATAGATTCTTATCCTTGACTTTCAAAATGTATAATTTGTGCCATTAAAAAGAGGAGGTCCATTAGTAGAAGAGCCTTTTACATAAGGTAGGTTTGAAATACTAGCAATTTTATAAAAATCTTTTGCTTCTTAGGATGTTAAGCCTTTGAAAAAAGACCTGCTCTGATACCAATTGAAAAACCTTTTAGGGGAGAGGGGAGGGGTGAATAAGGTATTTGGCTAATTAAAAACTTTTTGAACAAATATAATTGAAACCTCCGATTTTGTTTGAAGAAGAATCTAATAACTCCTTTTTAATAAAATTCCTAACCAAACAAAATCTCTTTTATGATCAATGATTAGATAACAAACATAAAGGTAAAGTGCAAGCCATAAAAAAAAGTGACAAAGGATTTATAGTGGTTCACTCTCTTAATAGAGTTACATCTACTACCTTGAGACTCAACTCAAGGATTTCACAAATTCACTAAACACAAGTCTTTACACAATATCCCAATAAGGATCACCCTTCAAGGGTTTTGCACACAAACCTCAAAGTTTACAGAACAAAACAATATAACGAAATATAAAAGGATCACCGAAAGGGTTTTCACAAAACTATTGATTTCAAATTAAGATGAAAGAGTAGGGATGGAACAATGTTACCAAAGAAGCTTGATTAGAGAAAGATACAACTTGATTCAATACTTCTACAAGCTTCCTTTTTCTTTGAAAGATGATCAATAGTAAAGCTCCAAGGAGTTTTTTCTTTTGTGAGATAAAGAAGGTTAAAATGTGCCCTTTAATGCTCTTGAAATTGTTCTTAAATGTTTTTCAAATACTTAAAATTTATAGCTGATCAAATGTCATGTTATATGTGAAGGTAAAATACTAGTCGTTACTGTCAGCAGCGAAGGTTATTTTTTTACGATAAAAGTAAAAATCGGATGACTGGTTTTCAAAATAGGATGTTCGATTTTCTTATGAACAGAAAATCGGATGACCTTTTTGAAATAGGAAGACCGATTTTTAAAAAGGCTTGAAAAAATCAAATGACCCATTTTAAAATCGGACGACCGTTTTTCAAAATAGGAAGACCGATTTTTTAAAGCCTTGAAAAAATTGGATGATCAATTTTAAAATCAGATGATCGATTTCCTTTGTTAAAACTCAAAAATCTTGACATCCGATTTTCTTAGTAGTAGAAAATGGGATGACCAGTTTTAGACTTAACCAAGGAATTGGACAACCAGTTTTTTGTAAAACATAAACTTTCCTTCACATTTAAACATGTATTCTTCATACAACTTTAAAGAAGTGTAATGCTTTTAAATCATCAAAGCTTTATCAAGAGCACTTAGTTCGAGGATAATATCGTCAAAAATATCTTCTAAGGAGCGAATACAATTGATCAAGAATCAAATAAATAAGTTAGGGAGTTTTACATAAGTACCTTATTAGATACCCCTAACTATTCTTCTTGTCTTCAAGGTTTTCAACTTGATTACTCCATCATCATAAACTCTTATAGTCTTGAGTGATCTTTTGCTTCTTTATAGATTACCCTTGAGATATATCTTGTGCATCTTTTGTTCTTCTATATAAAGCTGTTTCTAATTATCACTAAGCATAAGTTAATCATAATCAAAACATTACAAATATGCCTGTAGGGCTTACACTTTTCACTCTAAGTTCTATTCTAAGCCGTTCCTGAATTAGGTTGGACTTTTTAGCTTGGAATGTTAGGCTCGGGACATAAAGGGTGTCAAATGAAGGGAAAGGAAAAACAAAGCAATTGAGATAGATCTAATACAGCCAAAAGGAAACATATCAAACGTTATGAACACTTTTTAGCTGCTTTTCACTCATTCCCATCTACCCTTGAATGTCTTACTTCATTCACATAACACACAACCCACCGAACAATATTTCTATTTCTAACAAATCATGTATTTTTCAAGCATAAGAGAGAGAAGCTCGAGATTTTTGAGGGACAAATGAAGAGATATTTAAATACTCATTTTTTCTTTGTTTTCTCTGATTTTTATTTTTTTATTTTTATTTTTATTTTTTTGTTTTCAATCAAATATTTCCCTGCTGCATATACTTTCTTATAAAAATTCCCCATAATACTATTTTTATACAAAAATACTCTTTTTTTCACCAATACTCCCACAATTATCTATTTTCCTCACTCAAAATGGTTAAAAGACATGCAATCATTAGCATAGCGAATTGAAGTTTTATATAGTATGATTTTAAAAGGCAAAGAATGCAAGGGATTAGAACCCTTGGCATTAAGACACAAAAAAAAGGAACTAGGTTTTGATCTCATATAAGGGACAAGCAGGAAAGACACAAACAGTACAAAGAAGGCCTATGACCATCTTCTCCGGGATCAACCTAGACTAAATCTTATCTATTCAAAGCTAAGAAAAACACAAGAGTGAAGGTAAAGACTAGAAAAAACATTCACTATGCTAATTCCCTAAGATTCCAAGGCTTCTATTACTTGCCAACACTTATAAGTGCATAAAACTATTGATTTTGTAAGAGTAAAAAGTAAGTGCAGTTTTCCAGTAGATCAAGTAAAATGTCTTTTTAAAATCCTACGGGTTTTGTAATCAAGACTCCCACTGAATGTGACAAAAACAAAAATAATTTTGGATTTTTTCTAAGTATTGGAAGACTGAAAAAGGGAAAAGAAGGAAAAGATTTTAGGTTTTTCAAAGTGTCTAATTTTCTTGGATTTTCAAATGTGAATAAAAGAAAAATGACTCCATAGATTATAACAATAACTAAACATAAACACACATCAAAATAAAAGAAAATAGTCAAAAGACCCAAATACCCCTACACTTAAAACCATATTGTCCTCAATGTGGTGGCCATAACAAAGTGAAAATGCCTTTTAAACACATACAAGGGAAGCAATCCCACAGATTAAGGCATAGTAAGTTTATCGGGAAGCAATCCCCACGAAAAAGTCAAAATAGAAAAAGAAACAAATAACTGCAAAAATAACAGAAATAAAATAGAAGAGATAATACATGAAGGAAAACAAGAAATTACAAAAGGAAAAGAAAAAAAAGAAAGAAAACTCCCTCATTGCGGACCAAAGTAATGATTAGGTCCCTTGCTGCTGCCTTGATTGGGTAGAAATCGACTGCATAACCGGGTCAGCAACACCTTCTAGTGGTTAATGGTTGCCCTTTGATGCACCAACTGGTCCGCATAGCGATAGATGGACTTCATTATCTCCGTCAGTTGGGCCCCATAGATATCTTGGGTGAGGCAAAACTGCTCGAGTGCAATCCGCATATAATTCTAAAACGTGTCTAGGGGGACTGTGGGAGGTGCGTCCTTGGCCAAGAGGTCATAGGACTCGTCATCCTCACTCTCATATCGACAGGCTGGGAAGAGGACGCTCTAATGCCAGTTCTTGTGGTTTCTTTATCGAACGAAAATCGACAATGCCGTAGTTATTGAACAAAAATCGACAATCGACCCGCAACCGATCCTTCTCTACTGGAGTATCTAAATCTTCTGGGCCTCGTCCTAAGCATAGCCGTAGTTATTGAATGTAGTGAATTTTATGATTTGCAGTTGCCTCATCTGCGCTTGCCGTTCCCCTGTGAAGTTAATATTAAAAATAGCAAAAACAAGTGAAAGTATCACATGATAATGAAACAGATGGGTGCGAGTAGTGTCGCAACCAGTGTTGCACATAGTATGCATAATAAGGGACGCGAAGGAAAACGGGGACTATTTCTGGAGTTTGTCATTCATGTAAAGATCGAGAACTCTAACATCGCACTGCTGACCCCCTTTTTTTTGGCTAAACTGTGGCCAAAGAAATAAGTGAGGACTCGGGGAAGGAGTTGGGGGAAATCACTCCCATGAAGGATATGTCAGCTATCACTCGGACGTGGCCGGATCTCGAGGACATCACAAGTCGCATCATAGTTCCAGTCCGGGTCCTCATCGATGGTTTTCTTATTAAAGTCTAGGTTTATAGTGTTTCCTTCATCCGTAATCCCTAGAATGGAAGCAAGACGCTCCTTATCTATTACTATCCTCACCCATTGACTATGGAAATTACAGTAGAATGGTCATTGTCCGTTTTGTGAATCATATTGGCATAGAATTCAAGGACAAGCTCGGGATAATAAGTTCCAAAAGTATGTAACAGACCTTTCCACCCTAAATCCCAAAAAAGAGTATCTAATCCTAAGTGTTCAATAAGGGGAGCATCAAAGGATTTTTCGATTTTAAGTTTAAGGTGCTCCCTATCGGCTATCCATTTCAGGGCTAACGCAGAGAGGTGCTCCGAATAGGGGGGAATAGCAAGGTTGGTAGGGCCGGAGTGGAATCATATACCCGAGCCTTTTGGATTTGGAAGAGGAAGCTGTAAACTTTTAGGTGCTATAAGTGAGGAAAAAAGGACACGAAATAGGGAGAGTACAGAGTCACAACACAGCACAGATGAACCTCGAACACAAAAACAAGCAAAAGGGAATATATCAAAACTAAATGTAGCCCGTGTGTGCAAAATGTCTTAACGTCGCTTGTGTGTGATGAGTGTGATACAAGATAAAAAAAATAGGAAAATGAATGAAACAATGACAGGAAAATTAACAACCAAAACACAATGAACAAAAAGCACAAAATCAAATAATAATGAATATAAGTAACAATTATAATTAAGTAAAAAAACTTGAAGCAAAGAATTTTAGGATTAGCCTGAGTTTGTTTGAATAAACAAACTATAACAGATATTCGAGTGAAACACGCAATTTACCTTGGAGGTGGGCCGCCGGAGTTGCCGGAATCTTTGCTGAAAAATTTACTGGAATTTTTCTGCAAATTTTTGTTAGAAAAATCAAGAAAAAGATAATACCATTCTTAGTAAAACAAGAAATAGCAAACTAAGTGTAAAAGGAAAAGAAAATAAAATAAAATAAAAAAGAGAAAAAAATAGGGTAGAGGGTGAGGAAATCGGTAGAGGTTGAAGGAAGGGGGGTTTCGATGGAGTAGAAACAAAGGGAGAGTGGAGGGTGGAGAAGGTGGGTAGTGTGAGAAAGAATGGGAGAAGAAGAAGAAGAAGAAGAAGAAGAAGAAGAGATGAGAGAGAGAGAGAGAGAGAGAGAGAGAGAGAGAGAGAGAGAGGGTGCAAACCGCTTGGAGGTGTTTTCAGAGTGCCTTGGAGGAGTCGCTAGAGAAGAAGATGGTCCTTGGAGGTGGAAGGAAGAGAAGAACCAAGGGGAGATAAAGCAGGAGAAAATCGTGAGTAAGGAAGAACAGAAACAGGGTGAAAAATTAGGGATTTTTATAGAGAGATTGGGGGTTACAATTGCATAAAATTAGGAATTTTGTCTATAATTCAGTTGGGTTTGGGTCAATGCGACCTGTTTAACTAGAAAAGTACCCAAACCATAGCATTATATTCAACCTACTGCGTCCGGTAGGTCGAGGCCTACTGTCCGCTGTAGGCTTTTGTCAGCCAAAGGAAAATCATTGCTAAGGCTAGATTGTGCAATAGGTTGGACCTACCGTCCGCAGTAGGTTTATTCCTGTGAAGAATTTTTTTTCCTTGACCCTACCATCCGCGGTAGGGTTCTGCCTTAACGCCAAATTTTCTTCTTTGTACAATTTTTAGCCCTATTTCATGCCTGCTAAAGTTATGGATTCACTTTTAGCTCAAAATGGGTCTAAAGAAAGTATTCATCTCTCCAAAACATCTTGCGACAATGAAAACAACAAAACAATAAAAGCGGAAAAGGCGAGAAAACTACAATTCAAGTGTACAATTACAATAAGTTTACAAAGAGTTATAAGAAATACTCCCCTTTAGGTGCCAAAAGCACTTCCAGATCACGCCAATTCAAGTTCCTCTTGACCTTCCCTTTCTCGATACGTTGAATGGGTACCCAGTTTATCAATCTCGCTTTTATTTTTTGGGGAAAGCATCTTTTCCTTTTTCTTTGATTTCTTCGGCTATTGTCCCATTTTGAGTGAGTTTCCTGCAAAGGCAAAGACACTTCTTGAGTTATATGATTAATATAAAATGAAGTGTCTTGACTTTGGGAAGATGAAGTTGGATTCGAAGGGAATTTAAATAATATTTCATTCTCTACAACCCTTAAGATCAGCTTCCCTTTCTCCTTATATATTAAAGCCCTTGAGTTACGTAAAAATAGGCATCCCTAAGATAATAGAAAAGTCTACACGCTCCTCTATATCAGGAATTACAAAATCTACAGGGAATATGAGTTCCTTAACCTTTATTAGGACATATTCTATGACCCCCATAAGATGTCTAACACTTTTATCTGCTAAATTAATGGTCATGCTACAGGGTCTTGGTTTACCTATGCTTATTTTTTTACGCATAGCATATGACATAACATTTATACTAGTGCCTAAGTTAGCTAAAGCTTTATCAACTTGAATACTACCAATAGCGCAAGGAAAAGAAAAACTCCCTGGATCTTCTAACTTCTATGGTAGTTTGTCCTTGTTGATAAGGGTAGCCAAACATTCTTTTCCTAAGACATATGTCGATGCATCGTTAAGTTTTCTTTACTTTGTCACCATCTCCTTCAAGTACTTAGCATACTTGGGTACATGGAAGAGTAGATCATACAGAGGTAAGTTTATTTTCAATTGTTAGAATATCTCAATGAAATTATTCATGTTGTCGTGGCTGCGATCACGAACAAGAGCCGCCAGATATGGGATTTTAGGCTTGTGTTCGACAATCATCGTCATCTCGATATTCTCTTCTTTACTGGGCTCTAATGCTTTATAGTCAAGGGATTCGAATGATCTTCTTTCCTTTTCAGCAAAGCTCTTCGATTGTACGATTATCACCTCCTCTTGTGTAGGGACCTCCTCATAAAATTTTACCAAGATAGCATACTCTATCTTGGGTTCACTTCATTATTGCTTAAGAGAGTTTCTGAAGTCCTCTATGATACTAACTTGACTAGCTACCCAATCAGTTTCTCTGGATTTCAAATTGAGGCTTCTTGGTTTTGTTGGGCAGCCTCTATAGTGCTCATTCTTGTACCGGTGGCGTTCATGAACTTTACTATGAGCTCTTCTAAATTAGTGTTTGCTGATGGATGATTTTGTATAGCTGCATCATAAGGGAGTGGCTGAGTAGGCCCTCTATTGTAGAATCCCAGAGGTTGTTGCTGTCTTTGCCTACCCCGAAAAAAAAAGTCTAGGTGGTTCATCTACCGCAGATTATAAGTATTAGAGTAGGGGTTATTACCCTACTTATTTCCTTGCACGAAATCTACTTGCTCTATATGGCCTCCCATGCTAGGCATTTGTGATGTGGATGCTCTCCACTATAGAAATCGTAGAACATGACTAGATAAGTGATCTTATTTATAGGTCTAGTAGTCAAGTTCCCCATCTTCTGCTCTATCATAGCTGCCAATCTCGTTTTCATGGTAGCGATAGCATCTACATTATGTACTACCTTAGGTTTTAGCTTGGACCTCTGTCCACCCAAGGTATAGCTATTCATAGGTATTTGCTCAATTAGGTCATACACCTGCTGGGTAGTCATGTGATCTGTAGGACTACCAGCGAAGGCATCAATTAGTTGTCTTTCCCCAAACGAGACTCCATTATACAATGACTGTATTTGAATCCCCAAATCTAATCCATGGTGGGGACACTTCCTTAGTCGCTCTTTCCATCTTTCCCAAGCCTCGTAGAGGCTTTCTGCATCAATATGTTGGAACGATAGGATCTCGTTCCGAAGCTTTGCTGTACGACCAGGAGGAAAGTACCCCCCTAGAAACTTCAAGGCCAGTGAATCCTGTGATGTAATCGAGTTGGAAGGTAATGACTTTAGCCATGATTCCACCTTCCTTCTCATAAAGAATGGGAAAAGATGAAGTCTGATGGCAGCATCTAAGACTCCGTTAAACTTGAATGTATCACACACCTCCAAGAAATTGTCGATATGCGTATTAAGATCTTCAAAGAGTCTATCAAACTATACATTGTTCGGCAACATTTAGATCATGTTCGGCTTGATCTTAGAGTATTTGCTTCTACTTATGGCCTCACTATACTGGACTATACCCTAGAGATGGACGGTTTAGCATAATCTGCTATTGTCCTCTCTGCCATTGGTAGTAGTGGATGTGGTACAAATAAAGGATTTATGTAAGGTTGAGCCTCTTGACCTTCTTCCGTCTTCGAAATGACAAGGATGTCGTTGTTGTTCGCCATCTCGAAGAGAAGAGTGTAGTGAATACTCCATATTGAACACTCGGGCTCTGGATCGAATGGGACTAATTCACCCCTTTTCTTTCGGGGCTTAAGCTAGTTCCCCAACCCAAAACAAACAAAGCTAGTCAATTTCCCCAAATAATAAATCACAAATCAAGATATAAGCCAATAATAAACCAATAATTGCAAGAATAATGAACAATCCAAAACAGAAACAAAAACAAGAAAAAATAAAAAAAAAAAACTAAAAATGACTAAATAAGAAGAACAATGATTTTCTTTAAGTTGTCGTTCCCTGGCAATGGCACCAAAAACTTGATGTTTAAAATGTGGGGTATAACTAAAATGATTGCAATACGCAAGTGTACCTATCACTGTAGTATTAGAGATACACCTAAATTGTCGAACTCAGGGAATGGAAAAGCTTAAATAGTCACCGGTTACCTAATTTCTAGTCTAATAAATTGATATTTCGAGAAATTATTTGGAAAAATACTAAAAACAATTAAATAGAAGAACAATTAAAAGGTATAAAATTTTAGGGAAATAGTTTGAATGAAGAAATCCCCCTAACGTTTGTGAACCATTCTAATTGAAAAACTCTTAAAATGATGTTTGAAAACTAAGGTTGGGTTATCACATGAAAATCGGGCAATCCCTATCTCAAGGTGAAGGCCACTCTACTCACTTAACCTTTAGAGGAGAATCTCTTCTCTCCCTAACTGATTATGAATGCAATGAAACTTAGGTGATCTAATAAACTGAAAGTGCAATTAATATCTCTATTCAATTACCAATTTTTATCATTCAATTAGTTGCCCGAGATTGATCATCCTTTTCCAATTCCAACCAATCTTGCAAAATAATCACTCTATGCAAATCAATTATCATCAAAACATAATTGGACAACAGCCAAACAATAAACAAACATTAATTTCATGAAATTCAAGAAAAATTTATCTCATCCAAAAGCTATGGTTCAACCCTCAATTCAAACAACGAAAATTTAGCTAGTAAATATCCTAACAATATTCAATTCAAAAATAGAAATCATAATTAACAAAAGAAAAGAAGCTTAGGCTGAAGAATAGTTGAATCTATGGTTCCAAAGGCCACCCGAGCTTATTTCTCGATGAAATCGGAAATTGCTCCATATAATCGCTTCAATTTTCCTCCAAGAGCTTCAATTTAATGTTAATTATGGAGAATCTACCTAATTGAAGAGGGATTGTGAAAGTTTTTTCTTTCCAAAGTTCGCACCTAATTCCTCCTCCTTAAACCTAAAAGTGTTCTCTTCTGAGAAAGGGAAAAAATTGATATAAATACACAAAAAATGCATTAACTGCATTACTGATGGGACCTACCACGTTCGGTAGGTAGAGTCCTACTGTCCGCGGTAGGGTTTTGTTCCAAATCGACTGAAGTCTTTGGGACTTACTACGTACGGTTGGTCTAGCCTACTGTTCGTAGTAGGCTCCTACTAGGAACTTCTTGTTGGCTTCGGTACCTACCGCGTGCGGTAGCTTGGCCTACTGTTGGCGATAGGTCCCCTTCCTTGGTGCCGATGGCTTCATTTTCTCCATTTTCGCTCTTATTCTTCATCTTATTAATCGGGAAGCAACTAAGATAAGAATAGAGGTAAATGGTGTAAATTATATATTTTATATATTAAAAACATCCAAAAACGACGAAAATAATATATATGTAAATGAGGTACAATATGGCACATATTAGTGGCCTAACGAAATCAAGAAACCAGTAAGAGATCGCCAAGACGTAGATAGGACTCAGGATGATGCAGCAAGGATCCTTTAGCCCTTGCCAAGATGATGATTCTGTTCCACTGGAAAGTTAAGGGGTTTGACACCTAAGAAGCCGGGATAAGATAAAATATCCAGGGTATACTTGCGGTAGCAGAGATAAATACCCTGTGTGGTTTGAGCAACTTCTGTGCCAAGAAAATACTTTAGGGCCCCTAAGTCTTTTATATGAAAATAAGTGCTCAAATGAATCTTGAATTTTTTAAGAGAATAAAGGTTGTTTCCATTAATAATCAAATCGTCCACATAGATTAGGATACTCAAAAAATGGGAACCATATGAATATGTAAATAATGAAAAATCAGAATGGGACTGGCAAAAACCGCAAAGTGTAAGTCCAACAGTCAGTTTGGCAAACCATAATCTAGGAGCTTGTTTCAAACCATATGGGCAATCTGAAAACTTTTCCTTCATAAGCAGTGGAAAAACCTGGGGGAAGTTTCATGTAGACTTCTTCGTGTAAATCTCTGTGTAAAAATGCGTTATGAACATCCATTCGGTGAACTTCACATTTCTGGGAGGGAACAGATATTAAGGTACGTAAAGTTACCATTTTTGCGACAGGAGTAAAAGTCTCTGTGTGATCAAGACCCTCAACTTGTGTGTTTCCCATAATTAATAGCCAATAGCGCTTAATGCTCCCGTTAAATTTCCTCTTAATTCTATTAACTCATTTGCAACCCAACTCTTTCGGTCCAGGATAGAGAGTAGTGGTCCATGTTTGATTTCGGGATAAAGCATCAATTTCATTGCACATGGCATCGTGCTAGTGTAGAATAGAAAGAGCCTTATTAAACAGGGTGGGTTCAAAATCAATGGTTGCTACACTAAAAGCTTTATAGTATAGAGAAAATTTTTTGTCAGAAAGATAGGGAGTAGGAGCATATACCTAAATAAGATGAAATAAAGTTAAGGCACAAGGGTGTAGAAGCACTCATATGGTGTTGCAGTCATAGTCACGAAGTTTGGAAGGAAGATAATAGGTTCATTGACTACGGCGGAGTTCGAGAGTAGATTGATGGTCAAGAGGACCATGTGATATAGGAGATGAGGAGGATGAGTGATTATGGGCAGAAGAGAGAGGTGTAATTGCTTGAGAAGGGGGAGTTAGACCGACTAAAGTGGGCTCAACTGGGGCATTGTCAGCTGGAGTATTGGTGGGGGCTGTGGAACGCAAGGAAGGCAGATGAGTAGTTTGGGGGCTTGGGCTAGAAAAAATAGAAAGCCCATTTATTGGGCTAGAAGAGTTTTCGTGAGCTGGACTAGGAGGGAAAGTAGGCTAAGAACTTTCTGTGATTGGGCCAAAGAAATCATCATCAAAGAGATTGTAGGCTGCTGTGGAAGCATCAGTCGGCTCAGTTAGAGGAGCTATTTGAGCATAATATGGGAACTGATTTTCAAGGAATTCCGCATCACGGGAAGTAAGAAACTGATGTGAATCAAGTGCAAATAAATACCATCCCTATTTACCTTAAGGATACCCTAAGAAAATACATCTTCTAGTGCAGAGTGAAATTTATTTGATGTGCGTAAGTGGGCATAATAGCAAAAAAAAAAACACGTAAGTGGGAAATATGAGGAGGTTTCAAAATAAGAATTGCCATGGAAGTTTTTCCTTAAAGAATGGAAGAGGCAATTTGGTTAATTAGATAGATTGTTGTTTTTACACATTTCCCCCAAAAATGAGATGGCAATAATGCCTGAAGACTTAGATCGCAAGCAACATTTAAAATATGTCTATGTTTTTGTTCGACTCTTCCATTTTGTTGTGGGGCATAGACAACACTTGTGTATGTTTCCGTTCGACTCTTCCATTTTGTTGTGGGGTATAGACAACACTGGTTTGATGGATGATGCCTTTAGAAAGGAAAAATGGTTTTAAACTTAGGAATTCTATACTGTGATCTATACAGACACCTTTTATAGTTTTTTGAAATTGAGTTTGGATAAGAGGAAAAAAATGCTCAAAATGAGAGAGAACATTACTTTTATCGATGAACAAATAAACCCAAGTACCGCGAGAAAAATCGTCTAGTAAAGTAAGGAAATAAGAAGACCCACAAGTAGATGTATGTTTATATGGTCCCCAAATATCGTAGTGTACTATATCAAATAAAGCAGCGGCATGTGTATTACTTATAGGAAAAATAGTTCGAGATTTGGCTTAGAAACATGAAAAGAATTATTCAAAGCATTAGAAAAACTATAGAATTGTCTCAAAACCAAAACAGATGGGTGTTCTAAACGTTGATGTAATAAATATAAAGGAATAACAAGGATGTGGCAGCTTACCCAGTACAATCTCCTTCATCATCATATGGTCCTGTATTACACAAAAATCTTTAGAAAAATAAACTCCATACTTAGGATTATAATGCAATAATTGCAAAATATAGATGAGATTGCATTTCAGGTTGGGGACAAGTGGACATTGTGGATAACTAAATCAGGCCCCGATTTCATAATTCCCTCAGAATTAGCTATGGTATATGAACCATTAGGTAAAATAATAAAACAAGGTGCAATATGTTGTATATGAGACAGAAATTCAAATCTACCAGTTATATGTTGAGATGCACCTAAGTTCAGTAGCCAAATAAATTCTTTATTACCATAAAGATATTCATTTGACAGTGTGGTCGTGTTCATGGTTCTAACAAAATTGGGTGGTATGGAAGCCACTGTTACAACACCTGCCCAATATGAAGGAGTTGAATTTGCTGGGTTGTTGAATGGATTGATGGGACACTGTTGCTGGGGAGAGGAAGCCCATTGTGACTGGTTGTCTAGCAGTAAGTGGTGGCGGCTACCAGAACTTCCAAAATGTCCAAGACCATGTTGCTATTGCTATATGGTCCAAGGAGAGGCAAGAATTCCTAGACAAGTAGCAGTGTGACTCAAATTTTTCCATGGTTGAGGCATGACTCCCAGGATGATAGCAACGTGAGTGACGTGCCTCATCCTCTACTCCTTCCCTTTCTTCCTTCTCCAATTTTTCTGCTCTTCCCACGACTATTTGAATTTCCTGATTTATTTTTATCTGGCCACCATTAGAGAAAATTAATCACCTGAAAACAATCTAGAGAAGAGAGACCAGTTTTATGACAAATATTACAAACAAGTGCACTATTGTCAAGAACTCGGGCAGTGAAGGCAACTACCTCGGATCGTGCATCTTGGTTTCGAGTAATAACCACATGTCTTTCTTTGCATATAATCATATTATACGCAGTGTCAACAGAAGGAAGAGGATTTATGTTTAAATTGATATGAGTTAGGAGATTTAACCATGTAAGAACTTATGTAATCTTTTCTTCTTGCACTGGCACTTACCGTGGGTGATCCGTTTACAAGTGAGATCGCCACAATAACAGTCTGGAGCCTTTTCGTAATTAGCCAACTTTCTCACATTTTGGTAAGCTTCCCGAAATAGTTAACCACCGAATCGCTGTTCTGTTTGCAATTTTTTATCGTACCTTAAAGTTCATACATCCATTCCCAGAATAAAAAAATGTTTCTTGAGCATGTCCCATAGTTCCTTGGCATTGTCTTTGTATGGAACATACGGAATAAGGAACGAGTCAAAAGTATAAAATATCCAAGACACTATGAAAGTGTTCATAGTGGCCCAATCGGCGTATTCTGGTGAACCACGGTCCGGAATTGTTGCAGTACCGTTAATGAATCAATCCTTCTGCTTAGCCCTCAAGGATCCAAGAAAAGAGAGTGACCAATGGTCATAATTATCAGCCTTCAAATTGATATGAGTTAGGAGAGCCCTCGGAGTATCACTTCACAAGAGCATGCAATGGTTGAAATCGCTCATTTGAGGAAAACTCCGATGATCTCCTTTTTCATAGCTTGACCCAACAATTTAATTGTTAATATGTATTTTATCGGTAGCCATTTTGTACAAGAATGAAGAATCCAAGAAGAAAAGGAATTTAGAGAAGAAGAATGAATTATGAGAAGGAATATTAAAACTTCTCTTAAGAGAAGAATTCTAGTCTTGCCAAAAACTATTCGATGTTTCTGCCCCATGAGAAAAAAAGATGTGAACAATTTTTTTTTGTTTTTTAGAGGGCTCTTATACAATGTCAAAAGAAAATATGGTTCAGGAAAGAAGCTGCAATGCTTGTCTAATTCTATTAACAAAAGAATCATATATACAATTACATCTTGCCTAATTTAAGGAGTATATTTTGTCTAAATATATTCGTTACCTAGTCTAGAAGATTCTTATCATAAATATAAAAGGCAACATAATCAATATAATTATTTACAATTAATTAATACATATTTCACAATCCATGCTTTTCATATTGGTAAATGTTCCCACTTGGGAATATTCCCAATATACCCGTATAGAAAATGAAGATATTTTCTTTAATAAATTACATGATAACTTTCAAATTTCAAATATAATATTCGAAAAAATAACAAAAGAACCCCAAACAGGATAGCAGACTAGGGTGTTATAGAGGAAGCACGGAACTTAAAGAGAAGTTCTGAGAGATGCAATGAACTCTGGAAATTCTAGGGTTTTTGACCACTTTTAGTGGCTTGAAAAATTATTACTAAAGTGTGCATGTTTTTTTTTTGTTCCTGATCTACGCATATGACATATGAGAAATATTCAGCAATATCGTATATGCCATATGCGATATGCCTAATTATTTCGTTAACTTTCGGTTAGCCGATATGACAAGTTCGCATACGGCAAATGTAATATACACAAGGATTTCACATATGTTGTTGTATGTGATATTCATGGTATTTCGCATACAGTGTATGCAATATTCCTATATTTTTTTAAAAATATTTTAAATGTTGGAATGGAATATTTATTTTTTTCCTATATTATGAAGATAAACTATTTTTAATATTTTTTTCTAGTTTATGTATTTCTTTTGGCATTTTTAGGTTATAAATGAGTTTGAGTTTTTTTAAGTTTTGAAAAAAACGACAAAGTATTTTATGTTTGATGCACTTTGTCTTCCTTTTTATTTTTTTATAAAAGGTATATATTTTTGTTAAGTATTTTAAAACTATAAAAGAATGTAATTAAGAAATAAGTAGTAGTAATTCCAAAAGAAAATATCATTAATATAAGAAAACAAATATTACAACCCTTCTAAAGAGAAAAAAAAAAATTATACATTTCTACCTGAGTTAGGGTTAGGACAATATTTTTTTTTTTTTTTGCCTTGGCCTTCGGCATGTGCTACATTTTGGGAGAGAATCTAGGTTCCGATGGTCTATCTCTCAACGATACCTTATGCCTTGTTTCTATTTGCATCATAGATGTTGTTGCGTCTTGAAATCTTAATTGCCATAGTTCCCCTACATCCCGAGGGAGATCTACTGGAGACATAATGAGAAATAGCCTTTTTATAATAATAATTTAGTTTGGTTCATTTTCTTTTCTTTATCCGCTCCCCCAAAAAATAAGAAAAGACTTCCTGGAGGTTAGGTTTTCGACCTCGTTTATTCTTCATGTATTGAGGACACCATGTCAAGTTGAAACCGGCCAGTTTCCAAAGATCGTCATGTACAACTGGTTAAAAGTTAGATTTGTACATGCTTAAGTAAGTTTCCTGCCAAAATATTCTGGGCACGAGACCATTGGGTGTTGTTTTGTTTTCTGTACAACAATTTATAATGAGAAATAGCCTTTTTATAACAATCATTTAGTTTGGTTCATTTTCTTTTCTTTATCCGCTCCCCTAAAAAATGAGAAAAGACTTCTTGGAGGTTAGGTTTTCGACCTCGTTTATTCCTCATATATGGAGGACACCATGGCAAGTTGAAACGGGCCAGTTTCCAAAGATCCTCATGCACAGCTGGTTAAAAGTTAGATTTGTACGTGCTTAAAAAAGTTTCCCGCCAAAATATTCCTGGCACGAGAGCATTGGTGTTGTTCTGTTTTCTTTACAAACTACAAAAGCATGTAAACATGGCAAATGTAGACCTGCCATGCCTCACAACTGCAGGAATTTGATTGCATGCGCAAAGTATAAGTACTGTCACCTCGACCATCACCCCTTAGATCAGACTTCAAGTTGTAAATGCCCTTTTGTGCATTAAACTGCGCAACTATGTGTGATCTTAATTTGACTTCAATTTCCATAAACTTGTCAAACACTCTCTTAGTGACAGATTGATGCAGCTCTTGGCTTCCTCATGGTGTTCATCGAAATATCTAACAAGTTTATTGAAC
This sequence comes from Catharanthus roseus, assembly GCA_028651295.1. NCBI lineage: Eukaryota > Viridiplantae > Streptophyta > Magnoliopsida > Gentianales > Apocynaceae > Catharanthus > Catharanthus roseus. The sequence goes on along the minus strand of JAPQWS010000168.1, from coordinate 13,348,148 downwards.
ACCACTTTAACTAGGGCTTTTATCGATAAAGCTCTAGCTTTCTTAAGGACATTGTTCAGTGATTCCGAAATATTTGTAGTCATTATTCCATGCTTACACCTACCATCATAAAAGTGTCGACTTTTCAAATGGGATCTAGTTTAGCATTCCCATACTTTTACATTTTTCATCTTAATTTCATTCATAACAAATTTGAATTTCCATGTCTTTGTTGTTGTCCCTGCCTCCGACATTAACATTTTTCAATGCTGAGTCCTTAAATTGTTTGTTAAAATTCACTCAGATGTGGCGAAGACAAAATCTATGATCGGCAAGTGGAGTTTTCCAATATTCTTGTCTCTCGTAGGCATCCATAATGTATGCATGATGATCGGTTATCAAACAAACTCTCCTATCCCTCATCACTTATGAACATAACAATGATAAGAACCTATTCCAACTTTCTTTTGACCCTTATCTGCAATGGAAAATGCTAGCGGGAACACATGGTTTTTCGCATCCTAAATGCTAGCCATTAGGAGTGTGCCCTTATAAGATCCCCTTACATGAGTGCCATAAATGGAAATGATCGATCGATAGTGTGAGAATCCGTCTATAGAAGGTTTGAAAGACCAAAAAAGAAATCAAAAAACATTGTATGTTAATGACGTGGTATAATGTAACCAGATGATGGTTTGTGGATTAGAATCTAACATAGCTCGTAAAGATTGTTGTAGAATAGCAAAAGTGGATTTCTAGTTCCCTAACACCCTTTCTATTGCTTTCGTTTGAGCGATGCATGTCTTCTTGTATATGCAACTAGTTTGATATAAGGATTGCACTTCATTCATTATATTTACCACTGGAATCTCAGGATCGTTGGCAAGGATATGACTTATTTTCCTTTCAAATAAATTTTACCTTCATATTTCAATGACGGTTTTCTTGAACAAAATAAACACATGTGTGTGTACCTCTGAAAATAGTGATCCACTAAAGACCGTTAGTTGCTTTTTTCTTGATTATGATATACCATTGACAATCACTCTTGTTTTTATGATAAGGTTCTGCGAACCACTGGTCAATCCTAGGCTTTTCACTATTTTGGACTTTTTATAGAAAAAAGGCACTGAAATGGCCCAAATTTTTTTAAAGCTAAATGGGGCTGTAATGCACACAACGTGTGCATTATTATTAAAAATAATGCACATGCCATGTGCGTTATCACTAAACATGACCTTCTGCCACTAATTAGTTGATGTGTTAGATAACACACATATGAAATGCGTTATCTTTAATGATAACGCATCTCATGCATGCATTATCTGCAACATAATTTTTTTTTCAAAACTTATACTTTTTTTTTTTTGGCAAAACTTATAGTTTCTTTTACAAAACTTATAATTATTATTTTTTTAAAATAAAGAAAAAATATTCTATTATTTATGTGATTTGATTTATATTTTATGATAATAATTACAACCATTTTAAGAAGGAAAATTTTATAAAAGAGTACGAAGAAGTAAACCCGATATTTTTAATTTAGGATATTTTATATTTTTTTCACTAGTTGTAAATCCTACTACAATAATTTTTAATTGATTTAAGTAAAAGAATTTATAAAAAGGTACCTAGAAGAAATTTAAAGAAGAAATATCATTAATATAAACCCTAAATTATTATAACACCTTGGAAAAAAAAATTCTATTTGAACCGGGGTTATAATAATTTTTTTTGTTATTTCCGGGCATTTGGCATTTGCTACATCATGGGGGAGAATCCAGATTTCTATAATCCATTTTTCCCCGAAACCTTGTACCCTACTTTCGACCCTGTTGATTGTTCATATTTGGAGGATAGAATGTTGAATTATAAGGAGGATCTCTCCAAAAGTCCTTATGCACAATCAGATAAAAATTAGATTGGTATATTCGTCTATAAGTTTCCTGCAAATATATGTCTGGCACATAAGCATTTGGTTCTATACCATTATTTTTACAGATTGCAAGAGCACGAGAACAAGGCAATGTATATTCTTGCGATTTGCCCCAACAACACGATTTTTCATTTATTTTTAAAGTGTAAACATTGTTGCCACTCCCATCAAGTCATATCGAAGGTTAATCCATGTAAATATCAGCTCGTTGGTTATATAGTGTAACTGTGTGGTCTCTTTATTTTAAATCAATATGAAGAAACTTTTGAAACCTCTTGTTGAAACGGCTTGAAAGGGCGTACTGAAGCTCCCACCCAAAAGGGCGTACTGCAACCCTCTGTTCCGAGGATTCCATCAGGATGGAATCTGAAGCAATGGAACTGTAGCTACTGCAGTTACTGTTTTTATGAAAAAGAATACCTAAATTCTTATATGCACGGGAATCTCTTGCCCTCTATTTCTGATTAAGGAAATAGAACAGAGGTAGTACTGCTCCTGCAGCTAATGTAGCTTCCCGGCTGCTATTCCATGCACACAGTTTTGGGCCTCCTAATGGTATTGGTTGAAATACTTAATGAGTTTGTTAAATATTAATCCAACTAGGGCTTTTAAAGGTAAGAACCTAGCTTTTTTTAAGACATTGTTAAGTGCTTCTAAAATGTTCATTGTCATCGCTCTACGCCTGTGCCCACAATCATGCAGGAGTGTCCATTTCTCCAAGGGTAAATTTACTAAATAATTGTAGGCTTCTACGTTTCTACTTTTAATTTCATTCATGGCACTTTCAAATTTCCATCGCTTAGCTTTGGTTCTGGCCTGGCACATTGAACTTTTTAGTTCGTTGTTCTTAATGGTCTTGGTAAAATTTGCCCGAATGTGGCGTAGACAAAACCTATGCTCTATAAATGGAGGTGGCCACAAAGCTTGATTTTGCGTAGTAGATAAAATTCCTTGGTGGTGATCGTATATCAAACCAAATGCTGATCCTTGACAATATTTGCCTATAGAAGTTGGAGGAACCAATTACAACTTTCGGATGACTATTTATCAACAATTCAAATTCCAAGGGGAACAAATGGTTATTCGTATCCCATGTACTTACAATTAATATTATGTGCTTATATTATCCGCGAAGATGAGTGCTATTGACAGAAACCACTGGCTGATAGGTTTGAAATCTATTTATGCAAGTCTCGAACACCAAAAATGAAATTTGAAAACATAGTTTGGGGCAATGCTCGTTCTGCTATGCAACCACTCGTACACAGTTCCCGGGTTAGATTCTTCCATTGCTTAGAGATATTTGGGTAGAATTGAAAAAATTATCTCATAACTTTTGAACACCCTTTCTACCATAAGCTTTTGATTGTACCATGGCTTCTTGTACGAACAACCCGTCCGGAGTATTACTTGGACTTCTTGGATAACATTTGAGACAGGGATCTCTGGATTGTTGGCAACAAGATGCGATATTAGTTTTGAATTAAATTTTCAATTCATATTTTGATGCTTTTTTTAAGTAACCTGAACATGGTATCTGTGTTCTTTGGTAAATTTGGTTATCTCCCACCAACCATGGGTTACTTTTTTCTTTATTCGGATATACCATAGACAAAAATTAGAGTTGCTGTGATGATAACAATTTGCTGTCCATTGATCGCTCTTACTTTTAACAACTCTAAACTCTCGTCCTATTTGAATAGACCACTTTTGAACTGCACATAGCTCCAGATGATGTATGATCATACAGAGCGTTACTGAACCATTGACTACTTTACCACTGATTCACTGCAGTTGAACATAGAGGGTTTAGGGGAGTGCTAATGTCATCTTCCTCATCATTATCACCATTGTCTTTGTCAGATGCACTTGATACGTCATAATCTACATCAGCGTCATCACAACCCTCATTATCTTCCTCTACTTCTGGGTACAACATTGACAGTTTATCGGAAATCATCTGTGTTATTTCTGTGACATGTTGATGAACATTGGAATGATCCTCATGTGTCGATACATGAGTGTGCTGAATATCTAAAAATATCTGTAACTGGATCGGTTCAAATTCAACTAGAACGTGAATGCCTTTCTTAGATATATCAGGCTAATAGTCCAAAGGTAAAGTATCTCATCATCGTTATTTATGTTGTGCAAAGTAATTAAACATTTGATACTCTTCATGAAATGAAGGTACCCTCATTGTCATTCGAACATGCCACTGATTTGGATCCATTCCTTGATGATTAAAAATTTTTCTCACAAGTTGATCATGTGTCACAATTTGGGTAAAAGTCCACGTTTTCTTTGCTGCTCTGGTGAAATAAGGACCAAACGCATATTTGGTATACTCCGAATCCCAAAATAATACAACTCTAACAGGGTGAGTTGCATCCACGTTCATTGTTTGTAATGAATGAAGGAAAGGTATTAAAAGTTTCAGAAACAGAATAGAAGGAAGATGTTGTAAAAGTTGTTGTGTGATGAGAAATTGGATGATTTTTAATCCATATATGTAGGCATATAAAGTTTTTGGCATTTTTTTAAACTTATCCGAATTAAAAGCCTCACATGGGGGGTCGAATATGAATTCTTTTGCATACAAATCCGTCAATTATTTCGAATTGTCAAATAAAGTCGTCTGAGAGCGTCATATGGTGTTGTTTGCATTCAAATCTATCAACTATTTTGAGTAGTCAAATAATCTGATTAAGCTTGTTGCATGGGGTTTTCAGAAATAATATAAAGAAACAATATAAAGAAATAATATACAAAATATAACAAAGCATCATAGATAATAATCTAACCCTAAACCTTAACACCAATCCAATTCAGTAAATCTAGTAGTCTTTTTACCAACACGATGTCCAAGCCAAGCTACTCTGCCGGTGCAACGTCATCCGCTGGCTCATCACTATGCTTCTCTAATTCGGAAGAAGATGCATGGGATATAAGCATATGAGGTACAGATGAACATACTATTCTGGGAGATGGAGGTGCATCAAATGACAACCTTACTGAACTCAGAGGTGGAGGTGCATATGACGTGCCGCCTACACTCGGAGCGGGCGGAATGTATGATGTGGCTGGGCTATCGAATGGGTAAGGTAGGACATATGATTTGAGTGCTCTACTTAGATGTGATGGAGCATCTGGCATTAAACCCAAAGTAAATGTCGGAACATCTCCACCTAGACTATCGAATTTGTCATGTGGAACATATAAGCCAGGATCTGCACATCCCCGTCTGCTCGAATGTTGAGGGATAGGAGCACGTCCACCACCGGCCCCGCCATCGTGTAATCTACGAGCACCCCTCTTTGCTGTATGAGCACCACACTCAAGTACTAGCTCCCGGGGACGATAATGTGATGGTTGTACTGCAAATGACTGCTGAATATCATGCTGAGAAGGGGTGCAACCCAACGTACCAATAATAGAAACCATGCACCGACGAATGATGGTCTGGACTTTCCTCATGACACTAGTATACCGAGTCGGAGATGATGGTGGTCCCTCCAACATCCCTGTAGTCATGTCATCTAACCCCTGCAGCATAGATGTCTAAAAAAAAATAGTTAGAAATTTTTTTTTAAAAAATAACATAAAAAAGATAAATAAATATTTAATTACCATCATCCGTCTGTCGACCCCAACTGGCTGATATCCATATGTCTGAGTATCCCGATATACTGGATTATCGATACCATCTAATATAATCATCTCAGGGTGATGATAGATGCTCCACAGGTAAAAGAGGGAAGTCCCTAATGTGCTGTCTCCCCTCATGACAAACCTCCACATGAGTAGTATAGTTCGTCGCCTAATAAGTGTGATCAATTTCTCTGAGCTGTAACTGATGCAAATTCAGACGAGTAACACAAGCAATAGGTATTGGTTGATCACACTCAAACTGTCCCATCATGCGGCCTAGATGGTGATACTCCACTATGCCATAACATATCAGCGGTACCTCTGCCCATCACAAGTCAGATGGCACCGACCATGGTAAGGATACGTTAGTCAGACAAATTGTGCAGGAGACATAAATATTTAAATAATAATCACATTTATATTATAATAAAAAATAAGAATTAAATTCGTACCTGGTCGGATGGCATGAAATCTCACTAATCTCTATAAGTAAGCAAGACATGCATAGGAAGCATGTTGAGATCAAATGATGTGCAACACATAGCACCAAGTGGAGCACGAGGGTCTTGTTCCACATGCCTATTTAATCGAGGAAGCAGTACAGGAATATGCGACCAAGCACAAATCTGAAGTAGCATAAGAGCTCCCCCCATCTTTCGTGCACCCCCTAAAGCTGCCCGTATCTATATGAAAACCCTAATACACAAATCCCAAAAATGTAAGTGTGGATGGCATCAAAATCCTCTAATAGACTGATGTACGTACGTGAATCAAGCTATCCAACATATCAAGGATCATATGACCTCCAAGAAGTAAGAAAGTAAAACCCTGGGCATGCATGATAACGTCATCATCAGTCTTTGATTCCGTGAACTCTCTCAAGGTTTAAGTCTCTCAAGGTTCCTTCTTTACTTTATATCCGAAAAAGGTAGTAAGAGATAACCGAATACCAATAAGTTTCTCAATTATATCAATTCAATATTGATTATATCGTACGCTCAAACTAGGACCTATAACATGCAAACCCCTCTATCCTTAATCCCCATAAGATATGCACATCCTGTAAAGTGACTGTCAGCGCACTGCAATTGTGGAATGTGTGGGTCTCAGGCTTCCACCGCTCAACTAAAACAGTAATAAGTGCATGGCCGAGGCTTATGTAATAACATCTTAAAACTCCTCCTAACCCCGTCCTATTAATAATATCAATCAATTTATAGGGAGGCGTAATGTAAGCCTGAAATAAATTACGACCGAAACATCGATACTGAAGATCAGTAATACATATCTCATGATCCCCTTCTATAACAAACAAGTCCTATGCTTAGGCTGCCTCATCAATACATCTGGGTTTATTGGACCCGGATGCATATGTGTTGGGACTTCCTCCATCTGCATTGCATCACAAAGTTTTAGGAATAAGGTCTAGTATTCTACACTTTCTAAGTTTAAATTTTTACGGGTTTAGAATTCAAAGTAAAATATTTTTTGTCATTATACGGTTCATAAATTTTAGGGTTTAGGGGTTTAGGGTGTTAGGATGTAAGGTTTTAGGATTAAGATGTAGTATTACACACTTTCAAAGGTTTATGGTTTAGGGTCTAGGGTTTCAATATTAAGGCTTTAGGGTTTCAAGGGTAGGGTTTAGGGTTTCAAGGTTAGGGTTTTAGGTTTTAGGGTTTCAAAGTTACGGTTTAAGTTATTAAGGTTTAGGGTTTTAGAGAATATTATATTCTCTTTTTTTCTAACAAAAAGTCAAAACAAAATAGTTTTCTTGAAATATATATTTATATAAATTAATAGAACAATATGAATGCTCACAAATGTTCACAAAAAATAAACAATTAGGGTTTATGACAAAATAAAATAAATTATATAACTCGTATCATCTTAATAGCAAAATTGTTAGCAAAATTATTAAAAACCCATTTCATCAAATCACATTTCCAATAGAAAAACACGACTAGCTTAGCAAAATGGTCAAACATGCACAAATCTATCAATAACAACAAGCAATAAAAATAACCATAAAACCCACATCTCGAAAAATAAACTTCAATAAATTGTAAATTAACCTAAATAAAATTCATCAAAAGTATTAACAAATCATAATAAACAACAATTTTCATGTAGTTCCTATAGATAATAGAAATCAACACATTGTGCAAAAGATTTAAAACAATTAAAGACGATAAGAAATATACTGAAGGTTAGAATAAATTGAAATCAAATGTTGTAATTCAGTGGAGCTTCCTCTGCCATTCGCCACCCCAAAACTAAAAAACCTTCGTACTCTGCGAGTCCTTCAAGCTCAGCAACACAGCAAAGAAGAAGAAAAATGTGAAGAAGAGGAAGAGAAGAAGAGAAGGAAGGAGCAAAGGAAGACAAGAAGAGAAGGAAGAAAGGAGAAGAGGGAGAGAAGAAGAGAAGGAAGGAGCAGAAGCAGCAGCGAAGAAGGAGGAAGAGAAGAGCAGCGGCAGATTTTCTAGAGAAAAAGGCGGCAAGGGTTTTGTTGTTTTAACATTTGTAATAGAAATAACACACATAACATGTGTGTTATCAGTAAGAATAACGCATACACCGTGTGTGTTATTCTTACTGATAACACATACAGTGTGTGCGTTATTCTTAGTAATAATACACATGACAGATGCATTATTGTCCACCTCACCAACCATCTTGCCACATCCGCAGCCACATTATTAATCTTACATTATCATAATATTTAACTAGTGACTAGTGATAACGCACATGCTAGGTGCGTTTACAGAAAAGATAACACACAAAGCATGTGAATTATAGCCAGACTAAGATTAAAAAAAAAAAGTTGCAGCCATTTTAGTGGCTATTTTTTAAGGAGTGGCCAAATATAGCAAAAAACCTCACTCTTGCTTGTTTTTACCTTGCACTCTTGTCCCAATTAACCACTTTTAGACAGCGTAAATCACTTGATCTGTTTTACTAGAACCTCATTCCTCTTCAAATATCAACCATGGCCTCATTCCATCATCAAATTGGATAGTTCCCAATTCAAAGTCATCTATTGGCTCTTTAAAACCCATATCTTCAAAGACTCCAGATAATGTGTAATCATACAGAGCATCATCGGTATTAAATAGGGTTTATGGGGGTATCATCATCGGTATCATCACCATCACCGTCATCATCATCATCATCATCATCATTGTTGTCATCTAAATCGTTTGAAGTCAATGTTAGATGTGGAATCCACATCATCTTCTTGTACGTCTCTGTATAACATTGATGGTAAATCATTCACCATCATCATTATGTAAGTGACGTGTTGCGGAACATTTGAGGTTTCTTGACACCCCGAGACGTGAGTATAATCATCATGTGTGCTTGTCTCCAGTAACAGCACTGGTTCAAAGTGAACCAAAACATCGATGCCATTAACAGCTATTTCAGGGTTAAGTGTCCAATGGTACTCCATTTGATCACCAGTATCCATACTTGAAGGGTATAACGAAACGTTTCTTACCTTTCATAATAAGTTGGCACCCTCATTGTCTGCGAATTCGCCATTCATTTGGATTCATATTTCAAAAGGAAAAAATTGAATTGACAAGTTCTTTATATCTCAGTCTCCGACTAAATTTCCGTGTTTTTTGTGCCGCTCTAGTGAAATAAGGACCAAATTGGTCTCTTTGAACTTTGGAATCCCAAAATAATATCACTTTAACTGTGAATTTTTTGCCATGCTAACTAGTTGTTTTAGGGTAAGAAGAAAGGTATTGAGAAAAAGTCCAAACATTTTGATGTGATTAGAAATTCGGTGAATTGCATTGATATGTATAACGAAATTATTTCCCATATTTTATAATTTGACAGTTCAATAATAAATGCATCATTATGGGTATGTCAGGTAGAGTGGACAAAAAAATGAATATTCCTACCGTTCAAGTTGTCATGTCAATAGTACTCCCGTCACATGGCTAGGTCGGGTATAGTGGACAAAATCAATTATTTTCTACATGTTTGAGTTGTCATGTAAAATTTAAGATTTTTTAAAATTAGGGCTTTTAATTAAGGTTTAAAGATAAAGATAGAGCATAAAAGATAAGTATCATCACATGAAAGATAAAACATCATAATAATACACAAAAATATAATATACGTCATAAATGTCTATGACTATGCATAATCTGATAGATTAAATCGATCAGGGGCATGAGAATCATGATCAGACCTATGGACTGGAGGAAGTGGTGTGAAATAATCAGGGGGACTGGTTTGAGACGTGGAGGCATGTGACAGATCAGGCTGAGAAGTGGAGGCATATGACGGATCGGGTTGAGACGTGTATGCATGTGACAAAATGGCGAGAGACATATAGATACATGATAGACCGATATGAGATGTGTAGGCATGTGATTTAACAGTCTGAGAAGTAGATGGTGTCATGGTGAATGAAAGTCCAAGTGAAACTATGTCGTGGTCGTCACTATTCTAACACAACTGTATCTCTTGATGCCCTTCCATGAAGATCCAAGTCCCAGTCATTATTATACCGACCCTCCTACATATTTGTATCTCTCGATGCCTCTCCATGAGGATCCAAGTCGTAGTCGTCATCAACCCGGCCCTCCTCTGCAACTCCAGCAGTCTTGAGTCAGCTCTAGGGATTGGTACTCAATAACGATATCCTCCATCCCCTGCATCTCTCGGATCAGCTCTGGGGGCTCGTCCTCTACGACCTCGTCATCGTCCCCTCTTTACTCTGCATGCTTCCCGGTTAGGTATATGGTCTCAAGGTCGATGTCATGCCAGCTCGATAGGAAATTTCTCATACGCCTCTCGCTGAGATAGTATGCAACCCAATGTACCATCTACAAATGCTAGGCATTGGCGAACCTCTAGCCTCACTCTCTCTATGAAGGACTAACTCCGAGGAAACGATGATGGTACACTCAGCTGTGAATCTTCCATGTCGTCTATGTGCTGCAACATAGATGCCTAAAATAATAACAATTAATTAGCTAGTGAAGATACATAAAATATAAACTAATCATAAAATACTTTCGTACTATCATCTGTTGGTCGACCCCAGATGGCTAGTATCAAGAGGACTGGGGATTACGACAAGATGGATTACCAATATATAGTCTCTAATCTCCTGATACCACATCATATAATCCTGTCGGCAATGTCAAAGGTGCTGCACTGGAATCTTTGTCTTGCAAAGAATGTACTGTCTCTACTGAGCCCACAAAGTAACATACTGAATGTGTATCAACTCCTAATTCTTATGTTCTTGCCCTACCAAAGATATGTCATGTAGATTTCTTCGATCAACCAACCAAAGACACTGGATGGGCTTATCATAGCCAAACTATCTCATAACCCCTCGGGATAGTGAAACTCCACTGTCTCGAAGCATATCAAGGGGACCTTCGCCCATCAATGATCGTAATCCTCTGTAGTATGGCTATAATAAGAGAGCCAATCAAACTACAAAGGTGATTTTAAAAAATAAATATCAAAGATGAATAATAAACTTTAGCTAATCATTGGACATAAAATGCAACTGATCTATATATGCTGTCAGTACATGACTTGGAGTAGAAGTCATGTCGAATAGTACAATCCACCTAGCTCCAAAAGGATCACGCTCGTCATCTACCTCTACGGCATGATCTAATTGAGGACGAATAATAGGAATACGCGTCCATGCTCATATCTGAAGGAGAAAAAGGGGTTTGCATATCTCTTATGCATTGCCAAACATTATCACATAAGCATCTATACATGAAAGTAAGAACGTCACTACCCCATCTAAAAGACCCAACTATATCAAAATCCACCAATAACCTAAGATACTGAAGATGAATCATATTTCCTGATCTATTAAAAAACAACGATCTTCTAATAAGTAAGAAAATCATTGCACTGGCTCGGCAATTATAAGCCTCATCTATAGCAGAATCAGAAATATCCTATGTAATCAACCTTCTATAAGTTTCTTCTTCATCCTATGCCCAAATAATTCTCCCATTGGGAGGCGAAGTCCAAGTAGATGCTCAATCATATCTAGAAACTGTGCACTAGATAAAGTCCAACAGTTGCCAGTCACAGGTGTTCCATATATCGGTAACCCCCATAACACCTCCACATCCTCCAGTGTCATAGTGACCTCCCCGGAGATCAAGTTGAAGATATGGATCTCAATCATCCAACGCTCGACCAAAGTAGTGATATGATAATGGTCTAGTAATAAGTAACCATACTTGAAGACGCCCTCGAAACCAGCCCTATAATTGCAATCAACCACCCTAGCTGGAGCCACCTTATAACACTAAAACAAAGTGTGATTGAAGTGTCAATACGTAAGTCTAATGTTTTCATGCCGATCCCAGATGAGTGAAGATCAATGTTCGCCTTGCCTAGTCAATACACTAGCATCTAACGGTCAAAGATGCACATCAGCAATCACTGGTCGAAAGTCCCCTGTCTACATTTCATTGTTTTCGGTAATTATTAGTCTTATACGTAAGATAATGTTATTGGTTAGAATTATAGGAATTTTAGTGTTTCGAGTTAAATTTTTAGACTTTAGTGTCTATAGTTTAGGGTTTAGTGTTTTTAGGCTAAGATTTTGGGTTTAGGGTTAAGTTTCTAGGGTTTTGGGGATTATGGTTTTAGTGTTTAGGGTTTATGTTTTGCAATTTAATGTCTAGATTTTTATGATTTGGGGATTATGATTTAGGATTTATGTGAAATAAGTTAGTGGTTTAGGGTTTACGTTTTGCAATTTAATGTCTAGATTTTTATGATTTGGGGATTAGGATTTATGTGAAATAAGTTAGTGGTTTAGGATTTTAGAGTTTAGGATTTTGGTTTTAGGCTTTTATGGTATAGGGTTTTATGGTTTTAAGTTTAGGGTTTAGGTTTAGCATTTTAGGGTTTAGGGTTTTAGGCTTTTAATAGTGGTTTAGGGTTTTAGGGTTTACGATTTTAGGATTTTATGGTTTTAGGTTTAAGGTTTAGGTTTAGCGTTTTATGGTTTAGGGTTTTAGGCTTTAATTTTAGTGGTTTTAGGGTTTTGGATTTTAGGATTTAGGTTTTAGGATTTTATGGTTTTAGGTTTAGGGTTTTTGTTTAGCCTTTTATGGTTTAGGGTTTTAGGCTTTTAATTTTAGTGGTTTTAGGGTTTAAGGTTTTAGACGTTTAATTTTAGTGGTTTAGGATTTTAGGCTATAAATTTATAATATATGTTAAAATTTATAAAAGTATCCTTATATTATGAAATGTATAAAGTCGTGAATGATCAGTTCAATAATAATCAAACCATAAGTTACTACACCAACCCACAAAATTCATACTAATTCTAAAAATTCCTCAAAATAATCAATTTTTTCAAACTAAAATCAATTCTAAAACATTTCCTAAGATAAATCATTTTCAAACTCTAAATCAGTACATCAATTAACTCCACTTTCATACGAATTCTTACAATTTGTAAAAGCAATCAAAAATTTCAAACTAAAATCAATTCTAACAAATTCACATAAATAAAAAATTGTTAAAACCCTAGATCACTACACTAATTTCACCAATTTCATATTAATTCTAACAATTTCTTAAAATAATCAAAATTTTCAAACTAAAATCAATTCTAACAAATTTCTAGGAATAAAAAATTTCAAGCCCTAAATCACCATACCATTTTTATACCAAAAATTTCATCAAATTACAAAAATTTCATACCAATTTACCCTAAATTTCTCAAAGCAAACAATTTTAACAAATTCTGTGAACAAAGAAATTCAAATCTAAATCACTACACCAATTTAATTAAAAAAAATTCAATATTAGACAATATAAATTCATTTAATTTCATATCGCCGCTGTTGTAGCTGCTCGCTGACTGCTACTGTCACTGCCGCCGTCTACTACCGCAACTCCTCTCTCCTCTCTTCTATGTTCTTTCTTTCTTTCTCCCCTCTCCTCTCCTCTACTTTTTTTCTTCTTCTTCTCTCCTGTACCATCCACCATTTTCGGTTTTTTTTTTTTTTTTTTAACTAAATGTTTGCAGAATTGAGATGAAGGGTTTTTTTACTTTATGTTTACACGATATCCCATACATCGTATGGATATTCTAAAAATATTACAAATAGCATATGTGATATTCTTAAGAGTATCGCATACAGTGTATGCGATATTGTCACATCATACCACGTTGGGCCTCATCACGCCACGTCAGATTACTAAACTATTATTAGTGTAAGATAAGGCATATTATGTATTGCATATGTCATATTGCTGAACATTTCGCATATGCCATATGGGATATGCATAGATCAAGAATAAAAAGAATAACATGCATATTTTAGTAATCATTTTTTAAAAACCACTTAAAGTGGTCAAAACACCGAAATTCTATCTCCTCAAGTGCCTTGAAAATACCTACTGCATTCATTATTTGCCATTTTCACTCCTAACATACGTCATTTTCCTGACAAAATTCACATAATTCCGTTAGAAAGCAGGCTTAATATATAAATCCTGCACTTCTTAATTTTTTTTTAAAAAAAGTTCTCATCTAATTGGGTTTCTAGAAAATGATTATTAATTAAACTTCCACAATAATACAACTCTTTGGAGTTCTTGCAAAATTTTACAATTATTGGAAGAATTACAACAAGAGATTTTGGTTAAGTTGTCTAATCCCTAACTAATACTAAAACTAAAAGAAAGAAATTGAGAAAATGCCTCCAAAATATTTTAGTATTTATTTGACCCCAAAAGTGGGCAAATGACATGTTTACCCCCTTCTAAATAGTCATATGCAATGTTCATATAAAAAATGGCCAGATTCCGCCGCTACAGTGGTGATAGGACTGAGTCGGCTGAACGTAAAAAGATTGAGGACTCTAAATTTTAAAATTAAAAATGAGGGACTAAACATGTAAAGCGTAATTAAGTAAGGGACCAAGTTGACTATTTTCTCAATAGATAATTAAATTAAGCTTTCTTTTGCTTTTCGGATAGTTACAAAAATAGCTTTAAAGTATATCCAAACTACAAAATAACTATTAAACTACAAATAACCCTAAAAGATTATTTTAACATAACACTTTTATCCTTATTGTTACATATTATTGTACCAATAAATTTTAAAATCCCAAATTGCCCTTTATGACCTAGAATTTTCTTTTGGGTAGTACTTTCAAACATAAAAGATTGCAGTATTAAAAATTTTTTGCAAATTATTAATCTTCTCTTTACATCTCTAATTAGCAAGTCTTCTTTAACCTCGTACAATTTACATTTGCATGATTTGATACTTCATAGTTTCAAATGATAAATATGAGCAAATCCAAATCATCAATTAAGAAATTGCTGTTGAAAATTGAATCTTTTTTACCTTTTTTCACAAATTATCAATTAAAAGAAGAAAAAAATCCCACTTTTTCAAAATTGAAAATCATTCCAACCTTAATAGTCCAATTCTAATTGATCCAAAGAGAACGAAAGAGAGGTAGAATTCATTAGAATTAAAGTAAGAAAGTAATTAAAGATCATTTCCAAGTTTTGGTATCTCAAACACCACCCTAAACAAAGAAAGGTGTTGTCATTTTTCCCCTAGAAGAGGAAGAGATTATCCAAAGGCTCTTTTGTTTCTTCTTTATCGACACCTACTAAAATTTCTCAAGCTCTACTTCTAAAAAATTGAGATACATATTTCTTTAGAGGTCTTCAATTACCTAATGAACAGAAAAGGGGTTAATTAGCAAGATGTGAACTAGAAGGGAGAGAGAGAGAGAGAGAGAGAGAGAGAGAGAGAGAGAGAGAGAGAGAGAGAGAGAGAGAGAGAGAGAGAGAGAGAGAGTTTATGTTGAGGCCAATATTTCATAGAGAGGTAAGAAGAATGACTGAAAAGAGTTATAGGTGGTAGATTGGAGAAGCCATGGCTGGTGCAGCTAAGTAGAGAAGAAGAAGAAAGATGGGGAAGAAAAAAAGATTGGGTAGGTGGGGTCGTGGGCTTGGAGATGCTTTTGTGAAATGAAAGATGGAATTATGTTTTTTTTTTTTTTTTTTTTATGAATGATATATAGAATTTAGGGTTTTGTTAATAAACTATTTAGTCATTTTTTCTGAATGAATGATTTAGTCAAATGACAAAATGTTTAATTGTTTTAATTTATATTTACCATCATAAGAGCAGCTAAGTCCTTCTCTTATTTTCTTTTGCCCGAACTGAAAGATTCTGTTAGGAAGGTCTATCTTTTAGTTTAGTGAAAATATAATGGTTGTTTTGTACTTTGGACATAACATGAGGATATTTATGTAATTATCTCTGTACTCCCTTTTTTTCTCTTGATCCGACATATTCTCTCAAAAATATTTCAACCTTAAGAAAATTCAATAATAACAAGTTAAATTTTTCGAACTAAAAACCTATCCAAATAAAGCCTTAATTATTGCAGTCCTTAATCTTTCTTTTCATTGCTCGAACATTTAGTTTCCAACCGTTTTAGTACTCGCCACCAATTCAATGGCGAAATCTAGCAATAAAAAGTATGTGAGTCTCACTTGACTCATGAGTGAGGTTAAAAGGACATTTCATTTATTTATCTCACCTTGATATCACTGTATTAAACAAAACAATTGGCCTAATTGAATACCTAAAATATTCTTGGGGTTCATGTGAAATTTTCTCTAACTTTGGAAGAAAAACAAGTTATCTAAACCCCAAAAATATTTTAAAAATTCAATTAGATAAATTTTCTTTAAATTTTGAAGGAAAATTTCCAAGTATTTAGAGAATGTGGGACATGAAACAAATAAACAAGATAATGCAGGATAATAATGTGAGAGGAATAAAGAGAACACAAAGAAATATACAAGATTCAGTCAATTGACCTACATTCACGAGCAAAGGAGAAACAAATCCGCTAATTCCCTAAGGAGAATTATAGTGCAAAGAAAACTCCCTCAAGCCCACAAAGCCCAAAGCAGCTGGAAAAATGGTCCAAGTCCTACATGTCTTTAACTTCTAAAAGTCATCACCCAAACTTCTTTATATGTGGAGTATCACAAGAGTAGTTCCAATGTGAGACTAACATCTTTGCTCCTTTCAAAAGCTTTCAAATTCTAATCAAATTGAATTAGGAATATAAGTCAAAATCCTAACATCCACATTGACTTTTATTCTGAAGATCACCGATTTATGATTTGTAGCTCCATCTTCTCCAAACAAAATCCCGATATCACCCGTCGTGAATATTTAAGTTATTGGTGATAAGCTTCTTCAAGCATGTGGCTTCCGAATATCACCCATAAGTTGTAGTAACTGCTTTGTCTATACCTACTCCTTCTCCACGACAAAAAAATTTTTGAATGACCACAAGAAAATCCTGTTTATGTAACCTGGCTTTAATATCAATTTGTTCGACCTAAAACAAAGAAATGAGATGATACATAAATATAATATGAAAACAATAAAGAGAAAACAAATAATTTATCTGAACCTACATCCATAGACGAAGAAGAAACAAATTCACTAACTCAATATGGAGAATTAAATTGTAGAGGAAACTTTTTCAACCCATAAAGCCCAAAACCCAAACTACAACTATTGCAAAAAGATCCAACAAGAATCGACTTAGGCACATAATTGGGCTACTAGCCCATAGTTAGAGAAATGGTCCAACCCTTATATGTTTTCACGTCTAGTGGACTTAACTCAAGCTCCTTTATATAGGGAATATTACAAGAGTAGTTCTCATGGAAAACCAATGTAGGAATAAAACTTTGATCCTTTCAAAAGTTTCAAAATCTTAATCAAATTGAATTAGGAATATAAGTAAAGAAAAAATTCTAACAAGCGTCCATCTTGACTAATATTTTAAAGAATACAACCAATTCCTAATTTGGAGCTCCACTTTCTCCAAACAAAACCCCGATGTTACCCATAAGAATCTTCAAGTTGTTAGTGATAACCTACTTCAAGTACATAGCTTCCAAATATCACCCTTCATAGTTGTAGTAATTTTCTTCGTGTACCCTCTGATTCTCCATGGCAGAAAATGTTCTCAACGTCATACTTCAAACAATAAGAACAATCTTGCTTATAAACAAGCTCTGGTACAAATTTCTAGGATCTAAAACAAATAAACGAGAGAGTGCAAGATAACAATGTGAAAGCAATAAAGAGAGGACACAAAAATTTACGAGGTTCCATCAATCGAAGTACATCCACGAGCAAAGGAAAACGAATCCACTAACTCACTATGGAGTATTACAGTGTAGAGAAAACTCTCTCAAACCCCAAAGCCCAAAACCTAAACTATAGCTATTCCGAAAAAGTCAACAAGAATTATTGATGTAAGACCAACTACAAGAATAGTTCATGACTAATATTGCCAAATTTTCAGTAAATAATCTTCTTCACTTTGTTTAAGTTTTTTGTATGCTATGTTTTTACTAAGATTCTCTCTCTCTCTCTCTCTCTCTCTCTCTCTCTCTCTCTCTCTCTCTCTCTCTCCTTTTTTGTATTTGTGTGTGTGTATATATTTGAGAATTTCTCAATTTGTTACTAAGCTGTAGAAAGCTATTTAATAGTGCATGAATCTTATCCAGTATAGTAGTACATAATGGAAGATAAAAGAAAATCCTAGAGTATCCTAACATATCATATCCTACTCAAACAAATATCACAAAAGATATATAAAAAATAAAGATATACAAGAGATACGCACAATATTAGACACTCCCCCTTAAGTTGGGGTATGAGGATCAACAATACCAACTAGCTCGTTAGATATTTGAATTGCCTTTGATTAAGAGCTTTTGTCAAAGAATCAGCAATTTTCTCTTTTGTCCTAACATGGCAAGTAATAACTTTCCTTTCTTGTATCTTCTCAAAAACAAAATACAACTATGCAGGGCCCATGATAATTCCAAGGAACTTTAACAAACTTCTTAGCCATACTAATTCACTTTGTGTTAGCCATTGACATGTATTCTTCTTCTGCAGATGAATGAGACATAACATGTTGCTTTTTGGATTTCCAAGAAATTGGTGCATCGCCTAATTTCACAAAAGATCTACGAGTCTTTGGATATACTACCTAATCAAAATCACAATCAGCAATCAAATTCAAATAAGGATTTACTCTAGGAAGTATAATTCCTTTTACAGGACTACCCTTTATGTATCAAACTATTCGCAATGCCACTTCCTGGTGTTTAATCCGTGAATTTTGCATAAACTGACTTAGGATATAGACCGCAAAAGTAATATCCAACCTTGTGATGGTAAGGTAGAGAATCTACCAACTAGACATCTATACCTTTCCCAACTTTCAAAGAAATCTCCATTCTCTTCTGCTAGTTTATGTTGCTGCTCCATTGGTGTGTTATTTAGTTTTGCTCCAGAAAGTCCGCATTCAACAAGAATATCGATATCGTATTTTATTTGATAGGGAAAAACCACGTGAAGGTCTTTCCAGTTCGATTCCTAGAAAATACTTTAAACTCCCAAAGTCCTTGATTTTAAAATTTGCATCTAAGAATCTCTTCAGTTCTTCACATTTCTTTGGATCATTTCCAATAAGCAAAATATCGTCAACATAAACAAGGAAGGCAAGCATTATGCTCCGTTGTTTTAAAAAAAAGAGAATATTCCATAGGAGATTGCTTGACGCTTGCTTCAAACGATGCAACGAGTTTTGCAAGCAACAGTATAGGCCAGGCTTTAGAGGCTTAAAACTAAGAGGAGGCTCCATGTCTACTTCTTCATTTAGATCTCCATGCAAAAACGCATGGTTGACATCCATTTGATGAAGGCTCCATTGTTTAGCCACAATCAAGGCCAATAAAAACCAAACATAAGTAATCTTTGCCACAGGGACAAAAGTGTCTGTAAAATCCTCCCCTCAACTTGAGAGCATCCCTTAGAAACAAGGTGAGCATAACATAAAGAGCTAAAAACGCATAGAAGAGAGTAAGATGAAGTTTTACGAAAGAGAAACTCAAAAGGGCTTTGTTGTGAAGAAGTTTACTAGGAGTTCTCTTAATCAAATAACTGATACTTAATATACATTATCCCCATAATTTAATTGGTAAATTGGTTTCAAAACGTAAGGCACGAGCAACGTTTAGTAAATGTATATTTTTATGTTCAACTTGTCCGTTTTGTTGAGGTGTAAGGGGTAAGAAATCTCATGTAAAATGTCACATTTAAAAAAAAAAAATCCCTTTAAGGAAGTGAATTCAGTACTATTGTCACTCCAAAAATGTTTTATCTCAACATTGAATTGAGTTCTAATCATTTTATGGAAATTGATAAAAATATTTCTAGTTTTATGTTTGTCTTTCAAGAGTAAACCCAAATAGCTCTAGAAAAATCATCCAAGAAGATGAAATAATGAGCCCCTCTTAGAGAAGCTCTATGACAAACATCACATGGGCTAATATCATGCTATAAAGAAAGTTTTTGAGGGAAAGGTGAATGAACTAAAGTTTTAAAGGAAGAGTGACCAAGTCGACAATGCCAAATTTGCTCCTCATCAAATTTATTGCCAAAGATGACGGCAGCAGCTATGCCCTTTGTCATTTACTGAAATTTGTAAGCCCATACCAATCATTCTCCTCTTGGTTTGTTGTTGAATAAAACACAAATCAGGGGAGTATATAACATAGCAATTCAGATTTTTGGTTAATTTTGGAATGGAAATGAGATTTCATGGGAAAGAAGGTATGGAGAACACGAGATAATGTTAAATTAGAATTTAATTTAACAATGCCATACTGAAGAACTTTGACAGAAAATCCATTTAGTAAGGTTATAACAGTAGGCCTTTTAAGATTTTCCAAACCTTCAAGAAGAGACAGCAAAAGTCATATGATGACTTGCACTACTATCTAGAATCCACTGAACAAGAAAATCCTTACCATCCACGTCTTGAGTAGGTTTTACATCCTTTAAAAATTTTGCAACCTCCTGTGCCAATTCTTTCAAATTATTTCAGTCCTTTGGTCCCCTCACAGCTGATATTGCAGTTCCTTTTTCCTCCATTCTGGACTCATCTGTGCAGCAGCAAATTTGGTGCCACGGCCTCGGCCTCTACTGCTTTGCTTTCCACCTCTGGTTCTACTATTAGAATCGCTGGGTTTGCCATGCAAAACCCAACAATCTTTCTTTTCATGACCAATTTTGGCACAATGACCACATGTTGGTCTAGATAAAGATTTCACAAAAAATGCAACCCCATTAATAGGCTGCCCATCGGGTTCTTCAGCATTTTGTTAATGCTGCCCCTCGCCAATAGTATTGGCAAACACCTTATCCATGTTTGGAAGCGGGTCAGTGTTTAAAGTTTGGCTTCTCATGACTCCATATTTACTATTGAGACCCATCAAAAATTGATGGATCTTCTCATCTTCTCTTTGCTAAATAATGATTTTTGTAGTTTCACCACAACCACATACTGGAATCGGTACGTAATTTTGGAGATCATCCCATAAAGCTTGATGTTTGGCAAAGTACTCTATGACATTCATTGTACCTTGCTGGAGAAGCTGTATCTCCTCGTGTAGCTGGAAAATTCGTGGTCCATTTTCTTGTGCATATTGCGTTTTCAGAACTGCATACATGTCTTTAGCAGTTTTGGCATGTGTTAACATGCTGCGATATTTCGTTTCGTCCAATGACATTACCTATCCTATTACAAAGGAGCAGCACTGAATCCCAGGCTACGGCCAGAGTGGAGTCATCTGTCCGAACAGGAGAGCCATCAAGAAAGCCCAATTTGGCTTTCGCTTGAAGACTATTCCCCAAAACTGCAGAGACCAAGCAGCGAAGTTTCTTCCATGAAACAAGGTAGGTGTGATAGGAGTGCTAGGATTGTCTGAAGTGGAGATGAAATATGGTGATTTTGGATCAGTAGTGGAAATAGCACTGCTGTCTGTTCTTTTTTGTGAAGTCACTGTCGCAGTTTGATTATAAATATATATATATATATATATATATATAGAAGAGACGATTATTGAAGAAGATAACTTCTAGGGGCTCTGATACCATGTAAAAATTTCTTAATTTATTATTAAGCTGTACACAACTATTTAATAGTAAGGAAATCTTATACAGTATAGAAGTAGATGATGGAAGATCAAAAAAAATCCTAAAGTATCCTAACTAACCTATCATATCCTACTCAAACCATATCACAAAAGATACATAAGAATTAAAGATATACCAGAGATATACAAAATATTTAACTCTCTCTATATGTATATAACATGAGCCTTCCATTGTTGAAAGGCAAGAACTAGGTATTGGTATGAAAGTTTATTATTGATGTTGTTTAATAATGTTTTTAAGTGACAAGATAATAGTTTGGAAGTAAATATTCCTGGGTAATTTTAATAACTTTGGACATCGGAGACTAGATTAAGTGATACAACACGGATGATCCAACATAGATGATGTGACTCTGATACTATGTTGAAATGAAATTTGTACTTCATTTTATTTTTAAAAGGTACCTTCGGAAGGAGAAGATTTTTCAAATATGATAAAGAGTGTATTTGTTCACTAGATAATATGTGATTTTCAATAACTTTTTCCAAATAGTAAATGGACTATCTAGCTAGGCGTGATGCGAATAGGACTAAAAAAAGGTGAACAACATTGAAAATCCAGTAAGTGATCAGAAGCTATTTGAGGAGTTATAGGATCATTGCCATTCAATTTGAGGCCTTTGAATATTTCTGTTTTCATTTTGGTTTTGCATCCTGCTATACCTTACAGAAAGCAAATCTTTCTAAATATGAATCTCCAGTATCATTTTTTCTTCTTATTTTTCCTTACCCTTTTAGTTCTTTCCTATTGGAGTTTATTCTACTCATTATGCCACTTGGTGAACTCCTCAGCTCTATCCCAATATATAAATCTGCATTTGTACTTGGAACTAAATAAAATATCCCAATTCCACCATTGTATAGCTGAATTTGTCTTGAAGGATCTTTGTAATTGTGTTTGTCCTAAATTCTTCGGTCTCTGCCGGCCAATCATAGTTTATACTCAATTTCAACTTGTTAACCTTGTCCTAGGCCTAAAATTTATACATAAAACTTAGCAGAATTCGAAGATCTACCTCACATTAGGTAAATAGGAAATCAAATCCATGGCTCTCCAATTTATGTTACTGATTATCATACTAGCATCATCAACAGATGTATTGGTATCTTCCCCTATAGCAAAACCAGGCTGCAATGATACCTGTGGAGATATAAAGATCCCCTACCCTTTTGGCCTAACTCAAGAATGTTCATTTGGTCCTCGTTTTCTGATAGACTGTAACATCTCCTATAATCCTCCTCAACCATTTCTAGCAGGAAGCGGAATCAATGTGACTAAAATATCACTTGATGGCCAAATTCACATCCTAAAGATTATAGCTCGAAAATGCTTCAACGAATAAAACGAACAGCATCCTAAAGATTATAGCTCGAAAATGCTTCAACGAATAAAACGAACAGCTCGATCAGAGACTAACGCCTTCTTTTTTTTCCCCATTCATGCTTAATGATACCTTAAACAAGTTCACAGCAGTCGGTTGTGATACTTTCGGTATTATTGAAGGCATTCGTGGTGGCAAAAGGTTCATTACTGGTTGTATGTCCATTTGTGGTGGCAAAGATGAAGTACTCGATGGAACTTGTTCCGGTGGAGGCTGCTGCCAGACCGCGATCCCAAAAGGCCTAATGTATCTAAATTTAACAGTTGGAAGCTATAACAACCATACATTTGTAGAGGACTTCAACCCCTGCAGCTCTGCTTTTATTGTTGAACAAGAGGGATACAAATTCTCTGTTTATAGCCTTAAAAATTTGGAAAATATAAATAAACTTCCTGTGGCATTGGATTGGACAATTGGAAATCAGACATGTGAAATGGTTAAGAATTCAAGTAATTATTATGCTTGTCAAAACAATACCAAATGTGTTGGCGATGATACTCTTTTTTCAGGTTATCGGTGTTCCTGTTTAGATGGTTTTCAGGGGAATCCTTACCTCCCTGGAATTGGTTGTGAAGGTAATATTTTTATATTGCATTTCTTCTGTTAAGACAACAGATTTTCTTGAACTATTTTGTTACTTTTTTTTTTTTTTTGGCAGATATTGATGAGTGTCAAAATGAAAATCTCAACACTTGTATGGTTAAAAGACTTTGCAAAAACATAAGTGGAGGGTTTTCATGTTCTTGCCCTGATGGATTCACTGGTGATGGAAAAGGGGAAAATGGATGCGTTCCAATCAGAAGAAGAATTAGGGATCATAACCAGTTATTCTATGCTAGAATTCTTGCAGGTAACTTCTTTTAAGGAATTAGCTATAAATAGGGTCTAATAGTTTAATATATCTTCTTGTACACTCTTTAGTATACCTCTTTTATAATAATTTTATTAATATAAATCCTATACAATAAAAGATAAAATCTAAATTCTAAAATATAAAGCCAAGAGAAAAGTTACGAATAAATGAAGTATACTAGAAAATGTATTAGAAGAACAAGTGTGTTATATATAGCCATAACAATTTTAAAATTTTCATTTATAACCATACTAGTTTTTAATCTTTTTCTAATTGTGAATTATTTAAATGTACCTACTTTATCAAATATCAAATATGCACCAGAATTCACCTTAAAACTCACTTCTGTCAGAATTGAGGATAATTTTGTTTTTTTAAGAGTGAAATGAAGGGAATTTTGCTACTTGACCCAACTTAATACCCTCTGTCGCTATCTTTTTAACCCTAATAGACCTCATCCTTTTATTTAAAGTCGCAAAATAAACTTTAGACCCAAAAAAAAAAAAAAAGCAACAAAATTAGCTTTCATTTTGCTTGAAAAATGGCAAAATTACTCTTAACTCCAACATCAAGTTAGATTCTGCCTCGTATTTGCTATTTTGACAAAATAAAAGATAAAAAGAATTTATAGTTGTAAAACAAAAAGTTAAAATTGTTGGGAGTTATTTCTAGCTAATTTCTCGATTTTTATTTTAGGCCCCAAAACAAGTTGATCAAAAATCAATTCTTGTGAAAATTATAATTATCTTTCTTTTGTTGATAAAACCCTTTAGGGATTGCCATATTAATTGCTGCATTGGTTTTATTCTTCACTTGGTTACGTTTCTTCATCAAGAGAAAAAGACTAAGGCAAGAAAAGGAGAAATTCTTTCGCGATAACGGTGGACTAATGTTACAAGCCCGTCTGATTAAACAACAAGGAGGATCTGCTAATATTGCCAAAATATTCACTGTAAAGGATCTGGAGAATGCAACAGACAATTTCAATGAAAATAGAATCATTGGACAAGGAGGATTTGGGACATTTTACAAAGGATTTTTAGCAGATAACAGAGTAGTAGCCATAAAAAAATCCAAGTTAGTTGATCATACACAAATTGATCAATTCATCAATGAGGTGATTGTTCTTTCCCAAATCAACCATAGAAATGTTGTTAAATTAATTGGTTGTTGCTTAGAAACACAAGTTCCTCTTCTTGTTTATGAATTCATAAACAATGGAACTCTATGTGAACATAGTATTATGAACAAAATTAAGGCCTCTGCTCTGTCTTGGAATATGCGTTTGAGGATAGCTGCAGAAACTGCTGAAGCCCTTTCGTATTTGCATTCTGCTGCTTCTCCTCCAGTCATTCATCGAGACGTTAAGTCTGTTAATATTCTCCTAGATGATAGATACACTGCAAAAGTTTCTGATTTCGGAGCTTCAAGATTAGTCCCTATTGATCAAACAGAGTTATCTACAGTGGTACAAGGAACACTCGGATATTTGGACCTTGAATATTTACAAACGAGTCAGTTAACTGAAAAGAGTGATGTTTATAGTTATGGAGTCGTACTAGTGGAAATATTGACGGGAAAAAAAGCATTGTGTCATGAAAGATCGGAAAGGGATAGAAATCTTGCAAATCATTTCTTATATTCATTGAAAGAGAATCAATTATCAAAAATTCTTGAAGATGGAATAGTAAACGAAACAAGTTTGGAGGAGATTAAGGAAGTTGCTATGCTTGCAAAAAGATGTCTAAATGTGAAGGGTGAAGATAGGCCAACAATGAAAGAAGTGGCTGCTGAATTAGATGGACTTAGATTAACAAAAAAACATTCATGGCTTACCACAAATCCAACAGAAGAAGTGGAACTGGAGACCTTACTTGAAGTTCCATTAGAACGACATGAATATGTTAATGGTGACATCAAAACTGTTGTTTATGATAGCATAGTGAAGCACCTAATTGTTCCGGTCACCAAAGGAAGATGATGGATTGGAAATTGGATGGCCGTAGGAAGAGTTCATGACTTCACTATGTTATTCTATTTTTGTGCTCTTTTCCTTAATCAAATAATGAAATAGGACTCTGGAGTGACCATTCTTTCATCTGCTGATTTCCTTTTTCTATTTATTCTAATTGGTATAAATATTTTAGCCAAAGAAATTCCACAGTTTACAAAAATCTCAAGATTTATTACCAAGTTATGAGCTCGTAGTGTTAGAATTTCAATCTCCGTGGGAAATAATTAAAGGCTAAAAAGTACCACAAATACCTGAATTTTTCTGTTTTATCTATCTTAGCACTTGAACTAAAAAACTAACACTTTAACTTTAAAAAGCTACCAAATTTAACACTTCTGTCAATTATTACAATTAAGTACTAACAAATCACGGCTATTTTTATCAAAGTATAAGATAATGAAATTTCACTTTACCTTTCTTCATTTTTAAATTTCTTTTCTCCCACATCTCCTCCAAAATCGAACCCTAATATCTCCTCTATATTTCTCCTTCCTCTGAACATCCGTCATCTCCTCTTCTTTCTTCTTTTTTCTTCTACTTCGTCTCTAAACCAGTACTTTGCTACCCCGACTCCCAAGCCTTTGATCCAAGTAAATGATAACCTTCTCCTCCTCCTCCTCCTCCTCCTTCTAAAACTCCTAGTAGACCGAGTAGCTGTACAAAAGACAACAGATTCGGATAGAAGCCTAACCATCCATCCGCTATTAATGGCTCTAAGAAACTCCAGCTTTTTTTCCCAAAAAGAAAGCATAAGTTTTCTTTTCTTTTCTTTAGCAAAAGACGTTGGAAACCAATGTCATATGAAATTATTTTGCAAGGGACAAGACATGTAGTAGTTTTAATACTATGAGAAATCTTAACACACTGTATAGAGAAATTAAATAGATGCACTTGATGATTGTCATTACATCCTTGAAGTGGAGAAATTGAGCATTAAAGATGTATTGAAGTTGGAGTGGAAGACATTGACCTCCAAAATCAGGAGGTGGATTTGAGCTATGAAGATTTTTGTGTGAGTTTATCTTGCTAGTGAGAAATGGTTCTGTGATCAGATTTTTGGGGAGCTTGAATTTGTCAGCTCAGTATGTTTTGCAGAGTCATCAAAAGCCTATGGTTTGCAACTTTGAATTTTGCTAAAGCAATAGCTATTAGACCTTATCAACTAGAAAAGTTAACTCGAATTCTTGATATGTATGAGTTTCTTTCATACCTTATAACTGATATTGATGCTCTGTATTTTCATGACATTGTTCATCTGTTAGAATGTAGTTCGAAGACATTCTAAGGAAGATCGGAAACGGAGGTGTTGGTGGTGAGGGAAGGAGATTCGGGAGAAGGAGGAGGTAGAATAGACAGACTAGAGATTAGGGTTGGATTTGGAGAGAATGAGAAGGAAAGAAAAAAAATATAAAAGAATAATTAATTTGATAGAAATACCCCTAGCCTGCTAGTACATAACGACAGAAATGGACGAAAGTATTAAATTGGAGAGTTTTTTTTTAATTGAAGTGCTACAATCTACGGTTTTTTAGTTCGAGTGCTAAAATAGAAAAAATGAGAAAGTTCAGATGTCCATGGCACTTTTTACCCATAATTAAAATATAAGTGGATGCACACATTATTTATTATATTACATAATATTGAAAATTCTCATTTTAGTGGGGTCCTGTGCCTCCACAGGCATGAATGTGGCTCTGCCACTGTATAATCTCCACGACGAGGTACAGTTGATTAGTTTCTAATAATGAAGCCTATACCAATATTCCTTGGGAGAAAGCTATATCAATGTTAACCTTCAAACATTCCGTATCTGGAGGCTTCCAAGTCCAAGAGGATGTTATTGCTTGGGAGTAGAATAGGTACCCTCATGATGAATCTTATTCTTGGCAAACCATATCAGCCAATTGCAAATGGCAAACAAAATAGTTTCCTTAGGGTTTATCTTTTAAAGTTTAAGGTTTATATTTTATTTTGTAGGATTTATTAATAGAACTATTATAAAAAGAATGTTGCAAAGAAAATGTATTAGAAGATGCATTAATCTTGGCCAATATTTCTTTTCTTTATTGGCTAGTTTCTTTGCACTCAAGATTCTCTAATAGATCTGCTAGTACACTTTCTTTAAATTAATTTTTTTCTTATAATTTACCTTTTAGAATTTTTATAAAGGTTTATCTCTATTTAACATGATTTTCTAATAAAATTATTATGAAGAAAATTCTACTACACTTTTCTTTTTATGTAATTAACTTTTTCCTTATAGTACGTTTGGTACAATGAAATGAAATGGAATGGAATGTCTTTCTACCCCAAATTCATTTCCACCCGGAATGAGTTTAAAATCATCTGATTTTGTTTAAGCGTTGTCATTTTATCGATTTTTGCGTTTCAATATTTATAAAATAGAGTTTATTGATCTATTTATTCTCTTATTGATTTTAAGTGTCTTTGGAATGAAGATATATTGAAGGCAAGCTAAAATGAAGGACTTAGGAATGAAAAATGGAGAAGAAACACAAAATCAAAAAAAGTTGGAAAAATGTAGTATTCGGATCAGGATAGGCACTTTTTGGATCCGGAAAGTGTTGCCATGTTTCAGAAGAATCTGTTCAGCTTTCCTGATCCGGCTAGTCGTGCAGGGAGCTATTATGCAATTTTTAGAAGTTTTCCTTTTTGTACTATGATTTTATTCCCTTTTGTATTTTAATTCTAAACTTTTTTAGAAAAGTATTAGAGCAATTCCAGAGCATGATTTGGAGATTTTTCTCCTATTTAAACCTCAGACACATTAATTCAATAGCTTAGGTCTTGGTTTCAGTTTTATATTCTCGTAGGAAATCTGATTTGGGAGTTTATTCAAATAAATTAGAAGACGAGCTTGAGCAATCGCCGATATCGTGGATCTTCAATTTCTTCTCCTAAGCTCCCTAAACTTATTCTTTTATATGAGTTTATCTATGAGTTTACATGTTAGAATAATGTTTAATGACTAATTCATTTTGTGTTTAAATGGGGATGAACCCTAGAATTCTTGGTTAATGTTTTATATGAATTTTTTCTTATTTTAATTATCTATTCTTGTTTGGTTGTTATTTAATTATTGTGATTGTTTACCGATTTATGCGTGATTGGTAATTTTGCAAGGTTAATTAGACTTAGAGAAAGGAAGGTTAACATAGGGCTTAATTGAATGATAGGAATTGGTAGTTGAGTAGGAATACTAATTACGGTTCTTAGATAATTAATTAGTAACTATAATCTATATTCATTGAAGAAATTCTTCTCTACGATTAAGTGAATCAGAGGGTTTTCACCTAGGAAGAGGAATTATCTGATGTTTGAGTAAGATCCAACCAACGAGTTTTAATAGTTAATTACAATAATTTTTTAAAAATTAACTTAAGATTCTAGGGGATTCTACCATTTAAACACTCTTTTCCAAATTCGTTTTAAAAACTGTTAATTGTTTTCTTAGTTTAATTGTTTTTAAATTGTTTCTTAGTTTAAATATCTTTTCAAACCGTTTCATTTAATTAAATAGTAGAGAAGTAGTAAATACTAATGCTTGGCCGTCCTAAGAGTTCAACAGTCCAGGGACTTTCCTTGCTATATTACACTGATAGGTACACTTGCCTAAAAGTTGAATTTTAATAGGATAGTAACAAGACAACACTAGCCGCTTTCTTTAGTACACCATGTTGGTCAGTGAAATCTTTTCTATTTTATAAGAAACGAATTATAATACACATTTTTTCTTTTCCAATATACTGGGGACATAGAAGGTCATTTGAACTAGGACTGTAAGCGGGCCAGGTCTTACCGAGTCCTAGCCCAAACCCTACCCATTCACAACGGGTAAAGTTTAAATTTATATCTACAGACCTAGACCCATTTAGCTTCTATTAAATGGGTCCGGGCAGTAGATGATAATACTCATATCCATTTACTCGTTTACCACAAAATAAAATAATAATATATTTATTTATATTATATTTATTTTATATATTAAATTGATGTAAGTTTCTAAATATTTATTTGTAAAGTTACAAATTTCACGTGCCTTTATAACTTATAACTTCTATTTTTCTTTTGTAGAAGACAAGATCATCTTCCTTTCGTAGGAGACAAGATCAACATATATACTTTGATTAATGTTTGAATTAGGGGTTAAGTTCTTATTAGATTAATGTATTAGAGAATATTTGTACTTGAATTTTTGATAATTTCGACTAAAATGTGATTTGGTTTTTTAAATTTCTTATTTTTCATTTCATAAGGAAAAAATAAAAAATAATTATTCTTAATGGGTATCTCCAGGCCCTACCGGAGACCCTATAGGATAGGTACATAAATCATATACCCGCCGAGTTTGGGTATGGGTCTAGACACATGTCTAAGTAAATGGTCTGGGTCCAAGATAGGGTGTACCGTATCCATCTGGAGCCATTTACAACTCTAGTTCGAACCTAAGACCTTTTCTTGATAATGAGCGCTTTTTACTACTAAGTAAACTGCCTTGCCATATAATAACCAAGGTGAAAAAAATATGGAAATCTTTGTTGTTTTTTTTTTTCTCAAACGATTTAAAAAATAAAATCTATAATACAAACATGTGCCCCCCTCTTTCTAAAAAAAGTGTCATATATATATTTATATATATATATATATATGTGTGTGTGTGTATGGGTTGTGTGTGTGCGTGTTTATGCATAGTATTTCAAATCATATGACTTGTAAACTTCAAAAAATTTCTGAAACTCTCACATGTAAATATTTACAGCACGTTTGGTACACTGGTATGATATGGAGTTGAATCCTTACCACATGGAATCTTTTTTCATCTGAAATAGAATGGAATCCTCTTTTCATTCCAGTGTTTGGAATGATTAGGTAGAATAGAATGATGGATCCTTTTCTTTGTTTGGAAAAAATATATTTTATATCAGAATGGAATGAAATTATATACAATATGACCTAAAAGCCTTCTAGCATAAAATGTAATTTTAATATCCTAATACACATTAAAGCTCCAACAACCCATCAAATATTTTATTGAGTTGAGAATATTCATATACAAGATTGAAAATAGTCATAACGCTACAAGAATTGGCTTTTTATCGACGGCACTTTCTGATGGAATGCGAGTCCGTAAGTAATATTGACAGTTTACACACGGCCCTTTTGACTGAAAACAATATAATAGAAGTTTTAACAATTTTGCCAAAGAAATTGGAAGTAAAAGGCATGCCACAAAGTAACAGTAGTTACCGATAGAAAGTTTGGTTTCCGAGGAAAAGTAGCAACGCAGTCAATGTCATCGATACGTTATTTTTGTTACTTACCAAGGTACCGACCAATATTCCATTGGTAAACAATTATTAAAAATTATCGACGGCAATTTTTTCAATTTTTCGTCGATAAATAAATCTTAGATTGACAAAATCAAGCAAACCCTCCGCTTCCCCCCAAATTCAATAGAAAACCCTTCCCTCTATCCCTACGAAAAGCCCCCGATTCCCGCCCCCATACCGGCGAAGATCACTGATTGGATCCTCTCTAGTGCCGACATCCATCGCCACGACCACCCTCTTTCCATCGGTGAGTGCTCTTTCTCTCTCTCTCTCTCTCTCTCTCTCTCTCTCTCTCTCTCTCTCTTCTTCTTCTTATTTTTTCCTCTTTCTTCTTCTTCTTCTTCTTCCATGTAGCTTGCACACCTTGCCGCTGTTGGAGGAGCTTGCCACCGCCGTTGCTAGTTGCAGAATTATAGAGGTGAAGTAATTTTTTTTCCTATTTTTCAGCTCATGGTTCTGCCAGAAATTCAAGGGGCATGAATTAGTATCATATGGGCTAATAAGTAAATTTGATTTTTGTATAAAAAAATGAGATTTGATTAGTATCATATTGCTGCCAAATTTTGATTTCTGCTTCATTTCTGTTGCTGTTTTGGAATCCCTTTGTTAAAGGAAATACTTTATATGGAAATATTTTGATGGCTATGGACTTTTTGGCTTCGTGTTTTTGAATTCTTGATTGTTAAATATTGAGTATGGTTTTGTTTTTCCCTAGTTGCCTAAAACATAATTTTTTTTCTTTGTATACTAGATTTTTACTCTTCATGTGGATTTTTTATATTTTTTTATGTTTTTTTGAATTAGGGCAGTCTGTTTTATGTTTTTTTTATGTAATGTCATTTAAATGTAATGGAAATTTAAGAATAAATTCGTTCAATGTTGCTGGTATTAGTGATGGCATTTCTAGTTAGTTGGAACTTGTGGTGAGGATTTATTGTTTTGTAGGATTTCACAGTTTGCAGCAATTCTTTAGTCCAAGTTGGCATTTAAAGTTATTATTTGCTTTCATAATAGAATTTTATGGTCTTTATAGTTCTCACATACAAATGGTAAGTTTTAGTAATTTTAGTGTTTACGGTAAGTTTTTTTTTGTTTCTTTTATAAATTATTTGTGAAAGAAAATGCAAGACTAAAGTTAAAAAAAGTTGTTTTTTAAAAAAAGCAATTCGTACGGATAAAAGTTCTCATTACGTTAGTATTGTTGAGCATATTATTATTAATGTTGTTATTTGTGATTAGATATTTTGGCCAGTCTTTTTAATTACTGCTTAAAGTTGCAAACACTCTCTTTTTGTTTCTTTTTATAAAGTCAACTAAAAAAAGGGAATGTTAGTGAGAGTTTAGATTCACATCTTGTGAACTTAGTTGAAAAATCTTGAATATATGTTGAAAAAAGTTAGTATTATTGGAATGAGTTAAATTCACATTAATCTTTGTGATTGATGAATTATTTGTCAAAGAAAATGTAATGTTACAGAAAGTTTGTTTTTGAAAACCAATTCAAATGCATATGGTCTTCTATTCATAAGAAAGGAAGAAGAGATTTCTTCTATTCGTGATTAAAACCTATTACATTTGAGATCCTATTATTATAAAGAATCATTTTAAGTGTATATAGCTTTGACTTTAACAATCTCGCTTCTAAGAAAGTGTAGATGTAAGTTTAAGTAGTTTAACTAGTTAAATTACTTTAAGTTTAATTTTAAAATTTAATATTATTCTCTTTTTCTCTTATAGTTTTGTTTGCAAAGATTTTGGTGGCATATTCTCCATCATTTAGGTAGTTGCGGTATGTGCTTAATTAGTTTAAATATTGTTCTTCAGGGGAGCCCTAACTCTTTAAGTTATATAGATATATATAGTTTTATTGGGAAGCCCTGACTCTTTCATTTTGTTTGATTATGTTGTTGTTTGCTTGACTGGCCTGTGCCCCTAGAAAATATCCATAATACAGGGAAAACTCTACCAATATTTTTCTAATCTTATAAAAAACTTAGATTTTTATGTAATGATCACTTACCATAAAACATAAAATGAAAGGAGAAGTCGAAACTTTTTAATTTTTTAAGAGAAAATCCTTCGACTTTCGAAAGATTTTTCTTAACTTTTCTTCTAATGTGTTTCTAAAGATTATAAACGTTTGGAAGTTATAATCATTGTTTCTAAAGATTATAAGATTTTGAAGTACTTCTAAAATATAAAGATTATAATCGTAACTTAGAATGACAACAACTAGCAATTCTTTCTCTTAATCAATCTTAAAAGCTATGGAAAATATACCAGATTGTAGTTGAATGTATAGACAAATAAGGCTCGGGATTAAAGGTCTTATAAGTGAATTCATTAATGGGGTAGATTGTTTTGTTAATCGTCGTCTTGAAACGAATAATTGACGTTAAAATGAGATGAGGTGTCCATGTGCAAAGTGTAAAAATAAGAGGTATATACTTTCCAATGCTATGAGGGAACATCTTCTGAAGTGGGGTTTTATACCTTTATATCATAATTGAAGAGCTCATCGTGAAAAACTGTAGCAGCATCATGAGGAACATGTTCATGCAAAATTTGCTGGTACAATCCGGTCAAATATTAGGGTAAAAAGTTTAGGGTCAATGCCAATTGAAAGCAACTCATATCGTGAGATGATATTTGATGCAGCTGGTCAGAACTTTTTCCCTCATAAGGAAATGAATCGTGAAGAACACCTAATCATGAGGCAAAAAAATTTTTTGACATGTTAAAAATGGTGGAAACGTAATTGGTTGATGGTGATAATAGACATTCAATTTTATCTGCGACTGCAGGGTTTTTGTACATTAAGTTTAAGAAACAATAGACTGAAAAGCTGTATGATGATGTTCGCATACATAAAGAAGTATTTGACACCAGACAATCATATAGTCGAAGATTTGTACGCGATGCAGAAATTAATATTCGAGTTTGGATTGTCCGTGCAAAGGATTCATGTGTGTGCCAATGGTTGTATGCTTTGTTGGAAGAGGACTACGATAGAACTAAACGTAAGTTTTGTGGCAGTCAATAGTACAAGATAAGTAGGAAGAAGAGAGGAAAGAAGAAGAAACTAGAGCCGAAGATATTGGTAAAGAAGATGTTTTATTTTCTGTTAACCCCTAGATACCATAGATTGTATGTGTTGAAAAGAACTGCCAAAGACATAAGATGGCATTCTGAATGGTTTGGGAAATAGAATAGACAAAATTAGAAACCACCACTGAGGATCTCCCCCCTAGTCTTAGATAGGTCGTATGAGGAGTTATCCTTAGGATGGAGTTATCCTTAGGATGGAGAAGCTTGGAAGCATTTTGATAGGATTTACTCTGATTTTTCGGTAGAAACAAGGAATGTGAGACTTGGCTTGTGTATGAATGGGTTTTCAACTTTTGAAATGGCCGGAAAGACATATTCTTCATGGCCAGTAATGGTAACCCCCTATAACTTGCCACTTTGGATGTGTATGAAAAAGGAGGTAACATTCTTGATTGATCTCATCCCTAATATGAATCATAAAAATAACTTAGATGTTTATTTGCAACAGTTGATAGAAGAATTCAATTAGTTGTGAGATGTTAGGACCCTCACATTATGACATATCGAAGAAACATAATTTCCACATGGAGGCTGCACTTCTTTGCAAACTTATTGACTTCCTGGCATACAATATGTTGAGCGGTTGGAGTATAGTGGGGATGTTGGTCGTCCGTATTGCATGGAAAAGACAGTCTTTTCGATTGGAAAATAGGGAAAAACAATGTTAGTTTGATTTTCATCGATGTTTCTCACCACCAGCTCATCAACTTATGCGAGATTCGAGGTCTTTCAAGAAGGGTGAATGTGAAGACCGCTCATCACCACCACCGCGACATTCGAACAGATATGGGAAAGGATCCAAGACTTTCCAAAGATTAGCGAAACTGGAAAGGGTCCAGGGCTTTACAAAGATCAGCGAAACTAGAAAGGAAGCGGGCAAGGAAGATGGTAGGGGGAAGGATAACAACTAGACAAGTAGGAGTATATTTTAGGATTTTCCTTATTGGCGTACCCTTTTAGTCCGTCATAACATTGATGTGATGCACAATGAGAAGAATGTGTTTGATAATGTCTTCAACACTGTTATGGATGTGCAATTCCATTTGACGATTCATATGCGTGAATTAGAGGAAAGAATTCTTATTTTGGATATGCAAGTTAGAAAGCATATTTCCTCAAGATTTTTTCGATTTCATAAAGCATTTGATGATTTGTCGTACGAGGCGAGGATACACAGTCATGTCCAATATAGGTAGATGTACCCATTCAAGAGATAAAAATGATAACTTCACCTAAATTATATGTTATTTTAATTAAATTATATAACTTATTCAATTATAATTGCAATATATTAGGTACTTGTACTATATAAAGAAGACAATAAATAATAAGGCAAGAGTCGAGGGATAAATATCCATTGTTTGCTTAATTGAGGATAACTGATTTTTTAAAAATTATTTTCGATTTTTTTACCAATAAGGAGGGGTATTTTTGGAGAATAGATTAAACAACCCCTCAAAAAATACAATTTTCTTTTTTTTTTTGGTTGATATGTGGGATCCAAATTTGTGTGTGCCATCATTTTTTAACAGAAACGTTAACGGAGGTATTAAACTGTCAATTTTAAAGTTTCAGGTACTTAATTAACACTTTACAATAAGTACAAGGGTTTTTTTGAATTTAACCCTTGTTACTTTTATCCATGCTTAATTCTTGTAGTTTTGAATGTAGGAGATAGATGAATTTTGCAACTACATTGTGGGTTTTAGAATTAAATAGTTAATGCTAATTTTAGATGAGTTATGTCATAGAATTGAATAAATCATGCTAATGGTTAGATGAGTTATGTCATGCATTTAAGTACAATACATTTCTTTAGTGAATCGAAGCTTGTAGCCTATATCACCACATAAATGTCTAATGTTCTTCTCTTAAATAAAATTAACTCATTGATGTTAGCCCTTAGGGCAGTATTCCATATGATTTTGATTATGATTAACATATGTTTGTGTGAGTATAAAGCATAGTTTCTATAGAACAAAAGAAGCATATTTTAAGTCTCAAGGCTACACTCTTAGAAGCAAAAGATCTTGGTGATCAAGGCAAAATGAAGGAGAAAAGATCAACCTATTGAAGACCTTGAAAACTTGTGTCTTGGTTAGGGATGTGCTAAGGAATTTCTTCGTAAAACTCCCTAATTCTCATCTTTGATTGTTAATCATGTATGAAGCTCCTTGCATAAATATCTTTCTATAAATGTTTCTTGAAATTTAAGTATTCTTGATAGAGTTTTTGATGCCTTTGAAAGTTTTCTTATCTCTAAGAAAGCATCTAGAATACATGTTTTTGAAATAGGAAGGAAAGCTCTTTTCTGTAAAATCCTTTTCAAAAACCGGTCGTCCGATTTTCTAGTTTTAGAAAAATCGGTCGTCCAATTTTTGTAGGATGCGTCCGAATCTTTCTGTTTCAAACTCAGACATCTGTTTTAGAAACCGGTCGTCCCGTTTTCCTTTTTACTGTGAAAAATATTACCATTACACAGAGCAACGGTTACTTTTTTTTTTCTCTCCTATATATATATATATTGATTTTATGACCAGTTGAAAAAAAAAGAAATTTCATGAAA
Organism: Catharanthus roseus; assembly: GCA_028651295.1. Taxonomy (NCBI): domain Eukaryota; kingdom Viridiplantae; phylum Streptophyta; class Magnoliopsida; order Gentianales; family Apocynaceae; genus Catharanthus; species Catharanthus roseus. The sequence continues at coordinate 13,311,198 of JAPQWS010000168.1, read as the reverse complement.
TATTTATTGAGATCATTTAAGAACCTTTAAAGAGCTTTATAGTACATTTCTTCAAACACCTTTTATCTCACAAAAACATCTTCTAGAGCTTCATTGTTGATCTTCATCAAAGGAGATGTAAAGAGGAGCTTGTAGAAATATTGCATTGAGTTGTATCTTTTCTTCTCAAGCTCACTTGGTAACATTAGTCTTTACTCATCTCTCTTTTATTAACATCAAAGGTTTGTGTTGAAAAACCTCTTGGGTTATCCTTTGATTGTATTTGTGTTGGTGATTGAAGTTGCTTGCAAAACCCTTGGTGGGTGTGATCCTCAAAATTGTGATTGTTGTATACCTTTTATCATAGTGCATTTAGAAAATCCTTGGGTGTTGACTCAAGGTAGTGGATGTAGCTCTTTGAGAGAGCGAATCACTATAAATTGTTATGCCTCTTCATTCTATGTTTTTTGCTTGATTGTGATAATTATAAGATTTTGTTTGGTTGGGAATTTTATCAAAAAGCATTTCAGAATTCTTTCTCAAATAAAATCTTTTCCAATCACTAAGAAAAAATCAATACCAATCAAAGCCCTTTCGGGTGGGTACGCCCCTTACGGGCGGGTACGATCCTGTTATCCAGAAATGCCTATTTCCGATTAAGGAAATAGAATAGGGGTTGGAGGTTTATCTTTTAATTACACAAAAGAATTTTCAAAAATTAATCAAAAACCTCATTCAACCCCCCCGCAAGGTTTTTCAATTGGTATCAGAGCAGGTCTTCTTTTTAAGGCTTAACATCCTAAGAAGCAAAAAATCCTTTTCAATATGGCTAGTATTTCAAACCTACCCTATGTATAAGGCTCTTCTACAAATAGGCCTTCTCTTTTTAATGGAACTAACTACACCTTTTGGAAGTCAAGAATTATAATTTATATTTGCTCTATTAACTTTGACCTTTGGAGCATTGTAGAGAAAGGACTTTATGTTCCTCAAAAGGATGGAAGAGTCAAGAAAGTTGAAGAATTTGACGAGTTTGACTCAAGGAAGATGACTCTAAACTTTCAAGCTACGAACATATTCAGTTGTGCCTTAGATGAAAATGAAATTAATAGAATGAGCGAATGCGATTTGGCTCATGAAATGTGGAAGCTACTTGAAGTAACTCATGAAGGCATTAATCAAGTGAAGGAATCTAAGTTGGCTATGTTGGTGAGAGATTATGAACTATTTATAATGAAACAAAATAAAAGCATTAGTGATATGTTCACAAGATTCACTAACATCACTAATGGCCTAAAGGCATATAGGAAAGAGTACTCAAGGGGAGAAGTAAATAGGAAAATTCTTGATGCACTCCCAAAGGCATGGCAACCAAAACCTCTTGCCATAGAGGAGTCAAAAGACTTGAGGCAACTTCCTATTGAAGAACTCATAGGATCTCTCCTTACCTATCAGATGAAAATAGAAAGACTAAATGAAATGGAAGATGAAGAGAAAGGGAGAAAAATCATAGCACTCAAAATGAATGAGGAAGATCAAACATGTTCATCAAATAATGAAATAAGATTAATGATGATGATGACATCGCCTTGGTAATGAGAAAGTTTAAAAGATTCTACAAAAAAGGCTTCAATACGAGAGGAAAGAAACCTCCATTCAAAAAAGGAGGGCAAAGTTTATCACTCTTCAAGGCTAGTGCTTTGAATGTAATAGCACCGATCATCTTGTAGCCGACTATCCCAAAGCCTTTGAAAAAGAAAAAGGAGCTTTAGAAGCAAAGCTTGAGGTATTAAAGAAAAAGAAGAAAGGTAAGGGCCTAATAGGAGCTTGGGATGAAGACTTAAACGAAAGTGAAGAAGAAGAAAATGCCAACCTATGCTTCATGGCATTAGAAAATGAGGTACAATCTTCACCATCAAATCTATCTAATCTTGTTGATGATGATGATGATGATGATGATGATGATGATGATCTTAATTCTTTGCTCATTGAAATGTATCATGAATTGGAAAAGATCACCAAAAAGAACAAAGAGTTAAAGAATAAGATTGATAACCTATCAAATAAAAATTCAAAACTTGTTTGTGAAAACAAAACTCTTTTTGAATCACTAGAAATTTTGGAAAAGGAAAAGGACTTCTCAAAATTAGAATTTCAAAAACTCGTTTAGAAAACAAAAAACTTTGTGAAAAAGTCCTCTCACTTGAGAAATGCATGGTAGATTACAATGATTTGAAGAAAAAGGCAAGTGATCTCACCCTATGTGTTGAAAAGTTCACAAAAGGAAAAGAAAATTTTGAGAAACTTCTTGGCTCTCAAAGATCACCTTTTGACAAAAATGGTATTGGATATAATCATTCCAATATTTTTTCTAAGCAAACACGTTTTGTAAAAGCTTCCTCATCCTTTCACACATTTGTTGTACTTATTGTGAAAATAGTGGTCATAAAGCCGGAAAATGCTTTATAAAAAGAAAAATTGAAAGGGGAATAAAAATAGTTCGGAAAATAAAAGAAAATTCAACTAACCTTCATGGACCCAAAAAGATATGGGTACCAAAAGTCATTTCTACTTCTTCTTTTGTAGGAACCCAAATCAAGCTCAACTAAGTGGTATTTGGATAGTGGTTGCTCAAGGCATATGACCGGGAACGCATCTCTTATTAGTGAGCTTAAAGAAACCGAAAGTGGCTTTGTCACATATGGAGATAAGAAGAAGGGAAGAATCATTGGTATAAGCAACATTGGTAACAATTCTTCTTCTTTTATTGAGGAGGTTCTTTTAATTGATGGCTTAAAATTCAACTTGCTTAGTATTAGTCAATATGTGATAGTGGGAAAAAGGTTGTTTTTGAAAGTAATTCTTTTTCTATCATTGATAAGCATGAAAATAAAACTATTTTTGTTGCTAAAAGAGTTGGAGATGTCTATGTCTTTCATCTTGAAGATCTTATTTCCCAAAACTTAAAGTGTCTCTCAGTTCATAATGATGATGCATTTTTGTGGCATAGAAGGCTTGGTCATATTAGTATGGATTCATTGAACTAACTTTCTTCAAAAGAACTTGTTAGAGGCTTACCAAAACTTCACTTTGAGAAAACTAAACTTTGTGATGCTTTCCAACTTGGAAAACAAATTAAGACCTCTTTTAAACCAAAGAAAATGATTTCAACATCAAAACCCTTAGAACTCATTCATATGGATTTATCTAGACCAATGAGGACCACTATCTTGGTGGTAAGAGGTATGCTTTTGTCATAGTGGATGACTTCTCACGATTAACTTGGACTATGTTTTTTAGCCAAAAGGATGAGGCATTTCAAGAATTTGTCAAACTTTTCAAAAAGGTTCAAATCTTCCTTGATTGCAAATTAATCTCTGTGAGAAGTGATAATGGGAGAGAATTTAACAACCAAGATCTTACAAAACTTTGTGATGATTTTGGCGTAACATAATTTTTCGGCCGCTAAAACCCCAGAACAAAATGGTGTTGTGGTTAGGAAAAATTGTACTTTACAAGAAATAGCAAGATCAATGCTTTGTGAAAACTCCCTTCCTAAATATTTTTGGGCCGAGGCCGTTAACACTACATGCTACGTTATGAATCATATTCTCTTGAGACCTTTTTTGAAGAAAACTCTTTTTGAACTCATTTTTAATAAAACCCCCGCAATTGGCTATTTTAAAGTTTTTGGATGCAAATGCTTTATTTGAAACAACAAAGAAAATCTTGGGAAATTTGATAGAAAATCCGATGAAGAAATTTTCTTGGTTACTCTTCAAACAAAAAAGCTTATAGAATTTTCAACAAAAGAACTTTATGTGTTGAAGAGTCCATTCATGTAAACATTGATGAAACTAACATTTTTGAGAAGAGAAATGATGATGACATAGATAACTCTCTAAGCTACCAACCATTATACACTCAAGCAATGGAAAAGCATGCTATGGAGGAAGAAGAGATTGAAGAAAAACAAGAAAATGATCAAGAAGCTCAAAGTCTTCCTCAAGATGTGATACATCCCAAAGGGCACTCAAAGGATGAAATCATTGGCGATGTATCACAAGGGGTAGTAAAAAGAAGGTACTTCATAGATAACTTTGCATTATTATGTCAAATTGACCCTAAATCTATTGATGATGCTTTGTGTGATGAGTTTTGGATTATTACTATGCAAGTGGAATTAAACCAATTTGAAAGAAACAAAGTTTGGACTTTAGTCCCAAGACCCCATTATCACCCCACCGTTGGCACAAAATGGGTTTTAAGAAATAAACTAAATGAATTCGGAGAAGTTCTTAGAAACAAAGCTAGACTTGTTGCCCAAGGATTCAATCAAGAAGAGGGCATAGACTTTGATGAAAATTTTGCTCCGGTTGCTCGACTTGAATCCTTTAGGATGCTTTTGGCTTTTGCATGTTTTAAAGTATTCAATCTTTTTCAAATGGATGTTAAAAGTGCTTTTCTAAATGGTGATATTGAGTTGAACAACCTCCTGGTTTTGTGCATGAAAAATTTGCAAATCATGTTTTCAAACTTTCAAAAGCCCTCTATGGCCTAAAACAAGCTCCAAGAGCTTGGTATGAAAAATTAAGTGGATTTCTTCTCTCGAACAATTTTTCAAGAGGTGTGGTGGACACTACTCTTTTTACAAAAACCTCTTGTAACAATAATCTTCTCGTCCAAATCTATGTAGATGATATTATTTTTGGTACTACTAATGTTTCTTTGTGTGAAGAAGTTGGCTCCCTTATGAAAAATGAGTTTGAAATGAGCATGATGGGAGAATTGACCTACTTCCTTGGACTGCATATCAAGGAAACAAAATAAGGCATCTTCATCAACCAAGAGAAGTACACCAAAGAACTTCTCAAAAGATTCGGGATGAGCGATGCAAAAGGTATTGGTACTCCTATGAGCTCATCATTTAAGCTTGACAAGGATGAAAAAGGTAAGAAGATTGATGAGAAATGGTATTGAGATATGATTGATAGTTTGCTTTACTTAACGGCTAGTAGGTCGGATATTGTGTTTTCGGTGTGTTTGTGTTCTAGATTCCAAGCTTGCCCCAAATAATCCCATTTAATAGTTGTAAAACGTATCTTGAGATATTTAATGTCATCATATAATTATGGCTTGTGGTACTCTAAACAATCTTTCCTGATCTTATTGCCTACACCGATGTGGATTATACAGGATGTAAGGTAGAAAGGAATAGTACAAGTAGAAATTGCCAATTCTTGGGATGATGCTCAGTATCTTGGTACAACAAGAAGCAATCATGCATATCCTTATCAACCGCCGAAGCGGAATAGATTGCAGTCGGTTGTTGCTGTGCACAAGTACTTTGGATGAAACACACCTTGGTTGATTCTGGTTTTTCTTTTAAAAATATACCTATTATGTGTGATAATACTAGTGCTATAAACATTTCCATAAACCCTGTGCAACATTAAAAAACAAAACATATTGAAATCAAACATCACTTTATTGGAGATCATGTTGCTAAAGGTTTTTAGAATATGTTGCATAGAGGACCAAATTTGCCGATATTTTTACAAAACCTCTCTCTGAAGAACGTTTTTGCTATTTGAGAAAATTGCTTGGCATTGGTAGACTTCATGACTAATGTGTGTTGTTTGAGTTATCAGCTTTCCTCTGATTTATTTTGTTCTTACGGAAATTTTTAAAAATAGTATGCCTCTTTTAAAAACGGACGTCCGGTTTCAAAATCAGACTCAAGGATTTTCTGCACAAAAAATTTCTGAGATATTCGGACAACAAAATCGGATGACCTCGATAAAAATTGGACGTTCGATTTCTTATTTTCAACAAAACCGGACTATCATTATTTTAAAATCGGTCGACCGATTTCTTTAAAATTATCGGGACCTACGTTTTTAAAACTAGCAAATCCTCTTTTTTTTTCCTTCATCCCACAACTCTATCTCTCTCGACCGAGACTCCTTTCTCTCACAAAACCCATCCGATTGCTCAGTCCGATTTTCACACTTCCTCTCAAATCATTCAAATTTCTCTCCTCCTCAAGCAAGAAAATTGATCAATTTTTTCTCTCTCTATCCTCTGCATCTAAAATCTTCATATTCAAGTTCTTCTCAAACCATAAGTAGGGATTGCTTCAAAATGGTGAAGACTAAGAATGCCAACATTGGAACAGGAGTTAATATTGAAGAAGAAGGGAGCAGTAGAGGAAGAGGAAAAGGAAAAAGGGTACCATCTGGAATTAGGGCTCCAGATAGGTTCATCTCTGTAAAGGAGGCTGCAAACTTTGAAGAATGGACAAGAAATTGAAGAAAAATTGCTGCTAGACACAAAGTGGATTGAATGATATGCGAGGTATGGAACTATACCAAATCTTTTTTATGCTATTGGGTGGGCACCATTGCTTACTGTTAATGAGCGATATTATACTGAAATGATTTATGAATTCTATGCCAATCTACATAAAGGTAGAGTTGAAAGAGTAAAAAACATACCTCATCAATGGGTATTGTCTAGAATTGGAGGAAGAAATATTGCATTTGATGACAGACTGTTAAATACCATTCTAGAAACCCCTCAAGATGGCATGAGATTTTACACTAAGAATAAGAAATGCTTTGATCAAAATTTATATAGTCAAAGAAGGTTTGAAGAGATTTTCACTCATGGAGAAATTCTAAAAAGGCACGATGATAGGACTGTGAATAAACTTGATCCCTATGGGAGATTACTGCATCATATGATTTCTAATATCATTATTTCAAATGTTGGGCACAAGTCTTCCATCACAAACATGCACTCCTTTGTCATGCTTGCACTTCATGAACATAGGAGAATGAACTTCGGTTTCATGGCTATAGAACACATGCTAGCTACACAATCCTCTTCCAACAAGTGCTTACCATATGGCTGCTTTATTACAAAAATCTTTCAACATTTTGTGATCAATTTTGTTGGAGTTGGTTTTCAAATTGGCCCTGCTAAGATTTACAATCAGAATACCTTCAAGAGAATGGGGTTTAAAAGAAATTATGAAGGACTATTAATAAGAGGTGGACAACAAGGAAGTGATGATAATGATGAAGAGGATAATGGTGATGAAGGAGAGGGCAATGAGCCTGAAGGTATGGATGAAGAAGATAGAAATGAATAGGACATTTGAAGAGAAATGATACCAAAGAAAAGACAAGAAAGAACAGAGGAAGGACAATTCTCAGTAGATACGGCTCAAATACTGGATAGGATTGCTGCAATGCAAGCACAACTCAATGACCGACTTGATGATATCAATGACAAGATTGTAGACATTCAAAACCAGGTTGTGAAATTGGAGCAAGGAGGAAAAGATACCGATGAAGATGATTGAGGATTCCTTTTAAAAATCCATACCCTTTCCTTGCTTCAAAATAAAAAAAAATAAAAAAATAAAAAAAAAAAAAAACTCCTTTCACTACCATTGTTTTTCCTTGTCTCCTTATCAAACTCTATTATGGCTCTTTTGTGATTTTTTTATGCTATGATGTTCTTCTTATGACTTGATATATGCCATGTTTTGTTCTTCATATTAATATTGTGTTATCTTGATTTTTTTTTATGGACTTCATGATGACCCCTTAATGTTGAAAATCCAATTGTAGCTTCCTTTTCTATGATCCCTTAAAAACTCTCCCAAGTATCATTTTGATTTATGATAAAAGGGGGAGAAATATGTGCAAGAACTAAGGGGGAGAAATAGTTGCAAGATGCTTATTGTTGCTTTTAAGTTTCATGCTCTTGTTTGGCTGGCTACATACCTTATGGGTAATATGCTTGGAGTTACCTTGATGATTGTTTGATGCCATTCATGTTCTAAAGCATACTTTTAAGGGGCGCTTAATGTTCTAAACTATTTTTCAAAACTTTGGCATGCTTTTAAATTCATAGGGGGAGTTATCTCCCTTATGGTGTTTCGTATGCTTTGCTCCTATTGATGAGTTCCTTGAAGTATCACCATGTTTTTATACTTGGCTCTTTTGTTCTTCTTGCATATGTATTTGTCATAATCAAAAAGGGGGAGATTGTTAGCCCTAAGGGGATTATTGCATATGATTTTACTTATGATTAACATATGTTTGTGTGAGTATTAAGTATAGTTTCTATAGAACAAAAGAAGCATATTTTAAGTCTCAAGGATACACTCTTAGAAGCAAAAGATCTTGGTGATCAAGGCAAAATGAAGGAGAAAAGATCAAGGCATTGAAGACCTTGAAGACTTGTGTCTTAGTTAGGGATGTACTAAGGTATTTCTATGTAAAATTCCCTAACTCTCATCTTTGATTGCTGATCATGTATGAAGCTCCTTGCATAAATATCTTTCTATAAATTTTTCTTGAAATTCAAGTATTCTTGATAGAGTTTTTGATGCCTTTGAAAGTTTCTTTATCCCGAAAAGAGTATCAAGAATACATGTTTTTGAAATAGGAAGGAAAGCTCTTTTTTGTAAAATCCTTTTCAAAAACCGGTCATCTGGTTTCAAAACTGGTCGTTCGATTTTCTAGTTTTAAAAAAATCGGTCGCTCGATTTTTGTAGGATGCGTCCGAATCTTTCTGTTTCAAACTCGGACGTCTGTTTAAGAAACCGGTCATCCAATTTTCCTTTTTACTGTGGAAAATATTCCTGTTTTCCTTTTTCCTTTTTACTGTCATCCGATTTTCCTTTTTACTGTGGAAAATATTACTGTTACACAGAGCAACGGTTTCTTTTTTTTTTCTCTCTCCTATATATATTTATTTTTTGACCAGCTAAAAAAAAAAAAGAAGTTTGGTGAAATATTTATTGAGATCATTTAAGAACCTTTAAAGAGCTTTAAAGTACATTTCTTCAAACACCTTTTATCTCACAAAAACATCTTCTTGAGCTTCATTGTTGATCTTCATCAAAGAAGAAGTAAAGAGGAGCTTGTAGAAGTACTGCATTGAGTTGTATCTTCTCTTCTCAAGATCATTTGGTAACATTGTTATTTACACATCTCTCTTTTATTAACATTAAAGGTTTGTGTTGAAAAACCCCTTGGGTTATCCTTTGATTGTATTTGTGTTAGTGATTGAGGTTTCTTGCAAAACCCTTGGTAGGTGATCCTCAAAATTGTGATTGTTGTATACCTTTTATTATAGTGGATTTGGAAAATACTTAGGTGTTGACTCAAGGTAGTGGATGTAGCTCTTTGAGAGAATGAACCACTATAAATTGTTGTGCATCTTCATTCTATGTTTTTTGCTTGATTGTCATAACTATAAAATTTTGTTTGGTTGGGAATTTTATTAAAAAGTGTTTTAGAATTCTTTCTCAAACAAAATTGGAGGTTTATCTTTTAATTACACCAAAGAGTTTTCAAAAATTAGTCAAAAACCTTATTCACCCCCCTTCCCAAGGTTTTTCAATTGGTATATAGGTTAGTGGTGGATTCAAGGTTCTAAATCATCTTTATTGGTTAAGCTCTTGTTATTTTTAATTTGGTTAATTTTGTTTATTAGTTTTAATTAATTTAGGGTAACCTTAGAAAACAAAATTTAATTCTTTTCTAAAATTAATTTAGGAAGATAATAATTTAGGTGGTTAAGCATTTCTCTGTGGTTAGATACCCTTTTACTCGTCGTTTTACATTGATATTGTACATTTGCAAATATTGGGTGTTTGTTGGAAGAATCCCGAGCAGTTTTAGATTGAACGTTTATTATATATGACATTGCTTGTGTGAGATTCTTCTTGTTTTTCACGCAGTTTTGATCCTTTTTATAAATTATTAAAAAAATTAATTTCTTTCCGATGGAGTTACCGAGGGTACTTCCATTGGTAACAATTTCTTTTATTTCGTCAGAAAAAGCCGTCGGTATTTGTTACCGACCAGTTTAACTTCCATCGATAATTATGTTAGTGAAAGCTACCGACAGAAACACTGTCAGTAATAAAGATTTTATTTCCATCCGACGGGTCAAAAATTTTAATTGTCGGTAACATATTAGTACATTTTATTACCGTTGTGTGGTTTTTAATCCTAACAAAATTCCACTTTTAGGCAAGCTTACCTATCGGTATAATAAGGTAAGGAAAATTCCTGAATTGTCGAACTCTCGGGACGGCCAAACACACTTACTATGTCTCTACTGTTTAATTAAACAAAACTTTTAAAGATATTTTTATAAAAATAAAGAAATAATTAAAAAGGACAATTAACAACTAAAGAAAGCAATTAAAGTTTTAAAATGAAATTGGAAAAGATTGTTTAAATGGTAGAATCCCCAAAACCTTAAGTTCATTTTATTTAAAAAAAATTGTTGTAATTAATTATTAAAACCTGTTAGTTGGATATCACTCAAACATCGGACAGACCATATTCCTTCCTATTCAACTTAACCGTTTAGAAAGGAATTCCTTCTAACCCTAACCGGATTATGAACAAATTATATATTATAGTGTTATAGTAATCTAAGAACCGTAATTAGTTTGTCTACTCAATTACCAATTCCTATTATTCAATTAATCCCCAGATTAACCTTCCGTATTCAATTCCAATTAACTGTACAAAATTACCAATCTTTAGAAAATCGATAAACAATTACAATAATTGAATAACTACCAAACAAGATATAAATAATCAAAACATTAAATTCATATAAAAATTAACCAAGTATTCTAGAGTTCGTCCAAATTCAAACACAAACAAAATTAGCTGCTGAACGTTATTCTGAAATATAAACTCATAGAAAAATTCATAAAATAGAATTAGTTTAGGGGAGCTTAGGGGAAGTCTAGAAGATTTAACGATTCCGGTGAACGTCCGAGCTCATCTCTCGAGTCGCTTGAAGAACTCTTGAAGTTCAGGTCTTCCAAGTCTTCTTACAACATATGGAATTGAATCTAAAATTCTAGTTGAAGATCAATGTTGCCAATGAGATGTTTTAATAAAGAAAAATTTCAAATAATTTTGTCCTAAACCAAATCCTAGAAAGGGTTGGAATTAAATTACAAAAGGAATGAGAGTCTAAATAGGAAACACAAAAAATTGTATTTTAGTTACTCTGTACGACTTTCCGGATTAGGAAAGTTGCATTCCATATCTGGAAAGCTACTGCCCAAAAAGTACCTTGCTTTGTTTTGTTTTTCAGAGGAGGTACGTATGTTGTGTTTCTTGAGTCCTTTGAGCCTTTTAATGGATGATTTAGGTAGTATCGTATTGTTTGTAGACAATGCTTGGAGCTTTCTAAAACATCTTGAATTAGATTTATTGGATTTGTATATCGCGAGTTATGATTTTTTTACTAAAAGGTGTCAAACTAGAATGTAATATGAGAAAGTGAATCTTTGCACTATACTTTGGATGACCAAATGAACTCCCATTAAAACAAACTTAGCTTTATGGAAACTTAAAAGAAGTCCTCTAAAATCTTTAGGAAGGAAATATCTTCAATTAATGTCATTATAGAGATCAAACATCTCCCAAAAACTGCATTGTCTGGCTATGGACACTTGATATGACCCAGGATAAGAATGAGAATGTGGAGACCTTCCAAGGACCGGTTATAAGATCGATAGAAAAGAAGATAGAAGAGAAGAATAAAGAGATGGTGACATTATTGAAGAATAACTTTAGAGACCTTACTTCGAACACTATGGAAGGAGAAAATGTTCCTAATATCTATAATGCAAATAGAGAAAGCCAAAGGAGCAAGTTTGGAAGATCTTGAAGATTCAACATCAAATGGATAAGAAGCATTGAACCCTACTCCAGGCGGTAGGGTACACCTACCGTCCACAGTAGGGTCATGGCAAGGGAGGAGGAAACAATACCTACCGCCGATGATAAGTTCACCCTACCATCGCCCGTAAGGTTCTGGCCAAAAAATTGTTTGAAGGTTCGACCTACCATCGTCAATAGGTCATAGTAGTATAAGGAATCGAGAAATTTTAACTCCTTTAATTGTTAAGTTATTTTTTTTTTTTACTTGTAATTAAGTAGTCTAAGTGCCCATCTACTTATCTTAAGCTATTTTAACAACTAGGTTGCGATTTAATGATTTGGAACACTATATGCATGTATTTTCAGCCTTTGGAACACAATATTGAAGATATATTGAATGAAAATTTGAGAGAAGCACTACGGTTCTTGCGGTTTCTCCAACTTCCTTGTAAATTAGGGTTTCTATCCATTGTACAATACTAGGCACTTGATTCTTGAATATAATTCAAGAGTTCCTCTTCTATTCCCAAATCCTTCTCATGCTAGAGGTACTAGCTTTTGTATAGCAAGTGTTGCTAGGAGTTTCAGTCTTCGTTGTGTGTGGAAAATTGGTGAGGCTTCTCTAAGTCTTGTTGATTCTCCCTCAAGATAAGAATTTTTTCTTTGTTTATTTTTCCTACATTTTGTTTAGGGTTTAGGGTTTAGGGAGTAAATTAGATCTCATTCAAACCTTTGGAGATTTATACCAATACTGCTTTGGTAGGTTGTTATTTCTTCTCCTTTTTTGCTTCATTTTCGCTCCAAAAGCCTTTGTTTTGACTTGTTCTCAACATATCTTCATCCCAAAGATACCTGTAACAATAAGAGAAGAAACAGGGTTCGATTAGTCCATTTTATAAGCAATTAAACTAGAAAACCAATGAAAACAACAATACTCAAAGAGGGTAAAAATTAGTTATATCAAACTTCCCTCACACTTAAGCTCTGATCGTCCTCAAGCAAAGGGCTAAAAGAAACAAAAGTAAAAAACAAATAAACAAACAAACTAAAATGCCATATTCGTAGATCTCACGATTGTACTTCGCACGTGCAACAAGTCTTTCAAACCCCTAAGTTACCCAAAGAGGACAAGTAAGGTATCGTGAGGGTTTGTAGATGATATATGCACACAAAGTCACCAAAACAACACAAAAACTAAATTCAACTTATCAATTTTACAAAAGTTAAAACCAACAAAAGAACAATGTATCGCTACTTTCAAACACAGTCAAGAGTTACACGCCACAGAAATGCATCAAAGCACAATACAAAAGTTAAACTAGATATCTTACATTTCGTTTTAGCACGTATGAATCGATGGCGTGCATGCATGTGCATACTCTTTTCTAGTTTCAACAAATTCAAAGAAAATGTCAAGTAATTGACCACATGATGTACTTACAAAGCTATAGAATATAGACTTCACGTTTCTAATATCCTTCTGCTCTAAGTTTTAGCATAAGTCGTTCTCGAATTAGGTAGGACTTTCAAGCTTGTAATGTAAGGCTAGGGACATAAGTGGCTAACAAACGAACATAAAGGAAAACAAAAGAATGAGAAATCAAGCTAATGCAGTTGAAAGGAAAATAGAGTAAAAATTATCTATAACCTTTAAGCTGCTTTCACTCAAATCTCTTGAAACACTCTACATTTCATTTTAAACCCAAAAACCCCATAAAATTTTTTAACTCTCATCAAACATTCAAACTTAAGGAAATATATATGTTAGAAAAAGGGAATAAAAGGGATATGTGCTTTAATGTGATTATATTTCTATGTTAAATATGTAGTTTTACGATGTTTTTAGTATATTAAATGTAGAACTTATCTCATTTTCACTTACTTTTGTCCCAGGTGCTTTCCGAAGAAGAAGTTGAAGAATACAAGCGAAAATGATCAAAAACAGAGAAGAAGAAGTTACCGATGTTGATGACAGAAACCTACCGTCGATGGTCGGTCACCCTACTGCCTACATCAGGTAATTAGCATACAAGGAGCTTCTGGACAGAAGCCTACTAGCGAAGGTAGGCTACCCCTACTGCCAACGGTAGGTCTTGGACAATTTTGGCATATTGTGGACAGAACCCTACTGCGGACGGTAGGGCTTAACCTACTGCCTGCAATATGTTCTGGCTGTAACAGACTTAATGCATTTTTTGGTTTTAAAATGTAATCTTTGGCTCTTTTGGAGATATTATTCAATTCTTAGGTTAGAGAGGAAGAATTGGGGTTAAAATTTGACAAAAACCCCTTTCCAATTCCTCTTCAATTAGGTAGATTTCATAAATTCAAGAAGAAATTTAATTGAGTTTCTTTGAAGAAGATTGAAGACAAACAATGAAGCGATTTCGAAGTTCTTCGAGAAAATCGAGAGACGAGCTCGGTGACTACTTGGAACTTTGGAATAGACTCTTTTAATCCCTAAGCCTTTCTTTCCCTTGTTGTTTATGATTTCTTTTCATTGAATTGTGTTTTGCCAAGATGTTTAGTAGCTAATTTAGTTTTGTTTTAATGAGGATTGGACCCTAGATTTTGAATTATACGAGTTTTTGATTGGTTTCTATAAAAGTGATGTTTGATTTTTATTGAGTTCTTATTCAATTGCGTTTTTGTGTTAATTATTTGTGCAAATCTCTTAATTTGCAAAGTTGGTTGGAGTTGGAAAAGGAAAACCAATTTATGGCAATTAATTGCACTTTTACGTCCTCTTAATAACTTAATCTTAACACATTCAAAATCGATTAGAGAGAAAAGATATTCTTCTCTAAAAGGAATGAATAAAGTGGTTCTGGCCTAGACATAGGGAGTACTCAAGTTAAAGTGTGATGACCCAACCTTGTTTTCTCAAATATTTCTTTGTGTTTTCCAATTGGAAGTAGTGGACAGAGTCTAGGAGGATTCCACCAGTCAAGCTTGTTCCTCATTCTAGCATTTTTCAAACTAAGCTCTTTTTATTTATTTGTTTTCTCATATTTATTTTAATCTTTTCTAAACGAAAACTAGACAATTAGTACTTTAGCTTTCCTGTTCTCTTAGTTCGACAACCCATGTAAATCTCTTCTTTTATATTGATAGTTGCACTAGCCTATTGATACTTGTAGAGTATACCGATTTTAAACATGAAAAAGGTATAATCAAAGAGATACAAGACTTGTAATTTTTTTCTTTGATGAACTCACTTTTTCTCTCTTTTTTGTTCTTTTTTCTCTTTTTCACTATTTTTTTCATCTTCTCATTTTTTCCAACAAATGATTGATAGAAATAAGTTTTCTCACAAAGGGTTCCTTTTCTCAATATGTTTCTTTGAAAAAAAATCATTCCTTTGTTTTTTTTCTCTCATTTGATTGCTTTCACAAAAATTCCCAAAATACCCGTTTCTCTCATATTTTTCTTTCCTCACTCTTCCACCCCCTCCCCCCCTCCCCCCCACCCACTTATCTCCGATGCTCACTCAAACCGACTCAAAGGTATAGAATCATTAGCTCATTGATTGAGGGTTTTATATTTAAATGTGAGTTTAAAGACAAAGAAAAGAATGGAATGAATCCCTTAGGCATGAAGCACAAAAATTGATACTAAGGATTAAATGTTAAAAGGTTGGCAAGAAAGGCTCAAACGGATCAAAGAAGGCTAAGACTATTATCTTCGGGATTAACTTGACTTTTTGTTTTAAAGTGTGGAAAGACAAGTTCTAGACTAACGCTCAAAAGTAAATCATACAGACAATTTCCCAAGAGTTTCAAATCATTCATTTACCTCATAAACAAAAGTGTTGTGAAAAATACCATGAATTCACAAGGCATAAACAAAAGAAGGATGTAAAGGTAAACTGTGGATGATCCTTATTCAAAGCTTTCGACAAGTTAATGAACTTTTTTCCTGTGCCTTCTAGTGACAAAAATAAAAAGGAAATCTTTAGCTTGGGAAAATACTTTCCTCCTAGTTGTATTACCAAGCTTCGGAATGAGATAATACTATCATTCCAACAAATTGACGGAGAAAGTCTATATGAGGCTTGGGAGAGATGGAAAGAGCTCTAGAAGTGCCCACACTATGATCTGAATTTGATTACCCAGTTCCAGTCATTTTATAATGTAATTTTATTAGGGCTGAGATAGCTTATTGATGCTTCTGTTGGTGGGTCCACAAATAACAAAACTCCTCAATAAGTATATGATTTGATAGACTGAATAGCTATGAACATCTATACTTAGCGGAGGATAGAGAGATAAGCCTATGTCTGCGGGGTCCATAATGCTGATGCCATTACTGCTATGGAGATCAGACTAACGATAATGATTGGACAGAAGATGGAGAATATGACTTTTGCACCTTCAAGTATGAATCCTCAGCAAGTCATGTCCTGTGATTTCCTTAGTGGAAGGCATCCCAATCATGGTGCCCTAGCATGGGTGCTCCTCTGGAGCAAGTGGATTTCATTCAAGGGAATCGGTTGGGGAACAACCCTTACTCTATTACTTATAATCCGGGTTCGTGGAATCATCCTAACTTTTCCTGGGGAAGACAAGGACAGCAGGGGCAGCAACAATCTCCAGGATTTTAGAGTAGAGGTCCCACTCAACTGCTATATTATGATGCTTCGCAGGTAAATCGACCACCTACAAAATACAATTTAGAGGATCTCATTACTAGACACATCACTTCTGCAGCTGCTAGGATGTAAGGTGTGGAAGCTACTCAGAGGAATCAAGACACTTCTATACATAATTTGGAGAATCAGATTGGTCAATTAGCCAAGATGATTTTGGAGAGGCACCTTGGTGCGTTGCCAAGTAATACAGAAAAGAATCCAAGGGAGCATGTTAAGGTGGTTACGTTGAGGGGTGGAAAGGAATTAACAAGTCCTACTCCCATGGTTGTAGAGAAAGATTCAGTAAAAGTTTTCGAAGAAGTGGATTCTCCAAAGGAGGACGAGATCAAAAATGACGAAAAAGAAGTGAAGAAGCCATCTCCTCCACCTTAAAGACCTTCAATTCCATTCCTACAGAGAGTCCTAAAGGCTAAATAGAATGAGCAATATGGTACGGTTTTAGAAGTTTATAAACAACTACATATTAACTTGCCTTTGGTTGATGTTTTGATGCAGATGCCCAAGTATGTGAAGTTTTTGAAGGAGGCCTTCTCTGGAAAGAAGAAGTGTGAGGATATCTCTTCTGTGTTGATGAATGAGGAGTGCTCGGCCATTCTGAACCCAAAGGAGAAGCTTTCTAAAAAATTAAAGAATCCAGGGAGTTTTACTGTTCCTTGTACTACTTCAGGAGGTTTAACTGTTTTAGGGCTTTAGCTGATTTGGATGCTAGCATAAATCTGATACCCTTTGATTTTTTCCAAAAATTGGGGGTGGGAGAACCTAAACTTATTAGGATGAGCATACAACTTGCTGATAGATCTATTAAATATAAACACCAACCATCAACAAGTAATTATATAATTTAGCTAATTCCCCAAATAATGATGATTAATTCCAAGTAAAAATTGAAACTAAGCATAAAATTCAAATAAGAAAACTTAGTCCCGGTTCATTGTCAAAACGGACTGTCGTTACTCTAGGATGTCGGAAATCAATGCTACTATGGTTGCTACGAGCATGCTACTGCTATTGTTACCACGTGAAATTTCAACTGGAATTTGCCGATTTTGTCCGTTCTCAGACATTCTTCCCCGCAAACAAAAAATGTGATTCATAAAAAGTGTTTTATGACTGTCAAAAACTCTCCTACTCATGTTAACGACCCAAACAAGAATGAAAATAACAAGACAAAACAAAATAAAGTAACAAAAACTAAAAACAAACCATAAAAACGAAACAAGCATGCACTGATGTTTCAAAAAATTATACAATTTCTAACTCTCATATTTACTTTAAAGACTTAAACAAAATGAAAATACAAGACGAGAACGTCATAAAAAAATTGAAAATAAAAAAACAAAACAAAAACTAAGGACAACTATGAAACAAAATAAGTATTATTAAAGATACAACAAATTATACTACGAAGGTAAAAACAAATTAAAAAAAAAAACATTTAGCAAATAAAAAATAAATAAATAAATAAATTTAACAAAATTTAAAAAAACAAGAAAATCGATTAAAGCAGCAGATAAATAGCATTCCTAATGTTACTGTCCCAAGTAACAACACCAAAAACCTTAATTGTATGGTTTCTAATCCTATCGAAATTTCACTTTTAGGCAAGCGTACCAATCGGTATAATAAAGTGAGAAAAATCTCCGGATTGTCGAACTCTCGGTACGGCCAAACAATAGTACTTACATCTCTATTGTTTAATTAAATAAAAATTTTGAAGATACTTTTATAAAGGTAATGAAACAATTAAAAAGACAATTGACAACTAAAGAAAGAAATTAAATGTTTTGAAACGAACTTGGAAAAGAGTGTTTAACTGGTAAAATCCCCCAAGAACCTTAAGTTAATTTTATTTAGAAAATCATTGTAATTAATTATCAAAACACGTTGGTTGGATCTCGCTCAAACATCGAATAGACCCTATTCCTAGACGAAAACCCTCCTATTCAACTTAACTGTTTAGAGAAGAATTCATTCGAACCCTAACCCGATTATGAGCAAAGTATAGATTATAGTGCTTACAGTAATCTAAGAAAGGTAATTATTTTGTCTACTCAATTACAAATTCCTATCATTTAATTAATTTCCTAGATTAACTTTCTTTTTTTAATTTGAATTAACCTTGCAAAATTACCAATCTATAGAAAATTGATAAACAATCGCAATAATTGAATAATAACCAAACAAGAATTAAATAATCAAAACATGAAACTCATATAAAAAATTAACTATGTATTCTAGGGCTCATCACAATTCAAACCCAAATAAAATGAGCCACTAAATGTTATTCTAAAATATAAACTCATAGAAAAATTCATAAAATAAATTAAGTTTAGAGGAGCTTAGGGGAAGTCTTGAAGATTCCGCCGTTCCGGTGAATGTCCGAACTCGTCTTCGGAGTCGCCCGAAGAACTCCTGAAATTCGGATCTTCAAAATCTTCTTAAAAAATATGGAATTGAATATAAAACTCTAACTGAAGATTAATATTGATAATGAGATATTTAAATAGAGAAAATTTTAGCTAATTTCGTCCTTAGCCTATCCTAGAAGGTTTGGAATCAAATTACAAAAAGGAGAGGAATGAGAGTCTAAATAGGAAACAAAAAATTGCATTTAGTCTCTATAAAAGACTTTCCATTTCAAGAAAGCTGCTTTCTAGATCCGGAAAGCAACTGCCCAAAAATACCTTGCTTTGTTCTATTTTCGGGATCAAGTAAGTATATTGTACTTCTTGAGTCTTTTTTAGCCCATTAATGGAAGATTTAGGTCTTGGAATCTCATATTATTTGTAGATAAAGCTCTGAAATTTCTAAAATATCTTGAATCAGGTCGATTAGATTTTTGTCCTATACTTTGAATGAACAAATAAACTCCGATTGAGACAAACTTTAACTTTACGGAAACTTAAGGAAGTCCTCTAAAAGTTTCAAGAAGGACACATCTTCAATTAATGTCATTATAAAGGTCAAACATCTAGTGGAATCTGCATTGCTTGGTTATGGACAGTGTATTGTTTTGGACAGCTTATTATTTCTTCTCATTTCCTTGCTTTGTTTTTGCTCCAAAGGCCTTTTTTTTTCAACATATCTTTATTTCAAAGGTACCTATAACAATAAGAGAAGAAACGAGATTCAATTAGTCCATTTTATAAGCAATTAAACTCAAAAACCGATGAAAATAACAACGACAAAGAGGGTAAAAATAGACATATCAATGACCGATGAAAACGGCATCAGTACCTATTGTTACCAACAAAAATTGGCCGACGGATCGTTGGTCGTCAGTGTTCCATTTGTAAAAAAGAAACACAAAGGCTAGCTGACGACATTTTCTGTTAGTAAATGGCCATTATTTTGCAGTGTAAAATAACTTCTTTAAAGATCAAAATAAACAAAGTACGATATATAAAAATAATTGAGCGTAATATATGTAGTATATTGAGGGTATAATAGTCCAATATTTTTTAAAAAATGATTCGCACTTCTTCTGGGAAGGCCTTTTCATAGGTTTTTGTGTTGAAAGGCATTTTCAACTTCTTCCTGGAATAAGCTTTCCTATAGAGAGACTATTCCTACTTCTAATTTGAATACCAAATATTGGAATAAAAAAAAGTTGGAAAAGTCATTCCATTCCACCCCATTCCCATGTATCAAACATATCGTTTGTGTTAATATTTTTTTCATAGAACCCGAAAGTACATAATTAAAAAATCTTGTCTCACTTAATTGTTAATTCTAAGGCCCTATTTGTTAAATTAAGTTACCTCTTAAAATTAATTAATTCAAAGCTTATTAAATTAAGTGTATTTGATAACTGGAATTGTTAAGTGCTTAATATTTAAGTGCGTTTGATAAAAATTTTTGCAAATCACTTAATTGTTTAAGATGTGCTTGATTGTAATTATAAATTTTAAGTGAAAATTTTTTGATTAACTATGAAGTGTGAAATATGAATATGTATATTGTTTGTCAAATTATTACACTTTTTTCCATAAAATTACCACATATTAATTAATTCAACATTCATATTCAAACTTCAGTTTTCATATTCAGTGTTAAGATATAAGATTAAGAATTCAAAATGTAAACGATTCAGATTTCATACTTCAGTTTTAGTTTTATCAAATAGAGCCTAAATCTGGGAAACATATATAAACTTTCACTCTTTGTCATTCAGAATAGATGAGTAAATAGGACGAGGTAGTTAAAGTAGTAATAAAAAACCCTCCTTACCAAGCAAAGATCCTCGTTTGAACTAATTATCAGCCTCAAATATATATATATATAGTCATCTTTTTAATTTTTGAATTCCTTTTTAGAAACCACTTGGATTGTCATTTTAAAAAAAATAAAAAAAATCGCTTAACAGGCGGCGCTATGAAGGAGTTTGGAGGGTTCCAAACTCCCTCGGATTTTTTTTAATCCTTTATATGCAGAATAAAATTATGTTCCATTATGATCTCCTAAATAAATAAAATTAAGTGATTAACTATAAAATTTAAATATTCTTTTATAATTAAATTATATATCAAATTTAGCTATCTAGGTATCTGAATTTTCGCTTCCTAGGTAGACACTCCTCTACTATGTTGGCTGAATTTGAAGAGTTTCTCGCTAATTCACTTGGATTGTGTATTTGGACAAAAGTATGTTGAACACTATATTGTCAATGAAACTCGACTTGGATATTTCATCTTCTTATTGTATCTGGGACTGAATTTTATTTGAAAATTTTAAAAAATAATAAGGGTCTATTTGGAAACAAGTTCAACTCAAAATTTTTTCAAATGAAAATCCAATCTAAATATAATTTTTTATATATATACTAAAAAAAGAATGTTGTTCAAATTTAAAATTTTTTAACCTGATAAGAAATATTTCTACTATCAAGTTAATACCTTGCCACAATCAATACATTGGCAGAACCAACTAGGTGCTGGGGGGCTCGAGCTCCCCCAGAGATTTTGAAAATTTTATAAATTATGTGTATTTTGTGTTCATGCCCCCCAAGATTTTTTTCCAAAATAGCCCCAAAACTTAGGCTATATGACTTTTATTTAAAAAAAAAAAAAACTTAGCTTCACAATTAATCGACAGGAAAAAAGAAAAACAAAGTGAACTCTGTCTCTTCCCTCCATCCCTCTTCGACTTTCTCACACCTCTCCCTTCTCTGGCTCGGCGACTCCGATTGTGGCAGCGACTTCGATTGCGTGCCGTAACTACAATGGTCGGTGGCGGCACAACAGCAGACAGCAGTAGCTGTGCGAAGGGAAAGGTAAGTTTTTTAATTAGATTTTAAAAGTTAATTTAAGTAGAAACATTTTTTGTTTTACAAAATTCACTTAACCCATCCTCAAACCTTTTTTCTGAGGTAAAACTAATAAGTATTTTGATTTTACTAGTCAAAAAATTTCTAGGGTTTCTTCTGTAAAAATATGGTTATTATTATGTCTTTTTAAGAAATTAACTAATGAGATTTTAATTTTAATCTACAGGCTTAATTTGACAAATTTTTGCATCCATAAATCGAGATTTCGAGGTAATTTTTGTTCTCACTTTGTTTTGATTGGGTTCTGGAACTAAAGAAAGAGGGTTTAATTTTTTAATTATATATTGAAGTACTACTAATTAATTGTTGTTTTGTTTTTGTCTTGGGTTTTATAAGTGAAAAGTTTTGAATTCAATTTAAAATATTTGATTATTATATAGAATTTTACTATGAAAAAATATCTTGAAAAGTAGAAGAAGAGTTCTAATCCGGTTGAATTGCAATCATCTAATAAAGAAAATATTAATAATGAAGATCGTGGGAAATGACAATTTGGTTTGTTCTGTTGAGCAAAAGATTTTTATGAGCAATGCTAAATATTGATGTACTACTAATTAATTGTTATTAGATTCTATCCTAAGTTTTATAAGTGAAAAGTTTTGAATTTAATTTAAAATATTTGATTATTGTATAGGATTTTACAATGAGAAAATGTCTTGAAAAGTGGAAGAAGGTTTATAATCTGGTTGCATTGCAATCATCTAATAAATGAAATGTTAATAATGAAGATCGTAGGAAATGACAGTTTGGCTTGTTATGTTGAGCAAGTGATTTTTATGAGTATTGAAATGAAGCCATCTTGCAGCGGTTTCAGAATATGCAAACTCGAAGAATAAAATTGTCATGTTAATCAATCCCTTCACATGTAAAACTATATTTGAGATCAATTTTCAATAGTGATTTCTTTTTCATTATAAAAGTATTTGTATTGGTGTTATTTGTTTTTATGTTAATATCTAATCGTTCTAAATTAACTACAGCTCATATTGGAGGTCATCTTTTAACCGTGCTTGATCGGTTATCTCAATGGCTAATCATTTCTCGTGAGTGATGGGTGATCATTCCTTGGTAAGGGGGATAGTAAATATAACTCGGGAATCTATAAGGATAGCGCGAAAAAATTAAAAGAATTTCATTTCTCATTATCAACTTTCTGTCTCAACCGACAAATCTTCTCCCTTCTGTCTAAAAGTTTAAATTTCAATCTCTGATCTAGGAAGATCTGACCGTGGAAAAAAAAAAGTTAGTACTTCGATCTATCCTCATTTATTTACAATATTATTGGTTTAAAATTTAAAAATATGCATTGGATTGGAAAAAATCTACCTTTTTTCATTAAATTTCTACCGTTTTTGTTGAATTCTACCCGGATTGGCAAAAATTTCTGTTCAATTTCACTCGGTCCGGCGAAACATTCTGGTTAATAACGCCTAGTCCAACAAAACTTTACTGCTTCTACCGTCTGGCCCAGTGAAATTTTGTTGAAATTTTCGCCAGGCTAGGCAAAATTAAGCCCTGTTTTTCACTAGCCTGGGCGAAATAAGTATTACCAGTTTTTTTTAATATTTGTTTATGTTATTTAATTTTGTGTTTATAAATTTTTAATATTATGATTATGTTTATTTGTTTATGTTATGTTATTTAATTTAGTGTTTACAAATGTTTAATTTCATATTCATTTGACATGCTATTTAACTTTGCTTATTTAGAATACATGTAATTAGTTTTTTAAATGGTTTATTTTGTAATTATTTGTCTACTATGATTATGAATTATGTTTACGTGAATAATTTGACTTTAAATGTGCATTAATTATTTTGTTAGTATAAGTGTTACAATTATTCACGTTATATTTTGAATCAATTTATATATTTAGGTTGATTAAATTTATTTATTAAGTTCATAGTTTAGAGAAGAAATGTTGATGGTAGAGTATTGTTTTGGTTAATTTAGTGCATTATATAGTAAATAATAAATTGATATAATAATAGACATTATTCAATAAAAAAAGTATGGAGTAATTAATTTTAAAAGATTAATGAATGATTTTATCTAAATAATAATTTAAATATTGATATTTAAATAATATTGTGAATAATAATTTAAAATAATTATTTGAATTAATAATAATTAATAATACATAAAGAATAATAATAATTCAAAAAATAGGATCCAACCACTGTTAAATAGTAATTTTAATAATAAATAATTACACTATTCACGTTTCCATTACTAATAATGACAAGTAATAAAATAATATACATGAAATAATAAACTTATTTAAAAATAAATAATAAAATAATAAAATACAGAGCGATTTGAGAAGTAAATATTGATTCAAATTTTTATCCCTTATTAATAATAAAGTAATGTAAATAAAGTAATAAACTTATTAAGAAAATAATAAAATAATATAATAATACAGAGAAGTAATGCAATTATTTAAAAAATAAATGATAAAATAATATAAATTACGTAATTAAAAAATATAACCTAAATAATAATAAATTATAAAGGACGAAGTTAATATTGATTCAAAATATAAAAATATACAGAGCGGTTTATCCTTTACTAATAATAATAATAATAATAAATAATAAAGTAATATAAATAAAATAATAAAGTTATTAAAAAAAATAATAAAATAATATAATAATACAAAAGAAATAATACAATTATTTAAAAATAAAGAATAAAAAATATAAATTACATAATTAAAAAATATAATTCAAATAATAATAAATTATAAAGAACGAAATTAAATAATACAATAAAGAAAAATTGTTACATGTACAGCGTAAAAGGATTTAAATAATATAAGACATAAATTAGGCAAATACATGTTAATTATTTATGAATATGTTTGGAAATTTTTTTAGATGGTTCAGCACGGAGCACTTAGGGGAAATGATTATCTAGGTCCTGTAACAGACAAGACCGATTGAGTTCACGGGCGTACACTCACTGCTTCATCCCGTGGTGTGAGGGATCGTCACAGTATATTTGACATCCCTGGTACTCCTGCTCCACTCGGACTTGCGATATATTATGACCCTGGTGCACTGGCGTCTTCTACCCAGCCACCTCATATACCGATTAAGACTCGTCCTCCTCTACATCACACCATCCATACACTCTGATACCCTATGAGATATATGGATCTTCTCAGCCACCACTTACATCATATGACCCGTAGGCACCTAGTTTTTCTGTACCTCCCTATATATCCGGTCAGGATCATGAACTGTATTGAAATTGCGGTCGAGCTTTGTTTCACAAACGGGCTAGACCCTTAGTTTACCTGAGGTGGCAGAGTTGGCAAAGGGAACATGACTCACCCATTTGAGGTCTTGCATGTTCTAGCACCCCAGTGCAGCGTTATTATCTACTTTTGTTAAGAGGTGGTAGCTAGACCAACGCCTTCTATATGAACTAGGGAGAGATGACAATTACGTTAGATGATGTCGAGTTACTACTGGGTATACCTGCTTATGGTGATGTTGTGGATCTACAGTATTTTCGGGAGCAGTTGGTTAGGATTGTTCTAAGCGACTTGGGTATCACCTACTTCGGAGGTGGTATAAATACTCAGGAGTTGGCATACGTTGCAGAGGATCCCGATAGTGGATTTTCTCGAGAGTTTAGGGTTGTATGCTACATCGCTTATTTACTTGGAAGTTCACTCTTCATCGATAAGAGTGAGAATATCGTCCATGCCAAGTTGTGGCCGCTCGTGAAGAATGTTCGAGACACTAGGGGGTTTGCATGGGGTGCTGCGACGCTTGGATTCTTGTACCAAAATCTAGGTCAGGCTTTGCGGGTTGATGCGAAGGAGTTGGGTGGGTGTTGGTCATTGCATGAGGTATTATTATTTACTGTCTTCATTTCTTAATTTACTTTCATTATGTTTAAATTTACTATAACTAGTCAGTATTTTTTGGAGCTATTTTTTATGGATGTATTAGGTTTTAGAGTTTATTTATACTTTAAAATAATTCATATGCTCAATATGTGTTTATTAGGCATGGATATACATGTATTTTCCTATGTTTGCCCCAGCGGTGAGACCGGGAGCGAAATCTTGTAAGCCGTATATCCAGCCGTATGAAATATTGGATATGAAAACTGAGCTTAAATATTAGACATCCACCTACGATTAGATGTGATGACTGCGGATGAGGTACGTTGGACTCCGTACAAGCCTTTTGAGATACAAGACGTTTGGGTATCTACTTTGCATAGGATGCTTCCATACTTTGAGCATATTGGGTTGCACATGCCCGATAGAATTGTCCGAGGATTTCGGTGGCAGCAATGCATTCCAGCACATCCTATTCAACCTTTGGAGGTTCACAGGCCAGCAAATAACAGGATGTATATTGTCAAGAACACATTTATAGAGGCTGTTGCTCAAGGCACCATCACATCTGCTTACGGAGATATGGACCAGTGTACCTGCTATATAGTATTGTATTGTTGTTGTTTAATAAATCTGCTACTTATTTTTTCTTTTTATAGAATGGATGGCAAGCAATACTCTGAAATTAATGATGAACGACCTCATAGCTCATCGATTTGTTTTTCAAGTAAAACTGAATAATTATAATATTCAAAGAGGTAGTCAAAGATTTATTATTTCATTATTTTTAACGTATAATTTTTTATTGGAGTTCAACTACATGTTGAAGGAGGTATGATTCTAATTATATATTTATTTATTTATTGTTATATATTATGTCCAATAAATAAATAATAGTATATGTTATATTTGTTTTGCAAATTAATACGTGGAGTAAAAAAGCAAATGTAATATCTCACCTGGTCTCTAAAGTTATAAATGTTGATGAGGAAACAACATTCAATAATGAAACTAATGAAATTGTCAAATTACCTTCTGCGAAAATATGTGTTAGAAGGTATAAAGTTTTAAATTGGAATTTTATTTATAAATATTTTATCATATAAAAAGATATTTATTCTTTTTTTTTTTAACAGGGAGGATCATAATTTATTATGAAAATAATAAATATTGTTGAAGTGGAGAATCATCATAAGAATATTCTTATATATATTTACGCATGTTGATATGTATGTTTGTTAAACATTTCGAATATAGAAATCACAAATACTATGACAGTTGCATTATTTTTAATAAATTAGTCAAATATAATTTTTTTGTGTATGATATGTATTTATTTAAAATATTTCAAATATTTGGATCACAAATGCTAAGATAGATATATTCTTTTAATAAGTTATTGATATCTCCAGAAAAAAATAAATTAGTACATGTCATATATATATATATATAGTATTAAACATTCACTCGTGCTTGAAGCACGGGACATAGCTACTAAAGAGTTAAAATAAAATATTTAGAGTACAAAAACAAAAGTGTAAAAAGTTTTAGGGCATCTGTGTGTGTGTGTGTGTATATATATATGTATATAAGAGTTTCTCTCTCAGAGAAAATAATTGTAGAATGTGATTCTTTGTTAACTGTATCAACAACCTCTCATTCTGTGCTAGTAACATTCAGAGTTAGGAGTTCAACTTCAAGTTTTACTTGTAATATTGATAGGTCTTTCATTGTTTCCTCTCACTTTAATTGAAAGGGCAATGACATGTACATCTCTTAGCTGTGGTTGCTCTTAATTCTAATGTAACTCTAGAGTGGTTTAAAAATATACAGCCCATATTGCTCATGGCATTTTTTTTATATTAATAATACTAACACATACCTCATAGAATTCTTTCTTTTTTTAACAAAAAATTTTTATAAAGAAGATACCTCATAAAAATCTTAAAAAATATAAAACCAGGAAAAGTCGGGGGTTTACCAAACACATCCAGACATCCATAATCAGTGGCAGAACCATGTAAGGGCTAGAGGGGCTCGAGTCCCTCAAAAATTTTGAAAATGTGTAGAAATTATATGTATTTTTCATTCAAGTCCCCTCAGAATTTAAAAAAAAGTAAAGGTAAGTTTTTTAATTAGATTTTAAAAGTTAATCTAAATAGAAATATTTTTTGTTTTAAAAAATTCACTTAAACCATCCTCAAATCCTCCTATTTCAAATTTTCTCACCCTTTTTCGAAGCTAAAAGTAGGAAAAAATTTTGATTTTGTTAGTAAAAAAATTTCTAGGGTTTTTCCTGTAAAAATGTGATTATTATGTCTTCTTTAGAAATTAACTAATGAGATTTTAATTTTAATCTATACGCTAGATTTGACGAATTTTTGCATCCATAAAATCGTGATTTAGAGGTACTTTTACTCTTGCTTTGTTTTGATTGTATTCTTGAACTAAAGAAACAGGGTTTAATTATTGAACTAAATATTGAAGTACTAATAATTAATTGTTGCTTTGTTTCTATGTCGGGTTTTATAAGTGAAAAGTTTTTAATTTAATTTAAAATATTTGAATATTATATAGGATTTTACTATGAAAAAATATCTTGAAAAGTGGAAGAAGAGTTGTAATCCCGCAAGTGATGGGTAATCATTCCTCGAGAGTGATGGGTGATCACTCCTTATTGGTAATGAGAGATTACCTATTCTTTTCCTATTTTATTTGCATTCATACATTCAGCTTTGGCACCGTGAGTGATGGGTAATCATTACTCGCGAGTGATGAGTGATCACCCTAGTAATGTGAGATTATCTATTTTTTGGCTATTTTATTTGCATTCATATCTTCAGTTTGGATAGAGATATTTATCCTGTGAGTAATGGTAATCATTTCTCGTGAATGATAGTGATCACTCCTTAAGTAATGAAAGATTATCTGTTTTTTTACTATTTTATTTATAAATTTAAAATTATTTAAGTTTCTTTTATGCTTGAACAAATGTATGTATTTTATAGATAAAATTTTGTCAAAATTTTTAATATTATTGAGTCCTAACTTTTCTTTTCTTCTGATTTCGCCACCGAATCGAAGTACAGCCTTATCCTAAAATGCTATATAAGAAACATAAAAGGGGGTCAATAAAGACAAATCGAAAATCTATAAGGATAACGTGAAAAAATTTATTTTTTTCCGCCCTTTTTCTCTCTCTAAACAATTTCTCTCTAACCCTAAAACTCTAATCTTTCACATTCAACGCAGTTTTGAGGTAGATATTGATCATTTTGAAGATTTTTTGCAAGAAAATATTGATTTTGAGATAAAAAGAACATAAATTCTTTTTTTTTTTCGTCACTACACCGAGTTTCGCCAGATGGGCAAAATTCTCCAATGAGTTTCTCGCATTCTGGCGAAAATGTACAGAAAATTTCGCCCAGATGAGCGAAACTTATTGGAGAATTTCACCCATTTGAGCGAAACTCGATCCAGTGGGTTTTTTTTAAAAAAAAAAAAAACGAGTTTCTCCCATCTGGGAGAAATTCTCTAAGAGTTTTGTCCATCTGGGAGAAATTCTCTAAGAATTTGTGGGAGAAACTCAACAAAGTTAAAAACAAATTAATTTTTTGGGTTTTTTTAAACTTTAAAATCGATATTTTCTTACAAAAAATATTCAAAAGTATCTATATCTTTCTTGAATTTGTGTTGAATGTAAAATATTTGAGTTTTGAGTTAGAGAGCATTGGGTTAGAGAGATTCATTTTGACGAAAAAAATAAATTTTTTTACGTTATCTTTATAAATTTTTAAGTCATTTTTATCGACTCCTAACATAAAATACCTCGATTTCGTTTTCATATTTAATTCAGGTAAATAAAACATATATATATATATATATATATACATACGTCGTTGAAGTAGTAAATGCACCAAGAAACATAAAGAAAGAGAAGCAGAATAGGTCAAAACATTTTTTTATTGTTTTTGTCAGTTCCTGCTGTTGTAGCATTGGAAGGACGTCAACAAAAACAGAAGCAATATTGGAAATATCGAAAATAATGCTTGGAGAAGAGATCTAAGATTGGTTCTGTCTTAACATGCGTTGAGATTACCATCATTTCTCTTTCTTTTAAGGGCCCGGTTCCCAACTTCACCTTCTCTCTCATATACACAAAATATGGAACTTGAAAGATAAAAGAGTATTACCTCCTGTCACAAATAGCAACTATACCATTTTTTCATCTGAAAACGTATATTATATTTTCTAATATTTTTTTAATACATATATTTTATAGAAGTTTTAGAGATATAATAAATTATATATTAAACTATAAAATTTACGTTGAAAAAATTCAATTATTTTTTTTTAAAATACACTTTCTCTTTCTATCATATTTTTTCACATTCTCTCTAAAAAATATGTGATTTTTTCAAAATTTGAAGATTTTAAAGTTAAAAATGAATAATTTTAAATATTATCTACATAATACGGTTAGTTTTGAGATAAAAATTACAAATTAAAATATATACTATATGCACACATGAATGATGCCCTAGTGCGAGTAGGAAGATCCTCGCGTCAGGTCTTAGCGTAGACAATGAGAGAGTCGTACCAAAGCTTGGTGCGGGAATAATCTTATTTGCACCAGAACGTGACTCAAGTGTACGGATGATTTATTTTCGAATTTTTGGTACATTTTTAAATTTATTAATTATTAATTTTAATTATTTTATATCATTATGTTAATTTTTAGTTAATTTCATATTATAATGGGTATATATATTAATGTTTAATTCATTTAGTTGATAATATAACAATATAAATTAATTAAAAAACTAACATAATGTCAAAAAAGTATATGAAAAATAATTAATATAAATAATATTAATAATTAAAAAAGTAAAAAATTAAAAAATCAAACAAAATAACTGCTATTCTTTGTATATTAAAAAAAAGGCTGATAATTTATGGAGTTGGAGCATGACAATAGCGTGAATACAAGACCATTGGTGCCGAGAGTTGGCCTAGAGTAGAAAACATTGGCGCATGTCCTTGCGCCAATCACTTCTTCTCAAAGTCAGGACCAATATATTTTTATTTTAACGTGATTTTTTAATTTTTACACCTATCAAAATGTATAGAGCTTTTTACTAAGTTTTATTTTTTCAATTTTTAATGATTGGATTTGAGCAGATTTTCGTTTGAAGTCTTGGGGTGTAGAGAGAAGGTAGGGCGAGAAAATAATTTGGTAAAAACGAAATTTTTTTGATTAAATTTTATTTTTCGGTGCGTAATTATCAATTCCATAGTTTTATTAATAAAAATCTTATAAAATAAAAGATAAATTTTAAACCTTAAAAGAAAAACACTAAGAAAAGTTACAATTAAAAGAAATGTATTATAGAGTGTACTTAAGAATGTACTAGATCATTTGAGTGCAATTTTTTTTAATTCTAATAGTTAATTAACTGAATTATGTAATCAATAATATAATAACTGATGATTAATTCATTAGATTTTGGTAATTCTTTAAGTTAAGCTATATGAATCTCATAAGTCCGAGTTGACATATCTGATATTAATTATATATACTTATATTTTATATATAATGTAAAATGATAAAAATAATAGAAATGATACTAATATATTGAAAATTAAGAATAAAATAAAAGAATTTCTTTGATTATTAAAACAATGATTTTTAAATATTTGTATGTATTCTTTATACTTTTTTGTTTGTAGATAAATAAAATTTGTGTTACATTTGTTGTGCTTTAACTTCTTAAATTTGAATTTATAAAAAAAAAAAAAAAAAACTTTTTTTAAAATAGAAGATTCTAATTGAATTTTTAATTTTTAATTTTAATTATTAGTGTGATTTGATGGATTTACGGCGATTTTTTCCAAAAAAAATAAAAAATTATTACAAATTAAATTTTAGTTAGTAATTAATAAAAAACAAGTCTAACCATCTATTAGTCACAAGAAACTGAACCGATTTAATATGGTAAAAATATAAATAATTGGTATCAAATTTAGATATCCTTGATAGGTTGATTACTCCTTTCGTTGTCATTTCTATTCACAAATGTTATAAACTCCGGCAACCAAACAGATAGAAACAATAGCCTATTTACTATTACAATGCTGCTATTACTATTATAGATCTTGAATCAAGGAAGCAAAAAGAAAGACAGAAACATCTATTCTATTACAAACAGGTTTCTTCGTCTTCAGCGACTTGCAGCAATGATCAGAGACTAGTGATGAACAAGACACAGTTAACAGTAAATAACATAGAAGAAAAGATTGAATTTTTACCTCGAGACCCTTCAGGTCTCGGTTAGGGCACCAACAGCGGGAGCCGAATGAACTCTGTGAGTTCGGCCTCAGCGAGCGCAACGAAAGGACCGTCCCGGAGTGTTCTTCCGGTGAAAGCAGCGCGAATCCCTCAGCCAACCGGTGGCCTCAAGAAAAAAGGTGCTCTCAAACTCTCTCTCAGCAAAGCACCCTTTCCTCTCACTGCAGTCACATACACGGTAACCCAAAGGTTAGCCGGCACAGACCAGCGAATGGGAGTCCCGAAGGGTCGCACAAAAAAACGAACAGACGGACTAATCGAGAGAAGAGAGAGGAAGACAGAAGGTCAGAGAGCGAAAAGGAGGCAGCGGCCGTCTCAGCAAAAGAGAGTGAGTGAGGAGGGTAGGCTGAGAGAAAGAGAGTATAAATAGCCATGTCACCTGGGCGGGTCGGGTTGAAACCGGCCTGCCCGGCATCAAAAGCCTGCCAGCCCAACTTCACTCTTCAAGAGGCCCACCAGGTTTAATTCATCATAGGGATAAATGGGCCAAGAAGGAGAAATGAAAATAAAGTGAAGGTAGCCCAATAGGCCAACAAACTCCACCTTGAACTTATTTTCATTTATTTCAGCCAACAGTGACTCAAAGGAGCCATCCTTCATCTATATGAAGGAGGTCCCTGCACAAAGAAAACTTATCAGTTGTCACAATTTTAGTACCAAAATCTGCAGGATTATCATTAGTACTAATTTTTCTCAATATTAACTAAGCCACTTAAAATCTTTTCCCTTATGAAATGATACTTAACATCTATGTGTTTAGTTCTTTCATGATAAATAGGATTTTTACACAAGTGAAGACAACTTTGACTATCAGTATAAATCACAGCTTTGGAATCTAAAACATGCAATTCAGATAGTAAGCCTTGAAGCCAGATGGCTTCCTTAATTGCCTCAGTGGCAGCAATGTATTCAGCCTCCGTAGTCGACAACACGACTACAGGCTGTAACTGTGATTTCCACGATATGCAATTACCTGCTAAAGTAAAGAAATAAGAAGAGGTAGATTTCCTACCATCCTTATCACCTGCAAAGTCAGAATCCACATATCTAACCAGTTCAAAATTATTAGATCAATTATGATAGAGAAGACCCTATCAATAGTCCCATTAATATAACGCAACAACCACTTAAGAGCTGCCCAATGATCCCTACCGGGGTTAGACATGAATCGGCTAAGAAGGCTTATGGGATAAGCAATATCAGGTCGGGTGGATATCATAGAATACATGACGGATCCTATAGCCATTCTATAAGGTATGTAGGCCATGTCATTCTTTTCTCTATTAGTTTTGGGGCAAGTTTTCTCGGAAAGCTTGAAATGGCTCGCAAGTGGTGTACAAACTGGTTTGCATAAATGCATCGAAAATTTGGAAACAATTTTCTGCAAGAAGGATTTCTGGGATATGAATAAGGATCTATCAGCTCTATTCCTACTGATGTTCATCCCAAGGATTCTAGATGCTGATCCTAAGTCCTTCATATCAAATTCAAACTTTAGCAAGGATTTCAAGCGAGTAATCTTATTTTTATGTTTACTAGCAATTAACATATCGTCCACATAGAGCAAAAGATAAATATCAGTTTCAACATTATCACCAAAGAAATATAAACAGCTATCATAATTGCTTTTAACAAAACCAGCTTTAAGCATAAAGGAGTCAAAGCGTTTATACCATTGCCTAGGTGATTGTTTAAGTCCGTACAAGGACCTTTTCAATAAACATGCCATGTTTTCCTTACCCTTTTCCTCAAAACGTGGTAGTTGACGCATGTAAATAGTCTCTTCAAGTTCCCCATGCAAAAATGCAGTTTTCACATCAAGTTGTTCAAGATCAAGATCATAAAAGGCAACAATTGCAAGCATTATCCTAATTGTTTTATACTTAACAACGGGGGAAAATATTTCATTGAAATCGATGCCCTCAACTTGAGAAAAACCTTTTGCAACCAGCCTAGCCTTGAACCTTGGAGGTTCATTGGCAGATTCTGGCTCTTTGATTTTAAAGATCCATTTGCAATCAATTAATTTTTGCTTTGAGGGTTTTTGAACAAGAATCCAGGTTTTGTTTTTATGAAGTGAGGACATTTCCTCTTCCATAGCATGCAACCATAAAGAACGGTTAGGACTCTTTAACACATCTGAAAAACACAAAGGTTCTTTTTCTTCTATATATGATGCAGCAGCAAATGCATATGAGACGATGTAGGAATATCCATACCTAGCGGGTTTTCTCGTCTCTCTCCTAACCCTATCTCTAGACAACTGGTAGTCTCTTAGGGCTTGGGCTTGTGCCTCGGGACGATCCTCATCATCCTTATCTGAATTTTCAG
Organism: Catharanthus roseus; assembly: GCA_028651295.1. Taxonomy (NCBI): domain Eukaryota; kingdom Viridiplantae; phylum Streptophyta; class Magnoliopsida; order Gentianales; family Apocynaceae; genus Catharanthus; species Catharanthus roseus. Next base: position 13,276,983 of record JAPQWS010000168.1, on the reverse strand, counting down.
ATTCAGGCATGCTGACTCTTCACTGGTTTCGGTTGATCGTGGGGTTGTGAAGGTTCGGATGTGTCCTCCACCTCCACAGGAATATTCCCATCTACGGGAATGTCACTAGGGCTATCAGGATTGGTTTCAGCCTTTAGGCAAGGCATATCTAGTTCATTGAAGACCACATCCCTACTCACAACAACCCTCACCCCCGGCTCACCTTTGAGCCAAACTTTGTACCTCTTCAGCCCACTAGGGTATCCTAAAAACACTCCCTTTCTTGACCTAGGGTCTAACTTACCCTCTTTTTGATGTGCAAATGCAGCACATCCAAACACTCTAAGGTTTGACAGGTTTGCTGGTTCTCCGGACCACAGCTCTAAGGGAGTTTTGAAATTTATGGCTGTTGAGGGTGATCTATTAATGAGGTAGACAGCTGTACTTACAGCTTCTCCCCAGAAAGGTTTTGGGATTTCTGAAGACACCATAAGGCACCTAACTTTATCCATTATCGTACGGTTCATCCTTTTAGCAACTCCATTTTGCTGAGGATTGTGCCTAACAGTCCTATGGTGTAGAATGCCATGCAATGCACATAAATCAGCAAACCTTTTATTACAGAATTCAAGGCCATTATCTATCCTAATAGTTTTTAGTTTATTTCCAGTTTGATTTTCGGCAAGGCGTTTCCATTCAGAAAACTTTTCAAAAGTTTGATCTTTCGATTTTAACAGAAATACCCATACATGCCTAGAAAAATCATCAACAACAGATAAGAAATAAACATTCCCACCATAAGTTGGGACCTTTTCAGGACCCCACAAATCACAGTGCACATAATCAAGGACAGAAGTGGACTTGTGTGTGCCTACTGAAAAACTAGTTTTATGCTGTTTTCCAAGAACACAGTGGTCACAAAAATCCAAAGATTCAATTTTGTCACCACCTAAAAGATTTTGTTTGTGAAGGCAATGAAGTCCTTTTTCACTGATGTGGCCAATACGATGGTGCCACAACAAAGACTTTTCAGGAACGATTTTGGAAACTAATGCAGATGCTTCACAAACAGTTTTTCCAATCAAATGTTAAAGACCATCCGTTTTAAAACCTTTGAGCATGACCAGTGCTCCTTTGCAAACTTTCATGATGCCATTTTCGGATTTGTAAGAAAAACCATTTGTGTCAAAAACACCAAGGGAGATTAGATTCCGACGGAGGTCGGGCACATATCTCACCTCGGTTAGTTTTCTGGTCACTCTATCATGCATTTTAATGAAGACATTTCCAATTCCTTTTATTTCACAAATATGATTATTGCCCATAAAAACTTTTCCATGCTCAAGGGGTTCAAAATCTGAAAACCAATATTTGTTTGGTGTCATATGAAAAGTGCATCCTGAATGAAGGATCCAGTGTTCAGAAACAGGGGAAAGGGAAGAGGGTACACACAAAACTTCAGAATACATTGAATTACTATCTGATTCAAAATCGTGAGTTTTGTCATTTTTATCACTCCCTTTACCTTGTTTACGTTGTTTTTCCTCTTTGATCCTTTTAAAACACTTATTTTTCATATGACCTTCCTTGCCACAGTAAAAACACTTCACTTTCTTATCTCGTGATTTCGACCTCCCTTTACTTTTAGAGCGGTTACTAAGAGGTTCTCTCCGTTCAACCCTCCCTCTCACGTAAAGGTTCTCTCCGTTGGATTTGTTTTCTTTTCTCAAATCAAGGTCTTTTGATTTTAAAAAGTTTTCACATCAGCAAGAGTCAAGTCATCCCTACCATACTTAATAGCAGACTTAACGTCATTAAAAGATTCAGGCAAGGAGTTCAGTAAAATCACAGCAACGTTTTCATCAGAAATCTTTTCACTGACGTTTTGTAATTCCAAAACTATTTTGTTTAAATCGTCGATGTTTTCTGAAAGAGATTTTGACCCGCTCATTTTGAAACCAAACAGCTGTTCTTTTAAATAAATCTTGTTAGATAAAGATTTTCCCAAATACAGTTTTTCAAGTTTTGTCCATATCTCAAAAGCATTATCTTTTTCGTCTATCTCTCGTAAAACGTTATCGGTTAAATGCAAGGTGAGGCAACTGTGAGCATCACCAAGTTTTTCAGAAAGCGCTTCGCCCTTCCAAGATTCCGGATACTTTTCGGGGCTACAGATTGCGGGTGCGATTTTATTTTGGACTAAAACTGCTTTCATTTTTCTACGCCACATTACAAAATCAGATTTGCCATCAAACTTGTCAGTTTCAATCTTTTGAACAGACATGATTAAATGGCAAATAGGAGTAATCGATGGCTAGACAAATGGAAGATTTGAAAAAGAAGTTTTGTCACACAAATAAAAACCCGGATTTTGCTTTAATGAAAAATGGCACGGTTCAGTAAATGCAGTAGTGTTTTATAACCAAAAACAGCGCGGATGAACACAAGATTTAACCAAAACAGAAACAGCGAAAAACACTAAAACAATCACAGTACAGAATCAATCACAATTAATGCAGTGTTTGTAACAGATAATGAAAATCTCTAAGACACAGATACTGGGAGTCTCTTGGACTCCAGCCAGGCTTGGGTTTTAGATTTAAAAAAAAAAAAATTACCAGAAACAGAACACAATCTAAAAACAGTAGTACTGCAATTATACTAATGAACAGAACAGAAACCCAGAAAATAACACAGCAGATTCAGAAACAGCAGGTGTAACCACAATGAAGCAGGTCTATGAGAACGTTAATAGTGAACAGCATATGCAGACGACCCAAGAGCAGTTTAACAAAAGGCGATAACAGCAATCAGTTATGAGCAGCAGTTATACCAGAACAGAAACAGAAAAAAAGAGAAACGAAAGAAGGAAGGTTAACAGTCTTCCCTTTACCGAATCCCGCGTGGATCTGAACTCGAGTGGTAGCCGGACGGTTGCTCCGTCAACCGTGGCTCTGATACCACTGTTATAAACTCCGGCAACCAAATAGATAGAAACAATAGCCTATTTACTATTACAATGCTGCTATTACTATTACAGATCTTGAATCAAGGAAGCAAAAAGAAAGACAGAAACATCTATTCTATTACAAACAGGTTTCTTCATCTTCAGAGACTTCCAGCAACGATAAGAGACCAGTGATGAACAAGAAACAGTTAACAGTAAATAATAAAGAAGAAAAGATTGAATCTTTACCTCGAGACCCTTCAGGTCTCGGTTAGGGCACCAACAGCGGGAGCCGAATGAACTCTGTGAGTTCGGCCTCAGCGAGCGCAACGAAAGGACCGTCCCGGAGTGTTCTTCCGGTGAAAGCAGCACGAATCCCTCAGCTAACCGGTGGCCTCAAGAAAAACGGTGCTCTCAAACTCTCTCTCAGCAAAGCACCCTTTCCTCTCACTGCAGTCACCTACACGGTAACCCAAAGGTTAGCCGGCACAGACCAGCGAATGGGAGTCCCGAAGGGTTGCACAGAAAAACGAACAGACGGACTGATCTAGAGAAGAGAGAGGAAGACAGAAGGTCAGAGAGCAAAAAGGAGGCAGCGGCCGTCTCAGCAAAAGAGAGTGAGTGAGGTAGGGTAGGGTGAGAGAAAGAGAGTATAAATAGCCATATCACCTGGGCGGGTCGGGTTGAACCCGGCCTGCCCAGCATCAAAAGCCTGCCAGCCCAACTTCACTCTTCAAGAGGCCCACCAGGTTTAATTCATCATAGGGATAAATGGGCCAAGAAGGAGAAATGAAAATAAAGTGAAGGTAGCCCAATAGGCTAACAACAAATACAAGTCTCGTGAGTGAATATTTTGTGATTAAATTATAAATTTTCGTACAAAAATGAATTTATTATTCTATTTTTATTATATAGATATTAGTCTAAAAGTTGGTGCTATACACGAGTTAGTGTATTTCATATTTTTTTAGAGAAATATGAAAGGAAAAACAAAGTTATATTATATATATTTTTATTAGATAATTTTCTTAATTTATATGTTGTTCTACATTTTTGTGAATGTAGATAAAATTAAAAAGAAAGTAATTATTTTTTTTGGAAAAAAGAACATAAATTATTATAAGAAATAATTTCTAAAGAGAAATAACTTAGCATATAAAAAAGTAGATATTTTTAAGGGAAAAATACATAAATGTTGGTTTCTTTTTAGGGGGGATTTTATTAGAAATAAAAAAGAGAAGAATTAGTTATTTTTTAGAAAAATGTTAAATTTAATAATGTAAAAATATTACAAACTTAGAAATTTACAAAAAAACTAGACTAAATATTTCTTTTTTGTGAAAGACGTAATAAAATATTATATTTTTTAGAAAAATAAAAATATTATTTAATAAAATGAGAAGTATCATTTAACAACACGGCCCAAAAATATCTAACATCTAAAAAAATCAAAATATCTAAAAAAAATGATTCATAACGCTTTGCGGAAATATATATATATATATACTCCCTTCCCTACCCCCTCCCCACCCCTAACAAACCAAAATACCCATCTTCTTCTCCTACCCTTCCTCTAAAAAAATAAACCCTCTTCCCATTCCCACCCCTACACTACCCTCCCGCCCACCAAAAAAAAGAAAAAAATCCTCATCTTCTCCCACCCCACCTCAAAAAAAAAAAAAAAAAAAAAAAAAACCCACCTCTTTCCCGACCCGTCCCACCACACCTCCTCTTCCCAAAAAGAACTCTCCCTTTCTCCCCCATCCCCCAACCCCTAACCAAAAACCAAAAACCTTATTCCCCTCCTCCATCCCCCGCAAAGAAAAAAAAAACCATCTCGTTCTCCTATCCCTTCCCTCACCTCCCTCCAAAAAAATATATATATATCTTCTCCATCAGCATCTCTACTCACACACCTACTCCCCAAAAAAACCTTCTCTTCTTCCCCAACCCGACCCCCTAAAAAAAACGAAAAAGAAATCTACCTCTTTCCCTATCCCCCACCAAAAAACCCCTATATCACTCCCACCCCTAAAAAAAAACCCTCTTCTTACCTCCTTCCTATACTATCCCTACCCGTAAAAAAACCCCTCTTCTCCACCCCCTTCTGGAAGGGGAAAAAAACCTCTTCCTCTATCCCACTTTTTACCCAAAAAAAACCTCTCTTCCCTTCCCCAAAAACGGGACCTCTTACACTAACCCTTTCCCAAAAAACTCCTTCTTCCCCCAAGAAAAAAAAAAAACTCAATAGTAATTAGTTAAAAGTGTTCTATGACGAAAAAAAGACGGTAAGGGCATTGTTTATCCTTCGTTTTTTCCATTGACAGTAAGTGTATGTTTTACGAAATGAAGTGAAATGAATAACATTATACTAAAAGTAGAACATGTAGTTGTAAAAACATTAAAAAGTAGGTGGATAAATTTAATTTTCATCTATTTAAAGTCTTCATTAGAGTAATTAATTTAATTAAAATTTTAAAATAATCTCTATTTAATTTAGTAGAGATAATAGAGATAAAGTTAGAAGTTATCCCTCAAAATTCGTGAGTAGTGTAAGATAAAAATTTAAAGGACTCAAAATGTAGTTCAATTAATTTAATTGATACTACTCAGACAATTTAATTTAATTTAGTTCAACATTTATTAATTATTCTAGTTCATTTATATTAACATTTTCCAATTTATTGATTGTGTACGATTTATTTTCCTTTTCATTTAACAATTGAAGGATACAATTTTCAGAAGTACAATAATTTCAATGAAAATATATAAATGTCTAATTTTAGTTTTAGTTTAAAAAGATCAAAAAGTAATTTTACTTTGTATTACAATTTTTTCTCCTTTTCTCGATCTTTCCTTTCTCCCTCATCTTTGTTAACCCTCATCAATTGGTGCTTGCAACTCTAGCAACCATCTCATAAAGTTCCACCATGTATAATATTTCTAACAAAAAAAATTATATATTCACCGAAAAATCATAACAATATCTTGAAAAATCATAATAATATCTTGAGTATTTCTTTTAAAAAAAAGTAAGTGGTATGAGAATAAGAAAATTTTAATTAGAAAAATAAAAGGAAAAAACAAAATATTTTTGTCAAAAATGTCAGCATCAGGAGAAACTTCATAAAAGTCATTAGTCTCAATAAAGAATAGTAGAATAATGACAATAAAGAAGTTTACCTTCAATCTTGAATTTGAGAGTAAAAGGAACCATTATAACCATTATAACATAAAAATCCTGCAACAAAAAAATAAAGACGGTTGAGATAAAAAGTGACGGAAAAAGAAGAAGAACGTCTGGTAAACTAAACAAAATGACAAATGAAGAATAATAAAAGATAGAAGATGGAGGAGTAAAAAAGAAACATAAATAGTGAGACAGTGGAATGAGATGGACTCAGGTAGGATTCTTATTTTAGCTAATTACTGGCTTAATTTTAGTTAATTAGCGCTCGCTCGTCGGTCGCTAATATTGTGACATCTGCCACAGGACAAAGAAACACTGGTTGCTATTTTGCCGCTAACGTTACATTATTTGTCACGGTTGGGCATGTCTGTCGCTAATTTGTCGCAAATATACGACGGAGTTTTTCGTTCGCAAATGTTGTCACACATTAATGTTTTTCTTGTAGTGTAATTAGCAAATTAAAAACAAATCAATTAAATCTATTGGATATCCAAATCCTTAACTACTTTTGATTCAATCTAATATAAATCAATTCAAAATTTTAACTAAATCATTAAGTTATTAATTTAAGTAGTATAAACTCTTCTCAATTAATTAAAAAATTTTTAAAAATTACTTAAGTGCTTTAAATATTCAGAAAATTAGTTTGGGAGTTTAAGGGTTGAAGAGGGCTTTAAATCTAAAAAGTCCCTCTTCAATATATATATATAAATATATATACATATATTGTTTTTCTCTCTTCTGTCCCTTTATTTATTGATGACATAAAATGTACCTCACTTTAAAATATTAACTTATTTTCATCAAAAGAGTTATTAGTTATTTATAATCATAAACTATTTTTTCCTTCTACTATATAGCTTAAACTTTGATTTTTATCTTTTTTTTGACATGAACTGTTTTGCTTTTCTCTTGTTTTGCTTTTCTCTTTATAGGTACAAACTTTGATTTTACCTTTCTCTATTCATGAACTCTTTGTATTTTTTCTTTATAGCCATTAACTATTTTTTAATACTTCTCATATATAGTCCTAAACTATTTTTAATAAATTGTTATATTTGAGAGGTAAAAAAATAACTCATGGCCATAAGAAGAAAAACAAAAATAGTTCCTAGTTAGAAAAAGATAAAATCAAAGTTTGTGTCTATAAAGAAAAAAGTAAAAGTAAGTTATATTAAAAAACGATAAAAATAAAATTTATGGTTATAAAAAGAAAATAAAAAATAATTTATGAATACAAATAACTTATATTTTCTTTTATATAAATATAAGACAGAAGGTGAGACATAGTTTGGAATAGAAGATTCAGACATTTTTTTAATAATTTATTAACAAACAATAGCTGGCTTTGGTATGTATTATGTATATTAATGTTAACTTATTCGTCAACAGCTCTTAAATTAAGAAACCAAACATAGATGATAGATCAGAACATGGACATATTCTATACCTTCATCACAGTATTTTCTGTAATTTTTCTTGTTATTTGGTCATGGAAGTTCCTCAAATGGTCATGGTTGACTCCCAAGAATCTGGAGAAGAAACTCAAGAAACAAGGTCTCAAAGGAACTCCCTACAAATTCTTGTTTGGAGATTACAAAGAACTCACAAACATGTTGAAAGAAGCCAATTCCAACATAGCCAATCTCTATGATGATGATGATTTAGGGCCCAAAGCCCTTCCTTTGTTTGATAGAACTGTCAAAAAATTTGGTAATTTTTATTTTATTTTATTTTATTTTTTTGGCAAAGATCTCTTCTTATTTTTCTTTAATTGTTGTAGAACATTTTATTTCAATTGGTTGACTGGTGAATTATATTGTGAATACTGCAGGGAAGAATTCATATGTTTGGCTTGGACCAAATCCAACAATAACCCTAACAGAGCCTGAGCTTATAAAGGATGTTACAATCAAGAACTTTCAATATCTTAAGGTTCCTCTAAATCCATTGGCTAAACTATTGATGCAAGGAGTTTTGATTATGGAGAAGGGTGAATGGGCAAAACACCGGAAAATCATTAACTCAGCTTTTCATCTAGAGAAACTCAAGGTAAAATTTCCTTATAAGCGTTTGTTTTTTTATGCTTAATTTTAGGTGTTTTTAACTCTATAAATCATATCTTTTAAAGAGTTAAATATCTGGTTCATTTTATGTATACTTTTTTCTAGATATCTCAACAGAGAGTACCGTACGAATTCAAGACTTTTTATTTAATAAGAAATGAATATTTTATCGTTAATTATTATCTTATCACGATTTATAAAGAACGTATATCTTTCTTCGTGAAGTCGTGTGATAATCAATTTATTTTTGGTAATTTGTAGCATATGGTCCCAGCGTTTTACATGTGCACAAGTGAGATGTTGACCAAATGGGAAGAGATTGTGTCATCAAAAGGCTCATGTGAGATTGATGTTTGGCCCTATCTTCAAGCCTTAACAGGTGATGCAATTTCCAGAACAGCATTTGGAAGTAATTACGAAGATGGAAAGAAAATATTTGAACTTCAAAGAGAACAAGCAGATCATTATATTGAAGTTGTAACATCTCTATACATCCCCGGATGGAGGTAAAAAAAAAAAAATTTGTCATGGCGTTATTTTTCTAAGCTCCATAATCAATTTAACATGTTTTTATCTTTCACCTTGAAATGTAGACAATATGTCAAACCTCTCATTTTTAGAGACGAGAATTTACATGCATAAATTTTCAAAACGTTGAATGAAAGAACTTAAAGGAAACGTCTAAAACCTTAAAGTAAAGAAATTTTGCAAATGGTGGGATCATTAGCAAAACTACATGTATTGTACGAGGACTTTAGCTTCAAAAATTTTGAAAATTTTTGAATTATTCTATTACGATATAAAAATTAATTTAGATTATGAGCCTTTTCAAACTTTAAACATTTCTTTTTTTTAATTTTTTAACAAAAATCCTTTCAAACTTTTTTGCGTTATCATTATAAAATATATGGATACATATAATTTATATAATTTATATTAGGTTCCTAGTATTCAAATTGTGAGTGGCATAGCCCCCTTACCCAAGAGGTGAGTAGGGGTCTGGGGGACATGGATCCTCAAAGTTTTATACATACTTCGTACACCCGATTGTATATAAAAATTAATATATTAAATATAATACATCAAATTTTTATATTTAAAACTTGACTCTCAAATGTAAATATCTGACTTGACTTCTGCTCTGCCTTTTGTTCCGTCCTTGACTAGAAGTTTATTTTTCATCATTGATTTATGTTTGCAGATTCTTGCCCACAAAGTTGAACAGAAGAATGAAAGAAATTTCAAAAATAGTTAACAATTCAATTCGTAATATTATAAATGCTAGAATGAAGGCAATGAAAGCGGGAAAAGCATGTGGAAATGACTTATTAGGCATACTACTTGAATCGAATTCTAAAGAAATAGATCAACATGGAAGTAAGGAATTTGCTATGAGTATCGAACAAGTGATTGAAGAGTGCAAATTGTTCTATTTCGCTGGCCAAGAAACCACATCAGTGCTTCTTGTTTGGACTCTAATCTTGTTATGTAGGCACCAGGAATGGCAAAGCCGGGCCCGAGAAGAGGTCTTGCAACTCTTTGGCAATAATAAACCGGATATTGATGGACTAAATCATCTCAAAATTGTAAGTATTCATTTGCTAATCTTTGCTATGCATTACTACCACTATGGAACAATACTTTTATTGTTGAAATTTATTTAATTATTTCTATACTTTAAATAGGCATGACAAACGGGCAGATCTACCCGTTAGACCTGATTTGGGCTGGTTAGAACTTGACCTAGAAAAAAACTGGCTGCCCAGCTGCTGGTTAAGTAGTCCGGAGCCAATCTGGGCTGCAATCTTCTAGAATAATGGGCCCGGTACAGACTGGCCTGAAAGCTTAACCATCTACTCCAATCCCAATATAGTTCGGTTGGTCCGGAATTTTTTTTAAAATGAAAAACTCAAGTAGTTTTCTAAATTTATTTTAAGAATCTATTTTTTTTCTAAATTTATTTAATACTTTTATAATTTATTCATTGACATAAATTTTTTCTAAACTTTAAATTGTTTAATGAAGTATGTAATTTATTTATTTACATAAATTTTTGCTCCACTCTATTGTGTAATGAAGTAAACATACTTTAAATTTGTTAAGGAATTGTTTTTATATATACTTTATCTATAAAAAAAACAATCCCTTAAATATATATATATGTATATGTAGACATATATATATACACACATACAGTTTATATACATATATAACAAATAGTCAAGAAAAAAACTATTTTAAAATACGTTAAAGCATTTTACTTTAAACATGTTCTATTATTTAAAATTCTATATAGAATAATGAATGAAAAAAATAAAAAACCCTTATTATTATTATTAGATTGGGCAATCATTCTTTTGCTGAAATACGTTTCTGAATGGGAAAGGCATATTTGATTTTGTCCCCTTATAATTATAAGCATAATTTTAGCAAATCAAATGTTTTATTTGTGTTGTACATTTCTACTAAGAATCATTAATTTTTTAATGTTTAACGTCATAGAAAAAATAAATCTTCTTGCTTGACAGGTAACAATGGTATTGAACGAGGTTTTAAGATTATACTCACCAGTAGTAGCTTCGATTCGAAGAACAACAGAAGAAACAAAATTAGGAAACTTAACATTACCCGAAGGTGTGTTTCTCCTCTTACCAACAATTTTAATACATCATGATCCAAAGTTATGGGGCAACGATGTTAAAGAGTTCAAGCCGGAGAGGTTCGAAGAAGGAATTTCAAAGGCCACAAAAGGCCAATTCTCATATTTCCCATTTGGTTGGGGACCAAGAATTTGTGTTGGACAAAACTTTGCTATGCTCGAAGCAAAAATGGCGATGGCTATGATTTTGCAACGATTCTCCTTCGAAATTTCTCCTTCGTATAAACATGCTCCTCTATCACAAATAACACTTCAGCCCCAGTATGGTGCACAACTGATTCTGCACAAAATATAGTAATAAGGATAATTTAGGATGGGGCAATTACTTTAAAATAAATCCGAGTTTCCATGTAATAAGAAGTTCCGTAGGCAAAAAATATGGGGTTTTTTGTATCTTATCAGTGGATTAGAAAATGAAAATTTGCACATGATATGGGATACTTCTGAAGTTGACTTTTAAAGTTTCTAAATGCTAGTTCCAAGAATGATGAAATGTATATTCCAGATAATATTTTTTCTTTGTTACTTTGTATCAAAAAATTTTTGACTAGTTCACCGGATATTTATGGGGTATAAGGACAACTGTAACATAAAGATGAAAATTCAAGATGAAGCCGCTCCTACAACGTCTCGAACTCAGATCTTTCACTTGACAAATTAGTTAGAGGTACCTAAGCGAAAGGTGCTTTGCCAGCTGCTCCTCGTTATCAATATTCGAGATAATTTTGGTACTATCTCCGGTCAAGAATATAAGTCCTTTTGAACTTTGCACACGAATTAAAGATTAATAAAACAATACAGATTTTTATATAATATATCTATTTTACTCTCAATAAATAATGAGAGAGAAAGAGAAGAAGGGTAGATAATAAATGAAGTATAGAGGGTAGAATTGAAAACTATATAAGAAATACATATTGAAATGTGTGAAAGGACATATAATTTTGACCATCCAATTTTATGGTAGTATACTTTTTTGGGATTTTGATCAACTATATATTGCAATTGCAATGATGTGTGGAGTGTCTCTTTCTGTCCATCATCTTCTCTATTATATCTATTATCTCTTTATTAGCCATAATTTTATCGGGGTGTAAATAAAGGAAGAAATAGGAAGTGGATGTAAATTAAAACGTCAATAAAATGTCTTATTTACATTATTTATTTGCAATGCATACAAAAGTGGGCGGAACGTAAATGTGGAAGGGAGCTTCTTCTCCACGTCAATAAATATATATAGTCCATCCCAAAACGGATAGATTGTGACATAAATGATACTAAAAAATCAATTTAATCATCTTTCAAATTATTTTGTTACCAATCTATTACAAACTAAATTCCTACTGAATATTTATAACAAGCTTTAACTTTTTGCAATTCATGAAATAATAAATTAAATATAATGAAAAATATATATACCTCCTACTTTCACATAAATCAAAGAAAGAGATGTAAATATAATTTATTTATCTTCCACCCTATCAAACGATTTAAGAATAAATTAATATACTTTTCCTAGTAAAAGTAAGTGATGTTATTCTCTAAACTAGGGCTGTGTTAGATGGCAAATGTTTTTGAGAGGCAGATTCCTAAAAAAACATTAAACAAGTCTTCATTTTTATAAACAAGGAGCAAATTAAGGGCTGCAAAACTTAAGTACTAGTAACAACTACTAAACAACCTAGCAAGGAGGTAAGATATAGAGAAGAGTGTTGCCTTTCCCTTGAAGTGCGGCCAGCTGAGAAAAGTAAGAAATCAATCCCTAAACTGCGGGAGATGATGATGTCTAGGAAAACAAGGGAGAAATTAACGTTAACATCCTTATTGACAGTTGCAAAATACTAGGAAAAAGAAATGTTGGGAAACGTGATTTCCAAATTAGAAATAATTGGCTTTAGATTGCATAGGAGGAGAGCAGATAAAATTACAACCCCTTAAATCAAGTTGAAACAACCCTCTTTTTGTTTGTTTTTGTGTGCATCTCTCTCAATAGTCTTTACCGTGTTTACCGTGGTTGGACTTTGAATTAGTCATGATCTTCTTACTCCTAAATTGTTTGTTGAATATTTTATGGAGTCGATAAAGACAACTCAAATTTTTATACGAATAATTTAAAAAAATTTAAAAAATTTTATTTTCATCTAAAAACTTCCTCTTACTAAAAAAATAAAATCCCTAAGCACTCTCTAGAACTCTTCACTTCAATCTCAGATCTAGAAAGATCCAACCGTCAAAATAAAAAAAAAAAAAAGATTAGTTCTTCAATCTATTCTCATTTATTTACAAATTTATCGGTTTAGATCACAAAAACATGCCTTTAATTTGAAAAAAACCGCACTTTTAAATTGCATTTTTTCTGCCGAAATGGGGACATTTGCCCGGGCCGGCGAAAGTGCTCGGTGACTTTCGCCGGACCCAACAAAAGGTGACCAATCCTTTTGCAGGCTCGAACGAAAGGTCACCTGCACTTTCTTCCAACCCTGGCGAAAGTGCAAAAAAATTTTTAATTTTTTTTATTATAAATTTATTTATTTATTTGCTCATAAATGATTATTTGAATTGTTAATTAATTTTGTATATGTAGAATGGGTGTGACTAGTTGTTTAAAATATTTTATGTGATAATTTTTATTGTTAATATGATAATGAATTATGTTTTTGTGAACATTATGAAATGAATTATTGTTAGTGAGAAGAAATAAAGTAACGGAAATGAAATAATAAATCTCCGTAAGGTCAATAAGAAAGTAATAATAAATGTTATTTCAAATGTTATTTAAATTTTATCTATATAGAGTAAATGTAAGTAATTTAAGATTGTTTGCTTATAATTATGTGTTCAATAAGAAAATGTGTTATGTAATTACTAAACTATTTGAATTCATCGTTATTATTGGCCTTAGATTTAGGGTTTATGAGATAAGATCGAATAATATATAAATTAATAAGTATTACTAAAGAATATTAGTGATGGATAATAATAGTATGAAAGAAATAATAGAAATGAAATAACAGATCCCAATAATAATAAATAATAATACATGTTAAAGTAAATGTTGAAATATATGATGAAGAGCTATTAATGAGTTTGAATATATAATAGATGGTTCCACTAGGCGGACGTAGAGGTGATAATGATCTTGGTCCTGTCACGGATAGGACCGGTAGAGTTCATGCTCGCACTGTTACGGCTTCATTTAGAGGTACTAGGGGGCGATATAGTACCTCTGACCTCACCACTACTCTTACCCCTCTCGCAGCTGGTTTCCATCATGGAACAGGTGCACCCGAGTCTTCTACCTAGCCACTGGCCGTACCTTTTAGATCTCGACCTCCCTCCAACCACATCTGTCTTACACCCCTGTGCCATATGAGGCATATTAATCTGCACATTCTGGACCTTCACACCCCCAGACACAGTATATGATCCCTACTTACATGCTCCTACTATACGACCGTGCGTACCATATAGAACTGCAGCCCAGGAGCCTATACTGGAGTTTAGTGGTCAGCCGAGGCAGATAGGGGTAGAGTTTTTTATCAGATGGTTGCCGCTGCTCCTCATGATTTTTCATACAGCACACATAGGTAATCTCATGCTGATTTTGGTGTTTCATCCTCTGAGCCTTATATAAGGAGGCCTGCAGATTGGGTTTGTGACGGTGGTAGGGGATTTGAGGGTGATAGGGGGCTTGGCGAGGAGCATGACAGGGTCTAGGCCCTATATATTGAGGGAGAGGCGAATGAGGGAGGTGATGATGGTGGTAATGGTAGTGATGATGATCAGGATGAGGGTAAGGATGCTGGAGATGAGGAGCAGCTCGTGCCTATGGCACATGCTAGTGGATCCGACAGGCATCCTCGTCAAGGGAAAGGGAAAGGGTTGACCGAGAGCTTTATGCCGATAATGAGTAAGATTTCAGGGTCTCGTAATAAAAAACCCAATATGGCTCGTGAAGTTCCGGCTCCAACTCAGAAGAGGAAAAAAGTGAAGTCTTCAGATTGGGATCATATTGACCCAACAAATGGAGGTCCTGTTGACCGGTGCTCATCCCATCATACGGTGGACATATCGCGGGTCCGAAGCTTCACGATGTTGCCACTAGCTCCCAGTTTTCACTATTATCTAGTATCAGAGTTGCCTGTTACATGCAGTACATCTTGTGTAGCTCACTACGAAATGATAAGAGTGGCAGTATAATTCCTGCCAGACTTTGGCCACTGCTGAAGGATGTGAGTTCTGTTGCCAAGTTCGCATGGAATGCTACCACGCTTGCGTATCTGTATAGGAATCTAGGGCAAGCATCACGTGTTGATGCAAAGGAGCTTGGTGGGTGCTGCTCACTACTGGAGGTATGTGTTTTAAATATAACGTGTTTTATGTTATGTTTATATTTTTCATTTTTGTATTATTAATATATTTATTTTTTTAATATTATGTTATATTTTATGTAATTAGTTCTCATATTTATATTTAGAGTTTTATATTTATATTTTACATTTATATTTTATATTTTAGTCGGGGATATATCTGTACTTTCCCATCTTTGCACCAGCGGTCAGACCCCGTACTGAAGCTTGTAAACCATAAATCTAACAGTATCTCATGCTGGGTTATAAGAATGAAAATAAACTGCTAGACATTCGATTGAGACTAGATTTGATGACAGCGGACGAGGTGTTATGGACACCGTACAAGACTCAAGAGATTCAGGCTTGCTGGGTTTCCACGTGGTATGGGTTCATTGCGTACTTTGACTGCGTCGAGCCGTACATGCCTGACAGGGTGTTAAGACAGTTCGGGTTTAGACAGTGTATTTCCGTCCATCTTATCCAATCTCATGAGGCACACAGGCCGCCAAACAACAGGATGTACGTGGTGATGAATACTTTTGTGGAGGCACTGTGGCTCGAGGCACCTTCGCATTTACTGATAGAGTCCTGGACTAGTGTTTCGACTATTCCACTGAGTTCCTGTACGGATGATTACATGGACTGGTTCTTCCACCGTAGTCACCCGAGGATACAGGATCCCTCGAATATTCCCCGTAGATTTCACGTACCAGTAGCTTCGGCGATGCCACCCCAAGCTCTGTTTGATTTGATTGCACGTGAGGCTACCCGAGAGGATGTCGATGAGAGAGAGAGAGACTTCATACGGTTGTTGATTTACTAAGGAGACATTACCGTGCTCCTTAGTGTGATGTTATATATTTGGATACTTTGTTATATATTTTGTTACATTCCTTTTTTTTTTTTATTTCCGAATATTCTGTTGTTCATTATTTTAATTTTCTTCACGTCTCGGTATATTAATTCATAACATAATTAGAAGAATTTAAATTAAAAAAATAACATAAAATGCAAAAAAATTTCATATATTAATAGCATCAAACATCACGTTATAATTTATAGAAGAAAATTCTAAAGTGACTAGTTAATAACAACATGCGAATGACTATAAGACAGATATATTTTACAGTATCTCGTAGCTCAATCTACAATCCAGTTGCGATAAGGTCTGCCCATCTACTAACTCGTACATCTCGATGATATTGCCATTGCACCATTATTGGAGGCAAAGGGCATCTATCCCGCAACTATAGCTGCGAGAAAAAAAAAGAAACAGTAAATAAAAATCTCCGGCTATCAATAATGTAAATAAATAGCAATAATAATTAAAATTTATCAATAATAAATACCTGTATGAAATGCTCTTGTTTTGCTATGAATCCGATGAATAGCATTCCACCAGTACAATCCATATTAGAATAAAGAGGAAGGACGGTGGTCGACCCAAACTGTGCAATTAAAACAACGCATAATTAAATGGGCTATGACATAAAGATGATCAGGAGTATCCATCCAATAATCAACAGGCGCCGAACCCTCAGCCCAATTCGTCTTCCTTATCAGCTCAGTAACACGTTTTAATGATCCGAACAATTGCACATATATGTTCATATGGTGGTGCAAATCATAAGACATTCTTCTACGAATTTCAGCCCAATTACTTTCGTCCCCAAATAAAAAATTGTATACAACCCTAAATCCACAATTACCATCACCAACCACGTCCTTCCAGTTTTGTATAAAGTCATACATGAACCTAAGAAATGCATTGTTGAACGGGAATGACGTTGATGGGGAATCTGGATTTACAATAGATGATAAACTGGACCTACTACTATTACGTCCTCTGCCCCTACCACTACCGCTATGGGGCGACCTACCTCTTCCACGTGGACTCGCAACAGAGCCTGAGCCTAAACTGCTTCCCAACCCAGACCCTGAACCGCTTGACTTTCCTATCTTCCTATATGTGATGGACAGGTATTCCCAAGGAAACTAATCCCTTTTGGTAGAATTCGTCTTTTGGCGTCCCTTCGTAATTGCGATTTCTGGTGGGTTTGTCAATGGAGGACAAGGATCTTCAGGCAACACCGGACATATAACACCTTTGATGAGGCAACGCACTTCCTGGACCTTTGAAATTAGACATGTACTAATCTTCTTTAGCATTGAGGTGAGATCACGCATCTCGGAATCCATGCCTCTCTCGTGTACATCCGGGATATCAGCACCAATTTCTAGTTTTCTCCAAAAATATAAACATCTTCCAACTGTATTAGAATTAAATATTGGCACCTATGAACCAGTTCACATGCACATGGTAGACCGTGCGACTTCCTTAAATAATGCAGGCACTTACTTTCTGGGTCCTCAACCATCCGCGTGCTTTCTTTATCTCCAGACATATCTTCTTTAAAGCCAAATGACTGATTTTATTACTTATATTCTTCAATATGGCATTACTCTTTGCAGCAAACTTCGCTTTAAGTTTAGAAATTTCCAATGAGTATTTTATTTTAGCAATTTGACCTTCAATGAGAGAGTTGATATTAAGAAACACGGTGTCCAAATCACTATGACACATTAATAGCCATAGTTCAATACTTAATGTTTAGTCTCAGCACAATTCATTGTCTTAACCCCAAAATGCTACACTTGGGAAGTCCAAACTTTGCAAAATTTATGCGCAGATGGATTTAACCATGTGCTAAATAGGTAATGTAGAAAGTCCGGCCTATTTTGCCACTTACTCTTCAACACTTCCAACTTTCTCTGACATTCCTCCTCATCAATTTCATTTATTAATTTGTTCCACGAGCCATTCACGAACCGTTGTGCCACCTCTTCGTCTTTAACCATATCTATCTACTTTGTCAACACATTCTGATCGATCTATCTTCTACATAATATATAATATGAATTTCTGAACACATCATCAATCACTGGCATTAGTCTGCTTTACCTATCGCTAAGAATCACTAGTTGCTCAACTTCATTGAGAATTGAACCGTGCCCATTTGACATACTAGATGTAACATATAAATGCTTGATTTGTTGAAGAACACATTTGTATGTCGTAGCCTGTTCATTGCACATAAAAGCTGTTGCCACTGTGAAGTTCTTTCCTGTCAGAGTCATCCCTACAGCTTCCAATAGTGACATATTGTACCTTAATTAAAAAATAAAGGGGAAAATTAATATTAACATTGGCAACTATTTTAAACGGACTTCAAAATATTTTTAACTATTTATTAAAAAATTATTAAAAAGCAATGATCCACTAGAGTACTTAATGAATTTAAATATTTATGCTGATAAATTAATAAAGAGAATTAATAATACAATGATCCACTAGAGCACTTGTTCGTTTAATACGTGCTATCCATTATCAATACATATGGCCACGTTCTAATCATTGCAATCAATGTCGGGTGTACAACGACAATATTACTAAGTACGTTGCTCTCCTCATGGTTTGTATTGAAGACCGTGTAACCCCTTTGTGCACTTAGGCAGAGAACTTCCTCTACCATATTTCTTCCCTGCATCCAATTCTTCTTAATCTTCGCAACAGCATTGTAAATTTTCTGAGCACTACATACATCAAAAAATTCTTCTTATTAACGGAAGAAAAAAAAAATCTAAAATATTTTAGTAAATTATTAAAAATAATTTCCTTCTAACTTACCTAACTGCACAACCAACATCTCGTTCTCAGAAAAATCGTAAGATATTATGAGGTGGCACATGACTCTTCCGAACTGCTCAGTCTGTTACAACTGCTCCTCCGTAAGTCTTGCAGCCTGAGCATGACCGTGATGGTAAATAGCTATTTTATAGTTGTGCATGAACATTTGCCAATTTTCGCTTGTTGCCATTTGCTCTCCCTTTAGTTTAAATGGGCAGCCACATTTTTTGGTCCCCATAAGGTCCCCGTCTTTTTATTGGAATTTCTTCTTCCTCATCGTCAACTATTAGTTTCATATATTTTTTAACTACCCCTCCGCACTCGCAAGCCAATGTGACATACGGTCGACGGTCTGCCGTTCTTGATCTCTGATACCGATTTATGATTAAATATGTCTTGGCTTTCATTGCAGTTTATTTTGCCCAGTCGACCAACTCATCTTTGGAACTAAAAATTCCGTCTGTTGTGGATAAAAATTCTTTCGGTTCTAAAAATTTTTCAAACATATTTGGATCTTCATCAGCCTGTTAATGTAAAATGAAAATATTAGAATTACAAAAAAAAAAATAATAAATTCATCAAACAGAAAAAAATTTCCAGAAGCAGTTTCGCCCATGGGGGACGAAAATACATAGCAACTTTCGCCTGTCTGGGCAAAAGTTTCAAGGAACTTTTGTCCAGATGAGCGAAAGTGGCCCAGAATTTTCGCTAATCTGGGCGAAAGTGTACCAGAAATTGAAAAAAAAATTCAATCGATTTTCTTACCTCAAAACCAATATTTTCTTGCAGTAATTCTTCAGAGGACTCCATACGTTAGACTAATTTAGGTTTAATGTTCAAAGTTTGAGTTTTTTTAGAGAGAGGTTAGAGAGAATGTTTGTAGAGAGAGAAAGTTTTATGTTTAAGATGAATTATTTTCAGGTTATCCTTATAGATTTCTGAGTTTTCTTCATCGACCCCCTTGTTTTTTTATAGATTTTTTCTATCTAAAATATTAAGTTTGTTGGTATATTTTTATAGTTCATTTGTCGTTTATATGTAACACTGGTGATCAGCCCTGTTACATAAACAAAACATCTACAAATCTATTACAAAACAGTGGAAGAACAGAATATAACTATTTTAATCTATTACAAATAATCGAATGATGGAACCAGATAACAACTCTTAAAAATGGCTTTTCAAAATCGAATGAGGTGTCCGAAAAATGGACTAGCGATTCTTCTTCAATCCAAAGGACTTGCAAAACAAATAAAGAAATTGGATGAAGTTGGCAAAAACCAAAATAGACAGAATCGGACGACCAATAATCCAAATCGGACATCTGTTTTCAAAAACCGGACGAAAACAAAAAAATCGGACGACCGGTTTCTTTGTAAAAAAGGGGAACAGAGATATTCGAATGCTAAAAACGGATGAGGAAGAGCAAAATTGGAGAATCTCGAATCAAACCCTCAGAACAATGGATAGAACAATGGATGAGCCTCACACAATAACAATCTAATCTCTCACTCTCGATTCTCTCCTTCACAACCAACCAAGTACGCAGTCAACCAAGAATGGCGACCAACGGCAGCAGCAACAGAAGAATTCACAAAGAACAGCAGTAATAGAGGAATAAGAAACTGTGGAGAAGAAGAAGAAGAGAGAAAAGAACATAAGCTTCTCACAAAGTTAGTAGTCACCTCATATCAGCAAAAGGAAGGATGAGAGTATTTATAGAGTTCCTAAGGTAGACTCATTTAATAACAGACAAGCCATCTGGAAGGATCGTTCAAAACAGAACAGCCAAGTACCTAGAAGACTCATTCAAAAGGTCAACAGCCAAGTCACCTAAGGAAGATACAAGAAAAGATTGGGTTGTTTACCAGTCCAGCCCGCCCAGCATCTTGGGTTAAAAATAGACTCATCCTATTTGGGTCGTTAGGCTCAGTGCAACTCATCATAGGTTATAAGAACATGAGCTGAAAAGAAAAAGAAAAAATGTGTAAACAAAGGCCCAACTGGTCTACAAGCTCCACCTTGAACACATTTTTGTCCATTTTTCTGTTAGGACAATCAATTTGCATCAATATATAGAAGGTCCCTACACAAAACAAACTTGTCAGTTGTCTCAATTTTAGTACCAAAATCCGCAGGAGTACTAATTTTGTCTATATTAACAATACCATTTGAAACCTTTTTATTAATGAAATGATACTTAACATCTATAGGTTTAGTCCTTTCATGATAAACATGATTTTTACACAAATGAAGACAACTCTAGTTATCAGTAAATATGATAGCTTTAGAATGTAAAAGATGCAATTCAGATAAAAGTCCTTGAAGCCAAATGGCTTCCTTAATTGCCTCCATGACAGCAATATATTCAGCCTCTATAGTCGAAAGAGTGACTACAGGCTGCAGCTGTGATGTCCAAGAAACACAGTTACCAGCAAGGGTAAAGAAATAAGAAGTGGTAGACTTCCTACCTTCTCTATCACTTGGAAAATCAGAGTCAACATAAGTAACCAAATCAAATTGTTCAAACCAGTTATGATAATGCAAGCCTCTATTAATGGTCCCATTAATGTAACTCAATAGCCACTTAAGAGCGGTCCAATGATCCCTGTTTGGGTCTGACATAAAACAACTCAAAAGGCTTATAGAATAAGCATCAGGACCGGTGATCATGGAATACATGACAGATCCTATAACTATTCTATAAGAGATGGTGGCCATATCTTTCCTCTAATTTTTAGTTTTGGGACAAGTTTTAGAAGAAAGCTGAAAATGACTTGCAAAAGGGGCAAAACAGGCTTACACAAATGTATAGAAAATTTCGAAACAATTTTCTGCAAGAGGGACTTCTGGGTTATAAACAAAGAACGGTAAGCTCTAACCTATCAATGTTCATGCCTAAATTCTAGAGGCAGATCCAAGATCCTTCATCTCAAACTCTAATTTCAATAAAGATTTCAAATGCATAATCTTATATATATGCTTGCAGGCAATTAGTATATCATTAACATAAAGAAGCAGATAAATGGCATTATCAACAGTATCACCAGAAAAATACAAGTAACTATCATAATTACTTTTAAAAAAACTAGTTTTAAGCATAAAAGAGTCAAACCTTTTATACCACTGTCTAGCGGATTGCTTAAGCCCATACAAGGACTTTTTCAACAGACAAGCCTTATACTCCTTACCTTTCACCTCAAAACCAGGTGGTTGGTGCATTTAAATGGTTTCATCAAGTTCATCATGCAAAAAGACAGTTTAATATCCAACTGTTCAAGCTCAAGATCAAAGAAGGCTACAATAGCAAGCATAATTCTAATAGTTTTATACGTAAGAACAGGAGAAAAGATCTCATTAAAATCAATACCTTCAACTTGAGAAAAATCTTTTGCAACCAATCTAGACTTGAACCTTGGAGGTTCATTACCAGATTTAGGTTCTTTAACTTTGAAAATCCATTTAAAATCAATAAGCTTTTGTTCAGGTGGTTTAGGCACAAGCACCCAAGTTTTGTTCATAGGAAAAGAAGACATTTCTTCATTTATAGCATGCATCCACAAAGATTGACTAGGACACTTTAAAACATCAGAAAAACATACAAGTTCTTTCTCTTGAACAAAAGATGCAGAAGCAAAAGCATAAGAAATGATGTATGAAAAACCATACCTAGAAGGTTCCCTTGATACCCTTCTAACACCATCCCTCAATAGTTGATAGTCTCTAAGGGCTTTTGATTGTGTTTTTGGATGATCCTCATTATCATCATCAGAATTACCTAGATTGGGCTTATCAAGTTCAGGAACACTAGTTTGGTTACCAGACTCTTCATTGGTTTCAAGTTCTAGCTCGGGTTCTAGTGTGTGTTCTTGAGAAGGTTCGGAGGTGATCTACACCTCTACAGGAATGTTCTCAACTATGAGTATATAAGTAGAACTCTCAGGTTTGGTTTCATTTCTAAGACAGGACATATCTAGTTCGTTAAAGACTACGTCTCTACTCATAACTACCCTTACACCTGGTTCAGCTTTAAGCCACACTCTGTAACCCTTTACCCTACTAGGATAGCCTATAAAAAACTCCTTCTTAGACCTAGGGTCTAACTTCCCTTCCATCTGATGTGCAAAAGTAGCACAACCAAACACTCTAAGGTTGGAAAGGTTTAGTGCTTGGCCGGTCCATAATTGTATGAGAGTCTTGAAGTTTATGGCAGTGTAAGGAGACCTATTTATAAGGTAAACTGTTGTAGTAACAGTCTCTCCACAAAAAGGTTTAGGTACCTCAAATGAAACCAAAAAACACCTAACTTTATATATAATACTACAGTTCATCCTCTCAGCTACCTCGTTTTGTTTTGGGTTGTGCCTAACGGTTCTATGATGCATAATACCATGCAAAGGACACAAATAATAAAATTTCTTGTTACAAAATTCCAAACCGTTATCTATTCTTATAACCTTTAGTTTATTTCTGGTTCAATTTTCGGCAAAATGTTTCCATTCATTAAACTTTTGTAAAGGTTGACCTTTAGTTTTCAAAATAAACACCCAAACATGCCGAGAAAAATCATCAACAATTTTGAAAGGAAATAAACATTGCCACCATAAGTGGGTACCTTTTCAGGACCCCAAAGATCACAGTGCACATAATCAAGAACAGTAGTGGATTTATGTGTGCCCGTGGAAAAACTGAGTTTGTGTTGTTTGCCAAGAACACAATGATCGTAAAAATCTAAAGAAGTGATTTTATCATTGTTTAAAAGATTTTGTTTGTGTAAATAATGGTAACCTTTTTCACTAATGTGGCCAATTCGCCGATGCCACAACATAGTCTTTTCAAGAACATTTTTTGAAAATAATGCAGATGATTCACAAACAGTTTTTCAAGTAAAATGTACAAACCATTTTCTTAAAACCTTTGAGCATTACTAGAGATCCTTTACAAACACGTAAAATCCTATTTTCAGATTTATAAGAGTAGCCATTTGTATCAAAAACACCAAGGGAGATTAAGTTTCGCCTAAGATCAAGCACACACTTCACCTTAGTCAATTTTCTAGTCATACCATCATGCATTTTAATAAAAACATTTCCAATTCCCTTGATATCACAAACCTGGTTGTTTCCTATAAAAACCTTTCCATGATCAGGGGTTTAAAATAAAAAACCAATGCTTGTTGGGTGCCATATGAAAAGTGCAACCATAATCAAGAATCCATACATCAGAAACTTTAGAGGCAAATGGGGAGGGGGATACACACAAAACTTCAGAAAGCATAGAATTACTATCTAGTTCAAAATCATGTGTTTTGTCGGTTTTATCCTTCCCATTACCTTGTTTACGTAATTTTTCATCTTTGATTCGTTTAAACATTTTTTTTTCATATGACCATCTTTGCCACAATTAAAACACTTCACTTTATTCTTATCTCGAGATTTAGACCTCCGTTTACTTTTAGAGCGGTGACTAGAAGGTTCTCTCCGGTCAACCCTCCCTTGCACGAAAAGATTCTCTCTCTTTGTTTTATTTTATTTCCGCAAATCTAAATCTTTTGATTTCAAAGCGTTTTTCACATCAGAAAGAGTCAAGTTATCTCTGCCATACTTGATAGCAGATTTCACATCATTAAATGACTCTGGCAAAAGCATTCAGTAAAATAACAGCAATGTTTACATCCGAAATGTTTTCTCCAACATTTTGGAGTTCTAAAACAATTTTGTTTAAATCATCCATGTTTTCAGGAAGGGATTTTGACCAGCACATTTTGAAGCCAAAGAGTTGTTCCTGTCAATAGATTTTGTTTGATAAAGACTTTCCCGAATAAAAATTTTCAAGTTTTATCCAGATTTCATAACATTGTCTGTTTCATTTATTTCTCTTAAAACATTATCTTTCAAATGCAAGGTGAGACAGCTATGTGCATCACCAAGTTTTTCAGCTAGTATTTCTCCTATCCAAGATTCTGGATACTTATCAAGAGTACAAATAGCGGGTGCAATTTTGTTTTGAACTAAAACTGCTTTCATTTCTCTGCGCTACATTACAAAATTAGATTTGCCATCGAACTTGTCTGTTTCAAGTTTTAGAACAGACATGTTAAATAGTAGCAAATAAGAGTAATGTACACAAATAAAAGATATAAGAAAAAATTTTGTCACAAAAACTGCCCGAAGAAATAATACAGCTAGAAAAACAGGCAATATGCAGAAAATAAACACACAATAGATCAATCAGATAGCAAAGACTGAGCAACAACCACAAAACAGATAATCAACAGAGAAACAGTATAAATAATCACAGGCTGAGCAACATCCCCCAAACAGACAATAAAACAATCTCAATGATCACGGACAATAAAGGGAAAAATTTTTGCAATCAAACAAGAAAAATACCAAGGCACATATACTTAAAGTCTCTATAGGACTCAAGCCAGGCGTGGGTTTTGGTTTTTCAAAGAAAAACAAAAATTGCAAAAATTTTGGTCCATAATCAGAGATATAAATAACAAAATATATATCCAGAAAATAAATGAAAGGAAAACAAAAGCAGTAATAGTGACTGCCAGATTCACAGAACTCAACAGTTCCCGTGAGTCTGGAAAGCAACCTTGGAGGTTTCGGATAACATCTGTGACGAAGGAGGAATTTAATAGACACCAGACACCAGAAAGATCAAATTTCCTTCTGCCTCTGAAACCACTGTTGAGTAAAAAGTATATTGGTGATCAGCCCTATTAGATAAACAAAACCTCTACAAAACTATTACAAAACAGTGGAAGAAACATAATATAACTATTCTAATCTATTACAAATAACCAGACGATGGAACCGATAACAACAATTAAAAATGGCTTTTAAAAATTGGATGAGGTGTCCAAAAAACAGAATACCGATTCTTCTTCAATCCAAAGTACCTACAAAACAGATAATGAAACCGGAGGAAGCTGGGAAAAATTTTACTTCTAATTTTTGCCACAACAGATAGAATCGAATGACCAATACTCAAAATCGGACCAATACAGAAAAACAGAACGATCAGTTTCTGTGTAAAAGAGGAGAATAGAGATATTCGGATGCCAAAAACGAACGAGGTGTATAATTCAGAATCTCGATCAAACCCTCAGAACAATGGATGATCCTCACATAATAACAATCTAATCTCTCATTCTCTGTTCTCTCCTTCACAAGCCACCCAAGTATGCAGCCAACCAAGAATAGCGACTAACGGCGGTAGCAACAGAAGAATTCATAGAGAATAGGCAGTAATAGAGGAATAAGAAAGTGCAGAGAAAAAGAAGAAGAGAGAAAAGAACGTAAGCTTCACACAGAGTTATTAGTCTCCCTATATCAGCAGAATGAAGGATGAGAGTATTTATAAAGTTTCTAAGGTAGACTCATTCAATAATCAGATAAGTCATCTGGAAGGGTTGCTCAAAACAGAACAGCCAAGTACCTGGAAGACTCATTCAAAAGATCAACAGCCAAGTCACCTGGGGAAGACACAAGAAAAGATTGGGTTGTTTACCAGCCCGGCCCACCCGCCATCTTAGGTTAAAAATAAACTCATCCTATTTGGGTTGTGAAGGTCAGTCCAACTCGTCATAGGGTTTGGGAAACCATGGATATATACAAGGCAAGCTTCCAGTGATGGTGCCAAGACGACATACTCCATTGAATGGGATGGTCTGAAGAGTACCCTTAAATCCCTCTCTCAGACTCAAGTGATTGAAGATCTAAAGAAATTAAAAGAGAGAATGCAACGAGAACAAGAACAACCAAAAGGTGTTGAGATGATGATTTGTGGGCAGGAAGATGAGTGCTCAAAAGAAAAGAATGAGAGATATGTGGGAAAAGCGAGCATTGAAAGAATATAAAGAATAGTAGAGAGATTGAGTCTCTTTGGATCCATCTCCATTCTTTCAAGAGATAGTGAGAGAGATGAGTGCTCAAAAGAAAAAGAAAATAATCTTGAGAAAAATGAGAGAACAAAAGAAACGAGTGAAGAGAAACGAGAGAAGTCAAAAGAAGAGTTAGATGTATTGAAGAAGAGTGAGGAAATAAATTTATTTCCTAACCAAACTAACTCTACTCTTGTTAGTGAATTTCCTTTTGTGTAGAATTTTGGAGAACCAAGCAAGAATCAAGAGGAAAGACTTGGCTACAACTCCATAGAACATGGAGGAGATCAATTCACTTTCCTTCTAATTCCTACTTGTGCTTTGAGATTTATTTTAAGGAAATTTAGTTTTTCTCACTTGTTTTCATAGAAGATGGAGATCATTTCACTTTCCTTAACTCTGTTGGAACATATCTTGAAAGGATACTTCATTGAGTTTTAATTCCATATGCAATTCCTAGAGTTGATGATTATTATTTCAATATTGCTAATTGTGTTTCTTGTGTGCTAGGAGTTGAGGATAGAAGGAGCATGGAGAAAGAGTTGGCCCTATTCTTGAACACTTATCAATAAGCCTATCTCTTAACCCTTTTTCTTCAGATATGAAGTTTCTCTTGAGGAATTAAAGTGTTTGTTGGATTCTTATACTTTTCAAGTGAGCTTAATTGGTGATATGTGTATTATTTCTTTTGAAGGGAATCTTTTCCTTCTTGTGCCGTCTATGACAAATTGCTTTTTTTCTCATTTTCCTCTTAAGGATCCATTGATGAGTAATAGAGTTATGTTAGATCTTTCTTGTTATGGCTTTGATAATTTAGATGATATCTCCCTTGTTGAGCTTAACATCATTGGCTTTGCACTTGAATTTGATAGGAATTCATCAAACATGTTTGCACCATAACATTAACGAGGAAGGAGACATAGCATTGAGTTCGAAGGCCACGGCAAAAATGTTGGAGGAAAACTAATCTTATGCTGTGGAGATTTGACAATGAGTTTTTCTTTAAACCTATTCCTCTTTCACCTTGTGTTTTCCTTCAAAAAGTTAAAATTGTTCTTAGAATTGAATGCCTTCTATGATTTTGATTGGGAATTGTATGGTTAATCTTTTCACTTGTGAGCAAGTTCGTGATATTGACCATATGTTTAAGTATTCTTCTCCTTGTTCTTTTCTTGAAAAATAACTTTTGGTTAGTATTGCTAGAATTAAACCATCTTATCATGACCTTGAGTTGTTACATGATACTTTCCTCTTAGATAGACTTAATGCTAATATCTCAACTTCTTGTGCGTCTAAGTGGAGTAAGCTTTATATTTTCCTTCGAACTTTTATTGAAAATGGTTATGATGAGAGAGTTCGTTGTTTCCTTTGGACCTTTTGTGGTGATTTTCATGCTATCTTTAAAGGAGAGCTTGTTGAATATATTGTGATTATGAATAATCTTTCGTTTATGCTTCTAAGAAAAATTTGGATGGATTTATCCCTTCCATTAAACTCTTGTGCCTTGTGAGTTATAAATTTGAATTCCCTCATAAAGAACAAAAGGTTTTAATTGTTGAAGAATTTTTGGAAACTTTGTTGTTTGGAAACATTATGGAATTCAATTCTACCATTTTCATTTTAAGGAATTTATGTGGTTGCTAAACTTTAGAAAGAAAATGAATGGCAGTTTAAAGTTGTTTAAAGCCCATCTTTGTGATCTTGTGAAGACTGCCTTTGGATATGTTTTTTTTTAACTAAACTTGAATAATCTTGTTGAGAAACATCTTGCCTATTCTAGTTCCTTTGTTGACTTTCTCTTCAAATATGAAGCTTTAAATGAGACAATTGTTCAAAACACAAAGTCTTGTTTGAACATTGAGAATCAATCTCTTGGTGCTACCTTGCTTTATTCTTTAACCTTCAAGGAGTTTTTGGATGAGTTGATTTTCAAAAGAGAATTGGAAGTTCTTCAAATTTTGATGTTAAACCAAGAGTGTCCTTTGTTGAATAGTTTCTTGAAGTTCTTTTGGAAGAATTTGCATCAAAACTTCTTATTTTACCATCTTTCTTTCAAAGATCACTTTTGGAGACATGATTTAGCAAAAGAGCAAGTTAGCACTTCTAAAGATTTTTATGGGAGTTATTGGTGGACTAGAAGTGCTAGCCTTGAGTTTCATTGTCTAGAGCTTCTGATCAAACAATTGAGAAAATCTTTTGAGGATTCTTTAAAATGGAAAAAGGATTTGGTGTTTTTACTTGCAATTTGAAGAGTTATTTTGGAAATTTAGTGTTGCAAATGAAGTACAAAATGATGTCAATTCTTTCAATACCAATTCTTTAACTTCTAAATGGAACTTTCTAGCTAATGGTGTTTGTGATCTTGAGATTCTTTTGGTTAAAACTTCTTGGATTCTTCAATATATTTCTAGAAATTTTCAAAAACCATTTATCAAGAATCCATTAAGGAACTTTGAAAAGTGTTATGAATCTAAGTTTATATTACCATTATTCTTTTAAAGAGATCATGTTTCAAACTCTTCATCTTCTTGATTTACTTTTTGAGTTGAAAAGGGACAAAATCTTTTATTATCATGTTTCTTTTAAAGATGTTGATGTTAACCTTTTCTTTGATTAGCAAGAATTTAATACTTTCATTTGTGCTACTTTTTGGAGATCTTGTAAATTTTGAGTGGCTCTTGATTAGTCAATTTTGGAGTTTCTTAGCTTTGAACTTCTTTGTTTACACATCCTTTTCTTATCATAGACCAATTAAGGAACTATGTTACTTATGAAATTCTTATGGCATTGAGACGATGGTCGACAAACTTTATGTTTTATTTGCGTATTCTCTTCTAAGTCTTAAGTACTTTGGTAACATTCATAAATTGTTCCTTTTAATGCTTCCATTTCTAATGTTGCTCGTCTCTTGTGGTTATTTGAAGGATTGGATTTGAGAATGAATCCTTTCAAACGAGGGGCGGATGGTATGACCCAGGGATAGGCAAAAGAACATGGTAGAGCTTCTAAGGATCGGTTATAAGGTTGAGAGCAAGGAAGATAGAAGAGGAAACCCAAAGAAACAAGTTTGGAAGATCTTGAAGCTTCAAAACAACAAAGGAAGAAGAAGGTGTGAACCCTACCGCGGTAGGGTTCCGCTTGTGAAAGAGAAGATAGCAACAAACCTACTGCCGGTGGTAGGTCCACCCTACTGTCGCCGGTAGGGTTCTACCCAACGAGTTATTTGAAGGTTAGACCCACCGTCGATGGTAGGTCTCGGTAGCATAACGAATTAGGAGTTTTTAACCCCCCTTGACCTATCTTTTTGAGTATTAAACTCATTTTGACTTGTATTTAAGATGCCTAAATGCCCAACTACTTAGTTTAAGTTAGATTAATAGCTAGGGTTTGAACTTAATGGTGTGGGATACTCTATATATATGTGTGTATGTATGTATTTTTCAACCTTTCGAGGCTAAGAATGATGAGTTGAAAAATTAAATGAGTCTTGAGAGCTAGAACCTAGAGCTCTTGGGTTTCTCTTCCTTCCTTGTAAATTAGGAATTTCTCTTGTATAATTCTAGACAAGGAATTCTTGAATCTTCAATTCAAGAGTTCTTGTTCTAATTCCCAAATCCTATTCTTCCTTGAGGTGCCAACTCCTTAGTTGGTGTTGCTTGGGATTTAGGTCCTTCTTTAGAGTTTGGAGAATAGGTGAGACTTTCATACGTCTTGTTGATTCCCCCTCAAATATAAGGAGGTTATTTGTTTCTTTCATAGTTAATTTTATTTTGCATATTGTTCCAACACAAGCATTCAAGGGTTCCTCTAGAAGGTAGTTGGTCTGGGGAGAAGATGATCCTCAAGAAAGGCTAAGGAGGATCATATCAATTTATAAAAAGGGCTTGAATTATGGAATTCTCCTAACTATGTCTGCTACTTGAGTTGTAAAAAGAATATAAAAAACATGGATGAAAGGAAGGATTGGGTCTCACGCTATTCTCGGGTAATCCCTAACTCTAGGTAAAAGCCGTTCTACCCACCAATCCCGAAAGGGCAACCTCTTCTCACTCTGAACCAATTATGAGCACACCAAGATTGGGTGATTAATGACCTAAAGGCGTAACCCACATCTTTACGTGAATACCAACTTCTAAGGTTCAATTAACTTCCCTAGGTTGGTGTTCCTTTTTCAATTTTCACAAACCTTGCAATAAAAGTGATCTCGCGACAATCACACAAGAAATTACGTATAAGATAACAAAAAACACCACAAAATCAAACATTCATTTCATTAAACTAAATTCAATTCAAGCAATAAACATCATCAAAAATAGGGTTCATCCCTCATTAAAACATATAAAATCAGCTACTGATCATCATTCTAAAATCAAATCTACTACTAGAAATCATTAGATTGAACAAGAGGAAGAAAGGCTTATGATTTAATTGAAGTTTCATGATTCGTCTACCCCGAGCTTGTCTCTCGAATTCACGAAGTTGCCTCCTTAGAAAGTCTTCAATCTTCAACCTAATCTAAAATTTAAATTAAAGAATCTAACTAATAATACTTGATTTTAGAGAAGAATGGAGAGGAAAATTGTTCAGTATTTTTGCTCCTAAACCTTTCTCTCAAGCCTAAAACTTAGAATTATAGAAAAGAGGGCTCAAAATTACATTTAAAACTCCAAGAAACACATTAAGTTGAGTACAGTCGGGACCTACCACGGTAAGTTTCTATCCAAAAATCCTCAAAAGTCTTCCAGACTTACCATCAATAGTAGGGGTA
This sequence comes from Catharanthus roseus, assembly GCA_028651295.1. Classification (NCBI taxonomy): domain Eukaryota; kingdom Viridiplantae; phylum Streptophyta; class Magnoliopsida; order Gentianales; family Apocynaceae; genus Catharanthus; species Catharanthus roseus. Next base: position 13,245,437 of record JAPQWS010000168.1, on the reverse strand, counting down.
CACTACTGTGATTGGTAGACTTTTGTCCAAAATGCTTTCATGTGCCACACACCTACCGTCGGCAGTCGACTGGTGTCTTCAATGTTGTTAGCTTCAGTCTTCTCCATTTTTGCTTTATTTTCTGCTTGTTTTGCTTCCATTTTCACTTGTATTCTTTAACTCTTCTTCGGGAAGCAGCTAAGTGAAAAGGAAGAGAAACTAAATTAATTTATAAGTTTTACATACTAAAAACATCGCAAAACGACATTATAAACATATAAACATAACGACAGTTAAGAACATATAAAAAATATAATAGATGTTCCATAAGTACTCTTGGGGTTTCCATGAGTTTTGTGCTAGATTTGTTTTATTGTAATTATGTTCCATAGGTTATGTATTAATGTTTCTATTGGAATATAATATATATGTATGTATATGTTCCATGCATTCTCTGGGGGTTTCCATGAGTTTTTCACGTATAACATAACAACTAGAAAACCCATCAGTCGCACATTAAAAAAGATTTTTCCTTCTTACCTCATCCAAAAAAAATATGAAATAATTTGAAAACAAAGCTACTACTACCATTATGGAACATTAGCTATTTAAATATGGAACTTCGTAACTTTGGTGACATATTACTTTAACACCCAGAAAAACATCAATTATACAAGAAAAAACAATTCATCCTCCTCATATTCCCCAACAACGTTTTTTCCATAATTCTACATAAATTCACCTTACAGGATACACTAAATAAGATAAAAAAACCAAATAATATGAAAACAAAGTTGTTACTACCATTATGGAACATTAGCAATTGAAATATAAAACTATAGTTATATTACAATGGAATATTAGCAACTGAAATATAGAACTCCGTAAATCCGATGACGTATAACTTTAACACCTAAAAAAATATCAATTACCCATGAAACAACATTTCAATTACCCATAATTCTCCATAGATTTACCTTATATAGTACACTAAATAAGATAAAAAGAATTATCAAAGCATATGAAAAAGAGTTGTTGCCCTTGAAACTTGGTGTTGTCACCATTGGAATGCTATTAAATCTTTCTTTTGAAAAAAAAAGAGACTGTGATAATTTAATTAGAGACCTCTAAGGAATTATATCAGGAAAAAGATGAAGAAGGAAGAAAAAAAAAGAAGAAGGAGAAGAGGGAGTCGTAGCCAAACATAATAGATGGAGAGAAGCGCGTGAAGAAGGAAACTTAATAATTATGCTATTAAGTAGGACAGTGTCGTTTCTGCACACAGAGTATACCTTGCAAGGTTCACTTGGATGCAACGTATAATTTGTGTTATGAGAGGAACATGATATCTAAAGTAAAAAAACAAAATTGTTTTTATTTTTAAAATTAATCCAAATGTTTGACATTCGTAACCCATAACCATGCTTCGGTCGACATTGAACCATTAAAACATAATAACATATTCATAATCCATAAAAGTTCAGCAAATTCAACTTAATTTATTGAAACATTTATTTTTTAAAATAGAACGTCAATGAATATAGAGCATGCCTCAAAAATCAAGAATCTATCATTAACTATTTACCTTAACTAATCCGTCAGAAACTGCAACTCTGATTTAAACCTTAGTCGTTAATCTCTTCTACCTCTCTGCCTTTTACATACAAATGCAGGAGAATAGGGTGTGAAATTTAACTTAATATTCTAGCATCTCTGTCTTTTTATTGTTACACTTAAACTCCTCATATCAATCACTCATAGTAAAATAACCCAACCTTTAATATTCAATATAATATAAGATTTAACTTTGGTGCCCACAAAATATAATTACAAACTAACAGTAAAATAAATCTTGAGGACCAAAATAAACTCTCTTTAACTCACTCTTTCAATTCAAACCAATTGGATTCATCCAACCATAAATTTTCATTTAAAGTCTTCTAAGGACAAAATTAATCACCATGCATATTTATATATATATATATATATATATCTATATATAATCATTAGAAACATTAAATAGACATACATTAATGCAACGTCACAACCATGATTTGAGTGACAAAACGTGGTTCTAGAGTACTCATAATTTTGTGTCCACATGGAAATTACATAACTAGCTTCGATTGAACATACATCACACATTATCATATTTTAGTGGAGACATTGAGTCATGAAAACATCTTAAACTATTCATTATCCATAAAAATTCAGCAAATTTAACAAACTTATAATTAGACCATGTATTTTCGCAAAACATGACATCAGAGAATGTAGAGCATGTCCCAGAGATAAAAAAATCAATCGTAACTTGCCTTAACTAGCCAAAATTGTTTTACCCTAAACATAAATCTAGTGACTCCTTTTTTCTTCTTCTATTGTGTCTACGTACCAATGCTAAAAAAAATAGAGTATCAGGTTTAACTTTAAAAATATGATGTCTCAATATTTTTATTTTTACACTTAAATCCATTATTTCAATCACTCATTAAAATACTCCGATCTTTAAATTTAATATAACATAAAACTTCACCTTAGTCCTCAAAAAAATATAATTACAAACTATCTCAAAATAAATCCCGAAAACTACAACTCTATTCAAGGAAATCCTGGAAATTACTCCAATATATAAAAGGATATATAAATTATGAATATTTATGATAATTTTCCCTTTCGATGAGATAGGGCAATAAATTCATGTTCCTTTGATGGTTCCTACAACTACTTTATTCCTTTGAGTGTTCCTACACTATTTTATTTATTTCTGATATTTTAGAAGTCGAACCTAATTTTCTTAAATAACGAGTTAGATATTTATCAATTAATCTCTATCTATCAGATGATACTCGAATAATAAACAATAACCCCACAAGAAGATTGATGCATCTTTGTCACCCTAAGTTGAACATCTACATGAAACATCAGAAGAAATAGAGGGGCAAAGAAATTATTGATGTGAAGACGTCCATAAAACTTATAAAGATTGATACGTACCTACTTCATTGAGTTTAATTTTTGGTTAATAAATGAAGCAGAAGAGACAAGAACAGCTTTCATGTAAACAATTGGTTTGTTATACTCTTAAGTAGGCATTATGGTCAAACTGGCGTCTAGAACATACCCTACCTGTCTCCTTTATACATACAATTATTCTAGTCCTTTATTGAACTAGCCCACGTCCCCTCACCCCCAACACTTGTGGGACATTAATTTCTTGGATGAATATACCATTTGGGGTTCTTAATTCACACTAATTTTACATCCTTCTATGGGTTTTCCTTGTCCTATGTACATTTGGGGTTACAATTTGAAAATATGTATCAAATTTTAATTTCCTAGTATGAAAAAACTATGAATCTGGGCGAAATAAAACTTTTTAAAACATAAAATTCATTGAATGGCTTGGACCATCTTATCGATCAATTTCTTTTGAAGTGGCTAGAAAAATTCAATACTGAAAAAATATGATTGGGCTGGTTGGTTGAGTTGGTTGAACCAGGAAGCGGCCGAGTCGATCTCATTTTTACCCAAACAATGAATGAACTAGTTAAATTTGGTAAAAAAACCGTTGAATCGATCGGTTGGACCGGTCAAACCAATCATTTGATAACATTGTGATTTTTTATATTTTTATTTTTTAAAAAAAATAATTTACTTACTAAAACTTATATTTTTTAAGTTAAAAAGTTTATAATATTCTTGAATTACACATTTTAATTATATTTACGATTAGAGATTAGTTATAAATACTCCAAAACATTATATACTTTTCTCTTTATACCTTACATATTTTATTTTTACTCTTTATACGTTCAAACATTTTTCGAGTTGCATATTGCTATAATTATAGTGAAAGTTGATAGAATCCAGTGGCGATGAACTGCAGTGAGCATGCCCACTCACGTGTACACCAAAACAATGTAAAATTTTGATTTTTTACCAGTGTGCACGTGAGTGAAACGTACTTGCCGCCAGTCACTAGCACCAAATTCCTCTGTACTTCATTATAATTACAACAATATACAATTAAAAAATGTATTATTTGACCTGTTTTAAGTTTGCACGTGAGTGTGGCTCGCTCAGTGTCACAGGATTCTTCCATCCTTTCACTATAATTAGAACAACATGCAACTTAAAAAATATTTGAGGCATAAAGAGCTAAAATAAAATATTTAAGTTATATATAAAGAGAAAAGTGTAAAATGTTTCAAAGTATTTATACCTAATTTCTATTAAATGATAATTTATGTATGATGTTTGTATATATATATATATATGAATTATTAATATATATAAGTTTTATATATTATTCATCACATCATCTGCTTCAATAGGTTGAACTATTGAACCAGTAGCTTGACTAGTTCAATATCCAGTATGATTTTTTAAACATTGGAAAAAATATGCTTTTTAAAACATGTTTTAAAACTTAAAATTTTAATTTTAATTTTTTACAATATCAATATTAATTAAAAGTAAGGAAATTAATGGCCAATTTAATCCCTAAATTCAGATCTTGACATTATGTTATCTTGAAAGTTTATTTTTCCTATCGTTATAATCCATAAATAATTTATAACAATTCGATACGATCCGTTTGTCGTCAAATATTTAATTTTCGCGAAGAAAACCTATGAGCTACTGAAGGGTTACTGAAGGGTGATACTTTGAAAAATAAAATAAATATTATAATTAATTAACCTATCAAATCTAAAAGAAGCATACATGTGAGATTTCGAGAGAGATACATTTTTTATTTTACAAATCAGGCCTTATGTGTATTTTATTTGAAATAAAATGATTTATAATGCTTATTTTATATTATTACCTCATGTTAGTAGCTTATGCGATTTTTTTACCAAAGTTAAAATGCTGAACGATAAAATAATCTTACTGAATTGCCGTAAATAGTTTACTGATCTTAATGCATAAAATAAACTTAAAGTATTATATTGTGTCAAAAAATATCATATTATATCAAGTTCTAAATTTTTGGACTAAATAGGTTATTTTCCTTAAAAGTAATTTTAATAAGCAGCTATAGAGTAATTTTAAAAATTAATTTATTAGAGTACATTTTTTTATAAATCTTTTTAATCATTTCAGTTAATAACCGTTTATATAATTTAAATCAAAAGCAAATTATTTTATTGAGAACATGACCACATGAAAGGCATGTGAGAATTTAATATTGATTTCCTTTGTTGTCGAAAATATATGCATTTTTTTTAATTTAATCTTATCTTTTTGAAAACCAACATTATTGATCACTCAAGTGTTCAAGTCATGTAGTACAACCATTACAAATGATGTGCTTCATTTTTAATCTAACTTTAAAGATTTGATATAGTGAATCTTAATTTTTTTAACTTATCAGCAGTTGCTTTCATACTTAAATACTCCTTCCGTGTGATTTCAATATAATATTTTACAAAATTTTTCCTATTACATCCTCCCATTAATAACAAATTGCAATATCTTTTACTTCTAGTATAGAAGTAATATAAATTATAATGAGAAGAGAGAAAAATTTAAAGAAATTCTAGTCTACACAAGAAAAAAAATCTAGAATTATATATTTTCTTAAACATTGTGATGTCCAAAATGTGAAAAGTTAAAAAAATCGAAGGGAGTACTTACTTTGGGTTTTTGGAAATGCTTGTAGTTTTGGTAACCCAGAAATCATCGACTAATTTGAGAAGAATCGAAGGGTATAAAGCTACCAAACAGCAGCAATGGGTTGTCATGCGGCATTAAACCACTTCCTAAATGACTCGAACTTAAAAGTTTTCACTTACCATACTATGTGGAGAATCCAAAGTGAAGGAGGTTGTGCCATCCGGTTACACACCTCTTGTCGCCTTTTGTGTTTTTTGTTGATCTAGTCGTAAATAGCCTCTAAAACACACTTCACAGAGCTCTGTATCTTTTGAAGCATTTTTTCAACCTATCATGTAAAACAAAAGAGATATAGAGAACAACAGTAATGGAAATAGAATAACAGAAGAATATACAGAAAATGACTGATTTTTATTGAATTCTGAACTGGAGAAAACTACAGCAATACTAAATGCATTTATATGCAAAAATTACTAACTAACCTCTCCTAAAAGCCTGCCACTATCTAAAATAAATTATGTCCTGATATTTCTGCCAAAGACTTTCTCAAACCTGACTATTTCAACTGTAAATTACAAAACTGCATTATTTGACTAAGACAGACAACAAAATAGAAAATTAACTTGGTTTAAGATGCACTAAATCTTTTTGACACTCCCCCTTAGTGCACTTAAATTTAGTAATACCAAGTGTAGCTCTAAACTCTTCGAGCTTGGGCTTCCCCAATGCTTTTGTAAAAATGTCTGCAACTTGGTTATTTGTATAGATTCCCAACAACTCACTTTCTTGATTCAACATTTTCTCTCGAATATGGTAATGACGAACTTCTATCTGCTTTGTTCGAGCACGAAAAATAGGATTGGAAGCAAGTTTGATAGCACTTTCATTATCACACTTAACCTGTACAATATACTCAATTTCGCACATTATATCTTTTATCAAACTCTTCAACCATATGCATTCTTGTTCAGCCATAGTTGCTGCCACATATTTAGCTTCAGTGCTAGATAGAACAACCACATTCTACTTCTTGCTACACCAGGATATGGCAGCTGATCCAACATTAAAACAGTAGCCTGAAGTAGAATGTCTGTCATTTGCATCTCCTGCCCAATCAGCATCAATAAACCTCTTGAGCACAAAATTCTCACAATTGTCATACATTAAACCATAATCAAGAGAGCCTTTTATTTATCGCAAAATCCTCTTTGCTGCCTCTAGATGAGTACTTCTTTGAGACTGCATGAATTAAGAGACCACACTGACAAAATAAGCAATTTCTGGTCTTATGATAGTTAAATAAATTAAGCTACCAACAAGTTGCCGAAATTTCGTAACATCTTGCAGCAACTTTCCTTCTTCTTTCATTAACTTGACATATGGCTCCATTGGAGTTGCTTTTTCCTTCGACTCCCCCATGCCAAATCGTTGCAAAAGCTTTATTACGTAAGCCTTTTGGGAGATGAAATACCCAGTATCTGATTTTTCAATTTCCAAACCAAGAAAGTAGCCAACTTCTCCCAAATTTTTCATCTCAAAGCGAACCGATAAATCACTTTTTAGCTTTGAGATTTTAGCTTCATTATTTCCTGCAATAATCATATCGTCCACATACAACAACACCAACAAGTGCACATTTGATTCTAATTTAACAAACAAACTAGAATCTGAATCAGAAAACTTTAAATCCACAGAAGATAAGGTATTGAGTCACTTTACCATACCAAGCACGTGGTGCTTGCTTAAGCCCGCATAATGCTTTCTTGAGCCTGCAAACATGGTGAGGATGCTGTTTAGAAACATATCCCTTAGGCTATTCCATAAAACTTCACGATCAAGATCTCCATAAAGAAATGCATTCTTTACATCAATCTGACATGACTTCCACTTCTTGAAGGCTGCTAGAGAAAAAATTGTTCTCATCGTTATCATTTTTGCTACCGGGCTGAATATTTCCTCATAATCCAACTCATAGCTTTGTGAAAATCCACATGCGACAAGCCGAGCTTTGCATTTATCAACAGTCCCATTTGGTTTTCTCTTCAAACGATATAGCCACTTGCAGGTGACAAGATTGCATCTCTGGTTTTGGCACCCACTCCCAAGTCTGATTTTTGTTCAAAGCATCAATTTCTTCCATCATAGCTGCCTACCATTCTGATTTATCTTTAGCTTCCTCATAGCTAGTTGGTCCTTCATCATCCATTGCTCCAATAAAGAAGCATAAAGTAGTGGAACGATTGTTGATTTCTAACTCATAATCTTTGAGATGTTGTGGCTGTCTCTTTTCTCTTGCAGACCTCCTTTGAGTTTCTTGCTTATCTCCTTCTACATCTGAGCTATCAAACGCAGGAAGTTTATCATCACCATCACACACAACTTCCATATTATTCTCCGGCAGTAGCTGTGAGCTTCTCTCTGCATTATTATGCACAACTTCTTGATAATAGGATGACACTTCATCGAAAACAACATCTCTAGAAGTGATAAATTTCATTGTTTCTTCATCCATACATCTCCATCCTTTCCTACAAGGGTAATAGCCAATAAAGATACACTTTTTCACTTTCGAGTCTAGCTTGGTTCTGTTAGATTTTGGAATATGGACATAGCAAATTGAACCAAACACCCGAAAGTAATTAACATTTGGCTTGACACTATATAGAGTTTCAAAAGGAGACTTCTCTTTACCTGGCCATGGAGGTAAGCGATTGATTACATGGCAAGCGCACTGCATAGCTTCAGCCCACAGCTCTCGAGGGAGACTTTTATCATGCAACCATGAGAGACTTGTAGAAAAAAGATGAGCCAGCTTCCTTTCTGAAACGCCATTTTGTTGAGGCGTATTTAGACATGTCATCGGCCTCATAATTCCAATATCATTGCAGTATACGAAGAAGTCATCGAACATATTCTTCGCCGTTGTCACCTCGAAGGCATTTATTCTTCTTTCCAAATCCTTTTTCTACTGCATCTCTAAATTTAGCAAACTTTGTTAAGGCTTCACCCTTCTCTTTCATGAATTTCACCCAGGTGTACCTTGAAAATCATCGACAAACATCACAACGTAGTGACACCTATTGTAACTTGGTGTTTTTGTTGGTCCCATCAGATCTGAATGCACTAATTCAAGCATGGAAGATTTGTGATTTGACGAGTTTGTGAGGGGAAGGCGATGCGACTTTCCAAATTGCCACCCTTGACACACTACACCTTTATGAACATTTCGCTGTAACGGCATGCCATCCATCAACTTCTTTGAGGAAATTTTTTGCAACAGTTGATAGCCTACATGACCCAATCGAGCGTGCCAAATTGCTACACTTTCAATTTGGCTTGTACTCTTCACATAAGCTTCTCCTGTTGTCATGACAAATAAAGAACCTTTCTTCTCATCAGACGTAACAACAATAGCAGATATTTTTTTCACGTGATCAAGAACTTTAACATCTTTAGGCCCAAATAAAACATATTTCCCAGAATCAGTAATTTGAGAAACAGAAATTAAATTTCTCTTCAAACTTGGAACATGGAAAACATCATTTAACTTGACTATGCTTCTGTCATCCATTTCAATCTTCACAACCCCTTCTTTTGCTACTGGATAAGCTGATTATTTGCTGTAAAGATAACTCGCTCTCCTTTGTGTTGATGCAGCTCCGAGAGTAGCTCATCATTTTCGGTTGCATGATGAGAGCAGCCTGAATCAATGATCCACTCCTCCTTAAATTTTCCATGGCTTAAGAGAGCTTGATCTGGTGGTGATTTTGTGCCGCTATTTTCACCAACTTCTACAGTGAAACATTGCTCCCATTTAAGTTGATCTTGTTTTTCGCTGGCAACATTTGCTTTTGAGAGCTTTACTCTACAATTCTTCTTCATATGCCCTAGGTTTACCACACCTATAACACTTAAAAGAGTTGTCATGTTCTGAGTCATCATTTTTAGCTTTTCTTGTGTTTGACTTCTTTTCATTATTTTTATCCATGCTGATGTGTTTTTCTTGTACTGCTTCCCTTTTGAGAACAGAGCAGAATTTGTATTATGATTCTTACCCATTTGTTTTGCTAAGGCCTCTTGATTAGAAAGTAAACTCTCTAACTCTTCTACCGAAGGTTGATTCGCCCACCCTTGAATAGAGGTGACGACAAGAAATGTACTCCTTCTCCAAACCTCGAATGAGATATTATCATAACTTGCCTTCGCTAATTTCCTCATCTGCATCTAGTTATGAAATTTTGACACAAAGGCTTTTAACTCGTAGGAAATATTCAGAAATAGACATACCTCCTTGTGTCGATGATGCCAACTCATTTTCCAACAATCACAGTCTTTTTGTATTCTTTTTCTAAAATAGTCTCTCCAACGTCTCTCATACTTCTTTTGGTGAGCTGATGTCCCGGACATGATCAATGAACTCTTTGCTAATAGAAGTTCTTAGAGCAAAGAGAGCTTTACCGCACTTAATCTTCTATTTCCTGCGTGGTTCAGAATTTTCTGGAGTGTCTGCAGGAATTTCACCATCATCTCCTGCAACTAAATCCCACAGGTCTTGCCCTTAAAGATATGCCTCCATACACATTTTCCGGTACTTGTAGTTTGTCCCTACAAGCTTATCGACGCTGTATTGTGTGTTTGAACTACCTCCATTTGCAATTTCTATGTCTTTTCACAACTTTCAATCTACTCCAACAAGACAACACCACTTGATAGACAAGAAGAGAGAAAAATGTATTTTGAAGCTTCAGCGAAGCTCTGATACCATAAAACAAAAGAAATGTAGAGAACAACAGTAATGGAAATAGAATAACAGAAGAATATGCAGAACATGACTGATTTTTATTGAATTCTGAACTGGAGAAAACTACAGCAATACTGAATGCATTTATATGCAAAAATTACTAACTAACCTCTCCTAAAAGCCTGCCACTATCTAAAATAAATCATGTCCTGATATTTCTACTAAAGACTTTTTCAAACCTGACTATTTCAACTGTACATTACAGAACTACATTATTTGACTAAGTAAGACAAGAAGATAGAAAATTAACTTGGTTTAAGATGCACTAAATCTTTTTGACATCATGAAAGTTGATTGGTGAAATCGACTGAAAACTAAATATTTGAGGAGAAAACTTAGAGCGACACTTTGGTTTCTCCATGAAATTCTGCATTAGATATTGGGAAAGGAGAGAGAGGATTTCCATCCATCTTAGCTAACTTGGAGAGAATGTGAGAGTTTTGTAGTTATTTGATCATACTGGGGATAGCTATGAAAAGAATCAAATCCCAAAATATGACAACTCCTCCCTTCACCTCTATCCAAACACTCAAGTCTCAAAAGAGGCTTGGAGAATTCAAGGTGGCCGACCAGAGATAAAGTCTCCAGGGTTTCAGCAAAGTCATGGACTTGAGTTTAAGGCTTTTGAGTCCAACAAAAAACAAGTTTGATATTCTTTTTTAGGTCTAAATTTTTCTGAACTTTTTTCAATTAATTAAATTAGTTAAAAATCCAATAACTATTAAACTTTTCTATTGGGCAGTTGATAGAATTAGGTCTATCACATTGAATTAAAGTTTTATGGTATGATAGTCTCTTTTATGGATGATCGTACATCAGGTTAATCCGTGACCTTCTCATTACTATTGTATACAGCTGTGCTTGGAAAACATAGAATTGGAACCCATGATAGAAGTTCTATATGAAATACAAAAAAGAAAAAAAAATCTAATATATCATAGCTAACACATAGAAATGTAATATTGGCAGAGAATATTGGGAATATTTCCCAAATATTCTACTACCTTGTATAACTTTGATTTTGTGCCTAAATTGTTGTAATATATTAGGATTTTTTCATGTTCTTTGATAGGCAAGTTTTAATATAGGTTGTATTTTTAGCTTTTGGAATGTTGTGTATGGTGTATATGTTTTTGATACTTTACTCAATACAAATCAGAAAACTACATTAAGATTTCCCAAGGAAAACTTACATGTATCATAGCTATTTTTTTGTTTATTCATAATGAGTAAGACAGGGTTGAAACCATTATGACAGACCTTCAATGGACGTCGAAGAGGACAGCCATGTCAAGTGTCGTGTTGTTAAAAAGGATGCATACTATATAGCATCGTCAAATGGATTTGGCCTGATTATTACACAGATCCCTTTGAATGATAATAATTATATTGAGTGGGCAAAGACCATGTGATTAGCTTTGCAAACAAAAGGATAAATTAGGACTCGTTGATGGACTAATTCAAGGAACGATCTAGAAAACGAGGAAGAATGGTGGGGATAAATAACTTTGTGTTTTCGTGGATTCTTAATACCATCGAACCATCACTGTGATCCTCGATTAATTTATCTGGAAGACCTGATGAATTGTGGGAGGATTTGCAATGTTTCTAAGTTTGGAATGGGCCGAGAAAATATAAGTTGAAAGCCACTTTGGCAAATTTCAAGTAAGAGGAAGACGCTATGAATCTTTACCATCCCCAATTAAAGAAACAATAGGATGAAATGCAACAACATAAGCAATAGCCGATCTCTAAAGTTATTCCATTCCTCACCAAGGAAAGGGAAGAAGAACGAATATATCACTTTCTCATGGGATTGAACGACGAAGTGTTTGGGACTGTTGAGTCTTATACTATCCAAGACGAGTTATTGCAAACATTGAAACAAATACTTGCAGATATTCGCAAGGAGGAGCAACACTGGAATATGGCCTAAACATCCACATCGAAAGAAAAGGGAAGCGCATCCATGAATTTTGCGTCTATGAGCAAACCAATCATACAATCTGGTTCAAGCCCATGTGTACCCTTTACCAAAAACCAAGCCATGATATTGCTGCTTGTTTCTAACTTAATGGATACCCTAAATGATGGGCTAAGTAATCCAAATTGAACAATAATGGCTTGGATTGCAGCAAACGTGAGTGCAACAATACTCCTCGGGGAAGAGGCCATCAATTGAGCGCTCGACATGGCACTACTCTAGCGACAATCAACAATTCTTGAATTGAAGGATGGGAAAATGCAGCCCACGATCTAGTTGGGACATATGCAGTAGTGGCCAGTTCTAGTAGCAGCAGTGGGTTAGCAAATTTTCCCAGTTTGTCCATAGAGTAGTGGAGTTCACTCCTAAATATTTTGAAGAACCACTCGAATTCCGAAAATAATTCTAGTAAGATAAATAGTACATAGATTTTAGATTCCGGTTGCTCCAATCATAGGACAAGTAGACAAGATTTTCTCACAAATTTACTGTCTACGGCTCCTTAAACTATCGGATTACCCAATGAAACAGAGGTTGTAGCAACACAGTTAGTAAGCGCGACTCTCAGTCCTAGTTTATTGTTCATAATATTCTGTTTATACAAGAATTAAAGTGCAATTTAATAATCTCTTCGGTTCAATAAATGAACGATAATGTTATTTTACTACAATGATTGATAATTTTTTGTTATACATGACTGTATCTCGAGAACACCGATTGGAGTAGGTGAAGAAAGAAATGGACTCTTTATTTACAAACTATTGCAATTATCTTCCTCACATGTTTGTCATGCGAAGATTTCTATTTCTAGTGATTTGTGGCACTGTAGTTTATATCATCGTTCTCATAATGTGGCTAATAAATTGTTGGGCCAATCTTCTACTGTTAAAGGTTAAAAAACAATGTGTTGTTTGTTTACGATCTAAGAAAACTTGGGATTCTGTTCCTTTAAGTTTAAATAGAGCTACTATCATTTTTTACTTCATTCATTGTAATTCGTGGGTTCCATATAATACATCTTCCACTTCTAGAGCATTGTATTTTCTTATCATTTTGCATGATCACTCAAGATCTATGTGGATTTATTTACTTGCCGAAAAAAGAGACGCGTTATTAGTATGGTACAAAGCCAGTTTAATAAGAATGTTAAAATTGTGAGGTCCAATAATGACAGAGAATTTATTTGTCTAAAGAATTATTTTGAGGAAAAAAGGATTTATACCCAACATCTGTTGTCACAACACCACAATAAAATGGACGAGTGGAACGTAAGCACTGCCATATCCTTCATGTATCTTACAATTTCAGACAATTCTACAGGTTAAATTTTGGGATGAATATGTCTTGACTACAGGATATCTCATCAATAGGATACCTTATTCTTTGCTCGGTGACAAAAACCCGTATGAATTACTCTATTGAAAAATTCCATCTTACTCGCATTTGCGAACATTTGGTCGCTTGGCATTTAGTTGCTTGGCATACGTGCATGATAAAAAATTACCTAAGGAAAAATTGAATGTATAGACTATGTGTTTTCTTAGGATATCCATTCGAAAAGAATGGTTGGAGGCTTTACGTAGATCAAGCTCAGAAATTCGATATTTCTCGGCATGTAATTTTTGTTGAAGAAGAATTACCTTATGCGACAATGCTTACCCAAATCTCTTTGAAAGATTCAAACTTCAGTGAAAAAGTTAATTTTGGGACGGTTATGCCAATTGTAAGAAGGCCTACAGAAAAGGAGAGTAAAATGAAGGGTTTGTTAGGGTCTACTTAGCCAATCAAGGCCCAAGTCAGCGAGCCTAGGTAGCAGCCTCTCCTGGACCAAACCAAAGTATTACCCTGTCTTCTGGGCTATTTTCAGAAACTGGGCAAGCTCCTGTCTGTGCCACATCATCCTCACAAAAGGCTGCCCATTTGGATCCTTCTTTGCATCTTCTATTGGGCCTCTGAAAAAATAGGTTATCTGCTAGACAAGGGTCTCTCGTTAAAGGCTTGGTCGACAACTCTATTTCAACCTAGGTGTCTTTGGATAATCTTTTAGATCTTCGCCGCAGCACTTGTACGAAGTAAACCCTTGCTAGACTTAGGGATTATAATTGTAGCACGATTTGGACTTCTAAGACCCATTCCTTCTTTGATTTACTCAGCGGCCTCTTGGCATCATCAGGTAAGTCTTTGTTTCCGCTAAATCATTATGAAAATTATGATGAATTTTCCGATAACTGTAGAAAATTCCTAGCATCTATCTCAGGAGTCTCTAAGACCACTCATTTCTCGGATGCTATGAATGATCCCAACTGGCGGACCTCCATGAAAAATGAAATCAATGCTTTGGAATAAAATGGTACATGGGAACTGACTCGCTTACCTTCTGGCAAATAGGCGCCTAGAGTGGGTATAGAAAATCAAGTATAAGGCTGATGGAACCACTGAGCGGTTTAGAGCCAAGCTTGTAATCCTTGAGAATACACAACAAGAGGCAGTTGATTTCATAGAGACTTTTGGACCTGTGACAAAGATAGTCACAGTCCATACTCTCACGTCCACCGTTGTAGCCGGAACTAGGCCGTCCATGAGATGGATGTTCACAATGCGTTCCTACATGGTGATTTGACTGAGTAAATGCATATACGACCTCTTCTCGAGTTAAAATCCTAAACATTCTCTGCAGATTTGCCGATTGAAAAAATCTCTCAACGGTCTCTGCCAGGCGCCCCGATATTTATTTTCTAAATTGACTACTACACTTCGAACTTATGGCCTTCGAGAATCCTATACGAACTACTCCCTTTTCTCTTATCATGGTGGTGACGCCTTTTAAGTATTCTTATTTATGTTGATGATTTTCTCTTCCATTAATAAGTTTAAGGGGTATTGAGTTCATATTTTCACATGAAGGACTTGGGCATTTTAAAGTATTTCTTGAGGCTTGCAGTGGCGCGGAACCTCACTGGAATTTTTCTATGTCAGTGCAAGTATACCTTGGAGATTATCTCAGAGGCTATATTATCCAGTGCCCAGCCAGCTTCTACTCCTATTTAACCTAATCATCAGCTTGCTTAGACTGTGGGCCTTCATCTTTTCTATTGCCTGGCTGATTTTGCTCACTAATTGGTAAGTTGGTCTACCTTACTCGTCCTGAACTGGCTTATGACGTGCACACTTTGTCACAATTTATGTAGGCTCCTTAGCAGCACCACTAGGATACTGCTCTCAGAGTAGTTCATTACCTTTAATGTCGTCGCGGACAAAAGTGTATGCAGCAAAATCTCAAGTCAATTAATTAAAATATAAGAAAAATAGAGACAATGTAATTTATTTAATATTTGAAGTGGTTATAACAGTTTCTGGGGAAGTTCTGATGTGTAGAAGAATCTTCTAATTTTTTCTCTTTAGGAAAATCTTGACTCAAGCTCTTCGAAGCTTGAACTCGGAATGAACAAACATTGATTGTGAATTCAAAGGCTTGAAAAAGCTTGATCTCAAATTGAACAAACTTCAATTGTAAGCTCGACGGCTTGGGAGCTTCATCTTGAATCGGATGAACTCTCATGATAAACAAGGACTTAGGAGTTTGATTTTAGACTGTAGAACCTTTGATGTTTTTTTAATCCCTAATTCGAACAAGATCTTTGTTGGAGAGCCTCTAGAAAGAGCTTCTGGAGAGAAAGCTTTTCACTTGCTTCAAATATGAGTGTATTATGAATGCTCCTTCTGAATGTCTTCCGTATGATCTCTCAACTTTTGGAAGACTCTTACTTTTAGGCAGAGATAGGATTCTGGTTGCTTGGCCACTAAGCGACCCATCATAGGTGTTTTTCGGCCCATTTCCTTATTTCATGAGGCCCAATGAATTTAACCTATTATTTAATGGATATAATTTAAAATGACTTTTGGGCTCAATTTAATTGAAGCTCAAAGGTATATCTCCTGAATTTATTGGACTTTTCAAAATGGATTTGGATATTATTTAATTAATTCAACTCAATTTAAATAGCCCAATGGCTCCTTTCTCAATTTAATTTAAGTGATAAAGACTAAAAATTTTTAATTTATTTAGTTTTTAATTAAACAAATTAATTGAAATTTTTTGTCTACAAGAGGATTCTCCTTCATGCTGATTGTCCATTACGCCTTGCTGCTTATTGTGATTCTGACTGGGCAGGTTTTCTCATCACACGGCAATTTGTTACTCGTTATTTTATTTCCTTGGGAGGGTCTCCTATTTCTTGGAAGACCAAGAAACAGAACAATGTTTCCCAGTCTTTTGACGAAGATGAATATCGATCCATGGCACAGTTAGTTAGTGCAAACTCAAGTGGCTCAACAAATTGCTTCGCGATCTTCGGGTGTTTGTTTCCTCGATCAATTCCTTTACACTATAATAGTCAAACTTCTATCATATTGTTGCCAATCCCATTTACCACGAGCAGAAAAAATACATTGAGATTGACTGTCATTTCTTGCGTGATGCTTTTCAGTTTGATAACATTTCTCCATGCTATGTTCGAAATGAGATTGAGCCTACCAATATCTTCACCAAAGCTATTCATCCATTCCATTCTTTATCATGCAAATTGTGCATTCACAATCCCCATGCTTCAACATGAGAGGGAATATTAAAGAAGAATATTGGAAATATTTCCCAAATGTTCTACTTCCTTGTATGGTGTAGTATATCTATCATTTTGTGCCTAAATTGTAGTAAAAGATTAGGACATTTCCTTTTCCTTGATAGACAAGTTTCCTTGTAGATTGTATTTTCTAGCTTTAGGAGTCTTGTGTATGGCGTATATATTTTTTATACTAAATACAAATCAAAAAATTATGTTACATTTTCCCATTGAAAACTTACATGTACTCTATAAGTATAGTACAAATTACGAAATAATATAATTTCGTATGAAAGAGTAATCTTTAAAAGAATGAAAATGGAAGTTACTTAAATTCATATTCTTAGCTTACCGTTTAATGTTATGCAAATTGTTAAACTAGAAAGCATACCATAGTTAGTGTATTAATATTTGATTTAAGGCAATGAAATATGGGGGCCGATAAAGGCAATTCGGGAATCTATAAGGATAACTCGAAAAATTTAAAAAAAATTCATTTTCCTTTCTCTCACTTTCTCTCTCTACATACTTTCTCTCTAACCTCTCTCTAAAAAAACCCCAAATTTTGAACATTACCAAACGAAATTAGAAGATAATATGGATCCTTTTGAAGAATCTATACAAGAAAATATTGGTTTTGAGGTAAGAAATTGAAATTTTTTTTTCACATTTTCGGGCACACTTTCGCCCAAATTGAGCAAAAGTCACTGTGACTTTTGCTCAATCTAGGCGAAAGTGTGCCCGAAAATGTGAAAATTTTTTTTTCTTTTTTTTGTTTTTTTAGGGTTTTCTTTTTGTAATCTTAACTTTTCATTACACGTTAACAGGTTGATGAAGATCCAAATACCTTTGAGGAATTTATAGATCTGGAAGAATATATCCATCTTGGACATTTATTTACAACGGAACGAATATTTAGTTTGAAAGATGAGTTGGTGGAGTGGGCAAAACAAATTGCAATGGATGCTATGACATATTTAATCATAACTCGATATCAGAGAGCCAGAACATTTGACCGTCAACCGTATGTCACATTGGCTTGCGAACACGGAGGTTCAGTAAGAAAATATAAAAAACCAATAGTCGACGATGAGGAAAAAGAAATACCGAAAAAAAAGCGTGGACTGTATGGGACGAAAAAATGTGGTTGTCCATTTAAGCTAAAGGGAGAGCAAATGGCAACAAGTAAAAATTGGCAATTGTTCGTACACAACGGGAGGCACAACCATAAAATATATGTTTACAGTCACGGTCATGCTCAGTCTGCAAGCCTTACGGGGGAACAGTTGCAACAGACCGAGTAGTTCAGGAGGAGTCATGTTCCACCGCGCAATATATTACGATTTTTCCGAAAACAAGACGTTGGTTGTGCAGTTAGGTAAGTTATAAGGGAATTATTAGATTATTTTTAATACTTTATTTAAATATTTTAGAGTTGTTTTTATTCCATTAATAAATATAAAATTTTGATGTATGTAGTTCCCATAAAATTTACAATGTTGTTGCCAAGATTAATAGGGACGAGATACAGGGAAGAAATACGGTAGAGGAAGTTCCTCGCTTAAGTGCAGAAAGGGGCTAAACCCTTTTCTATAGAAATGGTGAGGACAGCAAAGTACTCAGTGATATTTTCGTTGCACACCCGACATCGATTGCAATGATTAGAACGTGGCCATATGTGCTGATAATGGATACGACGTACAAAATGAACAAGAAAGTACTATAGTGGATTAATTGTATTATTAGATATCTTTATTAATTTATTCGCACAAACATTTGAATTTTAATTTTATTTTTTTAGTAAATAGTTGATAATATTTTTAAGTCCGTGAAAAATGATTAGTGAATGTTAATAATTAAATTTCCCGCTTATTTTTTAAGGTGCAACATTATAGCCTTTGGGAATATTCCCGGGATTCTGAATCCTCGGGTGAGTGCGGGGGAGGTACCAGTCCAAATAATCATCGGTACATGAACTCGCTGGAATGGCCGGGACACTAGTCCATGTCTCTGTCAGTAACTGCGAAGGTGCCTCGACGATAGTGTTCCTCAAGACATACATCCTGTTCTTCGGCGGTCGGCGTGCCTCCCGAGGCTGGATAGGGGGCGGGAATACACTGTCTAAAACCGAACTGCCTAAGAACCCGGTCAGGTATGTACGGCTCCACGTAGTCAAAATATGCAATAAAGCCGTGCCATGTTGAAAACCGACAAACATGAACATCCTGAGTCTTGTACGGCAAAATATGCATCCACAGAACCTCATCAGCTGTCATCATATCCAGCCTCAGGCGAATATCCAGCAATTTACTCTCATTCTTATAACCGGTCGTCGGAAACATCTGCATATAAGGCTTGCATCCTTTGGGAGAATGTCTAAACGGGGGAGTGAACATGGGAAAATACAAATATATCCACGCCTAAAATATAAAATATAAATTTAATAAAAATATAAAAAAATAAATATAAATGAAAAATTAAATAAATAAACCCTATACACTAAACTGTTTAAATATAAAAAATAACATAATTAACGTTAATTTTAAAACACATATCTCTAATAGTGACCAGCAACCTGCAAGCTCCTTCGCATGAGCCCTGGAAGCCTGATCTAGATTTTGGTATAGATATGCAAGACAGGCAGCACCCCATGCGAACCTCCCAACACGACTAACATCCTGCAGAAGTGGCCACAGTCTCGCGGTTACAATGTTGCCACTCTTATCACTGAAGAGTGAGCGACCCAAAATGTACTGTAGATAGCATACAGCTCTGACCTAATGTGACTGTGAGGTCTATCTGCTAGTAGCAACATCGTGAAGCTCCAGTACATTAAACCCTAAACCCCCAGTGAGACCTAAACACAGATCCTACTGAACAGCCTGTATCAACTGTTCCCTCGATAATCTGTGATCCACTACCGAACCATAAGCAGACACCCCAAGAATAAGCTCCACATCGTGCAGTATAATAGTGATCTCATCCCAGGGTATGTGGAAACTGTTCGTGTCGGGCTGCCACCTCTCAACAAATGCCGACAACAATGAAGCATTGGCATGCTGAAACATGCACGATCGTAGGTGCGTTAGATCGGACCCGGAGGCCAAGGGCCCAAACTACGAATCGGTAAGCTCCCAACCAGTGAGCTCCATATAACGAGATCGGCACTTCAATAAACCACGATCCTGAAGATAAAACAGATAAATTTATACAGTATACAATAATATTTTTATTCCATTATTATTTTTTTCTATTTATCATAATAAATAATATTTAACAGATCAAAGAATAATAACAATAATAATAACATGTCACTTTAACATAAAGATAAATACCAATCCACGCCATATCCGATCCGCCACATGTCTACCGTATGATGGGATGAGCTCCGGGTCAACAGATCTCCCTCTGCTGCCTCTGTCTGCTCCCAATCGGAAGGCTTCACTTTCTTCCTCTTCTGCGTTGGTGCCGGAACATCACGAGCCACGTCGGGTCTTTTGTTACGAGACTCTGCAAACTTACTCATCACAAATATAAGGCTGCCGGTCAAACCCTTCCCTTTTCCGTGACGAGGACGCCCGTCCGATCCACTAGCTGGTGCCACAGGTACAACATATACGGGCTGCTTCTCATCTCCATCATCATCACCGTCATCGTGATCATCATCACCACCGTCACCATCACCATCACCACTATCACTATCACCACCATCACCATCATCATCACCTCTCTCATCCGCCTCTCCCTGAATATGTAGGGATCGGACTCTTTCTTGCTCCTCCCTAAAAACCCTATCACCCTCAGAAATCCTATCTGCAGGCCCAGGTACATAAGGATCAGAAGATGAAATACCATACTCAGCATGAGAATACCCGTGTATGCTGCAAGAAGAATCCTGATGGACGGCTCCAAGCATCTGATAAAAAAACTCAACCCTTATCTGCCTCAGCTGAGACCGATCATACAATATAGGCTCCTGGATGGCAGATTTATACGGTATGCGAGGTCGCATAACGGTAGGAGCCTGTAAGTATGGATCATATACTGTGTCTGTGTGGTATGAAGGTGGATGTGCAGATCTATATGGCTCATAGAGCACAGGTGTGTATGACAGATGGGGATGAAGGAGGTCGAGATCTAAAAGGTACGGCAGGTGGTTGGGTAGAAGACCCGGCTTCACCTGTACCATGATGGAAACTAGGTGCAAGAGGGGTAGGAGTAACAAGGATGTCAGAAGTACTATGTCGCCCCCTCACACCTTTAAACGAAGCTGTCATAGGGCGCCCCTCAACTCGACCTGTCCTGTCCGTGACAGGATCAAGATCAGCATCTCCTCTACGACCGCTAGGTCGAACCATCTATTAGTTATTCAAACACGTTAATACTTGTTTATCGTATATTTCAATATTTACTTTATCGATTATTATTTTATCTTAAGAATTATCGGTGTCTATTATTTCATTTCCACTATTTCTTTCGTTCAATTATTATTCATCACTAATATTCTTCTTTAGTAATAGTTATTAATTTATAAATTATTCAATCTTAGAATTATATCCTAAAACTAAGGCCAAGAATAACAATGATTTCAAATTAAAATACAAATAGTTTATCAATTACATTACACATTTTCTTATTAAACACATAATCATAAGCAAATAATTTTAAGCTAGTTACATTACTCTAAGTAGACAAAATTAAATAACATTATCAGAGATATTTATTATTTCTTTATTATTCACTTTATCGATTTTTATTCTATTTCATTTCCGTTATTTTTTTTCATTTCATAATATTCACAAATCCATAATCATATTAACAATTAAAAATTATCACATAAAATATGTTAAACAACTAGTCTCACACATTCTACATATACAAAATTAATTAAATAATCAAATATACTATGAACAAAAAATTAAAACATTTAAATATTTAAAAAAAAAATTTATAAATTTAAAAAAATTAAAAAAATTAAAAAAAAAGGCACTTTCGCATGTCGCCGGCGAAAGTGCTGGAGTCCTTTCGTTCACCGCCAGCGAAGAACTCCGGTACTTTCGCCGGTAAAGGACGAAAATGTTTTAAAAAATTTAAAAATAAAAAAATAAAAATTTTTTTTTTGCACTTTCGCACGTCACAGGTAAAAGTGTCGGAGTACTTCCGGTCCACAGCGACGAAAGAACTCCGGCACTTTCGCCGGTAACGGGCGAAAGTGCACCTTTTGGCCAGATTTTTTTTTTCAAAAAAATTCAATTTTTTCCTTTTTTGACAGATATTTCAACGATATAAAACGGTAACATTATAAATAAAAAAGAATAGATTGAAGAACTAACCTTTTTTTTCAATTTGGACGGTCGGATCTTTCAAGATTTGAGATTGAAGTTCGTAGTCCTAGAGAGTGTTTAGGTGAAGAGAGAGAAAGTGTTTAGGTGAAAGTGAAATTTTTAAAAATTTTCGAGTTATCCTTATAGATTCTCGAGTTGTCTTTATCAGCCTAAGAAGGAATAATATAGAAAAAACAAAACATTCGGGCTTTATATCAGGTTATGAAAGAGGCCTGACACTGCTAAAAAAAAAATCTGCACATGAAGGAAGTGTTTGAAAAATTGAATTATTTCTTAACATGCATTGTGATTGTTGATTTGAACCAATTATGAGAAGCCCTCTTTTATCTAATTAATAAAAACCAACGTTCTATCATTGAAACTTTTAGACATAGTTTTCTTGATCATTGGGAAATATATAGTGGTATGTTAAGTGACTCAAATTAATTTCCAATCAAAATTCTCAAAATAAAGTGAATAAAAAAATAAAAGTTTTTTTAGTGTAAATAGAGTGGATGGAACATAAAAAGATTCTTTTTTAAAAAAATGAATAAAAATTGAGAAAAAATATTATATGATTATTATTTGGATGGTTAATCTTCTCATTAAAATTCAAAATAAAATGATATAAAAGTTTGAAATTTTGGATTATTAGATCAACATTCAAACTAATAAGATTTGGATAGAATATTTAGCAAGAAATAGTATAGGCCAAAAATATAAAAGATAAAGATAAAAGACTTACCCAATCAATTTTAAATTAAGCGTAACTATAATGTAGAACCATCCAAATCACGCAATTCCAGTAGCATATTTTCATGTGTCAATTCAAAATAAGATAATATAAAATATTTCTAAAAGAAATAATATATGATTCTTAAATAATAAGACAATGAGCTAAAGAAGAAAAAGAAGCAAATTAAAATTTTTACTGAATACCTAGCAAACATCAAGAGAGTAAAAAACATAATTAAACAAACATCAAGAGAGTAAAAATATAATTAAACATAATTAATATGCAAACCCATAGTAGAAAAATAGATAAAAAAAGTATTCCTGAAGAAAAATAATATATGATTCTTAAATAATAAGACAACAAACTAAAGAAAAAAACAAAATTAATTTTTAAAATCATACTGAAAAAATAGATAAAAAAATTCCTTAAAAAAAATAATATAGGATTCTTAAACAATAAGACAACGAACTAAAGAAGAAAAACAAAATTAATTTTTATCGAAAAACAAAAATTAGCCGTTGGTTGAAGTCTCTTTTTCATAAACAAACATCAAGAGAGTAAAAAACACAACTAAGCATAATTAATATACATATCCATATTAAAATGGAGTTCGGAGAAAGTTGTACATCTGAAACTTTGTGTTAAATGAACTGGAGGTTTTGAGTTATATAGGAAGAATATAAAAATAATTATGAACGATTTAGGTTAAACTTAATAAATATTCTTAAAATGAATTTAGATAATAACAACTCTCATAATGAAAAAGAAAAACCTTGTTAACAAAATATTAATAGATATATCAACTTTCATAGTAAAAAAGGGAAATTTTGATAAAATTAAAAATAAAAAAATTCTGTAATAGATATATCAAGAATATCAAGAAAATCAGGACAAATTAGGTAACATTGTTATTTTATTATTTTGTAATAGCCTATATGAAGAAGATCAAAGGCTTTCATATGAAAAAGGAAGACTTTATTAACAAAAGATTAATAGACATAGCAACTTTGACAATGCACCCTTTCTTTAACAGTTTTATCTGACTTGTTAAGTAAGACATTTTGAGTTCGAGTCAATCTCGTGAGCAGCTTTATATATATATATATTTATGGAAACATTTAAATTTAATATTCTTCTGATATCCTAAAATAACATGTATTTTGGAATGCAGAAATTATATTCAAACAACAAATAAATTGAAGTGGATAAAATATTAAATTATAAAATTTTAATATTAAATATATATCATATAATATATATATATATATATATGAAGAAGATCAGGCAAAATTACATAATATTATTATTTTTGAAGAAAATAAATAGATATAGCAACTTCCGTAAGAGAAAAATAAAATTTGAAGAACTTAATAAATATTCTTCTTTACCTTAAAAAAACACCAATCCACTCCATCAAAATTTAAGGTAACTAATTAAATTACTTTTATATAATTTTAATG
The DNA here is from genome assembly GCA_028651295.1 of Catharanthus roseus. Taxonomy (NCBI): domain Eukaryota; kingdom Viridiplantae; phylum Streptophyta; class Magnoliopsida; order Gentianales; family Apocynaceae; genus Catharanthus; species Catharanthus roseus. The sequence continues at coordinate 13,220,915 of JAPQWS010000168.1, read as the reverse complement.
AATTAAAAATGTTAATAACCAATCAAAAGTTTTTTAGTAAATTTAAAAAATCAAAATTGTAGAAAAATAGGATTACGGGTTTAGAGTCATTAAAAACGAGGGTTCCATTTCTTTAATATATATACAAGTATAGATTTAGAATAGATAGGGATACCAGGCATTTGTGGAAACACTACATTAAAGACTCTTTTGATTTCCTAAAATAATATATTTTTTGAATGAAAAAATTATATTTAAATAAGAGTTAAATTGAAGTGGATAAAATATTAAATTATAAAAAGGTAACTATTAAAAAAGGAAAAACCAACAAGAAAATGTATGTACTTCCAAATAAAAATGATATTAACCACAAAGACTCTATCATCATTTGTTACATTTCAGTGTGCACTTCGAAAAATACAAAAAATTATCCCACTTGTAATAAAAGTGAGTGACCCACACACACGTGGTTCCACAAGTTATGTATTAGTGTTCTGTTTGTGATGTTTTTGTGTTCCATAAATTTTATATTAATGTTTCATGCTTTTTTTCGTATTTTTTTCTTTTCGGATTCCAATATTTTTTCCTAAAACATGAATTATATGCTAATGAGAATTTAATGTTTGACTCTGAGATACGTATTGATCCCAATTTTAACCCAAAAAAAAAAAAAATAGAACTTCATAGCTCCAGTGACATAACTATAATACATATAGAAAACATCAATTACACAAGAAAAACAAAATTTCCACCTCATCTTCTCCAATAACGATTTTCTATGATTGTCTATACATAACACACTGAATAAGATAAAATAATTTATCATATGAAACACAAAACTGGTATTGTCTTTTAGAACATTAGCAATTGAAAAATAAAATTATAGTTATATTTCTGTGGAACATTAGCTATTGAAAAATAGAATTCCGTAACTTCACTGACATAAAATTTTAACATAGAAAAAACATCAATTACAAAGAAAAAATAAAATCTTCTTACTCATCTTCTTCAATAGCGATTTTTCCATGATTATCCATATATAATATACTAATAAGATAAAAAAAGATATCAAATAATTTGAAACACAAAACTGCCACTGTCAATGTGGAACATTAGCAATTAAAAATGAAATTATAATTATACTCCTGTGGAACATTAGCACTTAGCAATTGAAAAATCAAACTCTTTTAACTCTAGGGGCATGTAACTTTAAAATACATAAAAATATCAATTATACAGGAAAAATCGAATCTTCCTCCTCATCTTCTCCAATAACGATTTCTCCATTTTTCTTCGTGCTCACCTCCTCCAAAATAATGATTTTTTCACAATCCTCACATAATACAATCAAGAAGATAAAAAGATCATGTAAAAAGACAAATAAATAACTAAAAAAATATTGCTATCGTCGATGATAAAACTTGAAAAGAGCACTGCTACTACTGTTGAAATCTGTTACTGCTATAAAAATGGTTCTTGTAAAAGAAGAAATAGATGGTGACAACCAAGAATAAGAAACGAAGAAAAGAAAAAGAAGAAGCGGTTGAAGAAGAAGAAGAAGAAAAAGAAGAAGGCGCATGAGAGAAGGAAACCTTACAAATTCTCCTTTTATGTAGGATAGTACCATTTCACTCTTTTTTATAATAAAACTCTGTGTTTAAAGTACACATTGCAAGGTACACTAACGTGCAATGTATAATTTAAGTTCTACCATAATAGTAAATCTGTAAATCGTTTCTTTTTTCAAAGTTGCAATATCTTGGAATATAAGAACTTATTTGCTGCAACTTGCAAAGATTATGGCAAGCATTCATATGAGAGAAAATAAGTGAGAAAATGATAGAACTAAGGCATGAAAACATTATAAGATCTTCTTAGGATACCGAAAACATGTATATATTAAATATAAAAGGTACAAGTAATATGACAAAAACATGTGCCGAAAGAATGTGCAGTCAAACTCAACTGATATGCATATCTTCAAATATGGAATTTTTTCATCTTGGATCCACTACTCTTACATAGGTTTTAAATGGTATTAATACTGCATCGGACAGATATTACATAATTGGCTTGTTGAAAAAAATAATAGATATAATGGTTTAAACTTTTGAATAAATTAAGGCTATGGTTTCAATTCTCAGACCATGCTCTTTTTATTTATGTTTAACAGTTCTCTACCAACAAGTACATGCGAGAATTAAGAATTAAGGGAAAAAAAACAGAAAAAGAAAAAGAAAAACATGTGATTTACCTCAAGTTTAGTAAACATGGATTTCCTCATTGGTGGAACGAATTAATTGTACCTATTTTTTCTTTGAGGTAAATTAATTATGTCTAATGAAAGGTACACATATACTTTCATTTTTTTTTTTTTTTTGTACTTATCACACTTTGAACATCATACTGTTTAAGAAAATATCAAATTTTAGTTTATTGAAAATTGTTATTAATGAGAGAGTTTAGTAAGGAAAAGTTTATTAAATATTATATTAAAACCATAAATGTGACAAGTAAAAAAAATATGAGAATTAATAGAATGTGATGAGTAAAGAATAGAAAAAAATGTTAGTTTAAACTCTTAATGTTGTTGAATTAGGATGGAAAAGCCTAATATATCTATAGAAGAGGTTAAGACATGAATTCAATATTTATTGTCGTCCAATAAGAAACAATTCTAATTTATTTCCTTAAAGTGAAAAAAAAAAGACATGGGATATAGTTTATGAAGGAACTAACAAGATTTGGATAACAATGTTATATTAACTTATTTTTTTCTTTTTTAGTGTTTATTAAGGAAAGTCGGCTTTCAAAAACTAGAAGGAATGTTACGAGTTTCGATAGATCTAACTCATTTTGCTTTGAGCTTATTTATGATTCTGAGAGAGTCATTTTCAAGAATGATATGTTGTAATCTCATAGATCTTGCAACAGAATAATCTTTCATGATAGTTAGAAATTCATCATATAGTCCACATTAAAGCGTCCTTTTTTTAGGTAAGATCCTACCAACAAGGATTCGGACAACAATACCAATACCAATAGAAAATTTACCAAAAGCAGCATCTCTGGAAGTCAGGAGCTTGCCAAGAGTGGCTGGTGATTTGTGAAGATGGCAATAAGTGCCTGTTAAATCGAGAAGCAAAAGATGAAAACTGTGTTTTATTCTTAACAAATGAAGCCATTAAATAGGCTGAAACATAACAGAAACTACAGAAAAATGTGCATAAAGAAATCTGGAGGGAATAAAGCAACTAACTTCTTAAGGAATAGAACAACTAGCTAATCCCCCAAGGAATAGGACAACTATGAACCAGAAATATTGCAGAATTTAGGCTTAACAGCTAAGCATTTATTTTAACAGTGCCGATATTTAAAAACTCTAATGTAAATCTTATTGCTTTTAAAACTAAAGAGCGAGCAGATATAAAGGAGTCCTCAAACTTTAGTTAGTTCCTAGAGAACCAAAGGAATTAGATAGTAACACCAAATAAGGCAACATCTGTGAGAATAATATGGTTACCGCATAAGGACAGTCAAAGAGGATATGTCTATGCTTTCATAGCTTCACTGCATCTTACACTAAAAGTATCCGAAATAACAAATCTTTTTTAAAAATATTTTTGGATGTCGTTGGTAGGATATCTTGACAAGCTCGCCATGTATTTTGGTTGGACTTGTAGATTACATATAGAATTCCATAATTTGGCTTCAATATTATCCAATATATCAATATCAATCTTATAGCCAGATTTGATTGTGTAGATGCCCGTGGATGTGAAGTGCCAAATTAGATGATCATCCAGGCAAGCCTGGTTAATAGAAATATTGATAACCTAGTGTTCGCTTCATGTAGAAGCAAAATATGTTTGATTCTGTCTCACACCAGTATCCTTTGTTAAAATCAATGACTTCCGAAATCACTTTTTCTCTCCCCCTATTAGAGAAGTAATTTGACACTCTGAACGAATTAGGGGTGTGGGTAGCCATTTATATGGCAAGATATAGACTTTAAGGTCATTTCCTATCCTCCAATGGAGTCCTAGAGATAGAAGATTTCTATCAGGCAAGGGGCCACTATAAAAGATGGAGAGATGGTAATACATCAAGTTTATTTAGCGGCGAGTATAAGATTAAAACGTTCAGGAATTTTTGACTCTATCCTTTCCAAACATTTTAGATATGTTATGGTAAATAGTAAAACGAGACGTGTAAAGAAGGATGAGACTGTTCAAATGTTCCCCGATCAACTACAAGCTTTGTCAATCAACCATACCAGCTTGGTAAAAGTTCTTCTGATAAAAAAAAGTTTGTTAGAAAAACTTTGACATCTCTTCCCAAAAGATTCAAGGCAAAAGCCACCACAATTGAAGATGCCAAAGATATATTAGCAATTAAAACTTTTTGAGGATAGATAGGGGAAGTGACACACGAAATATAGAGAAAATAATTAAACCAACAATCAACTTAATGCCATCATATTTGGACAGACAAAATTATAAACCTCGCAAAACAACTCGCCTTCTTAGTTTAATACCCTCGATTGACACACTCAATCCTATCATACGGGAGTTGCAAATTATGAAGTGTTCTCCCTTACATGGGTGGACTCCTTTATAATCCTAAAATAAATTGAGAAAATCCTAATTTTGAGGAACAAGAAATGTAATCCTAACAAACCCCTCAATGAATATCCTCAATTTCTTATCCTAGCAAATCCTCTTTTTCTCAATTTTGTAAACTGTAGCAGAATAAGGAAACTTAAAATATTTTGTAAATTTTTTCAGTACTCTTCTTCTATGTATTCCTTAGTTTTACTTTGAACATATATCTTTAAAGAATGACTATATCATCTTACATTTCCTTTAATATGGCATGACAAGTATTGTTCTCTGCTAGTAATGTTTCTTTAAGTAACATTTAATATGAAATATATATAATAATAAATAATAATTCGAGATCACGAGTTCAACCTATGCCTGTAATGTCATGTTAAAAAAATACTCAATTAAATAATAGTTAAATTTTGCACAGCGCTTTATAGGTCGAGGTGGGATGTCAAGATCGGGCACCCATAAACATCGGGCGCTTTGAAAGGTTATTAACCAAACAGAAAAACAAAACAAATGGCATATATACTTGGCTGATATGAAGAAGAAGACAACAGATGAATTAAAAGGACTATAAATAAGAAAGACATGTATAAATATGAGGAATCAAGAAAACAAATATAACAAGAGAAAGTATCAACAATAAATTCAATGTCTGCCCCGCTCTTTATGGCATTTTGGTTATGTTCTACCGTGTACATTAGAGCTAGACTTTAGTCATTTAGTTTAAATTTCCAATTCTGCTCACATTGAATTAGTTTAGGCTTAGTCTTAGTTTGGTTGGGTGAAATCAGGAAGAGGAGTAGGAGAAGATATAAATTAAAATGTAAATGTCATATTTACATTCTTTGGTTATAACGTAAAAGTGGAGTAGATATAAATGAGGAGGTAAAGAGTTTCTTCTCCACGTTAGTAAATTAGCCCCTTTAAAAAAAGACAGATTGGGACGTAAATGATTTTAAAAAGTATATTTTATCATTTTAGAAATTAGTTTATTAAAAATTTAGGCAATGGATAAGTAAATCTTATAATATTAAAACTATTTACCTTTCACTTCTCACATAACAAACGGAGTGGAGTAAATGTGATTTACTTCCCATCCACCCCTACCAAACAATTTTGAAGTAAATGAATATGCTTCCTCTAGTGGAAGTGAATGGTTTCACTATCCCTCCCCCTTCTCCTCCCTTTCCCCCTCCACGGACCAAACTAGAGCTTAGTTTGATTAAATTGAAAATTGAAGTCTGAAACTTGAATTGTTTAAATTATGAATTCTTAATTTAAATGTGAATACTTGATCTGAAAACTGAAATTTGAATTGAATGGTGAAATAAGTAATAAGTGATAATTATACATATTAAAAAATATTATAATTTTACAAACAATATGTATTTTCAGATTTTAGAATTCATAGATCAGCAAAAAAATCACTTAAAATTTATAACTACAATTAAACAGATCTTAAATAATTGAGTTAGTTATAAAAATTATTATCAAGTGCATTTAAATAATCAACACTTTAAAATTATCTGTTATCAAACACACATAATAACCTTTTAACTAATTAATTCATTTTAAAAGGGTAAATTAATTTATCTAATAACGCGTTAATTTACGGGTGAAATACAGCTTCAGATAGTCTTATTTTCTTAAATAAGGGAAATTTAGTTATTTATCTTATAATTAGGACTATTTACTTATTTTTAAAATTTTTGTGCGCTATTTTAATGTGATAAATAATTTAATTAAAATGAGGGATTAACTTATAAATCTTAATTTATATGCCGACTGATTTACCTATTATCAAGAGCTCGCGCCAGTCCTCGGCAGCTCGGCTAACATTTTCAAGACGATGCTGGATGTGATAAGAAATGTAGAAAATTCAACTTTAAAACAATACACATCCCTGAATTTAAAGAACATATGCAGTATTGAATCATTTCACCAAAAGACGGATAACATTTTAGAAAATGTTGTGCTATTTTTATTTTAAAATTTTTCATTTTGTTCACCTAAGGTGTTCCAGAGAACACTTTAACAGTGGTATTAAATTAAAATAATAATATTTATCATTAATTAAATTCTTTAAAATTCAATATCTATATAGTCAAGTTCAGAATATTATCAGTTGAGGTCTGTCCGAATTGATAAAAGTTGATGTCTTCAGTTAAAAGGTTGGAGTTGATTCCCTCCATCGTATGTGTGTCTTTGGTAATCACTACGAAAAAATCAAGCATCAGTTGCTAAACATTTTCCTCTGTAAAGCCTCAAATTTGGTCGCTAAGAGATTATACCAATTAAAATATTTTGGTCGCCTTTTGGCCGCTAATGCTTCATCGCTACAGGCCTATGGCGAACAAAGTTTGAACTTGGTGGCCATTTTGACGACCAAATGTTAATTACCAAATATTTTCCCATGGATGGGTCCCAAATTTGGTCATTATAATATATATTTGGTCATCACTAATCCTCTCAGTAGCAACAGCATGCTAATTTGTCGCCGTTGCTTCTTATTTACAGGGAAGCTTTTCCTTATAAAAGTTATTTTTTTGTCATCACTTTATTCATCCGTCACAAAAAGTTTTTTCATAAAAGCTATTGTTTTTGTTGTCATTTTGTGGATCCATGAGAAAGTATTTCCTCACTAAAGCATTTTGGTCGCTATTTTGTACATCCATTAAAAAATATTTCCTTACAAAAGTTATCCTTTTTGTTGCCATTTTATGCATTCTTGAGAAAAATTTTCTTCACAAAAGCTACTATTTTAGTTGCCATTTTTGTACATCCGCAAGAAAGTTTTTCCTTAAAATGAAAACTATAGTTTTGCTTGCTATTTTGTACGTTCATAAGAAAATTTTTCCTCACAAATACTATTATTTCGTCGCTATTTTCTGCATCTGTGAGAAAGTATGTCTTCATAAAAACTGCTTTTCAATTGTCATTTTGTACATTCGTGAGAAAAAATTTCTTGACAAAAGCTACTATTTTAGTTACTATTTTGTACATCCTCGCAGAAGTTACTATTTTGGTCACTATTTTATGCATCTATGAGATAGTTTTCCTTACTAAAGCCTATTTTTTGCTCATATTTGCAACATTTACAACAACCAATGAGGAATTTTTATTCTCATTAAATATATAATTAGAAAAAGCCATATCCGATAATATTAATAAATAAATTTATGAGACATGCAAATTAAAATGATTATAAATATTGTATATACTTAGTAAGATCATATTCTAATAGCACAAATACCAATTACACTTGACGAAAGTTAATAACAAAACCTAGTATAAAACTATTATATTTTTCCGATAAAATGTATACTACTATAAATTTATAGTTCCTTTCTACCTTTCCTCCTCCCTCACTTGCCACTTCTTTGTATCAAGCTCAAGTCTTGTAGATATAACTTGACCACGGCACATTATGGCCGTAAAAGAGTTTATGCTGAGAACAACCTGCCAGCACAAAACAAACACTACTAAATTGTATAATCTCAAGTTAACAGGCTTAACAAACAATGAATATTATGATTTTCTCAAGCAAAAATCTTGCATCTGGTTCAAAATAATAAAACTATATATTTTATAATTAATAACCAAACTCCCGAGCCGTCTGAGTTTTTGAAAATTAGCTAAAGTGCTAATATGTAGAACCCGTTACTCCAATTTCACTTCCAAAGAAAATGCTTGATCTTCTTTTTTAAAAAAAAAAAAAAAAAAAGCAGTTATGTACTAGAACATATCTTATAAAGCTATGTCTTCTGGCATATAAAAGGAACAACATTCTTTTACTATTCATAACTTATAATATTTCCTCCATTCTGCTCCCAAATAAAGACCAAAATCAGATGCATCACAGAAAGGGGATTGCAAGTTTGGAGGCAACTCTCTTGCTTCCACCAAGCAGGCAGTTTCCCAAGTTGGACATTTGCTTTCAACTCCCAAAAAGACTACCAAACCAATCAAGAATCTATTTCTACAGACCTGAAAACCTTACAGTTTTCATCTTTTATATTTTCTTATATTCCTTTTATTAATTGGAGAAGCTAAGGAAATAAGAATTACAGCAAAACACATTTCATAATACTCACATTTGAACCAAAAAATAAGCTAAATAGTTATGGAGATTTATAAGGTCAAACACATTTTCATATCTTCTCAGTCATCTTGTGTTTGGGAGCACAGATTTGTTTCCGTTAACATAATTTTACCACGAATAGAATAAGTGCGCCATATTTTAAAACTGAAATCAATTACTCATAAGTTGCTCCCAATTCTTCAAAGATCCAAGGAAAAATATATTGAGAGGAAAAGGCATTTAGACACAATAAAATTGAATTAGATATGCATCCACTGCATGACTATTTTAAACATATCATGCTATTCATGATCAGGAACTGATAAAGCTAAGAAAAAAAAAAAAAAGAAAGGCTAAAAAGTTCACAACTGATTTGTACCGCAATTTCTATTCCCAGAAAGCAATAGAAAAAAGAACTTCTGACACCATAATAAATAAATGTCAGTTATCACATAAAATAAAGAACTTCGAACCAAATGATGAATAAAGACAATGTTGAAGCATCACATAGTGGGATATACACTACTTGAAACTTGAAGGAATAACTTCGCTTGAGAAATGGTATAAATGGGATAGATAGCTAATTTAGCCACTCCTATCTCACAAGTGTCCAAGTACCTCTCATACAACACTATAGTCACACTGGCTCCATCATCACTTGAAGCCTCTTTGACACATCCTAAGAGTGTAGGATCCTAGATCAATGCTCAGCTACCAAAGCCACATGCAAACTAAACATAAAATACTTGGGTCAAGTAGCTTTCTAGAATGTAAGGCTCACTTTCATATTAATGATTCTTTAAATTAATATTTGTATTGTATTTCTCACCATTAATCTTTCTGATATCAAATCAGTCACATTTAAATAGTACCACTATACACTTTTTCATATATCTCAACTCAATGACAGAATTTATAAGTGCCAAAGAAGTCAACAATTACAACATTATGCTCTCCTTCTATACGGACACCAGAATTTTGAGTCTTATGGCGTCCATCACGCTCCTTATTTAGGAGTTCACTCCACTAACTATTCATCCCGTATATTCAGTTACTTGCAAATCAGGTCCATATGATAATGTATTGTAAGTCTTTTGTAGCCCATGTTCTCCCAATATTTTTTTTCCAGCCCAATCTTCTTCCCCTTACCCAATGATCATGGGCCTCAGCCTGGAGTAGGCAGTTGACTGGGACAAGTGATGCCCAGGTCAGTCCGGGCCGGCCACCCGGGCTGCCCGTTGGCGGCTCCTCGTTTTAACCCAGCTGCCTCCTCGATTCCAGTACGCACACTCTCCCGTTCCTTCTCTTGCCCGTCTCTTCATTCTGCCTCTATGTCTCTTTGAGTCTCATTGGAACTCTCTGGTTCTTCTGCCCTCTCCTCTCTGCGGCTCCGCCGCTGCTCCTCTCTCTGTGCCGGCATTCTCTGTTATTCTGTCCCTTGCCGGTCTTCTCTTTCACCTGTTTTGCTTGTCTGTTTGGTGTATTTAGAGAGTGAGCCGAGAGAAAAGAGAGAGAAATAGAGAAAGAGGTATTGTCGGTGACTCTTGTCACGGTTGAGGCTATTTCTGAGGGTGTAACGTCCGATCAACCCTTAGCTTACCCATAGCGCCTCGACGCGGCATTGCCGCTGCTCGGCGACCGTTCGATTACCCGGTGACTGTTCATTTGCTCTGTCTTGGTAATCTCTTTGGTTTGGTTTCCGCCGTCGGTTTCTACCGCGGCAGTGGTAAGTGAAACTTCTGTTGTTACATTCTGTTTTTCTTTATTACTAAAGTTTGTTAATTTTTTGCAGAAATCTCTTTGTGAAGATTTAATCTTCTGTCTTCTTTTCTTCCATTGTGTTTTTCTGTTAATTTGAGGTGTGTAATAGTATTAGGCTTATAAATTGTAATAGTAATTAGGTTCTTTCCTCAACAATTGGTATCGGAGCCTAGTTCGGCTCATCAGCACCGGCATCCGTCAACAACCTTTCGGATCTGTGGAGTTCCTCAGATCCGGCGAGTGAAGTCCTCTTTTTCCCTCTTCGTTCTTACAATTTTATTATGGTTACTTTTATTGCTTCTATTCGTCTTGCCACCGTGCCTTTACAGTTTCAGAGTTTTTGTTTGTTATCTTTCGGCTTACTGCTGGTTTCTGTTTATTATTTCTGTGATTCAGCTTGCGGCCGGTTTCTGTTCTCTATTTCTAGGATTCGGCTTGCCGCCGGTTCTTTATCTCTGTTTATTTGTTGATATGGCTTGCCGTCGATTCTTGCTATTACTGTGATTACTAGTTTTATTATCCTGTGTTTTTTTTTCTGATTATTGTTATTATTCAGCCTCTGTTTTTCCCTCAGTTTTTCCTTCAGTTTTTCAAAAGCGAAAACTCAAGCCTGGCTTGAATCCGTGAGATTTTAAGTATCTGTGACTTGGCCCCTTTTTTTTTTTTTTCAAAAGTTTATATATATATTTTATATATATATTTTTGTTCTTGTCTTTTTCTGCTGTTTGGTGAAACTGTTTGTTTCAGCCTCTCTTTCTCGTTATACTGTTTGTTTTTGTGTTTAAGTTTTGTGCTCTCTTTGTTGCATTGTTTTGCTTAATCAAAACCAAACCTAATCAAACAAACTAAAACAAACAACACCATTTTTCTTTTAAAAGTTTTTCCTCTCAGTTTTCAAGGAATATCCGGACAGTTTTATTCAAAACTTTTTCAAATCTTTCATCTTTCCTAAGCCACCAAATTACACCTATTTGGCTTTAAAACATGTCAGTTCCAAAAATTGAAACTGATAGGTTTTATGGCAAATCTGATTTTGTAATGTGATGGAGGAAAATAAAAGCAGTTTTGGTACAAAATAAAATTGCTCCCGCTATTGGTAGCCCTGAAGAGTATCTGGAATCTTGAAAGGGTGAAGTTCTTAAAGAAAAACTAGGTGAAGTTTATAGTTGCCTCACCTTGCATTTGACTGATAACGTTTTACGAGAAATTGATGAAAATGACAATGCTTTTGAAATTTGGACAAAATTGGAAAAACTATATTTGAAAAAATCTCTTTCTAATAAAATTTATTTAAAAGAACAGCTTTTCGGTTTCAAAATGAGCGGGACAAATTCACTTTCTAAAAATATAGATGATTTAAATAAAATCATTTTGAAACTTCAAAATGTTGGAGAGAAAATTTCTGATGAAAATATTGTTGTTATTTTACTAAATGCCTTACCTGATTCTTTTAATGATGTCAAATCTACTATTAAATGTGGCAGAGATGATTTGTCTCTTTCTGATGTCAAAAATGCTTTGAAATCAAAAGATTTGGATTTACAAAAAGAAAATAAATCTCATGGTGGAAATCTTTTTGTACAAGGAAGGATTGACCGAAGAGAACCTCTAGTCATTGTTTTAAAAGTCGTTCCAAATCACGAGAGAAAAGCAAAGTAAAGTGCTTTTATTGTGGGAAAGAGGGTCATATGAAAAATAAGTATTTTAAACAGATTAAAGATGAGAAACACGTAAACATGGTAAAGAAGGTAATAAAGTCGACAAAACCCACGTTTTTTAGTCAGATGGTAACTCTATGTTTTCTGAGGTTTTGTGTGTTTCTCTTTCTCCTTCATGTACTGATGTTGTTAATCATTGGGTGCTTGATTCTGGTTGCTCTTTTCACATGACACCTAACAAACACTGGTTTTTTGATTTCAAACCTTTAAACCAAGGAAAAGTTTGTATTGGTAATAATCAGGTATGTGATATTAAAAGCACTGATAATATCTTCATAAAAATGCATGATGGTGTGACTAGAAAACTCACTGAGGTGAGATACGTGCCTGACTTACGTTGGAATCTTATCTCTCTTAGTTATTTAGACTCTTTGGGTCTCTCCTTTAAATCAAAAAACGGAATTTTATGTGTTTGCAAAGGAAACCTAGTCATGCTAAAAGGTTTTAAAAAGGAAACTTTATACATTCTTCTTGGTAAAACAGTTCGCAATCCACTGCATTGGTTTTAAAAACTATCCCTGAGAAAACTATGTTATGGTATCGGAGGATCAACCACATTAGTGAAAAAAGGCTTTATCATTTACGAAAACAAAATTTTTTATGTGGTGACAAAATTGATTCCTTGGATTTTTGTGATCACTGTGTTTTGGGAAAACAACATAATATCAGTTTTTCAACTAGCACACACAAGTCTTCTGCACCTCTTGATTATGTGCATTGTGATCTATGGGGACCTGAAAAGGTTCCAACTTACGGTGGTAACATTTATTTCTTGTCTATTGTTGATGATTTTTCTAGGCATGTATGGGTTTTTCTTTTAAAAACCAAAGATCAAAGGTTTGAAAAATTTTGTGAATGGAAACGTTTTGCCGAAAATCATTCTCGAAATAAACTAAAAACTATCAGAATCGATAACGGTGTTGAATTTTGTGTGCATCGCATGGCATTTTACACCATAGAACGGTTAGACATAACCCACAACAAAATAGATTTGCCGAAAGGATGAACCGTACCATTATAGATAAGGTTCGATTACTTCTAGTTTCTTCTGGTGTCCGTAAAACATTCTGGGGTGAGGCTGTTAGTACAATAGTATACCTTCTCAATAGATTCCCTTCCACAGCTATAAACTTTAGGATTCCTATAGAACTCTGGTGTGATAAACCTCCTAATCTTTCAAATATGAGGGTCTTTGGGTGTGCAGCCTTTGCTCATCAAAAAGAGGGTAAACTATATCCAAGGTCTAGAAAGAGAGTGTTCATAGGATATCCTAGTAGGGTAAAGGGTTATAGAGTATGGTTAAAGGGTGAACAAGGAGTGAGGGTTGTTATCAGTAGGGATGTCATCTTCAACGAGTTAGAGATGCCCTGTCATAAGGATAAACCTATCTTTGATAATCCTCCTGGTGTTCCCACTCCTAGTAGAATTCCGGTGGAGGTGGAGACCATCTCTAAACCTTCCTTAGATTCGCCTCAGGAACCTGAAATCAATCTTGAGTGTTCTGCTCCTTCCAGTAGTACTCCTATTCTTTTTAGTATTCATGAAACCTCTGATCCTATTCTAGATGGCTCTGATGAGGAAGAAGAACATCCTGAGGCTCAAACCCAAGTTCTTAGGGATTATCAACTCGATAGAGATCGAGTCCGTAGGGTACCCAAGGATCATCCTCGGTATGGTTACTCCTACATTGTATCATATGCCTTTGTTGTTGCATCTTATGTGGAAGAAAAGGAACCTTTATGTTTTTCTAAGGTTTTAAAAAGTCACAATCGCGTTTTATGGTTACGTGCGATGGAAGAAGAAACGTTTTCTTTAAACAAAAACAAAACCTGGATTCTTGTTCCAAAACCCTCAAAACAAAAACTAGTTGATTGCAAATGGATTTTCAAAATAAAAGAATCTGAGTCTTCTAACGAACCTCCAAGGTTCAGGCCAGACTTGTTGCAAAAGGTTTTTCACAAATTGAGGACATTGATTTTAACAAAATTTTTTCTCCTGTTGTTAAATACAAAACTATCAGGATTATTCTTGCTCTTGTTACTTTCTATGATCTTAATCTTGAACAACTTGATGTGAAAACTACTTTTTTACACGGTGATCTTGAAGAAACCATATATATGCGTCAACCACCTGGTTTTGAGGTAAAGGGTAAGGAACACATGGCGCGTCTTTTAAAAAAGTCTTTATATGGGCCTAAACAGTCTCCCAGGCAATAGTACAAGAGGTTTGATTCTTTCATGACAAAATTTAGTTTTTCAAAGAGCACTATGATAGTTGTCTTTATTTTTCTTGTAATAATGCGGATTCTGCTATTTATTTGTTGCTGTATGTGGATGATATTTTAATCACTTGTAGACACAAAGCAAAAATCGATGATCTGAAATCCTTGCTGAAATCTGAATTCGATATGAAGGATTTAGTGGTTGCATAAAAAATTCTTGGGATGAGTATTTCAAGAGATAGATCTGAGTGTTCTCTCTTTCTATCTCAAAAGCCTTTCCTTCAGAAAATTGTATCCAAATTTTCAATGCACCTGCATAAACCCGTCACAACTCCCCTTGCAAGCCACTTTAAACTTTCTGACAAAACCTGTCCTAAAACTGAAAGTGAGAAAAGAGATATGGCCAATATCCCTTACAAAATGGCCATAGGCTCAGTTATGTACTTAATGATATCTACCTGTCCTAACATTGCTTTCTCTATAAGCCTTCTCATCAGATTTATATCAAATCTCGGAAGAGATCATTGGGCTGCCTCAAGTGGCTTCTACGTTACCAGAATGGAACTGTAGATCGGGGTTTACATTATCATAGTTGGTCTGACTTTGAATTAATTGGATTTGTTGATTCTGATTTTGCAGGTGATAAGGATGGTAGAAAATCAACCACTTCCTATTTCTTTACCTTAGTGGGTAATTGCGTTTCATGGAAATCCCAACTGCAGCCAGTAGTTGCCTTGTCAACTACTGAGGCTGAGTATATTGCAGCAACGGAAGCAATCAAAGAAGCCATCTAGCTTCAACGGTTATTGAGTGAATTAAATATTTTACATTCTAAAGTTATTATTTATACTGATATTCAAAGTTGTTTACGTTTGTGTAAAAATTCGGTCTATCACGAACGGACAAAACATATAGATGTCAAATACCACTTTATTGGAGAAAAGGTCTCTAGTGGTGTAATTGACATAGACAAGATTAGTACTGATAATAATCCTGCAGATTTTGGTACTAAAATAGTGAACACTGACAAATTTATGTTTTGCAGGGACTTTCTTCATGTGGAAACAATTTGACTCAAACTAAGTCATTTCAGGGATGGAAAATATTGTTTGAGATGGAGATTGTAGGCCTTTTGTGGCCCATGTTCTCCCAATATTTTTTTCCAGCCCAATCTTCTTCCTCTTACCCAATGATGATGGGCCTCAGCCTGGAGTAGGCATTTGACTGGGTCAAGAGATGCCCGGGTCGGTCCGGGCCGGCCACTTGGATTACTCATTGGCTGCTCCTCATTTTAACCCAACTGCCTCCTCGATTCAAGTGTGCACACTCTCCCACTCCTTCTCTTGCCCGTCTCTTCATTCTGCCTCTCTGTCTCTTTGAGTCCTGTTGGAACTCTCTGGTTCTTCTGCCCTCTCCTCTTTGCGGCTCCGCCGCTGCTCCTCTCTCTGTGCTGGCATTCTCTGTTATTCTGTCCATTGCCGGTTTTCTCTTTCACCTATTTTTCTTGTCTGTTTGGTGTATTTAGAGAGTGAGCCGAGAGAAAAGAGAGAGAAACAGAGAAGGAGGTATTGCCAGTGACTCTTGTCACGGCTAAGGCCAACTCTGAGGGTGTAACGTCCGATCAATCCTTCGCTTACCCACGGCGCCTCGACGCGGCGTTGCTGCTGTTTATCGACTGTTCGATTGCCCAGTGACTGTTTATTTGATCTGTCTCGGTCATCTCTTTGGTTTGGTTTCCGCCGTCAGTTTCTACCGCGGCGGTGGTAAGTGAAACTTCCGTTGTTATATTCTGTTTTTCTTTATTACTAACAGTTTGTTAATTTTTGCAAAAATCTCTTTGTGAAGATTTAATCTTCTGTCTTCTTTTTTCCCGCTGTGTTTTTCTCTTTATTTTGAGGCATGTAATAGTAATTAGGCTTTTAAATTGTAATAGTAATTAGGTTCTTTCCTCAACATGTATAAATTTCATTGTTTGCCTCCATAGATCCTTGAATATGAAGTTGTTCAATCTAACATATATAGGAAATTGATATACAAGATTTAGACATGAACAATGTTGCATATGGAGTGTATTGACAAGAATAGTGTAAAATATACTTTTTCGTTGAACCACGATGGAAATTTTTTTTTGGTATCTCAATAACTTTCTTATGACCCTGGTTTCTTAACTCTTCTTCTGTTCCCTAATCAAAAGTTATAAAAAAATTTGACTAATCTATAAAGAAATAAGTGTTAAAACAATTTGAACCATTAAAATATGGAATCACTCACAATAAACATTGCTGCAACTCTTCACAATTATTTAAAAATATACCGATGCGTCAAACAATGTTCGTCCGTAGTCAATGCTACTCCTTTAGCTATACTGTATGGACGAATTTTATTGGAGAAAAAAGATAATCTACCAACTTGCTCTTCTCCATCATAATTTCTATGGGATGGATCTAATCTCGTTTCAACTCCATCAAAATACATTGAAGAAAATGTCAAACCCTCATTCATTATGTAAGCTTCTATTATTGACCTTCAGGGTAAGCTTTATTAGTCGGTGTCCCTTTTAAATTTCAAAGATACCTACTTAAAGTAGAAGTTACAGTAGTTTACAATAGAGATTTTCCACCAAGCATTACATGGTTAAAGAAGTTGTTCTTTTACTAACTTTTCAAGTGGATACATCTATATATCTTGGATAGGTCCTCCTAACTAAGCTTCAAATGGTAAATGAATGGCCATATGAATTATTATATAAAAACATGCTGGAGGAAAAATCCTTTCTAACTTGCAAAGTACGATATAAATGTAGTTTTGCAATTGCTTAATGGTTATCATTTTCAATGTCCTTTAACATAATTTTTGGAAAAATTTGGACAACTCACACACTAAAGTATACAACTCTTTACAAATATCCATGCATACTAACAAAAAGTATTTTTTGCACCAGAACATATCAATCCTGGCTCTTTAATCCTGACATATTACAATATTTTATGCTCACACATCTTGAAATGTTTGCTGCACAACCATCTAGATATTTCACAAATTTCAAAAATTCACAAAATCTTTACCTTTCTTTTTCTAACAGTGTATAAGGAGCATAAGGTTTAACAAATTTACCATGTCATGATTGTAAGTGCAGCTCCTGTCCAATACCCATATCCTTTAAGTTTAGACGAGCTTTATATGTGTCCTTTGATTTTTTGGGAGCCAATAAAAGTTCCCATTAGGCTATCCAAAAAGTTTTTTCTACAAATGTATCAGATCAAAATTATGTTGCAACTTATGAGTTGTCCAAGTGGTAATTTAGAGAATATACTTTTCTTAGTCCAATTCCATTCTTCTGGAGTATGCTTTCTTTTCTTGTTGCAAGGATTTTTTCCTAACATTCTCTAGTACTACCTCTAATTGTCTTTATATTCTATATCCATCTAATATTTTGGGCTTTTTTCTCAATTCACTTTACCATTGAATTTGTGGCCATTCTTTCTCCAACTATGATTGTCAAGAAGAAATTGATGATGACCCAAATAGCTAATCTTACTTCTTAATGATACTAAAGGTTTCATTATGATAATAAGGGCAAGCCAACTTTCCTTTTGTTACCCAAATAGATAAGTCTTTGTATGCCGGAAAATCACTTATAGTCCACATCAAAGTTGCATGCACTTTAAAGTACTTAGTTACGACATTAAAGTTTTGAATTGCAACATCCCACAATTCAACTAACTCGTCCACAAGAGGTTGGAGATACACATCAGTATCTTTTCCAGGTGATCGCAGCGCTAAAATAAGCAAAGATAACTGAAAGTATGACTCCCTTTTGAATTGCCACGGTAGCATATTATAAATTATAAGTATGACATGCTAGATACTATATGAAGTATTCATTTGTTGAAGGAGTTGAAACCATCACTTGACAATCCAAGTCTAATAACACTATGAGAATCGCAAGAAAATCAATGATAAATTTTATCAGCATCTTTCTAAGCTTCTCAATGGTGCCTAAGAATCTCAAGTTTCTCAATATGATTTTCCTTATGCCATCTCATATGTGAAGCTGTTTTTCTAGATAAACAATTTGTGCAGCCTAGGAGTCAGCGGATATATCAGAGGATCTTAAGGGGAATTTTTCTGCCACAATCATCAATCATATACCTTAGTTATCTTGGCACTCTGGACATTTATCACATTTCTCATATTCTTTTTTTATAAAGAACACAATCATTCCTATATGCATGAATTGATTCACAACCTAATCTGATTTGATGTAGAAATTTCCTTGAGTTATAATAAGAAGAGGGAATTAAATTTCCATATGATACAACATCTGATAATAGATCAAGTAGAATAGTGTATGATTTATTGCTCTATTTATTGAGTATCTTAAATGTGTAGCAGCTTTACTATGAAAAGTAAAATGAATATCTTTCACAACCTGGATATAACTTTTACTTTGTTTTTTCTAATAATGTACTAAACCTATCTAGTCTATCCCTACATTACCATGAATATCCGAGCCTTGGTCATCTTTCTTCCCATTAAAATCATCATTCAAAAAGGTCCGGCCCCATCTAAATATCTTCTAGGATTTCCATCATTCCATCATCATTATCCTCCATCTCCTCTTCCCGTCCAACAAGAATATCATCACTATCATCATTTTCTTCACATAAATCCTTACCATGAAAGCTCCAAATAGTGTGTTTACTATCCACTCCTCCATTTAAGAAATGATCCTTCACCATAGACAAAAGGTACTCAAGCAAAACATTTCTACAGATTCTGCATGGACATCGAACGCTTGCATTATTATTGTCGTTCTTCTCTCTTATAAGTTCTACTCCTATGCTATATTGTTCATACTATCTATCCACATAATTCATCTAACTTTTATCTGTGATTTATCTACATGAATTATACACACACAAATAGCAATTAAGAGCTTCTGCAAATGCCAATAGTTTATAGCGCATTGTTATACATATATTTTACGAAATTCACAAATCATATTTAGAGTTTTTCTAAAGATAATTCTATTAAGGAAAGGAAATTTATAAACTTGAATAGCTAATTTACTTCTAAATGTTCTGACACTAAACATGTAAAATGAAAAAATACTGGAAGAAATACGACCATCACTTACCTTCGACAAATTTGAAACTGGTTCTTTGAATAATTCTATAGATCTAAAGTAGTTTTAGGGCCCAAAAACTGCCAAATTAAAAACAAAACAAAAGAGAAGAAACGGTTGAGAGGCTACAGTTTAACTTCAAAGTAATTGATTTGTGCATAATTCTCTATATTTTTTCTACATTAATTTCATCATTTTCGGTGTTTTAATATATAAAAGTATATATTTTAGATTAATATCTCTTAGTTTTGTCTTAGGTACCCTCTAGAAGAGAAAATAATGAAAGGAAGCGAAAATAGGCAAAAACGAAGTAGTTGGCAACGAAATAGCCAACCTACCGTGCGAGGTGGGCTGACCTACCGTCGCCAATAGGTTCCTTGGCAACATATGGCATTGGCGGATAGAACCCTACCGTTGATGGTAGGGTCCGATCACCGTCGATAATAGGGTCGGCTACAAGGACGGTTGAATCAAAGTTTAACTTTGTTTTCTTGTATTTTAACCTAATTCAAACTTGTTTTCTTGTATTTTTCACCTCTATATAAGGGGCTTTTATGCAGCTATTAAAGAGGAAAATAAATATTTAGATACATAGATAGACCATTTAAGATTTAGAATAGGTTTTAGTTAGGTTAGAATTAGATTAATTAGGTTAGATTATATTAAACACTTTCCAGATTTCTGCTTTTATACATTCAATTAGTTAGTAAAGTTTCAAGATTTCTGCAATTTAGTTTCTTGGATTCGAGAGTTGAAGAATTAATTTCACGATTTCGTTCTTCAACTTGGTGACTCGAGAGACGAGTTTGGAAGACATTCGGGATTTCAATTACGACTTCGATTTCAATCCTAAACTTTCTTTTTCATTTCGTGTTATTGAATTTTATGTTTTATTTCAGTTTTATTATAATGAATAGTGAGTAGTTGTTTATTGTTTGGTATGAGGTTGAACCCTAATTCTTGATTACGTAGTTCTTGGTTTAATTTCTTGGATTTGATGTTTGTTTTGATTTAAGTGTTTTCCAATTGTGCTTGTTTGCAATTTTATTGTCACGAGATTAGATAAAT
Organism: Catharanthus roseus; assembly: GCA_028651295.1. Taxonomy (NCBI): domain Eukaryota; kingdom Viridiplantae; phylum Streptophyta; class Magnoliopsida; order Gentianales; family Apocynaceae; genus Catharanthus; species Catharanthus roseus. The sequence continues at coordinate 13,200,346 of JAPQWS010000168.1, read as the reverse complement.
CGGAAGATTGTTCAGAATTGAAAAGGAAGAATGATCTAGGGCAACCAATTGGGGGTTAATTGGGGCAATTGACTAGAGATACAATTTTTCATTTTAGATCTTTTAAAATCACATAATTTTATTGCATTCATAATTTGTTAGGAAGAAAAAAGGTTTTCCTTTAAAGGTTAGTGTGTAGGGAGGCTTTTGCCTAGAGATATGGATTGCACGATTTGAGTGATGACACAACTTAATTAATTCAACATCGTTTTCATTAAAGTTTTTCCAATTGAACTAGCAACAAGGATTAGGGGGTTTTCACCATCCAAACTCTTGCTTTAATTAAATTTAAAATTGTTTTTACATTGCTTGCTTTCTTTTAATTGATTTAGTTGTTTCTAGTTTTATTTCAACGACATCATCTCTTGAGACTAAATATTAGAATCACGATTAGTACTTAAGCCTTCTCCGTTCCTCGAGAAATTCGACATTCGAGTTGAAACTCACATTTGCATTGTTAAGTTCACTTGCCTTGCATAGTAGTTATTAGGGACATTCCCTTTTAAGATTTTAACACATCAGTAATTTAGAACTATAGAACATTTCACAGGTAGAGATCGAACTTAAATCCAAATGCACCCATAACGCAACTGATTCAACCAACACGTAAGGGGTCAGAACTGAAAGTTGAGACTCGAAATTGGATGAACATTTATGGGATATAAATATAACAGAAAAAACACATTTAAGAGATATAAGTACTTACATCCACATGTAAGTAGTTTGATTGTCGACTGAAAACCATCTTGTAGAAGAAAAATAGCTGAACAATTTATTCATGGGCATCACACAAGAAGTTGAACTCAAGATCATTTAGCCCTCATGTAGAAGAAAAGTATAGTTGAACAATTTATTCAGGGGCATTACCCAAGAAGTTGAACTCAAGATCATTTAGCCCTCATGTGCGAGAACTCATTTACTTCCCTGGTGATGTTTAAGGTCATCACATCTTCTTAAATACATAAAAATGCCTTATAATCGTACTAAAATTATAAAATATTTTTGCAATCAAGAAAATTCCTATAAACTAGGCTGACTTCATTGAATAAAGTCCAAAATTCTGAACAGATATAATTGTAAAATTAAAAGAGAACCCAATTAATATCTTAAAACCCTTGAATTAAGGTGAATTGTTGACGCAAATCTACCTGCATTAAGAAACTTTTTCTGTACAACCACATAATAAGTATTTTGTTTCTTCTTCCTTTTCCTTTTGCTTGGTTATATGACAATATATCTTCTTGCAAACCTAGTAACCAAGAAACATAGTTCAGACATCCAATGTAGAGGAAAAGGGTAGTTCTCCACTCACTAATATTGAAAAAAAGCAGAATAGACGCTCATCTCATACTAGTAAACTCTATGAGAGGTTCTTTGGGCGAGAAAACAAAGAAGAAATCAGAGAAATTAAAGAAAATTTTCTCTTATTTCACCAAGAAACTAACTCAGTGATGAAGCTAATAATATTAGATGAAGTTGAACTCTTGGACACGCACACACACAAAGAGAGATAGAGAGAGAGAGAGAGAGAGAGAGAGAGAGAGAGAGAGAGAGAGAGAGAACTGAACCCGCAACGAGAAGAGAGGAAACGAGAAGCTCCGATGAAGGAAGCCAAGCACCAACTTTTTCGATGAGTGAACACTGAGAGGTCTATCGGACTTCTGTAGGCTACTCTCTCACTCACGAAAGAAGGATACAGAGGAGGGTTAACTGCTGTACTTTTGTCTCATATATTATTCTGTTGTCTGTAGGTTATTTTATAATAAAAAATTAATAAAAATTGGTGAGTAGATGGCTGTAGCATTTGGCCACTACTTCGCACAACAAAATCAAAGGAATCGCGACTGAAAAAAAATCAAAAGAAAAGAAGGAGTGTTCCTGGGAAGCCTTGGCGAGGTAATTTGGCGACCAAAAAAATTTGGCCCTGAAAAACTGTTGAATAATGACCAAATATTTTTCCTAGCTAAAATTTGATTATAGATGCTCTATTTTCTTGTAGTAAATAAAAGAAAAGAAATAAAACTTAAGTATCTCTAAATTTCCATTAAACTATAATATAATTCCCACAACCATATAATTAATTTACCTAAACCAAATCAGTTTTTTCGCCTTTTTTTTTTAATCTTTTTTAAGGAAGAGGTGGAGTTTAATCCTTCATCTTCTCAAATATGAGTTAGGCATTTGTCAACAGATAGGCTATTTCTATTTATTTATATATATATATATATATATTGGCTATGTAAGAGAATGGCCATTCAACGACCCCTAAATCTATATTTGGGCTTGTTCGGTTGCATAATGCTATGTTGGTTGGCATAAGTTTGTCTTTTTCATAAGCAAAGTTTATATGAAATAGGAGTTCTTTATCTCCTTAGCTTTATCCTCGTATTTTATTTTCCGAGCTAGAACTTTGAAGTTTTAAATTTGAAGTTCTTGCTGGAATTCTTGGAGGATTTGGTGCTGCTACTGATAAAGAAGTAGAGTTAGAGTGAAAGTCTCTTATCTCGACATAAGAGTATTAGAAACTATTTATATGGAGGGATTCTGGCGATTATTTTTAAGAAGTTGGGAGTGCATACACATATGATAGCAGTGAGAGAGTTCGGGTATTTTTCAAAAGTTTTATTTGCTGAAAATCAATTTGCAATTATACCGGGTTGTGTCACTGAAATTCAGCCTACACTATTCTATTTTCAATGTTGAATTATAATAGTTAGTGGGTTGGGTTTTATAGATTGCTTCTAGAAATTGCACAGATGCTGGGGGCATTAGACCTAGTGTTGCTAGTTTAATACGCAACTAGTTGTGTGTCAAACAATCTGTGTTAGTTGCTGGTATTGGAACTATGTTCTTGTTAGAGTTGTACAACTATTGACTTTGTATTTCTCTTATGATAGTGAATTAGGTCAATGATCATGGCCCCACAAGTGTAGGCTTGCATAGCTGAACTGTGTTACTAATTCTTCCTGTCAGCGTTAGTTTTTGTGTTAACTGTGTTTACAACATCATTGTTTAGTTAAAACAACACAGACAAATTTTCAGAATTTGATCTTGAGTGATTTAATACTATTTTAATGTGTGTTAAGAGTATTCTCGACCTTTCAAGTGGTATCAGAGCCAAGTCACCTTGGAATTTAGATGCACACAGCTAGATGAGATTCTATAAGCTAGGTTGAACGACAATGTTAGTATGGGTCAGATCAAAGAAGGAGGATCGTCTGTCAGGCCACTTTTATTAGAAGGAACAAATTATGTATATTAGAAAGTACGAATGAGAATTTTCATTCAATCTCTTGATGACGATGTATGTGTACCATTGAGTCTGGGTAGAGAAAGCCTATAAGAGCCACTTATGATATAAAATCCAGATGTGATTGGTCACTCGAAGAAAAGAAAAATTCCTCAGCTAATGCAAAAGCTCTTAACACCATTTTTGCTGGTGTTGGTCAAGAGCAATTTAAACTCATCTCACAATATGAAACTACAAAGGAAGCTTAGGATACAATGCAAACTATTTATGAAGGATCTAATAAAGTAAAGATTACTAGATTACAGATGCTGACGAGTCAATTTGAAGAATTACGTCTGAAGGAGGATGAGACAATTGAGTTGTTCAACAACATGCTACGTGATATTGTCAACCAAGCACATCAGCTTGGAGAGGACCATGATCAAGTTAAAGTTGTTAGAAAGATATTAAGATCTCTCCCAGAAAGATCTAGAGTCAAGATTACAGCTATAGAAGAGACAAAGGATGTAACAACCATGAAGCTAGATGAATTGGTTGGATAGGTACAAGCTTATGAAATGACTTTACCAGCCCAATCAATTGGAAAAGGGGTTACTTGTCAAGTCAATAATACTGAACTTGATGATGAACTTGAAGATGATGATGAGCTGGCTTTGGTTACTAGAAATCTTAACAAGTTGATAAGACGTGTAGATTATATAAGGAAGGAGGTTATGGCAAAACCTTGAGGACATATTTGATTAAAAAGGTAAACATGATCATGTAAAGAGGAGATAAAATGATGATAGTTCGCGTGAAATGAGATGCTTTAAATGTGGTGGTTATGATTATATTCAATCAGAATGTGCAAATGTTCTGAAGAAGAACAAATCATACAACACCACTTTGGGAGATGACAACAGCAGCAGTGCACAACCGGATATTGATATCAAAGAACAAGAAAATGATGTGGCCTTTCACACACAAATCTCTTGTGAAAATCTATTGTGTTGTGTAAGTTCTATTGATTGTAATAATATGGATGTTACTGATGAATCAAACAGGAATAGGATTATAGGATAAAAACTTCAAGAAATGTACAACCTTTTGAGTGCTAAGTTGTTGAAACTAGATGAGGAGTATGTTTTGCTAATGACAATAAACAAATAGTTGTGAGGAAAAAATGAAATAATTAGTATATACTATCAAAGGCTAGAACTAAAGTTGACAATCACAACATAATTAAAAAATGTGTCGAAGAAACAAGTGTGCAGTTATTGTTCAATGTTTGGGCATGCATGGAATAGGCGCTTTAAGAGATTCAAGAATTTAAAAAGGAGAAAGCCTATTTCTAAGCCAAAGCATGTGGGTAATGTAGATCAGAAGATTCATGCATCAATGGAGTTGAAACTTGGACAAATAATAGAGTTCGGATGAAGAAACTCAAAGCTTCCAATAGAAATGAGGATAATGGCATGGTAACTTATATGGGAGAAGCTTCGAAGAATAAGTTTGAAGAGTTTGAAGGCCAAGGAAAGGCATCTAAGTTGTTCTCAATTTGTTAAATTAGCAAGGATAATTCAAAGGAACAAGTTGATGGTAAAAATGGCTAATTATGAGAGAAAAGGCACCCTACTCGCAACGGTAGCCCTGTCCCTACAGTCGCCGAAAGGGTTCTGTCAGACAATGCTGGAAAATCTCATACCTACTATTGACTGTAGGTTCCCTCTATCGTCGACGGTAGAGTTCGGCAGAAACTTGGATAATGCGATACATTGAAGGACTTCATGTTATTTGGTTTGTCTTTTGAGTTTTTAATGAAGGGTTTAATAGGTATTTTAAGTCATTCAGCTATAGGTTAGCTAGGGTTTAGACCTTAGTTTATAATATCCCATTATAACTCAACGTAAAACAACTATGATTAATTTGCTAAAATTTGAGAGAAAATTCTCCAATTGCTTCTAGGTTTCTTCGCCCTCTTAGACTAGCTTGCTAAGGGTTAATGTCCTTAGTGTTGTGAACAATTGTTGACTTTGATTGTAGAATCTACGGAACAAATTAATCATCAAAATTCCTTTCATTAGTTGATTCATAGAGTTTTCTTTCTTTGAATCAATTGTTGCTAGGTCTTCTAATTCTATAGTTGGGGTTTTGATATCTTTGTTCTTTTAATATTCTAATTATCAATCTAGGAAAGAATTTAACCTCTCAATAGTAAGTTTCTGAGACTTAGTTTCTCACATGTTTCTTATTTGAGTGTTTGAATTTAAAAATCCTTAATAGAGGTTCTTCAAAAGAAGGAGGTGATCATTGGGAAGGAGTAGAATTCAAATTACATTCATAGTGGATCTATATCAAAGTGGTATCAGAGCAACCTCCAATTGAAGTTCAATTTGAGTTTTAATTTGTTTAAATTTTTTTAAATTCATAAAAAAAAAAAAAAGTAGTACTTGATGATCTATAAAATTCCCATGAAGATCATCCAAAAACTAAGTACAAAAAAATAGATATGAATATCTATTGAAATTTTGACTAATTCATTGCGAAATTGCTTGATGTTTTGTGATGGAGATGTTCTTATTTGAGTTAGGATTCAATTGAAATAAGTTTTACTCAATTTGGAGATCAATTAATTTGTCAATTGGATTGATTTGTGAAATGTGTTTCGGATTCGTGATTGCAAAAAAAGTGTAGATAAATTCTGGCATATCTTATCTTATACTGATTCAATTAGAAAGAAAATTTGTGCTTAAATTCATCCTCATCGAGTGAGGAAGCTTCCTGAATTTATTTCATCTGATTTGAACTCGTTGATTTTGAGATATCGTCGTTTTAGTACAAGGTTGTCGTACTCTGTTTTTAAAATAATTTGTCTACTGTTTTGTTCTTTGTTTAGTCTAATTGATTTGAATTGTTTTGTTTTTTATTTCTAGTTGTTTCCTTGTGTGTTTCTAGTCTTTTGTTTATGATCAATCTTATTTGTTGGCTCAATTCCATAGATTATATTCTTTTAAAATTCATACACCTCAAATATTTGATATTTTGCCTCATTGAACACTTATCCAACTAGGTGCATTGATCGATTTGCTTGCTTGGGATTATTGCTCTAGATTTCAGTTGACTAAGAGATTAAAGGATATCATAGAGGTTTGAGTGTTGAGTATTTGAAAAAGGCAAGAGGGTGAGTATATGTTGATAAAAGCCAATTAAGAGAGTTATACACGATTTAACATTGTTTTAACGTGTGTTAAGAATATTTTCAACCTTTCATGACACACTTTTGCAACCAAAATTTTTTTTTCACAAGGTATTCAGCAAAAAAAGAAAAAACTTTTTTTTCTCAAGGTCCCACAATTTTCTGCATAAAATAATTTACTTTTACGAACTCTCATGAAAAAATTGCAAAATCAAGCTCAAATCCAAGTACTTGGATGAGGTTAGTTTTGAGATTTTTGTCTTAAATTTTATAAAAAGTGAATTGCTTGTGAGAGGAAATGTGAATCCCAAACTAAAACCTGAGATTTGATACTCTCTATCTAATCCCATCCAATGTTAGTTATAAAGGTGTAAAAAAAAAGGGGAAAATGCATTATTTACATGGGGTTTGTCTAGCATATATGTGTCTCGGATACTCACTCATTATTAATATGCTTGCAAAATATAGGTTAATATCAAAAAAGTATTTTGAACTTTGCTTATTATGTCAATTAAGTATTCAATTCTTTAAAATGATAATTAAGAGACAATTTTGCTTTTCTACTAAAATAAATTGAACAAAAACTGATAAAAGATGAGTAATGTCTGTTATGAATTAATAAAATTTAGAAAATCAATTTTACCAATCCAAAGGAGAAAAGTTGATCATCAAAATGAAGGGAAGAAATATGAAAATAAAAAAAAAACGATCTCTTTCCAATACCATCAAAACACCAAATATCACCAAATTCTATCAGAAGAAAAAAATGGTGTATTTCTTTCTCTTCCTTCCCCAAACCCTCAAAAATCATATACCGAAACTTCATCAAACCATATTGTTGCTTTAAAAAACCCTTCTTTTACTTGCAATCAACTGTAAGGGGTATTTTAAGAATTAAAAAGTTCTAACCTCCAAAATTAGTGAAATTATCAAAAAAATACTGTGATGAGGGTTAATACCAAAAAAGTATCCTGAACTTTGCCCATTGCAAGAGTATCTTTTCGGTAATTACACAAATTTATTTGTATATTTATTTCCTCCATTTTGATGATTCGCTTCCCTTCTATAAAAGGGTAAAGTTGGTTTCCCAATTTTATTAGAGCATAACAGACATTACTCATTTCCGATTAGTTTCCGTTTAATTCATTTTGCTAGAAAAGAAAAATTGTCCTCTAATTATCATTTTCAAAGATTGGGTACTTAATTGATATAATAGATAAAGTTCAAATTATTTTTTTGATATTAACCCTAAAATTTATTATAATTGGTAATTTAAATCAAAGTATAGAAACACGAATAACATAATTTAATACATGTTAAGAGTTTTAAAGATGGAGACATACACATTATCCATAACAAGATTTTGCAGTACATAATAAGCAACACGCATTTCCAAGTGTTTCCTTTTCATTTTAAAAAAATCTAATTAGTGTAATTAATTTCTTTGTCTCTTTCCACATTCTTCTTTTTCTAATAAATTGACCATCACTCGTCAGTTGTATATTTATGCAGCTAATTCTGTCCCTATGGCTACACACTCTGGATTCCTTGCCAAAATTTCATCTCCTCTTTCAACTGATCAAGAAACCAAAAAAACCAACAATAATAATATTCCTAGCCAATATTATTGGCCCAAAAAAGATCTAATTCCTTCACAACAACAGCTTCAAGAATCCGTTGTAGATCTAAAAGGTTTTTTTCTAGGTGACAAAGATGAAACGCTTTATGCAGCAAAACTTGTAAGAGAATCTTGTCTGCACCATGGAATCTTCCAAGTTATAAACCATGGAGTTGATTCTGATCTTATTAGAAAAGTTCATCATCACGCTAAGGCTTTTTTTGTTCTTCCTTTATCTGAGAAATTAAAGCGTGAACCACTTCCCGGTAGCCGGTTTGGTTATTCTTTTGCCCATTCTTCTCGGTTTGTCACTAAATTGCCATGGAAGGAGCTTATTACTTTTCCATTTCCTTATATTGGAAATGATTCTGTTGTTGTCGATTTTTTCGAATCAAAGTTTGGTGAAGAATTTCAAGAAACGGGGTAAGTCTAGACGAACAGAATTATTCTATCATGAAACGCGTTTTTGTGAACCAAAAAATTTCAATTTTATATTATGTTTATTACAAGTTGTACATTTCTTAAAAAATACAATTGAAACTCTAGTCTACAAAGATGAAGCTTTTTTTTTTTCTTTTTTTTTTTTTATCACTATAGTATGATTTTTTTTTATTTTTTTAGGGTGGTGTTTCAAAAATATTGTGAGGCATTGAAGAAATTATCACTTGTTCTAATGGAGATTATTGGAATTAGTTTGGAGTTGGATGGAAACTATTTTAAAAAATTCTATGAAGATGGTGGTGCTATTGTGAGGGCTAATTGCTACCCGATTTGTCCAGAACCGGGTTTAACACTTGGAGTCGGACCGCATCATGATCCAACATCTTTAACTATTTTGCATCAAGATGATGTTGGAGGTCTTGAAGTTTTGGTTGATGACAAATGGAAATCAGTTCGACCAAGAAATGATGCCTTTGTCATAAACATTGGTGACACTTTCTCGGTACCCTTCTTCATTTTAGTTTTTTAGCCTTTTTTTTTTTTGGGGGTCATGTTTTTATCAAGCTTTCATTAACCCTCTTCATCTCACAAAATTGGGAAAATTTTGTTATGTAAAAAAGTTCATGTCCCCAATTATAATGAATTTCTTGGTTTGTATTACATCATATATATCTTTCTTGTTATTATTGTCTTCATATATAATTCATATATAATTGAAGATTTAATTCACAATTAGGAGTGACGTGATTTAATATAGGTCCATAGTTCATGAGTGAGAATATTGATCGAGTTCATAATATAAATTTTCATAAAATTGCAAGAAAGACAAAAAAATTGATAATACCCCCTTTTAATTAATAGTGAATAAGAATAGAATAAAAGGGCAAGACAGTCGTAAACATATATATATACACGTAAAAGAAATGTAATTGTTTTTTTTTTGTTTGTAGACATTTTCTTCCTTCAGGTTTGATCTCAATAATTTTTACAATTTAAATATATATATATGGGTGTGTCTGTCACATTTTAAAGTTTAACGTCTGATTTGGTCTTGACAGCAACATTAATATGAATCTTGCTAGTGATTGATCAAGTGTTTATTTTGATGGTGCAAGGCAATAACAAATGGAATGTACAAGAGTTGCATGCACAGGGTAATAGTGAACAAACATCAAGATAGAATATCATTGACATATTTCTTGAACCCAAAAGAGGACAAAGTGATAAAGCCACCGGAAGATCTGATTATGAGCAGCAGAGAAGATGATGAGCCAAGAAAGTACCCTAATTTCACGTGGTCTGATTTCCTGGATTATACTTTCAAGCACTATAGAGCAGATGGAGCAACCTTCGAAAACTTCACCAATTGGCTTTTATCTTCCAAGACATCATCATACTATTCTCTCCCTCTTTCCAATTAAAAAGTACTCTTTTAGATGTATCTTGTCATGCATATGCCTAGCTACTCTCTCCCTCTCTCTCTCTCTCTCTCTATCTGGGGAAGTTATAATAATAAGACTTGTTTATCTTACTAGAATCTTTCTCATGCTTCTTGTCTTCAAAACATGTGTGTACAACGTTCATCTAGTGCATTTTTTATGAATTAATTCTTATTTAGTAGATCAATTATTCAGAACAAAAATCCCACGTGAAGATTGCCAATTAATATTGTAGAGGATTGCCAATTAATATTGTAGAGGATAATGATGGATATATTGGGAAGAGAAGAGAAAAGTAGATAATATATAGGAACAATAAGAATGATATATATATATATATATATATAAGCGCAAATGTAGAGTTTGGAATTATATTACCACTTGTACTTTTGCTATACTACCGCAAGCATAAATCTTGTAATCAAATTTTTTCTTTTTCTTTTTTTTTTTCTCAAACAAATAGTAGGAATTCTCAATACTTTTCTTTTTTTTTTTTTACTACAAGGGGTGTAGTTACATAGACAAAAAAATGTAGACAATAACTTTTATAATCCAAGAGAGTTGAAATTGGGAGACATGATTAGTTTTTACCACACACAAGACCTTACATCTAGAATTTTCAATGTCTAATGTCTAATAACTAAAGTATACATACTATGGTTTATATGATTCTTTTATATAACTTACATGAATAATTAATCCATATTAATTTGAAGCACTATTTACATGTCTTTATAAACAAAAAGACAAAACCCATTTTACACCTATGTTGGTAAGAATATAGATAATATAATTTAACGTTAGTCTTTATATTATTCTGACGAAGTAATTATTCAGTATTAATAAAACTTGTAATTAGTAGTTTAAAGGTTTTAAATTAGAACAATATCCTATTTGGATGATTTAAAAAATTGTGTTTAGTTTTTCTCTGGTGTGAGGTATTTAATGGAGTAACGGAGATCCTAGAATAAATGGAAATTGAGTAGATTATTATAATGGTGATGGGAAAGTATAAATATTTGGCCAATAAAAGTGGTGGTGATGGACCTGCAGGTTTATACTATATAAAAACAAACAAACATCACTGCATGAGGTTTGTCTGTGTGCTCGTAGAAGATGACAAGCAAAGATGGATATGATGCCAAAACTAAAGACAAACAAAAACATTTACTTTTAGATCGGTTAGGTGGCTGAGATTTGGAGACAAATGACCTAATTTGTTTGCATTGGTAGATACCACATAATGAATAGTAGACAAGATATGGAGAGAGAGAGAGAGAGAGAGAGAGAGAGAGAGAGAGAGAGAGAGAGAATGAACTATAAGCTAAATATAAAAGACTAAGAGACAAATAGTTGAAGGAGTTACACGAAAATCATTCGGTAAAATCTAAACATACTCCCACAAAGTTGAATTTTAATTAATGCACATAATGGCATAAAAATTTGAAACTTCTACTTAGGCAAAAAGTAAAAAATAAAAAACTGTACTTACTAAAATCTGTTTAAACTTAACTGGGAAGACGGAAAAAGATAATTAAGAATGCGATAAATTATGAAGTCCAGAGTATAAGTTGAAGAATGTGAAATTTAAGTAATTTGCAAAGCGCACTCGATCAACTCATAATTTGGCTGCTTTTATTTTAACTTTTTCATTTTTGTATAATATCATATTTCACTATTATACGTATTTTTTATTTGCCATATGACGAAAATAGGGTAATATTTAATTAGTTTTTTCTTAATTATTATATATATGTCTTTCTAAAAATAAAATTATCAACCGCTATTTCAATTTTTCTTAGGAAAATTATACAAGTATAAATGATTAATGAATGTCTTCCCATATTCTTTCCCTAATGACTTAAACTATTATTAATTAAGTGACAAATTGGTTTAGAGATCAGAACAATATAGTATTTAGCCTAAAGGCTTGTGCAATGCAATGCAAGGAAAAGACTTTGTTAGGAAAAAAAAAAAGAAAAATTAGGTATTTTACTAACAAAGAAAAATTAATTACTCTATAAAAAAAATGTCAAATGTAATCATTTGAAAGTGTTACAAATATAAAAAATCAATAAAAAAATATAGACTAAATGTCTTACAGTGTAAATACATAATATTTTATCTATCAAATAGTATCTACGAACGTCAAGTACCCTCAACTGCAATAACGACTTAGCTAAGATTCTCCTCAACTTCATTGTGGAGTACCCAGTAAGATTTGATCAATCGAGACTCTTCAAAAACTATCTTCCAAGTTATCCTAAGTAATGTGTCTCTTTGACATTGTCTAGTGTTTGCTTTTCTGATATGGGGCCTGAGCCAAGGGGAAAGGGAAGGATGAAAAGACTCAGTGTTCCCCATCCGGAAGGGATAAAGGACGATTTATTCAATCACATTTTGAGAAAAAAATATTATTTAATAACATACTTTTTCACTACCATCTTTAAAAAGTTTCCGGAATGATTCAATATTTTTTATTAAAAAAGAAAATGAAAGAATTTAAAAATGTCTAATGATTCATAATACTTCTAGAAACACTCTTTTCAATACCCTCCTCCCATCACCACCAAAAAAAAAAAAAGCCTTCCTCCTCCCCAATTCCTCCGAGGAAAAAAAAAACTAGAAACCGTCCTCTTCCCAATTAAAAAAAAAAACAAACAAACAAACTAGAAACCATCTTCTTCCCAATTTCCCTAAGAAAAACCCTAAATCTTCCTCACCATTCTCTAAAATTGTCATTTTATGCTCCTTAAAATTAAGCAAAAATTTATAACTAATTTTACGTGATCCGCCTTCTTCTAGTACCCCACCCCACCTCTTTCCCGTTTCCTTCCCCAGCTGCCCTAAAAATAGGGCCTTACCCTCGCCCCGTCCCACAAAAGAAACTCCTCTCCACCCAAAAGAAAAAGAAATCCAAGGCCTAACTAAACGATGTGCCGATCCTTCCTTCGAATGAAGCTACAACAAGTTTCAAATAATTCATAAGCCAAATAATAAACAATTCATAAAAATCCTACGCCACCTAAATAAAAAAATTACATTATATGAAACTATCTAAATGTTAGGCTTTGATTACATGGTAAACTTGACCTAAATTAATCATGACAAAAATGTAAACAAAAATCATAGCATTACAAATTACCTTTTGATTGGTAATGAGACAGATCTAATCGAGTATTCACCCACCTCCAATCCATCTAAACTCGTTTGACTCTAGTTTAACTGCAACAAGTTTCAAATAATTCATAGGCCAAATAATAAACAATTCATAAAAAATCCTACGCCACCTAAGTAAAAAAATTACATTATATGAAACTATCTAAATGTTAGGCTTTGATTACATGGTAAACTTGACCCTAAATTAATCATGACAAAAATGTAAAAAAAAAATCATAGCATTACAAATTACCTTTTGATTAGGAATGGTAGTGAGACAGATCTAATCGAGTATTCACCCGCCTCCAATCCATCTAAACTCATTTGACTCTAGTTTAACTAGAGATTCTATTGGAAGATGAGTTTTAAATTTGTACTCAAAGTTGGGGATGAGTTGGGGATAGGGATCAGGTTCTCCCTATCTCTACCCAATCTCATCCTCGCCTATCCTTATTTTATATATATATATATACATATATATATATATATATATATTAAAGAGCAAAAAAAAAAAAAAAACTAACATTATCTTAACCTAAGTCTAAGTGTCTCAATCTAATCCTCTCAGTCTCGGCCTCTCCCTCTGCCCTTACCCACTCAGCTCTCAACTCAACTGTCCCATTCTCACCATTAGGGATTTTTTAGCATGCCTATTAATATTTTGTGTTTAACAGGGTTAATAAAAATGAAATATCTAATTTTTCACTTGGTCCCCAATTGCCCAGTGGATTTTGCGAGAATGGATTAAGGATGGAGCTAAATTTTATTTTTAATGGCAGGGATGGCTTGAGGATGAGTTTTACTTACAGGAAATTTGGTTGGGATGAGAATAAATTTTATATCTAAACACAAGAATGTGTTAAAGATGAAAACAAAATGAGAAGGTTGGGATAGGCCCCGGGAATCAGTGTACCCAACCTGCCAATTGCCATGGCTACTTTTGATGTCTATTTGATTTATAAGACGACTTTTTTATTAAAATCAAAATATAGCAACCTTTATCATAAAATGATAGTAGGAATAGAAAAATTCAAATTATTTATTCAACCCAAATACTTTACAAAACCTTTAAAAATCGGATCTCCAAAATAGATATTCCTGACAACCCAACCCAAATTTGCACTTGTACCACCAAGTACGGTGTTTGAAAAGTTATGAAGCACAAACGAAAGGCTTCTTCCGCCTCCTCAATTTTTTCTATTTTTTTTTGCCTAAATCTTTATAAGTAGTAATTATTTTTTTTAATTAGCCGATGTCGGATTTTCATTCTCAACGCACCTCTCACGCTCTCTGATCATTTTTGGATCTGATACCATGTTAGAATTTTTTAGGCATTTTTTGGGCTTGGACCTAACTTGTCCCAAAAGGTACCTCAAGAGGAGAGCACTACCAAAGTCTTTATAAGTAGTAATTATTTTCTTTAATTAACTGAGATTTTCATTCTCAACAATTTCTCCTCTTTCAGGTGATATAAAAACTCAACCTTTAATATTAACCTTCAACAAAAACAAAAACCCTATTAAAAAGGGAGGGAAAGAAAACTTTAAATTAATAAATAAAATAAAATAAAAACAAGAAGGAAACAAAGATTTGAATTAGAAAGGCCTCATTTGAATAAAACAATAAATGGCCAGAAAGGAAATGGAAAAATTCTAACTTTCTCTCTTGAAAGTATGAAAAGTATAATCTAATAGTCCTTACCTTTTGAGATCATAGTCCTTAACTCATTGCAAGATCATTCCTGTAAATTTTCAAAACAAAAAAGACCTTCAATTAATTAAGAAAATATATAAATTTCTATGTAACGTAGTTTTTCTTTTAAAAAAATCACATTTATGTCTAAATGTAGATTGTTTCTAAAAGAATATTTAAGAAAATAGATGAAAAGGAAAAAGGGATGGAAAGAACGCAAAACCTATACCCATGCAAAGAGAATGAAGAGATTTATCACATTACTTGGCCTCCTTTTCTACGATATTTCCTCTTCATTTACTAACATCAGTACATCATAGAAGTTATAACACAATTAAACGACATATAGGAAAAAAGAAATATGATGTCTTTTTGGATAGAAATTTAAAAGAGAGGAAATTGAAAGTTTCCAGTGGGGAGAACAATCTTGTATTTTCTGTCTCATTAATGTGAGAATAATGTACAATTTATAGATTTGTCCAAGTGACAAATCCTAAGCAGATTAGAAATAGAAGTCCTAACTAAATACAACTAGGAAACACAATTATACACAGTTTAGGATTAATAGTAATCCTATTTTAAATATATGTCTAACACTCCCCCTCAAGTTGGAGCATGAAGGTCAGAAATGCCCAACTTGGAAGCTAATCGATGAAAATGTGTCGGATGAAGTGCTTTAGTAAGAATATCGGCAGGTTGCTCTTCAATTCGAATATAGGCAGGATAGATAAAACCGTCTTGAAAAGCATCACGAACAAAATGACAATCTATTTCAATGTGTTTAGTGCGTTCATGGAAAATAGGATTTTCAGCGATATGAAGAGCAGCCTGGTTATCACAATGCAATGGAATGGGGCGAGTGACAGGGATATGAAGATCTCGCAGGAGAATAGATAACCATTTAAGTTCACATAAAGTCATAGCCATAGAGCAATATTCAGCTTCGGCAGATGAACGAGAAACAGTATGTTGTTTCTTTGTCTTCCAAGAAATAGGGGACCCACCAAGAGAGATAAAATAACCAGTGAGAGAGAGTCGAGTTATCGGGCAGGTGGCCCAATCGGAGTCACAATATGCAGTTAACCATACCTACGGAGAGCGGTGGTGAGTTTGGAAAACCAACATCGAGGGGCTTGGCGAAGACCATATAAGATTTCTTTAAACGACAGACTTGTCCTTTGTAACAGGTACGAAATCCTGGAGGTGGTCGCATATATACTTCTTCTTGTAAATCTCCATGCAAAAATGCGTTGTGAACATCCATTTGATGGATAGGCCAGTTGCGAGCAGTGGCAACGGAAAGGAGAGTACGAACGGTGACCATTTTAGCAACGGGAGCAAAGGTGTCTGTGAAATCAATACCTGCCATTTGTGTATTTCTCAAAATTACCAAGCGGGCTTTATATCGCTCGATGGTGCCATCGGCTTTGTACTTTATTCGGTAGACCCATTTACTCCCCAGTGCACGTTTTCCAGGAGGCAAGGATGTTAAAGTCCATGTACCATTTTGTTCAAAAGCATCAATCTCTTGACGCATAGCAGTGCGCCAGAGAGGATTAGAAACTGCCTCAGAATAAGTGATAGGCTCGAATTCCCGTTGCTACAGATGCTAAAAATTGCCTGTGTGTATTAGAAAATTTACTATAGTCCACAAATTTTGTTATAGGATAAAGGGACGTACCTGAGAGGTCCGAAGAGGGTGAGATAGCAGAGGAGGAATAGGATATAGAGGACTTCTATATGGCATTGCAATCATAATCTTGGAGCCGAGTCAGAATATGTTTAATTCGAGTGCTTCTTCTTGGTGCATTAATTGGCGGATTGTCTTGCGGCAAGCTGGCAGGATTATCATCCGGAAGTGGGTTATAAGTTGGCTCAATGTTTGGTTCGTCGCAAGAAGGCGGATGTGGATTGCTATTTGGGCTAGTTTGGAGTGGGGCTGCTGGAGAGGTTGGTGGTGGGCTTTGCTGAACTGGGCTGCGGGGTTGTGGGTGTGGATCAGGGTGTGAAAGTGGAGGTGGGCTGTGGGAAGGGTATAGTGGAGCTGGGCCGTGGGTTAGTGGGCTGCGGGAAGGGGTTGGTGGATCTGGGTTTGCAGGTGGGCTGTGGGTAGGATTTATTTGATCTGGGCTAGGTGTGTTATGTGCTAAACTCCCCTCCTCTTGCATACAATGTTGCTTGGAGCCCAAAACTTGTTTCCCAAAATTGTAAGATTGTGTGAAGTCTGTAGAAATGGAAGTACCTGATTTTTCGTGGAATGGAAATTTTGTTTCATCAAAAATCACATCTCGGGACACAAGGAATTTTTCTGTTTGCAGGTCATAAAATCTCCATCCTTTCTTATGAAGAGGGTAGCCAAGGAAGACACACGGTTTGCTACGGGCTCGAAATTTATCTTTTGGGATATCGTGGTTATGAACATAAGCTAAGCACCCAAAAGTTTTGATGTGAGAGTAGGATGGTTTCTTATCGTATAGCAATTCATAAGGAGTCTTACCTTGTAACAATTTTGAGGGAGTTCGATTAATGAGATAGCCAGCCGTCAAAATGCATTCTCTCCAAAACTTTATAGGTAAATCTGCTTAAAATAGTAATGCCCGAGCTACATTTAAGATATGGTGATGCTTGCGTTCAACTCTTCCATTTTCTTGTGGTGTGCCAGCAATAGTAGTTTGGTGGATTATGCCATATTTAGCAAGATACGACTTCAGGGGTGCAAATTCTGTCCCATTATCGCTACGGATTGTCTTGACAGTTTTGTTAAATTGGGTTTTGATCATGGTAAGGTAATCTTGAAGAATAGAGGCAACCTCACTTTTCTCTGATAGTAAATATATCCAAATAGCCCTAGAATAATCATCTGAGATAGTAAGAAAATATGAAGCACCTATAGTGGATTTGGATTTATATGGGCCCCATAGATCGCAATGAATTAGGTCAAAAATTGTAGATGCTTTATTGATGCTAAGAGGAAAACAATCACGAGTTTTTTTGGCACGTAGACAAATATTACGAGGTAATGTTCTAGTTGTAGAGTCTTTAGAATTACCCAAAAAATGATTGACGACATAATCTGAAGGATGTCCCAACCGTATATGCCATAGTGTGCTTGAATCAAGGACTATGCTAGAAAAGGTGTATAATTCCTTCAATTCCATAGGTTTGTAGAAGAAGATCCCATTCTTCTGCTCACCCACTCTAATCGGCCTCATCGAGATACGGTCCTGTATAAAACAAAATTTGTCAGAGAGTGTTATAAAGCATGGCAAATCTCTTGCCAATTGAGACAAAGAAATTAAATTGCATGGGAGTTCAGGAATTAGCAACACTCTGTGGAGTTGTAATGTAGGACTGAAAGAGAACATTCCTTCGTGCACAGCAAAAGTTTTGGCACTGTTAGGTAATCCAATAATATGCGGACAGATAGGATGTATATTTTGTAAAAAAAATTTCCTACCAGTCATATGGTTAGAACACCCTGAATCTAAAATCCAAAAATTTTTCATACCAGATAACTTTTCAAATTGCATATTATTTGAGGTTTGGAGGGCAGTCAACAGGGTTGACCACTGGTCAACAGTCAAGGCTGGTAAGGGGCCCGGGCCCGGCCCGGCACTGTAGATCGGCCCGCCAGGCCCGTGGTCTTCTTCTTCTCCAGCGCCGCCGGCGATTGCTGGGATTTTCCGCCGCCGCAATTGTTGCAGAATAGGCCCACGCCTTGGTCGATCTTCCTCCATCGCGCGGTCTGGACGTCGGCGGTGGCTGTCTGACGCCTCGCCCAGGCCCAGATCGGCCTCTTCGCCAAGAGCTGTGATTCGCCGGTGAGAAGCCGCGACCGGCGAGCTTGGGAGGATTCCGAGGCCACCAATCCGGATAGCCAACAAGCTAGAAACATCCGGTGACATCGTGGCCGGCGCGTTTGCAGTGGGAGCAGAAATTTGAGGCAGAAAAATTTCTGCGAATTTTTTCGGTTTTGGCGGCGGCGGCGGCTCCAGCGGCGCCATCGCCAAAATAATCTTCTTTTCGTGTCGAATTTTTGTGATGTTCTTCTTTACAGATTTGAACAAGAACGGTACGTAATTTGGGTATAGGTTCTTGTTGGATCATATAGGAACGAACAGTGCCATAAATTGCAATATTTAATCCCATTAAAAATTCGAAAACCTTCTCGTTTTCTCTTTCTTTTATGATAAAATTCAACAGATCTGTGTCTGTGCTAGGCGGAAGTTGAGTATAGTTTCTATTTTGTCGCATACCTTTTTTTAGACATGAAAAATACACGTGTACTGAATCACCTCTTTGCTTACAATTTGCCAATGCTGCTTTTAATTCATATATTCGTGGGCCGGTGCCAACTAGAAATCGTTCCTTCAAGTCTATCCATAATTCATCAGCTCTCTCTGAATGATATATGGTGGATCGGAGAGAGGGTTCGATAGTATTGAGAATCCAAGAGTTTACAAGATTATTGATCTCCCACCATTCTTCTTCTTTATCTGGATCACCTTCAGGAATTGGAATTATTCCATCAATGAATCCCAATTTCTTCTTCGATCTCAAGGCCATGCGCATGGCTCTTGCCCATTCTGCATAATTATTATCTGTTTCTGTCTCTTTCAACTGGACCGTTGTTAGAATCAATCCAGGTCCATCAGTGGATGCCACATAATAAGCATCTTTCTTTATTCTGTGAACATGGCTTTCTTCCACCATGTCATTATCAACATTGCCAATATTGTCGTTACTCATTTTGAGAAATTTCAGACAATTGGCTCTGATACCATGAAAGTTTCCAGTGGGAAAAACAATCTTGTGTTTTCTGTCTCATTAATGTGAGAATAATATACAATTTATAGATTTGTCCAAGTGACAAATCCTAAGCAGATTAGAAGTAGAAGTCCTAACTAAATACAACTAGGAAACACAATTATACACAGTTTAGGATTAATAGTAATCCTATTTTAAATATATGTCTAACAGAAATCGTATATATATTTATTGGAAGGTACCTTTTGAAGTGAGTTAGGCATAAACTCAAAATTTTAACAATATTTCTTCTGGGTGCTTCTTCACATGTCTGTAATCGGTCAGAAATCTTTCTAAATAAATAAAAAATTAGAAAAATACACTTTTTTACAAACTGATTTTTTAAATAAGATTTTTAAAAATTTTAATAATCTTCGTGCAATTTACAAAAGCCCCAACAAAATAACAATCAACTTTCATAACCAATCTAGCATAGAAACATACTAAAATTGAAACCAATCTAACATATTATTACCAACATCATTCAACATTTAAAACACTCAAACAAACATCTCATGTAAATACATCTAAACCATCAAACATCTAAAGTATCAAACAAACAAAGTAACACATATCTAAAGTATCAAACATCTATAACTATTATGAGGGTGTGCCAGAGAAGGGGGGATGATCGCTCGAAAGAGGGTCATGTAGTGCAGCATCAAATAGGGCGTCCTCCTTTGGGAGAAAGGGAAAGAGTATAAAACGGATCAAACTACACACCAATCTTCCTAGCAAAATTCTCCATGTAACTGGAGAATTGGTCCTGATCATGCTCCATGTAGCCCATCAATGTCTTCTACGTCTAAAGGTAGCAGTCGTGGGTAGATACAGAAGAAATAAAAGTCGTCAATGACGAGTTGCTGCTGTCCTGGCTCCCCGCTGCGATGGCTACAGACTGTCAATTAAAACTATAGATATGAACTTTATTGATGCGTCCAGTAGCCTCGAACATCAAGCGTAATCGCTCGAAGCCAGTGTGCAGTCTTTGCAGCCACGCATTCTGCATTTGCCTTTAGTTCTAGGAATTTACTCTACAAAAAAGCCAAAAAAGTTATTATTAAAGAATTTAAGAATAAATGACACTATCAAACATTATCCAAAACTCGTCAGAATGCAAATCAATCCATTTCTCCTTATTTTCTCTCTTTCCTTGCTGATGAAGGAAGACGTACAAATCCGATTGTTTGAAATTATAGCCCATTTTTCCCTTCTGCAAAATTAAGAAAGGAAACAAATATTCTTTTAGCACCAAATAAGTCTAAATCAATTTAGAATATGGTAGGGCGTATCGAGACTTATAAGTGCAAATCATGCATAATTTCACATAAAAGTATTATACTTATAAGAAATTAACATCATTTTATAAGACTTATAAGAAACTAATATAATTTTAGCGCAAAATAATTGAACATCATTTTATAAGACATATAAATAACTATAATATTCTAGTAGCACCGAATAATTCAACACCAAATAAGACTTATACGAAACTAATATCATCTTAGCGCCAAATAATTTAACACCAAATAAGATTTATATGAAACTAACATCATTTTATAAGACTTATAAGAAAATAATATCATTTTAGCACCAAATAATTTAACACTGAATAAGACTTATGAGAAAATAATATTATTTTATAGGACTTATATGAAACTAATACCACATATTGGCACCAAATAATTTAACACCAAATAAGAGTTATAAGAAACTAACATCATTTTATACGACTTACCCCCTCAATAAAGGACAATGACCCTCCAGTGTTTTTACCGGGCCTTAGGGCACTACACCCCTCCTTGCATTTCCTTTGAGCCATCTCTTACTTCTTTTTGTACTTAGGCTCATTCCACTCCTGCTGAAGATCAGTGTAAAATCATACCGCCATCCAATTAGGCCTCTGTTTGTCTTGAAAAATTCCATACATATTGTCCTTATAACGCTTAAATGTTGGACTATGAAATGCGTCTCATATCTATGTATGATGTGTTGGGTCTCACCGGAATTGTTTCTGCAATAACAAGTCAGAAATTGCAAATACAAGTCAAATAACGTTACATATAGTTAAAATCTTAATCGACACTTAGTAAATTAAACTCTTACACTAAACTCTCTGAACTACATATCTTCTTCATGATTGTATTCCAGGTTATGTTGTAATTAGCATAAGCACCGACGAAATGCTGCTGAATTAAAGCTGAACTGACCGCAGCACAGCCCGACTGCTTAGAGAAATTGCTAAGAAAAATCAATTTATATAACTTGTAAGTAAAAAACAACAAATTTATATAACTTGTGAATTTTAAGTGGATTGTTTAATTTTAATGTTTAATGTTTAAGTAGCTACATTTACTTTGTGACTTTTAAGTATATTGTTTAATTTTAATTTTAAATTTTAAGAAGCTACATTTACATATTATCACTATCAAGAGATATTAAGGTATTTCAAAATCAATTCCAATCATAACGTTCATATATAAATTCTTCTTATTCATTTATCAGAGGTCGATACTATAATCTTGTGACCATCAACTACTCGATGCACAGACGAGGGGCAAGAAGAAAACGATGGGCCGGCAAAAGACAGATATGTGGCAGAGTGTGGGCCCCCATAAAGATGACAAATTATTCATAACAAAAAAATAATTATATAATTAAGAGTCTGGACTCCTCCATAATAACGACAAAGGAAGAAAATGTAATTGCATAATACATACCTCTATATATCGAACAGTAAGCGATGTTCAAAGTCTTGAAAATATGCCTAAACAAAGGTACACAAAAACAGAAGAAAAAACTTAATTTCAAGATTAATCTATGTGCTAAAACAAAGATACACAAAAACATGTAATAAATTCCTATAAGAAGATTACATAATGTTTTATCTATATATAAATTCCAAATATATATACATATTATGTGTATATATATGTATATATATGTATATAATGTTTTATTTATTAATTTTTTTAAGGGAAATATAAATTTTGTCCCTAAATTATACTGATATCAAATGAAAAATGAGAGCTCCATCTTTAATAAGTCTAATTTAAATACAACTTAGTTCTTTTACACACATATATTAGGTACATATATTAGGTGAGGAAAACATATATAGCACTATGTACTGCTTAGCATTCATGAGAAATATTATTTCCTTAATTATTACACTTATGTATATATAAGTAAGGGAATACTTGATTGGCTACCCAAAACTCTTTTATCTTGACGTTATACGTAAGGATCAAACTCTCCCAAACTAGTGGACTCATGAATGATAATCTTAATAGATGACTTCAAAAAATATTTGTGAACTTATTAGTTGCTCTTTGCTCTTACATTGAGCAATAAGGGTTAAAAAAGGACAATTCACTTATTTTTAAAACTATTGTTTTTAAGACTAATTAAAGAGTCGAACAAAAGAAAAGAGAGAAAAAAGCTCTTCAATCTTAGTTCTCCGATTTCTAGATCCTTGAAAGCACAAAAATACTTTGTTAGGATGGAATTATGTAGCAAAGGATTGCATTCTTGAATATGATTAGTTTA
Source organism: Catharanthus roseus (assembly GCA_028651295.1). Lineage (NCBI taxonomy): Eukaryota > Viridiplantae > Streptophyta > Magnoliopsida > Gentianales > Apocynaceae > Catharanthus > Catharanthus roseus. The sequence continues at coordinate 13,177,178 of JAPQWS010000168.1, read as the reverse complement.
GACAGTACTTTGATTAGAGACATTAGTAGATGAAACATTGAGCTCCATATACCTTCTTCATATTTCTTCTCATTGCATCAAGGTAAAATATTAACAATTACTATTGTATCTGGTATAGATTTCTTGATGAATTTACAGAAAGTTGGAGGCTGATAGATTCTTTGTGACAAATATTAATGCAAAAACTTATACAGAGAAAGGATTAGAATGGGTTAACTAAATGGAGTAATTGAAAGAAGTTATCGATAGGCATTTTCTACAAATTACAAAGAAATGGATGATATGTGAAAGTGCATTTTCTGTTTGGAGTTCATCACCAACACCCAAAAAGTATATATCACTCTATTGTAGAGCTGCACCTTGATGATGATGATGATCTATGTATTCTCTGTTAAGCTTAACCCTCTGCAACCAAGTTCTTGGAAGCATTCTAGATAGAATGATTCACTATGATTGCTAACAAGATCATGGAGAGGGAGTATAAAGAAGCAATAGTTCTTCTAAAATATAATCTTTTGATGTATTGATCATTTTGTATTATGATGTTTCGAGAGATTTTAGATTTTTGGTGTAGTTTATGAATATTTTGTATTATGATGTCTCATTTTGTAAATTTAAGGAAAAATTAATATGTATTTCAATAAAGAAAAAATAATTTCTAAAAATTTTTAAGAAAAATTCAAAATAAACTGTAATTTTAAAACTAAACTAAGAGAATGAAATGGATGGAAATAATATTTAGAATAACATTAAAAAAAATATAGTTGATGGGTTTATATAAGACCATTTGTTAATAAAAAATTTGGAAAATAATTGTGGGGTCTACACAAGACCATTTGTATACAAATTTTGATGATTAGTATGGGTATCCATTGGGTACCCATCTTAGATGCCCAATGAACACCTATAAAATTAGTGTTTATGGTGCCATGGATATCCTTTTATGCCTATTGTCTATCTAAGTCCTCCCATTTAAATCCATTAGTCTATTGGACATGGGTGGACAATTTATCTATTAATCATGCACCCATTTAAAATTCGTCCAATACCTGCCCAATCCACCCATTTGCCACCCCTACTCGAAATTCATCAAAAGATTTTGTGCTTTAAAAATGTTAATTTATTAGTGTGGTGAGAATTTAAAGGTGAAGTAGATATGGTATCTTCCAATACATGGTTGTACATTGTTAATTAGCATTCAAAAACATTTATCTGTAATATATTTGCATGGCTAATTTTATTTAATTTACTTATAAATTTGAATTTTCATATCAATGTGGTAAAAACAATAAGCCACCACAGAAAATGTTCGAAATATACCTTAGTGAGAGAACTTTTGGTGGTGGTATTTCACAATGTTCGAAGGTCATTATGGTAGTGTTAAACAAATATATTTCATTTGTGTTAAAATAACCACTTTCTAATATGAAGTGTTTAATTTTTTGTCCAAATATGTGCTCTGTTGAATTGGAAACATATTTATTGGTTCATTTTTTTCGTTGGAACTGTAAAGCAAAAGATCAAATTTGGATTTCATTCGAAATTTATTGACTGTTGCTCGCAAAACATTGGTTGTTTGTGCAATTGCAAATTTAAATGATATTTAAAGTTGGTAATCTGTTTTGTTAGATTTATTTTACATTGTTGTTTTCATTCATATATTTTTGGTGAAAAGGCATTCAAATTACTTTGAGGGCTGGGTTGAAGAGAGAACACAAGCTAGACATATCAACATTTTCGACAGAGGAAGGTCGATGGTGTCGTCAAAAATCAAACCCGTAAGATAAATAAGTATATTTAATTTGTAATTTTGTTAAATAATGTTATACATTCTTGAAATGTAAATATTGCAATGGTACATGTGTGACAGCGGCCTTTATGTGATAAAGTTAATGGATAATATTGATGAATTGAGTTCAATATCACCTATGAGGATATGAAAACAAATTTTGATTTTTAAGGAATCTACAATTATCTAAATTATAGTCACTATGATGCAATTGTAGTCCTTTATGAGCGTGAGGATGTTTTATTTTGTCCATTATTATTACTCGGGTAATGAAGTTAGGAATGCTATCTTGGAATCATTCGGATATAAGATTAAGTAAAAACTGATCAATCTCTATTTTTGATTGGAAGACATGTAGTTTTTAATGAATAGATTTGTATTATGGACTAAGTATTTTGTTTTCCTCAATTTCAAGACAATGTTATTCAGTATTGGTTAATTTCTAGACTAAGTTCTTTCTATATCTTGTGCTTTTTTAAACATGTATTGGCATTTCGAGCAAAAATAATGGCCTCGATAATATATATATATATATATGCAACTAATTTCCCCTCAATGAACATAGACTAAAATGTGCGAGTCGGGATTTCCTATTTTCTTTTCAAAATGAAAAGGATAAATGAATATTGAGGGTGAAATGGATGAAGTGGACTCAAGTTTTTTTGTTCTTGCAAAATAGGTTTTGTCATAAAAAATAAACTCTTAAAATACAAATGATTTCATGATGCCCCTATACCTTCTTTTAGTATTTTCCATTGATGCTGAAGTAAACGAAAAAAATGATAAATTTTTATTTAAAGATGGTAAATTGTTGTGATAAATTAAACCATAATATTTAGCCAAAAAAAAAAGAAACCATAATTAAATATGGTAAATCAAACCATCTAAATTATTACAAATATCACTTCTTTTCTTACAAACCATCCAATATTTATAGATCATACTACTTACAAATCAATTTCTATTCGCACTTATTTTCTCACAAAGCCTCTAATTTTACAAATATTAAGAAAAAAGGGAATACAAATAGATATTTACCATGTCCGCTCTAAATAATATTTGCCAATTTTCATTTATTCTTTGATGAATAAATTCTTTAAGGCAGTACAAATTTTATTTTTCCGACTTCCTTGAAGAAAAGAAAAAAAATTAATTTTCATCTCGTCACCTAGAAAAACTAAAATAAATAAATGAATAAAATTTGAAAAAAGTTTGTAGCCTTGTATTAACTCTCTTCTATTGCAACGCATATTAACACTTTGATTGGTGCATTCCAGATTGCCTCCTAAATATAGCGAGTTGGTTAGTCTATCGGAATGCTTCAATCCATTTCATATCATCTTGTTTATTATATATGTCTTGACTCCATTTTGACTCCAACTTCAAACATGTGCATTCCATTTTCCAAAAATCTTGTTATACTCAACAATTCATGTCAATTGTGGTTTATCAGACTTTCCAACATAATATTTTATTTCTCCTAGGCTCACAATTTTTATCTATCTCAAAGTATAACCCTTGTTTTCGAATTTCTTTTTCAAACCAAAACACGTTCTTGTATAAACATCAACTGCATACATTTCAATAGTTGTTACATCCACTAACAGTGTACTATTAATATATTCTTTGTTTTAGCTGCAGCCTCAGTTGTTGCATTCCTATACTGCAGAATTACAAGATCAAATGCTCTGACAAATTCAAACAACTTCATTTTATCATTCAAGTGTGAGTTTGAATAAGCATTTATTTTCTCACATCTTTGAGTACTTCTCATCCCAACAAAAAGGTACCTTCTAAGGTATGATAAAGCCCAACAAGCACTGCAATTGTAAACCTATTCAACCTAAGCGTTCCTTTCAAATCCATATTACCGAACCATATTCTACTAATCATAAACAAATTGTTCTTGGCTACATTTTTTTATTTATTCTACAAAGTCATTATAAAATTCTCTTCTCATGCACACGGTTGCAAGCATTTCATTTCAAATACCAACTGCACAACCTATGTATTGCTCCAGGTATCAAGTTCTTTACAGCTTTTGGCATTGCTTTGTCGCTATCTATGAGAAACGATACAGGCGACTTCTCATCCATCGTCACAATCAATGTTGGTAAAACTCATTCATATGCACACAGACTAATCAGACAAAAGTGTGCATTGTTGTGTAGTTTCAATCCTAACAAAATTTCACTTTTAGGCAAGCACCTATCAACGTAATAAGGCAAGAAAAGTCCCCAAATTGTTAAACTCTTAGGATGGTCAAGCACTAGTACTTACTATATCTCTACTGTTTAATTAAATAAAATGTTTTTTGGAATATTTTTAAGAAGAAAATAAGTAAAAAGACAATAATCAACTAAAGAAACCAAATAAGGGTTTTAAAACAAATTTGTAATAAGAGTTTTTAAATGGTAGAATCCGCCCTACAACTATACATTAATTTTAATTAGAAAATCGTTGTAATTAATTATTAAAACTTGTTGGTTGGATCCACTCAAAAATCGGAAAAACCCTAGTCTAAGCGAATACCCTCCTATTCAACTTAACTATTTTGAAAAGAATGTCTTCTAACCCAAACCCGATTATGAATGAATTATAGGTTATAGTGATTAATTAATGATCTAAGAACCGTAATTAGTATATCTTCCCAATTACCAATTCCTATTATTCAATTAATGCCCCAGATTAAGCTTCATTTGTCAATTCCAATTAATCTTGCGAAATTATCAATCTTGCGAAAATTGGTAAAGAAACATAATAATTGAAGAACAACCAAACAAGAAATTTATATAAAACATTAACCAAGAATTCTTGGGTTCATCCCTAATTAAACACAAAACAAATTAGACACTAAATATTATTCCAAAATACAAACTCATAGACAAATTCATAAAGTAGAATAAGTTTAGGGATCTTAGGAGAAAAGATTGAAGATCCACAATCCCAGTAATTGCTAATAGAGAGTTTTGCTGCTAAAATCAGCCTCATTCTTTCCTAAAAAGGTTTGGAATCAAATTACAAGAGGGAAATGAATGAGACCTCCAAAGGAAAACATAAAAATTATGACTTTCTGGATCAAGAAAACTAGCTAGCTTTCTCGATCCAAGAAGCTTCTGCCTAAAAGTTTCTTTATTTGTTTTGTTTTTCGGATCAAGTAAATATCTTGCTTTTCTTGAGCCTTTTGGAGCCCTTTAATGGATGATTCAGGTCCTAAAGTCTCATTTAAGCTATAGATAATTCTCTTAGGTTTCCAAAATATCTTGAATTATATAGATTGGAGTAGTATTTCTCTTGTTATGTTCGTTTTATTGAAAGGTGTCAAACTGGAATGTCATGTGAGAAAGTGAATATTTGCACAATACTTTGGATGACCAGATGAACTCCGATTGAGACAAACTTTAGCTTTCTAGAAACCTCATGAAATTCTCTACTATCTCTAAGAAGAATACTTCTTTTATTAAGGCCAGTAAGGAGGTTACAAACCCTCCAGAAGTGGCATTGTTTGGCCATGGACCCTGTTTTGGACAATTTATTATTTCTTCTCCTTTTTATTTTGCTTTTATTTTCGCACCAAAGGCCTTCGTTTTGACATGTTTTTAATATATTTTCATTCTGAAGGTATCTATAACAATAAGAGAATAAATGGGGTTCTATAAACTCTATTTCATAAACATTTAAGTACAAAAACCAATAAAAAAGACAAGCTTAAAAGGATAAAAATAGACTTATCAAACCCCCTATACTTATTTTGTAAAAAAAAGAAAAAGCAACCCCACACTTAAGCTTTGATTGTTCTCGTGCAAAGGGCTAAAAGAAAATAAAAACTAACTAACCACTTTCGTAGGTCTCACGATTCCACTTTGCATGTGCAACAAGCCCTTTAAACCCCTAAGTTACTAAAGAGGACGAGTAAGGTCTCGTGAGCGTTTACAGACGATATACCCAGAAAATCACATGAAACAAACATGATAAAAGCTTTATAAATCAAACTACACAAAAACTATAACTATAAAAGAACAAAGGCATGCCACCTTCAAAACACAACCAAGAGTTACAAAAAAACCACTAAAACTCATCAAGACATAATTCAAAAGTTAACTAACACATTCAACATTCTGGATTAGCACATGAGAATCAATGGTGTGTGTGCATTATTCATGTTTAGTTTCAAAAATATGCAAAACAAAATTCAAGAAATTAACTATATGATTCACTTTATCAATCTATACTTTATATGCTTGACTTTTCCAACACCCTTCTACTCCAAGTTCTAGTTAAAGTCGTCCTTGGATTTAGGTAGGACTTTCAAGTTTGTAATATTAGAGTAGGGATATAAGTGGTTATCAAATGCAGGTAAAGGGGAAACAAAACGAATGAGAACACGAACTAATGCAACGAAAAGGGGGAATAAATTTAAAGTTATCTATAACCTTTAAGCCTCTTTAAAATCTCTCACAACCAATCTCTCGAAAAATCTCTACCTTTCGTTCAACGCTCACAACCCCATGAAACTATATAGCTCTCATCAATCACTCAAAAATCAAGGAATTATATATGTGAAAAGAAGGGAATAAAAGGTATCAAGAGATAAAAGGCTAAAAGTACTTTCTTTTGAACTCATTTTTTTCCTGTCTTTTTCTTTTCTTTCTTTCCTTTTATTCTCTTTTCACTATTTTTCTTCATCTTCCTCATCTTTTTTTTCACAAACGATTGATAAAATACAAGCTTTCTCACAAAAGGATTTCTAGTATGATCTTCCCTAGGCCTCTTTGGAGCTCAATCTTGCCCAAGAATCTTCTCTCCTCAAGAGGGGCTTGAAGGCTTGATTTGGCATTAAAATTGAAGAGTAAAAAAGGAAAATCTTGTAGGAAACAAAAAGGAAAACAAAATTCTCTATCTAGAAGAGGAATCAACAAGGATTATAAGGAATCCTCACGTATCTCTCGTTCACAAGAGAATACCTAATCCTTAACAACACTAACTAAAGATTTAGCATCTTTAGGGAATATAGAATTTGGATTGAACAAGAATTCAAGAATTACTTTCAAGAATTACTTGCCTAAATTACAAATGGAACACTTAGTTTAAAAGAAAGAAGAAGAACAAGACTAGGAACCCTAGTTTCTCTCTCTCTCTCTCTCTCTCTCTCTCTCTCTCTCTCTCTCTCTCTCTCTCTCTCTCTCTCAAGATAACTCTTTCAATAATTTTCATTCATCATTCTTTTTCTACAAGTGGCTGCTATAAGAAACAAGCCCTAGCTGCTAATTAGACTTAAGGAAGGTAGATTGGCACTTAGGCCACTTGATTACAAGTCTAGGATTTAAGAAACCAAGCTTGGAAGTAAAAATAAACTTAAAATCAACAAATGGGTATTGCAGCCTAGATCTACCGTCGATGGTAGACCCAACATACTGTTGGCGGTAGGTGTTGTTCACTTGGTTTTCCTTTGAACAGAGACCTATAGGCGATAGTAGATCTAACCCTACCATTGACCGTAGGGGTCTTCTTGAGCATCCTTTGGAATAGAGACCTATCGGCGAAGGTAGGTTATCAATGGTAGGTCCAACGGTAGGTCTTCTTCCTTCCACACTTGTGGTTTTGAACCTTCTAAGTCTTCCGCTCTTGTTTCTTTGGTTTTTCCTTTCTTTTACTATGGATATTAGGAATGTTTTGGTGCTTCTTTGATCTTCATAATCTCCTTCCAAAGCATTATAATTAAGGTCTCGGAGGTTTTTCTCGAATAATGCTGCCATTCCTTTGCCCTCCCCTTCTATCTTTTTTGCCATCAACCTTGTAGTCGATCCTTGGAAGATCTCCCCATTTTCATGCTCATTTCGGGCCATACCATAACCGCTCTCTCTTTAAAGGATTTGTCCTTGAATCCAATCCTTCAAATAACCATGAGAGGTGAGCAACGTTAGAAAAAGAAGCATTAAAAGAAACAATATTATAAGCTCGACCAAATCACTCAAGAAGTAGACAAGAATGCATCATTAATGCAAGAAGTTTACTAGCCAACCACTTCAACCCAAAATAAATCAAGACAATCGAATCTTCCTCAAAAGGTCTATGAAACTCAAAGATGTGTAGGCATGAAAGTTCAAGATAAGATTTTTCAAGGAAGAATGCTGCATAGAACACCCTTGCTTTACAAGATTTTCCCTGAAAAGAACACAAATAAAACCATGAAGATCTAATAATTCAAGTACATCAATAATATCTCCAAAAATTTCTTTAAAAGGATGATGAAACATAAAGCTCAAATTAGAAATATATTTCGACATTAAGCACAAGAAGTTTTGAAAACATTTAAGATCCAAACTAAGAATTTTTCCTTAAAAAGATTTAGAGAAGAAGTTTAAAATGAAACTTCTTAGGAACAACTGTCTTGACAATTCTCCAAATAAGGCATAACCAATAATATCCTCAAAAGTTATATGATGATAGAAACTAGTATCTTTACCAAACTCAAAAATTAAATAAAGAAAATGATGAATTTGAGATGTCTCCTCCTTAAAAGGATAGTGATATTGGAAATGCACCTTGAAAATGGAATCAAAAGCATTTGGAAACGAAGAATGGACTTTATGTTTCTCAAATTCAAACACTTCAAATTTGGGGTGAGGAAAAGTAGATATAGAATTTTCAGCTTTCCAAGATTTTATACCTTCATCTTTTGAGACCATGTTCTCCGAAAACTCTTTTAAAGGTGGAAGAGAGAAGAAAGTTCCATCAAATCCAATATTGAAGAAATTATCCCAAGAGCTTTTCCAAAAACTAGCAATTGAAATGAACAACTTTGAAAACCACCCCTTGAAAGGCGTATGGTAATAAAGAAGCTCAACAACAAAATCCTTTCAAGTGTGTTCTAATCCTATCTCTACCTCGATTCCAAAACCTTTCAACACAAAATCCTTGATGTGTAAATGGTAGAATTTGAATCCAAAGGTGTTTTCAAACAATAAGTTCAAAGAGTCAGCAACACTTGCAAGCTTGTGCTCATTGTAGGAAAACTCAACTTGACCACTTAAAAAGTCAAAAGTTGGTGTAAATGAATGACTCCAACAAAATTTTGTCATAAGAGCATCAAGTAAAGGAAACACTTAGTCATCATCGTCAATAAAATTTCCTAAATACTCATCATGTAAAAAGTAAAACAAATCACAATCAAGCTCGAAACCAACAATGTCAGAATCAACAAGGGCAGTGTCATCTAACATATGAAAACCAAAGTAGAAGGATCAAATTTAACACTACTACTCGTCAATTGATTCTCAAGAGATACATGATAAGAAAGGCAATTGGACATAGAAGGCATAAGGAGAAAAAGTTACCCATCAAATGTAATAATACACATATCTCCAAATAAGCTCACATGACAATTATTAGAATCCAACAAAGAATTAATTCCTCAAGAGAAACTTCATAACATGAAGAACAAGGGTTAAGAGATAGGCTTATTGTAAGTCTTCAAGAATAGGGCCAAGCTCTTTCTCCATGCTCATTCTATCCTCTACTCCTAGCACACAAGAAACACATTTAGCAATATTGAGATCATGATCATCAACTCTAGAAATTATACAAGATATGGAATTAAACTCAATGAAGTATCTCCTTTCAAGGAAAGTTTCAAGAGAGTTAAGAAAAGTGAAATAATCTCCATTTTCTATGAAAACAATTGAGAACAACTTAATTTCCTTAAAAAAATGACCAAACACTGGTAAGAGTTAGAAGGAAAGGAGGCTTATTGTTTTCATCGGGTTGTAGCCAATTCTTCCCTCTTGACTCTTGCTTGGTTCTCCAAAATTCTGCACAAAAGGAAATTCACTAACAAGAGAAGATTTAGTTTGATTAACAAATAAATTTATTTCCACACTCTTTTCAAATGCATCTAACTCTTCTTTTGAATCTTCTCGTTTTTCTTCACTCATTTCTTTTGTTCTCTCATTTTTCTTAAGATCATTCTCTTCTTCTTGTACACACTCATCATTTTCAAGCTCCTCAAATAAAAAAGAAATGGAATCAAAGAAATATGACTCTTCATCTTAGATCTCTTTTGTTTCCACTCGTTCTTTTTCTTTAATTTCAATGCTCTATTTCTTTTCAATATCCTCCTTATTCATGATACAACAAAGATCCTCATTAGGTTACTCTCTCTCAACATGTGTTCCATCACTCTCTTCAACTACAATTGTAGCTTGTGAAAGTTCTTTGACTCTTGGAGTATCATCAACTATTGGTGGCTTTATGGTTCTCACCTTTGCAATTACTTGATATGACACGGATAATTGCTCTTCCTCCCATATTTTAGCCTCTCTGATGGTCTTTTCCCTTTCTCATTCTCAAATATTCTTAACTTTTCTTTCAACTTCTTTTACTCCTCGTACACTTAGTAGTGTGCCAAAGACTTAAGAGTGTTTCTCTTGCCATTCCTAGTGATGTTGATAGCATTCTTGACTTTATCATGTTTAGCTCTTCTATCATACATCCAAAGTTGTGCCAACAATAGGTGACTCGCTTGAATGGGTGTCACATCACATAACACTTCGTCTTGAAACAACTCCAAAGAAATAGGCACCCATACTTGCTTGTTGACTTTAACTTCAACACCATCCTCTAATCATTGGCATGTGTAGGGTCTAGGATGATCAAGAAGGGACAAACTCAATTTCTCCACGAGATAAGTACTAGCCACATTAACTTGACTACCACTATCTATAGCAAGCACCACAATCTTGTCTAACACCTTGCACTTAGTATAGAACAAACGCTCTCTTTGATTATTATTCCTATAGATATTTTTATCAAACAAACTCTCTTGGTATACTCCTCTACCATGACTCCGCTCTCCAGAGTCTAACCCATCATGATGCCCTTTATAACAATCATAAGGACTATTCTCACAATAAGCATAGCTAGCATTAACTCCATCATAGTCTCCATAATCATCATAAGGCACATGCTCAAAAGTTTTAGTATGAGAAGAAAAGTTACCAACTCCAATTTATCTTCTAGGAATGGAATTTCCATCTCCATGGTTGTTCCTACCATAGCATAGCCACCATAGCCATCCTTATTGTGTAGGTTAGGCATTACCCTTGCAAGCTTGGAATATAGCATCTCTTGTTTTCTCATGCCTTCCATCCTTTGCCATGATGAGTTAATCCAGGAGTATTCCATTTAATCATTTTTCAAACATGCACAAATATGGAACAACGAGAAGGAAGGACCTCGCCACTCCCTAAGTGTATCTCTCAACTTTGATTCGCTCAACCCTCGTGTTTAACACTCACTCTCTATGACTTTTATAGAAATAATCTCACCCTCTTGCCTCTTACTATCCCTCACTCACTAGAGTTTCCCAATAGCTTCATCTTCCAAGTTACTAAGCAATTCCACAAGGAGTTCAAGGAAGCAATTCTCAAATGACAAGAAGTCAAAGTCTAAGAAACATTTTGACAAATACTTAGACTGCATAGAATTTCAAGAACCAATTCAAGAGTATGAAATAAAAGTGTTCAATTCCCACAAAGATGAAAAAGTACTTAACAATTTAATCAAATAAAAGTTTCAATTCAAAACAAAGATGTTTGGAAGTCAATTCAAGAAATTAAGAATACTAAGCTAAATTTTCCAAGAAACAGAGCATAATGACACCTTGTGACTAAAATCCTAATATCCCATGAATATAGCTCCAAATCGTGTTAAACAAGTTTAGAAAGATGCATAACTTGAAGAAGATAAATTTAAGAACAAATTTCGATCAATGTGAGGGAGAATAACACAAGATATTGGCCGATTAATCCACATATTCTCAACAGTTTTGAAGTTTTGAACAAATTGACCAACAAAATCAAGTAAATATTGACCCAACTTATTTCTAAAGAACCATAACTCAACACGGATTCAAACTGGAAACATTCACACAATTTGGGTTTCATTTGTTACACTTTTCATCTCAATCTTTCCATGTGTAATTTCTTGTCTGAAAAAATTCTAGAATACTTACCTTTTCAATTTCTTTAAATTGTCTTTTATATGAATGAAATTCATTAATCAAACCACATAAATTCGCACATTATGGAGAGATTATCCCTAATATCACATAGTATGAACTCCCCTAGGCTTTTTTGGAGCTCCATCTTGCCCAAGAATCTTCTCTCCTCAAGAAGGGCTTGAAGGCTTAATTTGGCATAAAAATTGAAGAGTAACTAAGAAAAATCTTGTAGAAAACAAAAACGAAAACAAACTTCTCTATCTAAAAGAGAATCAACAGGGATTATAAGGAATCCTCACCTATCCCGCGTTCACACGAGAATACCTAATCCCTAACAACACAAACTATAGAGTTAGCATCTTTTGGGAATATAGAATTTGGATTGAACAAGAAGTCTTGAATTACTTTCAAGAATTACTTGCCTAAATTACAAATGGAATACTTAATTTACAAGGAAGAAAAAGAAGACTAGGAACCCTAGTTTCTCTCTCTCAAGATAACTCTTTAAATAATTTTCATTCATCATTCATTCTTTACAAGTGGATGCTAAAAAAGTGTACATAGTGCTCTAAGTAATTAAGAAACAAGCCATAGCTGCTAATTAGACTTAAGGAAGGTAAATAGGTACTTAGGTCACTTACTTACAAGTCTAGGATTTAAGAAACCAAGTTCGGAAGTCAAAATAAGTTTAAAATCAACAAATGGGTGTTGCAACCAAGACTTACCATCGACGGTAGGCCCAATCCATCATTGGCTGTAGGTGTTGTTCACTTAGTTTTCCTTTGAATAGACACCTACCGGCGACGGTAGGTCTAACCCTACCTTCGATGGTAGGGGTCTTCTTGAGCATCCTTTGGAACAAAGACCTACCGGTGATGGTAAGTCCAGCAGTTGGTCTTCTTCCCTACACACATGTGGTTTTGAACCTTCTAAGTCTTCCACTCTTGTTTCTTTAGTTTTTCGTTTCTTTTACTATAGATATTAGGAATGTTTTGGTGCTTCTTTAATCTTCATTTTCTTCTCCCAAAACATTCTAATTAAGGTCTCGAAGGTTCTTCTCGAATAAAGCTACCATTCCTCTGTCCTCCCCTTCTATCTTCCCTACCATCAACCTTGTAATTAGTCCTTGGAAGATCTCCCTATTCTCATGCTCATACCGGGTCATACCAGTTTCTTATATATTTTTTTCATTTAACCATCTCTCTCTCTTGATACTTTTTCCTCTCTTTTGATTTCTTTCTCACAAAAGTTCCCAAAATACCATATTCTCTCGAAGTTTTCTTTTTTCACTTTTTTTCCCCACACTTATCTATGATGCTTACTCAAACCGACTAAAAGATATGAACATTAGCTCATTGATTGAGGGTTTTATATTTAAATATGAGTTTAAAGACAAAGGAAAGAAAGGAGCGAATCCCTTAGCATGAAACTTCAAAAAGGTACTAAGGATTTAGCGTTAAAAGAGAAAGCTAGATAGGCTCGAACGGATCAAAGAAGGCCTATGATTATCATCTCCCGAGTCAACAAAAACTAGACTCTTCGTTTCAAGATGTGAAAAAAGAAGTTCTAGAGTGATGCTTTAAAATAAATCATATAAGACAATTTCACAAGATTCATAAAGCATATTTCCACTCTTATAACAAAGCATTGTGCACAAAACCATCAATTCACAAGTCATAAACAAAAGAAGGATGAGAAGTTAACGATGTGTTATGCCTATTCAAAGTTCCAACAAGTTAATTACACTTTTTTTTTAATATTTTTCTACTGTCAAAAAGAAAAAAGAAAATATTTATGGTGTTTTCTTAATAATGAAAAAAACAAAAACTTACTGTAAAGCAAAACAAAATTTTTTTGAGATTTTTCAAAATTTTTCAACGTTTTTGGAGTTTTTTATAAAAATAAACACTTCAAAACGTAAACAGATTAAAAAAAAAAAAAAAACTTAAAACAACTAAACTCCTCCCTCCCCTACCCCCCTCCCCCACCATTTAGAATCACATTATCCTCAATGTAGGGAGAACAAAATAAAAGCAAAGAGATAAAAGAAAACAAAAACAAAACAAACAAAATTGAAATAAAACACACAACAGAAAATAAATAAAGACACGTGAGTAGGGGAAAAGACAACTCCCTAGAGGGCTGATTCGCATAGAGCAACGACCTCACCTACCAAAGTTCTCAACTTTTCGGATCGGGATAGTGAGACTATCCAGATCCAGATACTCTCAGCTTAAAAGTTCTTGAAGGTTGCTCCTTTTTTCGGATCCCGATAGGGGATTTTTAGATCCAGAAAGCTCTATCCTTGGATTCAATCCTTGACTTTTCGACTTTTTTGGTTCGAGTTATCGACATTTTTTACCTGCATATAGAATAAAAAGTTTAGTAAACGTACTTTTAGGGGATAATTCTCCTACTCACTTTGACAGCTTTAACAAAAACGAAAACTAAAAGACGAAGTAACAAAAAGAAAAACTAAACTATGTTACAATTAAAGTACAAAAATATACAAAAGAGTTTTAATGTTACTCCCTCTTAGTTGCTGTTGGCACCTCCCGAATCATGAGAATTCGGGTGATTTTTTCTCTGGGTTTTTCAAGCATTAGCTTATTTACTTTCTGCAGTACCATTCTAGTGAAAGTAAATGTTTCCATTAGTCACAAAGGAAGAATGCTTAAGGCAGTCTCTAAGACCAAAGCAAGATCTAGGAGCTGTAGCCCTTGTCCAAGGTTTTGCTCTATTATGTTTTAGTATTTTTGTGATTTGGAGATAGTAAATTTTCCTTTTGTTTGCTATGTAGCTTAACCTTCTATCTCCATGATAGATTGGGTAGTTTTTTTAAGCAACTTCAACAAACGAAACTTTGAACCTTTGTTATACACAAGAATTTTCCAAAAGGAAGTTCAAAATTAAGATGATATGATATTTTTTCTACTTTAGTATTATTATATGATGACTATGAAAGTAAGTTCTTTGTTTCTTCTTTTTAATAGTTTCTTTTTAATTTTTTTGACATAATCAGTTATCAGTGCCTTCTTCTTTTTAAACTAACTAAAAATGTTCTCGTTTTTTTTTTATTTATCATTTTACCGGAGTAACAACGAATGCTGAGGTAAGGTTTCAAAATGTGTTGATACCTTTTATAATGCATTTTCCTCTTTGTTAATGATTTATATACATATAATTTTGTTATTTATGTACTGTGAATTATTATTAATTGTTCCTTATAGTAAAATCCATCATGTTGTATTCTAAGAAGCTTCCAAATGATTGTGTAGTGCTAATCACTCCTAAGGTTCTATCATTTATTGAATCTAAATAATTGAGGTTTGAAAATGTGTTCATATTTTTTAAAGTGCGTTTTCCTTCTCTGTTAAATGTTCCTTAAGAGTAAATCTATCATAGATCATAGTATAGTGCTATGAGATTTGTAAGATTGTTTTCAAAATCATAGTGTAGTGCTAAAAATTCTTAAGGTTCTGTCGTTTGCTAACATCTAAATAGTAAAGTTTTATATCTTTGAATTCGTTTTCCTTCCCTACTGCTCCTTATCGAAGAGGTGAATAAATTTTTTTTCCATAAATGGTCTATCATACCAAAAGTTCTCAATATTTAAATACTCCGTAAGTAACATTAGTGATACATTACAGTATGATGTTGGAAACTTTTGATTCTATTGGCCAAGAAACCTATTGATTACTAAAACCTATGCATTCAATCGCAGAGTTTGTGGTGGCAAAATGAGGGAGTGGAAGTTATCTCAGCCATCCAAAGCCCTGGAGTCAGATGTATTCATGATTCCTGACTGGAATTCTTCTTGGTGTACAACAAAGTTAGTATTTCATGAATATGGTGCCTGAAATCCTACTTAATGTGCATATTTTAGATCATTTGGAAAAATTTTCATGCACAATAAGGTCTACAAATACTATTTTATTCTGTCCTTGACTTTGGTCTTTCTAAACTGGAAAAGTCCTCTTCGGTTTCATTGAAGATCAGACACTCTGAAAAGAAAGTAGAGAATTTCCCATTTCTCATAACCTGGTACCTCTTCCTAAATAATATGGTGCCAGTGCATAGCTCATTTGTTTATGTTTTCTTTTTGCAGTTGTTCAATCTCATATGGATTTTGATAGTCTTCTTTGCTTGAATTTACATGTCTCATAATGCATGGCACAACATGGGTGAAGGGTAAAAACTGCTTCTATGCTAGCGATAGTTCAAATGGTCTAATAATGGAGCAAATCCATTTCATTAGCTAGTTAAACTAATAATAATAACAATTTGAATTCACTTTTAAAGATGCCAATATCTTAATTGTAGGCATTATGTCCTTTATTCCAGAGTCAATTCATATTTTTGAACAAGGAGATGGATGCCCATGGATATTGAGAAGTGGAAACTGGGCAAATTGAGGCTTGTTTAAGTTCATTTAAAGTGATAATTTGATTGACTTCAATGTATATTTGGAGAGGTTTGGTTAATATTAGAAAATGAAAAAGGGAAGATGATGAAAAGCACTAATTGTAATGACTTTAGACTTAAAAAACTATTGATGATATGTATAAGACTAAATGTATGGTTTTAGTAACTTCTTCTAGAAATATGGTTTTAGAAATCAATAGTATTTTTTTTGGTAGTCATTGCGTAATTGATTGTAGGTGGTACGTGGTACGTGGTGATGAAGACATGTGACATTTTTGTTGCACTAAAGGCTGGCTATTCCAATAACTCTTATAAGAGTTTATTCTTATTTATTTGATGTATTTTGTTAAATTTTATACTTTTAGTGAAATATTTTTTTATATTTGGTGTAGCATTAGATTAGAATATTTTTTTATATTCTAAATTTACTCTTGGAAAATGTATAATTATTTATAGGTATTCTAACATTGGATTAGTCTATTATGTTGTATACTGATGTCTTTCGTTAGAAATATTTTCGTTACTGTGCATGTAGTAATTTACATATTAGTGTATACTATTATCAAAAGTATTCATAAATACTTTTATAATTGTCAATTGAACTATTTTTAATGATACTTATTTTGACATTCATACATATTGTTATTACAAGAACAAATACTGTGAAATAGAAGATTAATGACATATATTTGTGCTATAAAAAATTAATCAAAGGACATTATTGTTTCGAGTACTACACAAAAAGCATAAATAAATGTCAGGAAAATTGCATATACTAGACACTTTTTCATGCCGTATGATATAAAAGTTGCATTTATGCATTTTAAAGTGTCACTATACATAAAAATTATGGCATTTATATATGGCTGAATATAAAAATATAATAATGCTTGTATATGTCATAAATAATGTGTATAAAAACTATGGCATTTATATATGGCTGAATATAAAAATATAATAATGCTTGTATATGTCATAAATAATTTGAAATTTTAGACCGTCACATATTGTTTAACACACAAACAAATGTGGTAAAATGTTTAAGTGTATTACATATAATGTTAGCAAATAGATAGTATTGACATAAAACTTGCGGCACTTATAAATGTCAGAGATCTGTTCTGACATGACTAGAGGTGACACTTTTAACAAATATCAGAAAAACCTCTAGTGTCTATATTTTGTATTGTGACATTTAAAATTTTTCATTTGAAAATTTAAAATTGTCATTAATACGAAAAATTTTTGTGGTGGGTTTTCGAAAGATTTTTAAGAAGAAAATAAGTACAAACACAGTAATCAACTAAACAAAGCAAATAAAGGTTTTAAAACAAATTTGTAAAAAGAGTGTTTAGATGGTATAATCCCCCTAAAATCGTAAGTTAATTTTAATTGGAAAATCATTGTAATTAATTATTAAAACTCGTTGGTTAGATCTCACTCAAAAATCAGATAAACCATGCGAATACCCTCCTATTCAACTTAATAGTTTAGAGAAGAATATCTTCTAACCTAACCCGATTCTAAACGAATTGTAGGTTATAGTGATTAATTAGTGATCTAGGAACTGTAATTAGTATGTCCACTCAATTACCAATTTCTATTATTCAACTAATGCCCTATATTAAAGTTACTTTGTCAAGTCTAATTAATCTTACAAAATTACCAATCTTGCAAAATCGGTAAACAAACATAACAATTAAATAACACCGAAACAAAAATTAAATAATTAAAATAAGAAATTCATATTTAATATTAACCAAGAGCTCTAGGGTTCATCCCCATTTAAAATAGAAAACAAATTAGAAGCTAAACAGTATTCCACAATATAAACTCATAGACAGATTATAAAATAAAATAAGTTTAGCAAGCTTAGGAGAGAAAGATTGAATATCCAAGATCCCAACAATTGCTCAAGCTTGTCTTCTAATTTACTTGAATAAACTCCCGAATTGGGTCTTCTTAAAAGCATATAGGTCTAAACTATGACTAAGCTGTCAAATAATCTAGCTAATGAAGAGTTTAAACACAGAGTTTTGCCGTTAAAATTGCCCTAATCCTTTCCTTAAAAGGCTTGGAATCAAATTACAAAAGAGAAATGAATGAGAGCCTAAAAGGAAAACATAAAAAATTTCATTTTAGCCCCTTCGGAAACTTTCCGGATCCAAAAAGCTTATGCCCAAAAGTTTCTTTATTTTGTCTTTTTTCGAATTAGCGAAGTATGTTGTATTTCTTGAGTCTTTTTTAATCATTTAATAGACAATTCAGGTCTCGGAGTCTGCATATGTGGTGTATATAGTTCTCGTAGCTTTCCAAAACATCTTTAATCATATAGATTGGAGTTGTATTTCTCTAGTTACAATCGTTTTACCGAAAGGTATCAAACTGGAACGTCATGTGAGAAAGCAAATCTTTGCATAATACTTTGGATGACCAAATGAACTCCAATTGAGACAAACTTTCGCTTACTGGAAACTAATGAAATCCTATACAATCTCTAAGAAGGATACATATTCAATTAAGGTCATTAAGGAGGTAAAAAACCCACCGGAAACTGCATTGCTCGGCCATGGACTCTGTTTTGGACAACTTATTATTTTTTCTCCTTTTTCTCTTTATTTTCACTCAAAAGGTCTTCGTTTTGATTTGTTTTCAAAATATTTTCATTTCGAAGGTACTTATAATAACAAGAGAAGAAATGGAGTTCGCTAAACTCTATGTTATAAATATTTAAGCATAAAAACCAATAAAAACAAGAATGTTTAAAAGGATAAAAATAGACTTATCATGCATATAAATATACAAGTTATAAAATGATCATTTACCCTAGAGAGCACAACAAGTTGTTTTCAAATAAATATTTGTTCTATATGTTTCATCAAATATCAACACCTCCCCAAAACTCTCGTAATCTCAATGTGATATTGAATTTGCCCAAAATAGTCTATTTAGCCTATTTTCATCTTTAACCTCAATCTTGAAGAAAAAACTCAGGTATGCATCTTGTTTTGCCAATAGGTGTGCTATAGCGCTCTTTGCATCACCACTCATTGTTTCTTTTCCTTTTTTTGTTTATTCACTTGGTAGTATAGGTGTTTAATTGTGAATCTCATTTTTATCATAGCCTCCTGATTTTGCAACAAAAATAACTTCATAATTTACTTGTTTTAATACCTATACAACACAATTTTATCGCATGTGCTATGTCCAATTCACTTATATTACAGTGTGATTTTAGGAACTAAACATGGACTTGTGATGCCAAAGTATGGTTATGATTCTTCACGAACTCTTTTGCAACGTA
This sequence comes from Catharanthus roseus, assembly GCA_028651295.1. Classification (NCBI taxonomy): domain Eukaryota; kingdom Viridiplantae; phylum Streptophyta; class Magnoliopsida; order Gentianales; family Apocynaceae; genus Catharanthus; species Catharanthus roseus. The sequence continues at coordinate 13,157,660 of JAPQWS010000168.1, read as the reverse complement.
TTGTTTATATCTATTATCAAATTGATTCTAAAACATTCTGAACATCTAACCTGAGTTATTGCTTTGTATTCTCTATAACCCTGTCAATTTTTTTATCTATTTATCTGATCTAAATCCTTTGTTATTACAATGTCATTTTCTATATCGAACCACACCTTCTGTACCAAAGTTAGTGTCATCTTTTCGATGTTAAAATCCAACATATCTACTATATATAGTGTAAAATAATTTTGTTTCTTCAATTGATTCAAATGTTACAAATTTGGTCAAAAGATATACAATCATCCACAAAATGTCCAAATATTTCTTTTATTCCGTTTGGGAGGAATGATTCTCATTTGGTAAACCCTGGTTATTATTCCTTTCAATTCTACTCAGTTGATGCATCTATTTGAACATGACTTTCATCTTGTGTCATTTTTCTTTTAGCTATTGAAATGTTTTCTTCTTCCCATAAAAAATAGCAATCCTCCAATTATCCATTTGTATCATCAAAGACCATGCTCAATTCTATAATTCCACCACAATCCTCGTTCAAATCGATCATTACCCCTTTTCTTTTTCATCCCTTCCTCCTTCCATTTAAATTTACTTTGGACCACACTGGAATTAAATTAATATTCCCTCTAAATCAATAAATTAAAATAGCATGCAGCAAACAATAATCTATATTTCTAAGAGAAAATAAACCTAAACTTCTTCTAGAAAGAAAAAAAAATCTAAAAATCTCCTAATTTTTCCCCCAATAAAGCTACGTTTATTAATGAATTCAATGATTACAAATTAAATTATCAAAAAAATCTTATATTGAAGTTATGGATAACAAAACAAATTGAACAAAATGGCTTTTGATTAGTTTTCATACATTTGTGCCTAACTCGATGTCTGAGAAATTTATTGCTGCCAAACTCTAATTTGGCCGAACTCATGCGCACAAAAAATCACTGGATAATCCAAACGGCAGATTGGTATGGAAGTAAAAATAGCTACCGATGTAAGCAAAATATAAAAGAAGTAAAAGATGGAATAAAAAATGGCTTCAACTGCTCAATTCTAGCATCCTTACTTTGTCTTGCTGCCGGAATTTATGACACCAGTGAGATGATGGGTTTCATCAAAGACCTATAGATATAGTATGGGTCCCACGTATTTAATTTTCCCTTTAGAAACCGGTTGACACCAGTGTGAACGGGAATGATAAAGGTAACTCGAAAATCTATAAGGATAACTCGAAACAATTTCAAATTTTTCCTCCCTCTTTTTCTCTTGACCAATAGACCAACATCAAATTTTGAAACTTTTCTTAACTCAAAATCGATATTTTCTTGCAAAAAATCTTCAAAGTAAATCATATCTACCTCCAAAATATGTTAAATGTGAAAGATTGAAGTTTTAGAGTAGAGAAGTTAGAGAGAAATTCTTTAGAAGGAGGGAAAATTTAAAAATTTTTCGAATTATCCTTATAGATTTAGAGTAGAGAAGTTATCCTTATTGACCCCATTTCACAAAGCTATCTATTTTGCCGTTCTAGCCACGTGTATTGTCTACATTTGTTGTTGCTATTAGAAAGAAATTGTGACGTCTCTACGGTAAAATTTATCGAAAGGCAAATACATCCCATTGATTCGGTATTATAGACGAAAGAGCAAAATGGGCACGTCCTTTCCATAGCATTTTCCAAAAATAATATTATTTATTATATATTATTATTTAATGAAACCTTATTATATATTAGTTTGTTTTTAGGTGAGTATTACATATTAATTAAAACTCAAAGCTTAACTAAATTTTTTTAATATAAACATGGCTGAATCTGGTCGACATCTCTATTATTGTTGAAGGAATAAAAGGTACATAAATTGTTAAGAATTATCTTGTAGACTTATAATTACAATAGGCTTATTATTGTATAAAATCCTGGCTCTACTCAAATTTAGTTTCCTAGTTCTACTTTGATTATATTCCTAATTATAATCTATTTAGGATTGTCAATACTTGACAAGTAAGACAGAAAACATAAGATTGTTTTCCTCACTGGAAACTTTCATAGTATCAGAGCCTTTGTCTAAATTCTCATAATGAATAATGACAGAGCAGATGCCGACAATGTTGATAACAGCATGGTAGAAGAAAGCCATGTTCGTAGAATAATGAAATATGCTTAATTTGTAGCATCTTCAGACGGTCCTGGGCTGATCATCACGACAGTCCAATTGAAAGAAAACGACAAAGACAACAATTATGCAAAATGGGCAAAAGCAATGCGCTTAGTGTTGCGTTCAAAGAAAAAATTGGGATTTATCGACGGAACAATTCCCATACCATCAAACGACCCTGACAAAGAAGAATAATGGTGGGAAATTAATACCCTAGTAAACTCGTGGATCCTCAATACCATAGAGCCTTCACTCAGATCTTCCATAAATTACTCTGAGAAGACTGATGAATTATGGTCAGACTTACAGGAAAGTTTTTTTCGTCGGCAACGGCTCGTGAAAATATGAATTAAAAACAGTTTTTACAAACTGTAAATAGGGAGGAGATTCCATAAATATGTATTATTCGCGTTTGAATAAATTATGGGATGAGTTGGATGGATAATTACACACAGGTTCCTCTTTCTAATGACACACAATTATTGGCCATAATTATGAATGAAAGAGAGGAAGAAAAAATATTTCAATTTTTAATGGGATTGAACAGTGCAACTTATGGTACTGTTAGATCTCATCTGATTCAACAGGAGCCAATGCCAAAATTAAAGACAATTCTTGCTCAAATTTTCAAAGAAGAACAACATCAGAATATGGTACGAACGGAGAAACAGAGCAGCGACGGTGTCGCCTTCCCAGCGGCAAGAACAGATCGGAACCTCTTCACCACTGCCACTGCGAAACTGGATAGGTCGTCTTCCTCGGTGCTCTTCACCACCACCACTGCGAAGGCCAGGTCGTCTTCCTTGGTGCAGCGTTCTTATTGTGCTCACTGCAACAGAAGCAAACAAAGCATCGATGGTTGCTTTCATTTGATAGGATATCCAGAATGGTGGCCCAAGGTGAACGGCGCCGGCTCAAACCAAGGAGGAAGCCATGGCACGCCGACGGGTAGAGGGCGCAGCAGCATAGCAGCTAGAGGTCTGGGCATCCTAGGAAGAGGCAGCTACAATCGAGGTCATGCCGGCCGCATGAACTTTGGACAGCAATGTGCCGGAGACACCGGCACCAGTTGGGCGAACGCAGTAGCAGAACACGGGCATCTCAGCGGCAACGGACAGACAGAAGAAACTCACAATAAAGCTGTAATGAAAACAACAACTTTTCTAGCCCTCAATGATGAACAGTGGTCAACCTTGTTGACCATAGTAAATAATTCAAATTCAAACAAATCTGATAACTTATCTAGTATGAAAAATTTTTGGATTTTGGATTCAGGTTGCTCTCATCATATGACTGGTAGGAAGAATTTTTTAAAAAATTTAAATACTTCCTATCCGTATATTGTTGATTTGCCTAATGGGAATAAAGCAATTGCACGAAAAGAATGAATAGTTTCTTTAAACCCTCGCCTTAAACTCCTTACTATGTTTTATATTCCAGAGCTTAACTGCAATTTGATTTCTTTAGCTCAATTAGCACAAGATTCAAAGTGTTTTATCACTTTGTCTGATAATCTTTGTGTGATACAGGACCGTACCTCGATGGGGCCGATTGGAGGGATGAGCAGCAGAATGGGATATTCTTTTACAAACATTTGGAGTTGTCGTCTCTATTTGCTTTTTCTAGTGTTATCTTGGATTCAATTACATTGTGGCATATACGGTTAGGTCATCCATCGGACTTTGTAGTGGACATATTTGTGGGCAGTTCTATGAAATCTAGTAAGGCTCCTTGTAATATTTGTTTACATGCCAAACAAACTCGTTATTGTTTTCCTTTAAGTTTAAATAAAGCTTCTACAATTTTTGATTTAATCCACTGTGACTTGTGGGAACCTTACAAAACTGTTTCCACTATCGGAGCTTCGTATTTTCTTACTATCATAGATGACTATTCTAGAGTAATATGGATATATTTAATAATCAAGAAAAGTGAAGTCGCCTTTGTTTTAAAAGAATATTTTGCCATGATCAACACCCAATTCAACAAAACAGTTTAAAGTTGTTCGGAGTGACAATGGTACAAAGTTTGTCTGTCTCAAATCGTATTTTGCATTACATGGTATGATACACCAAACAACCATCGCCGGCACCCCTCAACAAAATGGCCGAGTAAAACGCGAACATCGTCATATATTGAACGTCGCTCGGGCTTTACGTTTTCAAACTCACCTACCTAAAACATTTTGGGGAGAATGCGTTTTGACGGCCGGATATCTCATCAACCTAACTCCATCTTCAGTATTGGGTGGCAAAACACCGTACGAATTCTTATATGGGACCCCTCCATCCTACTCTCACATGAAACGCTTTTGGTGTCTTGCCTATGTTCATGATCATAATTTCCCAAAGGACAAGTTCCGTGCATGTAGCTGCATATGTGTGTTTATTGGCTATTCTTTCAACAAGAAAGGTTGGAGATTTTATGATTTGAAAAAAAAAGAAATTTATTATATCCAGAGATGTAATCTTTGATGAGACAAGATTTCCTTATAAAGAAAAAAAATCAGATACTCCAGATCATAGTTCAGATTTTTCCAAGTATTATAATTTTGGGGAACGAATTCGGGGTTCTACAGACCCAATTACACAAGACTGGGGGAGTCATTCTTCTCTAAAATATGCTCTTAGAGGCCCAGATTCCCGTGGGCCTATCTCTTCTGGCCTAGTCTCACAACTAGCAAACAAGAGCTTCAGTCCACAAGCCTCAAATTCAGCAAACACTCCAGCAGGCGGGCCAGATGTGCGAGCCAGCACACAAGAGCTCCAGCCCAGCTGCAGCGCCCTCCAGTAGCCCAATCTCTAATACAGCACCACCATCCGACAAGCCCAAGACACATGCCCAACGAAAATAATTTCCAGCTCCAGTCCATCCACACCACTTGGGCCACCCACAACCGCACATCCAGCTGGCACAACTGCAGCAGCAACTTTACTTGGTCAACCCACAGCCGCTCTTCCAGCTCATCTGTAATTCGGTCCATCTCCAACAATTGATCTAGTAGCCACACATCCAGCTGGCCCAACTGTAGCAGCTTTTCCACTTGGTCAACCCGCAGCCGCTCCTCCAGCTCATCCATTATGCGCAATTGGCCCAGCAGCTTCTCTTTCTCCATATGGCCCAGACTCCATTTCCTTTTCACATGGTCTAGTAGCCACACATCCGCAAGATACATGCCCCGCAACCTCTCAAGACAACCCACCACCTATCGCTAGCACTAGAAAAAGCAACCGTATTAGAACTGTTCCCACTCGACTCCGAGATTATGATTATAATGCCATATGGAAGTCTTCTATATTGCATTCCTTTGCTTCTCTCTCTTTGGACTTTTCAGGTACGTTCCTTCATCCTATAACAAACTTTATGGATTATGCAAAATTTTCTTCCTCCCATATACATTTTTTGGCATCAGTTACCACAGACTTAGAGCCTGCTACGTATTCTGAAGCTGTCTCTAATCCTAAATGGAGGGCTGCCATGCAACAAGAAATTGATGCCCTTGAAAAGAATGGGACATGTCCTTGATATCCTTGTCCCCTGGTAAACGTGCTCTTAGAAGTAAATGAGTCTTCCATATTAAATACAAAGTTGACGGCACTATTAAGCGATATAAGGCCCGTTTGGTGATTTTAGGCAACACACAAACCGCAGGTATTGATTTTTACTGACATTTTTGCCCCTGAAGCTAAAATGGTAACGATTCGCACCTTGCTTTCCGTGGCTGCGGCTAGAAATTGGCATGTACATCAAATGGATGTTCACAATGCATTTCTCCATAGAGATTTAAAGGAGGAAGTTTATATGCGACCTCCACTTGGTTTTGCCCTTCTGTCCGTGGCCAAGTTTGTCTTCTGAAGAAATAATTATATGGTCTTCACCAAGCACCTTGGTGTTGGTACTCCAAACTCACTGCCGCTCTTTCGCAAGTGTGGATTTTCTCAGTCATATGCTGATTATTCCCCTTTACCTATTATAAGCACAATATTTTCCTGTGTGTTCTCATATATGTGGATGACTTATTAATTACTGGAAACTCCCTACCTTCTCTCAACAACTTTAAAGTGTCCTTAAATGCGTGTTTTCACATGAACGACTTGGGCCCCTGAAATATTTCCTAGGCATTGAAGTCGCCAGAAACCCTTCAGGTTTATTTTTATGCCAACGCAAATACACTTTGGAAATTCTTTATGAAACTGGTTTACTCGGCGCCAAACTAGCTTCCACCCCTATTGAAACAAATCATCAGTTGGCAAAATCTTCCAGTTCTTACTTCACTATGCTAGATCGCTATCGCCGGCTCATTGGCAAGTTAATATATCTCACTCTCACACGTCCAGAGCTTACTTATGTTGTTTATATCCTCGCCTAGTTTATGGACGCCCCTCGACTTGACCATTGGGATGCTGCTCTCCGGGTAGTTCCTTATCTTAAAGAAAGCCCTGGTCATGGTATATTTCTTCATTCTGATTCTCCTCTTTTGTTAACTGCATATTGTGACTCTGATTGGGCTACGTGTCCAATCACTGGTTACTTTATTTCTCTAGGAGGATCTCCTATTTCTTGGAAAACGAAGAAACAACATACTGTTTTTCGCTCTTCTGCCAAGGCTGAATATCGTTCTATGGCTATGGTTTTGTGTAAATTGAAGTGGTTGTCTAGTTTACTTCGGGATCTTCATGTACCCATCACTCGTCCCATTCTGTTACATTGTGACAAGCAAACTGCTCTTCACATTTTGAAAATTCTCTTTCATGAACGTACTAAACACATCGAAATTGATTGTCATTTTGTACGAGATGGTTGTGAAGCCATGTTTATTTCTCCCTCCTACATTCGCAGTGAAGTTCAGCCTGCTGATCTTCTCACAAAAGCTCTCCACCCTACCTCCTTTCATCAGTTAGCTTGCAAGTTGGGCATTTCAGACCTTCATGCTCCAACTTCAGGGGAGTGTTAAGAATTATCTTGTAGACTTATAATTACAATAGCCTTATTATTGTATAAAATCCTAGTTCTACTCAGATTTAGTTTCCTAGTTCTACTTTGATTATATTCCTAATTATAATCTATTTAGGATTGTCAATACTTGACAAGTATATAATGTAACTTATTTCACAATAATAAGACAGAATTCATAAGATTGTTTTCCCCACTGGAAACTTTTAGAAATAGTGTTTAAGACTTAAATCAAAGAGGTGGAGACAAATCCACTCAAAAACCAAAAGCTTACTCACTAAAAAAATTAAAAAAAAAAAAAAGTTTTTAAAAAAATCCATAACACAGAACAAACTACCTACCGAACATGGAGTCATTATGATCGAGGAAAATCCTGCCCTTTCCTTAGAAGAAATAGAACTCCTCCACCAGACAGTCAAATAATTCAAGAGGAAGTTTTCATCATCAACTGAGACAGCAACTACTCCTACTCACCAAAAATAGTCCTCACAAGACACTTCAAACTTCCTCACACAAGGAGGATGGGCCAGTATGGCCTTTGAAGATACACCCTAATCAGAACCTCAAAACCCCCGATATATTTTGGAGAAGATGATATCACGGAAGCGAAGAATGTGATATCTCGGGATTAGAGATTAATGCAAGTTTTTAGGACTCTAACCCATTTGTACCAATCAGTATGGAACCAGGACAAAAAGGTTGGGGGCTGAAGAACAATAAAAATTTTGCTAGAATTTCGTCTATTTTGTAAATGCATTCCAAGTGCAAAACTATTCAAGCAATTCCAAATTTACAAATAAAATAGCAAAAAAATAGGTAATCGCCATTACCAATGAGGAGTGATCACCCATCACTCACGAGGAATGATTATCAATCACTCACGTGGTAAATACCTCTATCAAAGTTGAGAATCTTTATCAGAATATTGAGATAACAGACGAGCACGATCAAAAGACGAAAACTAATATGACCTGCAATTGATTTAGAATGATTAGAAGATTAATATAAAAATAAATAACACCATACAAATACTTTAACAATGAAAAAGAAACCACTACTGAAAAATGATCTAAAATAGAGTTTTAAATGTGAACGGAATGATTAAGATGGCAATTTTATTCTTCGAGTTTGCATCTCTAATTTCATAAGGATAACTATTAATTGGTTTACACAATCCTGGATCACTAATAATTTCACAATCCGAAAACTCTACCCTACCCGAGTCTTTTTCCCACAATCTTTCTTATTAACATTTCCTTTATTAGATGATTTTTCTTCAACTGGTTTAGGATCCTTCTTCCACTTTTCAAAATATTTCACCATAGTAAAATCTTATATAACATTCAAATATTTTTAAATTCACAATTCAACACATTTCACTTATAACATAATAATTAATTAGAACATAAATTACATAATAATCATATTTTTACCAAAAAAACTCTAGAAATGTTTTCACTACCAAAATCAAAATTTTAGTAGTAAAAAATCTATTTAACAAAATCAAAAATAAAAAATATTTCTATATAGATTAATCTATAAAATCTAATTAGAAAGCTTACTTTTTTTCTTCTTCAAATTTTGAAGAACAGTTGGAACTTGGAATTTGAAGCCTGTCTACTACTGTTGGTCCGCCTGGTTGGTGCCGTTGCCATCGCCTGTCGTTTGTCCATCGACTCACCACTTGCCATTGTGCCGCGACGCGGACCGCCGAGTCAAGACAACTAAGGAGGGAGGAAGGAAGACTTGTGGTTGAGAGAGAGAGAGAGAGAGAGAGAGAGAGAGAGAGAGAGAGAGCGAGAGAGCAGAGAGTGTTTTTTTTTTTTTATTTATGTTTTCAGCTACTAGCTGCGCGAGGCTTTTCAGTGTTGGTTTTCATTTTTAAAAAGTCAGCACCTAAGTTTTAGAGGGTCTATATTGAAAAAAAAAATTTGGGGGGTTTGAATCTAAAATACCTAAAAATTTTAAGCTTTTCAAAATTTCTCGGGGGGACTCGAGGCCACCCGAGCCCCCTGCTGGTTCCGACCCTGCTACCAATAGTGGAGATTTCTCTAAATAAATGCAAGAGCTATTTAGACCATGGAGAAAAGCTCTAATTTTGAAGGTTTTGGGCAAGCAGGTTAGTTACATGCTTGAGTAGCATACTTGAGATCTATGGAAGCTAAAATGAGGATATGAACTAGTGGACATTGCAACGAGATATTTCCTTGCAAGGTTCTACTATGAAGAAGACTACAATCACGTTATAGAGAGGGGTCCATAGATTATCCTCGGATACTACCTTACTGTATTGAGCTGCAAGCCAAATATTTTCCAAACCGAAGAGACCATCTCCTCAACCATGGTACATGTTCACTTTCAAGGTTACCTTTACAGTTGTTTGATAAGGAGGCTTTGATAAAAATGAGAAATGCAGTAGGGCAGGCTGTCAAGGCAGATGCTACCACAATGGCAGCAACTTATGGTAGGTACGCGTGAGTATTCGTAGAGTTGGGCTTATCTAAGCCACTAGTTCCTTCTATTAAAGTGTTCGGGAAGTCTAGAGGGTCGAACATAAGGGACTGCATCTCATTTATTTTGAGTATAGAGAATATAGACACGGAGTAGAGGCTTGTCGGCACGCGGCAGCAAATAAAGAACCAGCCACACGAGCTAACAACAATAGTAGTTATAGACAGCACACTTAATCCAAAGAAGAATCCCCCTAGTCGATTCAGACCTTGGATGCTTGTATAAAATGGTAGGAGGAAAAGGAAGAATCTGATCCCATACACCTTTCAATGGAAATTTGAGCATGCAGAATAGGCCATCGTTGAGAGAGACAACCACCGGAACTGAACAAATTAGATGGGGTTGCAGAGGAAATCCATACAGGCAAGCCTATTCTACCCGACCTTATAAAAACATAACCAGCCAACGACATAGCTAGCTCATAACTCGATAGGAGATTCAAAATTTGCTATGTGCAAGAGGTGAAATTGCTACTAGATAGACAGGAGGCCCAAATCCAGACCCACTCCAAGACTACTCAGTGAACTCAATCTAAGTGGGTCAAGAGGTCAACAACAAGTTCACGCTTTGCTTTCCTACAAGATGTTTAAGAGGAAACTAACTGGGATTGAACAGTCAAGTCATCTTAAGATGAAAATCTAATTCATTTCGAGTTCGTTATAAGTCCATTTCTCTAGTTCCATCCCTAAGTCCAAAGGAGATAAAATGTATAAAGACCAAGCCCAAACACAAAGTCCAAAGTCCCACCAAGAAGATCTCTAAGGATCCAGAGGAATCTACATCACATCAATAGTTGGTAAAGGACATGGTAGTAGATACTCATAAATTGATTGAAACCTCACATCCTAAGCATGAGAATAGTTAAGTTTTAAAACTTTTTGGCACAGCAGAGCTTGTAAGTGGTAGTAGTATTGATCTATTTGGAGTAGATAAAATAGAATAGTTTTGCATAGATAGAGGCACATAGACAATAAAGGAGATAAAATTCAAAAGATAGCGCGAAAAACCTTCATTTAAATAAAAACCCCTTCCTCTCTCTACAAGATTTCTCACTAACCTTCAAGATCAAAAGACTTAAATTGAAGCAAACCTAAGCCAAATTTTGCGGAAAAAGGTTAATGTATCGTTCTATATATATTTATTTATAACATTATCAGTTTATAAATTTTTTTTTTTAAAAAAAAGCTTCAAACTGAGGAATTTTGGGGCAAAAATATTTTACTCCAAAAAATGGGAGATACGCTAATCCAGGCGTAACTCATGGGAGAGATGGTTGGAGTAGCAAACCTCTCCACAAAGTACACTGACTTTTGTGCAAAACTTTGTGGAGAGATTCCCTGGTCAGCCCGGATCTCTCCCACGAGTTACGACCAGACCAACCTATCTCCTATTTTTATTTGTTTTGTTTTCTTAAATTTATGTTATTTATGTTATTTTGTTATTTTTTTTAGTATATTTAATATCATTGTATTAGTTGTTTAGTTGATTTTATACTATTATGTTAGTTTTTTATGTTAATACATATTTTTGTATTAATATTTTATTTAATTACTAATTGTGTAGTTGATAATTCATTGTTTAAATTAATTGTTTAGTTCATGTTAGTATATATCACATTTATGATCTAGTAATGTTAATTGCTAATGCTTACATAATTACTAATTATTTGATTGTTAATTGTTAGTGGTATTAATTATTAATGTTTACATTACATTAATTATATTTATTACATTTAGTAAAACAATAAGAAATTAGAAATATATGAAATATAAATAAGATAAATAAGAAACATAAATTATTTATGGGAAATTAGAGTACTAGAAATTAAAATAATAAGACAATAAAGAAAATTTTTTAAAAAAAATGCACTACAAGTAGTTCATATTTTTACTTTTTTTAATATAAAAATTTTAAGAGTATTTGACACATAAGATAAATAAGAAATATAATTCATTTATAGGAAATTATATTATTAGTTATCCATTAAAATTGTTTTAGAATAAAAATATTTCTTTAGAATTGTAAATAATTGTATTAATTTAAATATAAAAAAATTAACAAATTAAAAAATAAAGTATGTAGGAAATTATAAAAACATATAGTTAGCCTGCATCAATTAATTTAAAAAATAAGAATCTAGAGAAATTTAGATATTTACATAATTAAATAAAATTAATAAAATATATTTTTATAATAATTTAATAAAAAAATAATAATGTGATCAAAAAGATGAAATTTAAATAAATAAGAATTGCATTACGAGTAGTTCGTATTTTTATTTTCTTTCTAAAATATAAAATTTAAGAGAATGTAGGAATATAAGATAAATGAGAAACAGAAATTATTGGAAATTAGATTACCAGTCATCAAAATTGTTTCAGAATCAACAAAATTCTTTAGAAATGTAAATAATTGTCTTATTTGGAAATATATACTTTCTCCATTTCATATTATAAAGTTATTTGTTAGTTGACGCAGATTAAGAAGAGTTTGAAATCATTATGTTTGTTAGAGTAAAATACTTCTAATATCATTATATTTATTTAATAAACTCCATCCTTCATATCTTTATCTTCACTCTCCTTTCTTTTCTCTCTATATTTAAAGTTTTTATTAAATGTGAATGAGTTTAGGTTTTGAGAATTACTAGGTAATCATCCAGTAATTGAATAGGGATATTGTTAGGAAAAATATTTATAAGGGCAAATCACCTTGTAATACAAAACTTCAAATATAGTAATTTAACCTTATAATATGAAAAAAAAATAGTAAAAATTAATAAATTAAAAAAGTAAATTAGAAATTATAAAAAAAAATAAGGAGCCGTAGTTATTATTGAAGGAACCCAATTTAGATAAGGTAGAAAAATATGTGTCCTTTTGAAATTTATTTAGATGCTGCGTGATGGACAAAAGGATATTATTTAAATATAACATTTCTAAAGGGACATTACATTTGTCAAGAAATTATTTGATTCTAAAACCATTTTATTTATTACTATCTCCTATTGTATTTATTATTTATCTCAAGTCGTCTAAATACTCTTACATTTTTTATTTAATTACATTTCTAATACTTTAAATTTATAATTTTTCCTACGTTATATAATTAATAAACTTTAAATATATAAATGATATTTTAAGATGATAAACCATTAAGAATTCAAAGATAATCAATAATATAATATAATTATTATAAACATAAACAATTAACTCTACAAATCATATATAATATTTAAGAATATAAGTTTTGGGAGGTGATATATCCAGGACATTGATTTTAAATCCAGGGTCATTTTTCTTGTAATTCCCACTTCCCTTTATCTTTTAGTAAATTCAGACTTCAAAATAAAATAGAGCGTGTATTTCATCTTTCCAATTTCCCCTTATTATGCTATCTAAGTTTTCTCGGGGAATGGGCCTTTGACGTCGACGTGTGGCCAGAACTGGTAGGATTCTTTCCCCGCCACCCACCGGCTTCTTTCCCAAATTCGTTACATGCCCTTCTTTAATATATTTGGTTTTCAAGTATACCAACTCTTCTCACGTTTTGAATAAAATACCGTGATGAATAATAAACAAATCACAAGCATAAAGACTGGAGAGATCAAAGCTATTTAGCAAATGGGCCATCTTCTCCATGGTGGCTCCTGAACTAGATTTTATATATTAATCAAGAAAGTAAAAAAAACTCAAACTTGGGAACCTAAAAAATGCATTCCAAATCAAAAACCTATTAGAGAAGTGTTGGTCATGTGGACCTTATTTGCTCACATTTTTTATTTTTATTTTCAGCCCAATACTCCCTATGATGATATGAACTGGGTTCACTAAAGATATGGGCTGAATTTTATTGGGCCAAGATGCCGGGCCGGGCCGGGCCAACTCGGCCCGCCCATGGTGACTTAGGGTTTTCCTATATATATGTTCTATTTTTGGGAGCTGCCTCAATTTAGAAAGGCAGCCCCCATTCCCTCTTCTTCACAGCATTTTCAGCTTCCCATCTTTAGCCTTTTTATTCCTCCTCCTCACTGCCTTACCGCCGCTGCAGTTCCTCCATGATCTCTCCGTCGCCGACGCAGCGAGTCGGCACCACTGCCTGACTGCCATCGGGCGACCGTGAAGGGAAGAGAAAGAGAGAGAGAGTGTGAGCTGTGAGAGAGAGAGAGAGAGAGAGAGAGAGAGAGAGAGAAGAGAGAGAGAGAGATAGTGAGGGAGAGACCCATTTCCTCCGGTGAATCTCAGTCCGGCTGAGTGACCGTCGCTGGCTGCTCCTCACCTCGAGCTCGCTGCAGCTCCCGGAGTTCATCCTCAACCCGCCGGTGGCCCCACGATGCTGCTGCTACTGCCGGATCGACCGACGCTGCAGAGCTCCGGCTTCAGGTGAGTGTCTCTTCCTTGGTCTTTTCTTGTTTTCTTGCTAACTATCTTCTGCAGGACCGGCGATCTACAGCCGCCGTTGCCGGAGAAGAAGAAGAAAGGTGTTTTCTTTTTGAAGAAGAAAACAGGGACCAGATTTGGAATAAGAAGAAAATGGAGGACTATTCTATAAATCTGTAATAGTTTAGGGACTTTTCTGCAATTTCTTAAAGTTGAGGGCTGTAATAGTAAATAGGAAAGTTGAGTGTAGTAGTAAATAGGTTTGTGGATCTAACAATCCACACAACAGTGGTATCAGAGCCCGGAACCGACTTCAACTTTCCAGTGCTCTTGTGGACCGGCGGCTACCTCTCGGGTTGATCTTCCGGACCCACGAGAACTGTTGAGTTCCGTGGATCTGGCTCAGGGAAGCATCCTTAAACCTTCTCTGTTTATTTCAGCTTTTTTGGTAGATCGTTACTATTATTCTTGCCTATTTTGCTAGATCTGTTTATTTTCTGTTAGATCTGCTTATTTGTTTTAAATCTACCGTCACGGATCTGCTATTTTGTGAATCTAGTTTATTTTTCGAAAAATCTAAAACCCAAGCCTGGCTTGAGTCCAAAGAGACTTCAAGTAGCTGTGCCTTGGTGATTTTCTGTAACTGATTACAAATTGTAGTTATTATTCGTGGTTGTTGATTTTATTGTTATTTGTATTGGAAGGCTGTTGCTCAGCCCTTACCTGTTTATTTCTGTCTCGGTTATTATTGTGCAAACTGCGCTATCTCTGTTGTGAAATTCTGTGTTTCACCTATTTTATTGCGCCGTTTTTCAAAAGAAAAATCCGGGCATTTTATTTGTGTGACAAACTTTTTTTTTCTTTTATTTTTCTAGCCATTGATTACTCTTATTTGCCATTTTTAATCATGTCTGTTCCAAAAATTGAAACCGACAAGTTTGATGGCAAATCTGATTTTGTAATGTGGCGTAGAAAAATGAAAGCAGTTTTAGTCCAAAATAAAATTGCACCCGCAATATGTAGCCCTGAAAAGTATCCGGAATCTTGAAAGGGTGAAGTACTTTCTGAAATACTTGGTGATGCCCACAGTTGCCTCACCTTGCATTTAACCGATAATGTTTTGAGAGAAATAGACGAAAAGGACAACGCTTTCAAAATTTGGACAAAACTCGAAAAATTGTATTTGGGAAAATCGTTATCAAATAAGATTTATATAAAGGAACAACTTTTCGGTTTTAAAATGAGCGGGTCGAAATCTCTTTCAGAAAATATTGATGATTTAAACAAAATTGTTTTGGAATTGCAAAATGTTGGAGAGAAGATCTCCGATGAAAACATTGCTGTTATTTTATTAAACTCCTTGCCTGAGTCTTTTAATGATGTTAAATCTGCTATCAAGTATGGCAGAGATGATTTGACTCTTGCTGATGTGAAAAACGCTTTAAAATCAAAGGACCTTGATTTGAGAAAAGAAAACAAAACAAACGGAGAGAACCTTTACATGAGAGGGAGGGTTGACCGGAGAGAATCTTCTAGTCACCGCTTTAAAAGTAAAGGGAGGTCAAAATCACGAGATAAGAAAGTGAAGTGTTTTTACTGTGGCAAGGAAGGTCATATGAAAAACAAGTGTTTTAAGAGAATCAAAGATGAAAAACAACGTAAACAAGGTAAAGGGAGTGATAAAAATGACAAAACCCACGATTTTGAATCAGATGGTAATTCTATATATTCTGAGGTTTTGTGTGTATCCCCTTCCCCCTTCTTACATTTTCGATCATTGGATTCTTGATTCTGGCTGCACTTTTCATATGACTCCAAACAAGCATTGGTTTTCAGATTTTAAACCCCTTGAACATGGAAAAGTTTTTATGGGTAATAATCATGTTTGTGAAATTAAAGGAATTGGAAATGTTTTTATTAAAATGCATGATGGTGTGACCAGGAAATTGACCGAGGTGAGATATGTGCCTGACCTTCGTCGGAATCTAATCTCCCTTGGTGTTTTTGACTCAAATGGTTTTTCTTACAAATCAGAAAATGGCACAATGAAAGTTTGTAAAGGAGCACTGGTCATGCTCAAAGGTTTTAAAAGGGATGGTCTTTACCATTTAATTGGAAAAACTGTTTGCGAAGCATCTACATTAGTTTCAAAAACTGTTCCTGAAAAGACTTTGTTGTGGCACCGTCGAATTGGCCACATCAGTGAAAAAGGACTACATTGCCTTCACAAACAAAATCTTTTTGGTGGTGACAAAATCGAATCTTTGGATTTTTGTGACCACTGTGTTCTTGGAAAACAGCATAAAATTAGTTTTTCAGTTGGCACACATAAGTCCACTTCTGTCCTTGATTATGTGCATTGTGATTTGTGGGGACCTGAAAAGGCTCCAACTTATGGTGGGAATGTTTATTTCTTATCTGTTGTTGATGATTTTTCTAGGCATGTAGGGGTATTTCTTTTAAAATCAAAAGATCAAACTTTTGAAAAATTTTCTGAATGGAAACGCCTTGCCAAAAATCAAACTGGAAATAAACTAAAAACAATTAAGACAGATAATGGTCTTGAGTTTTGTAATAAACGGTTTGCTGATTTATGTGCATTGCATGGCATAATACACCATAGGACTGTTAGGCACAACCCTCAGCAAAATGGAGTTGCTGAAAGCATGAACCGTACTATAATGGATAAGGTTAGGTGCCTTATGGTGTCTTCAGGAATCCCAAAACCCTTTTGGGGAGAAGCTGTAACTACAGTTGTTTACCTCATTAATAGATCACTCTCAACAGCTATAAACTTCAAAACTCCCTTAGAGTTGTGGTCCGGAGAACCACCAAACCTGTCAAACCTTAGAGTATTTGGATGTGCTGCATTTTCACATCAAAAGGAGGGTAAGTTAGACCCAAGGTCAAGAAAGGGAGTGTTCTTAGGCTACCCTAGTGGGGTAAAGGGTTACAAAGTTTGGCTCAAAGGTGAGCCGGGGGTGAGGGTTATTGTGAGTAGGGATGTGGTCTTCAATGAACTTGATATGCCTTGCCTAAAGGCTAAAACCAATCCTGATAACCCTAGTGACATTCCTGTTGATGGGAATATTCCTGTGGAGGTAGAGGACACCTCCGAACCTGCACAACCCCACGATCAACCTGAAACCAGTGAAGTGTCGGATATACCGACCAGTCAGCAGCCTGAAACCAACACGCCTGAATCTGAAAATTCAGATGAGGATGATGAGGATCATCCCGAGGCACAAGCCCAAGCTCTAAGAGACTACCAGCTGTCTAGAGATAGGGTTAGGAGAGAGACGAGAAAACCCGCTAGGTACGGTTACTCCTACATCGTCTCATATGCATGTGCTGCTGCATCTTTTATTGAAGAAAAGGAACCTCTGTATTTTTCTGATGTTTTAAAGAGTCCTAACCGTTCTTTGTGGTTGCATGCTATGGAAGAGGAAATGTCCTCACTTCGTAAAAACAAAACCTGGATTCTTGTTCAAAAACCCTCAAAGCAAAAATTAATTTATTGCAAATGGATTTTTAAAATTAAAGAGCCAGAATCTGCAACGAACCCCCAAGGTTCAAGGCTAGGCTGGTTGCAAAAGGTTTTTCTCAAGTTGAGGGCATCGATTTTAATGAAATATTTTCTCCCGTTGTTAAATATAAAACAATTAGGATAATGCTTGCAATTGTTGCCTTTTATGATCTTGATCTTGAACAACTTGATGTGAAAACTGCATTTTTGCATGGGGAACTTGAAGAGACTGTTTACATGCGTCAACCACCAGGTTTTGAGGAAAAGGGTAAGGAAAACATGGCATGTTTGTTGAAAAAAGTCCTTGTACGGACTTAAACAATCACCCTGAGCAATGGTATAAACGTTTTGACTCTTTTATGATTAAAGTCTGGTTTTCGTTAAAAGCAATTATGATAGTTTGTTTGTATTTACGTGGTGATAATGTTGAAAGCTGCTATTTATCTTTTTCTTTGTATGTCGATGATATGCTAATTGCACGTAACCATAGAGATAAGATTACTCACTTGAAATCTTTCTTTGAAGTCCGAATTTGATATGAAGGACTTAGGTTACTAACGTCTAGAATCCTTGGGATGAACATTTGTAGGGATAGAGCTGATAGATCCTTATTCATATCCCAGAAATCCTTCTTGCAGAAAATTGTTTCTAAATTTTCGATGCATTTATGCAAACCAGTTTGTACACCACTTACGAGCCACTTTCAGCTTTCTGAAAAATCTTGCCCCAAAACCGACAAAGAAAAGAATGACATGGCCCATATACCTTATAGAATGGCTATAGGATCCGTCATGTATTCTATGATATCCACCCGACCTGATATTGCTTATTCCATAAGCCTTCTTAGCCGATTCATGTCTAATCCGGGTAGGGATCATTAGGCAACTCTTAAGTGGTTGTTGCGTTATATTAATGGGACTATTGATAGGGGTCTTCTTTATCATAATTGGTCTAATAATTTTGAACTGGTTGGATATGTGGATTCTGATTTTGCAGGTGATAAAGATGGTAGGAAATCTACCACTTCTTATTTCTTTACTTTGGCAGGGAATTGCATATCATGGAAATCACAATTGCAACCTGTAGTCGCTTTATCGACTACGGAGGCTGAATACATTGCTGCCACTGAGGCAATTAAGGAAGCCATTTGGCTTCAAGGCTTACTATCTGAATTGCATGTTTTAAATTCTAAAGCTGTGATTTATACTGATAGTCAAAGTTGTCTTCACTTGTGTAAAAATCCTGTTTATCATGAAAGAACTAAACATATAGATGTTAGGTATCACTTCATTAGGGAAAAGGTTTCAAGTGGCTTAGTTAATATTGAGAAAATTAGTACTAAAGATAATCCTGCAGACTTTGGTACTAAAATTATGACAGCTGATAAATTCTCTTTGTGCAGGGATCTTCTTCACATTGATGAAGGTTGACTCTTTTTGAGTCGGTTGTGGCTGGAATTTTATGGAAAAATGTGTTCAAGGTGGAGTTTGTTGGTCATGTGGGCCTTATTTGCTCACATTTTTCATTTTTATTTTCAGCCCAATACTCCCTATGATGATATGGATTGGGTTCACTAAAGATATGGGCTGAATTTTATTGGGCCAAGATGCCGGGCTGGGCCGGGCCAACCCGGCCCGCCCATGGTGACTTAGGGTTTCCCTATATATATGTTCTATTTTTGGGAGCTGCCTCAATTTAGAAAGGCAACCCCCATTCCCTCTTCTTCATAGCGTTTTCAGCTTCCCATCTTCAGCCTTTTTATTCCTCCTCCTCACTGCCTTACCGCCGCTGCACTTCCTCCATGATCTCTCCGTCGCCGACGCAGCGAGTCGGCACCACTGCCTGACTGCCGTCGGGCGACCGTGAAGGGAAGAGAGAGAGAGAGAGAGAGTGAGCTGTGAGAGAGAGAGAGAGAGAGACAGAGAGAAGAGAGAGAGAGAGATAGTGAGGGAGAGACCCATTTCCTTCGGTGAATCTCAGTCCAACTGAGGGACCGTGGCTGGCTGCTCCTCACCTCGAGCTCGCCGCAGCTCCCGGAGTTCATCCTCAACCTGCCGGTGGCCCCACGCTGCTGTTGCTACTGCCGGATCGACCGACGCCGCAGAGCTCCGACTTCAGGTGAGTGTCTCTTCCTTCGTATTTTCTTGTTTTCTTGCTAACTATCGTCTGCAGGACCGGCGATCTATAGCCGCCGTTGCCGGAGAAGAAGAAGAAAGGTGTTTTTTTTCTGAAGAAGAAAATAGGGACCAGATTTGGAATAAAAAGAAAATGGAGGACTATTCTGTAAATCTGTAATAGTTTAGGGACTTTTTTGCAATTTCTTAAAGTTGAGCGCTGTAATAGTAAATAGAAAAGTTGAGTGTAATAGTAAATAGGTTTGTGGATCTAACAATCCACACAACAAGAAGACTTCTAATTTTCTGTCTTCATTCTTTCTTTCACTCTCATACTTCTCACGTTTTACATCAAGGGGTTGGAATTTTGTTATTCCAAGAGAAACCTACAGCCATTTAGTTCAAATTCAATAACCCAAATGGTATCAATTTCTCAACAAATATCGAAAGAGTTAGCAAAGAAGAGCAAAAAATCGGCTTGGCAAACATATATGAAAATATAGAGAAAATATTGGACTTTTACTGCAAGGAGAAGCAGATATTGTGAACGGAAGGAAGAAGAAGAAGGATGAGGGGAAGAAGAGGTGCAGTCATGATTGGCACAAGCCACCGAGAAAAAGGGATGGAGAAGATTGGTTTTATGATTTAATTAGTTCTTTTAAAAAAAGTCACTAAAGTGATTATAAAAATATTTTTTATTTATAATTCGGTTATAACGCACAATTTCTATGCATTATCAGTAAAGATAACACACACTAGTTGTGCTTTATCATTTAGTTACACTTTTATTGCTTAATCGGTCCATATGGCGGATAACGCACAGAGCACTTGCGTTATAAACCAGCAATAACGCATGAGACGTGTGCGTTATCAGCCCACATCGATTTTTGCGCAAACTACATGCAAAACCTATAGTTATATAATTTTTTTAAGAAGACTGTATTGTTTTATTTAACCTATTTTTATGTATATTTAATATTTATAACCATTTTAAAAGAAAATATGTTTAACTTATAACCATTTCATTAATTAAAATGAAGAAGTAATTTAAAGTATTGTAAATTTTACTATTAAAATTTAGAGTAATGAAGAAGTAGTTAGAAGAAATTCAAATAAAAATTTCATTAATAGAAATCCTAAAATATTAAAACATTTCAAGAAAACACACTTATATATTGCTTGAACCAGGGTTATTATAATTTTTTCTATTATGTCCCGAGCGACATCTGCTACATCTTGGGGAGAATCTGGATTTCAATAATCCATTTGTCCCTGAAACCTTTTGCCCTGTTTTCTACCCTGTTCATTATTCATGTTTAAAGGATGAAATGTTAAATTATAAGGAGCATATCTCCAAAAGTCCTCATGCCCAACCAGATAAAAATTCGATTCGTATATTCTTCTGTACGTTTCTCGCGAATATATATCTGATATATAAGTATCTGCTCTCGTACCACTTTCTTTACAGATTGCAAGAGCATGAGAACAAGGCATGATTTATTATTCATTCTTAAAGTATAGACATTATTGCCAGTACCATCAACGCGGATCGGAGCTTTGACCATGTAAATTCCTTCTCGCAGATTGTAAGTTGTAACTTTATGGTCTCTTGATTTGAACTCAATCTACAAGAACTTGTCACTGATGAATAACGAAAACGCATTGTGCGTTATCACTGA
This sequence comes from Catharanthus roseus, assembly GCA_028651295.1. Lineage (NCBI taxonomy): Eukaryota > Viridiplantae > Streptophyta > Magnoliopsida > Gentianales > Apocynaceae > Catharanthus > Catharanthus roseus. The sequence goes on along the minus strand of JAPQWS010000168.1, from coordinate 13,136,342 downwards.
TGATAATGCGCTCTCATTGTGCGTTATTCTCCATTTCCATACAAACCACTGGCACGTCACTAAACGAGATTATTGTCCACGTCACTAAACAAGATTATTGTCTGGATTAAATTACTCATTAAGGATAATGACAAACATTGTGCGTTATCACTAAGAATAACACACAATAGCTGTGCGTTATGCCCCCGTTTAGGAAAAAAATATATATGGCCACTTTAGTAAATTCTTTTAAAAAACATAACTATTTCCATAAAAATTCGAGAAGATTCAAAGAAGAATAAGTCGAGGAGACAATCTTCGGATAATATTTACCAAGGGCATTTGGATTCTAAAAAAGTTTGCCGAGAATTAAAATCAAGCCATGGATATATCAATCCCCATAAGTTTTTTTTAGTGGTCCCATGAGTGATAAAGAAAAATATAAGTCCTCTTACAACTTTTAATAAATATTTACTAAAATTTTTCCATCTTTATCCATTTATTTATTAATTTATTTCACTTTCACGATCTACCTCTTTCTTTATTTGTTACAGGTAGAAATGATATTATAATTAAAAAATTATCTTGTTTTCATGACCCTTAATCCTTGTGTATAAGTTCAAAAGGACTTATAATTCAGAGCAAAGGTAGTATAACAAAAAATCAATACAAATTCAAACATATTATTTTACATAATTATTGTAAACATTAATCATTAACAAAAAATTCATTAACAACTAAATGATTAATATATTTAAAATATTTACATCTAAACTTAAACAATTAACATAATAATACGAAATGAACTATACAACTAACATAATAACATAAAATCAACTTAAAAACAGAATTTACAAACAAATAAAAAATAAATAAAAAGAAATTTGTAGAGAAGCTCCCAGACTGGCGTTTCTCTAGAAGAGAGAAGCAGTTCTCCTAGGGAACATACGACTTTACAAGAAATTCGCCTTTTACCGATGGAAACGTCGCCCATTGGTAAACACTGATGGATTTCTAACGTGTAAAACTATACGTCAGTTTTTCACAATTTTCTTATAATTTTGTTTGTGAGGACTTTGGTGGGTGTATTCTGTATCATATACACGGTTGAGGTATGTGTTTTACTTTAAATATTGTTTTACGGGGAAGCCTTGAATCTTTAAGTTATATATATGGTTTTATGGGAGAGCCCTAACTCTTTTAAGATATAAATATATATATATATATGTAGATTTCCGGGGGAGCGCTCACTATTCTAAGTTATATATGTAGTTTTACGGGAGAGATTGGACTCTTGAATTTTGTTTGATTGTAGTTGTTGACTATTTGTGTGGCCTGTGTGTTTGGAAAATATCCATAATACAGGGAAACTCTGCCAAACATTTTCTAAACTTATGAAAAACATAGATTTTTGTGTCATAACTTACCATAAAACATAAAATGAAACTCAAGATTATAAACTTAAGAAATTCCTTCAACTTTTCGAAAGAATTTTTTTAACTTTCGTTCTCATATGTTTCTAAAGATTATAAACTATTGAAGGTTATAATTATTGATTCTAAAGATTATAAGATTTTGTGGTAAATCTAAAATTTAAAGATTATAATCGTAACTTAAAATAAACAACTAAGAATATTCCTTCTTTTAATAATTCTTAGAAGCTATGGAGAATATACCAGATCATAATTGGATGTATAGAGAAAGAAGGCCTGGGGTTAAAGGTCTTATAAGTGAATTCACTAATGGGGTAGATTGTTTCGTTCATTGTTGTCTTCAAACAAACAACGGACGTGAAAATGAGATGATGTGTATGTGTTCAAAGTGTTAAAATAAGAAGTTTGGACCTTCCAATGTTGTGATCGAACATTTTTTGAAGTGAGATTTTGTGTCTTTATATTATAATTGGACAGCTAATGGTGAAAAACTGTGGCCACATGCTGAGGAACATCTTCGTGCAGAATTTGCTAGTACAATCTGGTCAAATATTTTAGTGGAAAGTTCACAGTCAAGGCCGATTGAAAGTAACTCATATCGTGAGATGATATTTGATGCAGCCGCTTCGAACTTTTTTTCTCATGAAGAACCGCTTAATCCTAGGACAAAAAAGCTTTTTGATGTGTTAAAAAGCAGTAGAGACATCATTGGTTGATGGTGATGTTAGATATCCAGCTTTATCTTTGACTGCGAAGTTATTATATATTAAGTTTGAGAACGAATTGACTCAAAAGTTATACGATGATGTTTGTGCATAAATAAAGAAGCATTTCTTGCCAGGCAATCATATGGTTGACGATTGGTACGTGAAGCAGAAATTGATATCCCACTTAGGATTGCCTTTGTAAAAGATTGATGTGTGTACCAATAGTTGTATGCTTTATCCGAAGGAGGACACCAATAGAATGAAATGTAATTTTCGTGGTAGTGAGCAGTACAAGATAAGTAGGAAAAGGAGAGGGAAGAAGAGGAAACTTGAGCCGAAAAGACCGATGAAGACAATGTTTTACTTTCTGTTAACTCCTAGATTACAAAGATTGTATGTGTCAAAAAGAATTGCCGAACACATGAGAGGGTATTTTGAAAGCCCACAAGAGCTGATGTGATGAGTCATCCTAGAGATGGAGATGTTTGGAAGCATTTTGATAGGATTTACTCTGATTTTTCAGTAAACAAGGAACCTGAGAGTTGGTTAGTATATTGATGGGCTTTCACCATTTGGAATGGTATGAAAGATATATTCTTCGTGGCAAATAATGCTAACCTCATATAATTTGCCGCCTTAGATGTGTATGAAAAAAAAGGTAGCATTCTTATCAATTCTTATTAGGGGTCTGAAAAGAAAATTAGATGTTTATTTGTAACCGTTGATAGAAGAATTAAATTAGTTATAGAATGTTGGGACCTTATTTATGATCTGTCGAAGAAACAGAATTTCAAAATGTGGGCCACACTTCTTTGGACGGTTAGTGACTTCCCGGCATACAGTTGTTGAGCGGTTGGAGTACAGTGGGGTGTTGGCTTGTCCATATTACATGGAACAGACACGGTCATTTCGATTGGAAAATTGGGGAAAACAATCTTAGTTCGATTGTCATTCATGTTTCTTGCTACCAGGTTATCAATTTAGAGGAGATTTGAGATCTTTCAAGAGGAGTAGAGGTGAAGACCGCTCATCGCCATCACTGCAACTTTGGGAAAACGGATATGGAAAAAGGTCCATGACTTTCTAAAGATCACTGAAACATGAAATGAATTAGGCAAGGAAGACGGTAGAGGGAAGCATCACAACTAGACAAGAGTATATTTTTGGGTCCTCCTTATCGGCGTACCCTTTTAATCCATAATAATATTTACGTGATGCATAATGAAAAGAATGTATTTGATAATTTGTTCAACACTGTTATGGATGTGAAAAAGAAATCAGAAGATAATATTAAGGTTAGAGAAGACCTACATTTATATTGCAACAGACTGAACTTGTTGATCAAAGAGAGTGGTAGGGATGATATGTGTCATATTATGCTACTTTTACATATATAATTGTCATCATTTTATGATGCTTTTAATGTATATAATGTATTATTTACACAATTTACCTCTATTCTTATCTTAGGTGCTTCTCGATGAAGAAAACAAAGAAATAAAGTGAAAATGGACGGTAAATGGAGCGAAAACAGAGAAAACAAAGCCATCGGTACCAAGGAAGAAGACCTACCGCCGACGGTGGGTCCAAAGGCAAAAAAAAAAGATGACAACTGAAGCCTACCGTAGATGATAGGCTAGACCTATCATATGCGGTAGGTCCTGGCGACTCAAAGGCAGCAGGAATAGAACCTTACTGTGGACGGTAGGGCTCGACCTACCAGACGCGGTAGGTCACGTCAGTAGCACAGTAATACATTTTTACTTCTATAAATAGAAGTTTTTATCCCCATTATTGGGAGAGAACAGTTTTTTTATTTAGAGAAAGGAATCGGGGTGGCTTTAGGCAAGAAAAACTCTCCCTATTCCTCTTTAATTAGGTAGATTTTATGCGATTAACATCAAATTGAAGCTATTAGAGGAAGATTGAAGTGATTCTATGGATCAATTTTTGGTTTTATCAGGTAAATCTAGAGATGAGCTAGGTGGCATTCGGAGCCATGGATTCAACTTCTCTTTCAGCCTAAGCTTCCTTCTTCTTTGTGAATTATGATTTCTTCTATTGAATTGAATATTGTGGATGTTTTCTAGCTAATTTTATACTGTTTGAATCAAGGGTTGAACCCTAGCTTTGGATTATATGATGTTCGATTGAAATTCCGTCAAATTGATGTTTGTTTGTGTGTTGGTTGTTGTGCAATTATATTTTCTTGATAATTGATTTGCGCATAATCGATTATTTTGCAAGATTGATTGAAATTGAAAAAGGAAGATCAATTTAGGGTAACTAATTTAGTAATAAGAGTTAGCAATTGAATAGAAATATTCTTTGCACTTTTAGGTTAATTAGGTCATCTAAGTTGTTTATTGCATTCATAATCGGTTAGGGAGAGGAGATTCTCCTCTAAATATTAGGTGAGTAGAACAGCTTTCACTTAGAGATTGGGTTTGCTCAATTTTCATGTGATAATCCAACCTTCGTTTTCAAACATCATTTTATGAGTTTTCAATTGAAATACTTGACACAAGTTAGGAAGATCCTTCATTCAAACTCTTTTCTTAAAACTTTTATATCTTTAACTGTTACTCCTATTTAATCATTTTCGTAAGTTTTTCTAATTTGTGTATTAATTTCTTAAAACCCTTTTTGTTAGATTGGACATAGGTTAAAACGATTATTTTTTTTTTTTTAGCCTTTACCGTTACCTGAGTTCGATAACCCAGGAGGTTCTCTAGTGTTATATTGATAGGTCTGCTTGCTGTTATATTTATTTTAGAGTATCCATTTTTAAACACATCAGGAGGTAAGAGTTCGAAGCCAACAACATGTTACAGTTTGACTAAGGAACAAAAGAAGATAATGTTGAGTTAAAGAATTGCAACTGCCAGATGGATATGATTCTAACTTGGCCAGATATGTTGATTATAAGAAATGAAGATGAACGACATGAAAAGCCATGATTGCCACATGTTCATGAAATGACTGATGCCCATCGCCTTTAGAGAGCTCCTTCCAGTGAAGGTGTGGAGTTGCTTGGACGATTTGCTTGGCATGTTACAGCTTGACTAAGGAGCCAAAAAAAATGGTGCTTGATTGGGTTAAATAATTGCAACTGCCAGATGGATATGATTCTAACTTGGCTAGGTATATTAATCATAAAGAAAGTAAGATGGCCAGTATGAAAACTATGATTGTAACCTGTTCATGGAATGACTGATGCGGATATACTGCAAAAGGTGGAGGTTGTAGTTTCAAGCGTCTTCGATGCTTTCGACCAATATATGAGGCGGTTTACTGAGTAGAATCATTTGGTATACGTTCCTCCTCTACTGATGTTGGACCTCGTCAAAGCGCCTATGGTACTGTCGCCTCGACATCTTCACCGACTGTACCTGCTGTAGACTCGGAGGTCCCTGCCCTTGAGATGTTGGTTAAATCTTCATCTACACCCTCTCCCTCTATTCCTGCCCCTAGTCGAAGCACTAATGATGCCCCCCGTCCTCTAATGATGCTAGGACTGACGATGTCTTATTTACCCTGATGATGTTTATGACGATGTTTTATATATGTTATGTTTAATGTTATTTAGATTGAAGCTTTAATGTTTTATATTGAACGTTATTTTTTATATATGATATATTTCTTGAGTTGGGATTTTTCTTATTTTTCACGGAGTTTTTTTATCCATTTTATAACTTATATATAAAAAAACTATTTTTTTACCGACATAATTCCGTAGGTAAGTATTTTTATTTTATTTAAATAATTTCACTACTTCCTTCATTAGTGCCATCGGTGATTGTTAGCAACAGAAATTAAAACTGTCAAGAAATCTGCAATATTATTTACTGATGGAAATTACGACGTATGTGAGTTTTTCTTAGTGGAGTCGACAGGACACCACTTCCGTCGTTGCGTCGTCAGAAAGTGTAGTTTCTGACAGTCACTGTATTGGAAATTTTGGTTACCCATGAAAATTGGCCGACGAAAAGTTTATCATCGGTGTGCTGTCAGTAAGCGTTAAACACGACGCCTACCGACAGTGTGTACCCTCAGTAAATGACTCTTTTTTTTAGTGTGACCGGACATATGTTCCATGGGAGAATAGCTTCTCCCTCCTAGAGGAAGGCCAATACAGGTGTTTCTCTACTAGTTTCAAAAAAACTAACATGCCAAATTTCGGGTGTTTTTTTCATCTCTAAATCGATGTTTTTTGTGTATACTCTTCAATATCGCGCATGTGTAGCTCCTTATGGTTTCTAAATTAAAAAATTCATCATTTCTTTAGAGGGATGTTAGAGAGAGTTTGTAGAGAGAAGGTAAAGAAAGAAAGAGTTTTTTAAAAATAAAAGTTTTTCGCTATATCCTTTGAATTTTACCACGATATATTTAGTAACCGCCGAGATTAAGTTATCTTTTAACAATATTATTCTTAGCATTTATTTTTCCCTTTGGTCTTAATAAAATGATCCCTTTTCAGACCCCCAAGAAAAAGAAAGAGTAGCAATGCACAAGACACAAATACGGAGTGCTAAACAAGTAAAGTATCGGTAAAAGTGAAACTAAATTTTTCTAAAGCATCTACAACTACAATAGTCTCTCTGTAGAAGTGCTTTGGATTTGAGCTTTGATTTGGAAAAAGTGAGCTTTTTTTCTAAAAATTCGTGAAAAAAATTCAAACAAGGAGTGTGGGGCCAAATAGAGAAAGGTTTGAGTTGAGCTTGTTATCCAAATACACCCAGTAATAATGTTAAAAGGATTGGAAGAGATGAAAGATATTCTTAAACACCCCATCCAATTGCCGAGGAACGGAAGCAGATATATTATGGCCCTAAGGGCATAGGCGAGTTGGTAAGGATTGAGGTGACGTGGGAGAAACCTTCTAGCAATATAGGTTCAAATCTCGTGTGAGGCAATTTCTCACTGAAATATTGTGGGGGTCTATTCTGAGGTTTATCCTGTTGGCTCTCTCCCTCAGGATCCTACCACTCGTACACATTCTTGAATTTACAACATGTCTCGTCAATGGACCTTTGACAGAGATGGAGGGGTTTTGCCTTTAGGCCTAATCAAAGGAATAGAAGCAAATATATTAGCTATAGAAATTTTAGCAATTAACAGATGAGTTACATTCAACCAGCAAGATTAATTACATCTATAATCTTATATATAGATTGAAAACATCTAAAAAAAATAGAAATAATTTTTAATTAGATCAATCAAAATTATTAATAAATTCTTTACTCCATAATTTGGAATTTCTAAGCATTTTTTAATGTTAAATTGTTTCAATATTTAAAAAATAGAAAATAAATATCTTCAATTATCTTTTTTTCAATCTCCTTAAAAATTTTTAAAAAAATGGAAAAATGATTCATGAAGAAGCTTATAAAGTTAGCTTTACCTCTACATGTTGTCGTACCACTTGTGCAAAGAGTTTTTTCAACTTTGAATATAGTGAAAATTCACTTTTGTATAATTGGATATGACTTTTCAAAAGATAATTATTTAGTAATAAATATTAATAAAATATAATTATCTAGTCGAAAAGAAGAAAGTTATATGAAAGTATGAAAACATGCAAGAGTTTTAATGCTTCTATGATTAAAAAAAATTTAAAATCCTGCATAATTTTATATTTTGATAACCTGTTTACTTCATAAACATTAAATTTAAGTTTCTATATGTATTTTAAGTTTAATTATGTTTGTTTAATTCGAAAGTATTTAGCCGCGTGCTCTAGTAATTTTCTTGTTCAAGATCTGCTGATTAGTGTCCGATGTCGTTTATAGTTCTCATATATTTTTATCAGTGTAAGTTGAAATAATCTATGAATTTCAAAATTTTGTATATTATAAAATGGTAAACTAATTATGAAACTACCGCAAGCACACTACAACTTGGCATCTGATAAGAAATTGAGCAAATATGAAAAGAAATTGACCAATTTTTTACCCACCAAGTCTTGGGCGTACAATTTATAAAACTTAATAGTCCTCTACATCATTTGTTCAGACATTAGGCAGTCTAATACAAACTCTGAAGACGAGATATTTCTAATTTTGATAGGATAAATGAGCAATTTTTAAACGAGAAATCCACTGCTAGATTCTTTTCTTTAGTTATCCAGAAGGTTCATCGATCTATTGGAGAAAGGAATAAATTAACATGATTAATTTATTATACAGGATTTTCTTTTGTTATATTTATTATTATAGAGCTTCTTTTTTATCTTATATTTAAAAGAGTCTCGATAATAACTTAAAGATAGAATGTTTGATTGGTATTTTTTTAATGAAAAAAATAAAAAAATATTGTTAGTGAAAGTAATAAATACACATTCTACTACTTTATGTTCATCTCTCGTGTTCATCAATAAACATATCAAATTAAATAATTAGTGTAAATACTGCCTTCAAAGTAGCACTACGGAGAGGGAAATATAATGTCAGAAGTCGGTAACACCATAAAAAGTTTGAACTAATAACCTTGATTTACAAAAGTATGTGGAAGTAAGCTAGGTAATTTAAGGGACAAAGACTGAAACAAAATAACCCAGATAATGAGAATTAGGTTTGCAGTTGCGAATTTTGGTTTTAAATTTTGCCTGTTACTGTAAACCCCTAAATGTTTACAAAAGAAGAGTAGATAACCTTGTCTGAGGTGAGAAGAAAAGGAAAATAGGAAATACCACAAAGAGTACTGTATCCAAATTTCCTAGTTTCAAGCCCGATTCTTTTTAAGGAAAGCCCATTTTGTGAGGATTTTAGTTTAAGACCCACGAATATACTGATTCATAATTTGGGCCTCAAGCATTACCTCCATACCATCCATCATGCACTAACAAGTCCAAGAGTAGATTGAGTTTAGTTTAAATTTTAGATTGATGAACTGTTTGTGAAAAAAAAATACAAATCTCAAAATTAAAAAATTTAAAGTAAAAACTCAGCCAACATACCTCTTAACTTTAACCAACATATTAAAAAAAAAAAAAAAAAGAATAGTAATGTTGTTATGACAGAAACTTCCAACGTCAAGGTAGTAGAGCAAGTCGACTCCAGCGAAAGATGAAAAAATAGCGCTTGATTTTCAACCCTCTCCGTTTCATAGCACCTTTGACTTATAAACATACACGATTATGTCCTGTCTACACTCTTGGACTTCTTCATTATAATATTAAACTAAGGGCGGATAATTATGAACAATGGGTGACATCGACCTTCACGAGCATGAGAGGCAAAAGAAAGGAATGCTTCATTGATGGATCAGTGAAACAACCATCATGAGGTCCACGAACTAGATGAATGGGTTACAATGAACTCTCTCATCGTGCATTGACTTTTTCAACACTTTCGGTTCTTTGATTACTAATTCATCCATTATACGGTGGATGTGATGGATCACTAGGACCATCTAAAGAAGAGATTTTTTGCCGGAAATGGGCTTGGATCCATGAAGTAGAGGAGGCACACGGGCATTGTAAACAAAACGGTGCATCTGTATTTGATTATTACAGATAAATTACTCGTTTGTGCGAAGAATTGGACAACTACGCTCCAAAAACGGATTGTTATTGTGAAGGATTAACTTACAATCGGATGACAGAATCAGCACGTCACCATGAGGAAGCGAAATTACATAAATTTCTCTTGTAGTTAGACAATTATATCTTTCACACTATTATTTCTCAAATAATTAATATGAATCCACTTCCCGCTGTTTAAACTGCTTACTTCATGGTTGTTCGTGAGCAATGACATTTTTTGGTTACTCGAGGGAGGGATGAACGTGCTGATGTTGTTGCTTTTGTGGCACGTTCTAACGAAAAATATTTTCTATTTTGTTCAATTTTTGCAAAAATAGGCCATCATGCTTCTCAATGTTTTCAAAATGGTGGGGTAGAAGAGGAAATTCTAGAAAAAAATACCGAAACAACCACGACAGAGGTGGCAAGGGTGGTGACCAGCACACAACCGCCCATGTTATTGTTTCTTCAATTACTCCAGGCTGCTCCAGTGATACGGCTTGGGCTCCGGCAACCACAGCTCACCAACACACTCCTTTTGGGCCTCCAACAAAGTGAGCCTCTGCTAAAATTCTTCCCCAGCCAGCTATAGACTCCTTTTGCAACTGCGCCACAGCCGTAGGCTTACCAGAGTCCATCTCAGCAAGTTCTACCAGAGCAATTGCCTCCTTCCAGCAGACCGGTAATCCTGCCTAGTGGCAATGGGAAGGGATCCATTGGGTTGGTGCCACATAGACAATACCTTCTTCTACAATGAACTTTCACAATGGTAAACTTTCTGGTATGATTCTTGGTTATTAGATCTTGGAGCTTCAAGATCACGGCATATGACTCGTTGCCAAAATATTTTATTTGATGTTACTCTTATTCATCATGTGTCTATTTGATTACCTAATGGTTCTACAACTATGACATGTCATGATGGTAGTATTTTTTTTAGTTCAAAATTATTGTTGCGAAATGTGCTCTATGTTCCAAACTTAACCTGTCATTTGATCCCCATTCCTCAATTGCTGCAACAAAATCCTTCGCATTATGTGTGTATTGTTGTTAATACTTGTGTGGTTCAGGACCGTGCTACAAGAACGGAGATTAGAGCGGTTAGATTAACTAATGGAGTCTTTCATTTCTCACAGGCGCAGATATTGCATGTTTCCATTTCTTCTTTTGATTTATTTCATAGACTCTTAGGACACTCTTCTTATTCTGTTATGAACAAAATTAAGGGTGTTTCTTTTATTCTCGTATTGGTGTAGGTAATTGCCCTATTTGATTTCAAGCTAAACAAACTCGTGAGAGTTTCTCTCCTAGCAATAATACTACTATTGGGTTGTTTGATTTAATTCATTGTGATATTTGCGGACTTTATCGTGAAAAGACTTCTTGTGGATCCTCTTGTTTTTTCATTGTTGATGATTATTCTAGGGCGGTTTAAGTCTATTTACTTGTTGATACAATAGAAGTTCACACTTATTTTGAGTAACTTTTGTGCTTATTCGAAATCAATTTAATAAATCCATTAAGTGCATTTGAACTGATAATAGTACTGAATTCATCAACCTTAAGCCTTTGTTTCTTCAAAATGGTATTCTTCACCAAACAACCGTCACTTAAACTCTATAATAAAATGGACGTGTTGATTGGAAACATTGTTACATATCAAATGTGTTTAGAGCTCTTCTTTTTAAATCTTCTTTACAAATAAATTTTAGGGAGAAAGTATCAAAACTGCAGTCTACCTTATTAATCGTACACCTTCTTCTTTTCTAAATGGCAGAACTATATTTGAACATTTTTTGTAAAACCCCGAAATATTCTCATCTCCATGTGTTTGGTTGTCTATGTTATGTTCATACTCAATCCACTGATAAATTCACTTCTAGAAGCCGCTGTTGTATTTTTTTAGGGTATCCCTATAAAAGGAAAGGATAGTCCGTATATGATTTAGATTCTCATCAATTTTTTATCTCAGGATATTGAATTTGAGGAGGATATTTTTCTGCTCTAGTGACGTCTTCCTCACTGCTACAAAATTCTTCTACCTCTCCTCCTTTCTTCACAAATGATTTACTTGGCCCAAGAATTGTATAGATTTTTCCCCATGTTACGATTTCCAGCTACCAAACAAATAAAGCAAACAGAACCTATTTACTATTACAAGGCCCTATTTACTATTACAGATCAGAATAAAGGAAGCAAGAAGCGAGAAATGAAACCTATTCTATTATAGAAGGGTTCTTCGCCTTCAGTGTCTTCCCGGTTTCGATTCAAGCAATCAGTAAACAGAAACAGTTAGAAATAAACAGCAAGTAACAGAAAGGTTCGATCTTTTACCTCGAGACCCTTCAGGTCTCGGATTGGACACCCGCAGCAGGAGCCGAACGAGCTCTGCGAGTTCGGTCTTAGCATACACGATGAAGGACTGCCCGACGTGTTCTTCCAGTGAAGAACAGAAAGAATCCCTCATTAACCGGTGGCCTCAAAGAAGAAACTCTCGGTCTCTCTCAGCAAGAACGCCCTTTCCACTCACTGCAGTCACGTACACGGTAACCCGAGGGTTAGCCGGCACCGACGAGCAAGTGGGAGTCCTGAAGGGTCGCACAGAAAAACGAACAGACAGACTGCTCGAAGGAAGAGAGAGAGAAGACAGAAGGTCAGAGAGCAAGAGGCAGCGGCGGCACAACAGAGTGAAAAATGAGAGGATTAGGGCTGTTGAGGAGAATAAGATGTATATATAGCAGAGTCACCTGGACGGGTTGGGTTGAACCTGGCCCGCCCGGCATCAAAGGTAGCCAGCCCAAACTCCCACTCTTATTAGGCCCACCAGGTTATGTGATCGTCATTGGGATAAAGAATTGGGCCAAAATAAGAAAATGAAAATAATGTGAAAACTGGGCCATTGGGCCAACAAACTCCACCTTGAACTTATTTTTATCTAATTTTCAGCCAACAATGACTCAAAGTGAGTCAACCTTCATCTATATGAAGGAGATCCCTGCACAAAGAAAACATATCAGTTGTCACAATTTTAGTACCAAAATCTGCAGGATTTTCTCAATATTAACTAAGCCACTTGAAACCTTTTCCCTTGTGAAATGATACTTAACATCTATATGTTTAGTTCTTTCATGATAAACAGGGTTTTTACACAAGTGAAGACAACTTTGACTATCAGTATAAATCACAGCTTTAGAATTTAGAACATGCAATTCAGATAATAAGCCTTGAAGCCAAATGGTTTCCTTAATTGCCTCAGTGGCAGCAATATATTTAGCCTCCGTAGTCGACAAAGCGACTACAGGCTGCAACTGTGATTTCCATGATATGCAATTCCCTGCCAAAGTAAAGAAATAAGAAGTGGTAGATTTCCTACCATCTTTATCACCCGCAAAGTCAGAATCCACATATCCAACCAGTTCAAAATTATCAGACCAATTATGATAAAAAAGACCCCTATCAATAGTCCCATTAATATAACGCAACAACCACTTAAGAGCTGCCCAATGATCCCTACCCGGATTAGACATGAATCGGCTAAGAAGGCTTATGGAATAAGCAATATCTGGTCGGGTGGATATCATAGAGTACATGACGGATCCTATAGCCATTCTATAAGGTATATGGGCCATGTCATTCCTTTCTTTATCGGTTTTGGGGCAAGATTTTTCAGAAAGCTGAAAGTGGCTCGCAAGTGGTGTACAAACTGGTTTGCATAAATGCATCGAAAATTTGGAAACAATTTTCTGCAAGAAGGATTTCTAGGATATGAATAAGGATCTATCAGCTCTATCCCTACAAATGTTCATCCCAAGGATTCTAGACGCCGAACCTAAGTCCTTCATATCAAATTCGGACTTCAGCAAAGATTTCAAGCGAGTAATCTTATCTATATGCTTACAGGCAATTAGCATATCATCTACATACAGCAAAAGATAAATAGCAGTTTCAACATTATCACCATAGAAATACAAACAGCTATCATAATTGCTTTTAACAAAACCAGCTTTAAGCATAAAAGAGTCAAAAACGTTTATACCATTGTCTAGGTGATTGTTTAAGTCCATACAAGGACATTTTCAACAAGCATGCCATGTTCTCCTTACCCTTTTCCTCAAAACCTGGTGGTTGACGCATGTAAATAGTCTCTTCAAGTTCCCCATGCAAAAATGCAGTTTTTACATCAAGTTGTTAAAGATCAAGATCATAAAAGGCAACAATTGCAAGCATTATCCTAATTGTTTTATATTTAACAACGGGAGAAAATATTTCATTAAAATCGATGCCCTCAACTTGAGAAAAACCTTTTGTAACCAGCCTAGCCTTGAACCTTGGGGGTTCGTTGGCAGATTCTGGCTCTTTGATTTTAAAAATCCATTTGCAATCAATTAATTTTTGCTTTGAGGGTTTTTGAACAAGAATCCAGGTTTTGTTTTTATGAAGTGAAGACATTTCCTCTTCCATAGCATGCAACAACAAAGGACGGTTAGGACTTTTTAACACATCAGAAAAACACAAAGGTTCTTTTTCTTCTATATAGGATGCAGCAGCACAGGCATATGAGACGATGTAGGAGTAACTGTACCTAGTGGGTTTTCTCGTCTCTCTCCTAGCTCTATCTCTAGACAGCTGGTAGTCCCTTAGAGCTTGGGCTTGTGCCTCGGGATGATCCTCATCATCCTCATCTGAATTTTCAGATTCAGGCGTGCTGGTTTCAGGCTGCTCACTGGTCGGTATATCCGACCCTCCACTTGTTTCAGGTTGATCGTGAGGTTGTGAAGGTTCAGAGGTGTCCTCCACCTCCACGGGAATATTCCCATCTACAGGAATGTCACTAGGGCTATCAGGATTGGTTTTAGCCTTTAGGCAAGGCATATCAAATTCGTTGAAGACCACATCCCTACTCACAATAACCCTCACCCCCGGCTCACCTTTGAGCCAAACTTTATAACCCTTTACCCCACTAGGGTAGCCTAAGAACATTCCCTTTCTTGACCTTGGGTCTAACTTACCCTCTTTTTGATGTGCAAATGCAGCACACCCAAACACTCTAAGATTTGACAGGTTTTGTGGTTCTCCGGACCACAACTCTAAGGGAGTTTTGAAGTTTATGGCTGTTGAGGGTGATCTATTAATGAGGTAGACAGCTCTCCCCAAACGGGTTTTGGGATTCCTGAAGACACTATAAGGCACCTAACCTTATCCATTATAGTACGGTTCATCCTTTCAGCAACTCCATTTTGCTGTGGATTGTGCCTAACAGTCCTATGGTGTACTATGCCATGCAGTGCACATAAATCAGCAAACTTTTTATTGCAAAACTCAAGACATTATCTGTCCTAATTGTTTTTAGTTTATTTCCAATTTGATTTTCGGCAAGGCGTTTCCATTTAGAAAATTTTTCAAAAGCTTGATCTTTTGATTTTAAAAGAAATACCCATACATGCCTAGAAAAATCATCAACAACAGATAAGAAATAAACATTCCCACTATAAGTTGGAACCTTTTCAGGTCCCCACAAATCACAGTGCACATAATCAAGGACAGAAGTGGACTCGTGTGTGCCAACTGAAAAACTGATTTTATGCTGTTTTCCAAGTACACAGTGGTCACAAAAATCCAAAGATTCGATTTTGTCACCACCCAAAAGATTTTGTTTGTGAAGGCAATGTAGTCCTTTTTCACTGATGTGGCCAATTCTTCGGTGACACAACAGAGTCCTTTCAGGAACAGTTTTGGAAACCAATGCAGATGCTTCGAAAACAGTTTTTCCAATTAAATGGTAAAGACCATCCCTTTTAAAACCTTTGAGCATGACCAGTGCTCCTTTGCAAACTTTCATAATGCCATTTTCAGATTTATAAGAAAAACCATTAGTGTCAAAAACACCAAGGGAGATTAGATTCAAACGGAGGTCGGGCACATATCTCGCCTCAGTTAATTTTCTGGTCACACCATCATGCATTTTAATGAAAACATTTCCAATTCCTTTTATTTCACAAACATGATTGTTGCCCATAAAAACTTTTCCATGCTCAAGGGGTTTGAAATCTGTAAACCAATGTTTGTTGGGTGTCATATGAAAAATGTATCCCGAATCAAGGATCCAGTGTTCAGAAACAGGGGAAAGGGAAGAGGATACAGACAAGACTTCAGAATACATTGAGTTACCATCTGATTCAAAATCGTGTGGTTTGTCATTTTTATCGCTCCCTTTACCTTGTTTATGTTGTTTTTCCTCTTTGATCCTTTTAAAACACTTATTTTTCATATGACCTTCCTTGCCACAGTAAAAACATTTCACTTTCTTATCTCGTGATTTCGACCTCCCTTTACTTTTAGAACGGTGACTAAAAGATTCTCTTCGGTCAACCCTCCCTCTCACGTAAAGGTTCTCTCCGTTAGATTTGTTTTCTGTTCGCAAATCAAGGTCTTTTTATTTTAAAGCATTTTTCACATCAGCAAGAGTCAAGTCATCTCTACCATGCTTAATAGCAGACTTAACATCATTAAATGATTCAGGCAAAGAATTTAATAAAATTACAGCAACATTTTCATCAGAAATCTTTTCACCGACGTTTTGTAATTCCAAAACAATTTTGTTTAAATCGTCGATGTTTTCCTAAAGTGATTTCGACCAGCTCATTTTGAAACCAAAAAGCTGTTCTTTTAAATAAATCTTATTAGATAAAGATTTTCCCAAATACAATTTTTCAAGTTTTGTCCATATTTCAAAAGCATTATCTTTTTCGTCTATTTCTCTTAAAACGTTATCGGTTAAATGCAAGGTGAGGCAACTGTGCGCATCACCAAGTTTTTCAGAAAGCACTTCGCCCTTCTAAGACTCCGGATACTTTTCGGGGCTACAAATTGCGGGTGCGATTTTATTTTGGACTAAAACTGCTTTCATTTTTCTATGCCACATTACAAAATCAGATTTTCCATCAAATTTGTCAGTTTCAATCTTTTGAACAGACATGATTAAATGGAAAATAGGAGTAATCGCTGGCTAGACAAATGAAAAATTTGAAAGGAAGTTTTTGTCACGAAAAATAAAAATGCCCGGATTTTGCTTTAACGAGAAAAACGGCACAATTCAGTACGTGAGACGCAGTAGTGTTTTATGACCAAAACAGCGCGAATGTACACAATATTTAACCGAAGCAGAAACAGCGAAAAATACACTAAAACAACCACAGTACATGATCAATCACAATTGATGTAGTGTTCGTAACAGAAAGCGAAAATCTCCAAGTCACAGATACTGGGAGTCTCTTGGACCCCAGCGAGGCTTGGGTTTTGGATTTTCAAAAAATACCAGAAACAGAACACAGAAAAAGAAGTACTGCAGTTATGATAATGAATAGGACATTAACCCAGAAAATAACACAACGTATTCGGTAACAGCAGATAGAACAACACAGAAGCAGATTTACGAAATCGACAGCAATGAACAAAAATTGTTGCGAAGAAAAACCCGAGAGCAGTTAACTAACAAAAAAGGCAGCAATAGCAGATCTAACAGAAGTATACGATAGATCTAACAGTAATAATAAAAAAAAAAACAGAAACAGGAAACGAAAAGGAGAGAGTTCAGAAATTTCCCTTTCTATCAGATCCCGTATGGATCTGACACCGAGCGGTAGCCGAACGGTTGCTCCGACAACCGTGGCTCTGATACCACTGTTACGATTTCCAGCTAACAAACAGATAAAGCAAACGGAACTTATTTACTATTACAAGGCCCTATTTACTATTACAGATCAAAATAAAGGAAGCAAGAAGCGAGAAATGAAACCTATTCTATTACAGAAGGGTTCTTCGCCTTCAGTGTCTTCCCGGTTTCGATCCAAGCAATCAGTAAACAGAAACAGTTAGAAATAAACAGCAAGTAACAGAAAGGTTCGATATTTTACCTCGAGATCCTTCAGGTCTCAGATTGGACACTCGCAGCAGGAGCCGAATGAGCTCTGCGAGTTCGGTCTTAGCATCCACGATGAAGGACTACCCGACGTGTTCTTCCGATGAAGAACAGAAAGAATCCCTCAGTAACCGGTGGCCTCAAAGAAGAAACTCTCGGTCTCTCTCAGCAAGAACGCCCTTTCCTCTCACTGGAGTCACATACACGGTAACCCGAGGGTTAGCCGGCACCGACGAGCAAGTGGGAGTCCCGAAGGGTCGCATAGAAAACGAACAGACAGACTGCTCGAAGGAAGGGAGAGAGAAGACAGAAGGTCAGAGAGCAAGAGGCAGCGGCGGCACAACAGAGTGAAAAATGAGAGGATTAGGGCTGGTGAGGAGAATAAGATGTATACATAGCAGAGTCACTTGGGCGGGTCGGGTTGAACCCAGCCCGCCCGGCATCAAAGCCAGCCAGCCCAAACTCTCACTCTTATTAGGCCCACCAGGTTATGTGATCATCATTGGGTTAATGAATTGGGCCAAAAATAAGAAAATGAAAATAATGTGAAAACTGGGCCATTGGGCCAACACTCCATTTTTCCTTCCACTAGGCCGACATTCCATAACCTATCTCTTTTCTTGGGGCTCACTCCAAAAAGTCCATTTCAGTGCAGGAAGCTTCTTTCTCGGGTCAGACCCGTGACTCCAACCCTTTTGTGCCCCACTCCCCTCTGGACCTTTGTCTCCTCCACTTCTGCTTGGGCAGGAACCAGCTAAGCCCAAATTGCTTCTAAACCCAGCGCTTGCTCCTCATGCTAGGTCGCTTACTGTCATGTCTGGGACTGATCCACCAGTTAGTCCAACTACCATGAGTTCAACTCCTGTTTCCCTTCACAATGAACAACCCACCGTTGTTTCTCTTCACAATGAACAGCCCACTGCTCTTGGGCTTCAGGCAGTTAGGTACTTCTACTTATTCTACCGAAAATGCCATATTTCTTTGGAGTCAATGTTCTCATCTTCTACTCCCAAACTTCTTGATTATGTTTACAACAGTGTGAGGGATATTGTTTCCCTGTCTTCGAACTCAGGTACGTGTTCATATCATATATCACACTATGTTTCTAGCTATAAATTCTCAACTAGCTAAAAGGTTTTCTTGTTGCTATTACCATTAATATAGAGCTTTCACATTTTTCTGAGGGTGTTTCTCATTCACCTTTGCGGGAGGGGATGCAAAGTTAAATTGATGCTTTAGAATGGAATCATATTTGGAGTTTAACCTCTTTACCTCATGGGAAGCAAGCCCTGGGTTGCACATAGGTTTACAAAATCAAACGGAAATCTGATGGGAGCATTGAGCGGTATAAAGTCCGCTTAGTTATTTTGGAAAATATCCACATAGAAGAACTCCACTACTATTAGACTTTTGCTCCCATTACCAAGACGGTTACTGTTTGGACTCTGACCATTATTCCGAAACTGGGATATTTATCAAATGGATGTTCACAATGCTTTCTTACATGGTGATCATTCTAAGGAAGTGTATATGAAACTTCCCTTGGCTTTTCTCAAGGCTGAGCGGGACAAGTTTGTTGCCTAAAGAAATATCAATACAGACTTAAGCAAGCCCCTCGGTGTTGGTTTGCTAAGTTATTTGAAGCACTTAAACAGAGTGGATTTCATCAATCCCAATCTGACTATTCTTTGTTCACTTATCAGGGCAATAAGTTTTTCTCTGTGTTCTTGTCTATGTTGATGATCTTATTATTACAGGAAATGACTATGTTACTATTTTTAGTTTTAAAGGCTTTCATATGAAGTACTTGGGTCCTTTAAAATATTTTATATGCATTGAAATAGCAAGAAAGGGGATTTATCTTTGTAAATGCAAGTATGCCATGGATATTTTCGCTGATGCTGGTCTACAGGGAACCAAACATGTTTTTCCAATGGAACAACATCATACTTTTGAAAAAGCTAACGGACCATTCTTGGTTTCCCCAAATTCTTATCAATGATTTCTTGGCCATCTTATCTACCTCACTATAACTTGACTAGATTTAGCATACTATGTATATATCGTGGCATAGTTTATGCACAAACTACGTCAGGACCACTGGAATACTGCTATGTACATACTTCTATATCTCAAAGGCTCCTCAGGACAAAGGCTTTTTGTCCTATTAATATTGATTTGCAACTCAGAGCCTACTATAATTCTCATTCAGGCAACTATCCTATTGCATGTCGATCTTTGACCGGATCTTTTATTTCTCTAGGGCATTCCCCTATTTTTTGGAAGAAAAAGAAGCAACACATGTTTTCTAGATCGTTTGCCGAATCTGAATACCAATCGATGGCTGTCACTTATTGCGAGCTGAAATGGTTATGATATCTTCTTCTTGATCTTCAAGTTCCTCAGCTTTTGCCCACTCATCTTTACTGTGAAAATCAAGTCACTCTGCATATTTCCTCAAATCCAACTTTTTATGAGCATTCTAAGTACATTGAGATTGATTGTCATTTCGTCCGAGATGAATTACAAGCACATGATA
Organism: Catharanthus roseus; assembly: GCA_028651295.1. Taxonomy (NCBI): domain Eukaryota; kingdom Viridiplantae; phylum Streptophyta; class Magnoliopsida; order Gentianales; family Apocynaceae; genus Catharanthus; species Catharanthus roseus. Next base: position 13,116,241 of record JAPQWS010000168.1, on the reverse strand, counting down.
TAAGTATTTCTTCAGTCTATATTCCTTCTGATGCCCATCCTACTGATTTGTTTATCAAAGCTCTGAATCTTTATCAATTTCACTCTCTCATGAGTTAGTTTAACGTTTGTAATCTTTACACACCACCTTAAAGGGGAATGTGGAGTAATTAGGGAATACATTGTTACCATATTTGTATTTAGTCATTTACCATATCTTGTAATTATGTAGTTACCATAACTTGTATATTTTTTTTATACAATATCTTGTATATTTGATTCCCTCTGGATTAAGCTAATTAGCATAGTTTATAGAATTATCCATAATTGTCTTAGAATTATTATGGTAGGTTGGAATTGTTTGTAATCTTTATATAATGTTCATATAAATACAAAAAAGGCAAACTTTGTTGCTCAACTTTTACACCTATCTCCTAACAATTATCCATTATCCTCATCAATTTCAATAATTTGAACTCGACACATATTACCTTTACACAATACAACTCTTATTTAAGGGTTAGAGAGTGGCACAATGCCTTACAGAATAGAATTTTTAAGGATGGTGAAGTCACTATTTAATTGTACATATGCTTTGTATTAAAAGATATTTTAATATAATAAGGTCTCTTTTTAACCACCATCTTCCTTTCCCCTTCCTCCTCCCCCCTCTTCCCTTAAAAAAATTTAAAAATAAAATAAGAAAAAGTACACAACTTTTTTTTAACATCGTATCATATGTAAAAATCAAATTTGTGACTTTAAATTAAGATTAAAATAGCCGGACAAATGCTTTTTGAAACTAAACACAATATTTAAAAGTATTATATTTCCCAACAAAATAGGTACCATATTACTTCCTTAAAGATACGAAATTACATTAACATATAAATCCATTACAATAATAATTATAACACTTTTGGACTATTTTTGCTCAAGGGAGAAATATTCCCTAGTTTTTCCCCGTTATGGATCGACTAGTATGATGAGTAGGACTTTAAATGGGTTCAGATGGATACGGTACTCCTTATACTGGACCAGACCCTTATAGTGAAACATGGACTCAAATCCAAATCCAAACTCATTGAGTGTAAAATTTATGGACCGAGACTCGACCTTCTAGGGTCTAGGGTAGGACTCGGGTATCCCTATACCCGTATGTTATTTTTCTATTATTCCTATTAAATGAAATATATATAAAATGCAAAGGGATTAATTAAATGATAAGTAATTAGTTATTTACTATGTATTGTTCTAGAGAACCTTCATTTTGGTAAAAAAGTATATTGGCAAAGGCAAGATCTTCAGCTATTTTGTAGGGATCTAATCCACCCCAATTGTTGAAACTAAGTTTAACCATAGTAAGAACAAAATAAATAAATCGCCAACATTAATCATAGTATGTACAGAAATAAAGAAAGAATGAATTAAGTAGGAAACAATACCAACCAATCCGAAGGAGGGCCTTAGTTAGGGGAAGTAAATTATGTGTTCATAAAAAAAAAAACATAATGTATATATAAATATATTATTATTTTATTATAATAGATATACGGGTAAACGGGTTTGAGTATTATTATACCCTGTCCAAACTCATTTAATATAAGTTATACGGGTATAAGTACGGATCTAGGTCTACGAGTATAAATTTTGAATCTTATTCACTACAAATGGCCCGGTCGGTACGGGTAAAACCCATCCCATTTATAGCCCTAACCCTAATGATGAGCATATATTCACACCTACCTAGAGGAATCCCTTTCGGCATCATTTTTTTTTCTTTTTCATGTTGAAATTGATCAAGCTTTCAAAAAAAAAAAAATGTGAAAGCCAAATTCAAAAGGAAGATTAGTTCTCACTTTTATACGGATCAACCATATCTCTGCAACAATCTCAATGATTTAATACTTCTTTTAATATATTTTACATAGTATTTTTTACAATAAGTTTTAATTTAGATTTTATGTCTAAAATTTTGAGATTTATCGTTTATTATATAAAATTTATTAATTAAAATATTATAATAGAAAAATTGTAAAAAAATATATTAAAAAATGTATTATACAATTATAACCACTTTAGCAATAGCATAAATATAAAGCTAGCTACCACTCAATAACCATGTGTTCTTAAGAGGGAGAGAGTCCAATGTGCAAAACCGACTTTTCATCTTCTTTCTGTGGGCTATCAAATTGGGTTGATTTTTATGGATATTTGAATGTATTTGGTAAACCATCGACTTTAATTGGAGTTTTTTTCCCTATTATGTTTCATATTTTTTAAGATTTGTATGAGGTATCTTCTTTATTTAAAAAAAAAAAAAGAAGAATTCTATGAGGTATGTGTTCGTTTTAGATTTCTATAAGGTGTGTGTTAGTATTATTAATATAAAAAAAAAATGGCACGAGCAACATGGGCCGTATATTTCTAAATCACTCTAGAGCTACATTAGAATTAAGAGCAACCACGACTAAGAGATGTACAAGAACATTTCCCTTTCAATTAAAATGAGAGAAAACAATGAAAGACCTATCAATATTACTAGTAAAACTTGAAGCTGAAGCTCCTAACTCTTAATGTTATCAACACAGAATGAGAGGCAGCACAGAATGAGAGGCTGTTGATACATGTTAGTATACGCCTTAAGACCAATTGACTCACATTTATGATTCATGAAACATGTATTTTGAATTATATTTCATGCTCTTGGTCATCAAGTATGTGACTTGATAGTAAAACCCATACAGCTAATAAAATACTATTCTTATTTGTCCCTAGTTTTATTACATCTTGTATTATTAAACTAGTGTGAAGTTGATTGATGGTCAAGTTTTATTGATCATGAATATGAGATATAAAATCAATTCATAAATACATATTGAGAATATTGTATTGGATATGACCCAAAGTGAAGAAAAAATATTGCATGGGTTTAAGTTATAAGTATTTCTTCTCAGTTTTATTTTTGGTGTTCTTTGACCTAATGTTTCTAATCCTTTTTGCATGGGGAGAAAATATGTTTTGACATAGTCAAACGTCACTTTTAATTAGGTGATTATTATGACTATTGGTTGGATTATTTTCTTGTCATGGCTTGAATATTGGAGATAGTGAAAGGGATTTGTCCCTCTCTTTTTAGAGAGAGATATCCATGGGCCCCTTGATAAGGAAAACTGGAAAATACGCATGGCCATGCTCAAATAAGTATTAATAAGGTGTTATTAATACTATTTGTTGGAACAGTCTGCCTGGTGATCAAGTAAATGGTTAATTAAGTTTTATAAGGATGACTCGGTCCATCCTTATACTTAATTAGGATATCGTGTGACAAAAGGACTAAATATTAAATCTGATACTAGGTTATTATTACTTTTACGTAACTTGGGTAAGCATAATGTCTTGTTTGAGGCCGCTTATGTTTTGTGAATAAATGTCAAGGACATTTTTCATTCAGTGCAAACGTTAAGTGAACCTACAGGGTCACACGCATAGACGATCTTGGGAGCATAATGTCCACATTCACTGAATCTAGATTGTGTCCTGATTCGTTGAACGTATACAGAAGGAGAATCAGATTCCACGTTGTATTTTCTAGTAAGTTAATAAGTAACTAATTTTATTTATCGAATAAATGAAATTAATTACTTAATATTACTCATCCAACCGTTAGATGATTATAGGAATAGACGGACGAGATTAAACTATCATTAGATGACAATTAGGGTTTGATATTGACAGCTATAAAAGGTTATGTTAACCTTTTCTCTGTGGCCGTCTTTATCTGATTAAAAAAAACAAAACCCTAAGCCCTGGAATGGTGATACAGTATCTACCTCCCTCTCTCCGAAATTTGACCTATTACCAAATAGTCGTGATTAGTTTTGAACAGTTTTCAGAACATAGAAGGGGCTAGCATCCCGATCGCTTGCAGAGGAGTTCGTCGCATGGATACCAGTAGAGGGCGAAGCTTAAACAGCAGCACCTCCACACTGAACAATTAAAACATTGAGGTAATTTCTATCCAATCGATTTTTCTAGTATGTGCAGATCTTGTTAGTGGATTTCTGTAGTTTTATTTTATTTGTTTTTACCTACAGATTCCAACAGCGGTATCAGCGCCTCCTACATACTAGTTTTAATGATTTTATCTGTTACCGCTTTAATTACATGTGTTGTTTTCAATCAGCTTTATAGTAAGGTTTCTGATTGGTGTAATAATCAGAGTAAATTAAATTATAGGATTCGCATATATCATATTCTGTTTTACTTATCAATGCGATTAAATAAACAGAATGTTGCTACTGCCAAATTGTTTAGCGTATAGGCTGTAATCCGTGCAATTTAATTGTTAAACTAATATGCAGAATCACATAATTTAATGTTTAACTGTAAAAGAAAATTTTCTGGTGGCATGATTTTAGGGTTTATGACGGCAGTAACTCATTCAATGAGTTAGAAAGAAAAAATTGTAACTCAAATATACAAGTAAATGAAATCCAATGCTAGCTTAAACTATACTTCTAAGCTTGTTCTAAGTTTTGTGGATGAGTTATGGTGATTTCAGTTTTATTGTTAGATTCATTCACCAAGTGTGTTGAGGTTTCCCCCTCAGTTTGTCTTCTACTACTTCGTGTTGTTGCAGCCATCTCTACAAACAAGAACAACTTAGACATGAATCTTCTAGTGAAATAATAAAAGAAATGTAAAAGGAAAATAACTGGCCATAGAAACCAAACAAATTCCCTAGCACCTTAATTTTACTATTGCTATATAATGGTAATGGAGCTCTTTGCATATTTTGATAAAGCCAAAATCATTGGATGGCCTCATTTTCCTTTGTTCTAATTTGAACTATTCACATGTTGGTTAATTTCACATTGTTGGTTCCTAATGAATTTGATAGAGGCCCCAATAATAGATTTGTTGACATTATGTAATCGAGAAGAAAATAATATGAAATCCACTGTACAAAATATGCCACCAAAAGAAAATAATAATTTTTACGGCAAACTTTGAAGATACTCATCATTGACTTTTTCTCCAACCATTGCAGCAATTTGTGATCTGAGGAGAAATTATAAGTGTAAAAAGAGAAATAGCAATGGCTTCGTTTTATGAATAGAAACATTTAAAAAATAGAGAAAGAGTGAATATATTAGCAATTGAACAAACAATAGTGGTTATAAGTCTAAAACGAGAAATACTTGGCTTCCTTTTATCAATAGAAACATTTAAAAATAGAGAAAGAGTGAAAACATACGAACAATTGAACAAACACTTGTGTATGTTAAAGCTCTAGTTAGCAACAATACTAATGAACGAGGAGAAGAATGATTAGCACAAAGAAATGTTAAAAGTCATATTATTAGAATAGACTGAGAGTTTAGGGAAGGGTAATTTAAGTGAAGCTTTTAAGGAACTTAGCAAGTAATTGAGAAGGAATGTAGAGCAGTTTTTCATTTTTTATATTAAGTTTTTTGTTTATCTACTTGAATTTTCCATAGCTGCTTTTTCTTTTTTGGGGGATCCTACTGGACTCTTTTTAGGAGAAGAGAAGCATTTAAACTCTGTTTTTAATTTTATATCTTCCTACAACAAGAATGGAGCCTCGCAAGTGAAATTCAACAATTTGAGTTGACGTTCTTATTTCACGTTGCTGTGTATACCATTTGGAGATGTAGGAATTAGATGATTGGTAATGGGGACATTCTAGCAGCAAATGGTGTTTGGTGGATTATAGATATAGCTAAGGAATGGCAACATTCTGTAGTGCAGACATTTAAATTTGAGGACCTTGTTGTTCCTAAAAACTGTAGGTGGCTCAATTTGGATGCATCTTGAAGTAAAAAGCGGAAAATCCTTATCTAAAATCCGGATGTTTGCAGCATACCTATCAAGAACATTCAGTTTCATTGGAACTCCACAAAGTCTTACCTTCTCTTTCTTGCTCATAGGGAAACAAGTAGTAGGTAGATATGGTTCGCTTGATGAATTTTGTTTAGGATGAAGACTTTCACTTATACCCATGTTATGTAAGTCAAGACGAGTTTGTAGATGGTCTGTTGAATTATCCAAATCTAGCAATGTATTTATAATATTACCAAACATATATTTTTCAAAATGCATCACACTAAGATTATGACGCAACATGTTATCCTTCCAATATGGGAGATCAAAGTATATATTTTTCTTCTTCCAATTGAAAGGTAATTTGGGACTGTCAAACATTTTCTTCCGAAACTGAATGGTGTACCTCTCCAGTGTTTGCATTATCACAGACCCAATCAATTGAGGAGGAGGATTATTTTTTATCTCGAGTCCCATTAAAAGACAGAGCATCCTTTCGAAACTGATGTCTAGGATGAAGAAACCTACGATGACCCATGTAGCAAAACTTATTACTATGCTTTAAACATCTTGATGTAGTATGTTTATAGCAAACAGGACAAGAAAACTCCCATTTGGTGCTCGAACAAGATAAATTAGCATAGCCCGGAAAGTCACTAATACTCCATAATAGTGCTGCCGGCATTTGAAAATTCTGCTTCAGTGATACATTATATGTATTAATACGCACTTCCCAAAGTTCCTTAAGCTCTGCTACTAAAGTTCGTAGATATATGTCAATATTGTTCCCAAGAGCTGATGGTCTGGGAATAAGCAATGATAAAAGGAAATATGGTTCTTTCACGCACATTCCAGGAGGTAAGTTATACGGCATCAAGATAATCGGTCAGCTACTATGTGAAACACTCATAGTCCTAAAAGGATTGAATATATCTGATGCAAGGCCTAACCTAACATTACGAAATTCCTTGGAGAACTCTTTGTTATTATAATCAAAGTTTTGCCAAGTTGGTGAATCTGCAGGGTGTCTGATTTTACCATCCTTGAGACGACATTCTGCATGCCACCTCATATGAGTTGTAGTTTTAGGTGACATAAACAGACTTTGAAATCTAGGCTTCAAAGGAAAGTGCCAAACAATCTTGGCTGTAATTCCAGGTTTTAATGAATTTTCACCTGTAGAATTATCTTAACTTCTTATCTACCTTGGTTCACTACATATTTTACAGCTTGTCCTTCCCTCATCCTCTCTCCAATATAACATGCAATAATTTAAGCAAGCATCATATTGCTCATAACAAAGGCCTAATCCTTTCAAAACCTTCTTCATTTCATAATAAAATTTAGGCACATGTGCTTCTTTTGGAAAGCACTTATTTGAGAAATCAAGAAGGCATTGAAAAGATTTATCACTCCATTTGTATTTTCATGTAAAGCATATGAACTATAAAAAGACAGCTTTGAGACTTCCTTCCATCTCGGATATAGTTCCTGCTTTGAGTCTTTAATCATTTTATAAAACATTTCAACAACATCATTAGGCCTTGCGTTTTCATTTTCTTCCGCACATGTTCTATGGAAATTTGAATCTGTTTGGTTGAAAATATCATGGAACATGCTTTTTAGGTCATCAGAAGTTCTTGGATCACTAGGTGATTCAGGATAGGTTGTTCTCTCGTATACACCATGAGATAATGGAACCTTCCCACGAGCAACCCATTTAGTATAATTAGGAATAAAACCATCACAAATTGGATGAGTTTTTGCTTCTTCCCTTGTCAAGCATATTGTATTCTTACATATTTTACAAAGACAAAATATCAACGCAACGACTCTCGTATTATGAAATGCAAAATCAAAAAAAATTTCTAACCCTTCCATATAAGAACTCCTCATTGATAAATTCATCCAGATTTTGTCCAAAGTCATGTTTGTTATTTGATCCTAATTAATTCTACAATTCGAAAACGAAAGTCAAGTGACATGTCTAACTAATTAATAATGCTTTCTGGCAATACATGTACAAAGCCTTAACTATGTAAGAGTATGCGATTCTATACAAAAATAAAAGGAAACTGATTAGCCTGTATTTTATGCACATGATTATAAATATCACTGAACAATAAGAAAATTAATAAATAAAAGGGTAAATAGACCAAATGTTGTAAATATCTTAAAAAGAAATACATAAATCCTTATATAAAATACTTGTGATACATATCTAGAATCTTAATCTCCAACTAGTTCAAAAACTAAATAATCTTCATGTAAAAATTGAAGTTCATTAAGAAGAGTCGTGAAAGTTAGTCTTCTAATACTCATGCTTAGCAAAAAAGGGGCCACTGTTTTTTACTACCGTGTTCAATTCTCAACAATCACTGTACATAAGCAATTATATAAACTGCCATAATATAGAAGCTAAAATATAATAACATTTGAGTTAATAGAGATAATAAAAACTACTATATATATATATATATGAGGTCGTCATAACCTTTATCATAGAACCTCTGACAGTTTAATGATGGTTCATACAAGTAATATTCCTTATATATCTAAGTAAATGTGACTTTATGAGAGAAATTTAATAAGGGTTCTCATATGTCTTTGTTTCACTTGGGAGCATTTAAAACATTGCCAAACCTTCTACTATTTGATCCGATCAAGGATATTTGATCACTTCATTCACCCATTAATGATCAAGAGTTTCTTCCATATTATTTTTATTTTTTGGTAACAATTTTATTCTCTTCTGTTAGTTTTTCAGGATGCAGCTTATTGCAACCCCACTCATCATCAGTATAGGATGGAAATGGGGTCCTCTTCAAGATGTAATGATAAGAAGGCAATGAGTTCATCCAATATCCCAAACCCAGTCGAGAAAGAATTTTCAATCAACGTAGGTGAGAGTTAAAATTAATTAATCAATTCAGTTTTGCTAAATTAACTAATTAGTTTACTATATGCTTATAAATTATTAATCATCTTTTACTGCTCTGGAGAAGAGGCAGACAAAGCCTTCTACATACAACCAATTCATAAAGTACTGAAACTAAATCACTCTTCATTTGAAAATGATGTTTTTTTTTCCTTTTGCACGATTAATGTTTTGAAATAATTTTTCCCCCTTTCAAGTATTTTTTTTAATAAGAGAAGAGATATAGAGGGTAGAAGCGAATAATCTAGATATCATCGACAGGGAAGCAGTCAGCACTGCTGTAATAAATGTAACTACTAAATCCTAAGCAAAACAGTGATGGAACTAATGAAAACAAAAAAGACAATTAACAGTAATTTAAATAAATAGAATAGTAGAAAATAATACCACAAAAATGACAAAAATGTAGCTCGTGTGTGCATAGTGCGTGAATATTATAAAAAACTACAGAACACTCTTCAACATATAGCAATTTGTACGCAACAGAGTACCCAACATCAGATGAAAATATAAGCAGTGGGGAAAAGAAAGATACAAAATAATAATAATAATATAGCCTGTGTGTGAAATGTGTGAAACCAGAAACGTATGTACCAGCCAGTTGATTCATGAATTTTAGAGTGTTTCCCAGCTCATTTGCTCACTTTTCCGCCATCTGAATCTTAGGAAAATCCTCCCCAAATCAGAAAAAATATCTTAAAAATTAAAAATAAAACAAACTCAGACAAATATTTGTTGCATATATCTCTCTGAACTACATAAAAATTAAAAGTAAAACAAAGTGAGAGATGTTACAAAACCAGTTGCAAGAAACTATTAGTGCAACATGCCTGGAATCAGACTAATCTACAATGTACAAAATATACTACTCTCACGAAGTACACATTCCATTCCCGAAAAATATTGAATTGAATGAAACAACGGAGAAAAGGAAAATGTCAGACAATCACCAACTCGAGCACTCCAGAAAATTTGAAAGATGACTAATCTAGAACAGTTGCACAATCTCTCAATTCCTTAGATAAAGAATCTAATTGATTCTTTGCTGCCACCTGCATTAAGGTTGAGCATACTTTTAATATACCAAAATATGCACAGAAAAGTACGAAACTGTTCTTCTTACGAAAAAATCATGCTTAAATAAACTAACAACCAAATATATACTAAGGTCATAGATTCATGTAAAACAATTCGAAATTCTTTGTGAAATGCTTCAACACTTGAGACTTTTTCAGAGTTAGTCAAACAATAATAAAGACAAAAAATGCATATAGGGAAAGTTATACCTAAAACTGAAAGGGAAAATACATATCTACAGACAAGGTATGACCTATATAGTGCAGGAACAGAAACTATGAACATGTTAGGAAAAGGGAGAATCTAACACACACAAGAAAAAAGAAAGGCAATTAAAGAAATCATTAAAAAAAAGCAAAAAGTTGCTAAAGCAAGCCAAGTTGGAAGGATAAAAAAAAGTACCACTTGAAACTAGAGAAATAAATCAAACCGGACCCCATTTTGAATAGCTACACTTTCAATTTTTATCTCTCATTTAAACTTTTCTTAATAAATGTGAACCACCCCACAATTCCTAACACTGAAATTTACTACGAGAACAAAAATGACATCAATTATTGCCTAAAACAAAGAAAAGAATTGAAAGTCCACAATATTCGTAACTGAAGACTGAGAAAATAGCAAATCGATATTGAGAAGAAGAACAAATAAGCAATCTTAAGCCCTGAGATTTTGTCCATTTTTTTAGCTACCAAATAATAAAAAACTGAATACAAGATTGAAAGAAAATAGAACCAATCTGAGATTCAAAATCAAATTAGACAGTAATTAAAAGAAACCCCTTTTCTAAACTCAATAGATTAATTTCTTCCTTTCCATATCCGATCAGTTTCAGCTTTGAAATAAAAAAAGTTAAGAAAACAGAAGATTCATATAGATACAGTACCTGATGTTAGTATATGCCCTAAGACCAATTGACTCACATTTACGATTTATGAAGCATGCATTTTGAATTCTATTTTATGCTCTTGGTCATCAAGTATGTGACTTGGTAGTAAAACCCTTATATCTAATAAAAAATACTATTCTTATTCGTCCCTAGTTTTCTTAAATCGTATTATTAAACTAGTGTGAAGTTGATTGATGGTCAAGATTTACAGATCATGAATATGACATATAAAATCAATTCATAAATACATATTGAGAATATTGTATTGGACATGACCCAAAGTGAAGAAGAAATACTGCATGGGTTTAAGTTCTAAGTATTTCTTCTCAGTTTTATATTTGGTGTTCTTTGACCTAATGTTTCTAATCCTTCTTGCATGGGGAGAAAATATGTTTTGACATAGTCAAACGTCACTTTTAATTAGGTGATTATTATGACTATTGGTTGGCTTATTTTCTTGTCATGGCTTGAATATTGGAGATAGTAAAAGGGATTTGTCCCTCTCTTTTTAGAGAGAGATATCCATGGACCCCTTGATAAGGAAGACTGGAAAATATGCATGGCCATGCTCAAATAAGTATTAATAAGGTGTTATTAATATTATTTGTTGGAACAGTCTGCCTGGTGATCAAGTAAATGGTTAATTAAGTTTTATAAGGATGACTCGATCCATGCCTTTTGTTTAATTAGGATATTATGTGACAAAAGGACTAAATATTAAATCTGATGCTAGGTTATTATTGCTTTTACTTAACTTAGGTATGCATAATGTCTTGCTAAAGGCCGCTTATGTTTTTTGAATAAATGTCTAGGACATTTTTCATTCACTGCCAACGTTAAATGAACCTATAGAGTCACACGCATAGACGATCTTGTGAGCATAATATCCACATTCAATGAATCTAGATTGTGTCCTGATTCGTTGAACGTATACAAAAGGGGAATCAGATTCCACGTTGTATTTTCTAGTAAGTTATTAAGTAACTAATTTTATTTATCGAATAAATGAAATTAATTACCTAATATTACTCATCCAACCGTTGGACTATTATAAGAATAGACGAATGAGATTAAACTGTCATTAGATGACAATTAGGGTTTTGATATTGACAGCTATAAAAGGTTATGTTAACCTTTTCTCTGTGGCCGTCTTTATCTGATTAAAAAAACAAAACCCTAAACCCTGGAACGGCGATATAGTATCTACCTCTCTCGCTCCGAAATTCGACATATTACCAGATAGTCAGGATTAGTTCTGAACAGTTTTCAGAAAATAGAAGGGGCTTGTATCCCGATCGCTTGCAGAGGAGTTCGTCGCGTGGATACCAGTAGAGGGCGAAGCGTAAACAGCAGCGCCTCCACACCGAACAATTAAAACATTGAGGTAATTTCTATCCAATCGATTTTTCTAGTATGTGCAGATGTTGTTGTTGGATTCCCGTAGTTTTATTTTATTTGTTTTTGCCTACGGATTCCAACAGTGGTATTAGAGTTTCATACATACTAGTTTTACTGATTTTATCTGTTACCGCTTTGATTACATGTGTTGTTTTCAATCAGCCTTATAGTAAGGTTTCTGATTGGTGTAATAATCAGAGTAAATTAAATTATAGGATTCGCATATATCATATTCTGTTTTACTTATCAATGCGATTAAATAAACAGAATATTGCTACTGCCAAATTGTTTGGCATACAGGCTGTAATCCGTGCAATTTAATTGTTAAACTAATATGCAGAATCATATAATTTAATGTTTAACTGTTAAACAAAATTGTTTCAAGCGGGACCGCCGTTTTCTTCCGGGGGCTTCGCCCCCGGGAACCCCCTGTTGTTTTTTGCATGTTTCTTTCTATCTTTAGATGCATGGTACATAGCATGGCCCTTTACCTCTTCTAATTGATTGGTCTTTTTTTGTTAATAGGTTGTAATGTTTTTAAATACGGCCTGTGTGTCGTCGTTTTCATTGTTGTAATATTATCAAGCTTTACTAGAATAGGTTAATTCTATTTTCTTTTCCTATGTGTGTTTTTCCGTCTTATGTAACAAGATTAGAAGGCCAAGACGTTGGAGGCAAGCTCATGGAGATGAAGACTTACCTAGATTGACCTTTGACTTCCATGAGGCTCGTAGAAGTCAATATAGGATTGGGCCATGCTATGACACGTTTTATTCGATGTACATATTATCCATGTGATGTTTAGTTTGTGCCCTTTTATTTTGTTGGATATATGTTTTATGAAATAATATATAAATACAAGGTAGTAGGTTTTTGAAACCATGTAAAAATTAAGTCGTAAAATGCCTCCCATGATCATAAGCACTTCTCCATACTTGGATCATCATTTTGTCTCATTGTGAAAGCAAGAGATAAATGGTTACCTAAGTAGGGGAAGATGGAAAATGGTGATTTTCATATGCTTGGAATGGTTTGGCTTAACTAGGCTATCAAAACAGTTTTGAGCTTAGGGCATCATATGGGATTTTACCGGTACATATAGACGTAAATCCCATTAATCTATTTTTCTCTAATTATAAGTGTTTAGCTAAAGCTTACTTATGATTGGAATAAAATGAATTTTTCTACCCATGATTTATATCAAGTGTTGAATATTTCAGGAAAAAATTCATGCTTCATTTATTTAATTTTACTTTGCAAATTCTATGTAGATAATGGCCTCAAACAATTCAAACACCTCGTTGCGATCCGTGCTTGAAAAGAATAAGCTTAGTGGGACTAACTTTCTTGATTGGGCACGAAATTTAAGGATTGTCCTTAAACAAGAAAAAAAGCTATATGTACTTGAGAACCCTATTCCTAATCAACCAACTAAGAATGCTCCTAGAGTCGAAAAGGATGCTTATAGTAAGAACAAGGATGATTCTAACGATGTGACATGTCTCATGTTGGCTACAATGGAATCTGAGTTGCAAAAACAATTCGAGGAAGTTGAGGCTTATCAGATGATAAAACAGCTCAAGGAAATTTTCCAAGAGCAAGCATGTCAAGAGAAATATCTTACTACTAAGGCGTTGAATAGCTACAAAATGACCCTTGGCACTTCAGTTAGTGCCCATGTCCTTAAGATGAAAGGGTATTTTGATCAGCTTGAAAAACTTGGAGTACCTGTAAGTCATGACTTGGCTACTGATATGATCTTGGCCTCTTTGACTTTTAACTATTATCAGTTTGTCATGAACTTCAATGTGCATAATATGGAAAGTCCATAAATGAATTGCACGGGATGCTTAAGCAGGCTGAACAAAACATTAGGAAGACTACTCCTAATGTTCTGATGGTTCAGAAGGGGCAGTTCAAGAAGAACAAGCGAAAAGGAAAGGGAAAGAATATGGCCAAGAAGGGTAAAGGCAAGCAGAAGCCCAAGCCCAAGGTTAAACCACCAAAGGAAGGGACTTGCTTCCATTGCAATGAACCTGGTAATTGGAAGAGGAATTGCAAGCTATACTTGGAAGAAAAGAAGAAGCAAAAGGCCAGTGAGACTGCCGCTTTAGGTATTTTCGTTATAGAAATTAATAGGTCCACTCCCACTTCATGGGTATTAGATACTGGATGTGGAGCTCACATTTGTGTAAATGTACAGGGACTCAAAAGGAGTAAATCTTTGGCAAAAGGAGAGGTGGATCTGCGAGTTGCAAATGGAACAAAAGTTGCTGCTGTAGCTGTAGGGACATTTGATTTACTTTTGCCTACTGGGCTTATAATTGAACTTAAAGATTGTTATTATGTTCTTGCTATGAGTAGGAACATCATTTCAGTTTCTTGTTTGGATATTGATGGTTTTGAGTTTAATACTAAGAATGGTAAAAGTTCTATTTATAAAAATGGTATTTTCTATGGGGATGCCTCTTTATGTAATAGACTTTACATTCTTAACCTACACGATTCCATTAGTAAGCCCATCTATAACATAAATACAAAGAATTTTAAATCTTATAATTTAAATCAAACTTACTTCTGGCATTGTCGTTTGGGCCACATAAATGAGAAACGCATATCCAAACTCCATCAAGATGGACTTTTATCTTCATTCGACCTTGAGTCTTATGAAAAATGAGATTCTTGTTTATTGGGCAAAATGACTAAAAGTCCATTTACAGGACAAAGTGAAAGGGCTACCGATTTATTGGAACTTATAAATATTGATATATGTGGACCAATGAACACACAAGCCAGAGGAGGTTTTCAGCATTTCATTACATTCATAGATGATTTCAGTAGATATGGTTATGTCTATCTAATGAAACATAACTCTAATTCCTTTCAAAAGTTTAAGGAATTTCAAAATGAAGTACAGAATCAACTTGGAAGGGGTATCAAATTACTTCGATCAGATCGAGGTGGTGAATATTTAGGCCAAGAGTTTGACGAACATCTAAAAAATTTTGGGATAGTATCACAATTAACTCCACCAGGAACACCACAATGGAATGGTGTGTCTGAACGTAGAAATCGAACTCTATTAGATATGGTTCAATCTATGATGAGTCAAACAGATCTTCCAATTTCTTTTCGGGGTTATGCTCTGGAAACTGCTGCATTCATATTAAATAGAGTTCCATCTAAAGTTGTTCAGAAGACACCATATGAGATATGGACTGGGAAACAACCTAGTTTAGAGTTTCTCAAAATTTGGGGATGTGATGCTTATGTGAAGCGATCATTATCTGAAAAACTAGCACCCAAATCTGATAAGTGTCTGTTTGTGGGATATCCTAAGGAAACTAAAGGATATTATTTCTATCTTTCATCTGAATACAAAGTGTTTGTTGCTCGGAACAGAGTTTTCCTTCAAAAGGAATTCGTTTCCAAAAGAGTTAGTGGGAGTAGAATCCATCTTGAAGAAGCTCAAGGACAGCAGACCATTTCTGAACCGAGTATGGACACTCAGTTGGACTCATGTATTCATATTGAGCCTAAACCTTTGACACAAGGCCAAGAAGGTCTGGTAGGATTCCTCAGATACCACAGATATATGGATTTCTTGTGACTGAGGATCATAATATGATCTTATTGATCAAGGCGAGCCTAATTCCTACCAAGATGCTATTCATAGTTCTGAATCTAGCAAATGGCTAGAGGCTATGCAATTAGAAATGCATACTATGCATGACAATCAAGTTTTGACTTTGATTGATCCACCTGAAGATTTCAAGACCATAGGGTGTAATGAGTTTTCAAAAAGAAAACTGACATGGATGGCAATGTGCACACTTACAAAGCACGACTGGTAGCAAAAGGTTATAGACAAACTCATGGTATAGACTATGATGAAACCTTTTCTCCTATTGTAATGCTTAAGTCAATCAAGAATTCTACTTGCCATTGCAGCATATTATGATTATGAAATATGGAAAATGGATGTTAAAACGGCTTTTCTTAATGGAAATCTACTGGAGGATGTGTCTATGACACAACCTGAAGGTTTTATTCATCCTTCGAATTCTAGTAAAGTGTGTAAACTTCAAAGATCCATTTATGGCTTGAAGCAAGCATCTCAAAGTTGGAATCTTCATCTTGATGAAGCAATTAAAGAATTCAATTTCATCAAGAATGATGATGAACCTTGTGTGTACAAAAGGGTTACAGAAAGTGCAGTAATCTTCTTAGTGCTCTATGTCGATGACATCTTGTTAATTGGGAATGACATCCCCACTTTGCAAAGTGTAAAAACTTGGTTGGGGAAGTGTTTTTCAATGAAAGATTTAGGCGAAGCAGCCTATATTCTAGGCATTAGGATCTATCGAGATAGATCTAAAAAGTTAATTGGCCTAATTCAGAGTGGATATATTGACAAGGTACTGAAAAGGTTCAGTATGCAAGATTCTAAGAGAGGATTCTTGCCAATGTCACATGGCGTTAAACTCAGTAAGTCTCAAAGTCCTACCACAAGGGAGGATACAGAACGCATGAGTAAGATTCCTTACGCTTCCGCAATTGGATCTATCATGTACGCCATGTTATGCACTTGCTCAGATATCTCGTATGCATTAAGCATGACTAGCAGATTCCAGTCAAATCCTGGTGAACCACATTGGATTGCCGTAAAAAAAAACATTCTCAAAAACTTAAGAAGGACTAAAGAGATGGTTTTGATCTACGGAGGTCAGGAAGGAGAGCTTGTTGTAAATGGTTACACGGATGCTAGCTTTAAGAGTGATGTAGAGGAATTTAGATCACAATCTGGATTTGTGTTTTGTTTGAATGGAGGTGCTATGAGCTGGAAGATTTCAAAGAAAGATACTGTGGCCGATTCTACTACAGAGGCTGAGTATGTGGTTGCTTTTGATGCAGCCAAAGAGGCAGTTTGAATCAGAAAGTTTATCACAGAACTAGGTGTGATTCCTAGCATTGTGAACCCAGTGGACCTATATTGTGATGATACAGCAGCCATTACACAAGCTAAGGAACCGAGATCTCATCAACGATCCAAACATATTCTCAAGTCTTTCAATCTCATTCGAGAAATTATTGCGCATGGATATGTTAAAATTTGCAAAGTAGACACCAATGACAATGTCGCAGATCCATTGACAAAGCCACTCCCACAACTTAAGCATGAGAGTGATACTAGGTCAATGGGTTTGCGAGTCATGTCAAATTGGTAGTAGGGTAAGTGGGAGATTGTTAGTATATGCCCTAAGACCAATTGACTCACATTTATGATTTATGAAGCATGTATTTTGATTGTATTTTATGCTCTTGGTCATCAAGTATGTGACTTGATAGTAAAACCCTTATATCTAATAAAATACTATTCTTATTTGTCCCTAGTTTTATTAAATCTTGTATTATTAAACTAGTGTGACGTTGATTGATGGTCAAGGTTTACTGATCATGAATATGAGATATAAAATCAATTCATAAATACATATTGAGAATATTGTATTAGACATGACCCAAAGTGAAGAAGAAATACTGCATGGGTTTTTAAGTTCTAAGTATTTCTTCTCAGTTTTATATTTGGTGTTCTTTGACCTAATGTTTCTAATCCTTCTTGCATGGGGAGAAAATATGTTTTGACATAGTCAATCGTCACTTTTAATTAGGTGAATATTATGACTATTGGTTGGCTTATTTTCTTGTCATGGCTTGAATATTGGAGATAGTGAAAGGGATTTGTCCCTCTTTTTTTAGAGAGAGATATCCATGGACCCCTTGATAAGGAAGACTGGAAAATATACATGGTCATGCTCAAATAAGTATTAATAAGGTGTTATTAATATTATTTGTTGGAACAGTCTGCCTGGTGATCAAGTAAATGGTTAATTAAGTTTTATAAGGATGACTCGGTCAATGCCTTATACTTAATTAGGATATTATGTGACAAAAGGACCAAATATTAAATTTGATGCTGGGTTATTATTGCTTTTACTTAACTTGGGTAAGCATAATGTCTTGCTAGAGGCATCTTATGTTTTGTGAATAAATGTCTAGGACATTTTTCATTCACTTCCAACGTTAAGTAAACCTACAGGGTCACACGCATAGACGATCTTGTGAGCATAATGTCCACATTCAATGAATCTAGCTTGTGTCCAGATTCGTGAAACGTATACAAAAGGGGAATCAGACTCCACGTTGTATTTTCTGGTAAGGTAATAAGTAATTAATTTTAGTTATTGAATAAATTAAATTAATTACTTAATATTACTCATCCAACTGTTGGATAATTATATGAATAGACGGAAGAGATTAAACTGTCATTAGATGACAATTAGGGTTTTGATATTGACAGCTATTAAAGTTTATGTTAACCTTTTCTCTGTGGCCGTCTTTATCTGATTAAAAAAACAAAACCCTAAACCCTGGAACGGCGATATAGTATCGACCTCTCTCTTTCCGAAATTCGACCTATTACCAGATAGTCAGGATTAGTTCTGAACAGTTTTCAGAACACAGAAGGGGCTAGCATCT
Source organism: Catharanthus roseus (assembly GCA_028651295.1). Classification (NCBI taxonomy): domain Eukaryota; kingdom Viridiplantae; phylum Streptophyta; class Magnoliopsida; order Gentianales; family Apocynaceae; genus Catharanthus; species Catharanthus roseus. The sequence continues at coordinate 13,097,577 of JAPQWS010000168.1, read as the reverse complement.
CGATCGCTTGCAGAGGAGTTCGTCGCCTGGATACCAGTAGAGGGCGAAGCGTAAACAGCAGCACCTCCACACGGAACAATTAAAACATTGAGGTAATTTCTATCCAATCGGTTTTTCTAGTATGTGCAGATCTTGTTGGTGGATTTCCGTAGTTTTATTTTATTTGTTTTTCCCTATGGATTCCAACACCTGAATCAGTGGTTGTTTCTTTAGGAACCTCTTCCTTCACTTTAATTTTCAAACCCATGAAATCTCTCTCCATTTTCGACAATTTTTTCGACCAAAATCGTCGAATAACTTTATATTGAATCGAAAATAAACTTTTCTGATTAAATGTGAACCACCCACAATTCCTAACATTGTAATTTCCTACGAGAACAAAAACAATGTCAATTATTGCCTAAAATAAAGAAAGAATTGAATTAGAGTGAAAATTGATATATTGATGTATAATATATTGACCCAACAAGTGGTTTTATGTTACTTCAATTTTAGTTCATGAAAAGACGTAGAACTAGTAGAGAAAGACTACTGAGAATGAATGAAGGATGCGAATCCAATGCATTAGGGCAGCAAATGTCATGAAATTGTACACACAAAGAAACTTGAACACATGGAAATTCTTCGTAGAATACCTAATTCAGAGTTTTTCTTTTGCAATTAATTGTTAAAATGTCTAAGAACAACCATTTTAGCAGATCTACAAATCAAAAAAAGAAAAAGAACAAAAACAAAAAGCATGATTAATCAGCCATTCAAAATCCCAGCAACAACATTCAAAATTGAAAACAACACCAAACGAATCGGCAAACCACAAAATAATCAAAACAAAGTAAACCTTAAACTACGAAAAATAAACAAACAAAAAGGAAAAAGAAAAACATAAAAGGAGAAAAATGCCGAAGAAACAAAGAGAAGTAAAAGGAAATTGAAATACATACCTATAGAGAGATAGCCGATTACGATGCTATATAGAGACCAATAGGAACTCAATTGAAAATCAAGCACAAGTTCAAGGAAATCGGCAGAAATCGAAGAATATCCCGTAACTACTTCGAATTGAACTGAAAAAATTTAGCTAAAACAAAATGCACAGATCTTCAACATAATAAAAAATTCTATTCAAATATTTAACTAAACAATTTACGTTTAGGGAATGTTGATTGAGTCTGATCGGGGACATCTTTCGATGAGGTACATCAGCGATGAGTTGAGCAAGGACGAGAGAGAGAGAGAGAGAGAGAGAGATAGAGAGAGAGAGAGAGAGAGAGAGAGAGAGAGAGAGAGACAAAGAGAGAGAGCTAGGGCTATGATTTTGGGGATAAGATTGGGAGGAAAGTGAAGAAACAGTCGTGAGTGAGGAGGAAATTGAAGAAGCAGTCATGAGTCAGGTGTGGTGGCAATGGGCTAAGCTAGGAGGTCGAAGTCAAGATCAAGAGAGAAAGCTAGGGCAATGGAGTTTAATTCGGGGATAAGACTAGAGGAAAGTGAAGAAGTGGTCGCGAGTGAGGAGCGAGAAACAGTTATTTCAGAAGTTTTAGTTTAGGTTTTAAAAATAAAACTAGAAACACACAAGTAGAAACTCTAGGTGCATTTGGACACTTTTTTTATCGAATATTTTTTAAATCAAGTAGAAAGTTCATTTGGGCATCTATTTTTGTGGAAAAAAAACTCCTATTAGACTTTATTTATTTTATTAAGTTATGGAGAAGTTAATAAATGTCAACTTTTAGAGGTAGAAAATTATTGAAATTTGAAATTAAATCAAATAAAACATTAAAAATAGATTTCCTCCAATTTTCTTAATTCAAATTTTAAATGACTTTCTTCTCAAGTGAAGAAATTTTTAGTTTGAGAGTTTATCCAAATATACCCTTAGATTTTAGGTTTTAAATAAACAAGAACTGGGTTTTAGTGGTTCGAGATGAAACCGATCGAACCGGCCGAGTTTGACTGAGTTTATGCGGTACAGTGCTACATTAATTTTCATTGTAAATCAAACTGGACAACTACCGGTTCCTAGTTGAATCGGTCAAACTGGTCGGTCCAGACCGATATTTCAACATTAATTTGGACTCACCTCATTATTTAAATTTTGTACTTTATCTCCACATCATATTAAAACTTCTTTTGAATTATTTAATTTACTATGTTTTTATTTACTCTGCTGTAGAGATTGGTGCAACATTTAGATTATGATTAAGATACGAATGAGTGTTGCTCCACCATGTACCATTCAAGTAATTTTTACTCTCCTAGGTACATATATTTTATATATATATATATATATATCAATCTATTGACATAATTGATGAAGCATTATTTAATTTTTACTATCCTAGTTACATTATTTAATTTGTTTGGTTAAATTTGCTTTAAAGTATAATAATTTTTTATTTGAATATTTGTTTCAGTGAATTGTTAGAATATACATATTATTTAAAATATTTTATGTATCTATAGGCGGATCGTGTAGAGCGTGATGGATGTGCTAGACATGCTAAAGAATATGACATACCATTTCAGTGTTGTTTCACATAATCAGTATCTTATAATGTCATCAGTCAATCAAACCTTTCCATGCCAATCCTCAACTCAATAAAGTAACTTCTTTTGGACAGAATCAGTATCAGAGAACGTAATAATTGAATATACCATGACTATAATATATGCTAATTCAACGTGTCATAGTGAAACAGGTAATTTCTTTAACATAAAATAGAACTAATATCTTGAAGTTGTTTAAAATTTAAAATATGAATAACTAATAATTTATTTCCTTTATAGATTGCCTCAATTAAAGACGTGTCAACAACGAGCCTATGAAAAATACTCATCCACGTACGTAAAAAAATTTTAATATTAAAATTTTATATAACTAAAGTATGTATCAATAAATTTATTAAGATATTATATTTATCTTCAATTATTAGATAAATTTATGGAACCATGGGATTTCGGTTATCCTAATTCTATTTGTTCCAAGTGTGGGCGATTATGTGGTATGAAGAAAGAAATAGTAGAACACCACATCCTAAATCTCCAAAATTTACTATGTGTTGTTATGATGGTCAAGTTAAACTTCCACCACTAAAAAATGCTCCGAGTGTTTGGCCAAGTTATATGATTATGAAGGTGATAGAAGGTCAAAGAAATTCAAGGAAAATATTCAGGCTTATAATTCAATTTTTGCCTTTTCATCTATGGGAGGCTCAATTGATAAAAATATTAATAGAGGTGGTGGATCGTATGTTTTTCGGTTGAATGGAAAAACCATCACAAAATTAGTTCTTTACTACCTCATAGTGGTCAGGGATCGTAATTTATGTCATATATATCTGATACTTCTAATGAGGTTAGTAATAGAATGAATATTTTGTGTAGAGAAAATGGAGAAAGTACATTAGATGCACAGATAGTTCAAGAATGGAAAGAGATGCTCGATAAGTATAATTCACTTGCAAAGGTATTGAGAATGGCAAGGGACAGGTTTGAAAATTCCAAATATGTTTCTGTGCGGTTAAGATTATTTGGCAATAGGGATAAAGATGGAAGATAATATATTTGCTAACAGCGTCTGAAATTGCTGCCTTATAGTTGGTGATGAAGAAAGTACTTGCGGAAATCGAGATGTCATAATTGAAGAGAAAGGAGGTGTTTTGAAATGAATAACAGAATTGCGTCCAAGTTTTATGGCTCTGCAGTATCCTAGTTTATTTCCTTATACTGAAGATGGATTTCATGTTAATATTCCAAAGGCCATTGGAAGTAGTAATGCAAGCTAGTCAAACGAAATCTATAAGTATGATGCAATATTATGCATATAGGATTCAGAATATACCAAATGAGGGTACAACTCTACTTCGTGGTGGTAGACTTTTCCAGCAATTTGTTGTTGATGTATTCACTTCCTTTGAAGAGTCAAAATTACAATGGGTTCGTCTGAACAAAGAAACACTGAGGGCTAAATTGTATAAGGGTTTGCGAGATGATGTAGTTAGAGGTGACACAACACTAGCTTCGACTAGTCGATGTTTTATTTTACCATCTTCGTACACAAGTAGACCTAGATATATAGTGCAAAATTATCAATACACAATAGTTCTTTGTAGATATGATGGTTGTCTAGATATTTTCTTAACATTTACGTGTAATCCAAAGTGGCCAGAGTTAAGAAGTTTATAGAATTTATACTTTGACAAAAACCTAAAGATAGACTGGATATTGTTGCCTGCGTATTTAAAATAAAGTTGGACAAGTAGATGAAATACTTGCGAAAATAAAATCATTTTGGCAGAGTTATGGCAGGTACTCATATGGTTAAATATTATATATCATTAATTTTAGATTTGTTTATCTAATATTACATACTTATTTTATTATTTTTTTTACAGCAATATATACAATTGAATTTCAAAAGAGAGGATTACCGCATGCGCATATATTTTTATTTTGCACCCTGATGATAAGTATACTACAAAATCTGATATAGATAGAGTAACTTCGGCCGAGTTGCTTGATGAGAACACTGACCCTGTTGCATTCAATTCAATAGTACCGTTCATGATACATGGCCTATATGGTTCTGCGAATAAAAAGTCTCCCTACATGATTGATGGTAGATGTTCTAAGCATTATCCGAAAATTTTAGTGGACAGAATACTATTTCAGAATATGGATATCTTATTTATAGAAGAGAAACAATAAGAGAACTGCTCTAGAAAATAGGATGACAATTGATAACAGATGGGTTGTACCTCATAATGTTGACTTAGTTGTTAAGTACCAAGCTCATATCAGTGTTGAATGGTGTAATCAAGGAAAGGCAGTAAAATATTTGTTCAAGTACATTAACAAGGGTCAGGACAGAACAATTTTTATTGTTGAAGAAAATATTTCAAGTAATCTTGTTGATGGGTCTCAAAGTATTAGAGAAATGGATGAGATTAAAAGGTTTTTAGATTGTCATTATGTATCTGCTTCTGAAGGATATTGGAGATTGTTAGAATTTGAGATCCACCATTGACAACCTTTTGTTGAGAGATTGACTTTCTACCTACCCGATGAATAGACAGTGGTTTTTTATGACGATGACAATTTAGATGATATGATGAATAGAGAGAATATTCATCATACAATGTTTACTCAATAGATGCATGCTAATAAGAATACTTTGTATGCCAAATCCCTTACTTATGTGGATTTTCCTACTGGATTTCTTTGGCATCAAAGAGAAAAGATTTGGCCTCAGAGAAAATTTGGAAAGTCTATCGGTAGAATTTGCTATGTACATCCATCAACAGGGGAAAATTTTTATTTACATATGTTGTTAATCATAGTAAAAGGACTTGAAAGCTTTGAAGATATTAGAACTGTTAATGGTGTGGTTTATGCAACATTTAAAGAAGCATGTCATGCTCTAGGTTTGTTAGGCGGCAATGAAGAGTGGTATCACGTATTAAAAGAAGCATCCCAATAGCAAACTGGAGAACAATTGTGAGAGTTGTTTATAAGTCACGAGTCCTTTAGGATTATGGGAAGGGAATTAGGAAATACTTTCAGATGACATTCAATATTGACAAAGAAGATTATTAGGTTCCGATCAACTATCTTTAACATTGGATCAATTGAAAAACTATGCTCTAATTGACATATAGAAGATATTGAATAGTAACAACAGGTCTTTAAAAAATTTTCCATGCTTCCTTTTCCTCAAGTTGAGCTCAATAATGGCTTTACAAAACATATTGATTTTGGAAGAATTAAGTTATGACAAACCATTGCTTGCTCAAGAGTATTTTTCATTATACAGAGGATTAAATATTGAGCAATTGTCTATTCATGATACTGTTTTAAATAATATGGATAGAGGTTTGGGTGGTGTTTATTTTACCTAGTGCAGTGGGGGAACTGGAAAGATATATTTGTGGAGGACATTAATAGCTTACCTTTTCTTAAGGTAAGATTGTACTATCTGTTGCTTTTTCTGGGATTGGTTCACTTTTATTACCAGATGGAAGAACTGCAAATTCAAGATTTAAAATTCCTGTTAATATATTGAGGATTATTCAAGTTGTAGAGTTACTCAGCAATCTCATTTGGCTAAGTTGATTTGTAAGGCTTCTTTAGTTATTTGGGACGAGGCATCGATGTTGCACAGGAATACTTTTGAAGCCAAGATCGTTCATTTAGGGATATAATGAGATTTGTGGATCCACAATATAAGAATAAGATATTTGGAGGAAAGATCATTGTGTTTGGGGTGATTTTTAGACGAATTTTGCTAGTCATACTTAAAAGCAGTAGAGATGATATTGTTCGTGCTTCTATAAGCAATTCAATGTGATATATAGTTCCAATGTAAGGTCTTTACCTTTACAATTAATATGCAATTAAGGAATGTATCTCTCACCTTAAGTGACGAAATTAAAGAGTTCAGCAAATGGATATTAGATTTAGATGAAGGGAAGTTGTCTTCAGTTGCATTAGAATATGAAGAAGAACCTACTTGGATCAGTGTTCTAAGTGATCTTCTAATTGAGAAAGGACTGAATGCAAGAGAGCAGATTGTGAATGCTATCTATCCTGACACCCAAAATAAGTTCACTGATGTGTAATATACATGGAATAGAGCAATCCTTATCCCAACAAATGACATTGTGTATAATGTCAACTCTTATATTCTTTCATTGCTACCTGGTGATATAAAGACTTACTCGAGTACTGATAGAATTTGTCCAAGTATTGCTTTATTTGATGAACAAGAGGCTTTATATCCTCCTGAATTTTTACATCCATTGAAATTTTCAAGAATTCCTAATAATGCACTAGAACTAAAAGTTGATGTCCCAATAATTCTATTTCACAATATAAACCAGAGTAAAGGTTGTGTAACAGTACAAGATTAATCATTAAAAGTTTAGGAGAAATGTGATAGAAGTAGAGGCAATCACAAGAATCTGTACAAGAATTATACATTATATCAATAGAATTGATATGTCTCTGCCAGATTCGAAGTGGCTATTTTCATTTGTAAGGAGGCAATTCCCAAAAGAAGTTTGTTTCGCAATGACAATTAACAAAACTCAAGGTCAAACATTTGAAAATGTTGGTGTATACTTGCCAAAAGCTGTATTTTGCCATGATAAGTTATATGTTGTTGCCTCTAGAGTTACTTCACGCAACGAATTGAAGTTTTTACATTGACAATAACAGAAAGTATGAAGATAATACGGTTAAAAATGTAGTGTATAGTGAAATATTTAGCAATATACATGAAGGTAATAGTGAAATATTCTGAAATATATTGACATTGTACGTGTTACATTGTTTTTATTGATATCATTTATATTACTTTACTTTTACTTTAAATACCTTTTTCTATTATTCGTTCTAATGTGTTATATTCTTACTAGAGGTGCAACAATAACAGAATGACCAATTAGAGTCACTAGAATGTGTAATGGGATGAATATTGTCAATAGAAAATTAATTTCCCTCGAAATAGTTCTTTTAGATGAACATATAAGTTTTGAAATTTTTTAGTATATTTAATCTTATAAATTTTATAATATACAAATTAAATATTTAAATGCTATCGTCATGTTCTGATTTGATTTTTATTAATAGGACTCATACATGCAAGCAATTGTACTATTTAATTTAATACAAAAGTACAGAAATCAACTTCTTGAAGGAGTGCTTATTTTATTGAAAATTTTCAAGTTTCTCAAAGCAAACAGTCATACAGACTTGTTAAAGCAAATTTACATGATTGTGAAAAACCTTAGACAGGGGTGAATAAGGTTTTTTGCTAATTTTTAAAAAATCTTTTGTGTAAATAAAAGATAAACCTTCAATTTTGTTAGCGAAGAATTCTAAAACTCTTTTTAATAAAATTCCGAACCAAACAAAATCTTATAGTTTTGACAATCAAGCTAAAAGTATAGAAAGAGGAAGCACAACAATTTATAGTGGTTCACTTTCTCAAATAGCTACATCCACTACCTTAAGTCAACACCCAAGGATTTTTCAAATCCACTCTTGGCAAAGTATACAACAATCACAATTTTGAGGATCACCCACTAAGGGTTTTGCAAGCAACCTTAATCACCGACATAACTACAAAGGATAACCCAAGGGCTTTTTTCAACACAAATCTTTGATATTAATGAAAGAGAGATGAGTAAAGAACAATATTATCAAGTGAGCTTGAGAAGGAAAGATACAACTCAATTGGATACATCTACAAGCTCCTTTTTACTTCTTCTTTGATGAATATCAACAATAAAGCTCAAGAGGATGTTTCTGTGAGATAAAAGGTGTTTGAAGGAATGTACTTTAAAACTCTTTAAAGGTTCTTAAATGATCTCAATAAATATTTCACCAACCAAAAACTATTTATTGCTGATCAAGAATTCATATATATAGGAAAGAGAAAAAGTAGCCATCACTGTCTGTGTAACGGTAACATTTTTGCATTAAATGACTAAAAACAGACGACCGGTTTTAGAAAACAGATCTCCAATTTTCTTGTAAAAGAAAAAAACGGATGAGCCCTTTTTAAAATAGGAAGACCGGTTTTTGATACAGAGAGAATCGGATGATCCCCTGCAAAAATCGGACGATCGATTTTTCTAAAGCTAGAAAAATCGGATGATCGGTTTAAAAAATAGGATGTCCGATTTTTCTTTTCCTCCAGAAAAATCGGATGACCGTCTTTTTTGAATACGGATGACCTTTTTGAGAAAGAAAACAAAGCCAATTTTCCTTAACAATAAAGGAGCTTTCCTTCTTATATCACAAACATGTATTCCTGATACTTTTTAGAAATAAGAGAATTTTCAAGTGCATCAAGAAAACATATTAAGAATACTTGTGTTTTTCCAGAATAGTTTATAAAAAGAATTTTATCCAAGGAGCTTCACATTTGATTAACAATAAAAAATGAGAGTTAGAGAGTTTTACAAAATTCCTTATTATATCCCTGACAAAGACACAAGTCTTCAAGGTCTTCAATAGCTTGATCTTTTCTCCTCATCTTGCCTTGATCACTAAGATCTTTTGCTTCTAAGAGTGTAGCCTTGAAACTTCAAAGATGCTTCTTTTGTTCTATATAAACTAAGCTTAATGACCATCACATAAACATATGTTGATCATAATCAAAATCATATGCAATAATGCCCTTAGGGCTAACAATCTCCCCCTTTTTTATTATGACAAATACATATGCAAGAAGAATAAAACAGCAAGTATAAAAGCATGGTGATGCTTCAGGGAAATTATCAATAAGAGTAAAGCATACCTAAACACCATATAAGAGAGAGAGAGAGAGAGAGAGAGAGAGAGAGAGAGAGAGATAAATCCCCCTACGAATTTTGAAAACATGCCAAGGGTTTGAAAGATCGTTTAGAAAGATAAGCTCTCCTAAAAACATGCTTCACATGAATATGGCATAAAAAAAATTTATCAGGTTAACTCCAAGCCATATTTCCCATATGATATGTAGCCAACCAAAAGAAAACATGAAACTTAAAAGCAATGATAAGCATCTTCCAGCACATAGAAATATATCCCTTTTTTTGATAAGTAAACAAAAGCATACCATAATCTAGGCACATTAGGCACACTTGCTTGCAAATATTTCTCCCCCTTAGTTCTTGCACATATTTCTTCCCCTTTTGTTATAAATAGAAAAGATACTAAGGAGAATTTTTTAAGGTATCATAGAAAAGGTAACTACAATTGGACTTTCAAAATTAAGGTATCATCATGAAGTCCGTAAAAAACAGAGCATCAAGATAACACAATACCAATATGAAGAACAAATTTTAGCATATATCAAGTCAAAAGAAGAACAATTTAACAAAACATAGCATCAAAAAAATCACAAGAGAGTCATAATTAAGTTAGATAAAGAACCAGAGAAAACAAAGGAAAGGGAAGGAGTTTTTAAAAGATTCTCAATTATCTTCATCTTCATTGCTATCTTTTCCTTCTCGCTCTAATCTCATAACCCAATTTTGAATATCTACAATCTTGTCATCGAGGTCATCAAGCCGGATGTGGAGATTTCCATTTATATCATCAAGTCGGTCATTGAGTTGTGCTTGTGTTGCAGCAATCCTATCCATTATTTGAGCCATGTCCATTGATGATTGTCCTTCTTCTGTTCTTTCTTGTCTCTTCTTTGACCTCATTTCCCTTCAAATCTCTTCTTCATTTGTTTCATCTTCATCCATATTTTTGGCCTCATTACCCTCTTTTTCTTCTTCCTCTTTACTATTTTCACTATCTTCCTCTTGGCCTTCCCTTATCAATTTCCCTTCTTCATTATTTGAGAATCCCATCATTTTGAAGGTGTTCTGATTGTATATCCTACCAATTCCAATGTTGTCATTTGGTCCAAAGAAGGGGATATTAAAATGTTGGAACACCTTGGTATGAAAACAACCATAGGCAAACATTTTGTTAAAGAGGATTGAGTAGCTAGCATGTGTTCAATTGCAATATAACCAAAATTCATCTTTCTGTGTTCATGCATTGCTAGCATAACAAAGGAATGCATGTTTTTAATAGAAGACTTGTGCCCAACATTAGGAATAATAATATTCAAAATAATGTGACGTAAAATTCTCCCATAGGCATCAAGTTTGTCAACTGTTCTATCCTCACTCCTTTTTAGCATAATTCCTTTGGTAAATAATTCTTCAAACCTCTTTTCACTATACAAAATGAGATCAAAGCACTTCTTATTTTTTGTGTAAAAACGCATTCCATCTTCTGGTGTCTCAAGAATGGAATTCAACAATCTATCATCAAAGTCAATATTTTTTCCCTTCACTCTAGAGGTATCAACATTCCCACCAGATTGTGCTCTACCCCTTTGATTAGCATAAAACTCATAAAGCATCATATGATAGAATAATTCATTGACAATTAGTAAAGAACCCCAACCAATATCTTGAAAGGGTGCAAGAATTATTTCCATACCTCCCATGTCTGATAGATCGACTCGATGTCCGGGAGCGATTTTCCTTTTCTTCTGTGTCCAATCTTCATAGTTAGCAGTAGCTTGTACTAAGATGAATTTATCCAAAGGAGTTTCACTCCTTGCTACTTGTTTGCCCTTCCCCGTTTTACCACCTCCACTACTTCCACCTACTTCACCATGGCCTTCCCTTACAACATTAGCATTCTTAGCCTTCACCATTTTGAAGGAATCCCGACTTAGGTTTTTGAGGTAGAGATAGGGGGTTTCAAATAGAGAAGATGAGAGGGAAAAAAATAGAGCAATAAACTGATTTCTTGCTTAGTGAGGAGAGAAATTTGAAAGATTTGAGAAGAAGGATGAGAATCGGACTTAGAAATGGTCGGGCTTTATGAGGGAGAGGGGTTTCGGTTGAGAGAGTGAGAGAGAGTTGTGAGAAACAAGAGAAAAACTGTGAAAAAATCTGTTCTTAAAAACCAAGCCCTGACATTTTTAAAAGAAATCGGTCGACCGATTTTCAAAACCGGTCGTCTGGTTTTTATGAAAAATAAGAAATTAGACGTCCGATTTTTGTAGAGGTCGTCCGAATGTCTCGGTAATTTTTTTGAAGAGAAAACTTTGAGTCCGTTTTCGAAAACGAACGTCAAGGTTTTTGCGAGAGGCGTCTGATTTTTCTAAAAAATTTTCTGTAAGAATACAGAACAAGAGGAAATCTGAAAGACGCAAACAACATACATTACTCAGTAAATCTACCAATACCAAGCAATTTTCTCAAATAACAAAAACGATCTTTAGAGAGGGGTTTAGTAAAAATATCAGCAATTTGATTCTCTGTGCAAATATATTCTAAGAATACATCACCTTTTAGCAACATGATCTCTAATAAAGTTATGTTTGATTTCAATATATTTTGTTTTTGAATGTCGCATAGGGTTTATGGAAAGATTTATAGTACTAATATTATCACACATAATAGGTATGTTTTTGAAACAAAAACCAAAATCAATTGAAGTGTGTTTCATCCAAAGTACCTGTGTACAACAATAACCGGCTACTATATATTTTGCTTCGGCAGTTGATAAAGATACGCACGATTGTTTCTTGCTGTACCAAGATACTAAGCATCCTCCTATGAATTCGCAATGTCCACTTGTACTCTTCCTTTCTACCTTACATCCAGCATAATCCGCATTGGTGTAGGCAATAAGATCAAAACAAGATTGTTTAGACTACCACAAGCCATAATCATATGATGAAATTAAATATCTCAAAATACATTTTACAGTTGTTAAATGGGATTCTTTGGGGCAAGCTTGGAATCTAGCACACAAACATACCGAAAACACAATATCCGGCCTACTAGCCGTTAAGTAAAGTAAACTACCGATCATACCTCTATATCTTTTCTCATCAACCTTCTTACTTTTATCATCCTTGTCTAGCTTCAATGATGAGCTCATTGGAGTACCAATACCTTTTGCATCACTCATTCCGAATCTTTTGAGAAGTTCCTTGGTGTACTTCTCTTGGTTGATGAAGATGCCTTCTTTTGTTTGCTTGATTTGTAGACCAAGGAAGTAGGTCAATTCTCCCATCATGCTCATTTCAAACTCATTTTGTATAAGGGAGGCAAATTCTTCACACAAAGAAACATTAGTAGCACAAAAAATAATATCATCTACATAAATTTGGACAAGAAGAAGATCATTGTTACAAGAGATTTTTGTAAAACGAGTAATGTCTACCACACCCCTTGAAAAATTGTTTGAAAGAAGAAAACCACTTAATTTGTCATACCAAGCTCTTGGAGCTTGTTTTAAACCATAAAGTTCTTTTGAAAGTTTGTAAACATAATGAGGAAATTTTTCATGCACAAAATCGGGAGGTTGTTCAACATAAACTTCCTCCTCAATATCACCATTCAGAAAAGCACTCTTAACATCTACTTGAGAAAGCTTGAATCCTTTAAAACAAGCAAAAGTTAAAAGCATCGTAATGGATTCCGGTCTAGCAACTGGAGCAGAAGTTTCATCAACATCTATGCCCTATTCTTGATTGAATCCTTGGGCCATAAGTCTAGCTTTGTTTCTAATAACTTCTCCAGATTCATTTAGTTTATTTCGAAAAACCCATTTTGTGCCAATGGTGGGGTGATCACGAGGTCTTGGGACTAAAGTCCAAAATTTTTTTCTTTCAAATTGATTTAATCCCTCTTGCATAGCAATAATCCAAAACTCATTACACAAAGCATCATCAATAAACTTAGGCTCAATTTGAGACAACAGGGCAAAGTTGTCAATAAAGTACATTCTTATTCTTACCCCTTGTGATGCATCACCAATGATTCATCCTTGGAGTGTCCCTTTGGATATATCACATCTTGTGGAAGACTTTGAGCTTCTTGATCATTTTCTTGTTTTTCCTCAATCTTTTCTTCCTCCATAGCATTTTCTTCCATTGCTTGAGTGTACAATGGTTAGTAGCTTAAAGAGTTATCTATGTCACCATCATTTCTCTTTTCAAAAATGTTAGTTTCATCAAAGTTTACATGAATGGACTCTTCAACACATAAAGTTCTTTTGTTGAAAATTCTATACGCTTTCTTGTTTGAAGAATAACCAAGAAAAATTCCCTCATCGGATTTTCTATCAAGCTTCCCAAGATTGTCTTTGGTGTTTAAAATAAAGCATTTGCATCCAAAAACTTTAAAATAGCCAATTGAGGGGGGTTTTTTAAAAAATGAGTTCAAAAGGAGTTTTCTTTAAGAAAGGTCTCAAGAGAACATGATTCATAACGTAGCATGCGTTGTTGACAGCCTTGGCCCAAAAGTATTTAGGAAGGGAGTTTTCACAAAGCATTGATCTTGTCATTTCTTGTAAAGTACGAATTTTCTTTTCCACAACACCATTTTGCTGTGGGGTTTTAGCGGCCGAAAAATTGTGTTACGCCAAAATCATCACAAAGTTTTGTAAAATCTTGGTTGTTAAATTCTCTCCCATTATCACTTCTCATAGAGATTAATTTGCAATCAAGGGAGGTTTGAACCTTTTTGAAGAGTTTTACGAATTCTTCCAATGCCTTATCTTTTTGGCTAAAAAACAAAGTCCATATAAATCTTGAGAAGTCATCCACTATGACAAAAGCATACCTCTTACCACCAAGACTAGTGGTCCTCATAGGTCCAAATAAATCCATGTGAATGAGTCTAAAGGTTTTGAAGTTAAAATCATGTTTTTTTGTGTTTAAAAGAGGTCTTAATTTGTTTTCCAAATTAGCAAGCATCACAAAGTTTAGTTTTCTCAAAATGAAGTTTTGGTAAACCACTAACAAGTTCTTTTGAAGAAAGTTGGTTCAATAAGTGGATACTAACATGACAAAGCCTTCTATGCCATAAGAATGGATCATCATTGTGAACCGAGAGACATTTTAGTTATTGTGAGATAAGATTTTCAACATAAAAGACATAGACATTACCAATCGTTTTTGCAACAAAAATAGTTTTGTTCTCAAACTTGTTTATGATAGAAGAAGAGTCACTTCCGAAAACAACTTTGCATCCATTATCATACAATAATACTAAGTAAAATAAACTTCAAACCATCAATTGAAAGCACTTCCTTAATTAAAGAAGACGAACCATATCCAATGTTACCTATAGCGATGATCTTTCCTTTCTTCTTATCACCAAAAGTGACAAAGCTGCCTTTGTTTTCTCTTAGCTCATTTATGAGGGATGGATTTCCGGTCATGTTTCTTGAGCATCCACTATCTAAGTACCACTTGGAGCTTGATTTATGTTCCTACAACAAGAGAGGAAGAGATGACTTTTGGTACCTATATTCTTTTGGGGTCCATAAATGTTAGTGGTTTTTACTCTCCAAATAGTTTTAACTCCCATTTCAACTTTTCTTTTCACAAAACACCTAGTGACCTTATGACCACTCTTGCCACAATAAGTACAACAAGGATGGGAGAATGATAAAGAAGCTCTAACAAAATATGTTTGCTTTGAAGAAGCATTGGAGTGGTTGTATCCAATGCCATTTTTATCATAGGGAGATCTTTGTGAACCAAGAAGTTTTTTAAAATTTTCTTTTCCTTGAGTAAATCTTTCAATACACAAAGGAGATCATTCACTTTTCTCTTTAAAGATTCATAATCAATCAAACATTTTTCAAGAGAGGAAACCTTCTCACAAAGGTTCTTGTTTTCTAAAACAAGTTTTTGAAAGTCATTGCTTGAACACTCTTTTTCTTTCTTCAAGACTTCCAAGGATTCAAGAATAGATTTATTTTCACAAATAAGTTTTGAATTTTCATCAAGCAAAAATGGAGTTTTGTTTTTCAAATCTTTGTTTCTTTTTGAAACCTTTTTGCACTTATCATACATTTTAATGAACATAGAACTAGGATCATCACAATTATCATCAATGAGACTAAAAGAGTTAGAGGGTGAAGATTGTACCTCATCCTCTATTGCCATGAAGCACATGTTTTCCTTTTCATCACCTTCACTTTCACTTGTATCTTGATCCCATGCACCAATAAGTCCCTTGCCTTTCTTCTTTTTCTTTAAGGCTTTAAGCTTGGCTTCCAGTGCTCCTTTTTTTTTTTTTTTTTTTTTCAATAGCCTTTGGATACTTGGCTACAAGGTATTCCATGCTATTTCATTCAAAGCATCTTGCTTTGAATAATGAAGAGTTTTGTCCTCCTTTCTTAAATGGAGGTTTCTTTCCTTTTTTTGTTAAAGCCTTTCTTATAGAATCTTTTGAATTTTCACTTAACCAAGGCTATGTCTTCATCGTCATCATGATCATCCTCATCATTGGAAGAACTAGTTGTTCTTCTTCATTAACTTTGAGAGCTATACTTCTTTTTCCCTTTTCTTCTTCTTCTATTTCATTCAACCTTTTTACTTTTAATTCATAGGTGAGAAGAGAGCCTATGAGTTCTTCAATTGGGAGAGTTCTTAAATTCTTTGATTCCTCTATGGCAAGACATTTTGGTTGCCATGCCTTAGGGAGTGCATCAAGAACTTTTCTATTTGCTTCTCCTCTTGAGTATTCCTTTCCATAAGCGCTGAGGTCCATTTGTGTTGTTTGTAAATCTAGTAAACATTTCACTGATACTTTCATTTTGCTTCATCACAAAGAGTTCATAGTCTCTTACTAACAAAGCCAACTTTGATTCTTTGACTTGGTTGGTTCCTTCATGAATGACTTCCAATAGTTTTCACATGTCAGCGCCGAGTCACATCCACTTACGCGATTGTATTCATTAATATCTAGTGCACAACTTAGGATGTCCATGGCTTGGTAGTTTAAAGTCATCCTTCTTGAATCATATTCATCAAACTCTTCTACTTTCTTGATTCTTCCATCCTTTTGAGGGATAAAAGGTCCTTTCTCTAAAATACTCCAAAGGCCAGAGTGAATAGAACAAATATATATTTAGAGTATAGATTTCCAAAAAGTATAATTTGTATCATTGAAAACAGGAGGTCCATTTGTAGAAGAGCCTTCTACATATGGTAAACTAGAAACATTAGCCGTAGTAAAAGAAAGATCTTTTGCTTCAAGGATGTTAGTCCTTTTTCAGAGAAGCCCCGCTCTAATACCAATTGAAAAACCTTGGGGGGGATGAATAAGGTTTTTGGCTAATTTTCTATAAAAATTTGTGTAAATAAAAGATAAACCTTCAATTTTGTTTGAGGAAGAATTCTAAAATTCTTTTTAATAAAATTCCAAACCAAACAAAGTCTTATAGTTTTGACAACCAAGCTAAAAGCATAGAAAGAGGAAGCACAACAATTTATAGTGGTTCACTCTCTCAAATAGCTACATCCACTACCTTAAGTCAACACCCAAGGATTTTTCAAATTCACTATTGACAAAGAATACAACAATCACAATTTTGAGGATCACCCACCAAGGGTTTTGCAAGCAACCTCAATCACTAACACAAATACAATCAAAGGATAACCCAAGGGGTTTTTCAACACAAACCTTCGATATTAATAAAAGAGAGATGAGTAAAGAACAATGTTACCAAGTGAGCTTGATAAGGAAAGATACAACTCAATTGAATACTTCTACAAGCTCCTCTTTACTTCTCCTTTGATAAAGATCATCAATGAAGCTCAAGAAGATGTTTTTGTGAGATAAAAGGTGTTTGAAGGAATGTACTTTAAAGCTCTTTAAAGGTTCTTAAACGATCTCAATAAATATTTCACCAACAAAAAACTGTTTATTGCTGATCAAGAATTCATATATATAGGAAAGATAAAAAGTAGTTGTTACTGTCTG
Organism: Catharanthus roseus; assembly: GCA_028651295.1. NCBI lineage: Eukaryota > Viridiplantae > Streptophyta > Magnoliopsida > Gentianales > Apocynaceae > Catharanthus > Catharanthus roseus. The sequence goes on along the minus strand of JAPQWS010000168.1, from coordinate 13,080,283 downwards.
TGTAACAGTAACATTTTTGCAGTAAAAGACTAAAAACAGACGACCGGTTTTAGAAAACGGACGTCCGATTTTCTAGTAAAAGAAAAAAACGGATGAGCCCTTTTTAAAATAGAAAGACCGGTTTTTTATACAGAGAGAATCAGACGATCCCTTGTAAAAATTGGACGACTGATTTTTCTAAAGCTAGAAAAATCGGACGACTGGTTTAAAAATTAGGACATTCGATTTTTCTTTTCCTCCATAAAAAATTGGATGAACGGTTTTTTAAAAACGAATGACCTTTTTTAGAAAGAAAACACAACCAATTTTCCTTAACAACAAAAGAGTTTCCTTCCTATATCACAAACATGTATTCTTGAAACTTTTTAGAGTTAAGAGAAATTTCAAGTGCATCAATAAAACATATCAAGAATACTTGTGTTTTTACAGAATAGTTTATAAAAAGAATTTTATCCAAGGAGCTTCGCATTTGATCAACAATAAAAAAATGAGAGTTAGGGAGTTTTACAAAATATCTTATTATAAGGCACAAGTCTTCAAGGTCTTCAATAGCTTGATCTTTTCTCCTTCATTTTTCCTTGATCTCCAAGATCTTTTGCCTCTAAGAGTGTAGCCTTGAGACTTCAAAGATGCTTCTTTTGTTCTATATAAACTAAGCTTAATATTCATCACACAAACATATGTTAATCATAATCAAAATCATACGCAATAATGCCCTTAGGGCTAACAGATTGTTTTTAGATTTGGAATTGTGGTAAGGAGTATCAATACTATCATCAGAAGCATTAAGATGCATACATTTGAATTCGTTGAGTTCAAAAATATCCTTTCTCGTTTTCAAAATGTCATACACACAACATTATTTTCCTTTATGCTGGATATGAAATTTATTTCTATATTATAAAATATATGATGGATCAATGTATTATATTGTTGATGTTATTTGTTTATTCTTTTATTAGATATTATTGAACTATGGTGCAACATGAGTTCTATTCGTGAGATATTTGTACATGGAAGAAAAGCTACAATTTGAGAAATTGAATTAAAAGATACGAGGCAAATGTTATAGATTTATATTTATTTAACTAACTTACTTTTGATTTATATATCGAGATATGCTTATTTTTATTTTCTCTAAATATGATTTTTTTACAGTGATACTCCTCTAAAAGTAACATTATGGAGTTCAACAACAGATCATATTAATGACGATACACTTATTAAAACATCAAAAGTTCATGTATTGATAATTTCTTCAACGATTGCAAAAAAGTTCAGAGGTATTATTTTAAATTATATTCATATATTAAATATTACTTCAAGTATTGAATTTCAATGTTTGTGTAGATGTGTATAATCTGTCTACAACAAGCGCAAGTAAGGTTTATGTTAATATAAACATACCTAAGGTTGAAGCATATAAGACCAGTTATTTACTTTTAAAATTATATTATTTTTATATGTTTAGTATTACACTTTAATTTTCTTATTTAATGCATAGTTATAACTTGATTGTAGAGAAAAGAATTCGTGTGAAGTTGAGATAATACACAATCAAAGAAATGTCGAGTCAAATGAAAAAATTCTTTTCTAAAATAGGATAACAATATCTAAACTTTTGGTATTGTATCTCATCCTAACCCTGAGATAATAATACATCACATCTACATTACTAGTATGTTTTAGAATTGTTTCTATATATTATTCTAAAATGTAATGTCAAATGTTTATCATTTTGAAGGTGGAGAAATATTACACTTGCAAGGATATAGTGTTCAGTACTGATATGAATAAAAACTTGCAGCCACCTTCATGAACCGCAGGCATCTTTTTTTACAAGTCGTGTGTGGTATGTTAAAGAAAATTGATAGAGATTTAATCAAAATTCTATTGTCCTAATTGCTCAAAAGATGTTGATTTATCCAAAATTAAGGTATTTCATATAATATTATTCACGTAAATTATAGTTTAACTATTAACATATAATAGTATAAACATAGTTAATATGTTTCTATTTTTATTTGTATGAATTAATATATGTTTAATGCTACTGATAAAAATATTTTAAGGTACATGTTGAAAGTTTTAGTGAGGGCCGAAACTGGAAGTGCTTGGTTCGTCTTTTTTTGATAAAGAGGTTGAAAAAGTTATTGAACATGATATTGAGACAGTTGTTGAACTTTATCTAAAGGTAAGATTTATAGTGTAGAAATCTTTTAATTAATTATATATGAACTATATAGTATTGTATTGTTGTTTTTCAATAAGTCTGCTACTTATTTTTTTCTTTTTATAGAATGGATGGGTAAGCAATACTCGAAAATTAATGATGAACGACGTTATAGCTCATCGATTTGTTTCTCAATTAAACTGAATAATTATAATATTCAAATAGGTAGTCAAAGATTTACTATTTCACGATTGTTAACGTATAATTTTTCGTTAGAGTTCAACTACATGTTGAAGGAGGTTTGATTCTAATTATATATTCATTTATTTATTGTTATATATTATGTCCCGTAAATTAATAATATTATATGTTATATTTGTTTGCAAATTAATACATGGAATAGAAAAGCAAATATAATATCTCACCCTATCTCAAAAGTTATAAATGTTGACGAAGAAACAACATTCAATAATGAAACTAATGAAATTGTTGAGTTACCTTTTACGAAAATATGTGTTAGAAGGTATAAAGTTTTAAATTAGAATTTTATTTATAAATATTTTATCATATCAAAATATATTTATTCTTATATTTTTTTTAACAAGAAGGATCATAATTTGTTATGAAAATAACAAATATTACTGAAGCGAAGAATCATGAGAAGAACGTTCTTATATATATTTACGCATGCTGATATATATGTTTGTTAAGCATTTCAAATATATAAATCACAAATACTATGACAGTTGCATTATTTTTACGAAATTAGTTACATGTAATATTGTTTGTGTATGATATGTATTTTTGATAAATATTTTAGATATTTGAATCACAAATGCTAAGATAGGTTTATTCCTTTAATAAGTTATTGATATCCCCTGAAAAAAATTAGTACATGTGTTATATATATGTAGTTTTAAACATTCACTCATGCTTGAAGCATGGAACATAACTACTAAAAATTTAAAATAAAACATTTAGAGTACAGAAAGAAAAGTGTAAAAAGTTTTAGGGCATCTCTCTCTCTCTCTTTCTCTCTATATATATATATATTAGAGTTTCTCTCTCAGAGAAAATAATTATAGAACGTGATTCTTTGTTGGCTATATTGTTGGAATCCGTAGGCAAAAACAAATAAATAAAACTACGGAAATCCACCAACAAGATCTGCACATACTAGAAAAACCGATTGGATAGAAATTACCTCAATGTTTTAATTGTTCGGTGTGGAGGCGCTGCTGTTTACGCTGCGCCCTCTACTGGTATCCACGCGACAAACTCCTCTGCAAGCGATCGGGATGCTAGCCCCTTCTGTGTTCTGAAAACTGTTCATAACTAATCCTGACTATCTGGTAATAGGTCGAATTTCGGAGAGAGGGAGGTAGATACTATATCATCGTTCTCGAGTTTAGGGTTTTGTTTTTTTTAATCAGATAAAGACGGCCATAGAGAAAAGGTTAACATAAGTTTTTATAGTTGTCAACATCAAAACCCTAATTGTCATCTAATTACAGTTTAATCTCATCCGTCTATTCCTATAATCATCCAACGGTTGGATGAGTAATATAAAGTAATTAATTTCATTTATTCGATAAATAAAATTAGTTACTTATTAACTTACTAGAAAATACGTGGAATCTGATTCCCCTTTTGTATACGTTCAACGAATCTGGACACAATCTAGATTCATTGAATGTGGACATTATGCTCACAAGATCGTCTATGCGTGTGACCCTGTAGGTTCACTTAACGTTGGTAGTGAATGAAAAATGTCCTAGACATTTATTCACAAAACATAAGCGGCCCCTAGCAAGACATTATGCTTACCCAAGTTAAGTAAAAGCAATAATAACCTAGCATCAGATTTAATATTTAGTCCTTTTGTCACACAATATCTTAATTAAGTATAAGGCATGGACCAAGTCATCCTTATAAAACTTAATTAACCATTTACTTGATCACTAGGCAGACTATTCCAACAAATAATATTAATAACACCTTATTAATGCTTATTTGAGCATTTCCATGTATATTTTCCAGTCTTCCTTATCAAGGGCCCCATGAATATCTTTCTCTAAAAAAATAGGGACAAATCCCTTTCACTATCTCCAATATTCAAGCCATGACAAGAAAATAAGGCAACCAATAGTCATAATAATCACCTAATTAAAAGTGACGTTTGACTATGTCAAAACATATTTTCTCCCCATGCAAGAAGGACTAGAAACATTAGGTCAAAGAACACCAAATATAAAACTGAGAAGAAATACTTATAACTTAAACCCATGCAATATCTCTTCTTCACTTTGGGTCATGTCCAATTCAATATTCTCAATATGTATTTATGAATTGATTTTATATCACATATTCATGATCAGTAAAACTTGACCATCAATCAACTTCACACTAGTTTAATAATACAAGATGTAATAAAACTAGGGACAAATAAGAATAGTATTTTATTAGCTTTAAGGGTTTTACTATCAAGTCACATACCTGATGACCAAGAGCATAAAATATAATTCAAAATACTTGCTTCATAAATCATAAATGTGAGTCAATTGGTCTTAGGGCATATACTAACGTCAGGTACTCTATCTATATGAATCTTCTGTTTTCTTAACTTTTTTGATTTCAAAGCTGAAATTGATCGGATATGGAAAGGAAGAAATTAATCTATTGAGTTTAGAAAAGGGGTTTCTTTTAATTACTTTCTAATTTGATTTTGAATCTCGGATTGGTTCTATTTTCTTTCAATCTTTTATTTACTTTTTTATTATTTGGTAGCTGAAAAAAACAGACAAAATCTCAGGGCTTAAAGATTGCTTATTTGTTCTTCTTCTCAATCTCGATTTGCAATTTTCTCAGTCTTCAGTTATGAGTATTGTGGACTTTCAATTCTTTTCTTTGTTTTAGGCAATAATTAATGTTACTTTTGTTCTCGTAGTAAATTTCAGTGTTAGGAATTGTGGGGTGGTTCACATTTAATAAGAAAAATTTAAATGAGAGATAAAAATTGAAAGTGTAGCTATTCAAAATGGGGTTTGGTTTGGTTTATTTCTCTAGTTTCAAGTGGTTCTTTTTTTTATCCTTCCAACTTGGCTTGCTTTAGCAATTTTTTCCTTTTTTTTAATGATTTCTTTAATTGCCTTTCTTTTTTCTTGTGTGTGTGTTAGATTCTCCCTTTTCCTAACATGTTCATAGTTTCTGTTCCAGCGCTATATAGGTCATACCTTGTCTATAGATATGTATTTTCCCTTTCATTTTCGGGTATAACTTTCCCTATACGCATTTTTGGTCTTTATTATTATTTGACTACTTTCTGAACTTTACGTGAATCTATGACCTTAGTATTTATTTGGTTGTTAGTTTAATTAAACATGATATTTTCGTAAGAAGAACAATTTCGTACTTTTCTGTGCATATTTTGGTATATTAAAAGTATGCTCAACCTTAATGCAGGTGGTAGCAAAGGATCAATTAGATTCTTTATCTAAGGAATTGAGAGATTGTGCAACTGTTCTAGATTAGTCATCTTTCAAATTTTCTGGAGTGCTCAAGTGGGTGATTGTCTGACATTTTCCTTTTCTCCGTTGTTTCATTCAATTCAGTATTTGCCGGGAATGGAATGTGTACTTTGTGAGAGTAGTATATTTTGTACATTGTAGATTAGTCTGATTCAAGGCATGCTGCACTAATAGTTTCTTGCAACTGGTTTGTAACATCTCTCACTTTGTTTTAGTTTTAATTTTTATGTAGTTCAGAGAGATATATGCAACAAATATTTGTCTGAGTTTGTTTTACTTTTAATTTTTAAGATACTGTTTTCTAATTTGGGGAGGATTTTCCTGAGATTCAGATGGCGGAAAAGTGTGCAAATGAGCTAGGAAACACTCTAAAATTCATGAATCAACCGGCTAGTACATTTGTTTCTGGTCTCACATATTTCACACAAATGCTATATTATTTTTTTTTTTTTTGTATCTTTCTTTTTCCCACTGCTTTCTTATATTTTCATCTAATGTTAGATACTTTGTTGCATACAAATTGCTATATGTTGAAGAGTGTGCTGTAGTTTTTTATAATATTCACGTACTATGCACACACGAGCTACATTTTTGTCATTTTTGTGGTGTTATTTTCTACTATTCTATTTATTTAAATTACTGTTAATTGTCTTTTTTTTTTCATTAGTTCCATCACTATTTTTCTTAGGGTTTAGTAGTTACGTTTATTGCAGCAGTGCTGACTACATCTTGTCGTTGATATCTAGATTATTTGCTTTTATCCTCTATATCTCTTCTCTGATTAAAAAAAATACTTGAAAGGGGGAAAAATTATTTCAAAACATTAATCGTGCAAAAGGGAAAAAAAAAAGAAACATCATTTTCAAATGAAGAGTGATTTAGTTTCAGTACTTGATGAATTGGTTGTATGTAGAAGGCTTTGTCGGCCTCTTCTCCAGAACATTAAAAGATGATTAATAATTTATAAGCATATAGTAAACTAATTGGTTAGTTTAGCAAAACTAAATTGATTAATTAATTTTAACTCTCACCTACGTTGATTGAAAATTCTTTCTCGAGTGGTTTTGGGATATTGGATGAACTCATTGCCATCTTATCATTATATCTTGAAGAGGACCACATTTCAATCCTATACTGATGATGAGTGGGGTTGCAATAAGCTGCATCTTGAAAAACTAACAGAAGAGAATAAAATTGTTACCAAAAAATAAAAATAATATGGAAGAAACTCTTGATCATTAATGGGTGAATGAAGTGATCAAATATCCTTGATCGTATCAAATAGTATGAAGGTTTGGCAATGTTTTAAATGCTCCCAAGTGAAACTAAGACATATGAGAAGCCTTATTAAATTTCTCTCATAAAGTCACATTTACTTAGATATATAAGGAATATTACTTGTATGAACCATCATTAAACTGTCAGAGGTTCTATGATAAAGGTTATGACGATCTCATATATATATAATAGTTCTTATTATCTCTATTAACTCAAATGTTATTATATTTTAGCTTCTATATTATGGCAGTTTATATAATTGTTTATGTACAGTGATTGTTGAGAACTGAACACGGTAGTAAAAAACAGTGGCCCCTTTTTTGCTAAAGCATGAGTATTAGAAGACTAACTTTCACAACTCTTCTTAATGACCTTCAATTTTTACATGAAGATTATTTAGTTTTTGAACTAGTTGGAGATTGAGATTCTAGATATGTATCACAAGTATTTTATATAAGGATTTATGTATTTCTTTTTAAGATATTTACAACATTTGGTCTATTTACCCTTTTATTTCTTAATTTTCTTATTGTTTAGTGATATTTATAATCATGTGCATAAAATACAGGCTAATCAGTTTCCTTTTATTTTTTTTATAGAATCACACACTCTAAAATAGTTAAGGCTTTGTACATGTATTGCCGGAAAGCATTATTAATTAGTTAGACATTTCACTTGACTTTCGTTTTCGAATTGTAGAATTAGTTAGGATCAAATAACAAACATGACTTTGGACAAAAGCTGGATGAATTTATCAAGGAGAAGTTCTTATATGGAAGGGTTAGAAAATTTTCTTGATTTTGCATTTCATAATACGAGAGTCCTTGGATTGATCTTTTGTCTTTGTAAAATATGTAAGAATACCATATGCTTGGCAAGGGAAGAAGCAAAAACTCATCCAATTTCTGATGGTTTTATTCCTAATTATACTAAATGGGTTGCCTGTGGGAAGGTTCCATCATCTCATGGTGTATACGAGAGAACAACCTATCCTGAATCACCTAGTGATCCAAGAACTTCTTATGACCTAAAAAGCATGTTCCATGATATTTTAAACCAAACAGATTCAAATTGCCATAGAACATGTGCGGAAGAAAATGAAAACATAAGGCCTAATGATGCTGCTGAAATGTTTTAAATGATTAAAGACTCAAGCAGGAACTGTTTCCAAGATGGAAGGAAGTCTCAAAGCTGTCTTTTTATAGTTCATATGCTTTACATGAAATGTGTATACAAATGGAGTGATAAATCTTTTCAATGCCTTCTTGATTTCTTAAATAAGTGCTTTCCAAAAGAAGCACATGTACCTAAATTTTATTATGAAATGAAGAAGGTTTTGATAGGATTAGGCCTTTGCTATGAGCAATATGATGCTTGCTTAAAATATTGCATGTTATATTGGAGAGAGGATGAGGGAAGAACAAGCTGTAAAATATGTAGTGAACCAAGGTGGATAACAAGTGAAGATAATTCTACAGGTGAAAATTCATTAACACCTAGAATTACAGCCAAGGTTGTTTGTCACTTTCCTTTGAAGCCTAGATTTCAAAGGCTGTTTATGTCACCTAAAACTGCAACTCATATGAGGTGGCATGCAGAATGTCGTCTCAAGGATGGTAAAATAAGACACCCTGCAGATTCACCAACTTGGCGAAACTTTGATTATAATAACAAAGAGTTCTCCAAGGAATTTTGTAATGTTAGGTTAGGCCTTGTATTAGATAGATTCAATCCTTTTAGGACTATGAGTGTTTCAGATAGTAGCTGACCGATTATCTTGATGCCGTATAACTTACCTCCTGGAATGTGCATGAAAGAACCATACTTCCTTTTATCATTGCTTATTCCCGGACCATCAGCTCTTGGGAACAATATTGACATATCTACGACCTTTAGTAGCAGAGCTTAAGGAACTTTGGGAAGTATGTATTAATACATATGATGTATCACTGAAGCAAAATTTTCAAATACGGGCAGCACTATTATAGAGTATTAGTGACTTTCCGGGCTATGCTAATTTATCTTGTTCGAGCACCAAATGGGAGTTTTCTTGTCCTGTTTGCTATAAACATACTACATCAAGATGTTTAAAGCATAGTAATAAGTTTTGCTACATGGGTCATCGTAGGTTTCTTCATCCTAGACATCAGTTTTGAAAGGATGCTCCGTCTTTTAATGGGACTCGAGAAAAAAAAAATCCTCCTCCTCAATTGATTGGGTCTGTGATAATGCAAACACTGGAGAGGTACACCATTCAGTTTCGGAAGAGAGTGTTGGAAGAAAAAAAATATATACTTTGATCTCCCACATTGGAAGGATAACATGTTGCGTCATAATCTTAGTGTGATGGATTTTGAAAAACATATGTTTGGTAATATTATAAATACATTGCTAGATTTGGATAATTCAACAGACCATCTACAAGCTCATCTTGACTTACATAACATGGGTATAAGGGAAAGTCTTCATCCTCAACAAAATTCATCAAGCGAACCATATCTACCTACTACTTGTTTCCCTATGAGTAAGAAAGAGAAGGTAAGACTTTGTGGAGTTCCAAAGAAACTGAATGTTCTTGATAGGTATGCTGCAAACGTCCGGATTTTAGATAAGGATTCCGCTTTTTACTTCAAGATGCATCCAAATTGAGCCACCTACAATTTTTAGGAACAACAAGGTCCTCAAATTTAAATGTCTGCACTATAAACACCATTTGCTGCTAGAATGTCCCCATTACCAATCATCTAATTCCTACATCTCCATATGGTATACACAGCAATATGAAATAAGAACCTCAACTCAACCTGTTGAATTTCACTTGCAAGGCTCCATTCTTGTTGTAGGAAGATATAAAATTAAAAATAGAGTTTAAATGCTTCTCTTGTCCTAAAAAGAGCCCAGTAGGATCCCCCAAAAAAGAAAAGCAGTTATGGAAAATTCAAGTAGATAAACAAAAAACTTAATATCAAAAATGAAAAACTGCTCTACATTCCTTCTCAATTACTTGCCAAGTGCCCTAAAAGCTTCACTTAAATTACCCTTCCCTAAAGTATCAGTCTATTCTTCATTAGAACTGATTGTGATATGAACATTTCCTAGTCTCACTTTCTAATAATATGACTTTTAACATTTCTTTGTGCTAATCTTTCTTCTCCTCGTTCATTAGTATTGTTGCTAACTAGAGCTTTAACATCCACAAGTGTTTGTTCAATTGTTGGTACACTCTTTCTCTATTTTTAAATGTTTCTATTGATAAAAGGAAGCCAAGTATTTCTCTTTTTAGACTTATAACCACTATTGTTTGTTCAATTGCTAATATATTCACTCTTTCTCTATTTTTTAAATGTTTCTATTGATAAAAGGAAGCCATTGCTATTTCTCTTTTTATACTTATAATTTCTCCTCAGATCACAAATTGCTGCAATAGTTGGAGAAAAAGTCAATGATGAGTATCTTCAAAGTTTGCCGTAAAAATTATTATTTTCTTTTGGTGGCATATTTTGTACAATGGATTTCATATTATTTTCTTCTCGATTACATAATGTCAACAAATCTATTATTGGGGGCTCTAACAAATTCATTAGGAACCAACAATATGAAATTAACCAACATGTGAATAGTTCAAATTAAAACAAAGGAAAATGAGGCCATCCAATGATTTTGGCTTTATCAAAATCAGCAAATAGCTCTATTACCGTTATATAGCAATAGTATAATTGAGGTGCTAGGGAATTTGTTTGGTTTCTATGGCCAGTTATTTTCCTTTAGCATTTCTTTTATTCTTTCACTAGAAGATTCATGTCTAAGTTGTTCTTGTTTGTAGAGATAGCTGCAACAACACGAAGTAATAGAAGACAAACTGAGGGGGAAACCTTAACACACTTGGTGAATGAATCTAACAATAAAATTGAAATCACCGTAACTCATCCACAAAACTTAGAACAAGGTTAGAAGTATAGTTTAAGCCAGCTTTGCATTTCATTTACTTGTGTATTTGAGTTAATTTCACCTTGATAGGTGAAACAAGTGCACTATGAAGGAGGGTGCAATGAGAGACTTGCATGACATCTTTTTTGGGTTTACAAAAATACAAAAAATTGAGATTCAAGCCAATGAGTTTGGTCAACCTGTTGCAGATAATGTGAACAAGCTGACTCATTTCCTAGGAACAATGCCAAGAAATAGCATGTATGCACCAATAGACATCTTATATATTGGAATACAATAGGAAAACTAAAAGAAGATATGTATGAATTTGTTAAGGAAATTGTAGATTTCAAATATATTTACTTAATAAATACAACTACTTTTGAGATAAAGGAATCCTTAAGCAGTATGTCTTTATAAGAAAAAACCTATTGAAAATGATGTTGTCACATCTTTTGATATTAAACTTTTATGAGAATATTGGGCATAAGTACTTGAAAGTGTTACTTTATTATATTCCATATTAAAGCTACTTTTGATACTTCTCTCTCTCTCTCTCTCTCTCTCTCTCTCTCTCTCTCTCTCTCTCTCTCTCTACGAAAAATTTGATATCCCAACTATATGTGAAGGCTAGATATTGAAATCTTTAGGCAGTAAATGGCGATCATTCAAATGTAAGGCTCGTAAGAAGTACTTTGATCCCATTGGAACTATAAGTGAGCTAATGAATGATAGGCCTAAAAGGGTAACAGCTGAGCAATAGAGAAATATTCTTACCTATTGGAGAACTGAAGAAGCAAAGGTACTTTAGCAAGCATTACTTTTTTTATTTGTGATCTCTTGATTTAGTTTTTAAATGTTTCTATAGTAATTTTTTTTTTCTTTCAGTTTTTAAGCTGTAAGTAGAAGAAACAAGATCAGTAGGAGGAATAGGAAACTCATGCAACACGCAGGAAAGAAGAGCTTCGTAGAAGTTTGCTTTCAAAAGGTAAAGAATAAGCTACATAAGGTTCACCTAATTTAGGTATATTTGTAAGATCTAGTAGACATGACTAATCATTCTTATTTCCTTAAAAGAAAAAAGAACTAAAGTGTGAACCGACAAGGCGCGAAATGTTTGATGTATGCTATTCCTCAAAAAGTGAGGAATCATCAATTATAATTGTACAAGCAAATGTGTGCTATATTATTTTCATTCTCTTTACCTATAAATTAATGGTTTTGGTGTGGAGTTTGCTTGGTTATCATGAAGTAGTTGGTTATTAAAATGTTCTATTCTTTATGTTGATGACTATGGTGCCTATGGAACTTTCTGATTTTACTTTATATCACTAGAAGCTTCTGAATGAATTCTTTTGTTAAATGAACACTATTGGTAGCATAAAAATATCATATAATTTTCTTCAGTACATCTCCATTTTTTTTGTTCGTATCTTGACAGTACATATAACGGCCCAATTCCTTTTTATCCTCCATATAGTGTCTCCTACTTGTTTCTATAATTTAGTGGACTAGAATGTCATTCATTATCTAAAGATTTAATATTCAAATATAATCCTTCAATACAATACCTTTCTGGAAGTATAATATTGCATGATTTCTTTCTCTTTATGGAAGTATTATTCTATTCTTGATGCATGAGAAAAGTCATTCAAGACCAAGCTTCAAAAACAGTTATGTATAACAGTATACTAGTTGATTAAATTGTTAGTGGTTTTATGAAGATTTTATTTCTTTATCCGAAATTCATCTTCTAGTATGATTTAATTTGGACAGATTTAGTATACAAATATAATCTTGCAATATAATACTTTTATGGAAGTATAATATTGCATAATTTGGTTTTTATGGAAGTATTATTTTATTCTTGATGCATGAGAAAAGTCATTCAAGACCCAGCTTCAAAATTACTATTAAGTAATTTATATGATTGTTAATGGTTATGTGAAGATTTTATTTATCTATCCCAAAATCTTCTTCTAATATGCTTTAATTTTTTTTATTCTTGAATATATCCATTGACATTTATATATTGAATACATGCTATGGTTACACAAAAGAAGAAAAGCACGAATAAATGATTGCAAAAAATTGTAATTAATCATTCCACAGCTGTGGCAAAAGGAGTTGTTCGGAGTGTGGATCGTTTGGAGCGTGTTGGAGAAGAGTAGTTGGGAGAATATCGGAGTGAAGTTTATGTTAACATTGCAATAAAGCGAGATGAGAGACTTGTAAGGTATTATCTACATTTTAAAACTATTGGAGGTGTCATGGAGTAACAGTTGTTTAGCCTAATTTCTTGGTATATTTGTTAATCTGCATATGGTTGAGATATTTTTTATTTAACATAATCTTCTTGTTGCATGATGTTTAATTATTTTCTTTAAATTGTGTACATTACAAGAGATGATGATTAGCTTGTTGATTTCATGTCAAGATGAACATTGAAGAAGGCCACCTTTGGAAAATATTTTGTCAAGTTTCCTTTTATGAATATATACTCTGTTAGTTTCATTCTTTTTATTCTATAGTTTTATCTTTAGCTTTTAAGTGTTGGAGATTTATGATTTAGATGTCAAATTACTTTGACAGATAGTTTGCAATACTATTAAGTTATTTACTTTAAACTATGTAGTATTTAATTTGGTAGATTGTTTACCTTTTGTCGTAGTGTGGATTAAGTATTATTAAGGATTTACGCTAATGTGATGTTGGATATTAAGTTTGTAATTTTTTCTTTCAAGGATGCACCAGGTTGATGCACTAAGTTCATATCGCCAACAATATATGATAATATACTTGACAAGATGTGGCTACAACTTTATTTATTATATTTGATAAATTGTGTTCTAATATGATCAAATGAATAAATGCATATATAAAAATGTAAAAAGAAATAGAAAATGAATAATTTTAATATAATAATTATAGAATTAACAATATTATGTACTATTTTAATAAAAGTTGAATGCAACACCTTCAATTATAACAATCATTCTAAGATAACATAAGTAAATTATGTTCACAATTTTCTTTAGTAACGCTTGAAATTGAAATCAAATGGTATTTATATAAAATTTTAATATATTAAAGTTGGAATTAACAAGTATCTCTACCGTTATAACAAGAGTCTTTATGCAACACTTTTAAGTGTAATCATTAAGCTTATAGAATCAAATAGAAATATAGCAAGAAATTAATATTGCAACAGTTATAAATGAACTAAACTATATTTAAATAAGTTTTTTAATGTATTATAAAATCATTACATATATCATGGACTATTGCAAAAAGCAGTATAATGTAACACTTTCAATTATTTTGTAAAGTTTCTTTTTTCGTTTCACTTATAACTGTTGTAAAAACTTTTAGTTACATTCACTATGCAACACTTTATTGAATCCATTGCTAACAAAAAACCATTGCAATAGAACCATAATAGAACAATTACAAGTGTATCGAAAAGCCACATTTCTTGTAGTGTACATTAGTAGTAATAAACACATTGATAAAAAATTTACAAAAGATTAATGTGTTCATTTGAAATATTTCTATGCATATGTATGGTTGTTGTGATTATGCAAGCACTTTTAATAGTTTATTGTTGTTTTTATTGAATATAAAACACAACTTCATTAAAACATTAAAAGAAACATAAAACACACTTTAATTTAATAAATTGAACATCATAATAATAATAATAATAATGGGGGTCAATAAATCTAACTCGGGAATATGAATGTATAGCGTGAAAAAAATCATTATTTTCCCTCCTCTTTCTCTCTCTACACAATTTCTCTCTAACTTCTCTCTACTCCTTCTCTACTCTAAAACTAAAATCTTTAACATTGAATTTATATTGGAGGTTGATATGGATCATTATAAAGAATTTGTAGAATAAAATATCGATATAGATGTAAGAAAAGTTGAAAATTTTTTTAAAAATTGGGGCTCGATCTCCCGAATGGACAACCTAGACATGAGCGGATCGCCAATCCTGGCAACCCGAGCTTCAGGTTTCTTTTTTTTTTTAAGGAAGAAAGAATTTTTATAGGTATTTTCAAAACTTGAAACATGAATAACTCTGCGATCGGATGTCCGTTTAATGCATATGACCAGTCGTTTCGATGGTTCTCGTAAAGACAAACGTAATGGCATCGCCGAAAAAGTGATCCGGACGTGTTTCAGGGCAAAAAAATTACAAACTTGGTGCCTGACAAAATTGGTGTCAATCACGGATATTTATTTTTAATTAGAGCAAAAAGAAAACTGCTCTTCTATTTAATTTTTAAATTGGTGCCTTAATTTTTTAGTTAATAAGAGAGAAAGTATTAGAAAATTACAAAAACGTAAATTAAAATAAAAATAGGACGTTTTTGTGTGAGCGGTTGGTGTAAACTGCCTAAAGCCTCAATACAAGAAAATACACGAAATGCCCACAAGAATCGCCTCAATCAGACGTCCGAGCTCAAAGTTAAGCTCCGTCAAAGTTTTCGACTATACGAGACCATTTTTTTGCTACGAAACACGTCTGGATCACTTTTTCAACGATGCCGTTGCGTTTATCTTTATGAGAGCCATCAAAACGAGTGGTCATACGCGTGAAACGGACCTCCGATCGCAGAGTTATTCATGTTTCAAGTTTTCCAAATACCTACAAAAATTCTTTCTTCCTTAAAAACTTGAAGCTCGGGTCGCCCAGACTGGCGACCCGGACCTGAGCGGATCGCCAGGGCCGGTGACCTGGACCTGAGCGGGTCGCCCGTCCAAGCGATCTGCTCATTTCCGAGTCGCTAGTCCGGGCCATCCGTGACCCAATTTTGAAAAAAAAAATTTCAACCCTTCTTACATCTAAATCGATATTTACTTCTACAAATTCTTCACAATGATCCATATCAATATTAAAGATTTTAGTTTTAGAGTGGAGAAGGAGTAGAGAGAAGCTAGAAAGAAACTGTGTAGAGAGAGAAAGAGGAGGAAAAATAATGATTTTTTTCGCGCTATACATTCATATTCCCGAGTTAGATTTATCGACCCCCATAATAATAATAATCTTTGCATCTAGAAAATTAAATAATTGATTAAAAAAACTAATCTAAAAAGTAATATAATCCTAATCGTCACTAAAATTATGATAATCAGTGGTATCTTAGGATCACTTTCTTGTCTTCTATTTACAGAAGAATCATCATGCTTGCTCTCATTGCCTACATCTAAATCATCCTCAATCATGGAGGATGCTTCATCGTTTGATTGAACAATCATTTGTTGAAGTTCTTGTAAATCATAAATTTCTTTTTCAAACATTGAAATCCTATTTGCCACAGTATTGCACTGATTCTTGTATAATTGCATTTGTTTAAAATTAAAATCAAGAATTTCGAAATTGAACAATTGTTGTATAACTTTAATAGCTTCTTTAGCTGCATTTTGTTCTGCATCTTTAGTTTTTTGATAAAAAGGACTCTAAATTTCTTCATATTGTAGTATTATTGGATTTTGGAAAATTAAAATAATACATGTAAATCCATACGGATTTCTAAAGTGGTTCCGTATTGGATTTGGTATTTCATAAAAATGCCAAACTTCATGGAATAATTGAACATAATGAACTGAAAACTTTTCTTGCTATAATATCCTAAACTAAATACATAAATGTTAAGGAATAGTTAAGAAAATTGCATAAATATTAAAATTTATAGTAAAACCATCAATTTTAGAAGAACATGAGATTCTATAAACATTTGAATAAAATATAACTATTAAATAAACAAATATAGACTGTACTTCTTGAAATGTATAAATTTTTCTTCGTAAGTTCCAAATTACTTGAGTTTGCTTTTAATGTGATAGAAAGGAGTCTTTGTTTTGAAACAATCATGACTTTATTCTAATGGTGGAATATTGAGAGTTTGACAGTAGTAAAATTTTATGCTGATTATGCTTATTTATAAATGTGCCATGTGTGTGATATGATAAATTTGAAAAAATCAATATTTCAGATAATTATTATTTTATTAGATATGTATAGGCTAGGACATATATCTATATATATAATAGAGATATTCATAAAGCAAAATCAAGCTATATATTGAATGAATAGTAGCGATATTTTATTAAAATATATCTTGAAAATTAAATCTTGAATATTATTTTTAATTTATTTTATAAGTAGGGGTTAGTATATACATTTGATGAATGAGAGATAGTTTTAAATCATAAAACTGCCGATTTTGAATGAACATCACCAATAGTTCATTATGATATATTTGAAAAATTAAATCTTGAAGATTATTGCTAGTTTATGTCATAAGTAAGGGTTAGGATATACATTTGATGACTTAGAGATATTTTTAAACCCTAAAACTGGCGTATGTTTATAAAATGAGCATCCATTTTGAGCTTTTGTTTTATTTTGGTTTTTTTTATTAGATAAGTAGATGTTAGGAGATATATATTATTTATATAATAGAAATATTTACAAAGAAAAACTCTAGTTACATATTGAATAAACATCAGTAATTTTATTAAAATATATCTGAAAAGTAAATCTTGAAGATAATTATTAGTTTTTTTGATAAGTAGGGGCTAAGATACTTGATATATAGGATTATTTGATATATTTGATTTAAAACACTGGCATGTATAGCAAGAGTAGCTGCCATTTTTTGGATTATTTGATAAATTTGATCATTATTTGATGTATTTGCTATTAGAAATATATTTAAATGAAAACACTAACATATATTGCAAAATCACCCACCATTTTGCAATAATATTTGATAAATTTCCTCCTTATATGGTGTGTGTTTATAGAATCAGAAGCCATTTTGAGTTTTTTTATTTTATTTTGAGTTATTTTATTAGATAAGTAGAGTTAGGATATATATATGTGTATTATTTATATAATAGATGTATTCACAAAACAAAACTCTAGTTATATATTGAATAAACATGAGTAATTTTATTAAAATATATCTGAAAATTAAACATTGAAGATCATTATTAGTTTATTAGAAGTATATTTAAATTAAAATCTCGATTTTTTGGTATTCCTAGCTATGTATTTTATGCAGATAAAAACTAAAATGCCCAGTGACCCTTTAACTTACTCATGTAACTTTTCTTTTAGTCTTTTAAATTTAATTAGGTCCCTATTTTTAAAAAAATATTAATTATTTAAAGAAAGAATAGGTTGCTTTGTGTTTAAAATGTCTTCAAACACATTTTATTAAGAAAATTATAAAGTGGATATAATAATTTGCAAGTTGCATGAACATTTCTCACCTAACTTTTGTAAAATTATGATTTAATAAGTAATATTAAATTTAGCTTCAATATAACAACTCAATGATAATGATAAAAAATATTTATGATTGTGTGCTTAAGGCCAATTTCATTAGTAAAATGCAAAGAAGGAGAGATTTTAGAAAAAGAACGGTTTGAGGGATGAAGATTGTTTGATAATAAGGAAAGATAAGGAAGTTGATGAGAAGATTGTTGAAAAATACATAAAACATTATAGAGGGGGGAGGGGGGGAGGGGGAGGGGAGAGGATGGGGTTTCTAGATGAAAACAGCATAACACATTCTTAAGATTCAAATATCAAATCGCCTATAGATTTCCAAACGAACATAAACTCTTTACATGTTAGACTGATGGTTGAATAATGTATCACTCTAATTGTTTTTTATTTTCGAGCAACATAGCCAGGCAAAGCAAATGTTTATTATCTTGTTAAGGAAGTTGATGAGAATTGTTGGAAAATAAGAAACTTATGTCATCACAACATAAGTACTTTAATATACTTGTTTTATTAGAACCCAAGGAAAAATGATGAAATAGTTAATACAAAAAAGAAACTAGAGTATAACTAAAAAACAAAAATGAATAATTAAATAAATAACTAAAATAAAATAAATAACTAAAATAAAAATCTAAAATAACTAAATAAAAACTAAAATAGTTCTTATGCGTTATTCATCTGTGATTCAATCTCTTCAACTAATGAAGCGTATGCTTCATAATCTCTTCTTTTTTCCTTCACATATTTGTCCACACCATTGCTCAAGCCTCTTACACTTTTCAAGGATCCATTTTTTCAGAAATGGTACCTTATTCTTCTTTCTCAAAATAATTTCTAAAGATTTTCATGACCTCTTTGTGTTGTTTTTTGAACTCTTCTAATTCTTTTTTAATTTTTTCTCGCTTCTTGATCAGGTCTCAGAGCATTAGTAGATCATCCAACACTTTGGAGTCATATTTTTGAAATTTTTACATGTCAAATTTCTTGTATGGTATTAGATTATAATGTATATAATTAGTTTATGTAATAGTGGATAAAGGATTATTGTAATAGTAAATAGTATCATATAATTTGTTTTCGTAATAGTAAATAGAAGAATAACTTACTGGTTGATGCTGAAGAAGATGCCGCCATAGTAGAAGCAGAGGTTCTAGGAGTAGAATATTCTAGGAAAAAGATGTTCTAATACCAAAATAGTTTTAGGAGCAGAACTATTATAATGAGTATTTATAGTAGAAAGGTTATAGGAATAGATACCAAAATATTTTACTTTAATAGTTTGATTTTAATTGGGAAGTAAGTGTTTATCAGGTAAATAAGGATATAGATTTTATATTTGAGATTAACATGTTTCTTATTTTTTATGACGGAGATTATCTATTTTTAAGTATAATTCCCATCAACATTTTGGTGATAATATAGAAAGGAAATAAGGAGTTTTAGTTTAATTAAAACTTTTGAGCCCAACTGATCACAAAATTTTAATCATAATATAGACAAAAAATAAAATGTTTGAGTTTCATTAAAACTTTTCAGCCCAATTGATCAGTATATTAAACATTATAAATATGATACCCCATACCCCTCCGCTAGGTTAACTGCGGCGGAGTAAGGTACCTGCGTGCCTCTCAGCACTGAACCTACAAATATACAAGACTAATATACGACCGGGAGGAGCTGTAATGAGTATTTTTATATTAAATAATGTGAGAAGAAATAAAGGTTTGAATATAACTTTATAACATAAGCTTCTCAAACTTATACATCGGTTTAAGGCCACTAAGGCCATAGTCTACATAATCAATCTTTTGACTAGAGATGGAAGCCTTCAAATATGCCGGCTTCGATGGCTCACCATGGCTCCTCTAACCCAAGCTAGTTACCAAGTTATCTTAAAAAAAATGGGGGAGAAACATTTGGAAAACATGAGCGATGGACGCTCAGTGAGTTCACGGGCACGTGTGCTATTCGTGAGCTTCCCGTACGGGAAAAGTATATACATATAACGGTTTATCATCCTAGCAAAGGAAGTACTTTCAAAACTTTTATGAAAAATATATATTTTCTGAAGGGTTCGGGCGTAGCCTGGAAGTCTGAGCCAATCAAGACACATCGGGGCTGCCACGACACCTGAAATTTTAAGAAAAACATGCATGCATCATGATAGGCTTAACGGACAGAGTTCGGAACCTGAAACAGGGTCTTCGGACAAATTCCGGCATCCCGTAGTCAATACCAGCCTGAACTCCAAACACACTGTACGAACGTTCGATTTTTCAACCTCACACAACATATACAAAAACAGTTAACGAGCCCTAGTGTACTTATTAGGCTGCCCTGTGCTACCTTAGCTGGTGGGTTCCTCCTGACCCAACCTACTAGGAAATAGCCACTACCGCAGAGCATGATACGGAGTCAAACGCAATACCGCCTTGGGCCTAACCCTCCAATGGTGCTACGCCCTCTGTCAACTGGATCCAGATCAAGAGTAACACTACCAAGCATATCGTTCGGAAGAGGCCCTCGTACGGGGGACTAGTCACGCACAGTGCAAGTCCTTTCGACATGTTGATAAAAAATGTATACCAAGCCCCTTTTTGCCGGATTATAGGTCATCTATCGGCCACATAAAACTCTTTAGATAACGAGAATCCCTATCCGCTGGGCAAAACTCGTAGTCATGCAAATGTGACTTTAGAATGTAAGTTTTGAAACACATTACCAGGTATAAAATAGGTTATGCCAATATGCGTGTCAAAATTTATGATAAATATTTCTCGAAAGGAAATCATTAATACTTCCAAGATTTAAAGTAAGAATAAAACCGTAGAGAAATATTCTTTAAACCTACCTAGTAAACATTTTTTTTTTCGAAATCATACTTTAAGAATATTTAAAGTAAAAGTATTATGAAAATATTCTCTTAACTTAAGAAAACCTTCTTAAGAATATCTAGAAAATATGTAAAGTATTATTTTCAAAAAGAAATAATAAATATGTTAAAGATAATTTTGAATCTCAAACCCTATAGAAATATTTAAAATATTTAAAATATTATTTCCAAAGGAAGTAATAAATAGTAACTATTTTAAGAATAACTTTTCCAAATAAATAATATCTCTCAAAATCCTTTTAAGGAAACTTAAAGTATTTATATATATAAAAAAACAATATTCTCATGAAGAAATAATAAATATGTTAAAAATAATAATAATAATCTCAAAAATAATTTTAAAACTCAAAACTTCGAAAATATAAAATATGTTAAAGTATTCTTTCTAAAAAGAAATAATAAATATTTTAAAAATAATTTCTCAAGATAATCTTGAAACTGAAAACTTCTAAAAGAATTAAAAAATATTATTTCTTAAAAAAAATAGTAATATTTTGGAAATAATTTCTCCAAGTTATTTTAAAACTTAAAACCTTAAGAGAATTTAAAATATTTAAATATATTATTTCTCAAATAGAAATAACACTTATTTTGAAAATGTTTTCTTCAAAATAATTTTAAAACTTAAAATTCAAAATAAAAGGATTATTATAAGAAATGTTTCTAGTAAAAGTAATTAATAAGAATATGGCACTAACCTTTAAAATATATATTTTTTAGTGCCATAAACGAATTTATAAAATATAAATACGTTAATTACTTATCACATTTTAGCATAACCCATAATATAATATTGATAATTATTTTGTGCATTTTGTTAAGATTCAATAACAAAGTGATATGCTTTATAAGAACAATATTTAAATTTCTTTTAACAAAAAAGGGATCGGTGAACTCACCTGTCGCCGCAATATAATTTAAACCTACAAATAATAATTCCAAACTTAATTAAATAACATTGTAAAAAAAATATATAACTTGACCCCAAGATGATTCTAAGGTTCACCTAAAATTATTCTAGACCTGAAGAAATTCTAGAAGCTACCTCCAAGAAATAAATTCATAATAACTTTCAAGAATTATGGTTCCAAAAATAAATCCATAGTAAACCCTACATTTCTTATTATTTTGGGAGAATATATCCTCTTATAAAGTTTTTACTAAACTGGAGGAGCAATAAATAATATATAATAAAGGAAAAGAAAAACATAAAGAAAAGTAAAAAAAATGCAACTTACCTAAAGAGAGAATCCGAGAGGAAAAAAGGAAAGGAAGGAGAAAGAAAAAAAAAAAAAAAAAGTGAGGGAAAGGAGTGGCTGGAGATGAGCGAGAGAGGGGAGGGGATTTTGAGGAAAAATTAAGGGAGAAAATGAGGGAATAAAATTTTTAGCAATTTTGACCTTTATTTATTGGCCCTCTTGCATGGTTTTCCTACCTATGCATGAGACACATGGCACTTGCCAGCCATGTGTCATTCATGCCTTTATCCACATGTTCACACCATCCAAGTGTCCCTCAATCCTCAGCCCACATGGCCTTGCCAGCCTTCTTATTACTTCCTCTCTAATTCAATAGTCCCTCAATTCTTAAAATTTCTATGTTGGCCCCAAATCTTAAAAATGACTAAAAATTCATCATAATCTTAAAATTGTCATTTCTATTTTAAAGCGTTAAAGCCGAATAATTCTTAAACATGTCCAAAAATTTTCCTACCCAAAAAAAAAAAAAATTATTCCCTTGATATTTCTAATAATTACCAAATGACCCCAATACTTACTATTCTTTATAAACTAACCCCGAGACTTGTATTCGAGCTTACTGAGACCTAAACTAACTTTGAGGTAGTTAGTCGGGTTGTTACCAGACAATCGCGCCAAAACCTGAGGCGAAGGAATTTTTTAAATGAATTATTTCCCTTTTTATTAATTTGTTGTATTAATTACTTTTTATACTATTATGTTAAAAAGTTAACACAATAGTATAAAAAGTAATTAATACAATAAATTAATAAAAAGGGAAATAATTCATTTAAAAAATTCCTTCGCCTCAGGTTTTGGCGCGATTATCTGGCGCTCATCGCTAGACCCTCGCTCCTTAGAAAAATTTCGTCCTCGAAATTTTAAAGTTCACGTACCTAAAATCTCCGGATGTTTTCTACGTAGAAACTCTTCGGTTTCCCATGTTGCTTCCTCGATCCGTGGAGCCTCCATAACACTTTGCACATCAGAATTTTCTTTCCACGTAACTCCTTTATGCTTCGTTTCACAACCCCACTAGGCTTTTCCTCGTATGACAGGTTAGTTTGCAATTCCAAGGGTCGTCATTCAGGACATGCTCGGGCGACGGTTGATATTTCTTTAATTGGGAGACGTGGAAGACGTCATAAATGCCCGATAACTCTTCTGGTAATATCAGCCGGTAAGCTACCTCACCAATCTTGTCGCTTATCTCAAATGGTCCAATATATCGGGGCTTAATTTTCCTTCTCTTCGGTGTCTGGGATTTCCTCGGTGTGGTGTGAGTTTTAGAAAAACTCGATCTCCCACCTCGAATTCCAAGTCTCGTCGTCGATTGTCAGCCTAGCTCTTTTGTCAACTTTTAGCAACTTCGAGCCGTTCCTGTATTATTTTTACCTGTTTCTGTGCCTCTTCCAACTCTGGCATCCTATGCTTCCAAAGGGAGCAAATTTCGGTGTCATCCCAATATAAAGGCATTCTACATTTCTTCCCATATAGAGCTTCGAACAGCGCCATTCCGATTGAGGTATTGTAGCTGTTGTTGTAAGCGAACTTTGCCCAGACCAGGTTATCAATCCATATGTTTCCAAACTCTAAAGCACATGCTCGCAACATATCTTCCAAAGTCTGGATTGTTCTTTCTGATTGTCCATCAGTCTGGAGGTGTGCGGTGGTGCTATAACTTAAATTAGTTCCCAATTCGGTTTGGAACTTAGGCCAAAATCTCGAAGTAAATCTCGGATCTCGGTCTGACACAATGTCTATCGGTACCCATGAAATCTTACAATCTCTTCTATATATAGTTGAGCTAGCCTTTCCAAGGAGTACGTCATGTTGATGGAGTGTGCTACCTTCGTTAATCAATTAACTATGATCCAGATAGCGTCCTTGTAACCGTTTTTCCGTGGCAACCTCGTGATAAAGTCCATCGTGACATAATCCCATTTCCATTCGGGGATGGGTAATGGCTGTAAAAGTCCTGCCGACTTCTTGTGCTCTGCCTTCACCCTTTGGCAGGTAAGACAAGTAGCCACATACTCTGCCACATCTCTCTTCATTCCGTTCCACCAAAACCTTCTTTTGAGGTCTTGATACATCTTGTTCTCACCGGAATGTATAGAATACTTGCTTTTATGTGCTTCCTCCAATATCCTTCGTTTAATTTCTGCCTCATTTGGTACACATAACTGATTTCAAAAATACAAGCTTCCATCAGTCCCCAAGATTTGAAAATCCTTTAATTCATTTGCCTCTACCTGAGTTTTAAATCTTTGAAATTCCTTATTACTCCTTTGCGCTTCCTTAATCTCTTGCTGCAAGGTTGAAGTTACCGTGAGGCTTGTTAACTTTGCACTTCTACTCAGAGTATCAACTACCACGTTTGCTTTTCTGGGATGATAGTTGATTGGGCACCGATATTCCTCAAGCAGTTCTATCCACCTTCGTTGTCTCATGTTTAGATCTTTTTGGGAGTACAAATACTTCAAACTCTTGTGGTCGGTAAAGATCTCGTACTTAGCCCCATAAAGGTAATGCCACCACATCTTGAGTGCAAACACAATGGCCACCAACTCCAAGTGATGCGTTGGGTAGTTCATCTCATGATTCTTTAACTTTTGAGAGATATAAACAACCACTTTCCTATCTTGCATCAGCACCGCCCCTAATCCTTCTCCAGATGCATTGGTATACAAGGTATACTCCTTCTGTGGATCAGCTAAAGTTAGTACTGGTGCTGATGTTAATCGATGTTTTAACTCTTGAAAACTTTTCTCACATTTCTCCGACCATTTGAACTCAACAGCCTTTCGAGTTAACTGTGTTAAAGGTCCAGCAATTTTAACAAAATCCTTAATGAACTGTCGATAGTATCCAGCTAGCCCCAAAAAACTTCGTACTTCCATAGGGGTTCTCAGTGGTGCCCAATGAGTCACGGCTTCCACCCCGGATCCACAGTTATGCCCTCACGTGTGACCACATGTCCTAAAAAATTCACTTTCTCCATCCAGAACTCACATTTACTGAACTTGGCGTAGAGTTTGTGTTCTTGTAGAGTTTGCACCACACTTCGAAGATGTTACTCATGTGTCACCGCGTCCGGTGAGTAAACCAGGATATCATCGATGAAAATGACCACAAATTGGTCCAAGTATGGGCGGAAAATTCTTTGCATTAAATCCATGAAAGTCGCTGGTGCATTGGTTAAACCAAAAGGCATCACCACGAACTCATAATGTCCATACCGAGTGTTAAAAGCGGTTATTAGGATGTCTTTTTCTTTTATGCGCACTTGGTACTACCCTTGTCTTAAATCCAACTTTGAATAACAACCTGCTCTGCGAAGTTGGTCAAACAATTCATCGATCAAGGGAAGAGGGTAATTATTCTTTACGCTGACACTGTTCAACCCTCGGTGGTCGATGCATATTCTAAGGGATCCATCTTTCTTTTTGACAAACAACACTGGTGCACCCCAAGGTGATGTGCTAGGTCGTATGTAGCATTGTCGTAATAATTCTTGTAGTTGTTCTTTTAGCTCCTTAAACACTTCCTGAGCCATTCGGTATGGAGTTCGGGATATTGGTGCAGCACCAAGTATTAGCTCTATGCTGAAGTTCACCTCCCATTCAGGTGGAAAAGTTGTTAATTCGACAGGAAAAATATCCAAGAATTCCTTCACTACCGGGATAGTCTCGATTTGTTCTTCTTCTTCTGTTTTGTTGAGCAAGTATGCCAAATATCCCTGGCATCCCTTCTTGATCAATTTTCTTGCCTTAATACCGGAGATCAAATTGTTTTCCCCCTTGGTTTTATCTCCATGAAATTCTAGGGTAGGCATATCCGGCCGGGTAAACTTAACCATTTTCTTCCGACAATCTACTTGAGCATAATTCTCAGACAACCAATCCATTCCTAATATCACATCGTAACCCTCAAAGGATAAGGTAATCAGATCCCCAGATAGTACCTCGCTTCCTATGTAAATCTCACAATCGGGGTACTTCTCCTCTGTGACTCAACTTACTCCCATAGGTGTGCAAACAATTAACTAGTAGGGCATACTAACGGAAGTTTTAGGGATATACTTTTTGAAATGCATGCTCACAAATGAATGTGTGGCTCCTGGATCAATTAATGCTTTAGCAGGGTGAGAGAAGACACGAATAGTACCTTCAACTACCTCGATTTCTGCGTTCACGTGTTGCCCATCTAGGGTGTAGACCTTGGCTTTGACTTGCAACTTATTGTTTCGGCCTACTAATACTTCTACCATATTTGGTGGCCGTCCCACTCCTCTGCTTGTTTCAGATGTTGTTGGTGGTGTTATAGGACACTGTTTCGCAAAGTGTCCTGTCTTTCGACAGAGAAAACACGTTCCTGACTTTTTATAGCATGTTTCTGCCATATGTCTCTCACGTCCGCAGTAAGTACAACTCAGACGAGGGTTCCTTATCATAAGATTTTGACGGTTCCCATTCCCCATTTGGTTACTATTACGTGGCTTCTTTGGATATTGGGGTCTCTAGCATCCTTGTCCTGATCGTTTGTGAGGATGGAATGAAGCATTCAGTGCCATCGTTCTCTATTTTGTCATTTGATCTGCTATTTCAGTCCTGGTAGTAGCTTCAACTGTAGCCACGAAGCTTGTTGGGGGTAAAGGGGCTAGGGCACGTTGCAGATCCACTCGCAACCCTTTTATAAACTGGCGAGTCTTGTGCTCTTCCGTGTCTATAAGGCATAAACAGTACTTGGCTAGACTATTGAACTTTGCAGTATGCTGTGCTACCATCATCCCTTCCTACTTCAGTTGCTGGAATTCGTCCTCACGACGTTCCCTTAGCCAGCGAGATATGTATTCTTGTTTAAATTCCTCTTGGAAGTCTTCCCACGTCCATAACTGATTCCTCAATACCCGAGCTTCGAAAATTCTTAACCACCAGTCTTTCGCTGCAAATGAAAAGCAGTGAAGGTTACTTTCCTGGTGCCTTCATATTGCAGTGTATCGTAAATGTCGTTTATCTGTTCTAAAAACAGCTCTGCCTTAGCTTCTTGTTCCACTTCGCCATGGAACTCTGGGGGCCGAAATCGGAAGAATCTTTCCAAAGCTTCGTCATTGCTAGTATTCTGTTTGATAGAGTCGATTTTTAGCACAAATAAACACCTTAAGTTTTAATTATTAGCCTTTGAAATATTTTATTTATTTATTAGTCATAATTATTATATTTAATTTATTTTATTTATCTTTGTGCATATTTTCTAAAAAAAAGAATGGAAAATAAAGATTCCATGTTAAATTTAGTAAAGGGAAGCTGCAGTATTTGAATCTTTTAAGGATTAGGATTAGAACTTTAATAAAATCCTTTAAGGATTAGGATTTTAGTTGAATCCTTTTAGGTTTAGGATTTTTCTTCTCTTTTGTCTATATATAGAAGAGCCACACAAGAAGAGAGGAAGAAAAAAAAAAAGAGAGAAGAGCGGCAGCGACTTTCAATTGGAGAAGCCATGATCTACTCCAAGAAATTGGTTCCTTCTGTCCCTTTAGCCATGAACTAAATTTATTTTTAGAATCTTGATGAAACCCTAGCCATGTGACTTTGGTTTATTTTATTTTTGGGAGATTTATTCTATTATTTATGTGATTGCATATCTTGGGATGTTATTGGTTTGATGCAATTAATTCTTTGTGATTGTTCTTCTAAAATAATTATTTTGGTTAATTGATATTTTTATCCATGCTTAATTCTTGTAGTCATGGGTATGAGAGATATGTGATTTTTGCAAGTATATTGTGGGTTTTAGAATTGAATAGTTCATGCTAATTTTAGATGATTTATGTCATAGGAATGAATAAGTCATGCTAATGGTTAGATGGATTATGTCATGCATTTAAGCACAATATATTTCTCTAGTGAATCGAAGCTTGTAGCCTAGATCACCACATGAATGTTTAATCTTTTCTCCTAAATAAAATTAAATCATTGTTATATAGGTCAGTGGTGATTCAAGGTTCTAAATCATCTCTTTGGTTAAGCTCTTGTTATTTTAGTTATTTTATTTATTAGGTTTATTTAATTTCGTAATAATTTTTAGATAATAAACTTTGATTCTTTTTATAGAATTAATTTAGCAAGATAATAATTTAAGTAGTTAAGCCTTTCTCTGTGGTTCGATACCCTAATACTTTCATATTACTTTGATCTTGTGCTCTTGCAAGTATTGGGTTAAAACTTTGTTATACAAATCCCGATCAGTGCCTGTTCTCCTCTTCGGTTTGTAACGTGGCTTCCAGCAACTCCGTAATATTCGTCATGAAATTTCCTATTATTTCATGACTTGCAGTATTTGTCTGTCTGTGCGATGAACTTTCTGGCATAGCTTCAGTTTCGTGACCCGAAGAGTGTGGTCCTGACATTTTTCTAAACCAAAGATAAGTTCGAATTTCAAGAAAACTTAGGAATTCTATCCTTGAGTTTATAATTACATCTTACACGTAATATCCCATACTTAAAAGAAATATCAAACTCAAAACACAAAAATAACTTGAAAGACATCATACTTTATTAAGCCTTACATACTCAAAAGACACAGGCTGATAAAGAAAGTTAAATACCAATCAAGCTAACAGTTGCTCCCAGTATATGAAAATATCAAACTTACTAATACTACTACTTCAAATATCAAAATCATAGGATATCTTATCAAGATTCTAACTCTGCCGGAAAAAAACGTCTACTAAGGTTTCTCCGGCGAGCCTCGGCCTCAACTGGGATCTCGTTTGCCAACCCGCTCACCGATCCTACCAGAACATCGTCGAGTCATAACCTACTGTTAAGCCTCAAGGGTTCCTCTCATCGGTGTTATCTTAGCTACCACTCAATCCTGCAATCTCTAACTGTCTAACGAGATAGGACGAATAAACTACTAAATTACAAAATATAGAGTCAAAGTAAAAACTCATCTAGGATCTAGAGAACCTATTGTCGAACCTAGAACTCTGATATCACCTGTGATACCCCGTACCCCTCCGCTAGGTCAACTGCGGCAGAGTAAGGTACCTGCGTGCCTCTCGGCACTAAACCTACAAATATAAAAGACTAAGGCACGACCGGGAGGAGCTGTAATGAGTATTTTTATATTAAATAATGTGAGAAGAAAGAAAGGTTTGAATATAACTTTATAACATAAGCTTCTCAAACTTATACAACGGTTTAAGGCCGCTAAGACCATAGTCTACATAATCAAAATCTTTTGACTAGAGATGGAAGCCTTCAAATATGCCAGCTTTGATGGATCACCATGGCTCCTCTAACCCGAGCTAGTTACCAAGTTATCTGAAAAGAAATGGGGGAGAAACATTTGGAAAACATGAGCGATGGACGCTCAGTGATTCACGTGCACGTGTGCTATTCGTGAACTTCCCGTACGGGAAAAGTATGTATATATAAAATGGTTTATCATCCCAGCAAAGAAAGTGCTTTCAAAACTTTTATGCAAAATATAAATTTTCTGAAGGGTTCGGGCATAGCCAGGAAGTCTGAGCGAATCAAGACACATCGACGCTGCCACGACACCTGAAATTTTAAGAAAAACATGCATGCACCATGATAGGCTCAACGGACAGAGTCCGAAACCTGAAACGGGGTCTTCGGACAAATTCTGGCATCCCGTAGTCAATACCAGTCTGAACTCCAAACACACGGTACGAACGTTCGATTTTTCAACCTCACATAACATATACAAAAACAGGTAACGAGCCCTGGCGTACTTACCAAGCCGACCTGTGCTACCCTAGTCGGTGGACCCTCCTGACCCAACCTGCTAGGAAATAGCCACTACCGCAGAGCATGATACTGAACCAAACGCAATACCGCCTTAGGCCCAACCCTCCAACGGTACTACGCCCTCTGTCAACTAGATCCAGATCAAGGGTAACACTACAGAGCATATCGTTCGAAAGGGGCCCTCGTACGGGGGACTAGCCACGCACAGTGCAAGTCCTTTCGACATGTTGATAAAAAATGTATACCAAGCCTCTTTTTTCCGGATTCGGGTTTTAATTTACTTTATAAGATTATAGGCCATCTATTGGCCACATAAAACTCTTTAGATAACGAGAATCCCTATCCGCTAGGCAAAACTCGTAGTCATGCAAATGTGACTTTAGAATGTAAGTTTTGAAACATATTACCGGGTATAAAATAGGTTATGCCAATATGCGTGTCAAAATTTATGATAAATACTTCCCGAAAGGAAATCATTAATACTTCCAAGATTTAAAGTAAGAATAAAACCATAGAGAAATATTCTTTAAACCTAACTAGTAAACATTTTTTTTTTCGAAATCATACTTTAAGAATATTTAAAGTAAAAGTATTATGAAAATATTCTCTTAACTTAAGAAAACCTTCTTAAGAATATCTAGAAAATATGTAAAGTATTATTTTCAAAAAGAAATAATAAATATGTTAAAGATAATTTTAAATCTCAAACCCTATAGAAATATTTAAAATATTTAAAATATTATTTCCAAAGGAAGTAATAAATAGTAACTATTTTAAGAATAACTTTTCCAAATAAATAATATCTCCCAAAATCCTTTTAAGGAAACTTAAAGTATTTATATAGAAAAAAAAACATTATTCTCATGAAGAAATAATAAATATGTTAAAAGTAATAATAATAATAATAATAATAATAATAATAATAATAATAATAATAATAATAATAAACTCCAAAATAATTTATAAGCCCTCTTGCATGGTTTTCCTACCTATGCATGAGACACATGGCACTTGCCAGCCATGTGCCATTCATGCCTTTATCCACATGTTCACACCATCCAAGTGTCCCTCAATCCTCAGCCCACATGGCCTTGCCAGCCTTGTCATTACTTCCACTCTAAGTCAATAGTCCCTTAACTTTTTAAAATTTCTACGTTGGCGTCAAATCTTAAAAATGACTAAAATTTTATCCTAATCTTAAAATTGTCATTTCTATTTTAAAGCGTTAAACCCGAATAATTCTAAAACATGTCCGAAAATTTTTCTATCCTAAAAAAAAAAAAAAATTCTTCCCTTAATATTTCTAATAATTACCAAATGACCCCAATATAAACTAACTTCGAGACTTTTATTCGAACTTACTGAGACCTAAACTAACTTTGAGGTACTTAGTCGGGATGTTACAATAAATAATCTGTTTTTTTATAACCCAGATTTGTGATTTTTTAGGGTTTAATTTCCCGCAAAATTTCGGTCATAGTATAGACATAAAATAAGGAGTTTGAGTTTAATTAAAACTTTTGAGTGTAATTCATCACAAAATTTCTGTCAAATATATACAGAAAATAAGGAGTTTAAGTTTAATTAAAACATTTTAGTCCAATTGATCAGTATATGAAACATTATAAATAACCTGATGACTTAAAATTAGAAGTTTGAATATTTTAAATAAATTTCAGATAACACTTAATTTCATTAATTATCTCTTACTTTGACTTTTTTTTTTTTTTTTTTGTATGGGGAGAAAAACGGAATAGGGTGTCACATGGTGCTTTAATGGCTCTAAGTATGACTTTATATAGATGCCCTCAAACATTTTAATTTTCACTTTGCTTATTGTTATATGGTGAAAGACAACAGAATCCGATTTTGTAAGCACGTCCCACTCAAGTGCACAGTAAAAAATGTTAAATTGACGTCTTATTTTATTTTTTATACCTTGAAATATTTTTCAAGTTGGATATCATTATGATTATAGTGAAGAACAACAGAATTTGGTAGCGGTGAGCACGCTATACTCATGTGCACACTAAAAAAATAAAATTGACATTTTTTTAGCATGCAGGTGAGTGGGGCGTGCTCACTGATACCTGATCTACTGTCCTTCACCATAAGTATAACCATATTCAAAATCGAAAAATGTTTGATGGTATAAAGAGTTCAATGTTTGAGGGCATGAATAGTTAAAATGAAACATATAGGGTATAAAGAGAAATGTGTAAAGGTTTTAGGATATTTATAACTAATCTCTCTCCGGAATATATATATACAGAGTTAGTTTACATTTTTCAATTAATTTCTTGATTAGGAATTGAAAATTCACTTTTCTATTTATTTTTATAATGGAAAAGTAAATATTCAATTTAGGATGAATGGAGTATTATAATAATAAAATTGAATAAAATTAACTCAAAATATATATATGATCACTTAATAATTTATGTTTTTTTCGTAATTCCGTGCCCGAGAGTCATTGACTAATTCGAGAGGGATTGGAGGGCACAAGACCCCCAAAAAGAAGTGCTAGGTTAGCATGCGGCATTAAAACACTCCCTAAGTAACTCGAACTCAGGACCTCCACTTGACATACTATGTGGAGGATAGTAAGTGAGGGGATTAAGTCATTGGACTGCACATCTTGTCATAATTTATACTTTTAACCAACTTATATAATTTTATTTTTAAAAAACTAACTTACATATATAATCATTTGGGTTTTTTTCTTTTCTTAGCCCTGTTTTCGAAAAAAGGCAACCAAATTGGCCACAAATATTTTTTTTTGTCCAGAATGTGGCTATAACGCACAGTGGTTGTGCGTTATTACAAATGATAACGCACAACCACTGTGCATTATCAATTAATCTCAGCTTTAAAACTTAACCACTGATGTGGAGGATAATGCACAACCACTATGTATTATATACCAGTGATAACGCAAAAAGGTTGTGCATTATCTGCCACATCATTATTTTTATTTATTTTTATTTTTTTAAAATTTTTTAAGAACTCAAAATTTCTTTATATTTTTTTTCAATACTTATAGTTATATAATTTATTTAAAAAGACTGTATTATATTATTTAACTTATTTTATTGTGTTTTTTATGATAATATTTATAACCGTTTTTAAAGAAAATATTTTTAACTTATAACCATTTTATGAAAAAAAAAATATAAAGAAGTAATAATAAAGATATTGTAAATTTTACTGTCAAAATTTAGAGTAATGAAGTAGTAATAAGAAGAAATTCGAAGAAAAATTTTCATTAATAGAAACCTTATTTTATTACAACACTTTCAAGAAAACAAACTTATATATTGCTTGAATAGGGGTTATTACAATTTTTCTATTATGTCCCGGCATGCGACATTTGCCACATCTTTATGGAGAATCTGGATTTCTATAATCCATTTTTCCCTGAAATTCCATGCCCTGTTTCCTACCCTGTTCCTTGTTCATGTTTGGAGGATAAAATATTAAATTATAAGGAACATCCCTCCAAAAGTTCTCATTCAAGATCGGATGAAAATTCGCTTGGTATGTTCTTCTGTACGTTTCTCGTAAATATATATCCAGTACATAAGTATCTGCTCTCGTACCATTTTCTCTACAAACTGCAAGAGCATGAGTACAAGGCAATGTATATGTTTGCCATTTTTCGCAACTACATGATTTATTATTCATTCGCAATATATAGACGTTATTACCGGTACCAGCAACCCGGATCTGAGATCTGACCATGTATATTCCTTCTCGCGGATTGTAAGTTGTAACTTTGTATTCTCTTGATTTTGATTTAATCCGCAGGAACTTGTCAAATATTCAGGTTGAAAATGGATGCATACAATTTTGGGCCTCTTCACAGTGTTGGTAAAAGTACCTAACTAGTTTGTTGAATCTTAGTTCAACCAGGGCTTTTAAAGGTAGGACCCTAGTTTTCTTCAACACACTGTTAAATGCTTCGAAAATATTAGTTCTCATGATTCTGTGTTTGTGCCGTCATCATGCAACAGTGTCTATTTTTCTGGGTCGATCTTTACCAAGTAAATGTAAGCATCCACATTTTTATCTTGAATCTCCTGCATAACACGATCAAATTTCCTTTGCTTCGATTCAGTTCTGGCCTGCCACATCAAGCTTTTTAATTCTGTGTTCTTGTAGGTCTTGTCGAAATTCGCTCGAATGTGGCGTAAACAAAACCAGTGAATTGCAAAAGGAGGTTGCCACAAAGATTGATTTTGAATAACAGATAAAATCCCTTTTTGACGATCGGAAATAAGACATACATAGTGATCTTTGACAACATATCTCGTAGATGTTTGAGGAACCAATTCTAACTTTCATACGATTTCTTATCAATAATTGCAAAAGCAAGTGGGAACAAATGATTATTGGCATTCCACGTACTTGCAATTAACAGTACACCCTTATATGGTCCTCGTAGGTGTGTTCCGTCCAAAGAAATTACCAGCTGACAATATTGAAATCCGTCTATACAAGGCTAGAAACAACAGAAAAAAAAATTGAAAACATAGTTAGGGGGACTGCTCGTTCTGTAATGCAAAAACTTGCAGACAACTTGTAAATATTTTGGTAAAATATTAAAAGTTGTCTCCCAGCCGCCAAAAATTATAAAATACAAGAAATGTGAGAAATTTAAACTGTAAAAAATTTCAAAATACAAGTAAAGAGAAGAACAAGAAAAAAAGCAGAGGAAAAGGGAAGGAGGCATACCTTGTCGAAAAGAGAAGCGGGAGCAATGGCGGTAAACGATGGAGTGAAATAAGCAGCAGCATCGGTGGCGCGAACTGAAGATCACAGAAAAAGGAGCAGCAGCGGCAATGGTGTAAAGAACACCAACGGCAATTCAAAAATAAGGAGCAGCGGCGGCAATAGTGAAATAAGGAGCAGCGGTGGCCTCCAAATACTACAGAAAAATGAAAGAGAGATGAAGGAGGAGCGGCAGCACAGAAGAAAGATGAAAGAAAAATGAAAGAGAAATGAAAGCTAAGGCTAGGGTAGGCGGAGAATTCTATAACATGATAGCGCATGACCATTGTGCGTTATAAAGCAATAACGTATAAAGGGAATGCATTATCACTGACAACAACGCATAACCATTGTGCGTTATCACCCACCTCAATACCCATCTTAGCCACCTTGTCGACACTTCGTTCCCACGTCATCACCATGTCGCTAAACAAGATTAGCGTCGTATTAAATTTATTATTACTTATAACGCACAACGGTTGTGCATTATCTCTGGTAATAACGCACAACCATTGTGCGTCATGGCCCATTTACGGATAAAAAAAAATTGCTGGCTACTTTAGTGGCTAAATTCTAAAACAGGACTAATCAAAGAAAAAAACTCACTTGGGCACTATATGAAAATGATGTTATTGTTCTGCTGACTACGAAGAATATCGTTACAAAGCGTCGTGTGACTAAAAATGTTTTGCTCACATTGCAATTATAGTTGTGTTGAATAATGTGAATGTTCTCTTTAATTAAATGTCATTTTGCAAGAAAGATTGCATTATGGTTGCTCTTCCGCGACGAAAAATGTTTTGCTCACATTGTTATCATAGTAGGTTGATAGTTAGATAGGTTTTCTTTAAATATCGTTTCGAAAAATCGTATTTCAATTGCCCCTCGATAATAATTATAGATTTGAATTATAACTCGCAGTTGAATGAAAGATTTTCTTATTCATGTTATTATGATTAAATGAATGAGATTATTATTTTTACTATTTGTATTAAACTTATGTAGTATGTTATTTGTCTTTAAGAGAATACCATTCTATACACAGGATTGAGTTTAACTTATGAATTCGTAATTCGGCGGTATGTAATTTTAACCTCTTAGATGTAAAGGATACATATAAGATATTCTTTTCTCTGTTTGAAATATGCCGCATATGAAATTAGTATTAATATTTTGATTAAAAAAAATAGGGTAAAAAGATTGAGTAACCTTTGAACTTTGTTGGATTTTAAATTTTTACCTCAATTTCAAAATCGTAAATGGGTGACTTTCAACTTAAAAAAAGTGGTAATATTTGCCCTTCCATCCACTTTTACATTTAAAGATAACAGAATACCCTCACATGAATCATGATCTGCACCTGACCTTCGGAAGGTCTATTTAAAATCATGCAAAAGTATAGGGACTGAAGCATAAGTTAATTCAAAAAGTCCCCGTTCTCCTGGGTTGTTGTTCCTTCTTCCCCAATCCAGCGATCTTCTCTGTGACCTTTATTGTATTTTTGTTTCTTTTTTCTCACCTACATCTCCCTCCCCTGTTTGCTCTTTCATTTTCGAGTAATTAATTCATAAATAAACACAGATACATTACTCATCTCAAAATCTTTTGCTGCAACTTTCTACCGCCATTCCTGATGATGTCAGATTCTGCTACTGATTTTAGCTCACATGGGCCTTGTAATAAGGCAATGTTTGACCCCAGTTCGAAGAGAGACATGGTGTGATGCCTTTGTTTCTTTTGGGAGAATGGCATTCAAGATATTGGAAATCATTTCCTTTTTCTGTTCGCAGCATTCTCCGCTATTTTGAGGCAATTGGCTAGCCCAAGTTTACCCAAAACATATAGGCCACATTCTATAATAAGAGAGTTTTTCTTTGATTTCCTCTGGATTGAGAAGATTACAAGACATGAATTGATAATTTGGATTTGAAATGGAAGATTTCTCATTGTGTTTTCTTCGAGCGATTTCGTAAACCTTCCAATTTGATGAAGAAATTAATAGCCTTCTGTAAGCTCCTTTTCGACATGAAGAGGAAGTTGTGAAATACATAGTAGAGGTCAACCTTAAAAAATATAGTATAGGTCACCGAAAGGGCGTTTGCTCGAAGCCGCCGGACATGCAAAAGCTTGCCAGACGTAGAGGAGGTGGAACAAATAACCAGGAGAGCCATAACATTTTTTAATTAATTTATGTTTCAGTCCTTGTATTTTTGCATGATTTAAAATATACTCTTTTAAATGTCATTGTGCAGATCATGTGAGGGTATTCTGTTACCTTTAACTGTAAAATTGGATGGAATGGCAAATGTTACCACGTTTTGAAAGTTGAAGGTCACTAATCTGTCATTTCGAAGTTGAAGGGTAAAATCTAAAATCTTACAAAATTTAAAAGTTACTAACACTTTTTACCCTAAAAAGTAATTAGTTTCGAATTCTTCTTCAGGATAAATTCATTCGGCATATTAGATTTTTGTCCATTTACTATATGGCGAACTCCTTAATATTGTTGAAGGGTTATGTTGTTTGTTTTCTATTACTATGTAAAATTGTTGAAAGTGACTACTCCTTTTAACAAGTACTAAAAAAGCCTTATAATCCTCGGACTTTGGGTCTTTTTTGTCATGGAGCCTTGGCTTCTAATTTGTTAATGTAATATAAATAAGTATTCTACAATTGTTCTTTCATGTGAGTCATGCATCTCCTGTTGGGAATCACTCTTAAGACTCTGTTGATTCTTGTTTAAGATTGTATTGAGCATCAATGTCTTGTTCAAATGAACTTGAAACATTCATCCCCATTATCTCATGTCATTTTGACTGAAATTATTACTAAATATCTATTTTTTGGGGGAAAAAAATGAATTTGAAACACTGTCTTTCTATAATCAATTTATATATATATATTTGAAAAGATAACCAGTTTATATTAAAATACTATTATTTATGAATGAGAACATAATTATAGTAGTAATGT
Organism: Catharanthus roseus; assembly: GCA_028651295.1. Classification (NCBI taxonomy): domain Eukaryota; kingdom Viridiplantae; phylum Streptophyta; class Magnoliopsida; order Gentianales; family Apocynaceae; genus Catharanthus; species Catharanthus roseus. The sequence goes on along the minus strand of JAPQWS010000168.1, from coordinate 13,042,417 downwards.
AATAGTTCATTCATACAAACACTCCTTATCAGGGTGCCGTCAGAACTTGATTTTTATGGAGTCGAAATTCAAACATAAAAATTTGGCGTATCATTTAGTTATAAATTAATATTTTTTGTATTATTTAACTTAATTTTTAGGGCAATAATAAAAGAATATATTAATTTTACACAAAATAAACATAATTTTATAATATATATATATATATAAAGTATAAAAAATTTTGAGGGGGTTGAGACCCTCCTAAACCCCTTCATAGCTCCACCATGTTCCTAATCAAACTAGAAGTTTTCAATTCAAACCACGTCCCCTCTACAGGAAAAAATGAAAACACAAATATTACCATTAAAAATCTTTTCCACTGCTTACTACGTTTTACATTTTAATTTACGTACTAATCATAATAATGTATCAACCTAACGAATAAATGCTTGACACAAAATTCCATCCACTTCAAGGAGTTAGGTTGCAAGATCAATCTATAAATGTCATCAAGCATACATGTCAAAATAAGCTTATTTATGTTATGAAACTAATGAATACATATTCGAATACGTTTCTGAGGAGAACTAAACTGCAAGAATACTAATCTTATTTAGATTCATAAGATCCTCATAGATTTAGTTTAGATTTTTTAAAATTCTACAATCTCTTGAATCTTGAACGTATATATAGGTCATATAAGAAACATTAATAAGATGAATTAATTTTTATTTTTAAGTTAATACTTTCTCTCTACTTTGTTCTCTCTCCTCCTTATTATTGTACTTTATATTATGTCAATAAATTTATAACATGTTATTCCTAGAGATAAAAGAGATAAAAAATTCTTGAAGTTTCTTGAGGTAAGAAATATCGAATTTTTGTCGTTTTTTTTTTTTTTTTTTTTAAGTTTTAGTTATGATTTTGATATTATGAAAAGATGAAATCCTTTACTATGGATTTTTGTAGGAATCCATCTTTATATAATGAGTCTTGAAGATACCATTGTAAGAGATATAACATTAAATTTTTCTTTCCTCATTAGATTCATGAAAACCGAAGATAAATAATTTATTTAGAAAAATTTTGAAAAAATATAGAAAGAAATGCACAATCACTTGAAGATTGTTCATCATGCCAATTCCTATTATTAGTTAGGTATATTTATGACTACTATATTATAATAATTTGAATTATCAATATGCAAAATTCTACAGAATCTAAAGTCTTTCTCAATTGAGATAGTATAGAGAAAATGTTTTCCCTTTTTTCATGTCTCAAATATACTCCTATAGTAACAATATTTAAAGAAAAGATCTCAAGATTATTTGATAATCTTTTGACATTGAATAAATGATTGAGTATTGTTGATGGAATATTGATGAAATTCATACAAATCATATGTCATTCCCTAAAATGAATAAGGTAAAATCATATTTTATTATGTAAAATAGACTATGCTCGTAATTATAATTTCTTATAATCATGATAACTCATTTTGAACCTAAAATTTAAATATCACCAAAAGTGATAATCAATTAATAACAAGAATTCTTGATGTAATATGAAAAGAGTTTATAACGTAGCTGTAGTACGTCAACTAAAATTTTAAATATTTAGTTTGCATCGATTATAAAGAAAGATAAACTTGTTAGAGTTTCTTTACTTCCAACTTTATGCTACTGATATTTAATGTTAATCTCAAGTATTAATCATGTCTACAATTATATAGATTTGTTGATGTAGCCAATTTTTTTAAATAATAAGAAGAATGAATTCGACTCTTTTTGCTTGTGATTAAATTTAATTTTTGCATTTTACATATATGTCCTTAAATTCATTATATATTCAAGAATAGAGAAAAAGATATATGTTAGCAGAATGAATGGTAATATAAATTAAAACTCTAGAAGAGTTTAATAATAGAAAGCTCCAGAAGATCTAATAGATTGAAATTAAAGCTCCCCAAGAGAAAATCGATAAAAGGCTTTAAAGGAGCTAATATTTTAAAATCTCCACAATAACTAAATATCTAAAAGATATCTAAATATCTAGAAGACATTTAATTGAGAAGATATCTATAATATCTAAAGATATTTAATTAAAGCTCTAGAAGAGCCTATTTACTAAAGACTCAGAAGAATTAGTTACTTATTCAAAAATATTAAATGTTGGTATGACCGGCTAGGCCATCTCAAATCACTAAAATACGAAATGATATAAAGAATTTGTGATAATATTTTATGGAACCAGAAGTTTCTGATCACACAAATTTTATTTGTATTGCTATTTTTTAAGGCAAAATAATTTTATGGACACCATCAATATTTATTTAGGGTTGAATGTGTTTTGAGAGAATATATAGTCGATGCATCAACCCATGATCACATATATATTATTGATTTGCAAGCTGCAATTTCGATAATGAGCTCATATTTTAGATTCTCCAATAAATATAATTTGTCCTAATATTATTGATGATATATATTCATATAGCAACCACTCCTCCAACTATGTTGAAGTTTTAAATTGTTATATGACTTGCTAAGAATATGTGTGATCATTATTGATAATTTATTATAAGATATTTACAAGGTATCATCTAAGAAGGAAACTAAAACTATATTGTTGGGTTATAAAATCTGGGACTTTAGAGAGATATGACAAAATATATTTCACCATAGTTTCTTATAAGAAAGGTGAAAATGATGTACAATAATTTTGATCAAATGATATACATAATCCGAAGATTTATTTACTAACACATATCAATTGGTTTAATAATGTTTTAAACAGGGGAATATATAAAATATAAATGAATAGTGTACCATTTTTTCTTCAATAGACATTTTTCTTCCACAAGGTTTTTTTCTCAAGTAAAGTTTTAATTTATGTTATGGACATCTAAAGGAAAGTGTCATGAAACTAATGAATACATAGTGGATATCCAAATACGTTCCCTGAAGAAAACTAAACTCCAAGAATACTAATCCTATTTAGATTCATGAGATTCTCATTGATTTAGTTTAGATTCGTTACGATCTAAAATCTCTGTATCTTGAGCCTATATATAAACTATATGAGAAACATTAATAAGATGAGTCAGTTTAGTTTGAGTTAATACTTTCTCTCTGCTTTGTTACCTCTCGCCTTTCTTATTGGGCGTCAATAAATATAACTCGAGAATCTATATGTATAGTGCAAAAAAAATTCATTTACTATCTTCCTCTTTCTCTCTCTGAACAATTTCTCTCTAACTTCTCTCTACTCTAAAACTCCAATCTTTCACATTCAACGCACTTTGCAGGTAAATATGGATTGTTTTGAAGATTTTTTGGAAGAAAATATCAATTTTGAGGTAAGAAAAACTCCCAAATAAAATTTTTCGCATATGGCCTAGCCAGATGGACGAAATTCTCCAACGAGTTTTGCCCGTTCCGGCGATAATGTATAGAAAATTTCGCCCAACTGGGAGAAACTCGGTCGAGTCGGTCTTTTAATTTTAATTTTTATTTTTTTATAGTTAATTAATCAAAGTTGTATTATTAATTTGTGGAATTATGTTCTAACGTAACAAGATTATGTACATCTGAATACATTTGAAGAATTTTTAGAACCAGAAGAATACGTGGATCAAAGATAGTTATTCGTAACAGATCGAATTTTAATTCGAAAATAGAGTTGGTGGATTGGGTAAAAGAAACGGCTATGAAAGTGAACTTGATAGTCACTCAGTATTTGAGATTAAGAACATCTGCCCGTCAACCGTACGTTACATTAGGTTGCGAGCGTGAAGGTGCAAATAAACCAAGAATGAAGCTGGGAGTTCACGATGAATAAGAAGAAGTTCCCATGAAAATGCGGGGTCCTTACGGGACTAAAAAGTATGGTTGCCCCTTTAAATTAAAATGCGAGCAAATGGCCCCGTGTGAAAATTGCCGATTATTCGTACATGATGGAAGGCACAATCATCAATAGGTGTTTATAATCACAGTCACACTCAAGCTGCAAAACTAATGGAGGAGCAACTGATACAGACCGAGCAGTTTAGGAAGAGTCGTGTTCCATCACGTAATATCTTACGATTTTTCCGAGAACAAAATGTGGGCGTACCATGAGATATGTCGCATTACTTTTAATAGGTTATAATAATATTTTAAATTTGTGTTTAGGGTGTAATAATTTGATCTTATGATTTATGTAGTGCACAGAAAATGTACAATGTCGTTGGAAAGATTAAAAAGAATAGGATGCAGGGGCGAAATACAGTAGAAGAAGTTTTTTGCTTAAGTACTCAACGGGGTTACACGGTCTTCTACAGAAACTGCGATGACAACAACGTACTTAGTGATATTGTTGTTTCACACTCGACATCAATTCAAATGATGAGAACATGGTCATATGTGCTGATAATGGATACGACGTATAAAACAAACAAGGAAGTTGTCTGTGAACATTCTATTAAGTATAGATTTAGATATTAATTGTACATTGATTGTTTAAGTTATAATATTAATGGGATTATGTAGGAATTGTGATCGTTTAATTTATATTTATAATTAATTAACATTTCTGATGAATATCCTATGTATTTTTTTTATGACAGTTAGTTTCGTGTTTCGTGTAATTTTAATTTTCTAGTGTGAAGTATCCGAATTTATACTTTAGTTTATGTTTAATTTAGTTTTCTTTTAGTATAAAAATATTTGATTGATATTTGATGAGTATTTAAATGAATTAGATCATATTTAATTGGTTTTCCTTTAAGTTGAATTATTTTATTGTGTAAGTGGTCTATGGTTTAGATGTATTATGTACAGTTTCTAAATATCTTATCTGTCCTCTGTATTTTAAAAAAGGTACAATATGTCATTGTTGAAGGATGTAGGGATGACTCCGACGGGTAAGAACTTCACTGTAGCAACTGCGTTCATGCGGAATGAGCAAGCTGCGATATATAGATAGGTTTTTCAACAGATTAAGCACCTATATTTTTCATCAGCTGTGTCAACAAGGAATGAGCAAGATGGTAGTACACATGAGCCAATAGTGATTATTATAGACAGGGAAAGCGGTTTAATGTCTGTGATTGAAGAGGTGTTTAGTACATCATACCATATGTTATGTAGAAGGCACATCGATCAGAACATATTAGCAAAATTAACCGAGATGATAAAAGATGATGAGGTTGCATAATTGTTCGTAAACGACTCAAGATACAAATTGCTGAATAAAATCGATGAGCAGGAATACTTAAGAAAATTGGATGTTCTGAAGATGAAGTGGGGTAATAGGTCGGACATCTTACATTATTTGTTCAACACTTGGTTGAATCTGCTGGCTCATAAATTCATCAAAGTTTGGACAGGTCAAGTACTGTATTTTAGAGTAGAGACCACGAACCGTGTTGAGAGTGAACATTCAGTCCTGAAGCTATAGCATCAACATGCCATGGTGATTTGGACACTGTGTTCCTTAATATTGACTTGCTCATTGAAGGTCATATAGCTAATATTAAGAGCTCATTGGAGTATTCTAAACTTAAAGAAAAGTTTAATGCCAAGAGTAATCCGATATTGAAAAATATAAGTGATAAAATCAGTGGCATTGAAGAAGAAATGGGTTGAGATAAAGAGAGCTCCAGAGATCATTGATGATCCGAAAAATAAGTGCGGACACTATTTGAGGACATCATACGGCCTCCCATTTTTATGCAAGTTGATTACACGATCCGAACGCATGCTCCTTATCCAATTGGATTATATAGAAGCTTTTTGGAGGACACTAGAAATTGGCAGTTACCATCTTTGTTCGTAGGAGAAAGACATGGATATGTATTCTCAGATGCGTGATCTTTCCGACCTCTTGAATTAGATAAGTACAGGACCCATATCCAAAGTTAGAGAGATGCGTTGTCTTACGAAAGGAGTATTAAGTCTGATTTTGCCTGAATATCCAGGTATAACATTGACATCTCCCCTAAGGTTATAGCCACAAAAGGACAATGGAAGACGAACTCAACAAAAAAGAACAAGTCGTATTGGGAGCACGTATCACTTGCTCATAGAAAGATACAAAAGTCAAGCGGTTCTGGGTCAGGTTCTGGTTCAGGTTCTTGTGGGAGAGGCAGATCACCACGAGCTCCTAGGGATAGGGGTAGAGGGCTTAGTAATGGACGAAGTAGTTTATCTTCTACTATAGATCCATCTCCTTGTTTGACATTCCCTTATACCAACGCTTTCCCTGGTTTCATGTACCCTATCATTGAGAATAAGAAGAACGTGAATGGTGATGGAAATTATGGTAATCGGGTTGTGGCAGACTTTGTGTCCAGGGATGAACATCAATGGCATGAGGTCTATAGACGAATGATTTTTGAGTTGGAACATACGACAAACATGTACCCTTCACTGTTCGGATCAGCGGAACAGGTTTATGAGCTCATATGTAGGACACAGTGGCAGGATAGACATGCATCTCCAAAACATTGGTTGGATATACCTGATTCTCTTCATGTCATATGAAATGCATTCAATCTGTGTGTGGTCTTAATTGCACGGCTAGGATCCACGACTGTATTGCCTTTGTACTCGTATTGTATCGGATCATACTGCAGCGCACTGATTATCGAGTACCTTGCAGAACAACATTTTATTAAGGTTAGTGTATGTTTATTTATGTCGTTAGTCCTTTTGTATAGTTTTTGTTCACCTGAGCAGAGACCAAGTTTATATTTTTATTGTCTTATGCAGCTACAAATACGAGATGGATACCCATTGTCCCCTTTACACGTAAATGGGTTTATCACTGTAGTGATCAAGTTAGCAGTTGGGTTGAGCCTTATTCTGACAGGATTGAAGATTGGAACACGAGGTATGCTGGAGCATATCCACTAGGAGATCCCATTCATATTAACTTGTAATTTTTTTTGTAATTAAATTTATTTTTTATTTGTATACTAATTGTAATTTTTTCACCTTATAGTTACTCGCTCGTTGCTTGTTGTAAATAAGTTTTTGTAAACCCTAAGGGCATATTTTGTTTTGTTTTCATTATGAACAATAGATGCAATTTTTAATAAATTTTAGACGACCAATTTTTTTAAAATTTATAAATCAATTTTTTGAGTAAATCAAAATATCGGACAACCCTTTTTAGAATTGGTCATCCAATTTTCTCTTTATTTACAAAATTGGACGACCCTTTTTAAAATCGATCGTCCGATTTTCTCTTTATTTACAAAATCGGACAACCCTTTTTAAAATCGGTTGTCTGATTTTCTCTTTATCATCAAAATTGGACGATCGATTTTGATAACCCATCTTTCGATTTTCTCGGGTTATTTCTCAAAGTAAATGTTTTTCACTAAAAAACAGCACATGAAGAAACCGTACATAAAAGTAAACATACTGAAGAAATGTCCAGATGAAAGCTTAAAATTACATCAATCTAAGGGCAAAGCTGATAATACTTCTTCATCATTTGGCATATCCTTCCGTTGGGAAAGTCATCAGTGTTTTCACGGTCCACCTCACGAGCAATCATGTCCAAGAGAACTCTGTCGGATATGGGAGCTAAAGTCGAAAACTATGCGCCACATGGAAGTCTTTTAGGATTTTGTATCTTGGGCTGAGTACGAGAGATAAACCACGGCATTTAATCATCTTTGCAAAAACTCGGGAGTACAACATGTAGATTGGTCCATGTCTTAGTCAGCAGATGTGATGGTGCCTCTAGCCACAACGCCTTTATAAATGCATCCTTCACGACGTACATTATGTTATTTGCTGTACTACAAGCCTCTAAAGGTCGAATTGGATGTTATGGAATGCCTTGAATCCACCCAAACTGTCGGACAACTCTGTCGGGCATGTACGCCTCAATACAATCGAAGTATGCAAGCCTCCTATGCCATGTAGAAACCCAAACGTCCTGTATCTCATCGGGCTTGTACAAAGTCCACCGTACTTCATCAGCAGTCATCACATCTAAACGTAGGTGGATTTCAACTAATTTATGCTCAGATTTTTGTCCCGATGTTGCATACCGCTGGATATACAACCTACATGACATCGCTCCCAGTCTCACTGCTGGGGCAAACATAGGAAAATACATGTATATCCATGCCTAACAAACACAAAAATAACATATGAACTATGTTATACTAGAAGTAAATATTAAAACATATTAGATCCATAAAAGATAACACATAAACGATAATGACTAGTTATGGTAAAAAATAACATAATCAAAGTAATAAACAAATGAAAACAGTGAGTAATAATACCTCAAGTAGTATCCAACACCCAGCTAACTCCTTCGCATCAACCCGCGAGACCTGACCTAGGTTCCGGTACAAGTATGCAAGCATCACAGCACCCCATGCAAATCCACTACTAGCCCGAACATTCTTCACGAGCGGCCACAACTTAGCTGAGGCAATGTTCCCACTCTTATCGGTAAAGAGTGAACTTCCAAGTAAATACTTGATATAGCATGCAGTCCTGTGCTCCGGGAAAAGTAAACTATTGGGATCATCTGCAACCTGTGCCAACTCCTAAGTATTTATACCACCTGGGGGAGTAGGTGATACCCAAGTCTCTCTGAATATCTACAACCAGTTGATCCCAAGAATACTGTAGAACCACAACGTTACCGTAAGCAAGTGCTCCTGGAATCAACTCAACATCATGTAAGGTAACTGTCATCTCCCCAACGGAGGTGCAAACTGTTGGTGTGTGGTTGCCACCTCTCTACAAAAGCAGATAATAATGCAGTGTTCGGGTGATGGAACATGCAAGACCTTAAATGGACGAGTCATGTCCCCTTGGCCTAATCTGCAATCTCAGGTGCACTAGGGGTCCAACCCATCAGTGACACAAAGCACGACCGCGACGTTAATATACTTCGCTTTTGCACATAAACAAAATAAATTAATAGAAATATTAAATCATGGAATACTAAAAATATATGCAGAATGGAGCGATAAATTATTCATAAATTTATTTTGCCACGATATATAGAACCGACAATATATGCTCAGCTGTATGGAGTGATAAGCACCTGGATCCCTGTGGACCTCCCACAGCTCATCCTGTCTGCTCCCGACTGTTATTCTTTGCTTTCTTCCTCTGCGTAGACACAGTAGAAGGATGCGACTTCTCGGGTCTTTTTTGTCGAGACCCAGCGATCTTAATCATCACTGACATGAAACTACCAGTCAACCCTTTCCCTTTTCCCAAACCTGGTCTAAACCGGACGATGATGCAGGGGCCACAGGTATAGGCTCGCCCTCATCACCCTCACTGTCGCCATCATCATCATCATCCTCAGGCTCAACCTGATTGTCCTCACCGCCGATATGGAGGGATCCAACCATGTCAGGCTCCTCAAACTGACCCTAGTCACCCTCAGTTAATGTACCAGAATCACTCCCTAAACAAGGCTTAGATGAGGGAATGCCATAATCAGTGGTTGTATAATCAGCTATACTGTAAGATGAGTCGACCGAGACTCCTGACACAAGCTGCTCAAAAAATTCAGCACCTAACTGCAACCCTGAACCACTAACCTCATTTAATGGTTGCTGATTTTTTACTTTTATATCGTGGCAGATCCTGGGCGGCCATGTGGAGAGGCAAAGAAGGAGCATGTGCATATGGATCATATGATGTATGTGGGGACTGAGATGGTGGTTGAGAAGATCTATAAGGGTCATAAGGTATGGGAGTGTATGGACGGTGTGAAGAGGATGACAGGCCCTAACCGGTATATGGGGTGATTGGATAGAAGACCCCGGTGCACCAAGGCCGTCATATATCCCTGGTCCAAGTGGGGCAGGAGTACACGGGATGTCAGAAGTACTGTGGCGACTCTTCACACCACGAGATGAAGCAGTGGCTACACGACCTTGAACTTGATCAGTCATGTCTATCACAGGACCTTAATCATCATCTCTTGTACGTGCTCCGAGCCGAACCATCTAAAGAAATTCCCAAACATATTCATAAATAATTAACATATATTTGCCTAATTCATGTCTTATATTATTTAAATTTTTTTATATAGCACAAGTAATGCATTTGGCTTTATTGTATTATTTAACTTCGTTCCTCAAAATTTTTATTATTTAAATTATATTTTTTAATTACATCATTTATATTATTTTATTATTAATATTTTCATAATTTGAATAAATATTATATTTATTATTCATAATTTTTTATTATTTAAATTGTAATTTTTAATTACGTGATTTATATTATTTTATTATTTATTTCTTACATTTATTGTATTATTTCTTTTGTAATATTATATTAACTTATTTTTTTAATAATTTTATTATTTCATCTACATTACATTATTATTTATTATTAATAAGGGATAAACCGCTCTATATATTTTTCATATTTGGAATCAATATTTACTTCTAAAATCGCTATGTATTTTATTATCTTATCATTTAATTGTAAATAAGTTATTTTTTCATTTATCTTATTTTATTACTTTTTCATTATTAATGATGTAAATAACTATTATTACATCAATAGTGTAATTATTTATTATTAAAGTTACTATTTGAAAGGGGTTCCATCCTGTTATTTAAATTACTATGATTATTCTTTATGTATTGTTAATTATTATCAATTCATTAAGATTTGGTTAAAGTCATTCATTTAAGATTTTTAGATTCCCGAGTTATATTTATTACTCTTTTAGGGCTTCATAATTTTTTTTAAATAATGTCAACCTAAACATATAAATTGATTCAAAATATAACATGAATAGTTATTAGACGTATACTAACAAAATAATTAATGAACATAATAATTAAAGTTGTATTATTCAAGTAAATGCAAATCATAATCATATTAAACAAATAATTATAAAATAAATCATTTAAATAACTAATTATATGTATTCTAAATAAACAAAATTAAATAACATGTCAATTAAACATGCACCTAAATTTAAGTAAAAACTAATTAAACAATATAACATAAATAAATAAACATAATCATAATTTAAAAAATTTGTAAACACAAAACTAAATAACATAAATAAATGTAAAAAAATAAACAATTAATATTAAAATCTGGGTTGACGAAAAAACAGACGAAATTCGCCTGGCCTGGCGAAAAGTTTAAGGGATTTTCGCTTGAGCTGGCACAAAAAAATCCCGTTTTTCGCTTGAACCAACGACAATACCTAACAAGTTTCGTCAGGCCGAGCGAAACTCACCAAATAATTTTGCCGGTCCGAGTGAAATTCTGCCACTTTCAGCAGAAATTCAAGGGAAATGAAAGATGATTTTTTTTCCAATCCAACGCATAATTTTCAATTTTAAACCGATAACTTTGTAAATAAATGAGTATAGATCGAAGTACTAATCTTTTTTTTCAACGGATTTTCCTAAATCTGAGGTTGAAATTTAAACTTTTAGAGAGAAGGGAAAGAATTTGTTGAAGGGAAAGAAAGTTGATAATGAGAAATAATATCTTTTAAATTTTTTCGCACTATACATATAGATTCACGAGTTAGATTTATTGATCCCTTCTTATTCTACTTTATAATATGTCAATAAATCTATAACAATTTACTTATTTTTAAGTAAACTATTTCTCCACTTATATGCCGGCCCTCTATATTAAAACTACCATAATTTGCAGATAAAATGCATATAAAAAATTTCAAGTCACAGTAATGTTATCCATGACCTCAATCTCTAAAATCAATATTTAAAATGTCACCATGTCATCCGCTACATATTGGCCCTTCCTTTTGCAATATTATTGTTTTCTTTTTTAGTAAATAAGTTAAAATTCTAATATTTTTCCATTCTACTTACCTATGACCACTCAAATTGATTATAACATTTTCTATATCATTTTATTTTATGATATTTTTTTTAAATTATTTTTTAAAATCTATGATTTATCTTTTAGTTAGTACATTATTAATATTACATTAAAAAATATTATTGAAAAAAGTTTTATATAATATAGTACAAAGGATCTAAATCGCCTTAACTAATAATTAGTTTTTTCTTCATAAGCTTAACTAATAATAAGTTACTTTGCTAGCAATATCAAACGTTTAATCCGATTCGGGCCCCCCATGGGTGAACCTCAAAACTGTTCGTAGATAGTCCACGGGCTAAATGAGGCGGCCAGTGGACCAGGTATTTTCTAGAGAAAAAAAAGCTCTATTAAGTGTAAATAAGAAACAAATTAAAGTGATCTCTTCCATTTCTCCTTCGAAGGTTGAAATGAACTCGTGTTCAATCATGTCACTTCGTTACGAAGTTTTTAATTTTTCTTACATACTATTACCTTCATTCATGTCATCCGTCTCTTAGAACATAGCACAAAAATTAAGCAAATAGTTAAGTTGCTCAGATTAAAAGTGAAAAAAATTAAATTATCTTTTAATTATCATTAATAGTTTTAAGAAAAGTATTAGATAATTGTTTGATTCTTATAAAATAAGCTTATATATATAAAAAATACTTTAAAACAAAAAAAATATATTTAAATAATAAATAATATAAAATAGGAGTATTATAAAATAATTAAGTACTGAAAGAAATTGAATCAAGATTTGGAACAACACAGAATACTATAACAAGAATCAAGATAAACTTTCATTGCATAAATTTGAAAGAATAACAAAGAGAAATTACAACAAAATAGTAAAGTGTTTCAGGCGTGTTTAACACTTCCTTAAGATAATATTTGCCCCCACTATATTGCAAAATAGTGTGTAGAATGACAAAGTGTAGCTTGAAATACACTTTATAGCTATTTATTAAGAGTTAGCTTGAAACATATGTTTGTAGCTATTTACCAAGAATTAGCTTGAAACATATATTCCTCACTATCCACTCAAGAGTTACAATATTTTACCAACTTAGGTTTTATCTCATAAACTAAGGATTTCAGCATTCCCCAACTTATTTTATGGTATAAAACAAACATAGAAAATGAGAATCATGCATAAGAAGTGGTAACTTTCGTCTTAAACTACCCCATAGTGAAAATAAGTCACTAAACTAGCTAAGTTGTTGGTCGTGCATTGCTTAGATCAATACTTATGCTAGAATAGACTTAATCTTGCACACATGAACACTCACAACATTCCTTACAATTCACATTACAATTTAGCACTATTACCGGTCATTTGCTCATCCTAGAGTTTTAACCATTTACGAGAGATAATCTTAAAATCTTGCTAGTAGTGGCACCACTTCTATGATCAAATAGGTAAAATTTATTCCAGTTTCTTACTTAACCGTAATCAAACATTAAAGAATAATTTCATTAAGAGATAGCTCTCAACCTGCTCACTTAAGAGTACATTATACACAATACTTGGAATGGTATACACACTAATTTTGGTGCTCACAATTACCAAACAACTTGTTGTTACCCACCTAACCTTTAAATCTGGAAGTAGTGCTAGAGGAAAGGTTGGGTTGCAATTGTTTGTAATTTTAGAGATAAGGTTTTAATCCCATTCCGAATGTTGTCGAAGCTACCAACTCTCTCGCAAAAGGTTTGGTCAACGGATCTGCTAAGTTTTTGTGTATTTTAACAAACACAACAGAGACAACACCTTTATTTAACATTTTCTAATATAAACATGTCTTAAACTTATACGTCCAGATTTACCATTGTACATTTTGTTCAATGCTATAGATAATGTAGCTTTACTATCACAATGTAAGGTAATAGATGGTATAGGTTTAGGCTAAATATCTAGATCCAACAAAAGATCCCTCAGCCACTCCACTTCTTTACAAGCTAAAGATAGAGTTATAAACTCTAATTCCATAGTGGAATGAGTTATAACCACCTGTTTCTTTGATACCCAAGAAACACCACCACCACCTAGCAGAAACACCCAACAACTTGTTGGTTTTTGCTTACTAATGCTTAGACATCCAACTAGCATCAGTAAAACCCTCAAGAACACTAGGAAATCTATTATAGTAGAGTCCTAAGTCCTTAGTTCCTTTAAGATATCCCAAGACTCTAATAATAGCTTTCAAATTCTCTCTACTTAGGCACTTGGTGTACCTAGCAAGTCTACACACTGCATAAGAAATATCAGGCCTTGTATAAGTCGTTGCACACATTAGGCTTCCAACTACACTAGCATATCCTAGTTGTGCAATCGGACTACTTCTGTTGTCACAAAGCTTAGAGTTAAGATAAAAAAGTGTAGCAGTTTCTTTTACATTCAAATGTTGATACTTATTTCGTATCTTATCAACATAATGTGATTGAGAAAGCACAAAACCCCCTACTATGCTTCCTAACCTTTATCTCTAAAATAGTATCTACTTCACCAAGGTCTTTCATCTTGAACTTAATTATAAGAAAGATACTTTTTAGTTTCCATCACGCCTCTCATAGTAGTACTTACAATGAGCATATCATCCGTACAAGAAAATGATCACAATATACTCATCACACACTTTGATATATATGCACTTACTAGCATGATTAAATCTAAAGCCATGTGAAAGTAAAACAAATTCAAATTTCTCATGCCATTATTTAGGGGCTTGTTTAAATCCATATAATGACTTTACTAGTTTACAAACCTTGTTTTCATTTCACGTTAGTACAAAGCCTTCTGGTTGTTCTATGTGCACCTCCTCACTAAATCACCATCTAAGAATGCCGTCTTAACATCCATTTGATGAACTGGTAAATCATAAATAGAAGATAAAGTCAAGATTACTCTAATCGAAGCAATCCTAGCCATAGGTGCATATGTATCAAAATAATCGATTCCTCTTTGTGCCTAAAACCTTTTGCTGTGAGTCTGGCCTTGTAAGTAATTATAGTTCTATCTGTGGCATGTTTCCTTCTAAATATCCATTGGCAACCAATAGGCTTACAACCTTGAGACAAGTCAACTAAGACCCAAGTATTATTGAATAATATTGAGTCCATTTCGTCATTAACAGCTTCCTTCAAAAATGCAGCATCTCTAGAAAACATAACCTCTTATAGGTGTTTGGGTCTTCCTCTACACTAAGTAAAATATGGATTTTGCTAATTAGGGAATCCATGTTTCCTTCAACAAGTAAGACAGTAATAGTATGTGAAGATATGAATGTGAAGGAATTTGTTTCTCTTTTCTTTGCCTTTGACTTCTCCTTGATTCAATAGAAGAGTCATTTTCCTTCCTTTTAGGTTCACTTGAGGAACTACTAGGAATTACCACATTTTGAAAAGAGTTAGGTTCAAAAAATGTATGACTACTTACTTTAGAATCTTTAAGAAACAAATTCTTAGAGAATTTCACTTCTCTTGATTCTACTATTACATTTGAATCCACATCTAGTAGCCTATAAGCCTTAGAATTTTCAATATAACCTACAAATACACTTTTAAGTGCTCTAGGTCCTAACTTTATTCTTTTATTATCCGGGAATCTATAGTAGGCTTCACACCCCCCAAACTTTAACATAATTCAAGTTCGGTTTCTACCTTTCCAAATTCTATAAGGTGAAACTTTAGTTTTTTAAAGGAGGAATTCTATTATGAATGTGATGTACAGCCAACAAAGCCTCACCCGATAAATTTTTTGGTAAGAGAGAAATTAACAACATTGCATTCACTATATCTTGCAGTCTTCTATTTTTTTTTTTTTTCCTTTCAACCAGGACATTTTGTTGTGGAGTGTAAGATGCACTAGTTTGATGTACAATGCCATTTTCTTCACAAAATTTTGAGATTTCACTTGAAAAGTACTCACCTCCTCTATTACTTCCTCAAAATCTTAATTTTCTAACTTAATTGATTTTCAACTAGGGATTTATATGCTTTAAACATGCCAAATACTCATCCTTTGTTTTCATTAGATAAACATGAAAAAATCTTGAGCAGTCATCTATAAAGTGAAAAAATATTTGTTACCTCCCGAAGTTAGAAAACCACTAAGTTCAATATATCTGAATGCACTATTTCAAGCAATGATGTATGTCTTTCCACTTTAGGAAAGGTTAACTTTGTTATCTTTGCTTGTACAAGAGTTTCACATTTCTTATTTCTAGGTCACTTAAGTTAATTAGGCCATTTTTAGACATATAAGAAATCACTTTATGATTAACATGTCTTAATTTACCATGCCACAGAAAATAAGAAGACTCAATTGACTAAATAGAAACATCATTCGTATTATTTATACTCAACTTGAACATACCATTACAAGAATAACCCTTCCCTACAAAACTACCATTCTCTGACAAGATTACATTATCCGATTCTAAGACAACCTTTAATCTCTTTTTATTAAGGATATCAGCGAATACAAGACTTTTAATAACACTAGGAACATGAAGTATATTAGTAAGAACTAGTTTCTTGCTCGAAGTGAATTGCAAGTGAACTTCTCCTTTGCCATGAACTTTTGCCCTTACACCATTGGTCATTACCATCGCATGTCCTTCAAGAACAACATAATTCTTGAATTGATCATTGTCATTGCACACATGTATAGTAGCCCCAGAATCACCACCACTCTTTTGAAAAAAGTGGTTTAGCCATGCTCAACTCAGTCACAGTTCCAAGTGACAAAACCGCCACAATTGATGCACCATCTTTAGCTAGATTTGCACTTGGAATGTTTCCCTTTTTTTTCTTGTTAGATCTACAATCAGCCTAGAGGTCGTAAATGCAGGGCGGGTCTATACCTATTTATAGCGGGTAAGGTTAAAATTTTTATACCCGTGGACTCGTACTCGTATAGATTCTATTAAATGGATCTCGGGTAGGGTACGATGATACCCTACACCAGATATACTGTTATAATAAAATAATAATATATATTTATATATACTATATTATTTTTATATTTTTTTATTGATATATAATTTATACAGTTATGATATTGAGTGATTTATTTTCTTAGTTTAGAGAAGAGAAGAGAAATTTTCTTCATAGTTTAGAGAAGAGAAATTTTCTTCAAGATTTCCTCTTCTTCGAGACATGAGTACTATTATTTTCGTCATTCGCTGTTTCTTGTGGAGTTGTTTCTCTCATTCAAAATTTTATACCAGTGGTTGGTTGTTCCAAAGGCGAATAACAGAGGCATGATTTTCTGAAAATTTTTTTATATATGTTTTTGTTTAACAGGAAAAAAAATAGAAAAATATCATACGGGTACGGGTATACCTAGACCCTACCCTGGACCTTGAAGGGTCAGGTCTGGGTCCATAAATTTTATACCCAGAGGGTCTGGGTCTAGGTCTGGGTCCATGTTTCACTATAAGGGTATGGGTCTGGGTCTGGGAGTACCCAAAGGGTCTGGACCCGTTTACACTCCTAAATCAACCTTATAATGGCCCTTCTTACAACAGTTGTAACACTTCTATTTTCTTCTTGTCATTAGAATTTTCGATTTTTCTTCCTCTTATTTCCACTAGTTTTATTTTTAGACACAAAATTCACTTGTGTATCCCTTCCAATTTCCATCTTTTGAAGAAGTCTAGCACCTTCTGTAATTCTCAAATGCTTCAAAACACTAGACAGTTAAATTCTCAGAAGTATGTAACAACTTCTTTTGACAAGCATTCCAAGTTTGAGGTAATTTAGCAATAATCGCCCCAACTTGCACGGACTCAGAAATTTCAATAGCAATATCTTTCAGTTTTGAAACTATAACTTGAAGGTTGTAAATTTGATCCATAAAATGTAAATTATCAAGTAACTTGAATTAAAATACTTTTCAATAAGAAACTTATCTGAACTTTGATTTTCTGTGGCGTATTATTGTAGTCCGAATTTCCCTTTGGTCAATAACATTTGAGAAAATATCATATACTGAATCAAAAATATTGTGGAGAGTTTGACCACAACAAATTATCTCGTCCTTCTCACGTTTGGCCCTTTTCTTTCTTTTTTTTTTTTAAATGGAATCTCCTCCAAATTAGGGCTAATAACATAAGCCACTTTTAGTATGGTAGGAAATAACATTAACTTGTCCTTCATATGATTGAAGTTAGTACCAAATCCATCTAAACAATCTAACTTCACAAAATCTCGATTCATCATTACGATGGTAGACTCTTGTATTTATTCCATGATAATTATTACTTAAGATTGAAAGAAATTGAAAAAACCTTTGGAAAAACACAAAAATAGAATAACAAGAATCAAGATAAAATTTTATTGAATAAATTTGTAAGAAAACAAAGGGAAAATTACAACAAAATAGTATAGCATTCTAGGTGTGTTTAATATTGTCTTCAAGATAATATTTGGCCTCACTATATTGTAAAATAGGGTTTAGAACGATGGAGTGTCTCTAGAATACAAAGAAAGTAGAAGAACATACAATATTACAATTGATTGGATATTCTTTAAGAATATAGGAATATATATATAAATTCACTAGCAAGTATGATTGAAAAATATAAGTCATAACTATTACATTTGAGAAAAAGTTTGTAACTATTCACCAAGATTTAGCTTGAAATACACTTTACAGCTATTCATTAAGAGTTAGCTTGAAACATATGTTTGTAGCTATTTAACAAGAGTTAGCTTCAAATATATATTTCTAGCTATTCACTCAAGAGTTATAATATTTTCCCAACTTAGGTTTTATCTCATAAACTAAAGATTTCAACGAGTACTGCCTATGAGTAAATTCGAGATAATATGTAAGAACGAATAGGAAAGTTTACGTTCAAATTCTACTTGAAAGACATCTTGTGTACTTATTTCTTTTAATGCATCATTGTGTTCTCTATTATTATCATGAAGTGCATGAAGGTATGAGAAAAATGAGTGAGATCACATTCCAATGGCGTAATCCTCCTCACGTAGGTAACTTTACTTGATATGTCAAGTGAGAAGTCCTGAATTTGTAACACCCCCAACCTCTCCGTGAGGTCAACTGTGGCTAAGTAAGGTAGCAGCGTACCTCTCGGCATTACGCTACAAATATCCAACCTAATCCATAACTTGAAAAAACACATATAAATATAAATGTATATTAAGAAGTGTAAAGATGTATATAAATAGTGCGACTACTACATAAATCCCAGAAAGTCTTTTTATAATAAAGCCAATATAAGAGTTTTTTACAAACCTTAATCACTCCAAACTGTTGAGCATAAGAAATATGAAACATTTTTCCCAAAACAACTATATACAACATGTCATGATCACAAAAACTCCATGCAAAATACTATTGTAGCTGATTCACCGCCTCTTGTTCCCAGTCATCTGAAAAACATGGCATTTAAAAATGTGAGCAAAATCGCTCAGTGAGTCCATATGAATATGTGTTTTTGTGCTTTTCTTAAATAATGATGCAATTTTTATAAAACAGTTCATGCAATGCCTAAAGAAAATATTTTATTGACCACTTCAAAAGTGTAGATACGTAAATCTATATAAGAGATTTGAGCGCAACTGGGAAGTGTGAGTGAATCAAGACACATAAGTACAACCTCTATACCCAAGTTCAGAAACTATGGCATACAAAAGTTAGGCTCCACAGATATAGTCCGGAATCCAAACGAGGTCATCATAAACAAGTTCCGGCATCCAGTAGTCAGTACCAGCCAAATACCATACGAGCGCTCGATTTCCATAACAAACACACTCTCCAAGTACATATCCGGACTATAGATCCTGGGGGAGTAGGTGATACCCAAGTCTCTCTGAATATCTGCAACCAGTTGATCCCAAGAATACTATAGATCCACAACGTTACCGTAAGCAAGTGCTCCTGGAATCAACTCAACATCATGTAAGGTAACTGTCATCTCCCCAACGGAGGTGCAAACTGTTGGTGTGTGGTTGCCACCTCTCTACAAAAGCAGATAATAATGCAGTGTTCGGGTGATGGAACATGCAAGACCTTAAATGGACGAGTCATGTCCCCTTGGCCTAATCTGCAATCTCAGGTGCACTAGGGGTCCAACCCATCAGTGACACAAAGCACGACCGCGACTTTAATATACTTCGCTTTTGCACATAAACAAAATAAATTAATAGAAATATTAAATCATGGAATACTAAAAATATATGCAGAATGGAGCGATAAATTATTCATAAATTTATTTTGCCACGATATATAGAACCAGCAATATGTCTGCTGTATGGAGTGATAAGCACCGGATCCTGTGGACCTCCCACAGCTCATCCTGTCTGCTCCCGACTGTTATTCTTGGCTTTCTTCCTCTGCGTAGACACAGTAGGAGGATGCGACTTCTCGGGTCTTTTTTGTCGAGACCCAGCGATCTTAATCATCACTGACATGAAACTACCAGTCAACCCTTTCCCTTTTCCCAAACCTGGTCTAAACCGGACGATGATGCAGGGGCCACAGGTATAGGCTCGCCCTCATCACCCTCACTGTCGCCATCATCATCATCATCCTCAGGCTCAACCTGATTGTCCTCACCGCCGATATGAAGGGATCCAACCATGTCAGGCTCCTCAAACTGACCCTAGTCACCCTCAGTTAATGTACCAGAATCCCTCCCTAAACAAGGCTTAGATGAGGGAATGCCATAATCAGTGGTTGTATAATCAGCTATGCTGTAAGATGAGTCGACCGAGACTCCTGACACAAGCTGCTCAAAAAATTCAGCACCTAACTGCAACCCTGAACCACTAACCTCATTTAATGGTTGCTGATTTTTTACTTTTATATCGTGGCAGATCCTGGGCGGGCATGTGGAGAGGCAAAGAAGGAGCATGTGCATATGGATCATATGATGTATGTGGGGACTGAGATGGTGGTTGAGAAGATCTATAAGGGTCATAAGGTATGGGAGTGTATGGACGGTGTGAAGAGGATGACAGGCCCTAACCGGTATATGGGGTGATTGGATAGAAGACCCCGGTGCACCAAGGCCGTCATATATCCCAGGTCCAAGTAGGGCAGGAGTACACGGGATGTCAGAAGTACTGTGGCGACTCTTCACACCACGAGATGAAGCAGTGGCTACACGACCTTGAACTTGATCAGTCATGTCTATCACAGGACCTTAATCATCATCTCTTGTACGTGCTCCGAGCCGAACCATCTAAAGAAATTCCCAAACATATTCATAAATAATTAACATGTATTTGCCTAATTCATGTCTTATATTATTTAAATTTTTTTATATGGCACAAGTAATGCATTTGGCTTTATTGTATTATTTAACTTCGTTCCTCAAAATTTTTATTATTTAAATTATATTTTTTAATTACGTCATTTATATTATTTTATTATTAATATTTTCATAATTTGAATAAATATTACATTTATTATTCATAATTTTTTATTATTTAAATTGTAATTTTTAATTATGTGATTTATATTATTTTATTATTTCTTTCTTACATTTATTGTATTATTTCTTTTGTAATATTATATTAACTTATTTTTTTAATAATTTTATTATTTCATCTACATTACTTTATTATTTATTATTAATAAGGGATAAACCGCTCTATATATTTTTCATATTTGGAATCAATATTTACTTCTAAAATCGCTATGTATTTTATTATCTTATCATTTAATTGTAAATAAGTTATTTTTTCATTTATATTATTTTATTACTTTTTCATTATTAATGATGTAAATAACTATTATTACATCAATAGTGTAATTATTTATTATTAAAGTTACTATTTGAAAGGGGTTACATCCTATTATTTAAATTACTATGATTATTCTTTATGTATTGTTAATTATTATCAATTCATTAAGATTTGGTTAAAGTCATTCATTTAAGATTTTTAGATTCCCGAGTTATATTTATTACCCTTTTAGGGCTTCATAATTTTTTTTAAATAATGTCAACCTAAACATATAAATTGATTCAAAATATAACATGAATAGTTATTAGACTTATACTAACAAAATAATTAATGAACATAATAATTAAAGTTGTATTATTCAAGTAAATACAAATCATAATCATATTAAACAAATAATTATAAAATAAATCATTTAAATAACTAATTATATGTATTCTAAATAAACAAAATTAAATAACATGTCAATTAAACATGCATCTAAATTTAAGTAAAAACTAATTAAATAATATAACGTAAATAAATAAACATAATCATAATTTAAAAAATTTGTAAACACAAAACTAAATAACATAAATAAATGTAAAAAAATAAACAATTAATATCAAAATCTGGGTTGACGAAAAAACAGACGAAATTCGCCTGGCCTGGCGAAAAGTTTAAGGGATTTTCGCTTGAGCTGGCACAAAAAAATCCCGTTTTTCGCTTGAACCAACGACAATACCTAACAAGTTTCGTCAGGCCGAGCGAAACTCATCAAATAATTTTGCCGGTCCGAGTGAAATTCTGCCACTTTCAGCAGAAATTCAAGGGAAAAGAAAGATGATTTTTTTTCCAATCCAACGCATAATTTTCAATTTTAAACCGATAACTTTGTAAATAAATGAGTATAGATCGAAGTACTAATCTTTTTTTTCAACGGATTTTCCTAAATCTGAGGTTGAAATTTAAACTTTTAGAGAGAAGGGAAAGAATTTGTTGAAGGGAAAGAAAGTTGATAATGAGAAATAATATCTTTTAAATTTTTTCGCACTATACATATAGATTCACGAGTTAGATTTATTGATCCCTTCTTATTCTACTTTATAATATGTCAATAAATCTATAACAATTTACTTATTTTTAAGTAAACTATTTCTCCACTTATATGCCGGCCCTCTATATTAAAACTACCATAATTTGCAGATAAAATGCATATAAAAAATTTCAAGTCACAGTAATGTTTATCCATGACCTCAATCTCTAAAATCAATATTTAAAATGTCACCATGTCATCCGCTACATATTGGCCCTTCCTTTTGCAATATTATTGTTTTCTTTTTTAGTAAATAAGTTAAAATTCTAATATTTTTCCATTCTACTTACCTATGACCACTCAAATTGATTATAACATTTTCTATATCATTTTATTTTATGATATTTTTTTAAAATTATTTTTTAAAATCTATGATTTATCTTTTAGTTAGTACATTATTAATATTACATTAAAAAATATTATTGAAAAAAGTTTTATATCATATAGTACAAAGGATCTAAATCGCCTTAACTAATAATTAGTTTTTTCTTCATAAGCTTAACTAATAATAAGTTACCTTGCTAGCAACATCAAACGTTTAATCCGATTCGGGCCCCCCATGGGTGAACCTCAAAACTGTTCGTAGATAGTCCACGGGCTAAATGAGGCGGCCAGTGGACCAGGTATTTTCTAGAGAAAAAAAAGCTCCATTAAGAGTAAATAAGAAACAAATTAAAGTGATCTCTTCCATTTCTCCTTCGAAGGTTGAAATGAACTCGTGTTCAATCATGTCACTTCGTTACGAAGTTTTTAATTTTTCTTACATACTATTACCTTCATTCATGTCATCCGTCTCTTAGAACATAGCACAAAAATTAAGCAAATAGTTAAGTTGCTCAGATTAAAAGTGAAATAAATTAAATTATCTTTTAATTATCATTAATAGTTTTAAGAAAAGTATTAGATAATTGTTTGATTCTTATAAAATAAGCTTATATATAAAAAAAATACTTTAAAACAAAAAAAATATATTTAAATAATAAATAATATAAAATAGGAGTATTATACAATAATTAAGTACTGAAAGAAATTGAATCAAGGTTTGGAACAACACAAAATACTATAACAAGAATCAAGATAAACTTTCATTGCATAAATTTGAAAGAATAACAAAGAGAAATTACAACAAAATAGTAAAGTGTTTCAGGCGTGTTTAACACTTCCTTAAGATAATATTTGCCCCCACTATATTGCAAAATAGTGTGTAGAATGACAAAGTGTATCCAGGGTACAAAAAAAAATTGAAGAACATACAATATTGCAATTGATTGGATATTTTTTAAGAATATAAGAATACTTGAAAACTAATCGTAAAAACTTTGTAGAATATCACATATTTATATATATTCACTAGCAAGTTTGATGGAAAGTTTGTAGCTATTCACCAAGAGTTAGCTTGAAATACACTTTATAGCTATTTATTAAGAGTTAGCTTGAAACATATGTTTGTAGCTATTTACCAAGAATTAGCTTGAAACATATATTCCTCACTATTCACTCAAGAGTTACAATATTTTACCAACTTAGGTTTTATCTCATAAACTAAGGATTTCAACATTCCCCAACTTATTTTATGGTATAAAACAAACATAGAAAATGAGAATCATGCATAAGAAGTGGTAACTTTCGTCTTAAACTGCCCCATAGTGAAAATAAGTCACTAAACTAGCTAAGTTGTTGGTCGTGCATTGCTTAGATCAATACTTAAGCTAGAATAGACTTAATCTTGCACACATGAACACTCACAACATTCCTTACAATTCACATTACAATTTAGCACTATTACCGGTCATTTGCTCATCCTAGAGTTTTAACCATTTACGAGAGATAATCTTAAAATCTTGCTAGTAGTGGCACCACTTCTATGATCAAATAGGTAAAATTTATTCCAGTTTCTTACTTAACCGTAATCAAACATTAAAGAATAATTTCATTAAGAGATAGCTCTCAACCTGCTCACTTAAGAGTACATTATACACAATACTTGGAATGGTATACACACTAATTTTGGTGCTCACAATTACCAAACAACTTGTTGTTACCCACCTAACCTTTAAATCTAGAAGTAGTGCTAGAGGAAAGGTTGGGTTGCAATTGTTTGTAATTTTAGATATAAGGTTTTAATCCCATTCCGAATGTTGTCGAAGCTACCAACTCTCTCGCAAAAGGTTTGGTCAACGGATTTGCTAAGTTTTTGTGTATTTTAACAAACACAACAGAGACAACACCTTTATTTAACATTTTCTAATATAAACATGTCTTAAACTTATACGTCCAGATTTACCATTGTACATTTTGTTCAATGCTATAGATAATGTAGCTTTACTATCACAATGTAAGGTAATAGATGGTATAGGTTTAGGCTAAATATCTAGATCCAACAAAAGATCCCTTACCACTCCACTTCTTTACAAGCTAAAGATAGAGTTATAAACTCTAATTCCATAGTGGAATGAGTTATAACCACCTGTTTCTTTGATACCCAAGAAACACCACCACCACCTAGCAGAAACACCCAACAACTTGTTGGTTTTTGCTTACTAATGCTTAGACATCCAACTAGCATCAGTAAAACCCTCCAGAACACTAGGAAATCTATTATAGTAGAGTCCTAAGTCCTTAGTTCCTTTAAGATATCCCAAGACTCTAATAATAGCTTTCAAATTCTCTCTACTTAGGCACTTGGTGTACCTAGCAAGTCTACACACTGCATAAGAAATATCAGGCCTTGTATAAGTCGTTGCACACATTAGGCTTCCAACTACACTAGCATATTCTAGTTGTGCAATCGGACTACTTCTGTTGTCACAAAGCTTAGAGTTAGGATAAAAAAGTGTAGCAGTTTCTTTTACATTCAAATGTTGATACTTATTTCGTATCTTATCAACATAATGTGATTGAGAAAGCACAAAACCCCCTACTATGCTTCCTAACCTTTATCTCTAAAATAGTATCTACTTCACCAAGGTCTTTCATCTTGAACTTAATTATAAGAAAGATACTTTTTAGTTTCCATCACGCCTCTCATAGTAGTACTTACAATGAGCATATCATCCGTACAAGAAAACGATCACAATATACTCATCACACACTTTGATATATATGCACTTACTAGCATGATTAAATCTAAAGCCATGTGAAAGTAAAACAAATTCAAATTTCTCATGCCATTATTTAGGGGCTTGTTTAAATCCATATAATGACTTTACTAGTTTACAAACCTTGTTTTCATTTCACGTTAGTACAAAGCCTTCTGGTTGTTCTATGTGCACCTCCTCACTAAATCACCATCTAAGAATGCCGTCTTAACATCCATTTGATGAACTGGTAAATCATAAATAGAAGATAAAGTCAAGATTACTCTAATCGAAGCAATCCTAGCCATAGGTGCATATGTATCAAAATAATCGATTCCTCTTTGTGCCTAAAACCTTTTGCTGTGAGTCTGGCCTTGTAAGTAATTATAGTTCTATCTGTGGCATGTTTCCTTCTAAATATCCATTGGCAACCAATAGGCTTACAACCTTGAGACAAGTCAACTAAGACCCAAGTATTATTGAATAATATTGAGTCCATTTCGTCATTAACAGCTTCCTTCAAAAATGCAGCATCTCTAGAAAACATAACCTCTTATAGGTGTTTGGGTCTTCCTCTACACTAAGTAAAATATGGATTTTGCTAATTAGGGAATCCATGTTTCCTTCAACAAGTAAGACAGTAATAGTATGTGAAGATATGAATGTGAAGGAATTTGTTTCTCTTTTCTTTCCTTTGACTTCTCCTTGATTCAATAGAAGAGTCATTTTCCTTCCTTTTAGGTTCACTTGAGGAACTACTAGGAATTACCACATTTTGAAAAGAGTTAGGTTCAAAAAATGTATGACTACTTACTTTAGAATCTTTAAGAAACAAATTCTTAGAGAATTTCACTTCTCTTGATTCTACTATTACATTTGAATCCACATCTAGTAGCCTATAAGCCTTAGAATTTTCAATATAACCTACAAATACACTTTTAAGTGCTCTAGGTCCTAACTTTATTCTTTTATTATCTGGGAATCTATAGTAGGCTTCACACCCCCAAACTTTAACATAATTCAAGTTCGGTTTCTACCTTTCCAAATTCTATAAGGTGAAACTTTAGTTTTTAAAGGAGGAATTCTATTATGAATGTGATGTACAGCCAACAAAGCCTCACCCGATAAATTTTTTGGTAAGAGAGAAATTAACAACATTGCATTCACTATATCTTGCAATCTTCTATTTTTTTTTTTTTTTCCTTTCAACCAGGACATTTTGTTGTGGAGTGTAAGATGCACTAGTTTGATGTACAATGCCATTTTCTTCACAAAATTTTGAGATTTCACTTGAAAAGTACTCACCTCCTCTATTACTTCCTCAAAATCTTAATTTTCTAACTTAATTGATTTTCAACTAGGGATTTATATGCTTTAAACATGCCAAATACTCATCCTTTGTTTTCATTAGATAAACATGAAAAAATCTTGAGCAGTCATCTATAAAGTGAAAAAATATTTGTTACCTCCCGAAGTTAGAAAACCACTAAGTTCAATATATCTGAATGCACTATTTCAAGCAATGATGTATGTCTTTCCACTTTAGGAAAGGTTAACTTTGTTATCTTTGCTTGTACAAGAGTTTCACATTTCTTATTTCTAGGTCACTTAAGTTAATTAGGCCATTTTTAGACATATAAGAAATCACTTTATGATTAACATGTCTTAATTTACCATGCCACAGAAAATAAGAAGACTCAATTGACTAAATAGAAACATCATTCGTATTATTTATACTCAACTTGAACATACCATTACAAGAATAACCCTTCCCTACAAAACTACCATTCTCTGACAAGATTACATTATCCGATTCTAAGACAACCTTTAATCTCTTTTTATTAAGGATATCAGCGAATACAAGACTTTTAATAACACTAGGAACATGAAGTATATTAGTAAGAACTAGTTTCTTGCTCGAAGTGAATTGCAAGTGAACTTCTCCTTTGCCATGAACTTTTGCCCTTACACCATTGGTCATTACCATCGCATGTCCTTCAAGAACAACATAATTCTTGAATTGATCATTGTCATTGCACACATGTATAGTAGCCCCAGAATCACCACCACTCTTTTGAAAAAAGTGGTTTAGCCATGCTCAACTCAGTCACAGTTCCAAGTGACAAAACCGCCACAATTGATGCACCATCTTTAACTAGATTTGCACTTGGAATGTTTCCCTTTTTTTTCTTGTTAGATCTACAATCAGCCTAGGGCTGTAAACAGGGCGGGTCTATACCTATTTATAGCGGGTAAGGTTAAAATTTTATACCCGCGGACCCGTACCCGTATAGATTCTATTAAATGGATCTGGGTAGGGTACGATGATACCCACACCAGTATACCTATTATAATAAAATAATAATATATATTTATATATACTATATTATTTTTATATTTTTTTATTGATATATAATTTATACAGTTATGATATTGAGTGATTTATTTTCTTAGTTTAGAGAAGAGAAGAGAAATTTTCTTCAAGATTTCCTCTTCTTCGAGACATGAGTACTATTATTTTCGTCATTCGATGTTTCTTGTAGAGTTGTTTCTCTCATTCAAAATTTTATACCAGTGGTTGGTTGTTCCAAAGGCGAATAACAGAGGCATGATTTTCTGAAAATTTTTTTATATATGTTTTTGTTTAACAGGAAAAAAAATAGAAAAATGTCATACGGGTACGGGTATACCTAGACCCTACCCTGGACCTTGAAGGGTCAGGTCTGGGTCCATAAATTTTATACCCAGAGGGTCTGGGTCTAGGTCTGGGTCCATGTTTCACTATAAGGGTATGGGTCTGGGTCTGGGAGTACCCAAAGGGTCTGGACCCGTTTACACTCCTAAATCAACCTTATAATGGCCCTTCTTACAACAGTTGTAACACTTCTATTTTCTTCTTGTCATTAGAATTTTCGATTTTTCTTCCTCTTATTTCCACTAGTTTTATTTTTAGACACAAAATTCACTTGTGTATCCCTTCCAATTTCCATCTTTTGAAGAAGTCTAGCACCTTCTGTAATTCTCAAATGCTTCAAAACACTAGACAGTTAAATTCTCAGAAGTATGTAACAACTTCTTTTGACAAGCATTCCAAGTTTGAGGTAATTTAGCAATAATCGCCCCAACTTGCACGGACTCAGAAATTTCAATAGCAATATCTTTCAGTTTTGAAACTATAACTTGAAGGTTGTAAATTTGATCCATAAAATGTAAATTATCAAGTAACTTGAATTCAAAATACTTTTTAATAAGAAACTTATCTGAACTTTGATTTTCTGTGGCGTATTATTGTAGTTCGAATTTCCCTTTGGTCAGTAACATTTGAGAAAATATCATATACTGAATCAAAAATATTGTGGAGAGTTTGACCACAACAAATTATCTCGTCCTTCTCACGTTTGGCCCTTTTCTTTCTTTTTTTTTTTAATGGAATCTCCTCCAAATTAGGGCTAATAACATAAGCCACTTTTACTATGGTAAGAAATAACATTAACTTGTCCTTCACATGATTGAAGTTAGTACCAAATCCATCTAAACAATCTAACTTCACAAAATCTCGATTCATCATTACGATGGTAGACTCTTGTATTTATTCCATGATAATTATTACTTAAGATTGAAAGAAATTGAAAAAACCTTTGGAAAAACACAAAAATAGAATAACAAGAATCAAGATAAAATTTTATTGAATAAATTTGTAAGAAAACAAAGGGAAAATTACAACAAAATAGTATAGCATTCTAGGTGTGTTTAATATTGTCCTCAAGATAATATTTGGCCTCACTATATTGTAAAATAGGGTTTAGAACGATGGAATGTCTCTAGAATACAAAGAAAGTAGAAGAACATACAATATTACAATTGATTAGATATTCTTTAAGAATATAGGAATATATATATATATATAAATTCACTAGCAAGTATGATTGAAAAATATAAGTCATAACTATTACATTTGAGAAAAAGTTTGTAACTATTCACCAAGATTTAGCTTGAAATACACTTTACAGCTATTCATTAAGAGTTAGCTTGAAACATATGTTTGTAGCTATTTAACAAGAGTTAGCTTCAAATATATATTTCTAGCTATTCACTCAAGAGTTATAATATTTTCCCAACTTAGGTTTTATCTCATAAACTAAAGATTTCAACGAGTACTGCCTATGAGTAAATTCGAGATAATATGTAAGAACGAATAGGAAAGTTTACGTTCAAATTCTACTTGAAAGACATCTTGTGTACTTATTTCTTTTAATGCATCATTGTGTTCTCTATTATTATCATGAAGTGCATGAAGGTATGAGAAAAATGAGTGAGATCACATTCCAATGGCGTAATCCTCCTCACGTAGGTAACTTTACTTGATATGTCAAGTGAGAAGTCCTGAATTTGAAAAACCCCCAACCTCTCCGTGAGGTCAACTGTGGCTAAGTAAGGTAGCAGCGTACCTCTCGGCATTACGCTACAAATATCCAACCTAATCCATAACTTGAAAAAATACATATAAATATAAATGTATATTAAGAAGTGGAAACATGTATATAAATAGTGCGACTACTACATAAATCCCAGAAAGTCTTTTTATAATAAAGCCAATATAAGAGTTTTTTACAAACCGTAATCACTCCAAACTGTTGAGCATAAGAAATATGAAACATTTTTCCCAAAACAACTATATACAACATGTCATGATCACAAAAACTCCATGCAAAATACTATTGTAGCTGATTCACCGCCTCTTGTTCCCAGTCATCTGAAAAACATGGCATTTAAAAATGTGAGCAAAATCGCTCATTGAGTCCATATGAATGTGTGTTTTTGTGCTTTTCTTAAATAATGATGCAATTTTTATAAAACAGTTCATGCAATGCCTAAAGAAAATATTTTATTGACCACTTCAAAAGTGTAGATACGTAAATCTATGTAAGAGATTTGAGCGCAACTGGGAAGTGTGAGTGAATCAAGACACATAAGTACAACCTCTATACCCAAGTTCAGAAACTATGGCATACAAAAGTTAGGCTCCACAGATATAGTCCGGAATCCAAACGAGGTCATCATAAACAAGTTCCGGCATCCCAGTAGTCAGTATCAGCGAAACACCATACGAGCGCTCGATTTCCATAACAAACGCACTCTCCAAGTTCATATCCGGACTATAGATCCTGGGGCACCTACCAGGTCCGCCTTGAGACCAACCTTAGTTTCATCCCCTCCTAACTCTTCACTAGGCGATCATGTCACCGCAGAGCATGATGCAATGTACGACGCAATACTGGTTGGGTTAAACCCTTAATGGTATGGCGCCCCCTATCAAGTTGATCCATCCTTCAGAGTCTATAACTGTCCACGTCACTAGAAGAGGCTCTAGTATGGGGGACTAGCCATGTACAGAGCAATCCTCTAATGCTTTCAAATACATGATTATATCCATAACTTCATCCTAGTCGGAATGGGATTTTCATATATATATTTACAAACAAAAAGGCTACCTACTAAGTCCTCTAAATAGATTCCTGTCATAAACGTTTTAGAATAACAAAATTTCCATCCGCCAATCAAGTCATACATATGCGAGTTTATAAATATGCCATGTTTATGTTCATATATGTCAAACCATGCTACTAGGCAAAACTAAAGCGTTTCCAACTCATAATATTCCTAGAAAACTTGTGTATGATAATAATTTCTTTCAAATCAATAATAACTCTTTTCAAAATAATAATAATAATTCTTTTTCAAAACAGAAACCTCTATATGAAGCACTGCTCCAATATATTTCTAAGGTATAAGTTAAACATATTGTGGAGAAAAACCTCAATTTAAAAAAATAAAATATTACATCACCACAAAAGCAGTAAATATTTTATATAAATCTTAGCCATCATAAAATATAGATACTTCAAGCGATATTAGTAACACCGCTAAAACATTAAGAGGGGCTTCTGGGCTTACCTGAGTGCAAGCTTGTACTATGGTCCTAAAAATAGAGCCATAAACATACGTAATTAAGAATCCCAACATTTATATTCACTAATGAATATAAATATCTCTTTAAACGATCTTACGATATTTACACATATTTTAACTCCTAAAGAAGACCTAAAATCTTATGTCCTTAAGAATCTTTTATTTGGCACTCACCCTAAGCGCCTAAATCGTTTAAAATAGAATTAGGAACTAGCTCAAAAATTAAATTATACACAAAAGATTGATCATCAATATTTATATCAAAACACGTCACTTATTCAACCTAATTATTATATTCAATTAAAACATATTCACATTTCATAATTATTAAATAGTTATAGAGTTAAATTTATTTTCTACATATCTCGACTAAAAGAAACTAAAAAATAACTCAATTTATGAATTTCAGAATCTTCCTTAATACTTCCTAATATAAATTAAATAAAAATGGTAAACTAATTAACAACCTAAAAGATTCATCTCAAAAACCTACAATTCACACTTAAAGAGACATAAAGAAATTTGAGGAAACTTGAAATGTATTAAAGAGAGAAAGAGGAAAAGATTACTTGAAATAGGTTTGTTGGTAGAGGCAAAATAAGGAAAAATGAAATGATTGGTCAAATGCATACATAGGAGTTAGTGGTGGTGGCTAGGGCTGAAAACGGATCCAGACCTTCTGGGTACTCCAGACCCAGACCTATACCCTTATAGTGAAGCTTGGACCCAGACTCAGTCCCATACCCTCCAGGTCTAAACTTTATGGAACCAGACCTGACCCTCTAGGGTCCAGGGTAGGGTCTGGGTATACCTGTACCCTTATGACATTTTTCTATTTTTTTTCCTGTTAAACAAAAATATATAAAATAATGTATAATCCTAAAATAAAAATTTTAAAATAATTTCTTCAACATCTGTTTCAACAAATACAATCATTTAAGATCTCTAATTCAAATGATTTAAAGTTCAAATACACAAAATCTTCACAGTACATAAATCCAATAAAAAGCAGAAGTTCTAATCCAATACAAAATATTAATCAAAGCATTAGGAGACTGCTTGCTCATATTTGTCTCCTACAAAAGAAATATAGAAGTGAGGATATATTACAAGTGTATGTAAAATAGAGATAATTATGAATATGTAGATAAAAATAAAAAACTCACATCAATTTTCCTCTGCAAATGCAACTAAAGGGATTGAAGAACTCTCAACAGTATCATTGTCATCGCACTCTAGAAACAAAATAGAATAGTTAACTAATATAGGAGGGAGAAAAATGAAATTAGAATAACAAAAAAAACTTACTTTTATTTGGTGAAAACTCAATCCAATCCGCTGTAGTTACCAATGTCTCAACCATTTCAGGAAGCAACGATTACTCTTTAACAAAGTTCTTGCACAAAATTCATGCTAATATTGCACAAAATTCTTCTTACTCTTTAACAACAAAAAGAACACAAAATGAAACATCCAAAGCATAAAACATAGATCACAACTAATGCCACCATGGAAAATAACAATACAAACCCCAACAAAATACCCATATATAACAAGCATAAATTTTTTTTTTAAGAAAATCTTGTAATAAACTAGCCAATTCACCAACATTATTACAAACAGTCTCTCTTCCCTGTGAAGCCACATATATGAACAAACAGCCCCTCACTTGTGATTAATCTGTTGTAATTCTTTAACCATTATTATGTGATAATTAGGTCAGCCTCTTAATTAATTTACTTTCCTTTTTTCCCCCTCTATACTATATTATGATTCATATAATGAACCCATCATGATCATCAGTCTTCATAAAAAGGCTCCAGATTAGAACAAGTACTCTTCAACTCTCAAAGACAAAAATATATCATCCTTGAAGATTCAAGATTTGATCAAAATATAATGGCTTTGAAAACTATTGTTTTCCAGCAAGACCATTTTAAAAAACAATTCCATTCCCGAACAGACATTTCCAACCCCAACAAAATAACAACTGGAATAGCCAAAAACATTAATTGAAACAAAACAAGCATGCCCCGAATAGAATATACATTGAAAGCTTCTAGTCTCTGAATCATTGAAAGTTTCTATAGTAATCAATTTGAAACAATGACTGAAACAGAACATATATTGAAACAATGATTACTTGTCGGGACTCAGGAGGAAGATGGAAGAACAAAGTTCGGGAGAGAGTAGTCGGAGGCGGCTAGACCGGTGGTGCTGACAGACGGCGGCGGCGCGTATGGCTTCAGCTTTAGAGATGTCCTGAGCAGGTGAAGAAGAAGAGTGAGGTGAGAGGGAGAAGCATCAGGAGGTTAATGCTTCTTGGGTTACAGACAGACGGCGCGGCGGCAGCTATAGCTTCAGCTTCAGAGACAGAGACGTCCTGAATAGGTGAAGAAGAGTGAGGTGAGAAACTAAGAGTAAGGTGAGAGAGAGAGAGATAAGCAGCAAGAAAGGGTGGTCACTTTGGTGTTGAAGTAGACAGACGGCGGTGTAACATCACCACCAGTAAGCACCTATCGTGGCTCTAAAATTGTGAGCGTTATGAAAGTAAAATTTGGGGTCTAATGTAGTGGAATATAGTGTTATGATACTTAGTGGTATTTTGGAGATATTTAGGATTGAGAGTAAAATTTTATTATATTGAGCTTTTTTTAGTGGGGTTTATAAGTATCTTTAAGTGGGAATTTTAATATTTATATTTTAGAAATTTAAATACTTGATATTCCAAAAAAAAAAACTTCAAAATTAACAAATTGCTGCCACCTGCCTATCCACCCGTCACCACCAAATTCTCTCCAAAATTCTTCTTTTTTTTCTCTTTCTCTCCCCCTAACCACCTCTTTTCCATATATATATATATATATATAGTATGCCTTTCTTTTTCTTATGATTTCTTTGGCAACAAGAAGAGAAAGGTTGAAGCAATAAGGTTAGTTTTGCATGTGTCTTTCTTTTATTTTTATTTTCGTTAGAATATATATATATATATATAATTTAGGTGTATTGTTTGTTTTCTAGGCTTTAGTATATAGTGAGATTTATTTCTAGTTAGATTATATATATAAATGTATATATTTTAAATTAGTTATTTATTTTAGCATTAAATATTTTAAATGGATTTTAGTATATAGTTATTAATTGTTCCTTAGGAGAGCATATTCTTTTAAGGGTATAGGATTTTCGATCTTTTTAAAGAATTATTATGAGTATATATATAGGTATATATATACCTCCTAAGCACATTTCGTAGGATCTCGATACTATTTAGGGAATAGGGCTATTTGATCGGTACCCAGGTATTAAGTATTTTCGTATTATTATTTTGTAGGATCTTAGCACCCGATCTGTATCCAGGTGAGTCCACAAACTCCTTTTTGTTATGTTATTTCAAATATTACGAGGCATATAAATATATTTTCCGAACCTGTCACAAAATGTTTGCTGCTTTTAGAACGATATAACTCAGCATGTTTTTGGAGATGTTCTCCACAATGTGTTACATGTTCCTTAGAAAATGCATAGGAGAGATGCTCTATATAGGTGTTCTCTTTTTAAAACAAACTATTATTGTGGTGAAAAAGAATTTGGTTGTACACAGATTGTTTTTTTCTGGAAATGTTTATATGTTAGAAAATATTCTAGCTTAAAAAGTTACATGTTTTGACATGCATGAATATAGATCTGCCATTGGCATAACTGTGAAATTTCCATAAGCATGTGGTGACTGGTGGATGAGGATTTTACTACTCTGTAAAGTTTATCACTTGAATCTGTTCCGATGGCCGGGCAAATGGCCTTTCGGTTTGTAATACATATGAAAAACTCATTCCGACCAGGGTTAAAGTTTGGTGAAAATCAAGCGAACAGACGCGTTAGTGGATTGTAGTGTATGTGGCTAGTCCTCCATACTAGGGCCTCTTCTAATGACGTGGACGGTTTTTTGACTTTGAGGGTGGATCCACTTGAGGAGGGGCGTAGTACCTGGAGGGCATAGCCCAATCGGTATTCACATGGACATCGCATCATGCTCTGCAGTGGGACGGGCGCCTTGGGAGAGCCAAGAGGGAATTGAAACTAAGGTTTCTCTTAGGGCAGTCCTGGTAGGTATCCCAGGAATCTGTAGCCTGGTCTAGCCAGTGGTATGGGAGAGCGGTTGTTATGGAATCGAGTACTCGTATGGTGTTTGGCTGGTATTGACAACGAGATGCTGGAACTTGGTTCCAATGACCTCGTTTTGGGATCCAGACCTTGTCCGTGGAGCCTGACTGTGGCATTGCATATTTCTTTAAATTCGGGTATAGAGGCTGCACTGATATGTCTTGATTCGCTCAAACTTTCCAGCTGTACTCGAAACCCTCATGTAGGTTCAAGCATCAGTTTTTTTAAAATAATAAAAGAAGATATTTTCTTATAACGTTGCATGAACTGTTTACGCAAAACTGCATCATCAATGTTTCAAAGAAATCACGATGGCGTACACACACGTGGATTCACTGAGCATTCGCGCCCACGTTTTTCCATATCATGTTTTCTTCTCAGATTAACTTCGGACTGTCAGAGATACAATAAGCCGCTGAAGTTTTAGGTGTGAAGTTTTTGGTTCGAGTTTCTCCAGATGGACATATGTTTCTGTTTTGCTTTCTTGTACTCGAACCGTTTGTAATGTATTTCTACCTTTGTATTAGAATTATCATAAGATAAGAAGTTTTCTTGAACCCTACTTTTTGAGCGCCCTACTAGTGTTCAGATTACTTATTTTTCCACTGCATATTGTATATATACTTCTAAGTGTTGCCCAGGGGATTATGCTCTTTTTTTTTTTAGACTTGCAGTTTAATGCCGAGAGGCACACAGATACCCTACTCAGCCGCAGTTGACCTAGTGGCAGGGTTGGGAGTATCATAGGTAGTATCAGAGCTCTAGGTTCGATTTGTGGTTATAGTTAGTAGATCTTAGACGAGTATTAGGAGTCAGCGGCATAGTTTCATTTTGCTCGAAGACTTTTAAGTTCCCTTGTCTCTTTCATTTTGCTCATCGTGTTATTAACCTTGTGGGAACAATGCTCCTTTGTATACATGTCATATCTTTTGCCATAATCGCAATGAGAGGACATATAAATACATTAAGCTTTTGAATTGGTGATAATTCAGGTGATAGAGGACTAAGATTATTTGAGTAATCAAAAAAGGTTATTTATTCTAAGACTTGTAGCTCGATTGGGAGATTTCATGGGACATAAGGTATTAGGGGAAAACTCTGATGACTTGCGGTATTAAATACACAAAGAGTGAGTGTGAAATTCTTATTTGGTATAAGATGTAATTCGTATTGATTTCTGTTATCCCTACTTCAGTGATACCAAGGAAATTCATGTACCTTGTAAAGTCCACATTTTTATTGCTGTTGTCACAACAGAACAAGCTCTTCAGTCATTGGTTCTATATTCGATATATATTAAGTATTGCTTCACACTACCGATTGGTGAATATAAAGATGGAGGTGAGCCTATTAGGATGGAGCTAATGATGAGTTCAGCTTGATAAGGAGAACAATAAACGATGATGAGGGTAGGTAAACTAGAAGCTAAGTTTCTTAAGATTTGAAGTATTAGTATATCTTGTGAATGAGAGATTAGTAGTCTAATATGAGAGCGGGGAATAATTGATATAGTTGTTGAGATCTTTCTGTGTGTTTGCTATGAATTTTCTTCGAAGTACTTTTGATAAGCTCAGTGTTAGACCATAGTATTTAGGAAGAAGATATACCTAAACTGGGCTGGTGTACTTGCATTTTTCTAGGATTCTTTAGTTTACACTGTACATATGTGTTAAGTATACATCCAGTTTAGTGAGTGTGATTCTTCAGTGGTTGTATATAACATGCAAGAGCTTAGGATCATGTTGATAACAAATTATGTTATGTATAGTACACTAGTGGCATATTTTGTATATACACTCTATCCCGTGCACCAAAAACTATTTTATTAATTTAAAAAACATTCTACTCTTTATTTGATGTACAGTTCTAGTGTGCAATGTTCTATATGTAAGTTTTAACCTATAAGTTAAAGTTTAGGTATTTAACATGGAGTAGATGCTTTTGGAAAGGATGGTGGAAGTGCAAGGGGATAATAATTGTTTCAATCATTTGAGGGATAGGGTATGACAGTAAGAATGGATTGGTTGACTAGGCATATGAATATATGTATTGTGGGTGAAATTTAGTTAAGTTTAGTTAGTCAATGTTTCTAATCTTTATTGTTACTCATGATAGAAACTCATAATAGAAGACTGCTAAGAATATCTAACGTACTTGTGTAACTAGTCTAGCGAGAAGTTGAAGTTATAATTTGTATCAATGATAAGGGGAGTTACTAGACATTTTTAAAAGAAACTGACGATCTCATCTCCAGAATGGGAAGTCAAGCCTAGGATAGAATAAAAAATAGAGGATAAGCCGACATTTCAAACCACATATCAGGTGGACTGCCTATAGATGCCAAAGCAGAAGTACTTGAAGGTACGATTCAAATCTTTTCTCAACCAGCAAGAATACTTATTGATCTTTGAGCTACGCATTCCTTTGAGAGTTTGCATTCCAATAAAATGTATTCCTGTACCTTCTATTGTCCTGTGTTATCAAGTTGGTAGTTAGTACTCCTATGGGTGTGAGTAAGATGACTGAGGTAAAGTACCCAAATTGTGACATCTGTGTCGAAAGTATGATTTTATCCAGCGACTTATTTGCCTTGGCATTTGAAGGTTATGACGTGATACTTGGGATGGACTGGTTATCTAAGCATTACACTCAAGTAGACTGTCGACAGAAGTTGGTTAAGTTTAGCCGACCAAGTATGCCAATCCTTGTGTTCCAAGGAAAACGAATGAAACGGGAGAATCCCCTTTGTTTGGCGTGAAAGCCAGAAAGTTGCATGGAAATGATGTCAAGGGTACCTAGCATATCTACTCCACAAGCCTAAGGAAAAGGTAAAATTAGAAACAGTACCCGTAGTGAGGGAGTTTATAGATGTTTTTCCTAAGGAATTAACGACGCTGCCCCAGATCAGGAAGTGGAGTTCAGTATAGAGTTGGTACCTGATGCTAAACCAATATCCTGAACCCCATATCAGATAGCACATGAAGAGTTGAGAGAGTTGAAAAGGCAACTACAAGAATTGTTGGAACAAGAGTATATCTAGCCAAGTACATTTCCTTTGGGTGCATCAGGTTTGTCTGTAAAGAAGAAATATGGGACTTTAGGATGTGTGTGGACTACAGATGACTAAATAGTATGACAATTAGAAACAAGTACCCACTCCCACTTATTGATGAGCTGTTTGCTCAAACTCTGAGAAGCAGGATGTTTTTCTAAATTGAACCTGAGACAAAGATACTATTAAGTCAAGATAAGAGAAAAAGATATTTCGATGACGGTTTTCAACATACGATATAGATATTATGAGTCTATCCTTATGTCATTTGGATTAACAAGTGCACCCGCGACATTCATGGAATCGAAGCATAGGATTTTTTTGTCCTTACTTGGATAAGTTTGTGGGGATTTCCATTGATGATACTCTTGTGTATTAACCTGACCTCGAAGTACATGAACAACATCGTTGAAGAGGGTTGTAACCCCTACAGGAGCATAAGTTGTACATCAAGTTTAGTGAATGCAAATTTTGAATGGTGACAAGTGACTTCCTTAGGGCATATGATTCCTCAGGAAAGAGTATCAATAGACCTAGTAAA
This sequence comes from Catharanthus roseus, assembly GCA_028651295.1. Lineage (NCBI taxonomy): Eukaryota > Viridiplantae > Streptophyta > Magnoliopsida > Gentianales > Apocynaceae > Catharanthus > Catharanthus roseus. Next base: position 13,002,996 of record JAPQWS010000168.1, on the reverse strand, counting down.
GGTAGAGAAGTGATCGGTTGGATAAAACCTAAAATACCAATAGAGGTACATATCTTCTTAGGTAAGAAATGGTATTATCAGAGATTCGTAATAGACCTTTTTTTTTAATCATTAGACCTTTAGCACAACTTACAAGGAAAGACATCGAGTTTAAGTCGATGGAGAAGTGAGTGAGAAGTTTCCAAGAAATAAAGTATCGACTAATCATGGCACGAGTTATGCTATTACCTAATTCAAGTGAGGAGTTTTCCCTATAAAAGGGAAGGCCTAGAGGCAGTTTTGATGCAAGATAGATAGGTTGTTGCTTATATTCGAATTAAATTGAAGGGTTACGAGTGGAATTATCCAACAAATGATTTGGAGCTAGTAACTATAGTGCGACTAGAGAATGGTGACTTCACTTATATGGGAAAATATGAGATCTTTATTGATCATCAAAGTTTATAGTACTCATTTTCCTAGAAGATTTTAATATAAGGCAATGTCGATGGATGCGGCTGCTGGAAGAATACCGATACAAAATTAACTACCATATGGGAAAAGCTAATGTTGTGGTAGATTTAAGTATAAAGCTAATGCTGTGGTAGATTAGTTCTGTATTCAATATATATCTCACTTTAACATCTATATTGCAACAAGATATTACAAGCACCCAAAGGAATGGCATGAGATTCGAAGAATTTAAGAATCAAGTGAAAGCTAAGAAGTAGATAGATTTTCGGACATTAGAAACCGATAGGAGCTTGTACTTTCATAATCGGTTGTACATTCCTGACGAAACCGAGCTTAGGTGTAAAATACTAGAAGGAGCCCACAGAAGTAAGTATTCAATGCATCTTGGAGAGAATAAGATGTACAAAGACTTAAAGCAAAAGTATTGGTAGAATGGAATAAAGAGAGACATTCCGGAGTATGTAGCAGCCTATCTTACATGTCAAAGGGTTAAGGCAGAACACCAAAAGACAACAAAACTACTACAACTGTTACCTGTTCTCGAATGGAAATGGGATCATGTGACAATGGACTTTGTCACAAGATTGCCCCGGATCAAGGGGTATAGGGATGCTATCTGGGTGATCGTTGATCGCATAACAAAAGTGGCTCATTTTATTGCCAATAATATGACATACCCGTTGGACAAGTTGGCACAGATTTATGTAGATGAGATTGTCCGAATTCATTAAGTGCCTGTTAATATTGTAACAGACAGGGACCCAAGGTTTACTTCAAGGGTTGAGCCCAAGTTCTAGGCAGCTATGGGAACCAACCTAAGTTATAGTATCACAGCACACTCCCTAACCGATGGACAGTCTAAAAGGAGAATTCAAACCCTAGAGGACATATTGAGAGCTTGCGCCATAGATTTTAGGAACAAGTGGGTTAACAATCTTTCTTGTGCTGGGTTTGTTTATAATAACAGCTACCACTCTTCAGTAAGAATGGCACCATTTGAAGCATTGTATGGTATGAAATGCAAAACTTATAGGTATACGACTATTAAATTTCGAGGATGAAATTTTTTTTAAAGAGGGTAGAATATAACGCCCCACCCAGTAAGCACCTAGCGTGACTCTAAAATTTTGGGAGTAACGAAAGTAGAATTTTGGGTCTAATGTAGTGGAATATAGTGTTCTGACACTTAGTAGTATTTTGGAGATATTTAGGATTGAGAGTAAAAATAGATTTTAGTATATAGTTAATTATGGTTCCTTAGGAAAGCATATTTTTTAAGGGTATAGGATTTTCGATCTTTTTAAAGAATTATTACGAGTATATATATATATATATATATAGGTGTATATATATACCTCCTAAGCACATTTCATAGGATCTCGATTATTTAGGGAATAGGGCCATTTGATCGGTACCCGGGTATTAAGTATTTTCGTATTATTATTTTGTAGGATCTTAGCACCATATATGCATCCAGGTGAGTCCACAAACTCCGTTTTGTTATGTTATGTCAAATATTACGAGACATGGAAATACGTTTTCCGAACCTGTCACAAAATATTTGCTGCTTTTGGAACGATATGACTCAGCATGTTTTTGGAGATGTACTCCACAATGTGTTACATGTTCCTTAGAAAATGCATAGGAGCGTTGCTCCATATAGGTGTTCTCTTTTTAAAACAAACTATTATTGTGGTGAAAAAGAATTTGGTTGTACACAGATTGTTTTATACTGGAAATGTTTATATATTGACAAATGTTCTAGCTTAAAATGTTACATGTTTTGACATGCATGAATATATATCTGGCATTGGCATAATTTTGAAATTTGCATAAGCATATGGTAACTGGCAGATGAGGATTTTTGCTACCCTGTAATGTTTATGACTTTAATCTGTTTTTACGGCCGGTTTCGGTTTGTAATACATACGAAAACCTCATTCCGACCAGGGTTACATTTTTGTAAAAATCAAGTGAACGGACGCATTAGCAAATTGCACTATACGTGGCTAGTCTCCCGTACTAGAGCCTATTCCGATGACGTGGACAAGTTTTTGACTCTGAGGGTGGATCCATTTGAAGAGGGGCACAGTACTTGGAAGGTGTGGCCCAATCGATATTTACTTGGACATCACATCATGCTCTGTGGTGGGACGGCCGCTTGGGGAGAGCCAGGAGGGGCTTGAATCTAAGGTTGGTCTCAGGGCAGTCCTGGTAGGTACCCCAGGAATCTGTAGCCTAGTTTGGCCAGTGATATGGGAGAGCGGTTGTTATAGAATCAAGTGCTCGTATAGTTTGTGGCTGGTATTAACTACGAGATGTCGAAACTTGGTTCCCATGACCTCGTTTTGGGATTCGAACCTTGTCCGTAAAGCCCGACTATGGCATTGCATGTTTCTTTAAATTCGGGTATAGAGGTTGCGCTGATATGTCTTGATTCGCTCAGACTTCCCAGCTACGCTTGAAACCCTCATGTAGATTTAAGCATCAGTTTTGTTAAAATAATAAAAGAAAATGATTTCTTAAAACGTTGCATGAACTGTTTATGCTAAACTGCATCATCAATGTTTCAAAGAAATCACGATGGCGCACACACACACGTGGACTCACTGAATGTTCGCGCTCACGTTTTTTCATATCTTATTTTCTTCTTAAATTAACTCAAGACGGTTAGAGATATAGTAAGCTGCTGAAATTTTAGGTGTGGAGTTTTTGGTTCGAGTCTCTCCGGAAAGACATGTGTTTCTGTTTTGCTTTCTTGTACTCGAACCGTTTGTAAAGTATTTCTATCTTTGTATTGGAATTATCATAAGATAAGAAGTTACCCTACTTTTTGAGCGCCCTACTAGTGTTCAGATTACTTTGTTTTCCGCTGTATATCGTATATATACTTCTAAATGTTGCCCTGGGGATTATGCTCTTGTTTTTTTAGACTTGTAGTTTAGTGGCGAGAGGCACGCAAATACCCTACTCAGCTTCAGTTGACCTAGTAGCAGGGTTAGGGATATCACAGGTGGCGCGGCGGTGGCGGTAGGGCTTCAGCTGGTGGGAGTGAAATGAAACTGAAGAAGAAGACTAGAGTGAGAGTGAGTAGCTGTCTGTAGAGCTGTGTGAGAAATAGTGTCTTAAAATTTATAAATTATATATTAATATAATATAATCTGTATATATAAATAATATAATATATATAAATATATTATTATTTAATTAGTACGGGTATACGGGTCTTCGCATCACCAAACCCTGCCCAGGCCCATATTATAGAATATATACGGTTACCGGTCCGTGGATACAAATTTTAAACCTTACCCGCTTTTAACGGGTATACACTCGTGCAAGTACGGGTAAAACCCGCCCCGTTTATAGCCCTAGTGGTGGCTTAAGGAGGAAGGAAGGAATGAAGTGACAGCAATGAGCAATTTGCAAGATGAAAAGAGAGATATAAACATGTATATCTAGGTGGCGTAAGAAAATAAGAGTTAGCGGCAAAGGTTTGATGAACAATGTTGCTTGAAGACCAAGAACAATTCTTCACTTTTCTTTTTTTCTTTTTTTTTCTTTTGGTTTTTCACTACTTAGTAATATTACTACTACTAATAATAAATAATAATCTTAAACTTAGTCCAAAGAAAATCGAATATTGTCTACAAAAATTATATTTATTTTTTAATGGTATCCTTTAAAATATTTTTTTCTAAACCCAATACCTTTCTATTAAATTCATCATTTTAAACCTTATACGAAAATGTAAAGTATTTAAATCCCTAAAATGTGCATGCTAAGCATATAAAAAAAATTAATTACACTTAAAGAGATTCATAAACTCCCCTAACAAATACTTAACTTAGCAAACTTCTACTTTCTTTTCTAAGCATCTAATTACAAATTACTTCTATGCCCAAAATACTTTATTCTACTAAGTCAGGTCTTAGATTTTATGTTCGTGACTTTCGCATTTTTTGATCATGTGTGAGGTGTTTACGAGGCAGGGTGTTACAGAGTTCGAGTTCCTTGTACTGCTGTTTGGAGGTGTTTTGTCCTCACATCCCTCTCGAATTAGTCGATCACTCTCGAATAACCAATTAAAAAGAAAAATGTTAGTTTTTAAGTACGTATAACTTTAGGCATAAATGTAAAATAAATTCTAAAAAGGGGCATGCCTGCTATCTTCGCACGACCATAATCCAACGAGCGGCTCAAATTGAGCGCCCTAATAGGAACCTGGATCTGATGAAGATTAGGGTTAAAATATTAAATTATATAAATCTACATATTTTATTAGGATAATTTAAAGTGTCTGAGGTCTTAATAGGACTTTCAAAAGAAAAAAATAAGAATTTGAAGTGGCTCGTAATAAGAATTATACATATTTTTACATTTCAAACAATAATTCAAAAAGTTTGCTACACTCGCCCTCCCCCTTAAGAAACGAGAAATTTGTTTAGATCAATGTACATGGACTAATAATATTAAAATGTATGAATAAAAACAAACAAGTCATTTAAAAAATATAATTAACAACTAGATTTATTATACATATTTATCCGTGTATTTTTATATTATTGATTCAGGTGTAATTTATGTAATAAGCATAACTTACTCAACTGACTAAGATAAAATATCTTGTAAGAAACAAGTAGTTGTGTCACTGCTTATGAAACTTATGTTCGTCTATTTCATGGGTTGGAGGGACCAATTCACAAGCTTGCCCATTTTGACAATACATTACTAGTGATAAAATAATAGTTTAGTGATAAACGTATTCCTTATTTTAGAATCATAAACAGTAATGGGATGAAGATGATTTCAAGACGCGTTACAATTTCGTTTTCCTTTAAGGTTTATTTCGCCCCATCAATATTTTGATATGCAACAGGCTTAAACAAAAGATCCTTAAGATATTTTAAAGCCCTATGCTTAATAACTTTTCGCATTAACGATATCAAATCATATAATATCAACAGTTTTAAAGACATATGAGGATTTTTTATAATATTAATTAATGGGAAATATTTCAAGATCATAAGGAGCTTACCGGACTTTGAGTAAATAAAGATCCGTGAGTGGAGCTTAATGGGTACCAAGGAGGGCTATGGCCCCCTCAAATTTTTATTTTGATTTTATCGGGTGGATATAATTTATCTATAGCAGGTTAAAATTAGTATATTTTATTAGTATGACCCCTTAAATTCATTAAAGCTAAGTTTTTTTATGATCCCTCAAATTAATTAAAGTTATGTTATTAAGAAAAATAATATTATGTTCAAAAATTAAATTTTATATTTGAATTTTGACCACTCAAAATAACTTCACCTGTAATAGGGATCATATTATGTTCCATTTCTATGTGTCATTTATTTTTATATAGATTAGTCTTGTACTTCTAGTTTAAGGTGATAATTATTTAATTAGTTAGAATTATGTCTATAATAGATAGATTTTCATGAATAATTATAACTAATATGAACATTCATAATTAATACATGAAAAACATATTCATTATTAGCTTCCAATAACCTTCCTAATTCATATATCATGTTCACAGGATTCTAAAAATTTTCAAGAGTGTATCAGCAAATAAGGTTTTAAGTTCAAACTCCATTTCTTTCTTTGTAATACGTACTAAAAAAGTTACATCTATAATTTGCCGTCTTGTATAATTACGTCAAGATCTAATTAGAAATGGAATAAGTTGCTTAATTAATACACCAATTTATACAATTAAAAATAGAAAAGAAAAAGAGTCCTTATATATGAGTGGGGCCATTAAATCCTTCTGTTGTTTTGCATTAAACCACAACTTCTCTCAAATAAAATTTATATTTAATCAAAATTAAAATAAAAATATCAATTATTTTTATTTTTATTTCCAATTCAAATGGATTATAAAATAAAATCCATATCTAACAAAAAAAATGCAGGGAAGTAGGCACCTCTTTTTGCATGATTATTTTTGGAAACGTTATCTAGAATATGTTGACATACGTATCTTGAAATTGATCAGTGACGAACATTATCTAGAATATGTTGACATACGTATATGATATATACTATTTTATAGCTTAAGGAACGAAGCAGATGAATCCGAGTGAGTTAGGTACGCCACAACATGGGTTATTGCCTGGCCTTCTAGAACTGTTTTTCCTTATCCACTTCTCTTCTTTCATCTTAGCCATGTATTCTACAAACCTACACTTCTATGTAGTCCTCTTTTTCTTTCCAAATTAATAAAAGTTTCAGGCTCCACAATCATTTTTCTTTCCAACACCTAAATAAATAATTTATTTTTTACGAGATTAAAATATATATACTTTTTCTATGAAAAACCAATTATACTGGAGCTTTTTTTGTTTGTACTACTTTTATAACTTTGGTATTGAAGTTAAAGATTTAAAATGTCGTTTGTGTCTGTGCTAGTAAAACAAATTTTTAATAGGTATTGATTTATTCGTTAGACAAAAATGTTTGTGAATAATTATGAAAAATAGTTAATAGGAATTTTTATTTTTATAATTAAGGGTTCTTATTTATATAATTAAGGGTGTATGTATGTATTATGTTGTCTTGGTCAAGTGTTATTTTCTATAGGTAGATGTTTTTGTCGAATTTATTATTGAATTTTATTTTACTTTTTATATGTTTTAATTCTCATATTTCTTTAAATATAATTGAGAAGTGTTTTATAATATGTTGACATATTTTCTATATTTTGTAAGTAATGGTCCTTATTTAGGGTCTTTACTTTTATAATTAGGGGTCCTTAATTTTATAACTAAGGGCATGTATTATTCTGTCTTAATCAATTGTTCTTTTTTATATCTAGATGCTTTTGTTGAGTTTTATTATTGAATTTTGTTATACCTTTTATGTGTTTTAACTCTTATATTTCTTTGAATGCAGTTGTTATGGAAATTTATAATTAACAATCATTGGTTGGAACTACGGTAAGATCTGAGGATGATGCATTGGAGTTGTATAATGACATGCATACAAATTGGGATTTAGGGTTCGTAACGGTAGATAGAAGTCTAAGGCAGGCAGTGATATCAAATATTTCAAATGGTTTTATTTGTCCAAACAAGGGAAGAAGTGTGATAATAATATTAAAAAAATGGTTGTTTACCGATAGAACATACCGACGGCCTCTTGTTTGGTCAATAAGTTCTAACGGTATTTAGAATATGACGGATTGTTTTTTATCTAAGCAAAAACTTTTAGAGGGAGAAGCCGTAAAAAAAACAATGGATTTTCCAGGAGGAAGCAACCGTCAGTATATAAATTAACCGATGGTCGTAGGGACGACAGGCTTCCATCGGTACATATTAAAAGGCACCGACAGTTCTACCGACTACACATCCATCGATAACAAAAACTACTGATGTTGATGGTAAAAGAAATTGGCTCCGTCGGTATTTAAATTTTGGTACTGTCAGTATTTCTGACAACGTTTGCTGTCGGTAAATTTTAAATATAAGTTATCGACAGATGAGGCATCAGTGTGCCATCAGTAACAATTCCCAGAATTCCAATAGAAATCGGGGGAACCCTCTCCCCTTCAATTCATTCCCTCTCCTCTAAAAACCCTTCCCTCCTCCACTACTACGACAATCCAACAAGCCCACGGATGACCATCATTTTCCACCACCGTCTCTGACCATCGGCAACACCTTTTTTCCAGTGGTAACTCTCTCTCTCTCTCTCTCTCTCTCTCTCTCTCTCTCTCTCTCTCTCTCTCTCTCTCTCTAGTGTCATAGATGTTCTTTTCTTCTTTCTTCTTCTTCTTCTTCTTCTTCTTCTTCTTCTTCTTCCAGCTGTTGGAGCTCACTGTCGCTTCCGTCGCCGCCACTGCCGGAACTGCATCAACAGTCTTCCACAGACAGGCATGTAATGTTTTAATTTTTTTTAATTCATAAAGCCAATATTAATTAGTACTTTCTCTTTTTCTTTCTTCTTAGAAATAAGAAACTGGAAAAAGAAATGTTTTGTTTTATTTTTTTCTTGGTTCGATTATGTTAATTTTATTATTTTTTCTGTTTGTTTTCTAGAGAAAAAAGATACAATGTTGAAATAATTCCATTCAATTCTTAAGGAAAAACTTGTTGCAAGTACAAAACTCTATAGTGGATTTTTTTAATATAAATTGAGCAAAAATAGTTGTTGTGAATATTTGTTTTGATTTTTACAAATGTGAAAATATTAAAGCGAAAAAGAAGTGTAGATGAAGCTTTGGCTTGGATATAGTCCTTGAAAACATAGTTATGGACACCATTCAAGAACCAAAATAATATTATAGCCATTGTCGGTATAGAGTATTTCTCCAAGGCACATTAGCATTTTCCATTATTGGTATATTTTAAGTTTTGGTGTAGGTAAATATGTAAAATGTTTAATGAATGTGAATTGCATTGAACTAAGTAATGTGAAGAAGAAAATAAAAGACATTGAACTAAGTAATGAACAAAGATGTTTTGTTCAAGGAGTTATATATCTTCTTGAGAGAGGCCTTATATGTGTCTTGGAAACTAGTTCTTCATATTGATTTCTTATATTGCTATAACATGTTCAAATAATTATTCATTGTTACACCAATTTAAGAGTTTCTAGATAATGTAAAGGGTTCAAATATTCTTTTAGAAAGCAAAATATCAGTACCTCAGTTTGTAATTTATAATTTTGTGCATTCTCCATTATCTCTCTTTTACTTGTAATTGTTTTAATCTCTATATTATATTTAAATATTTCATAATAACCATATTAGTCATTTCATTATAACCCATGATAGTTTGTACAAGGGTTTATCTTTGTTTTTTTTGGGAAATATCACTATAAAGAAAGTACTTAATAATTTAATTTTTTTCAGAAAAATTCTTTAAGATCCTTAATTATAATGTTTGCAATCTCTTTATCTTTTTCTTTATGATCATAAAACGGCTTTAAGTGTTGATGTGTGTGAAACACAAATATTCTTGAAATTTGAATTATAAATATGAACTTAAATTTTTAAGCATGGATTATGTAAAAATATAACTTCTTTTTTGCTTAAAAAATATATTGATTATACAAGTGAGAAGAATGTACATTAATAATAGTCTTTAATTATAATGATTAAGTAATTTTAGTATCTATGGTAAGTTTTTTTGTCTCTTTTATGTTTTAAGAAATAATAGTATTACATTAATAATAAGGTTGCCTCTTGAGCTTTCTTCTTTTCTCATTTTCATAATAAGATTTACGTTTTTTCTTGCACAAATTTGCTTTGGAATTTAAGTTTAAAATTTAATATTATTCTCTTTTTTTCTTATAGTTTTATTCCTGAGGATTTTAGTGACATATTCTCCATCATCTACACGTTAGAGGTATGAGTTTAATTAGTTTAAATTTTTCTTTACGAGGGAGCCCTTATTAAAGTTTTACACGGGAGTCTTGACTCTTTAAAGCTTTACAGGGGAGCCCTAACTCTTTAAAGCTTTATGTCGGAACCCTTACTCGTAATGTTTTGTTTGCTTTTGTGTGTGTTGATTGTTTGAGTGGCCTGTGTACCTGGAAAATGTCCATAATACAGAGGAAACTCTAACAAAAATTTTTCAATGTTATCAATATTTATATCTCTAAAATGTTATATGAATTTATTTTCAATTTTTATATGCATAATCTATTTTGTTTACCTGCGTAAACTAATAGGATTTGAGTTTGTGAATGGAGTTATTCTTGTGTTTATAATTGTGCAAGCGAATGTTGGACTATCTTTGTTTCGCCTGTATGTGAATCTGTGTGAAAGGGTTATTGTTTAGAGGTGTACTTTGTTAAGATTATAAATCCTAAACCCAAAATCCCTAAACTCTAAAACCCTTGTTTATAAATATTATAAATGATTATAAGTTATATCTCCTTGTTAAGACTATAAGATTGTATAAGACTTTTTAGTACGTCTAAAATTTAAATTTTATAATCGTAATATGGAACTAACAATTCTTTCTCCTATTATCATTCTTAAAATCTATGGAAAATATACCAGATCATATTGATGTACAGAGAAGGACTTGTGCCTGGAGTTAAGGGTCTTACAAGGGAATTCAAGAATGGGGTTAATGGTTTTATTCATCATTGCCTTGAAACGAATAATGAAAGTAAAAAAGAGATGAGATGTTCGTGTGCAAAGTGTAAAAATAAGAAATTTATAGAGGCAGATGGTATGAAGGATCATCTTTTGCAGTGGGGTCTTGTGCCTTGTAATCATAATTAAATAGGTTATACTGAAAAATATGGCCACATGATAAGGGACGTGTTCTTGCGGAAAGTCTGATACAATCCGGTCAAATGTTAGGGTAGAAAGTGTACAGTCAATGCTGGAGAAAATGAACTCATATCGTGAGATGATAGTTGATGCATCTGATCCGAACTTTATCCCTCATGAAGAAGCAATGAATCCTGTGCTAAAAAAGTTTTTTGACATGTTAAAGTGATTGAGACATTGTTGGTTTAAGGCTATGATAGACATTAGTGTTATCTGCATGTTCGGAGTTGTTGTACATTAAGTCTGAGAATCAATAGACTCAAAAGTCGTACGATGATGTTTGTGTATTCATAAAGAAGCATTTGCTACCAGGAAATAATATGACCGAAGATTGGTACGCAACGCAGAAATTGATATATGGGTTAGGATTATCCTGGCAAAGGATTGATGTGTATCCCAATGGTTGTATACTTTATTGGAAGGAAAACTCCGAGAGAACGGAATGTATGTTTTGTGCCATTTATCGGTACAAGGTAAGTAGAAAGAAGAGAGGGAAGAAGAGGAACTTTTGCCGAAGAGATCGGTAAAGATAATGTTTTATTTTCTGTTAACTCCAAGATTGCAAGATTGTATGCCTCGAAAAGAATGGTTGAACACTAATGTTTCATTTTATTATTTCATTTTTTTACTTCATAATAATGTAATTATTCACTGCGTTTTTTTTTTCAGCAAGCATATTTAATGGAGAGGTTCTCCAAGAGCTGACACTTGGAGGAGCTCCAAAAGTATCATACTGGGGATAAGAAGGGGAAGTATGTGGATTTCTATTCAAAGGAGTTTTGGGTAAGTGTAGTAAAATTTATAACTTAAGTTATATAATGTTTTATAAGTTATAACTTTAAATTTTATATAATATTTTATAACATATTATCAGACTAACATTTCATATTGTAGATGAAATTTTACGAGGCTCGACAGAAGTCCCAGGAGGAAGCTACAGCCATGGGTGCTCCTTTGCCTGATGATCTTCCGTTGATGGCCACTATATCTGGTGTATTAAGCCGTGGCCGATTATATGAAGTTAGTTCAGAAGCAGCTCATCTCAGAGCCGAGAGTTGTCTGGTCACAGTTGTATTGCCACCTTGTTGTTTGAAAACGGATCAGAGGATCATGAGACAGGTTGAGGCTATTGTTTCCAGTGCTATGCTACCTTCGACAAGCACATGAAGCGGTTTGCCAAGTAGAGCCACTTGACGTACACCCCTATGCTACCAATGGTGGATGGACATCGACAGGCTACTATGGCTGCCATTCCATCGACATCTTCATTGACAGTAGTAGTTGGGGAAACCTCAAATGCGAGGGTATCTTCCTCTACTCCACCTCCCTCCTCCATTGATACCCCGGCCACCCGCACCGATTGATCCTCCCCCCTCCCTCCCCCCTTCCCCCCTTCCCTCCCCCCCTCCCCCTCCCCTCCCGTCCGGCCTCTAGTAATGTTAGGGATCCCAAGGATGTTTGATACTTGTACATTGTTTTATGTTTTATGGATGTTTTAGTTTATGGATATTTACGGATTTGATGTTTTAGTTTATGGATATTTTATGGGTTTGATGTTTTATGTATAAGCATGAGTTTATCAATATATACTGTTGCTACTGGGTTTTTTTGAATTTTAGGGAGTTTCGGATCTGTTTTATAAATTATATAAAAAGAACACTTACCCAGGGCTAGACCATAGCAAACAAAGTATAGACTGAGGGTAACCTCCGTCGGTATAAATCGTTGGCCTCACTGATGGAAACAACACCGTCGGCCTTGTCGTCAGTAAAGCTTAGCAACAGAAAACCGATGCTATCAAAAACACCATCGGTATTTGTTTCCAACAGAAGAGTGGCGTCGACTGCTAACATACCATGGGAAAAAAATTTTCGTCGGTAACATCGTTGGGAATAGTAAGTATCGATGGCCTTCCATTGATAAAAATTATTACCAACGTGAAAGGGTCGACGGTCCTGTACTCGTCGGGTTGCCGTCTGTGATGCCCCCAACCCTGCCACTAGGTCAACTGCGGCTGAGTAGGGCATCTGCGTGCCTCTCGGCACTAACTTATAAGTTCCACACTAAAACAAAACCCCAGAACAATACTAACAGGTATACACAAAGTACGCGGAATACTTAAGTAAATTAAATATTACTGGTGCGCTCAAACACAGGATAAAAGAAACTTTCTCATTTCCGTTTTATAATAAACACAAAAGTATTTTTACATCAACCACTTACATAGACATAAAAAGAAACTCTACAGACGATTCGAGTCTAAAAAGATAAAACATAATTCTATGCCCTTCCGGGGAGATTTGATCCAAAAACTCCTGGCCTAAAACTTCTGTGGCTCGCGGAACCCCTGACGGTTCCAAGCTAATCTGAGAAGAAAACATGACATGGAAAACGTGAGCGCGAACGCTCAGTGAGTCCACGTGTGTGTGTGCGGTAGTGTTTTCTTTAAAATCATGATGATGCCGTTTTACAAAACAATTCATGCAATGTTATAAGAAAAATATTTCTTTTACTATTTTAACAAAACCGATGCTTGAACCTACATGAGGGTTTCGAGCGCAGCTGGGAAGTCTGAGCGAATCAAGACACATCAGCGCAGCTCTATGCCCAATTTTAAAAGAACATGTAATGCAACAATGGGGCTCCACAGACAAAGTCCGGATCCCCAAAACGAGGCCATCGGAACTAAGTTCCAGCATCTCGTAGTCAAATACCAGCCAAACAACATACGAGCGCTCGATTACAAACAACCGCACTCCTATAACACTCGGTCAAAACAGAGCTACGGACTCCCGGGGCACCTACCGAGTCCCGCCTCGGGAACCAACCTCGGTGTCGAGCCCCTCCCCGACTCTCCACTAGGCGGTCGAACCCCACCGTAGAGCATGATACGGTGTCCACGTAGACCGATTGGGCCACACCCTCCGCGGTCTACGCCTCTCTTAAAGTGGATCCACCCTCAGAGTCAAAAACCCGTCCACGTCATCGGAAGAGGCCCTAGTACGGGGGACTAGCCACGTATAGTGCAATCCGCTAACGCGTCCGATCACTTGATCAACAATAAACTTTAATCTTGGTCGGAATGAGGTTTCGTATGTATTTACAAATCAAAGGGGCCATTTGCCCGGCCATAATAACATATTCGAGTCATAAACATTTCAGAACACAAAAGAAAATCCTCATCCGCCAGTCATCACATGCTTATGTAATTTCACAATTATGCCAATGTCAAATCTATATTCATGTATATCAAAAAGACATAACTTTTCAAGTCAGAACATTTTTCATTATATAAATATTTCTGAAAAACCTGCATACTTCTTATGTACCACCATAATAATCTGTTTTAAAAGAAATCTATTCCTAAATATCCCTAAAATACTACTAAGTGCCAAAATCACTATATCCAACCATATATATCAAAACTCTATTTTTATCACATTCTTAATTTTAAAGTCATGCTAGGTGCTTACGGGGTAGGGCGTTACACCGTCGGTAATGAATTTGTACCGACGGGACACCCATGACATCAACCGTCATATTTTCTTGTATTTTTGTAGTGTAAAGGAAAAGTGAACAAGTGTTATTTTAAAATTGGTGTTAATACTGACTTAAAGTAATGATAGAATTTTGGTTGAACGATTAGGGTTCATGGATAGTGAACAAACATGACCATGAACTTTGCCCTCAGAATCAAATGCATCTTTTGTGTTGTCAAAGGTTAGTGTCAAAAAATCATGTTGGTTATCTTCAAGAATTTAAGAATAGTGGTGTTTCTATTACTGTTGGTCTAATGTTATTAGGAAACAAATTGGAGGTTCACCGTTTGTTGACTTTACATCAAGGGATGTGTATTATACCGTATGTTTGGTTTATTCAAAAGATTTGGATGGTGGAGATACAAATGGTCTGATTCAAATATTTATGAGGAGAAAGGAAAACAAAAATGATTTTTATTAGGATTTTGAACTTGATTGCAATTCCTCATTACGTAGTTTATTTTGGAGGGATGGTCGAATGAGGAGTGACCAGGATTTATTTGGAAATAGTTTGGTAGTTTGGTGCATGATATAACTTATCGCACAAACAAATATGATATGATTTGTGGTCCTTTCGTTAGAATGGATCATCATTGTAGAAATATTATGTTTGGTTGTGGATTCTTGAGGAATGGAAAAAAAGAGTCTTTGATATGGTTATTTAATATGTTTTTTAAGTCTTTGGAAGGTAAACATACGATTACTTCGATGACTGGCCAATCTGCTATTATGGTTCTCCTATTTGCCTAGGTTTTCCCAAGACACGGCATCGTTTGTGTATTTAGCACATTGGTGAAAATTTTAAGAAGAATATTATGGGTTTAAGGTCAAAAGAAGGATTTGTTGAGCTTTTAACTTTTTGTTGAAGTATATGGGTATGGTTTCTGAATTTAAGTTTCATTAGGAGAGGTAATTTATATAACCGTTGAATTTTCACGTAAGAACATGACTTTTTTTGGTTTGTTTTTCGTTATTTTGTGATTCTATAAGTAGGGTCCTTATTTTTATAACTAAAGGTTATTTGTATAACTAGGGATCCTTATTTTTATAACTAAGGTCCATGAATGATTATGTCTTGGTCAATTGTTTTTTTTTTTATATGTAGATGCTTTTGTTGAGTTTTATTATTATTGAATTTTATGGTACTTTTTATGTGTTTTAACTCTCATATTTCTCTTAATATATTTGAGAAGTGTTTCATAATATGTTGACATGTTTCCACATTCTATAAGTAGGATCCTTATTTTTATAAGTAAGGGCTCTTATTTTTATAACTAAAGGTCCATGTCCATGCATTATTCTATCTTGGTCAAGTTTTCTTTTCTATATGAGTTTTATTATTCAATTTTATGGTACTTTTTATGTGTTTTAACTCTCATTTTTTTTTTAAGATAGTTGAGAAGTGTTACATGGTATGTTGACATATTTTCCACATTCTGTAAGTAGGTTTTTTTTTTTTTTTTAATAACTAAGGGTTCTTATTTTTATAATTAGGGGTCCGCATTTTTATAATTAAGGTTCCACACATTATCCTTTCTTGATCAAGTGTTCTTTTCTATATGTAGATCCTTTTGTTAAGTTTTATTAATGAATTTTATGGTACCTTTTATGTTTTTAGTTATGATATGTGTTCCAATATAGTTAAAAAGTGCTTCGTGATACTTTAACATATCGTCCAATTTCTGTAAATAGGGGTCCTCATTTTTATAATTAGGGATACTTATTTGTATAAATATGGGTCCATCCCTTATTATATATTTAGTGATATGTTTATTTTGTTTGTGTAGGTTGATGGGTAAGCCACAATGACAAATTATTGAATAATTTGTACAGTATGAAAAAGAAGTGGTAATCAGACTTTTAGTATGGATTTCTTTTCCAGAGTTATTTTATTCTCTCAAAGAAGTGAGGCAACTAACCATACTATTTCTACTTTGTGTGATTTTTACCGAATATTTGTTGAAATTATTTCTAAATGGTGAAGCAACGAAAACATGAAAGATTTTCGTTGCAATCAAGGACATGTTGAGATGGCTTTGAGTAATTCGAAACTATTGCAACATGGTAATGAAATATATACAATTGAAGCATACTTGTTATTTGAATAACAGTTTATGAAATTTCCAAAGTATTGCCAAGGACTTGTATTATCCAATGATGGTGACTATGTGCATGAGATTTGGTGTCCAAATATCATTGGTTTTAGGCATACAGCTTATATTGAAAATACATTAATCGTTACATTAATCATTCATGTAAAATGTACAGTGAACTTGGATTTCTTTGTTCTCAGTATTTATGTGTCTTGAATTTTCATTGTATTCAAGCTATTCCAGATAAGTATATACTAAAGAGATTGACAAAGAACATTATTTTAATCAGTAGCAGTAGCTAGATTGAAAATAGAGAGAAATTAATAAGAAGGATATTAGGGATTCAAGAGTTTGGAGAAGGAAAATGATAAGGAATTTTCGAATTTCTTATCAGCTAGTGAATTAACGCAAATACTCGGGAATATGAAGAAGAAGGATTTAAAACAATGAGGGATAAGATTGTGGCTGAAGTTGGACCTTATTATGTGAATGATTTAGTGAATGAACTGGCATATTCTAACATTAAAGATCTAATTGGAAGCCATGCCAAAGGAGAATGTGATGCAAGAAAAAAGATAATAAGAATTGATTTAGGGATGAATTTAGAGCTAAAATTTTCAATTTATAGATACCTTTTGAACCCCAAATAACAAAAATAAAGACTAATCTTCTAGACACTCAAGAACTCCTATGGAACTAAGCCAAAAGAAACGCAAGAAGGGTAGCAAGAAAAGTTTTCTTCAATGAAGAAATTAAAATCCTAGACCAACAAGGAACCTAGGACCTCAATCCAATTCATCAAAGGATCCATTTTCAAACCGAATAAAAACCCTAGAATAAAACTAGGACCCCTAAGTGAGTTTGAAGGATGAAATTAATCTGCTAGAATCCCTTGAACAAGAACTCTAGATAGATGCCACAAGGGTGAAGATGAAGAAGTCTTCAAATTTTCATATATCATAATGGTTGGGGTTTTTAGCCCCTATAAGAAGTATATATACAGAAAAAATCTGGAACCTGATAATGATTTGGGCTAGTCAGGTGAACGATAATGATTGGCCTCTTTAAAAAATTCGGTCGGTTGTTATTTATTGACGAAAAAATCCGTCACAGAAATTAATGACCAATTCTCACCGATAGACCTTGATCAGTCGGTAATTTTCATTTGCCTATAAAGAATGAAATTGTAGGGAATCTTGCGAGTGCTTCAAATCGTGAATGTTAGTTTAGTTTAGGGATGCCTACCTCTATGAATGTTGAACCTTTGAGTACATTGTAGCCTTTTATAAATTGTATTTAGAATTTATAATTTTATATATTTTTTAAGCCTTTATGGTATATTTTATGTGTTTTTTAACTGTGATATGTGTTCCAATATAGTTGAAAAGTATTTCATGATAGTTTAACATGTCGTCCAATTTCAATAAGCAAGGGCCCTCGTCTTTATAACCAGGGGTCCTCATTTATATATATACATGTATACATATATATAAATTTAAAAAGATAAAAATATAAAATTACATACCGAATTCTATCGGTTAGTAAATGGGCCTATGAATTTGAAATATTACTGACCAATTACTAACCAAATGAGAAATCGATCAGTAACTACAACAAGTTACCGACCGATTCCTGTTAGTCGGTAAAATCGATCAGTAACTACAACAAGTTACCGACTGATTCCTATTAGTCGGTAAAATCGATCAGTAAAATGACTTTTCTGGTAGTGTGGAGTTTAATTATTGAATTTTATGTTACTTTTTTATGTTTTTTAGCTATGGCATGTGTTCTAAATATGCTTGAAGAGTTTCATGATAACATGTAGTGCAATTTCTATAAAAAAAAAAAAGGGTCCGAATTTTTATAACTAGGGATCCTTATTTTTTTAACTAATGATCCATGCAATTTTTTGCGTTGTTCAAGTGTTCTTTTCTCCCTTAAAAAAAAAGTGTTCTTTTCCATATGTAGATGCTTTTTTTGAGTTTAATTATTCTATTTTATGGTACCTTTTTTTGTGTTTTAGCTGTGATATGGTTTCAATATAGTTGAGAAGTGTTTTGTGATACTTTAACTTGTTGTCCAATTTCTATAAACAGTGTTCCTCATTTTTATAACTAGGGGTCCTTATTTTTATACCTAGAGGTACTTATTTTTATAATTAAGGCTCCATGCAATTTTTGTGTTGTTCAAATTTTTTTTTTTTAATATGTAGATGCTTTTGTCGAGTTTAATCATTGAATTTTATGGTACCTTTCTTGTGTTTTTAGCTATGATATGTGTTCCAATATATTTTAAAAGTGTTTCATAATACTTTAACATATCGTCCAATTTCTGTAATTAGGAATCATTAGTTTTATAACTAGAGTTCCTTATTTTTATATCTAGGGGTACTTATTTGTATGACTAAGGGTTCATGTAATTTTTTGTGGTGTTCAAGTGTTCTTTTTATTATATAGATGCTTTTCTTGAGTTTAATTATTGAATTTTATGGCACATTTTTATGTCTTTTAGTTGTGACATGTGTTCCAATGTAGTTAGAAAGTGTTTCGTGCTACTTTAACATGTACGATTTCTGTAAGAATGGGGTCCTCATTTTTATAACTAGAGGTCCTTATGTGTATAGTTCAGGGTCCTTATTTTTATAACTAATGTTACATGCAATTTTTTGTGTTGTTCAAGTGTTCTTTTCTATATGTGGATGTCGAAATATAAGTACCAGAACAGAGAATAAACAGTTGAATAAAGAGATGAAATATAAGTACAAGCACATAGAAGAAAACTTTGTATTGCGAATAGAGAAATCTGATACAAGAACAAGATATCACTGAATTCTTTTCTTGTAGAATTCTTATGATGTAAGTTTTACATTTTCTTTTTCAGAATTGATGTCAGACATCATTAAAATGTACATATATCTTGTTGTAATGGTTTGAATTACATTGGTATTTTCCTTTGTTTCTTTTAGAATTGGATCTTAGTAGTGATCGTGTATCCTCTGTCCGTTTTACACTTCCATGTGCCTCATACAAAAAATTCGACAATCTACGTCATTTTAAATGTCTTGTCATTCCATGTCCTTCGTGTCTATTTTTTGTTTCAAGATATTAGCATAATTTTTTATTTTCCCATTTGTTTTCTGATACTCATTTAGAGCTCTTCACTGTCAATTATAAGAAAGAATTCTATTAAAATTTTGTTATAAGATCTTCATAATAATAGTTTTTTATGTATAATAACTTACGGTGAAAAGTGGGACATCATCGTATTGGTCATTTTCATTGTACCCTCTAGCAGTGCCATGTTGTCGATTATTTCTTGTAATTATTGGGCTGCATTGATGACCATGAGGTACTAGTGGTTTGATTTCTAGACAAGGAACATAGGCTCCATTTTGAATAAAACTTAAATTAGTGCAACAGTATTAATGGATAAAGGAAGAATCATAGTCTAATTATTAAAATTGCTTACAAGGTCAGCATCTTAAACATGTTAAAAAAATTTAAGCACATTTTTCATTTTTTGGTCAAGTTTTCATGAAGTTGTTTTTCTATTAGCTTTTCATCATACATAGGCAACGTTAACCTTTTTGGGAAAAAAAGTTGTTGAAAGTTTAGTTAGTGTTGTTTTTCAATTTAAAGTTAATTATGAATTGAATCCGCTTTTTGCATGTTAACATACGGCATTAAATGCTATAGAAGAAAGTTCTTATTGGTACTAAAAATGGATTATAAGAAAGACGATTAAAGTAAGGAATCTTACAAAGGCATATGGTGAGAATATGATTTTTTTTTTTGGGCTTATCATTTTTCATTTTTCATTTTTCATGATGCATGATTAAGATGATATGCCCATGCTTCAACAACATGAACTTGTACATATTGATCTGGCATCATAGGCTTTGCCACCTCTCTCATAATAATGCACATTTTATATAGGAATAAGTTGTAACTGCAAAAAAAATTAAATAAAATAAAATAAACATTATGCTTTTATAAGTAAAGGTGCATGCTATTATACCTAGGGGTCCATGTTTTTATAACTAAAGATTCTTATTTTTATACCTAAGGATCCTTATTTTATAACTAAGTGTCAATTCTTTTTTAACATGAAAGTTTTCATTCTCTACACTTATAATAGACCACGAATAAAAAAAAATGTGAACCTTAAATTCTAAAAACATGAAACATTACATATAAAAACGTGGACCATAATAGAAAACATGTGAAATTCACAAAAACACACAAGTTTTCATTGTTATACTAGGGGACCTTTAAGGATATCAAATTGCACAACTGAAGCATTAGCATTGAAAAATTTACCTCTAGAAGCATAAAACTCCTAGATTGCCTGGAAAATCGACATTTGCTCGATTTTTCGCCTTGCCTTGTGGTACTTTGTTTCAGCCATAAGGCCATCTTGTTCCAGCTTGTATTCAGTCCATAAAACTCACACTATAAATTCTTCAATCTTCTAGAGTATTCTCTCAACCCATCATGAAAGACGATCGGTGTCGGCAAAAGACTACCCCTTTGATATGAAGACTTTGAGAGAAACTGAATAGTTTCTCCCACGAAATTTTTCGCCAGCATGTGGGGTGAGAAAGAGAGAATTCTATTTGGCCCTTGAGGAGAGAAGAGGAATCAGGTTAGTTGAAAGATTCATGGGGATAAATATGATGCAAATCAAATACCCCTCTATTTTCAACTAGAGACTCCAAGTCTATCATTCCTCTAAGCCTCCAAGGAAGCTATTTCACTCCAAAATGGACAGCCACCTTAGAGTGTAATGCTCTAAGGTTTCAGCTGATTTTTTGGACTTGGGCTAAGCACCTTTGAGTCCATAAAATTCAGCCTGTCTCCCTTGGTCTGGTCCTGTTATTTCTGAGATTCCTTTAATTAAATAAATTACTTAAAACTCACTAACCACAAACCCAATGAGAGACCTATGTGCTTCTCATTTAATTAAATAGTTTCCAATTTATTAAATAAACATCTAGGGCCCTAATAATTAAATAACCCTTATTTCTTCTCAAGTCCTTATATTCTCATGTTTTGGTACTTAACCACAAAAGCTTTCAATTATTCAGAGCGACTAAAATGACAAAAATACTCTTGCTATAGAATAACAGTATTTCTCATTTTAAATATCTTCGAGTATCACTATATGGAGATATTGACCCCAAAATATTACTGTGGAAACAGGTCTTCAACTTACAACTGCAATGACTAGTATACCCCTCTACGTAACACCCATCATTGAGTATAGGTTGAGTGTACTAACTCCTTCCTCAATGATATCTACCATCCTTAAATATCTAGTCTGATAATCAATGACTCTTCAGGATGTTTCTTGCTTATCTCAGGGAGCGACCCTTAAGTAAACACCCAAAGACACTTCCCAGGGCCTTGGTTCTTACTGATTATCCCGGACAATCACAAGGGGTGATTCCCATGGAAGTTATCGCACGTGTCTATCCTGACTAACTAATTCCATCTATCTGATAGCACATCTAAGTAGAGGGAGTTTAGCTTCGCTAAACTGGCAACTCATACTCTAACCGTGGAGTACTCGTCCACGCTATAGCTGTGATGGAATAGATTTCTTTTTCTTTGTAGTACTTTCTAGAAAACCTCTATCACGGGGTCCAATTCTATATGCTCCAAGTATACTTGTATAATAGTCATGAGAAGACCACTCATTGATATAAGGTACGTACGATCGTCCATAAAAGAGATTATCATATAATGACCTTTAATTCAATGGTATGCCCAACTCCATTGACTGACCAAGAACAATATTACTTGTACTTTAAGTAACAGAAATCCGCACCTTATTATGAAGCACATCCCAACACGTAGATTGCCTACTTAAAGTATGTAGACTGTATATGTGTATAGTACATAAATACATTAAAAAAACACATAATCATAAAGATTATTTCATATTAATTCCATTAAGTATAGAGTTTTACATCAAATAGAAGTCTTTTTGGGCATAATTGCCAACATTTCTTATTTTTATATCTAGGGATACTTACTTTTATACCTAGGGGTCCTTATTTTTGTAACTAGGGGTTCAGTGAAATTTTTCTCTATGCTTTAATGGATCAAAAAATATAAGAAATAGATTGTTAACTTTGATACAAAGGGATCATCAACAGGATATCATAAGAAAGATATAAGAGAATACATACTCTTTTGAAATTTATGTTGTGGCAATTCATCAAGAAATACAAAGTCAGTTAAAAACAGTTCTTTTGAGATAGTTTAAGGTCATGCTTTTGGCTATAAGTCCGAAACAGCGACCGAAATTAGTAGGGGACTTTCTTTATTCTTTGTAATGGGCTTAGCACGATAGTGGTTTCTCGGTGAAGTCTCTGTCATCTCTAGAAGGGTACTGCATGCAAATAAAACATTGAATTATTGATTAAATTTTCAAACATTAATTTATTTTTTCCTTATTATTCTTTATTTAGAGATTTACCAGTCAATATTATCTTTTTTGTTGCTCTCTTCTTCTTCTTGCCTTTCTTGTTGTTGTTGACTCATTCTTTCCTCTCTTTGTTTTTCTGAGATTTCTTCAAAATTTACGAGATCGATTGCATCTTGTATGATGTCTCGAACCTTTTCGCTCATGTAGACATTTCTTTGTTGGATACGGGGCACCTGCAGATTTCTTTTGTGTGCTTCATCATCCAGTCGAAGATCACAACTTGGGATTTCTTTGTCTTTTTGAAATCGACTGCTTTGTGAACAGTCTTCTCAAATCTTCGATGGCATTTAAGAACTTGTCACTTCTGAAGAATTTATCTTCTTAGCTATCACTGGGCGCATTAGATGATGAAGCAATAGCGTTCTGGTTTTTTTACATCTCTTGTTCTGTTTGAAAAATAGGAAGCAGCCCAGAACTTAGCTTTTTCAATAGATCAATGATGTCTACATTCTTATATTTTAGCTCCTCATACACCTAAAAAAATGTAAAAGTAGCACTTTCCAATACTATCATCGTTGTTTTTAGACTTTTCAAAAAGTTTCTGAAGTATATAAAAAACATTAGAATGAATTAATAAACTATTACAGTAGGAATAATATGAGGGTCATTGTTTTAATAACTAAAAGTCCTTACTTTTATATCTAGGGGTCCTTATTTTTATAACTAAGGGTCCATTCTTTCATAACAAGCAAGTTTTCATTCTCTACACTTAATAGACCAAAAAATCACAAAACATATAGACCTTACAATATAAAAACTCTAACTCTTACATATTAAAACATGGACCATGAAAAGAAAACACGTGATATTAAAAAAAAACAAGCAAGTTTTTCACTATCTACCTAGGGGATTTCTTTTTTTTTTTTTTTTTCATAACTAGGGCCCTTATTTTTATAACTAAGTGTTTTCATTCCTTTATAGCAAGAATGTTTTCATTCTAGAAACTTAATGGACCAAAAATTACAAAAATATAAAAACATTAATTCTTATATATAAAAACATGGACCATGAACAGAAATCATGTGATATTCTTAAAAAACAAGAAAGTTTTCATTGTGTACTCTAGGGGTCCTTTTTTTATTACTAAGGATCCTTATTTTAATACTGAGGGTTCCTTATTTTCATAATTAATAGTCCATGTTCTTTATAAAATATTGAAACAAAAAGGAATCAGGGAAATTGTACATTTATCTTACCGTTGTCGAATTGCTGGCAATAAAGCTAGGGGAAGAGGGTTCTCTACATCTCGTATATTAGTTGAATTTTCATTTTAGCATGTTGAAGAACCATTCCTCTTCCAAAACCTCCTGCTATCAGCTCATTCTTTTTGCTTTTTTTGGTAGCAACAGTTTTCCAACAACTTATTAACGAGATTGTTCTCCTTTCTTCGAGCTTGAACTTCACTCTATCTAGTTAGAAGAGCTTCACAATGTAAAATTAAAAGAAAACATAGTGATTATGTAATACTAAATCAACTATGGATAATATATTAGGAAAAAAACTAGCCGCTAAGAAAGTAATATGTCTAGTGAAGTAGCCTCCTAGATTCCTTTGCCATGTTTGGCATTTATCTATTAACGTGTCAATGGTGTATTTGCAGCAGTTGTAGTTCTTAATATCACGGGTGTCAACTAATAATCTGATACGGTTATGGCGTATTGTCTTCTTTGAATTGAAATTGATGAAGCTAGAGATGAAGAATATAATGAACTCTCTATTGAAATAGCCACCTGCTTCAGTACTTTCAATTAAGTTCTTTTGTATGGATGGTACAGACGGTGAAAATTTTCCATATTTCTGTTTCATATCAATTATGAATGCTTTCTGTCCTTCTAATTTTGATATGTCTCAATTGAACTCTTCAAATTTCTTAGGCCTATGTGGAATTCCAAGAACCAAATTGACCTTCTATATTTACCATCTCATGCTCAAACTTTATACTTGGATTCTTTATGCTTTGCAAAATGTACTTGGCAATTGTGTCGGCAATTTGGTCATATCCAATCCTTTCTCTCTTACTACATTTTTTTGTCAACTGCCATATTTTTAACAACAGCATGTAACTCCCACAATTTCATTCTTGCTTGAAATTTTGGATCTACTTCTTTATTCGTTGTATTTTCATCTTCATTGTTTGTTTCATCATTTGTTGTGTGTTTTTGCCCTTTAGGATGAATGCTTTTAAGTTTTTTCTGCTCCTGACCCTTTTAGCTTTTCAATAATAGCATCTAGCTTCATTTTTTGTGATTGTAGTTTCTCTGTAGGGGTTAGCCTGCATTACACAACGAAAAAAATGTCAAAGTAACAAGAAAATGATGGAAACACACTATTTTGTATACTACCTTCTAATCATAGCATGTAATGTTTCATCATCAGCTAGTATATCATGAAGATTCTTTGATCATCTTTCTGCCTGAGTATTGTTTTTACTGTTGCAAGACATGCAAAATGAGTTAATGGATCATCAAAAAGATAAATAGGGAATTAAAGAACAAGATAACTAAGGGCAACAAGATAACAAATAACTTGGTCGGGATTTTTATAACAAAGTTTTAACCCAATACTTGCAAGTGCACAAGATCAACATAATATAGAAGTATCAGGGTATCGAATCACAGAGAAAGGCTCAACTACTTAAATTACTATCTTCCTAAATTAATTTTATAAAAAGAAAAATGAAATTTTATTATCTAAGAGTTATTCCTAAATTAAATTAAACTAATAAATAAAATCACTAAATTAAAAATAATAAGAGTTTAACCAAAGAAGATGATTTAGAACCTTGAATCCACCACTAACCTATATAACAATGATTTAATTTTATTTAGGAGAAAAGATTAAACCTTTATGTAGTGATCTAGGCTACAAGCTTCGATTCACTAAAGAAATATATTGTGCTTAAATGCATGACATAATCCATCTAACCATTAGCATGACTTATTCAATTCTATGACATAAATCATCTAAAATTAGCATGAACTACTCAATTCTAAAACCCACAATATACTTGCAAAAATCACATATCACTCATACTTAAGACTACAAGAATTAAGCATGAATAAAAATATAAATTAACCCAAAAAATTATTCTACAAGAATAATCACAAAGAATTAATTGCATCAAACCAAGAAACATCCCAAGATATGTAATCACATAAATAATATAATAAAACTCCCAAAATAAAATAAACCAAAGTCACATTGCTAGGGTTTCATCAAAATTTTTAAAAAGAAAATTAGTTCATGGTTAAAGGGAAAGAAGGAACCAATTTCTTAGAAAAGTGCATGGCTTTCTTCTTCACTTAGAGCTGCTTCTGTTGGCCTTATTTTTTCTGCTTCTTTTGCTTCTGTATTTTTCTGCTGCTTTTGTCGTTTACTGTGCAGTTGCTGCATCTCCTCTCTGCTTCAGCTGATTTCTGCAGTTTTAGCTGCTCTTTTCGTTCTAGCAGCTCAACAACTGCTTCTTTTCCTTTTCCAATCGCAACCCCTTCCTCTTTCCTATTTCTTCTTCTTGCTCGTTTCCTTTTTAATTGTTCTCAGCAGCCCTTCTATCCTTATTCTCTTTTTCTTCCTTTTTTTTCTTTTATTGTCGTGGGCTTATGGGCTCCAGTTGCTGAACTATCATGGGCTGCACTTCTTGATTGTGGGCTTCTTTTCCTTTATCACTAAAATAAAATAAATTAAATAATTATGTTTAACAATGCATTTTTAAAGGCTAATAATGAAAACTTAAGGTGTTTATTTAACAAAAATGGACTTTATCAATGTTTCATCATCAGCTGGTATATCATGAAGATTCTTTGATCATCTTTCTGCCTGAGTGTTGTTGCTACTGTTGCAAGACATGCAAAATGAGTTAATGGATCATCAACAAGATAAATAGGAAATTGAAGAACAAGATATAAGGGCAACAAGATAACAAATCACTGTGTACCCAAGGATCCTTATTTTCATGCAAAGGAGTCCTTAATTTTATACCTAGGAGTCATTATTTTTATAACTAAGGGTCCTTATTTTATAATAGTCAACTTTTCATCCTCTAGACTTAATGGACCACAAATTAAAAAAATATGGACCTTTAGAGTATTAAAACACTCACTCTTACATATAAAAATATGGAACATGAAGAGAATAATGTGAAATCCACAAAATACAAGCAAGATTTCATTGTTAACCTATGGGTCATTATTTTTATACCTAGGGATCCTTATTTTCATAACTAGAGGTCCTTATTTTAAAACAAACAATTTCTCATTCTGTACACTTAATTGACCATAATTTACAAAAAATATGGACCTCCAAAGTATAAAACCACTAACTTTTACGTATAAAAACATATAACAGGAAAGTAAAACATGTGAAATTCACAAAATACAAGCAAGGTTTTAATACTACCCTAGTTGTCATTTTTTTTTTATAACTGGGGGTCCTTATTTTCATACCTAGAGGTCTTTATTTCTATAATTAAGGGCCTTTATTTTATAACAAGCAAGTTTTCATTCTCTACACTCAATGTACCACAAATCACAAAAAATATAGACCTTTAAAGTGAAAAAACACTAAGTCTTACATATAAAACTATAGAACATGAACAAAAAAACATGTGAAATTCACAAAATACAAGCAAGGTTTCACTGTTACCCTCAGGGCCTTTATTTTTATACTTAGGGGTTCTTATTTTTATACTTAGGGGTCCTTATGTTGTAACAAAAAAGTTTTCATTCCCTATACTTTATGGATCACAAATCACAATAAATAAGGAAATTTGAAGTATAGAAACATTGACTCTTACATATAATAACATAGAGCATGAACAGAAAACATGTGAAATTCATAAAATACAAGCAAGGTTTCACTGTTATCCTAGAGGTCCTTATTTTTATAACTAAGGTCCTTATTTTTATAACTATTGGTCCATTCTTTTATAACAAGCAAATTTTCAATCTCTACACTTAATGCACCACAAATCACAAAAAATATGGACCTTTAAAGTATAAAAATAATGACTTTACATATAAAAAACATGGAACATGCAAAGAAATATTTGAAATTCACAAAATCAAGCAAGGTTCACAGTTACCTAAGGATCCTCATTTTTATACCTACGGGTCCTTATTTTTTTTACTTGGGGGTCCTTACTTTTATAACTAGGGGCTCATTCTTTTATAAGAAGCAAGTTTTCATTCTTTATACTTAATGTAACATAAAACACAAAAAATATGGACATTTAAGGTGTAAAAATGCTTACTCTTACGTATAAAAACATGGAATATACAAACAAAAAACACGTGAAATTCACAAAATATAAGTAAGGTTTCAATGTTACCCTAGTTGTCCTTATTTTTATAATTAGAGGTCGTTATTTTTTTTTTTAAAATGGTCCTTATGTTTATAACTAGGAGTCCATTTTTTTTTATAACAAGCAAGTTTTCATTCTCTACACTTAATAGACCATAAATCACAAAAAAAATATTAACCATTAAAGTAAAAATATAAAAAACTGACTCTTACACTACAAAAAAAAAAAAAAAAGGCTATTTACCGACGGCAAGAACCGTCAATGGGCCGTCAGTGATCCCTAAAAGGAATATGCACATTCGTGTTTCTCTTAACCTTATCCCTTTTTTAATATTTTTAACCCATTCTTGCTTTCTACACTTACATTCCTTGTCAAAATCTAAAAGGGATGTTCAAAAGACAAAAAAACAAAAACAAACAAGAAAGAAAGCATAAAACACTTTTTAGCACCAAAATTGAGACTACAATGAATTTGCATATAATAAGGTACATATATCCCTTACATGAAAAAAGTTCTTATTTTTGAAGAGGTCCTAAAATTCTTTCAAGTATCAAAGAGTTTTTAACAATTATTCAAAAAAAAAGAAAATTTTTTTAACATAAGCTTTGAGATGATTTTAGTGATGTTAAACATTACTATATTTTCTTATAGAGTGCTACCATTAATATAATGTATAAAAATATGATAAAAAATTTTCTTCTTGAGTAAAAATTTATGATAAACTTAAATAAAGTAATTAGGAGGGACAAATTAGACTTTTTTAAAAAATTAGTTTAGGTACCAATTTGAGAATATTTAAAAGCTTTTGGATACATTGGATGGGGAGCAATTTTCTTAAATGAAAAATGGTCATTTTGATACTTTAAGTTATATACATTTCATCCTTTGTTTCAACAAATTTATTTTTAACTCATATAATTCTCAAACTTTTTAAGTGTGATTTAAATGTCACAGTCAAAATCTGTAGCCAAATAAATGCATACCCAAGCATGTTTCCATTTTATGAAAGCAAAAATCACAGTTTATACAAAATGCAAATGAGGGGATAACATAAACAATTGAAAAATAAGACCTTGCCACAATACTTAAATCTAATACAAGCTATTGAAAGCTATTTAAAGTTTAAAATCCAAGTAGTAAAATTAAACCTCAACGTTGCCACCATAAAATTTCATAAAAACTGCCACAATGGATTAAGCACCATAAATTTTCATAAAAATTTCCACAATACTTAAATATAATACACAGACACACAAACACATTAACAAAGAGAAAAAGAAAAAAATACTCACTTTTCAAGGATGGAGTGGTTTCTTTCCGGCTACCGGGAAGTTCCAACTTTTTCCAGTGAGCTTCCAGTGACAGAGTGAAGAAGGAGAGAAAGATTAAAAAGAGAAAGCCAAAAGGAAACAAAGAGAGAGAGAGAGAGAGAGAGAGAGAGAGAGAGAGAGAGAGAGAGAGCTCCACGTTGCTCTTACATGCGGTGTGCTAGCGTCGCAGAGTTGTCCCCTACCAGAAAATTACATTTTACTGACTGAAATTACCGACTGACCTTCTTCTATCGGTAATTATGACTAATTTCCGACCGAAAGAAATTTGGTTGCTAATTTTCTAAAAGTTACTGATCGATTTCAACATCAGTCGATAATTATCGACAGACTAAAATCGATAGATAAATTTGGTCGATAATTGTATATTTTTTATATATTTTTAAATTTAATATATATATTTATATATTTATATTTTTATATATATTTGTATATATATATATAATATTGCACAAGATGCACAATAACTTCAATAGAGCAAGTGCTTAGAATTAAGACTTTCAACTTGGAGGTCATAGTTTCAAACCTCTTCCAAGGCAACAAAATTTCAACATTTAAATTAAAGGGGGCTGCGAGTTAGGTTGGGTTCTTGATTTTGGTTAGGTTGGCACTACGAATCGGGTCGGCTTGGTTGCTCTTGACTCGAGCCTCTCTTTTTTTCATTTGTTTTTATTTTTAAAAAATAAATTACCGACCGAATGGCCAGTCAGTAATTTGGATTTTTTCTATAGTGGTCTCGTTCGCGGACGGGGTTGGTAGCGTCGGATGGGGTCGAGGGTTTTGAGGAGATTCGGAAGAGAGTTTTGGAGGGAAGGTCAATTGATTGGGATGATATATTGATTCTATTTTTTTTATATCACTACTCCTTTGTTACTAACAAAACAACGACGGTTAATTTGCAGGTAACTTTTATGGGAACTTACTAACGGCAACGCATCGCTATAACTGTCGGTTCATTAAAAATGTTGCCGATAGCTTGTACCCCGTCCCAAAAGTCATTGATGATGTTTGTTACTGGCAGTTGTTTTCGTCGGTACCTTTTGCCAATTTATGGAGCACTTCTATTTTTTGGCTGAAATTATGAAAAGTCTTACAACATCGATTTTGACGTGGTAAAATCTCATCTTTTGTAGTGTTATATATAAAAACATGGAACATGAATAGAAAATATGTGATCACAAAATAGAAGTAAGGTTTCACTGTTACTGTAGGGGTCCTTATTTTTTATAACTATAGGTCCATTCTTTTATGGCAAGCACATTTTTATTCTCTACATTTAATGGACCACAATCACGAAAAATATGGACCTTTAAAGTATGAAAGCACTGACTCTTACATTACAAATAAGGACCTCTTAGAGGTCCTTATTTTTATACCCAGGGGTCTTTATGTTTATAACTAGGGGTCCGTTCTTTTATAAAAAACATATTTCTATTCTATATACTTAATGGACCAAAAATCACAAAAAGTATGAACCTTAAAACTATTGAAAAAAAAACTTACTCTTACACATAAAAACATGAAACATGAACAAAAAATATGTGAAATTCAAAAAATATAAGAAATGTTTCACTGTTACGCTAGGGGTCCTTATTTTTATTCCTATAGGTCCTTGTTTTTGTACCTAGGGCTCTTATTTTTATAAGTAGGAGTCCATTCTTTTATAACAAGCAAATTTTCATTCTCTACACTTAATAGACCACAAATCAAAAGAAAATATGAACATTAAAAGTATAAAGCACTAACTCTTACGATAAAACCTTGGCATATAAAAAAAAACACGTGAAATTCACAAAATATAAGCAAGGTTCCAATGTTACGCTAGTGGTCCTTATTTTTTATAATTAGAGGTCCTTATTTTTATACCTAGAGGTCCTTATGTTTATAATTAAGGGTCTATTATTTTATAACAAGCAAGTTTTTATTCATTACACTTAATGACCACAAATCACAAAAAATATGGATCTTTAAAGTATAGAAACATTGACTCTTATATTTAAAAACATGGAACATGAACAGAAAATATGTGAAATTCACAAAATACAAGCAAGGTTTTACGATTACCCAAGAGGTCTTCATTTTAATAGCTAGGTTCTTATTGTGTAACTAATGGTACATTCTTTCATAACAAGTAACTTTTCATTCTCTACACTTAATAGACCACAAATCACAAGAAATATAGACATTTAAAATATACAAATACGGAATGTTACATATAAAAACATGGGATATGAACAGAAAATGTATGAAATTCACAAAATATAAGAAAGGTTTCACTGTCATCCTAGGGTCCTTATTTTTATACCTTGGTCCTTATTTTTATAACTAGGGGTCCATGCTTTAAACAAAAAAAAAAAAGCATACAAAATACACAAAACAAGTACCCTAACCAGAAACTCACAAAGCTTACTTTCGCTCTGTACACTTAATGAACCATAAAGCATAATCTGCTTAACCTTACATATTATATAGAAAACTATGAAAATAACCATAAAACTTTAATTTCGAACACAAAATATGGAACGAAACTATGGAAAATGATTTGAAGCAAACATAAATGAAGAAAATTACAATTTTGAAGTTTTTTCAAGGAAAATCGTTCCTTTTTTACTTATTTTCAATTTTTTCGTTGCTATTGGTGATGTTACTCTTCGATGGAGACTATTTCTTATAAATAAAAAATAGAAAAAAAAGGTCGAGTAATTGATCAAAGAAGAGAAGAAAACGAAAGAAAAATCAAAGAAACAACTATTGATTGAAGAAGAAAATGGAAGGAAATAGAAGGTTTTGGGGAAGGATTGTGCAGGAAATCGAAGGTTTTTTTGGCAGGGAACGGTTTTTCGAGCCTGGCACGTGGCTTCACTCTTCTATGGGTGAGATCGATTTTATCTTTTGCCCTATTTCTGAAATTAAAAGAAACTACGTAGTTTTGGTATAGGGCGTACCTTACTTTGTATAACCAGGTGCATGATATGGGGACTCCCAAGCGTGCATAGACACATCAGGTTCAGCCGTAAAATATAGTGTTAAGAGATACTTTCAAATGCCCGAAACTCATTTATGTACATAATTAAAGAAAAATAAAGTTTATATCTAATGCATAATAGTTATGTAATGTAATGCAACAAGTATATACTCATAGCTAATTTCCCTTTATTTGAAACTAATTAATGAAATTATGTTAAATTTAAATATTAGATTGATCATGTTTTACAATGATTATTTACACAAATTTTTAATTATTAAATTGAAAAATATCAATTCAACAACTAAAAATCTATTTAGTATGATTTTTTTTTTAAAGAAAACTCTACCATCACATAATCAGAGCAGGATTAAATGAAGGTTTTGTGGAAGAAGAAGACCCCATAAATTGATGAGAAATGACACAAGTGGTTGTGATATCCAACGTCACATCCCTAGTAGGAGTGTAAACGGGTTCAGACCCTGTGGGTACTCCCAGACCCAGACCCTTATAGTGAAACATAGGCCCAAACCCAAACTCATACCCTCCGGGTATAAAATTTATGGACCTAGACCTAACCTTCCAGGGTCTAGGGTAGGGCATGGGTATGTCCGTACCCGTATGATATTTTTCTATTTTTTTCCCTATTAAGCAAAAATATATATAAAAAAATTTTGAAAAAATCTAACCTTCAAAAATCATGCCTCTGTTATTTGCCTTTGAAACAAACAACCAATAGTATAAAATTTTAAATGAGAGAAACAAATCCACAAGAAACATCTAATGGAGAAAATAGTAGTACTAATGTCTCGAAGAAGAAGAAATCTTGAAGAAAATTTCTCATCTCTAAACTATGAGGCCCTAAGAAATCTTGAAGAAAATTTCTCTTCTCTAAACTATAGAGAAAGTTTCTCTTCTCTTCTCTAAACTAAGAAAATAAACCACTCAATATAATAAATGTAAAAATTACGTACTAATAAAAAATATTAAAATAATATAATATATAAATATATATTATTATTTTATTATAACGGGAATGCGGATATGCGGGTCTGGGTATCATCCTACCCTATCCAAACCTATTTAATAAAATCTATAAGGGTACGGGTACGGGTCCACGGGTATAAAATTTTAACCTTACCTGCTATAACGGGTATAGACCCAGGCGGATACGGATAAGACCCGCCTCGTTTACAGCTCTAATTCCTACCAACCATCTTTGTTCCTTCTCTTCTATGTGTTATGTGGTTTTTTTTTTTCTTTTGTCTTTTTTGTCTTTTACTTTCTCTTCTTCTCTTTGACCCTTTGGGTTATCTTTGTACTTGTCTCTTATTTACCCATATATGGCCTATGTTCTCTTCAACTTCTTTTTTATGTCTTGCTTAACCTAACTATTTGGAAAGCAATGGCCAAAGATGATTAATAATGCATTCTTCTTTTTCTAAAATATATTAACCCAAAGAGACCATGTTTAATAATTTATTTTTCAATTAATCCCAACAATTAGAAATATTAAAGCTCTCCTTATTAGGTCAAATAACATTAATTGTATTAATTGTAACATATTTGAACGAATGGCATGATTATATAGATAATAAAATATACACGAACCAAATAATATGAAACATTCTTAATATAGTAATTTATTAATAAAATTTATCAAATAAAAAATAAACTATAAAGGAAAAGATAAACTCATGAGAAAAGTCTATTATAAAAGAAAATGTTACACAAGACATTATAAAAAATGTTACAATCAATCCTTAATAAAATAAACAAACGAACATGTGATTAGCCTTTGATTAGGGACAATCCCACTAGTATGGGAATTTGTAGTTAGTTTGTCTGACACTAGCCTCATAGTGCAAAATAGATGTCAGGATAAAGTTATTCTCCAGATTCCTCCTAATCAGGCGTGGCCAGAGGACAGATAGGTCTGGAAGTTTACTCCAAATGAAATTTATACTATGAAATCATGATATAAGGTTGCCATACATGGAGTTTATGCGGAGGTCCACTTTTGCTCAAAGCTCTTCAAGTAGGGAGCTCAGAATCTAAGATGTGGAACATGATACACAATCTACCTATTCAATCAAAAAATTGGATATTCATCTGGAGACCTACTTTTGATAAATCATCCTAACAATGAAGAATCTTAATTATAAAATGGGAGCTTTATAAGTGAATTCTTTATATCCACTGTGACTATCCTGTGGAGGATGACAGCCCTTTTCTATTGTAGATTTTTCAAGATTTTATGGCAACATGTTCCAAAAGGCAACAAATGTGTACAGCTATGGGCTTTAAGCTTCAAAGATCTTGTTTATGCTATTATGTCTATAAAGAAGAGACATTTATCTTAACTACTGCGGTCTATCTCATCTGGTTACAGACTCAAGCATGAAAGTATCCATTCAAATGAATCCTCAATCGCGTTGTAAGCTTTAAATATGACTGAGGAATTCTTAAGCTGACTAGGAATGTTATCTTTGCCTGTCCCCCATATTTCCACAAGGGCCTATGCATAATAATGTTCGCAGAAAAACACAACAAGCACAACCTATCCAAGATTACCAAGCTAAACAATAATTGCCACAGACCAATTACCTTGACAAATTCTCCCTAGCTTGTAAGAATATAATAGAAACCCAAAATAATAAACACAAAGGGTAGTAAATAGCAAGAAAATAAAGCAATACAAGCAACAAGAAAACACCAACAATTTTTACGTGGAAAACCTCTCCGAGGTGAAGAGGAAAAATCACGGGACCCTTGAGTCCACCACCAAAGCCTCCACTATAAACGAATTAGTGAATAGAAGAGAGTCTCAATCATAATACACTGAAAACATAGCCCAAGGAAGCAACAAACTTCATCAAAATACAAAGAGAAGATAAGAAGGGATAGAAATCACCCAAAACAGAGCCTTCTGTTCGAGAACAATAGCTTCCAATCCAACCATTAAAAACTGGTCTTCACTGTTCAGATGGAATAAGTGCCTCTCCTTTACCACTAGTCAAAATTTCAGCTCAAATAGACACGAAATGACCACCCGATCGTCCACATGAACATGACTGCTCTGCTAGAAGAAAACCAGAAAAATTCTGCACGCTTTCTCTCTCTTTGTTGCACTCTCTTTTTTTTCTCATACATGCAAATGGCTGAAAAATGAGGGTTTTATAATCCCTAATGGGCTGTAAATGGGTTTCAAGAATTAGGTTTTTAATGACACATAGGAGGGAGTCCAACCCAACAAATCTCCCCCTCCTAACTATATGAAAGAACTAATCACCTTGCCATTCCCGCAAGAGAACAACAAACTTCAAACTTCCACATTAGCAACGCCTTAGTCAACATGTCTGCTCCATTACCATCTGTATGAATCCTCTCAAGATCTACCAACTTATCATTCAAAACATCATATATCCAATGATACCTCACATCAATATGTTTAGCTTAGAATGAAAGGTTGGATTCTTACCAAGATGGAAACCACTTTGGCTATCACAATGCAGAACATACTTTCCTTGAGAATATCCAAGTTCATTTAGAAACTTTCTCATCCAAAGTAACTCTTTGCAAGCCTCTGTAGCTGCAACGAACTCAACCTCAGTAATAGACAATGCAACACATTTCTGGAACCAAGATTGCCATGACACAACTCCCTTTGCAAAGGTAATCAAGTAGCCCGAAGTAGACTTTCTAGAAATAACATTGCTAGCCATATCTGAATCAGTGTAGCCCTCAAGTAGACACTTGTCTTGCTAAAACACAATCTCAGACTAGAAGTGCCAGAAACACATCTCAAAATCCACTTTATAGCTTCCCAATGTTCTCTCCCTGGATTTGAAAGAAAACGGCTGATAACACCAACTACATGAGCTAAATCTGGCCTCGTACACACCATAGCATACATCAAACTACCAACTGCTGAAGCATAAGGAAATTTTTGCATGTCTCTCTTCTCTTCTTCAGTGGAGGGACATTATTTGACACTTAACTTGAAATGACTAGCAAGAGGAGTACTCACAGCCTTGGACTTATCCATTATGAACCTTTGGAGTATCTTATGAATATAGCTCTCTTGAGATGACACAAAGCTTCCTTGCCTTTCGGTTACGAGAGATTCTTACTCCAAGAATCTGCTTTGTCGATCCCAAGTCTTTCATAGCAAAACACTTATTCAACTCTTATTTCAACCTGTTAATCCTGTTAATATTCTTACCAACAATAGGCATGTCATCAACATAAAGCAATATAATGATAAAATCATCATCAAAAAACTTTTACACAAATACACAATGATCAGAAGTAGTCTTCCTGTAGTCTTGCTTGCTCATAACAAACTCAAAATTCTTATACTATTGCCTCGGTTCTTGTTTCAAACCATACAAACTTTTCTTCAATCTGCAAACAAAATCTCCTTCTCCTTTTACTTGAAATCCGTTAGGCTGTTCCACATAGATTTCTTCTTGAAGATCACCATGAACAAAAGTTGTCTTAACATCCAACCGTTCAATCTATAGATCAAGATTAGTAGCTAAACCAAGCAAAACTCTAATTTATGACATCTTCACCACAGGAGAAACTATCTCTAAGAAGTCCACACATTTCCTCTGACTAAAATCCTTGACAGCCAATCTAGTTTTGTATCGTGGGTGTGAAGAATGCTCTTCATGCTTTAATCTGTAAACCCATCTATTCTTCAAAGCTCTCTTACCTTTTAGTAGTTTCACAAAATCAAAGATATGATTTTCAGATAAAAAATTCATTATTTTTGCTTACTTCCACTAGCCTCTTCATAACACTCTGGTTCTCCCCCATCAATCAAGAGCACAAACTCATTAGGAGAATACCTAGTATAAAACTATCTAACTCCAATAAACCTTCTAAGTGGAGCTTCATCTGGTTCTTCAAGCAAATCAATAATTGTTGGGGCTGCATATCAGCATCATCATCTTCTGGAATGCCTAAATCATCCATATCATGTTCATCAGTTTAAGGATCACCTTTTGTCTGTATGCCACTTTCAACTGTATCAGATACACTGTGTGTGGGATCCTGATCCAAATCAACAAAATCATCAAGACTCTCTAACCTTGCTTCCTGAACCTTTCCAAAGTTATCAACTATTTGGTCTTCAAAGAATACCACATCTTTGTTTCTGATAAGCTTCTTCTCAACTAGATCATACAACCTGTATCCAAACTCATCTTAGCCATATTCGAGAAAGATACATTGTCTTGTCTCTAAATCTAACTTAGACCTTTCATCTTTTAGAACATGAACATAGGCCTCGTAACCAAAGACTCGTAGATGATCATAAGAAGTTTCTTACCTAACCAAACATTATGTGGAACATCTCCATCTAAAGCAGTAGCAGCAGATAAATTGATGACATGAACAACTATATTCAGAGCTTCACCCCAAAAAGACTTAGGTAACTTAGCCACTGAAAGCAAACACTAAACTCTCTCAACAATAGTTATGTTCATCATTTCTTCCAAACCATTTAACTGAGGAGTCTTCTGATGCCTAATACCTTGCAGCTTGCAATAGTGATCAAGCAGCCAATAATACTCACCGCCATTATTAGTCCAGATGCACTTAATACTATTCCCAATTATTCTTTCAACAGAAGCCTGAAACTGCTCGAACTTTTCAAAGACTTGATATTTACTTAGTCTTGAAGGGATAAACCCACAACTTCCTTGAATGATCATAATAAAGGTAACGAAATAAGATGCACCACCAAGTGATTGTACCTTCAAGGGACCACAAACATCAGAATAAATCAATTGTAACAACTTTGACTTTCTTGAAGGAGGGTTAGTCTTGAAAGAAACCTTGTTCTGCTTCCCTTCTACACAATGAGCACACTTTTCTAGCTTTTGAGTACTTACTCCAAAAATTGCATTTCTTTTAATCAAACAGTGAAATCCTTTTCACTAATGTGACTCAATCTCTTGTGCCATAAATTAGTTAATTGCTTACAATCCACCACAATTAGTTAATTGCTTACAGTTTGGAATACTTCTTTCCATGAGCCACAATAAAAGAACCCTTGGAGAGCTTCCACTTTCCTCTCTCAAAGCTGTTACGGAAGCCATCATCATCAAGTCTACCAAATCAAATTCAGTCTGATATCCGGAGCATGCCTGACATCCCGAAGCAATAACAGACTGCCATTATTAGTCCTCAAGCAGATATTACCAATGGCAATTACTGTAGAAAAACCATCATTGCCTATTCACAATATTCCATAGTTACCAGGTGTATAGGAAGAAAGAACTCTTTCTTCGCTATAACATGAATTGCAGCACTAGAGTCTACTACCCAATCAGTGTCCTGAGAAGTGTAACTAATCACACCCTCATCATACACAATAAGAAGATCTTCTGAAATAGTAGTAGCAACAGGATTACCGCCACCATCTTCCTTTGTTTTAGAATTACCACCTTTCTTTTCTCTCTTCCACTTGAAACAATTTCTTTTAATATGCCCCTTTTTGCTATAGTAATGACTGTTAGTATATGCCCTAAGACCAATTGACTCACATTTATGATTTATGAAGCATGTATTTTTTTTTTAATTGTATTTTATGCTCTTGGTCATCAAGTATGTGACTTGATAGTAAAACCCTTATAGCTAATAAAATACTATTTTTATTTGTCCCTAGTTTATTACATCTTGTAAACTAGTGTGAAGTTGATTGATGGTCAAGTTTTACTGATCATGAATATGAGATATAAAATCAATTCATAAATACATATTGAGAATATTGTATTAGACATGACCCAAAGTGAAGAAGAAATATTACATGAGTTTAAGTTATAAGTATTTCTTCTCAGTTTTATATTTGGTGTCCTTTGACCTAATGTTTCTAATGTTTCTTGCATGGGGAGAAAATATGTTCTGACATAGTCAAACATCACTTTTAATTAGGTGATCATTATGACTATTGGTTGGCTTATTTTCTTGTCATGGCTTGAATATTGGAGATAGTGAAAGGGATTTGTCCCTCTCTTTTTAGAGAGAGATATCCATGGGCCCCTTGATAAGGAAGACGGGAAAATATGCATGGCCATGCTCAAATAAGTATTAATAAACTTTTATTAATATTATTTGTTGGGACAGTCTGCCTGGTGATCAAGTAAATGGTTAATTAAGTTTTATAAGAATGACTTGGTCCATGCCTTATACTTAATTAGGATATCGTGTGATAAAAGGACTAAATATTAAATCTGATGCTAGGTTATTATTACATTTACTTAACTTGGGTAAGCATAATGTCTTGCTAGAGGCCGCTTATGTTTTGTGAATAAATATCTAGGACATTTTCATTCACTGCCAACGTTAAGTGAACCTACAGGGTCACACACATAGACGATCTTGTGAGCATAATGTCCATGTTCAATGAATCTAGATTGTGTCCAAATTCGTTGAACGTATACAAAACAAAAGGGGAATCAGATTCCATATTGTATTTTCTGGTAACTTAATAAGTAATTAATTTTATTTAATCGAATAAATGAAATTTATTACTTAATATTACTCATCCAACCGTTGGATGATTATAGGAATAGACGGACGAGATTAAACTGTCATTAGATGACAGTTAGGGTTTTGTTATTGACAGCTATAAAAGGTTATGTTAACCTTTTCTTGGTGGCCATCCTTTATCTGATTAAAGAAAACAAAACCCTAAACCCTAGAACGGCGATATAGTATCTAGCCTCCTCTCTCCGAAATACGACCGACTACCAGATAGTCAGGATCAGTTCTGAACAGTTTTCAGAACACAGAAGGGGCTAACATCCTGATCGCTTGCAGAGGAGTTCGTCGCGGGGATACCAGTAGAGGGCGAAGCGTACAAAGCAGTGCCTCCACAACGAACAATCAAAACATTGAGGTAATTTTCATCCAATCGGTTTTTCTAGTATGTGCAGATCCTGTTGGTGGATTTCCGTAAGTTTTATTTTATTTTGTTTTTTGCCTACGGAATCCAAAAGTGACATTCAACATCCTTTATCTAGACCTAGACTTGCTTCTACTTCTATCTCTGCTCTTTTGACTTTTCTCTTTAGTTCCCCCCTTATTTTCAGTAACCAGTACCTCAGAATGTAGAGACAAGGCACTTTTCCTTCTAAACTCTTCATTGAGGACACCTGCTTTAGCATATTCCAAACACATTACACCAGGAGGAGCAGTATTGGTGTAATAAACACGGAAAGTTTCCTATGACTCAAGTAAAGTGCTGAGCAACCACAACCCCAAAATTTCATCTTCAAATTTAACTCCCACATTTGAAAGTTGATCAACAACTTGAAATTCATTCACATAGTTCATATCTCGATTCTATTATTCTCTTCAATCAAAATAGCTTGTTATTATCGGTTTACGAAGCATACATATTTCCAAGCTTATCCCACAAGACTTTAGCATTAGTGTCATTTGCAATATGATTTCGAACATTCTCCTCAACCCAAGATCTAATATATGCACAAACTTGTTTATGTTCAAATCTCATTCTTTATCAGATTTAGACTCAGGTTTTTCAGATTCAAACACAAGCAAATAAAAACTCTTCATAAATAATAACTCTTGCATTATTCCATTCCAATTATAATAATTTGAACCATTCAGATATACCATCCGAGCATTATTCGATTCCATAATTCAAACAAGCAGATAAGCACAAACAACCATGGTAACCACAGCTCTGATACCACTCTGTTGGGAGATAAATACAACAAGCACAACCTGTCTAATATTACCAAGAAAAACAACAACTGCCACAACCAATAACCTTGACAAATTCTCCGTAACTTGTAAGAATATAATAGGAATCCGAAATAATAAACACTAAGGACAGTAAATAGCAAGAAAATAAAGTAACACAAACAACAAGAGAACACTAATAATTTTTACGTGGAAAACCTCTCCAATGCGAAGAGAAAAAACCACGGGACCCTTGAGTCCACCACCAAAACCTCTACTAATAACTAATTAGTGAATACAAGAGAGCCTCAATTAGAATACACTGAAAACACAGCCCAATGAAGCAACAAACTTCATCAAAATACAAAGAGAACAGAAGAAGGGATAGAAATCACCCAAAACAGAGCCTTTTGTCCTATAGCAATAGCTTCCAATCTGACCATTAAAAAAACTTATTTCCACCATTCAGGTTGAAGAAATGCCTCTCTCTACCACTAGTCAAAATTTCAGCTCCATTGGAGAAGAAATGACTACCCAATCGTCCACATGAGATGACTGCTTGGCTTGAAGAAAACCAAAAAAATTCTGCACACTTATCTCTCTATTTTTCTCTCTCTTGGCTGCACTCTCTCTTTTTTCTCATACATGCAAATGGATGAAAAAAAAAAAAGGGGTTTATAATCCCTAATGGGCCATAAATGGGTTTCAAGAATTGGGCTTTTAATAATAAATAAAAGGGAACCCAACCCAACAAATAGTTGGTTACCATTGGCATATGGAGTACTACAGGTCAACATCGATGTTGATCGATCTTTATCGGTCCATAATCAGTTGGTAAATCATCTAAGTATTTCCCTTTTGGCAAAGTATATCCCTCGTAATGGAAACTATACAGTGAAGTGTTGCATGGTATAATTGAGGGGCTATACTGTAGCTTGGATTTTTCCAAAAAGCAGCTTCTTAAGAGTGATTCTCTTCTTGTTGTTAGGAGTATGCTTGGCCGATTCGATGACTTTTGTGAGATTGAAGTGTTGGCTTCTGGTTTTATGGCCAAGATAGATAAAGAATTCACTAACTTTTTTCTCATGTAAAAAGTGGAAAAAATATTTCTATCCGCCTCTTAAGTAAGATTACTTTTAATTTCGATGTTTCTTTATAATGGTCTAGAAATAATAAACATTCCTATGATGTTACATATATTATTTGATCTTAATAATATATATATATTTCTTTTTTGCAATATAAAAAAAAAGTAGGATACTCGATTTTAGGACTGCAAATAGCGGACCCCTACCCTAAGACTTTGCAAATAGTTTTTTTTTAAATGTTTTTTTAGATTAACCATATAAAAAACAAAATAATTCATTTAGGTAATTTTCACCCCAAAAAAATTCATTTTAGGTAATAAATTTTTCTTATTTCTTTACAACAGGAGGACTGGGAGTAGACTGTGGAGGGGTTCATGCACGACGCCACACTTAAGCAATCAGCACAAGGTATGGATGTGGGGGGAGAGAGAGAGAGAGAGAGAGAGAGAGAGAGAGAGAGAGAGCAGCAAAAACGACGCCGCAAAGAACCAGATAAGCTGATCTGATTAGGTGCGGTGCGGCCGTGACAGCATGTGAGGACATACTACACGTGAGCACATTTCACATGGGACCCAATACGTGAAAAGAAACTTAATATGCCTTCGGGCCTTTTTTTACTTTTTAACTCCCGAAGACAAAAAACCATTGCACGCATCCAACTCTATTGTTATAGTTTTGTTTTTGAGAAATTAGTTTTATTTTATTTTATATATATAAAATATTTTAAAACCATCATATTAAATCTTTTTACTAATTAACAATAAAATTTAGTATATATAATAACACGTGTTATTCATTTAATTAAATTTTGAATTTTATTACGAAAAATGATTTGACATTTAGAGTGATAAAAAATCATTTATAAATACACAATTTATTAAATAAAATATAAAATAAAAATGATTAATGATTATTTATAACCAAATTTTCCTTGCCTTTTTATGAGTTTATTGTTGCAAGTGTTTGTGTGCTTCCCTTTTGTGTTCATCATCACTCC
The DNA here is from genome assembly GCA_028651295.1 of Catharanthus roseus. NCBI lineage: Eukaryota > Viridiplantae > Streptophyta > Magnoliopsida > Gentianales > Apocynaceae > Catharanthus > Catharanthus roseus. The sequence goes on along the minus strand of JAPQWS010000168.1, from coordinate 12,959,727 downwards.
CAGCTAGAATTACCCATAGTTTCACATGTGTGTTCATGTGTTAGTCTACGTGGGAAAAGGGTTTTAAATTGTTCGAAGACAATAATTGTGGTTTGATGAGATGATTTAAAAGTAAATTAACATGGCTGATCTTTTACCATAACAATAATTTGTACCAACTTCATGATGTCTTAATATAACTATTTGTTGGTGGATGAAGAAATTAACATGTTAATATATTGTATCTTAAATTTTAATCTAGCTAGCTAGGAACGAGTGAACAGTTCTTTAATTTATTATAGAGATATTAGCGGTTTATATTCATAAATTATTTTTAATAAATTATTAAATTTGAGGAGTTTAAAATAATTTACAATTATAAAGAAAAAATAGTAATTAAAGTTTGTGACTGAAAAGAGAAAAGTAAAATAATTTATAGTTAGAAAGAGTTAAAATAAAAGTTATGACTATAAAAAGAAAATATGAAAAGAAAAGTAAAAATATTTTATAATTATAAATAGTTAATATTTTAGGATGATAAAACTTAGTTTGACTTTTGTATGAATTTAATCATTTTTTAGATACATACCTAAAAGATCTTAATCGTTTACAAAATTTATATTTAGCTTAATATAGAAGTGTAAACGAATGAAATGATGGCATATTTAGGATTAGGTTGTGAATTGGGTGGGTTTTACTTGTATTTGAGCGGGTTTATACTTGTTTATAGCATGTAAGGTTTAAAATTTATACTCGCATACCTGGTCTTTTACCTGTACTCATATAGCTTCTATTAAATGAGTCTGAACAAGGTATGATGATACTTAAACTCGTATACTCGTTATAATAAAATAATATAATATATATTTTTTATATTTTTTTTATTAATACATAATTTATTACCTTTACCCTATTCTTTCTCTCACAGTCTCACTCTTCTCATTTAGTCATCTGATTTTTTTTGCTCGCTGCTCTCCCTCTCTCCAAAGCCAAAACTTGAACTCCAAACCCTCGTCCCTTTACTCCACTCTTTCATATCGCTACTGACGCGAAGGCCGAAGCTCTGCTTTGGTCCACCATCCTCAACTTTAGTTGGAATTAAGAATTGATTTGGAGCCCCTTTTTTGCCGATGCATAGCTATTGCAGCTAATGCAGCTCATGTAGCTATTGCAGCTAAGAGAGCTAAGGGAAGGAAGGAAAAAAAGAGATTAAGAGAATCAGCTTTCGAGAACGTAGATTCCATAGGATGGAATCCTAGTATAGAAAGCCTTCTATTCATTTCTCACGGCCCCTCACGCGTATTACTAAAAAATGATTGTGGGGGTACTTAAGAGAATGTCCTTCTGGGGCAGGGGTAGAGCTAACGCTATTTCCTTTCAGCAAGGAAATAGAGTAAGGTCGGTACCGGGCCAAAAAATGCGACCGACTATCGAGTGCCGACACTGCTCTGTTTTTTAGTTTTCTGACACCGACGCTGCTCTGTTCTACCGTCTTCCGATCCGACAGGTAAATTATTCTTCAGTCTTCCCAATTCATTCTTCTCTCTTCGTCCCCCACCTCTTACCTCTATTGTGCTATGTATAAAGATTAAAGAGGGAACTGAATCAACTGATGTGAGATGTCCACTGTTTAGATTTTTATGAGAGCTTTGCATTTTTCTCAGATGTCTACTTCTCGTTTTTTTTATCTTTTTCTTGGATTGATTGATTTATTCAAGCAATATTTATCTGTGGGGATTGATTCATTTCTCTCTATATTTACCTGATGTGGTTTTTTTCCTAAACAAATAGGGTTTTCTTTTTCTTTAATCTTAAATAGCTTGAGTGCTTAAGCAAACATGAGTAGGAGATGATTTTCTGAAAAATGGAAATAGAAATGTTGATGATTTTTTTGAATTCTTTTGATGGCAGGCAGTAGGGAGTCCGTCAGGGATCCCTATAAAAATTGTACTCATCTCTCTATTATATTACTTTGAATTAATTAATTACTCTAGTAAATAATTAGTTGTGAATCATGATGAATTGAAAGCTAAAAAGAAATATGTAAAATGTCATAAAAGTACGAGTATATCTGAACTCTATTCGAGACCCAGGAAGATTAGATTTGGGTTCATACATTTTGTATCTAAAATGTCTGAATCTGAATTTGAATCTATATTTTACTATAAGAATTTGGGTTCGGTACAAAAAGTACCATACCGTTTAGATCCATTTACACGTCTATTAAGGATCAAAGTTAAGATGTGTGATTAATTCAATTTAGATAATCAATATATGTGTAAGCCAAAACTTATTGGTGATGATGAATTGATCTAGTACAAAGTATCACGAGTACACTAGCTTTCCATCATAAACTGCTTTTAGTTTATATATGATTGACTTTTATATGGATATTTTATCGCTATGATTTGCTGGGATTTTTTTGAAATAACATTTACTGACCAAGCAAATGATTTACAAAAATAATGATCTCATTATTGTCTATTCTAGTAACACCATAAAGCCATCGTTAACCATCGGTCACTAAGTCGTATTTTCAAATATATATATATATATATATGCGGTAATCGGAACATGATTGGATAATACGTCACTATTAGTAAATAAAATAACTAATTAAATTTCACACATTATATGTAGTAATCGGAACATGATTGGATAATACGTCACTATTAGTAAATAAAATAACTAATTAAATTTCACACATTATATATATAATAGGAATACTCTCATTAAAGTGCATAAGGTTACTCGATATTATAATTAAGATTGTGAATAGTACATATACACACCAAGATGTGTATGTATGTGTACATATATATATATATATATATATATATTAAGAATACACACGTCAAGGTACAGAGGGTTGCCACATCAAGTGTGTATATGCGTGTGTATATATATGTACATACACATACATACCTTAATGTGTATGTATGCTAATCTCAATCTTAACTATAATATCGGACAACCCTCTGCACCTTAGTGAGAATATTCTTAATATGTATATATATACATAGACACACATATATACATATATATACATGTGTGTATATATATCTACATATATATACATACATATATATACATAATGTATACATAATATATATGTAAATATATATAAATATATATACATATAAACATATATATAAATATATATTTGTTAGTATACATTATTTGTCTCGGAGACCAGTGGGACTAATTAATAATTAAATATTGTTGGCGCTTGTGTATTTTAAGTTGCACTATAAGTCTAGAGGTACACGTGTTCGTTAATACTAAATGGTTTTAGGATAATTGGTAGAATATGAGGTTTGAGCAGTGATATTAGAGTTAAGGTTACGGATTCGATTTCTAGTAAAAGCAATTAAAGGGAAAGATTATTGGTATTTATCCATTGTTCTGAGATTAGTATATATATATATATATAAAAGTGCCCACAAAAACCACACATGTAATGATGTCCATTTTAAGAGAATTTAGGGGTCGATAAAGATAACTCGCAAATCTATAAGGATAGTGCGAAAAAATTCATTTTTTCTGTCAAAATGAATTTCTCTAACCCAATGCTTTCTAACTCAAAATTCAAATCTTTCACATTCAACACAAATTCAAAATAGATATGGATAATTTTGAATATTTTTTGCGATTTAAGATAAAAAAAAAAAAACCCCCAAAAATTATTTTTTTCAACTTTGTTAAGTTTCTCCCACATGGGAGAAGTTCTTAGAGAGAAACTCGTTTTTTAAAAAATAATTAAATAATAAACTCACTGGACCGAGTTTCATCCAGATGGGCGAAATTTTCTATACATTTTTGCTTGAATGGGTGAAACTCAGTCCAGTGACAAAAAAAAAAAAAAGAATTGGTAGTTTTATTATTTCAAAATCGATATTTTCTTGTTAAAAATTTTCAAAATGCTCCATATCTACCTCCAAAATATGTTAAATGTAAAAGATTAAAATTTTAAGATTAAAGAGAAAAAAAAAAAAAAGACAACAGAAATATATTTTCACACTATCCTAACAAATTCCTGAATTGTCTTTATTGAACCTTTTTATTGAACTTTCGAGTTATGCCTTTAGCCAAAAAGAAGGGGCAAACTTTTAAGGTTACAAATATTTATAGAAAAAAGATGAGAGATGAGATTAATATTCCACCTAAACATTTCTTGAAAAAGAGGTGATGTTTGTCTGGCTAAAATTCTTTCTATATTCTCCCATCCATGTTGGAATTGATACCCGCCCCCCACCCCATGCCATCCCACGCCCACCCCCTTGCCCCCCAAATATGTACATATGTATTGTAATATTGAAGTGCACATGACTTTCTTCTTCTCTCTTACCATACCTCTTCATAATATATAGAAGCAGCCACCCTTTAACTAACCAAACTGTTCTTTTTTTTCTTTTTTTTTCCTTATCTAATTTTCTTGGCCTCTCTCCTTTTTTGCATTATCTTAATGATATTCGGTTACCTACCCTCCAAACACATCACATGCCTTTTCTTTCTTCTTCTATTCCTTTACCTTCTTTGAACACGCAAAAGAATACAAAAAAACAAAATAAGAAAAATCACAAATATCAATATTAATATTTAGAGACGTGTTTAGCTTCTAAATTTTCATTTCTTTATTTTTTTCAAGTTTTCCACTAAAACAACCATTTTATTACTAAATCCTTAACAATTTCAAATGATCTCAGACATTCAATAACATTATTTAGATATGTTTACACATTCTCTAATATACTCACTAATATACTTTCTTTTGTATTAACTTTTTTTTAAGATTTATCTTTTAAAATTTAAAATTTATCTTTTATTCTATAATAATATTTATGTTAATCAAACTATTACAAAAGGTATATAATAGAAAATGTATTAGATGATGTATCAAAAGATTCGATTATCGTAAAATGATTTTTTTTTTTTTTTTTGAGAAGATGGTTATATTGTTTTTGTACTATGTTATTTATTTATTTTTTATTTTTTTATTTTTTTTTTGGTTTACTAAGTAGGATGTTTCTTGGTAGAACAAGATCCGCCATTCTTTGTGGAACTAACACAAGCACTATAGATGCCTAAATAATTGTTAATTAAGAAGTACGTACTACTATATATTCAAATGCAATCTTTTGATAAATTTTGGCAAATTCCAATTCTTGTTTTGAAACCCCTGAAAATTTTTTAATATAAATTTGTATCAAGTAGGTTTGAATCTCTTTTCTTAATCAGTTTGAGTTTTTGGTACAACCAATCAATTAAAAAACCCAAATTATATTATATTGTACATCCCAGATATACTATGCTAGATATACTCTTAGTAAAATTACGTCATTTTAATTATATAGTTAAAGATGTAGAATTTTCAATTCACGCACGCCTCTCTCGTTCTCTGATGTTTACAGCATCGTATCTCCTTTTTCTTTCTTCCTTTCTTCATTCATCCTCTTTTTTCTACTAGAATTTTTCAGAGATTCATAATCAAATCACTATTGCCTCTCTTTTTTTTTTTCGAAAGAAGGATTTTCATAGTTCTAGCAGTGACATTCTAACGCACCGCAACAAGTTCCAAGTAGTAGCAATGTCTGTTTCCATCTTGTTTGATCGGTGGCAACATTTTTCTAGTTATTTATTTATGTTTTTATATGTTATTTATTGAATCATACAAAGTAAATCTATGGAAGAATACAGAAAACTCATTATTGGAGGAGAAGAAGAGGAAGAATCGGTATTTTCTGTGTAATTGATATTTTTTCTAGTTGTTAAATATATATGTTATCGGAGTTCCATAATTCAATTGTTTAAGTTCCATGATTCTATAACTGTAGTTCCATAATTATATACGTAACAGGATCATCAAATGTTATGTTGTATATTTTTTGTTTTTAATATATGTGGGTGATAAAGTTTTGTGTTATACTGAAGAGATGGAGGAAGAATCGTTTTTTATATGGATTTGATGTTTTTCCTGGTTGTTAAAGTAATATATTATCAGAGTTGCATGAGATGTTTTCTATTTACTTGGAATATGCATTTTATTTACATGGAATATTAACACATAACATATGAAACATCATGAAAACTATTTCCATGGAACCCTAATGCAGAACTCATGAAACATGGAGTATATTCTCGTGAAACATTAACGCATAACTCATGAAACATCAATACTAGTTTCATGAAACTTTAAAACAAAATCTATGAACTTTAATATTATTTCTATGGAACACTAACACATGACCATGGAACATGAATTCTATTTCCATGGAAGACTAAAACACAAACCATGAAATCTTAGTATTCATGGAACATCAATACTATTTTCTTAGAACACATGTCCCATGAAATATCAATGCTATTTTTATTAAACATATAACCCATGCAACATCAATAGTATTTCGATGGAACCAGAACAAATAAAATTATGGAACATTAATATTATTTTTATGAAATTACACATAACTTATAGAACACCAATATTATTTTCATAAAATACATAACCCATGGAACATATTTTTTATAGAACATATAACCAATGGAACATCACTAGTATTTTTATGAAATCAGAACATAGAAACTGTGGAACATTAATACCATCTTTATAGAATACTTAACTCATGGAACATCAATACTATTTCCAATCAGAAATATAAGTCTCTCTAGTTAAAATTGGATGGTAAAAATTATGAGTCATTTTATACATTTCAATGTGTATTTATTGTCTATTTTCCAACTCTACCCTCTTTAATTCATTAATGTATCTCTCTTGCCTCTTTCTCTCTCCTTATTTATTGAAGGTAAAATAAAAATCTTACTTTGAAACTTGCATTGTTTTCTTCATCTTTAATTTGTGTGAAAGTCTAAAAGTTATATTCTTGACCAAATGTAGTACTATTTTTTCATTATATGTGGATGATAAACTTATATGTAACTGGTTCCACCTAACACATAACAATATAGAATATCATTACAACAAAAGCAAGGCTTAAAACAAAACTCATGAAAACCTGCATATAGCTGATGAAACATACAATATATTTTTATAGAACATTAACACATCACTCAAGTAACATTAATATATAACTTATGAAATATCTCACATGCGTGTGCATCACTTGCTTTCATTACCACTAGAATAATTTTTTTTTTTCGATGTTTTAATGGGGACTTGGGTATACCATGCCAATTATACCTGAAGTCCACTTTATAACTACTAATTAATAAATGTTAGGTGGATTAATTAATTAAATTTCTAATGTATTGATATAGGAGAAATATTCACTGAATAAAGTGAATTTTCCTTTTAAAAGAAATAAAGGGATGTATGGTGGTGGGGAGCAAAATAAATATATTGTTATTTTGCAGGATTTACAAGTATATTCTGAAACAATAAATGTAAAAACTAATTGATAGAAATTTTAAATGATGAGAATAAAGTTTTAACAGTAATAAAATTAAGAAGCTTTTACAATATAAATAAATAAGGGTTTGCCTAACGTGTTTCCGAGGTACATATTAATATTAATGAACTTTTTAATTTTAGATGTAAATTATTTTTAAAGTTTAATAATTTTTATTAAATTTTTAAGCTTTATAAAATTTGACTATCAAATATATTATATATTATGTTTTATTTATATATGATATATTTTATTTATATATATATATATATGATATATCACTCCTAAAAGTACAAATAGATAAATTCAAGTAAAAATTATTGAGAAAGGTGATGGTATTTCCAAGAAAAAGAAAAAAAAAATCTTTTCTGCCGAATGATTTTGCAGAATTAGAATTTATGTGATGCTATATAATGGCCATAAATTCGGTGCAGATTAGATTTGGTTTGGTTTGGGGGTCAATAAAGTTGTCAGGATGTGTTTTCCATAAAGCTTAGGTGTGACATTAGTCAATATATTCCAGAACCCCACCAAAAATTAAAAGCAAAATAGTTTTTAACAGCAGATTAATTAATAGTAATAATTCCCAGAATGTAAAACGTCTTTTGAAGGAAAAAATGTCTTTCCACCTCATTCACACCAAAGAATGACTCATTTTTTCCAAACTTAGAAAAGTTTCATGAGTTTTCTCGCGATTAATTAGACTTTTTTATAAGATTAGGATTTATAGTAGTATTTATTAGATTTAAATTATCATTTATGAAATGTGTAATTTATATTAATATATATATATATATATATGATAGGAGCACATCTTAGATATATGGTTATAAACGAGTCGAGTCTTTTTCATACTTGATCCAATCCAATATTTATAATATTTGAGGATCATACATTTTATGCTCACAGACCCAAATTCAGATTTAAATAACTTCTATTAAATGGATTTGAGTAGGATAGTATAATAATATCCTATATGTTTTTATTCGTTTACCCATCAAAATAAAATGATATATTCATATATTTTATAATTTATTTTTACATGCATTTAATATAATACCTAGAAACCTAACCCTAATGTATTTACGAGAATTGTATTTGTACTTTTTGATAATTTCAATTAGAATGTCTTTTTTTTAATTTTAAAGATGTTAAAGGATATATTTGTGGAATAAATGTTAAATAAATTATGTAATAAAATGAAAAATTTTGATTTAGAGCTCTTTTGACCAAAAAAATTTATTTTGTATATTTTTTATTTAACAGAAAAAAATAATTATTTTAGACAGTTATACCTGAATTCTATCTGAAACCCTTTAAAATAAGTTTGGCTTTAGAAAATATATATCCTCCAAATTTGGGTATAGATTTAGCTATATATTTTATTATAAGAGTGTAGGTTTAGTATCAGTACCGCACCCTTTAAACCTGTTTACAGCCATGGTTAAACAATAAACTGTTATTTGAGTTATTCAATTTCTTTTTACATTCGATAATTCTTACTCTTTTTTTTTTTTTTTTTTTGTGTAAATGTAGGATCTTTATTATAACAAATGAAACAAAAACTTGAGCAAAGGCCTCATATACAAGGGCTCTTTTAATATGAAGTAGAACTTATGATTGTCACATATACTTATTTAATAGTAATTGATAACGCTGTATTTTTAACCAAATGAGTTATTTACGATATCATTTAATATATTTTGTAGTACATTTTTTTATATTAAATTTATTAATATAAATTTTATAAAATAAAAATAATTTCTAAGTTCTAAAAAATAAAACATAAAGAAAAAAATATTATTAAAAAAGATGAATTAAAAATTTTATTAGAAAATATATTAGATGATTTTGAATAATGAACGAGTTTGTTTGAATTAGTTTGTACTGTTTTAGTATAAAATTGAATGTAAAATTTAAAATTTTAAACTTTCATCACCTCTCACAAATAATTCAAATTTTATGAAATTTAAAAAAAAGAAAAAAGAAAAAAATAAACTCAAATCTATCCAAATAAACTCCTACATCGATTGAGAGTCATTATTTGATTGAATCTTTCAATTTCTTTACGTAACTGATAATCTCTACTTGATATGACAGAAAGGAGACCAAAAAGCATGTGTTAGATATTGATTAATAGGTTTTTATGTTACTATCTTAACCGTTTAAGATAATTAAATAATTAATTACATTGACTTTTTTTTTTAAATCTGTTCTATATATACTTTAACCCTAATTGAATCCAATCGATGTAGCTAGAACGTGATTAAGCCATGTGAAACAAGCCAAAAGTATGTACTACCTACTCAACCCAACAACACCTTGTCTCATTATTCCCTCCTCATTCGATTCCACTTTACTACTATAATAAATAATACTTGACACTTCATCGTATTTAACCCTTCAAAAAATCTTGAATTTCAAGTTTTCTCCTTCAGAGGAATCTATGTTGACACACTAATCAATGTTTTTAACCATAGTAAATAGTCAAATATTCTTAGAATATGTTATTATTATCAATGTGTAAGACTAATATATATATACATACACTTGTCTAAAGCAAATATACATATGATATAGATTGACATTTTAACATAAACATAAATTTTTTTAAAATTTTAAGAATTTCATTTATACTAACATGTATTTTTTAAAAGAGCTATATATATTCATATATATTATACATACATATATATTACATTATATATATGTATAACATCGCTCAGATAATAATTTATCAATTATTCATATATATAATATATATATTTATACATATATATATTACATTATATATATGTATAACATCGCTCAGATAATAATTTATCAATTATTATAAAAAAATATTTCATATCTATTGATAGATCTTTAAATATATTTAACTTACGTATTTTTTTCATATAAAATTTTTATTGATTATAATTATGTATTAAATATATGTTAACTTGTTAAGGTGTACTTAAATAAAATATTATGTGTCGTAAAAACAGGCATTAAACAAATCAATATAAATAAAAACTATTGCATTAATATAATTGTCTACCATGATTTTTCATGGGGATGCAATACAAAATACCATAAGTCTAGAATTTTTACATTTTTTGGCCTAGTAAAAGTGGTTGTTCCAAGCATTACCACTTATGGTGATTTTGTATTGATAAAGAAGAAAACTATTACTAGGGAAAAAAAAAATTTACTACCATCTAAATTTAAAAGATATAGTATATGAGTTTTCAGAGTCAACAATATCTGAAAACACCATTTTTGATTTGGCAATTAGTACATATCTGACCTGTCTTAAACCCTAATTGCCAACACAAGCACACTGCTGCATGTGCTACCCCCACAACCGCCGCGGTGGTGGCTGCTGCCGCCGGAGGTAGAGTCCGCAAGGGTGGTACCGCTGCCGCTGCCTCACGACGCCAGATTAAACCATAGTTAGAGACCTTTGACTCCGCCGAACTGGAAGAAGAACCGGCGCTAGACTTGAACGGTACCGGAAGGCCGATCGATAATTCCAGATCAATTAGTTCTTCTCCTAGCTCCTCCGGTGGCTGAATCTCCTCGGTTGTACCGCTCGAACATTTGGTTGTACTCCCTCCAATCGACGCCTCTGTTTCTAGTTTGATCAGTTTGCTGTCATTGATAACAGATGGTTTGATTTCCACCGGCGCCGGAAATGAATTTCTGAAATCTAAGGAGACCGATTGAGATTTCGAGGTTTCCGCAGTAGCGGCGGGGGAAGGCACAGCAGCGGCAGCATTGAGTGGACGGTGAGTCAGAGGATCAATTCCGCGGCTGATTAGCTTGCGTTTGATGTGAGTATTCCAGTAATTCTTAATCTCATTGTCGGTTCTTCCAGGTAATCTTCCAGCAATCAATGACCATCTGCAATTAAAAAAATAAATAAATTTGAGTCTCTAGAGTTGAGATTTAAGGAACGATTTCCAAAAAGTGCTAAATTTGGATAAACTTCATTTACTAGTGCAGTTAATTTAACACTGATGGCATGGAATATGAATAATAAAGACATTACTATTAAGTCTGATAAGAACAGAAGTGGCCGGGCTTGGTTTAGTTTTCCAAGGAAATAATTAAAGTATATCTTCTACCAACCAAAAGTCAAATGTATTTTTTTGTTCCTCCATTTCCATGTGGTCCAACAATTCTTGTTACCAACTGGAAGAAAGTGTAGTAATTGAATTGGGTTTTAATTTTGGTTTATTAATACCCTGGCAGGCTGGAAAGAAATGATAAAAACAGAGAAAAGAAATTTGATGGTACTTGTTCCCAAGAAGGCTATGAAGTTTGATGATGATTTCATCTTCTTCCTCAGTGAAATTTCCTCTCTTAAGATCAGGCCTCAAGTAATTTATCCATCTCAATCTGCAACTTTTTCCACATCTCAGCAATCCTAAAAAAAGAAAAAAAAATCCCCAAATTAGGGCTTTAATTAATTTCAGAAAGAAAAAAAAAAAAAAAAAAACTTCCTAGTCAAATAAAAAGGTTTAAATATACCTGCAGCTTTGGGGAGGGATCTCCAACAACCTTCACCATGAACACGAATATAGTTGATTAAGCGTAGATCTTCATCTTTAGTCCATGCCCCTTTATTGGTATGAGCTTTTTCACAACAAGGTGAACGTCCCATGAGCTTTTTGGATGATTTGATTTTGCCAATTCTGTATGGGGACAGAAAAGGCTGAGGGAGGGAGGAGGAGGAGGGATGGTTTGAATTTGATTGAAAGAAGTTGAAAAAGAGGAGTATATATATATATATGTATATATTATGGGGGGAGAGAGTAGGAGTAGGAGTAGGAGGAGGGTCTCTCTGATGGGGTGGGCCGAGTGGACCGGGGATGGGAATGGTAAGGGTAGGAGAAATAATTAAGATGGTTAAAAAGCCAATAGTTTTGGTTTTGGACACTTTTCATTGGACGTTGGAGATGAGTGAGCCTGACTGAGGAGAGAGAGAGAGAGAGAGACAGAGAAGGATATTTTGACCAATTTTGGTGACAAAGACGAGTTGTTAGAAGATGGGGTTGGATTTGGTTGGTAGGTATACTTTAGGCTGAGTTGGCCCCTGTGCTGCTGTGGGCTCCTTCCTACTTTTCTTTTTTTTTTTTTTTTAAAAAAAATTCGATTGTGGACTATATCGATTTAATATTGGTCTACAAATATAAGTATGAATCTTATTTTGATATTATCTTCAATCAAAAAATACGAATCCAAAAGAATATATACGTACAAATTAAAGATTTTGGAACTAAAACATATTTTCAATCCAAATATCTTTTATATCATTAATGAATTAAGGAAGAGGTACAATAAGAATGAAAATAAATAAATAAAATGAGATAAAAATTAAAATATATATAATAAATATTTATTGAAAAATAAAATAATTTATATTTTTTTATTATTTTCAAACACGTAAAATGATTCATATTTTCTAACGAAGGTAATAGAGTTTTTTTTATCTTCTCTAGTGTTATCTTAAAAAAAATAACATTAGAGTGAAGTTCCTATTTTTATTTCTTTTATCATGTCATAATTTATATATGCTTTTAACAAAATTCTTTTATAATACTCTTGTGTTAAAAATAGAATGTAACTCATTTTAATTGTTGTTTTATAAAAAAAAAATTATAAAAAGTAACTGATGGAGTATTTGACGGTATGAAAAAGTGAGTATTTAACAATGATTTCCACTTTTGTATTATTATTATTATTATTAATATTATTGGGGTATGTTTAACATGTGTATATAGAGCAACATTAATATAGATACATATATTATATTTAAATATATGAAATTATTAAAATGAATAAATATACTATACTATATTTAATAATTAAATTTTATAAAATGTAAAAAATTAATATAAATTATTAAATAGTGAAAAGATTTATATCTTAGATTAATTCATATTAACATATAAATTAAGAATAAGTGTTATACAAATGTTTATTACTATTATTATTTAGCTTGGTCGTGAGCAAATGACATTCATGTCCATCACTTTTCAGATAAGCAGTGATTTTACATTTCTTTCATATGCACTTGACCATTCTTTCATTTTCCCTCTTTTCTCTTTTGGATACCCTTCTTGGGGATGCCCAATATTATACGATTTAGACTGATCTAACCTCAATCTTTAAAGCGCTCACAAAATTTAGAAACTCTTACTCAAAAGTAAATTCTAACCAAATTTTTTTAACATATGATGCCATTGGGAAGTTTCTAACCTTGCACTTCCAATTCCCAAGCATACACTTGCATTTTACTTTCATATTTCCATTTGGTCATTCTTCATTTCACCCCAATTTTACAGAACTGATGGTTTTGGCTGATGAGGGAATATGGAAGTTCTCAAGGAGGTTTTCAACATTAGGCTGATTCAAAGTGCAGATGCTAAGTTCAAAAGGAATAAGAATAATGTCAGTTTGAATGGAAGAGTTCAAAGTTTACTAATTTTTCTGATATTAAAGACGACCAATGGATGATATCGTTATCATTTGCCAAACAAGACTACTCATCTTCTACTTCTTATGGTTAGTTTGATAGCAATGAAGACTAAGCACTTATTCAGCAAAAAGGAACAAAAGTTAGCTAAACAAAGAAACTCATTATTTTTGTCAGATCATGAGAGACAAACGGGAGGGAGGCAGCCATCTTTTAAGTCATATCATTCTCAAACTAATTCCTATTTGAGTCCAGTAAATCATAACACAATTGCATTATGAACTCGATACTTGATTGATACCCTACCTATCTCACCTACGTAAACTTGTTTGTTTGGACCATATTTTAATAAGAGCCTGGGTGGTATGGGCCTTCCATCACCTGGGAAAGTAGTGTACTAGGTTACTCAACATATAATCACAGGAATAATCTTTTTAGACTTTGAGAATCACTCTGATTCAACTTTATATTGACATCTGCTACTAAACTCCACCCGTTTCTATATCCAAACAACCAAATTCTGCTTATGCCAAAAGGCGTTATATAACTAACTATAGAAGATTTAGGATAACATTAAAAAGATAAGGCACTAGAAATAACTCGTTTTTTTAATAACAGAAACAAAACTTTTATTCATATATAAAGAATTAAGCCTATATAACAAGCTGTTAACTTCTTGTGGTAGAATCAAATTAGAGAGCTCTCTCTGTCAATGAAATTAAATGAATCAAGAGACCTTACAACTAATAATAATCCCTTAATAAGAATGGTAAAAAAGAATAGACTTCAAAAGCCTTTTCGAGCTATGTATAAGATACACAAGTATAAGAAGTTGAGAACGCCTATATATTCTGTGATGTGTGTGTGTGTGTGTCTTTTAACGAATTTATCTGAGCCCTGTAGTGTTACCATTTTCATTTCTGATTTCTCCTTGCTTACACATGCAATCCGGCATTGGATACGTGTACAGCGAGCTACTAGGCTTTCTTATTTCAATCCCTTTCAAATCACTATGTCGAAGCATATCTTGCAATTGGCGCTTGAAACTCTCATATCTGTAAACAAAAAGTGATTTAATACGGGTTAATAACATGATGCGCACAAGTGATGATAGTAACAATTGCAACAGCCGAGCAAATTGAAGTTTATCATATGATTGTATCCTAAAAATGAATAACAAAGGACCAGATTATTGCTGTGAAATGAAAACCAAATTAAATTATCACGTAGATAGAACTTGAGGAACCGATAGGTAACTTGACTCGTATCCCGAAGGCATCGAGCAAGGATCATCAATCAACAGATGAACGAGTTTAACAGAAACCAAACAAGGAATGGAGGCTCCCAGACATAAGAAATGCATTCAGATGCAACAGAAACCACACAAGAGATGATGAAGTTCTATAAGGAATTAAAAAACCCTAGTTTTTGGAAGCATGTTGATGCTTGTAGCCAAGTTCTTCAAGTCATAATGTAAAATAATGGAAAATTATGAACATTGATATATGTTGATTATATGCAAGAAAGCATAACAAATCACGCTACGGAAATATGATCGCCCTTAATTGCTTTCCAAAAATATGGTCACCCCTCTTTTATATTAGGATATTTCGATCTTTATACTTATAATTGCTTATACTCCCAACTCAGAAGAAGCACGAAAAGAGAATCTATTTGCAGAGGTTAGTTGCTGGATACAAAAGAGTATCATGCATGCATGCATGCTTGAGAGCAAATGCTCTTAAAAAGGAAAGTGATTACTTTTTCATGCTTGGTCATGAAACACTCCCCACAGTTTAGCCAGAATAGTACTAACATGGAAAAATGAAGTTTAAACTTTGACAAGAACCATTCCAAAGGCTCTGAACTGATAAGAACATTTCCATTACCTTATCTTTGGGCTATCAAATAATAAAGCTAACTTCCTCTTGTCTGGTTTGATTGTCCTGGCATGTCCTTCATATAGATAACGTCTATGACCAACCAGGAAATGTGGAAAATTACCACCTTGAGTCGTGACAAAAACTTCACTGTGCAGGCAAACTGTATAATCAAGAGCAGCCAACCTAGACGAGTGGCCCTACATTATGAGTGTTAAGTATATAACTACCTCCTAATTGAAGAACGAATACCAAGCAGCAATATAAAAAGTTGCGAGAGTATACCATGAATGGAGCGAGTTCTTCGGGGGATGCTAGTGTGTCCTTTGTGTGCAGATGTGGAAACATCTGTTTAAGGGGCGCCATATACTTTTCAGCTTTGTAGATTTTGCCAGCTGCAACATATATACAAGTGTTATTATCAAAACCCATCCCCCGGAGCATCATTCCCACCTGCAGCATCAAATTGCACCATATTAACAAGGGATCTCATCCCTGTAAAAGCTAAGCAAAGAGAAATCAAGGACAAGTAATTAAACTAGAGTGTGATATCTTAAAACAATACTACTAGTAATTTAAATTTTAACTTCAGTTTTGTGATTTCATGAACACAAGAAAATATCTATCTGCAACCAGAGCGAGGTTGAATAAAACGATTGGATGAAGCAAGATGGTTTGCACTGTTTCTTCATTCTTTAGATAGTCTAACAAGCAATTGTAACAAAAGATTTCGGATTAGTTGGTTACTTAAAGAAAATATAGATGAATATGGCAGGGTAACGGGGCAGTTACATTGAGTTTTCAAAATAGTTTTTAACATTATTATCCAATAAAACACACACTACAAATCACACCAAGAATTTTAAAAAAAAGAACAAAGAGAAAAAGGAGGGAAAAGAAACATCAGTAGATTGATTAATAATAAATACAGTTTATCAAAATTCTATGACGTGCATATGGTGCTAGTTTCTTGAAATAAAGCCATTCGTTTCATCGCCTCCAAAAAGCATTATATTCTCATTTTCCAATTTAGCACGAAACTTAACAACTAAATAGAAAATTCCTTAAAAGATTAACTTTAGATACCAGCACAGCACCATTCACGTGCGAGCGTTTGCACATGAACAGTAAAAGTAAAACTGCTACCTTTTTTAGTTATTTGTAAATTAATAATATTCTTTCTATTATTATTATTATTATTATTTTGCATTACTTTTGAAGTTGAAATGCATTTCTTCATTAGTTATATTAAATATTTTCAAGCTTTTTAGTCCATTTTGTTATAAAATGGTATTATATTTTGGAATTGCAAGAGTTACAATCATGAGTACCTAATAAATAAATACACATAATATTTAGTGGTAACAAATCCTTTTCTATTAATTCTTCTTATTTAAAGGCCGTGTGACTCTTATATTTTCATGATTTTATTAACATTGTGGAATATAAACAATTATATTCAATTGTTTTTATCCTTTTTAGTTTAATTATTCCACTCTTGCACAAAGTTCATATTTGTACGTTAAAAAATGCAAGAAATACCGAAGTGTAGATGGATAATGAGTAACAATTAAGCTACTGTAGACTGAGGAGGAGAAACTTTACGGCTCCAAATTCATGAAAAATGCTTCTAAGTGAGAAGTGGAAATTTTTCATAACTGAGAAGTGGTTCAATATTAGAGGGGTCTTTTTCTATCTAGCATACCTCTAGTGGAGTTAATGGACACTTTCCGTCCCTCCGGTTTGCACCTGGTCTTATTACTCTACCCCTTTTACGGAATTTTCCTCGCCAACTTCTTTCACGAGCAATATCCATCTCATGCTGTTCTTCTTCACCCCCATCATATATGCAACATGAAAATGCAACCATATCCTTAATGATGAGGAAAAACGATGGTTAGCTTCACATGAAAAAACCACACTAGTAATTTGGGAATAGAGAATTATAGAGATGAAAAAAACAAAACAAAAACCAAAACCTCTTCAAATCGGAGATGTACAGACACATACTTTCCCCCACTCTTTAAGCTATTTTTAACCATCCTGTCAACCAGTTTTGCAGCTAGCATTCGTATGGACTCTGAAAACCGAAGTGCTTCGAAATTGGACAAGCATCGAAGCCCTTGGATGCTAGCTGGCACTGCATGTGCCAAACGGTTAGAGAATGGTGCAATCCTTACTGCCCTGTACCATCATCAATTTGAAAATAAATAAATAAATGAAGCTATTACACATTTTTAAATCACAAATTAATTCCATGCAATCACCAAAAGGATTATATTATATAGGGTATTATTTCGTCATTTACTTGGGAAAAGGAGGGGCACTGATTGCATTACTCTGAAAGTAATGCGTGCTCTAATGACTGAACTTTATATAGCTTAAATGAAAAAATTACATTCAGTCATATGCTAAAAATAAGAATAAAAATAACAATAACTAAGTAAAATATAATCAGAAGGAAAACGCAAAACTCAGTTGGAAATTTATTTATCATGTTTCCTACTGCGCCTTGTGGGGGTGAATTTACCCAGGAACAATACTCAAGCTTGAAACAATTTTCACCCATAGCACTTATTTGATCACTCTACATACTAGCATATGTACCCGAGCTTCTATTTTGCTCAACATTTGGTTATGCAATTAAAATTTCATAAACAACCAAAAACAAAAAATTTCAAGTATTTTCTAACAAAATTCAGTCTAGATTTCTAAAAACAGGATATGAAGAAAATAATTGCATAATAAAGTTTCGTCTTTTAATTTAAAAACATAAACAGCATATAGTTAATGAGCAATTTACTAGATACCCGCAAAGCAAATATAATTATTCATAAAAAGTAAATTTTAGAGCAATACTTTTTCATCAAGGATAATGAAACCTAAATTTATTAATTCAACCGGTGTCTGATCATTATAAATTTCGTAATATAGAATATTTTTATCAGCTAATGGAAACTCACTCATCAAATCAGATTTTGCCACATGGTAAGACAAGTAGCCATTATTCCTAATTATGTCTGACTGGCACCATAATATGCTTCTTCCCCAACTTTAACATATTATATATTATATATAGATTTCTTTCAGGTCATCAAGGGAGTGAACATGCTGACTGGGAACGATTTTTCTAGTATGACTCCACTTTTATTCCATAATAACACTCACTTGTTTTATTCAAAATGCAAGAGCCCAATCTAGGATCTAGGAACTCAAACTGTCAAAGACACCAATGTACATTTTTTCTTTTGGGGGTGGGGGGGTGGGGGGGAATTAGGGTTTAGGGTTTAGGGTTTAGGGATTGGGGTGGGAGCTAGGTACCAATGTGCATATATTTACCATATAGATAAAAGTATTCCAAGATATCTGTGACATGTAGAACTGGATGGTTCTTTACAGTTCCACAGATAGTCTCAATGACGTGCCTTACAATGGTGCAAGGTTGAGTTGGTGGGTTTGCCCGACTAAGCTGTGCGTAAGAGAATTTTCCAGCAACTTAAATAAGCAGTAACCAAGCAAAATGAAGGGTTCATATGCAGACGACTTGCAAAATTCTTCTTGATTTTTTTAAAGACGACAAATTAAAAGGGCACGTTAACAAGGAACAGAGCAGTAATTAGAAGACAGAATGAAAACTGTCCTTTAAATAGAGAGATCTCTCCTAAAACCTGAAATAATGAAAGGTAACTGCACAAGAATTTGTTGTTCGACAAGTACTAAAAGCCTCTTGAAAGATAGAACAACTTTCACTGACTGTGCATAATGTCAAATGGAGCTAAACTTACCATATACATTTCAAAGAATCATTGAAATCCCATGCCTGTCGCATTAAATGAAAGCAAGAAAACAAAAGAAACTACATACATAGAAAGAAGAAACTATGTCTACAGTAATAGAAACATACCCCAACTCCAAAAGCTTTGGTAAAACCTTCTGCAGATAGTAGGTTGCACTTGACCATGCTTTTACTCTTAAATTTACGATTGTGCTTATGTTATTATCAAAGCGCTCAAGTACATCTTCTGGCAGCTCTCTAACAATATTTACATGATGTTTGAGGGCATACATGAAGAATTCCTCATCGAATATATCTCCAAACTTACTGCAATTTTTTAAGAAAAATTCAGTTTACATATAACAACCCAAAACTATGAGAGGTTTATAAATATCTATTCTAATTGAAGAGAAGTGTTGAACCTAACAGACACAGAATGAGAATTTGAATTGTGGATCGATAAGAAAAATGATACTGCAAATAATTTGATAACGTGTAAGAGCAGTAGCATGCTGCTAGTAGCAAATAGAAAACTACTAATAATAGCCTTTTGGTGCAGACTTCATTTTTACTCTTTCTGGCACATATAGCAATAAAAAGATCAAGTCAGGCAACAGAAATCACGCAATATCAAAAATCAATTGACTTCAATTATTATGTCATCTCACCTAGAATCTCGCCAAACACTATTCAGATGAAACATTGGAATGACAAGAGTAGCATTAAGCAATCCAGCCACTGCAACAGCATCACATATCTGTATAACAGGGAAAGATCAGCAGTTAATTCAGACATCTCGGAGATGCAAATACAGTCATCAACATTTTATAACACCAACCAAAAGATATAAAAAATACATTAAGTGCTAAAAAGGCAATAGAACCACCAAAATACCTCAGTAATCTAACATTGAATTATTATGTAACTGACAAACTCCTCAAATTTAATTTCCAAAAAGACATAGGAAATTGACGGCAAAGTAAAGGACACAAGCCAAAGCAGAACAAACTCTAATCCAAGAACATCTAAAAAAAATTACCTGAAGAAAAAAATAACAGAATACAATCATCTAGACAGGTCGAGAATTGGAGCCAGACGCATGACAAAAGAACACCTAAGAGAAGAAAGAGCAACTAAAACCCCATATGATAAATTCAGTAGTCAAAAAGTAGACGAAGCTGAAAGATCCTAAGAATAATCCCCTTTCTCCAAATTCAGCCAACCTCACTATTTCTCAGTAGCACAAAGCCGAGATAAGTTTAAGACAAATGCAGTCTTTCATTTCTTAAAATGAGAATGCTACACCAGCAGACATTGAACACGGAACCAGGGAAGAAATATAATAGGAATGTCCCAGTCTCTGATACTGTAAATTAAACTTAAACTAGTTTAGAAGTATGTAATACAGCAGATTTAACAAAATCACATAGGCTAGCAGAAGGTAAGCAACATGAAACACAAACCATATGTCACCCAGTTATATCATCAGAGATGCAAATGAAAATTATCCAAAATAAATCAGAAATCACAGTATTTCCAAGATTCAACCTTCATGAACTGAATTACTTGATGCCAATTCAAGAACTGTGACACATTTTGCTGCCAACACAATCATAAGCTTTGAGGACATGTAGTAAAATCACATAAAAGAAGTAGAAATCCAAAAGTTATTGGAAGTCCAATCACAATACTCTGCAGATGAGAAAACAGAAGTTCAGGAACAGATTTCCTTTTAAACTTTTTCGCATTTTCCTGTTAACATACAAAAAAGCAAGACAACATACAGTGCAAGACATGGCAGAATAATATACAGCTTTAATGTGTTAGCCAGGAGTAATTAACAAAGACGGACAAAATTTAAAATATTTGCTTAAATAACAGTTCAAGTTGATAACACGAAGGAGTTAGTCAAGGCAGCATATTATAAACAAACTACACTAGAACATTGTTGCTATATGACACTAATTCTAAAGAGAGGAAGTATTAAAAGAAAAATAAAAAAGGTAGACATCCGCAAAAAGCACCATGAATCTTATGCTTAAAAGGCATACCACCTAATTTTATCAAAAGAAACATACCGATAATCTTTGTTGGTTCAACCCACCATTTGCTTCAATTATCAGGAAACCATTTGACTTTGGAACCTCTGCCAATCCTTCAAGCACATACAGGATAAGAAGAGTAAGCAGATATGGAAATCAGATAACTTCAGTAAACCAATAAATAAATGGTATTTACATGAGTTTATTTTCCCAATAAATAAATGGTGCTCTGCCATGAAAAGGGTGGGAAGGTAATATTTTCCTTATGTTTGGTGCAAGTCGAAGTTTAGAAGATGTACAGAAAGCATCCACACAGAAAAAGCTAAGATCAAGACATGATAGTACACTAAGAATATGGAAAAGAACATGTTTATTCTTTGTTGACTACACCTCTTTCCCCTTTCAGTTCTCATTTCCTCTTAAAGCTTTTATCACAAGGAAATGCCTTAAATCAATCCTTCAGTCTTTCACCTATAAAAGACAAAAACCGGAAGCAACTCAACTTTTGTATCTTTTATGATCTTAAGAACATTAGACTTGGAAGCTGTAGATGGATTAACACTAATAAGAGCATAGCTAGTGGCCCTTCTCGGACGCATCTCTTCTTTTTAGTCCACTTTCCTTTGACACGATTAATAGGTTTCTCTTGAATATCCTATTCCAAATTCTAACTCAGCAGAAGTGGACATAGTAATTACCAGAGATGTTAAGTTAATCCAAACCTGCTTGGGAAATTGTCTGGTGAACATAAGGCTTCCAACTTTGACGTGATTTTGAAGTCCAAACATTCAGTAACTGCAATATTCAAATTTATTGTTTTTTGAGTTAGTCTTATCCAACTAATTAAAACATGGAGCGATAAGCATTCATCCCAATCAAAAATCAACTTCTGTCATAATCATATTGGAAAGGGCAAAGGTTTCTGGACTGTATTTAGCAACACAAATCCATAGCTCTATTCCAAAAATGAAGACTGCAGATCAAGTTGGAGAGGATTGTTAAGAAATTCATGCTTACACCGCAATATTTTCTTTCCTTTGCCAACTTCCTTTTATGAAGGTGGGAGAAAAAGGAAATGGAGGATACATGTAAAAACATGAGTTTACTCCGAGAAGAAAATAGAACAAGGCAGACACAATTGAATGGCTAGAAATAACTGCAGAGATGTTGAATAATTTCTCGCGAATACTGCTGAATACCACAGATGGTTAGCTAAGTTTACCAAATTATGTTAAATCATAATGTATGATAACTTAGATGACTGCAGAAAATCAGTGTATTAGTACATTTTCCCCCAAAAGTATTTCTTTACCAATGTAAAATTGGAGAAATCATTTTGCTGCAAAAGAACAGACAATCTTAATTCTCACAATGGATGAATCTTCTGTCAGGGATCATTATGAACAGAAAGTGGAATAACAATATAGAAGACAAGGCCCTCACTCCATGCACCTTAAATAAATAATTGAAAGAAACAAGAATTTGATAGAAGATATTGCACAACCAAGGGTCATCAATATCAGAATTAACTTTTATAAAATAACTAACTTGAAAAGAATGAATTAACTCCTATCATCTTCAAATAGAAGTCAAAACCAACATTTTCCCAAAATGGATGAGCACAGGGAAAAAGGAAAGTAAGCAGCAGAATTTCCTCAAAAATTGTATACTTCCTGCTAAACTTTCATCAGAACCACACTCCCATATCTATTTATATTCTATCTACAATTATGTGATAAAACTAAGTTATGGTTTCATCTTTTCCGTCAACCAAAAGGCTTCAGGAAATGAGAAAAGATTTTGGATTGAAGGAAAATGGATTTTAGCTGCCCAGATAATGCAAATTACTAAACTCACATCCTATCCTATGTTACCTCTCAGTTTTGAAACAAATCACAAAAAATGCTAATTAAAATTTATCAAGGCAACTAGCATTCAGTGGGGCTGATAAACAGCAGGACGTGCAGCTTTCCTCAAAGAAAGGCTTTCCCATTTGTTCTTTATTTTCTTGAGAATGAGCAAACAAAATTACTTACCAAGAAAGAAAAATAACCAATTAACAGAGTTATGCAAACATCCCAACTGCATTTTAAGTTATTAGAGTAATAACCAAGCAATTTATTGTCCCTAGATAATTAGCCAAAAAGATTTACTTAGGAAACCTTACCAAATTGGAGCTCCCATTGTTCTCAGCCTCCATAAACGGCCAAAGCTTCTCGAACACCTGAGGACTTCTGTATACGGACCCAGGCCGCCTTATATCGTCTCCATTGCCGAAACCGTGTCTATTACTAATACTAACAACTGAATCAAAACCTGATGTACCCATATATAAAAACATTGCCGATATATACAACAACGGAGCCAACAAAAGCACTCCTCTCCGCCTATACACTGTAGAAATCACAGCAAAACCTAACCTCTCCACTACATTCTGCAGCTTCAATTCACTTCTACCCCGTAAAAAGTTTCCCCCTTTACTACTACCTACCCCTCCTCCCCCTTCCACATCTCCTCCCCCTTCCACATCTCCTCTAGCAGTATCCTTATTCCGATTATGTCGGTATCGAGGCGACGACGGAGGGGATAACGACGACGGCGTAGGGCTCACGCCGTTCCCAAGCCTGCTTAGGCCGTGCATTTGGGGGCCCACTTTGTTTTTCTTCTATGCCTACTAGAGTTTCCCTCTTTTTCTCGGTTCAATTCCCAAGAAAACAACTACTATTGTAGATGAAACACAATTGGGTTTAACAGAAGTTGGAAAAAATCTTCAACTTGCTGAAATGGAATGTGGAAATGAGAGCAATTTAGATCTCTACCCTTTACTTGATTTCTTGAGAAAATAACAGGGGAAAAGCAAGAATCCAAGTTCGTGCTGTTTTGTACTGAAATCAAAGTAGTTTTGCTCTTTCCTTGAGCGGCAATGAGGTCATAAAGAGTATAGCAATCAAAAGGGAAAGTGTGGGAGCAATAAAGGACTGGAGTAATTTACAGCGTGAAACAATGCACTTTTATTGACTTTGATGAAACTTGAATATAGTGAAAGGGCTGCTGGGGTCAGGGGTGGTATAGGAGGGTGGGAGAGGGGCTTCACCATCAGCACAGTTATTACAGTTTTGCAGAAGCTTGCCAACCACCAGGGGTGTCGGTGTTTGCAGTCACGATACAGGAAAAATGAAAATTTTATGAAAATCAATTCTTTTTTCACATATGTTACCCAAAAAAATATATTGTTTACCTATATCTACATTGAATCATTCATCTTTTCTCTTTCAAAAAAGAAAAAAAAGGAATCATTCATCTTTTTTCTTTCCAAAAAAAAAAAAAGAATCATTCATCCTTTTGTTAAAAAACATTTGGATTAGGTTATTTAAATTTGAGATAGTTTGCTTTTAGATGTACTAAAGTATTCCTAAACAGAATTCATCGAAGTAGAGACATAAAGCCAATACTTTTATAGTTATTTTTCTCAAAAAATAATACTTATAAATTAATATGTTTTATTAATTGAATTATAATTATATTGTAATTTTTTTAGTATAAAATTTGTCATATTATTGGTGAAAAATATCAATCAGATCAACCTCCATCCCCATAATGCAGTACTTGGACTCCCAGTTTTTGGTTAGGATGGTTTAATTTTTGTCAACTCATAACTTTATTATAAATTGATAATTTCTTTTTTTCAAAGAAAAGGTGGAACGTTAAAGGGGTAAAATAAAGTTGAGCAGTAAAATTCTTAAAGTGTCTTACAAAAAAAATAAAGTTATGTAACGTGCCTGAGAGGACTCTAACAACACTTTTACGATCACTCTCCAAATGAATATTATAATAGTTGAAACCAATTCGCAATACCTAGGAACTTTTTAGTAAAAGCTAACTTGATTTTTTTCGTAAAAAAATATATTAATAGATATCGGCAGTTGTCCGGTCGTACCCAAACAACTTTAACTTTATAATGCATTTAGATTGATTTCTTAAAAAATAATAATTTTACTTTTTTCTTTGAATCTTATATTATGTCTCACAAATAAATTATCATTTTTAGGAAAGAAATAAATTATAGACCTTAAAAGTCATTATTTTTTTCAAATTTAAATGCACTTTATTTATGAAAATAAAAAGTATTTTATAAATGTCTGTATTCTATGAAGCAATGATAATGAGAAAAAGAGATTACAATTGGTTCCATCTATTATCCTTTACAAAAGTAGGTAAATCAATTTAATTAGTACAAAAACTATTTTTATCTTTCAAATGTTAAACATAACAAACTTTATCGAAAAGAAAATAGAACCAAATAATATAAGTTGGATTAGTATTTGGACACCATTAGTCTCCTTAAATATGGATTAGTATTTGGATAGAATTGGGTTTAAAATTTTATATTGACTTTTCTAAAATTGTATTAATAATTTTTGAAAGAAAGTGTCACTTTAAAATTGAGCTTTAAAATTTAATATGTTATCCATTTATATTTGAAGTAACTTTAGTTACCTTTATGCACCTGCAAAAAATAAAAAGAAGATGAAAAGAAAATAGTTTTACTTATATTTTAATTAAAAATGGAAAAGCTTTTTATTTCTGGAATTAAAAGCGAAAAAGTTGATCACCTACTACTATATTTGGGGTTGTAAATAGGGCGGGTCTTACCCGTATTCGCATGGATCTATACTAATTTATAGCGGGTAAGATAAATTTTATATCTGCGGACTCGTACTCGTATCCATACCCATATAGATTCTATTAAATGGGTTTGGGTATGGTAAGATGATATTCAGACCCATATACCCGTTATAATAAAATAATAAATTATATTTATATATTATATTATTTTTATATATTTTTATTAATACATATAGATTTATGATATTGAGTGATTTATTTTCTTAGTTTAGAGAAGAGAATGAGAAATTTTCTTCATAGTTTAGAGAAGAGAAATTCTTCAAGATTTCTTCTTCTTCGAGACATCAATTTTACTGTTTTCTCTATTCGATGTTTCTTGTGGACTTGTTTCTCTCATTCAAAATTTTATATCAATGGTTTTTTGTTCCAAAGGCGAATAACAGAGGTATGATTTTTTAAGGTTAGATTTTCTAAAAAAATTTTTATATATATTTTTGTTTAACAGAAAAAAAATAGAAAAATATCATACGGGTACGAGTATACTCAAACCCTACCCTAGATTCTGAAGGGTCGGATCTGGGTCTATAAATTTTATACCCAAAGGGTATGTGTTTGGGTCTGAGTCTATGGATATGATACCCCCAACCCTGCCACTAGGTCAACTGCAGATGAGTAGGTTATCTGCGTGCCTCTCGACACTAAACTATAGGTCCCGAAACAAAAACACGACCTCGGGTTACCACTTATAGGTATATACACAAAGTACGCAGCGGAAAACTTAAGTAAACGGTTACTACTAGTGCGTTCAAAACATAAGATTTTAAGAAAACTTCTTAAAATCGTTTTAATACAAAAATAAAAATATCTTACATCAACAAAACCTTATGGCAAAATAAGAAGGAGAACTTTACAATCGGTTTAGGTCTAAGAAAAATAAGACATAATACATGTCCTTCCAGGGAAAATTTGGTCCAAAACTCCATGCCTAAACTTCTGCAGCTTACCGTGCCTTTGTCTGTCCTGAGTTAATCTGAGGAGAAAATATGATATGGAAAACGTGAGCGTGAACGCTCAGTGAGCCCACGTGTGTGTGTGTGCGTGTCTTAGTGATTTCTTTGAAACAATGATGATGCAGTTTCACGAAAACAGTTCATGTAAGATCATGCGAAAACATCTTCTTTTACTATTTTAACAATTTTAATGCTTGAATCTATATGAGGGTTTCGAACAAAATTAGGAAGTCTGAGCAATCAAGACACATCAGCACAGCCTCTACACCCGAATTCAAAGAGACACGCAATGCCATAGTCGGGCTCCACAGACAAAGTTCGGATTCCAAAATGAGGTCATCGGAACCAAGGTCCGGCATCTCGTAGTCAATATCAGCCAAACACCATACAGGCGCTTGATTACCAAACCACTGCTCTTCTCATATCACTGGTCAAAATAGGGTACAAATTCTTGGGGCACCTACCAGGTCTGCCCTGGGACCAACCTTAGTTTCAAGCCCCTCCTGGCTCTCCACAAGGTGACCGTTCCACCGCAGAGTATGATGCAGTGTCCACGTAGACCGATTGGGTCACGCCCTCCGCGTTACTACGCTCCTCTTCAAGTGGATCCACTCTCCTGAGTTTGAAACGTCTACGCCATTAGAAGAGGACCCCCGTTCGGGGGACTAGCCATGTACAGTGCAATCCTCTGACGCTTCCGAACATATGATCATAACCAGAATTGTAACCCTAGTCGGAATAGGGTTTTCATATATGTTTACAATAGAAAAGCCATTTGCCCAGCCGTCAAGATAGAATCAGGTCATGAATATTTTCAGCAAAAATTCCCATCCGCCAGTTCATCACATGCTTATGCAAATTTCACACGACTATGTCAGATTTACACACATGTATGTCAAAATGGTGTAGCTTTTCAAGAATATAACATTTTCTAACATATATATATTCCCAGAAAACTTGTGTATAACCAAATCCTGCTTCACAGCAATTATCAACCATTTTGAAAAGGCCACACCTATATGGAGCACGACTCCTATACATTGTCTAAGAAACAGGTAACACATTGTGGAGAACATCTCCGAAAAACGAACATTCTAAATTTTGACATGCTGAACGTAGTAAATATTTGATAACAAATTTAGGAAACCCATTTTACAAGGCCCGTATTATTTGAACAATAATATTGGAAAACAGGGTTTGTGGATTCACCTGTATGTGGATCTGGTGCTCTAATCCTACAAGCAGAATACAAATAAAACACTATACATCCCAATATTCTTATTTTTTACCGAAAATAAATAAAAGGAACACATTTCCCTGTGAACCTGGACTCATCTATACTCAAAATAATACAAACCCATACTAAAATTACATATGCTATCTGCAAATACAAAAACTATTTATATCAAGATTAGTCACTAAAGTTAAATATACTAAAATTATATATATATATATAACCATAAATGTTGAAATCATTTCCAAAAATCATTTATACTAAAAATACGTATACAATTATGAAGTCTACAATTATTTCCAAAAGTTATGTATATAAAAACTTATACAAAGTTATGTACTAAATATATATATACACGATTTCAATTACCAAAATTATTCATGAAAATTCCTATATATACAAAGTGATATATATATATATACTAAAAATTAGTTATAAAAATCCCATATATACTAAACTATATATACACCAACTATATATATTAAAATCATTTTAAATAAGAAAATCATAGCAAGGAAATTAAATAAATAAATTTGTATAAAATTAAATAAGAGAAACCAAAAAAAAAAAAAAAACCAACTAAATCTTAAGACAATAGTTAACTAAATTCTTAACCAAAATATACGCTAAATACCATCTCTCACGAATCTAATATCAAACTCTACCACCCATCATCAAAGAGGAGAAGAATAAATTAAAACATGACTAACCAAAATAAATAGATAATTAAAGCTAACTCCAATTCCTATATTAGAAAATAAAATAAATTAAATAACCTTATAAAAATTTATATCTATATATATTAGCTAACCCACATAATTAGTATAATTTCAAGAAATCTTTACACTACATCATACCAAAATTATACAATTACTAGAATGAAAAAAGAAAAAGGGAGAGCAAGACAAAAATAAATAAATAAATAATAATAATCAAACAGCAAAAGAAGAAAAAAAAAAACAAAAGAAAACAACAGAAAGTGGCTACAGGAACCAAAAGGAAAAAAGGGCGCAAGAAAAGAAAAAAAATAGAAAATAAAATTAAAAAACATCTCTTACTAGAGGTTGCTGGACGCCGAGAGGAGAGAAAGAAGAAGGAGAAAGGCAGCAGCCATTTCTTCTCCTTACACACATATATATACATATTTTACATATGCATACAAACCGCCAAGTGGTGCGACACTCTAGACAAGTGGCAATTTCTCTCCTTTTTTTAAAATAAACCCACCATAAAATCTAATCATAAATAATAATATAATAATAATAGTAAGATTAAAATTAATAAAAGATAACATTCTTTCATAAAAAGAAAATACCACTTTAACACTATATAAGACTACCGATTATTTTAAATTGCTAAAAAGTGCGCACAAAAAATTCTTAGATTTCTCTATGTTAGATCGCAACTTCTATATTCACCACAAACGCCCTCTCGAGGTTGTCTGAAATGCCTACCGAGTGGGGCGTTACACTAGACCCGTTTACACCCCTAACTACATTGAATGATGATATTGGCTTATTGCAGATGCTTTCTGTTAGAGCGCCTTTGGTAGGTTGCAATGATACAGAATGAAATTTTTAGTCTAAATGCACGTTTAGCATAAAATGTATGTTTTTTATAAAACATATTAAAATTTTAAAAAATATCAAATATTTTGTTAAAATGTAAATATTTATATAAGATTGAAAATATTTATAAAATAATTCTTTTTAAATAAGAAAATAGGATAAATAGAAATTAGACATCTACGAAATATATTTTGTTTTCTATGACGGAGTTTAGTTTATGTCGTATTTCTTAATTGAGCATAATATATGTCATATATTAAAGGTATAATAGTTTTATATTTTAAAATGATTCCCGCTTCTCTAGGAAAGATTTTTCCATAAGTTTTAGTGTAGAAAGGTCTTTCTACAGGTGTATATATATATATATATATATATACTCCCTCCAATTTCATATTAATTGTCGTTTCAAAATATTTGTCACTTTAATAAATCAATGGAGTATTAAATGAAAGTTTTACACATATACCCTTATTTAATATTATGAGGATGATACAATATAATAAATGCTTAAAAACAATTCAAATAAACTTATATTCCCAAGGAAGGGCACTTAGTATATTTAACTTCAAATTAAGACAATCTAATCACTTTCTTAACACTTGTGTCATATTTTAACGTGACAGATAATATGAAATGGAAGGAGTATATATATACATACATATATATACATATACATATATATTTATGTATATATGTATATTATATATATCTATATGAATATATATATATATATGTATATGTATATATATGCATGTATGTTTATGTATGTATATGTGTGTATATATATGTGTATATACATACATATAAGGATGTTTGAAGAGTATTAGTTAGGTCATCACACTTAACTCAAGTAGTCTCTATCTCTATGCAAAAATCATTCTATTCACTAACTTTTAGAGAAGAATCTTTCTTTAATCGATTATGAATATATTAGGATTAGGTGAATAACGGGCCTAAGATTGCAACTAGCATTTCTACTCAATTACTAACTCCTAATGTTTAATGAATTACCCTAAATTGGTTTTCCTTTTTCAATTCCCACCAACTTTGTAAATTAAATGATTTAGCGAAAATCAAATAATATTTGCACAATTGAACAACAACCAATTGAAAACCAAACATCAATTTCATAAAATTCTATTCAAAGAAACATATCATTCAAAACTAGGGTTCAACCCTCGTCAGTTGACCATTGGTGGCCTCCATGATACGGAGGCAATTGCCCATGCACTGGCATAAGCCAAACTGGTGAGCGGATTCAGTAAGAATATGGGCATCTGCCATTGTTATGGATTAGAAGGAAAAAGTTGCTAAAAAATGGTGATTTCAGATATCGATAAAAAGCCTATTTATAAGTCAGAAAATTTGTGGGAAGGTGAATTGGCAAATCAGTAATTACTCTATTAAAAAATCAGAACCGGGGTAATCAATAAGAAGTAATCATTCCTCTTCAGCTGTTTAAGTTCCTTATGACCTTTTAGATGGACATGCATTAATTATATTCCGACAAATAAGGAGTCATATTGGAAAACGTGAAACTTCCTGATTGAAACAGGAAACGAGAAAATCTGGGTAGAACATCTATACATTAGTCGGGACAAGATGGGTCTCCACTCAGTGCCTACTACTTTTCCCGACATACGAGAACCTCTCAATGTGAGATAGTTTGCTTCCTTTAAGGGTTGGGGTTGCCCCACAAGGGCATACCCATAACAAAGAGACTGGTTAGTCTTCGCATATGATAGCAATAATGATTTACACTAAGTAAATATAAAAAAAAATGTAGCGAAGATCAATTCTTCACCGGGAATATGTGTGAAACACAAAATTATATAAAGAATAGCAAAGCATAAAAAAAGTAAGCCAGTCAACGTGATAAATTTCGTTATCATCTTAAAAAGAGAAGGTTACAAAACTGATATTGTTTGCTAAACAAATGCAACCAGATTACATAGTCTCCTCACCCAAGGTATCCCTGTGAGCAGAAGTAGGTCTCGTCTCAATAGCACCTGCCAAGCTCTCATCCTGTGCAGGACTATTCACCGAGGGATCCTCCCCCACAGGATCCACTTCTCTTACATCTCTTGAGGACACCTCCACAGCTGTCTCAACAGCAATCACATTAGTCCACCTGATAGTAGAGGATCTCATACCTTCAGAACGGTCGAATGCAGGTGCAGATAGCCCAACAGAAGTGCTAGCTTTTGGAGTGAAAGCCACCTCGTCAAGAACCTGAAAGTCCTCGATATGTGTCATATAGTACTACTTTTATATATATATTAAGTACGACGTTTTTAATGTATAAGATGTATAATTTACACCATTTACCTTTATTTTCATCTTTTTTTTGCTTCCCGATGAAGAAGACGGAGAATAAAAGTGAAAACGGGCAAAAATGGAGCAAAATGCAGAGAATGGTAGCTACCAGCACAAAAGAACATGACCTACCGCCGACGGTAGGGCAACCTACCACAAGCGGTAGGTACCGAAGTGAAAAGAAGATGAAAAACAAGAAGCCTACCAAGGATGATAAGCTAGATCTACCGCATGCGGTAGGTCCCGAGCATTCAAGAATTTCAGGACAGAACC
This sequence comes from Catharanthus roseus, assembly GCA_028651295.1. Classification (NCBI taxonomy): domain Eukaryota; kingdom Viridiplantae; phylum Streptophyta; class Magnoliopsida; order Gentianales; family Apocynaceae; genus Catharanthus; species Catharanthus roseus. Next base: position 12,927,155 of record JAPQWS010000168.1, on the reverse strand, counting down.
CTAACGCGGATGGTAGGGCTCGACCTACCGGACTCGGTAAGTCTTGACAGCAACATAAGTTAATGCGTTTTGTGCTTCATTTATGTAATTTTCTCCCTCTTTTTGAGAAATTCTTCAGTTTTTTGTTGGAGATGACGGATTAAGGGCTAAAATTGGCAACAAAAACCCTCTCAATTCCTCTTCAATTAGGTAGTCTTTTATTAATAAACATTGAATTAGATATTTTGGGTAAAGATTGAAGTGATTTTATGGAGTAATTTCGAGATTCATCAAGCGATTCGAGAGATGAGCTCGGGTAACCTTCGGAATCGTGGAAGCGACTCTTTTTTATCCTAAGCTTTCTTCTCCCTTGTTCTTTATGAATAACACTATTAATTTGAGTATTATTAGGATGTTTTGTAGCTAATTTTTTGTTGTTTAAATTGAGGGTTGAACCCTAACTTTTGGATGATGTGAATTTTTGTTGGAGTTTATGAAATTGATGTTTGTTTTACTTTTGGTTGTTATTTAATTGTATATTTATGATAATTAATTTGCACCGAAATCGATTATTTCTCAAGATTGGTTAGAATTGAAAGATGAAAACCAATCTAGGCAACTAATTGGATAATAAAAGTTGGCAATTGAATAGAGATATTCATTGCATTTTAGGTTATTAGATCACATAATCTAATTGCATTCATAATCGGTTAGAGAGATAAGAGATTCTCCTCTAAAGGTTAGTAAGTAGAGTGGTTTTCACTTAGAAATAGGGCTTGTCCGATTTTCGTGTGATAACCCAATCTTTGTTCTCAAACATCGTTTTATAATTTTTCCAATTGAAATAGTTGACAAAAGTTAGGGGGATTCCATCATTCAAACTCTTTTCATCAAATACTTTTTAAACTATTGCTTTTAATTAATTGTTCTTAGTAGTTTTTAATATAATTTCTCAAAAATTTATTTGTTAGACTAGACACTACAAGAAAAGGCAGGATTGCGACAGCAAAATCTGTTACAAAGTACTCATTTGCGACCGATTTGCGGCGGAACGGATGGGTTGTTAATAGGGTTGTAAACGAGGCGGGTCTTACCCGTACCTGAGCGGGTCTATACTTGTTTATAGCGGGTAAGGTTAGAATTTTATACTCGCAGACCCGTACCATAGATTTTATTAAATGGGTCAGAGCATGGTATGATGATACTCAGACTCGTTTACCCGTATACCTATTATAATAAAATAATACTATATATTTATATATATTATATGATTTTTATACCTTTTTAATTAATACATACTTTATACATTTTCAGTCTCACTCTTCAGTTTCACTCTTCAGTCTTTTCTCATTCATTCTTTCTTAATGTCCAAATTCAGAGCTCATTAGAACTAAAAATCTATTGTGTTTGATGGGCATTTCCTGCCTTTTTATTTGATAGTGATTATGCTCTAAATAATCAGTTCATGTATTTGCCATTGGGCAAATTAGTTGTTGATCATCCTTGTTTCCATGAATTTCAGTAGAAATTTTAAACCCAGAAATCTTTTATAATTTTAATCATGTTATAATTTTTATTTTAGGCTTATACATTGTTATATATATTTGTTTAACAAGAGAAAAAAATAGATAAATAGCATACGGGTACGGGTATACCTAGACCCTACCCTAGACCATGAAGGATCGGGTCTGGGTCCATAAATTTTATACCCAAAAGGGTCTGGGTCTGGGTCCATGTTTCACTATAAGGGTCTGGTAGGGAATACTGTACCCGTCTAGGCCCGTTTGCAACCTTAGTCGTTAAATGGCTATCGCAAACACAACATTACGTCGGAAATTTTGTGTGATACCCCCAACCCTGCTACTAGGTCAATTGCGGCTGAGTAGAACATCTGCGTGCCTCTCGGCACTAAATTATAAGTTCCACAATAAAACAAAACCCTAGAACAACACAAACAGGTATACACACAAGGTATGTGGAAAACCTAAGTAAACTAGATACTGCTAGTGCGCTCAAAACATATGATCTTAAAAAAAAAAACTTCTCATTTTCGTTTTATTATAAACACAAAAGTATCTTACATCAACAACTCAAATAACAACATAAAAAGAAACTCTACAAACGATTCGAGTCTAAAAAGATAAAACATAAACATATGCCCTTCTGGGGAGATTTGATCCAAAAACTCCTGGCCTAAAACTTCAGTAGCTTGATGGGCCCCTGACTGTTCCGAGCTAATCTGAGAAGAAAACATGATATGGAAAAACATGAGCGCGAACGCTTAGTGAGTCCACGTGTGTGTGTGTGCGGTAGTGATTTCTTTAAAACCATGACGATGCCGTTTCACAAAACAGATCATGCAATGTTATAAGAAAATATTTCTTTTACTATTTTGACAAAACTGATGCTTGAACCTATATGAGGGTTTCGAGCGCAGCTGGGAAGTCTAAGTGAATAAAGACACATCAGCACAGCTTCTACGCCCCAAATTTAAAAGAACATGTAATGCAACAGTGGGGCTCCACAGACAAAGTCCGGATCCCCAAAACGAGGCCATCAGAACCAAGTTCCGGCATCTCGTAGTCAAATACCAGCCAAACAACATACGAGCGCTCGTTTAAAAGCAACTGCACTCCCATATCACTGGTCAAAACAGGCTACAGACTCCTGGAGCACCTACCAGGTCTGTCCTGGGACCACCCTCAGTTTCGAGCCCCTCCTGACTCTCCACTAGGCGGCCGAACCCTACCGCAGAGCATGATGTAGTGTCCACGTAGACCGATTGGGCCACACCCTCCGTGGTCTGCGCCCCTCTTCAAGTGGATCCACCCTCAGAGTCAAAAACCTGTCCACGTCATCGGAAGAGGCACTAGTACGGGGGACTAGCCACGTATAGTGCAATCCGCTAACGCGTCCGTTCACTTGATTTTTCAACAAACTTTTAACCCTGGTCGGAATGAGGTTTTCATATGTATTTACAAATCCAAGGGCCATTTGCCCGGCCATAATAACAGATTCAAGTCATAAACATTTCAGAGCACCAAAAATCCTCATTTGCCAGTCATCACATGCTTATGCAATTTCACAATTATGCCAATGCCAGATCTATATTCATGCATATCAAAATACGTAACTTTTCAAACTAGAACATTTTCCAATATATAAATATTTCCGAAAAACCTGCGTACAACAAACTTCTTATGCACCACCGTAATAGTCTGTTTTAAAATAAACACCTATATGGAGCACCGCTCCTATGCATTTTTCTAGGAAATACGTAACACATTAGGGAGAACATCTCCAAAAACACGCTGAGAAATATTGTTCCAAAAATAGCAATATTTTGTCAAGGTTCAAAAAAAACATATTTATATATCTTGTAATATTTGAAATAAAATGGAGTTTGTGGACTCACCTGGATGTAGATCTGGTGCTAAGATCCTACAAAATAATAATACAAAAATACTTAATACTTGGGTATCGATCAAATAATCCTATTCCCTAAATAATATCGGAATCCTACAAAATGAACTTTAAGATGTATATATATACCTATATAATGATACCTATATAATGATATATATACTTATAATAGTTCTTTAAAAAGATCGAAGATCCTATACTCTAAAAAAAAATATACTCTCCCAAGAAACCATAATTAACTATATACTTTATACTAAAAATTCATTTAAAATATTGAAATCCTAAAAAAAATAACTAACTTAATATATATATATATAATCTAACTAGAAATAAATCTTACTATATATTAAAGAAAACCAACAAACAAACAATGTATTTGAACTATATATATAAATATATAGATATTATAATGAAATTACAAAGGAAAGAAGAGAAAATAAATAAATTAATTAAATAAAATAATAAAAACAAATAAAACATTGCAAACTAAATTTTTTTAAGGAGGCTAATATGGCTCCCCTTTTTGATTCAAAGAAAGAAAGTGGCTCCCCTTTTTTATTCAAAGAAAGAAAGAAAAAAAATGATGCATATGCATGCATATATATATATATATAGAATAAGTACTATGCAAACTAACCTTTTTTTCTTTTTACGAGAATATGGCTGCCCCTTTTTTTTTATTCAAAGAAAGAATGAAAATGCATGCATCTATATATAGAGAATAAGGCGGCTAATGGGGGAAAAGAAAAAAAAAACAGCAAATGACGGGTGGTCGTTTGAGGTGGCGATACTTCCTTAAGTGTTAAGTTTTTTTTTTTTTGAAATCCTTATATGAAAATGTCAAGTATTTAAATTTCTAAAATAAATACACTAGGTATTAAAAATAAAATCCACTTAAAGGCATTTATAAATCTTAATAATAAAACCTCAATAATATAATAAAATTTTATTCCTATTCCTAAATATCCCCAAAATACCACTGAGTGCCAAAAACACTATATCCCACAAATATAGATCAAAACTCTATTTTTATTACGTCCGTAATTTTAAAGTCATGCTAGATGCTTACGGAATAGGGTGTTACATTCTATCCTCCTTAAAAGAAATTTCGTCCTCGAAATTGAATAGTTACGTACCTATAAGCTCCGGATACTTTTTCTTCAAGTACTCCTCAGTTTCCCAGGTTGCCTCTTCGATCCCATGATGTCTCCATACCACTTTACACATTAGAATCTGTCTCCCGCATAATTCTTTTACGCTTCGTTCTATAACCTCAGTTGGTTTTTCTTCATATGACAGATTGGCTTGTAATTCCAATTGGTCATCATTGAGAACATGATCAGGTGCAGGATGATATTTCTTTAATTGTGATACATGAAACACATCATGTATACCCATCAGTTCATTTGGTAAGGCAAGTCGGTATGCTACTTTACCAATCCTGTCAATAATTTCAAACGGTTCGATATATCGGGGGCTTAACTTTCCTTTCCTCGGATATCGCAGCTTCCTGCGATGTGGTGTAAGTTTTAAGAAAACTCGATCTCTTACACTAAACTCTAGATCCCTTCTTCGATTGTCGGCATAGCTCTTCTATCTACTTTTAGCTGTCCAAAGCCGATCTTGAATTATCTTAACTTGTTTCTGCATCTCCTCCAATTCTGGCATCAAGTTTCTTTGTCTCCAACGGGATCGAACTCCGACTTTATCCCAGTACAAAGGTGTTCTGCATCTCCTACCATATAATGCTTCAAACGGTGCCATTCCTATCGAAGAGTGGTAGCTATTATTATAAGCAAACTCAGCACAAGCAAGATTGTCAATCCACTTATTTCCAAAGTCTAAAGCACAAGCTCTTAGCATATCCTCTAGAGTTTGAATTGTTCTTTCAGACTGTCCATCGGTTTGGGGATGTGTTGTGGTGCTATAACTTAGATTGGTCCCCATAGCTGCCTAGAACTTAGGCCAAAACCTTGAGGTAAACCTTGGGTCTCTATCGGATACAATATCAATGGGTACTCCATAAAGTCGGACAATCTCATCTACATAAATCTGTGCCAACTTGTCCAAAGGGTATGACATATTAATGGCAATAAAATAAGCCACTTTTGTTAAACGATCAACGATTACCCAGATATCATCCTTATATCCCTTGGTCTGGGGCAATCCTGTGACAAAGTCCATTGTCACATAATCCCATTTCCATTCGGGAACAGGTAGTGGTTGTAGTAGTCCCGCTGACTTTTGATATTCTGCTTTGACCCTTTGACATGTAAGACAGGCCGCTACATACTCCGCAATTTCTCTCTTCATTCCGTTCCACCAAAATTTTTGCTTTAAGTCTTTATACATCTTATTCTCTCCAGGATGCATTAAATACTTACTTCTGTGGGCTTCCTCTAGAATCTTGCGCTTAAGTTCAGTATCATTGGGTACATATATCCGATTCCGAAAGTACAGGCTCCCATTAGCTTCTAATGTTCGAAAATCTTCCAATCCCTTAGCTTCCACACGGTTTTTGAACTCTTGGAACTCCTTATTATTCTTTTGGGCACTTCTAATATCCTGTTGTAGGGTGGATGTTAAGCTAAGACTTGATACCTTTGCTTTTCTACTTAATGCTTCTGCCACCATATTCGCCTTTCCTGGATGATAGTTAATCGGGCATCGATATTCTTCCAGCAGTTCCATCCATCGACGTTGTCTCATGTTCAAGTCCTTCTGAGAAAACAAATACTTTAAACTCTTATGATCAGTAAATATCTCATACTTAGCCTATACAAGTAGTGTCGCCACTTCTTAAGTGCAAACACGATGGCTGCTAATTCCAAATTGTGTGTCGGATAATTCCGTTCATGATCCTTTAACTTTCTTGAAATATATGCGACAACCTTCCTGTCATGCATCAACACAGCTCCTAGACCTTCCCCTGAAGCATCTGTATACAATGAAAATTCCTTGTTCGGATCAGGTAATGTTAACACTGGGTGCCGACGTCAATCGGTTCTTCAATTCTTGAAAACTCCTCTCACACTTTTCCGTCCACTCAAACTTGGTTGCTTTTCTGGTTAACTGTGTTAGAGGTCCAGCAATCCTTGAAAAGTCTTTTATGAATCTCTGATGGTATCCCGCCATACCCAAGAAACTACGTACTTCAGTTGGTGTTTTGGGTCGTGTCCAATGGTTCACTGCTTCTACTTTCGCCGGATCCACCGAGATTCCTTCCTGGTGATAACATGTCCTAGGAAAGTAACTTGACTCATCCAGAACTCACATTTGCTAAACTTAGCATATAACTTATGCTCCCGTAGGGTTTGCAACACTTTTCGAAGATGTTGTTCATGAGCTTCAGGGTTAGGTGAATAAACAAGAATGTCATCAATAAAAATCACCACAAACTTATCCAGGTAAGGATTAAAGACTCTATGCATCAAGTCCATAAATGTCACAGGTGCATTAGTTAATCCAAACGGCATAACCACAAACTCGTAATGCCAGTATCGTGTGTTGAATGCCGTCATCGGAATATCCTTTTCTCTTATCCTGACTTGATAATACCCCTGCCTCAAGTCCAATTTGGAAAAACATCCCGCTCCTCGGAGTTGGTCAAATAACTCATCAATGAGGGGTGGTGGGTATTTGTTCTTGACTGTCACATTATTCAATCCTCTGTAATCTATACACATCCTCAGGGTTCCATCCTTCTTCTTTACAAACAAAACTGGTGCACCCCAAGGAGATGTACTTGGACGAATATATCCTTGTTGCAACAGTTCTTGTAATTGCTTTTTCAACTCTTTTAGTTCCTCCTGTGCCATCCGATATGGAGTTCGAGATATTGATTTAGCATCAAGTACCAATTCTATGCTGAACTCCACTTCTCGATCTGGGGGTAGCATTGTCAACTCCTTAGGAAAAACATCCACAAACTCCCTTACTACAGGTACTGTGTCTAATTTTACCTCCTCCTTAGGTTTGTTGAGTAAATATGCTAAGTACCCTTGACATCCTTTCCATTGCAACTTTCTAGCTTTCATGCCAGATATAAAGAGATTCTCCCGTTTTGTTCGCTTCCCTTGGAACACCAAGATTGGCATACTCGGTCTGCTAAACTTAACCAACTTTCATCGACAATCTACTTGGGCGTAATGTTTAGACAACCAGTCTATCCCAAGTATCACGTCATATCCTTCCAATGGTAAGGCAATTAAATCTCCAGATAAAACCACGTTTTCGACACATATGTCACAATCAGGGTACTTTACCTCAGTTATCTTATTCACGCCCATAGGAGTGCTAACTATCAACTGGTAATGCATGTTAATAGAAGGTATAGGAATATGTTTTATGAAATGCAAACTCACAAAAGAATGCGTAGCTCCAGGGTCAATGAGTACTCTTGCTAGTTGAGAAAATATTTGTATCATACCTTCAACTACTTCTGCTTCAGTATCTGCGCGCAATCCATCCAGTGCATAAATTTTAGCTTTTACTTGTGGTTTATTGTTCCTTCTTTCTGTTGCTCCTCTCATAACCGAGGGTCGGCCTGCTTTTCAGGACGTCTCCAGAGGTATTTGTTGTATCTCAGGGCACTGGTCCTTGGTATGTCCTGGTTTTCCACACTTGAAACATAACCTTAACTTCCGATAACACATTTCAGCCACATGTCCACTTCGTCCACAGTATGTACATATTCTATGGGCTTCTCCAGGGGTTAGGATTGGTCGGCCTTCATTTCCAGTCCTTTGTTCACTATGGGATCTCTTGAAATCTCTAGGTTTCCTTGGTCCTTGTCCAGGACGTTTATATGGAGTCGTCGCTGAACCAATGGCTATTTTTCTCTGTATAACCGCTTGATCAGCCATCTCCTTTCGCGTGGCGACTTCAACTGCGGCCGCGAATCCCATCGGTAGAAAGGGAGTCAATGCCCATTGCAGTTCAACCCTCAATCCTTTCACAAATTGTCGTGTCTTATTTTCATCAGTATCTATAACCTTAAGCAATACTTAGCCAACCTGTTGAACTTTACCGTATACTGGGCAACTATCAGGTTACCCTGTCTCAATTGCTGAAACTCATCCTCTCGTTGCTCACTAACCCAACAAGGTATGTATTCCTTTTTTAATTCTTCTTGAAAATCGTTCCAGGTCCATGGTTAAGAGTGTCCGAGCTTCGGAAGCTCTAAGCCACCAATCTTTTGCCATTTCTCGAAGTCTAAAAGCTGCAAACGTTACCCTTAGGGCATCCTCGTACTTAAGGGTATCATAGATATCATTCAACTGCTCCAGGAACAGTTCAACTTTAATTTCTTGCTCAACGTCTCCATAGAACTCCGGGGGTCGAAACTTAAGAAATCGTTCTAGTGCTTCATCTGCTCCCGTGGCTGGTACTCGTTCATTTCTTCTTGTGGCCATTGAAGTTTCTAATAATTCTGTCATCTTGATCATAAAATTCTCAATTACTTTGTGTGTGACTTGCTCTGGACGAGGTGTGGCCTCCCTCATTGGTTCAGACTGTCTATTTTGAGAACTTTCCGACATAGCCTCGTCCACATGGTTGGGAGATTGTGAACCTGACATATTTCTAAAAACCAAAAGTTCCAACACTAATAAACATCTAAGGTTATAGATACTCAACGACAAGTAAACATGACCATCAATGCATACATACAAACATATATATAACTCAAAATAAGGATTTTTGGTACAAGTAGTGTCAAGATACAATCAGATCATTCTGGTCCTACCACCCAAAAAAAATATATGGCTGGGTTGCTATACATATCCAAAACCCGAGGACCTCATACCTACGACCCTAAGCCTACTGCATCAAGTACCAACAAAAATACTACTCGTACCTATCCAAGTGACCAAATATGCACACCTACCTGTACTCCATCCAACACCTACTCCGCCTGAGGACACTGGCTACCAGAACATCCTGGTCAGGACTCCAACTCATCACGTGCTCTATCCACTGAATCTCCAGTAGTACCAAGGAACTAGGCGATAAAATGCCTAAGCCAGTCCCGCTCATTAATCAGCTCCAAAATCTCTCTCTCTTGGGCTGCATGAGCCTCCCGCGTCTGGGCTAACTCCCTCTCTAACATGGCGGCCCTCGCCGTCTCCTATCGCCGTGCCTGGTGCCGCATAAAATAAGGCGTCCATTCGGGAGATCTCCTCTCTCAACGCTACAACCTGCTAGCTAGCGGCTTCAGCCCGTTGCTCACGCCACAGGCAATAACCACAGATGTCATACTCCCTGACCCCACCCCGAAGTAGTGATGGTAGTGCTGGAAAAGAAGATACAGACTCCACGGGTGTAATAGGGGTAGGAGATGCTGTTGCTGGCATACTATTTGCTACAAAGGTACCCATACCCCCAGTGACTGCCGGTGCCTCTCTCTCTGGTTCAGGCATCATCTCTAAGTCTGACGTGGGCTCATTAGGGTCGTCTTCTATCGATGTTCCAAGCCCTATTCCCGGTGCCCTTGGTCAATCACAGGAATTGGTTCCCTTTCTGGGATGATCTCCCTAAGGGAATAAGAGGATGATGATGATGACGTAGTCCTGCTAGGCTCATCTACGAGGGTGCCCTCTCTGTATGTTCATCTATGAGAAGGATGTCCCGATCTAGTACCTACAAAACAAAATCTTAGGGTCAGTACTAACCAATAAATCATATGGTTAACCTTAAAGTTTAAACAGTTGACTCTTATAGCTTGTCTAAAATTCAACGTTTCAAACCTAGTATCGAACCTAGATGCTCTGATACCACCGGTGACACCCCCAACCCTGCGGCTGAGTAGGGCATCTGCGTGCCTCTCGGCACTAAATTATAAGTTCCACAATAAAATAAAACCCTAGAACAACACTAACAGGTACACACACAAGGTATGTGGAAAACTTAAGTAAACTAGATACTGCTAGTGCACTCAAAACACAAGATCTTAAAAAAAAAAAAAAACAACTTCTCATTTTCGTTTTATTATAAACACAAAAGTATCTTACATCAACAACTCAAATAACAACATAAAAAGAAACTCTACAGACGATTCGAGTCTAAAAAGATAAAACATAAACATATGCCCTTCTGGGGAGATTTGATCCAAAAACTCCTGGCCTAAAACTTCAGTAGCTTGCTGGGCCCTTGACCGTTTTGAGCTAATATGAGAAGAAAATATGATATGGAAAAACGTGAGCGCGAACGCTTAGTGAGTCCACGTGTGTGTGTGCGGTAGTGATTTCTTTAAAACCATGACGATGCCGTTTCACAAAACAGATCATGCAATGTTATAAGAAAAATATTTCTTTTGCTATTTTGACAAAACTGATGCTTGAACCTATATGAGGGTTTCGAGCGCAGCTGGGAAGTCTGAGTGAATCAAGACACATCAGCGCAGCTTCTACGCCCCAAATTCAAAAGAACATGTAATGCAACAGTGCGGCTCTACAGACAAAGTCTGGATCCTCAAAACGAGGCAATTGGAACCAAGTTCCGGCATCTCGTAGTCAAATACCAGCCAAACAGCATACGAGCGCTCGATTACAAGCAACCGCATTCCCATATCACTGGTCAAAACAGGCTACAGACTCCTGGGGCACCTACCAGGTCTGCCCTGGGACCAACCTCAGTTTCGAGCCCCTCCTGACTCTCCACTAGGCGGCCGAACCCCACCGCAGAGCATGATGCGGTGTCCACGTAGACGGATTGGGCCACACCCTCCGCGGTCTATGCCCTTCTTCAAGTCGATCCACCCTCAGAGTCAAAAACTCGTCCACGTCATCGGAAGAGCACTAGCACAGGAGAATAGCCACGTACAGTGCAATCCTCTAACACGTCCGTGCACTTGATTTTTCAACAAACTTTTAACCCTGGTCGGAATGAGGTTTTCATATGTATTTACAAATCAAAGGGCCATTTGCCCGGCCATAATAACAGATTCAAGTCATAAACATTTCAGAGCACCAAAAATCCTCATTTGCCAGTCATCACATGCTTATGCAATTTCACAATTATGCCAATGCCAGATCTATATCATGCATATCAAAATACGTAACTTTTCAAACTAGAACATTTTCCAATATATAAATATTTCCGAAAAACCTGCGTACAACAAACTTCTTATGCACCACCGTAATAGTCTGTTTTAAAATAAACACCTATATGGAGCACCGCTCCTATGCATTTTTCTAGGGAACACGTAACACATTAGGGAGAACATCTCCAAAAACACGCTGAGAAATATCGTTCCAAAAATAGCAATATTTTGTAAATGTTAAAAAAAACATATTTATATGTCTTGTAATATTTGAAATAAAATGGAGTTTGTGTACTTACCTGGATGTAGATCTGGTACTAAGATCCTAAAAAATAATAATACGAAAATACTTAATACCTGGGTTTCGATCAAATAATCCTATTCCCTAAATAATATCGGAATCCTACAAAATGAACTTTAAGATGTATATATATACCTATATAATGATACCTATATAATGATATATATATATACTTATAATAATTCTTTAAAAAGATCGAAGATCCTATACTCTAAAAAAAATACTCTCCCAAGAAACCATAATTAACTATATATTTTATACTAAAAATTCATTTAAAATATTGAAATCCTAAAAAAAAATAACTAACTTAAAATATATATATAATCTAACTAGAAATAAATCTTACTATATATTAAAGAAAACCAACAAACAAACAATATATTTGAACTATATATATAAATATATAGATATTATAATGAAACTACAAAGGAAAGAAGAAAAAAAATAAGTAAATAAAATAAAATAATAAAAACAAATAAAACATTGCAAATTAACATTTTTTAAGGAGGCTAATATGGCTCCCCTTTTTATTCAAAGAAACAAAGAAAAAAAATGATGCATATGCATGCATATATATATATATAGAGAGAGAGAGAAAGAGAGAGAGAGAGAGTAAGTACCATGCAAACTAACATTTTTTTATTTTATTTTATGAGAATATGGTTGCCCCTTTTTTTTTTTATCAAAGAAAGAATGAAAATGCATGCATCTATATATAGAGAATAAGGCTAATGGGGGAAAAGAAAATAAAAGGAAAAAAAAAACAGCAAATGACGGGTGGTGGTTTGAGGTGGCGATACTTCCTTAAGTGTTAATTTTTGAAATCCTTATATGAAAATGTCAAGTATTTAAATTTCTAAAATAAATACACTAGGTATTAAAAATAAAATCCACTTAAAGGCATTTATAAACCTTAATAATAAAACCTCAATAATATAATAAAATTTTATTCCTATTCCTAAATATCCCCAAAATACCACTGAGTGCCACAAATACTATATCCCACCAATATAGATCAAAACTCTATTTTTATTACGTCCGTAATTTTAAAGTCATGCTAGGTGCTTACGGAATAGGGTGTTGCATTTCGGTCGCTATGAATACTTTGCGACAGAGTCGCGACGCCTCATCGTAAAGTTCAGATCGAATATTTTGCGACAGAATTACGACAGTTTCGTTGGAAAAGTTCGTACAAAAAATTTTGCGCGAAAAGTTGCGATCGAATATTTCGCGGCTAATTCTGAGTCTACAATGGAAATATTGGTCGTAATTTCGTCACAAAGACAACTTCGACGAAATTTTCTGTCACAAAATTGAATTCTACGGTAGTTTATTCTGTCGCAGTGTTTTCGGGTCTGTAAACTTAGCGACCGACTATTATGATGCCATTTTGTCGCAAAGTTTTTTTTAAAAAAAAATTAAATAGACAATTACATTGTCGTTAAATTGGATAGCTTTTTTCCTTTTTTTGAAGAACTTGTTTGGTCGCTAATTGGTTGAAACTATATATATTAATCATCAAACATTTGTAAAAATTAAAAAACCCATCCTGAAAATAAGAAAAAATTTAGAGATAACATTTCTATAACAAAAATTATCATTCACATACTTTAAAATACCATTCATATCGAAAAATTACCAACATATATGAAGTATAAAATAGTACCTAAATTCTATAACATAATAAAGTATGAAAAAACATCATAAAGCTAAGTAGGAGGAAGGTGGTCATCATCCTCACCTGTCGAGTCTGCATCACTTGACCGCTCACCACTCGTGCCCTCACCTTAGGATAGCTAGGCATCTGCCGATTGGGAGGTGGCTCAGGAGATCGCAAGTCCGCTCATGGATATGCCAACCTCACTGAGAGATCCAACTACAACTCTATGCAATAAGTGGTTGCCGTAAGCAATCCGCCGCTAGACCTCTGGTCGTACTGCCCGATCCACCTCCTCAACAACAACCCTCCGAGCAATTTCCTCCGTATGCTGCTCAGATGGTGCTACAAGACAGAAAGCACTAGCGCTGCTCAGGCCTATTGGCATAAATGGACTGACTCTGCCTCACCAAAGCCATAAGCATGCCCCTTCCTAAGGCCCAAACCAATCTTACACATCATTTCCATGTCAGTAGGAATACTGGCTCCATTCTCCCTGTGCTACATCATTTCCATGTCAGTAGGAATATCAGCTCCATTCTCCCTGTGCTCCTGCGTCTTCCTAGCCTTCAAGATGCAAAATTGTTTCTTAAATTCAAGAAAAGTGTTTGACAATTTATTTGTTAGAGTAAATCATAAGGTGGTTTGTGAGATACCAAGTATTATTAACAAAACAACTAACCCAAAACTCATCTAAGCGGTGATCAACAAACCATCCTGCTTTTTCATGCCCCTCTCGATGAGTGTGGAGCTTTCGGTAAAGCTCATCATAAGCGAAGCCATCACCAAGCCTTTGCTGCTATTGTCATATACATCAAAGGAAATAAAGAATATCATAATTAACAGTTAGATAGCCCTATTAAATTCTAACTTTTTTTCAAATGTAATAAAGTAGGCAAGTAGATATCAAAGAAGTCACTGAACTTGCATTGACTAAATAGGCTTATCAAGTCAAGTAGAAATAAAAATATCAAATAATTTGCATGTACTCAACACTCTATGGACCTTAAAATGTATATTCAATAGAAAGGGATATACCATTTTTAATATTCCTATTTCCAGCAAACAAATAGGCAAAAGAAGGTTTATCCACACTCTTAGACACAGTGTTGAAAAAGAGTCCTCCTTTCCTATGTCTTGCCCTAGACTCAAGGGACAACAAGAAGAAGAAGCAAGGAGATAACACCAAATGATAACAAACACAACAATAATCTATGGAACATATCCCAATAATCATGAAACACTACCAGAAATTCGAAGCAATGCAAGCACGACATAAATTTCTCCATTTTTTCATTTCCTAAATCAGTTAACAAATAAAGTAGGACTTACTTCTTTAAACTTTAAAAAGAAGAAGAAAGGAAACAAGAACTTATTCATAAACTAATTTAACAACTTCTTCAATAAGCATGGATAGTACCAAGACACTAGCAGCAAATCAATTTCGGTTCTGGAAAGCTAATAAGAATCCAAGCTCTCCCATAAACAATTAAACATTCAAAAGAGTCCGAGCTCCTCCATAAAAAATTAAACATTCAAAAGAGTCTGAACTCCCCCATAAACAATTAAATTCATTCAAAAGAGTTCGTGCTCCCACATAAACAATTAAACATTCAAATGAGTCCGGGCTCCTGCATGAACAATTAAATCCATTCAAAAGAGTCCAGGCCCTCCCTCCCCAAAAAATTAAACATTCAAAAGAGTTCGAGCTCCCCCATAAACAATTATAATAACAATGAAAAAAATTACCTCTAAAGCCTCCCACTCTAAGTATAATCGAGAACTAGTCGTATGCTTACCGGGACCCTCGCCGCCTCGTCCCTCATTCTAATTCTTTGCAGCCACCTCAGGATAGCCATAAATTTATCTGACTTCCAATATTCCCAAAGACAGGTATATACATCATCTAAGATCAATGATGGCTTCTCCTTTGCACCCCACACGGTAAGCATCAAGTCCCTGTACCTCTTACTTGCTAATTTCATGAAACACTCCCTCGCCTGAGCATGATGGTCAGGGTTCCAACAAAAGTATTTCTGCATTAGAAAACTGTTAAAAACAAAGAAAACTAATAACAATTTTTTTAAAATTTTTAAATATAGATAGAATTCATTGAAACGCTTAACGTGAGCTAGATCCACCACATCTCTTTCATTGCGTCTGAAACTTTACCCCAAGAAGCGTAAGACCCATTAAGATGCTCATGAAAAATATCTGTGATTCGAGCAGATGCATCATTTGAAGGAAAAAATGTGTTGGACAAAAAGACGTGTAATGATTGAAGAAGTTTTGTCAATAAGGAAAAATAAAAGACCAAGCATGCATTTTCCTAACATAGAAGTGCTATTTAGAACACATATGACAATATTTCAATTTATAAAATGATGACATCAAATGTTTTACAAGAGACGGAACAAGATTTTGAGAAGAATATATATACTTACTTCCCTAGTCGTATCTCTAATACTGGGCACATGTCCTCGAGGATTCGCTAGGGTTCCAAGCATGCATTGGATGCTGGAATGTGTTACCTCGTCCTCGAAATGAACTGGCCCATTCCCGAGATGAGATGGCCTGTCCCTGAGATGGTTGGCAACGCCCTGTGATGCGATAGGTTGTGCCTGACTAGCCTCACCCTGGGCCATAGTCAAGGGCTGCGAGGATGGGGAGGGCAGTGTAAGCTATGTCTACGGCTGTGTGGGCAGGAGAGGCACCTGCAACTGAGTTTCCAAGGGTGGGGGCCCCAAGTCCAAGGTAGGCGAGGCTTAGAAGGTGGGGTGCCTCTATGAGTAAATGAGTCTGAGGGCAAGGCACCAGACGAACCTTTCTTCATGCTCTTCTGTCCACGAGTCATATCTGCAATGACATTGAAACAAACAAAGTTAGTTAACAAAAACATAATATATATATATATATAACTTACACCAATTCAAACCTATTACCAATCACTTGCAAAATCTATAAATTACAAGGAGTCACAAAATCAATAAATTACAAGGAGTCACAAAATCTATATTATACATTCTATATTATAGAATCTAGAGGTGGTATGACCAGTATTTGCATGCAAAGTAAAGGTGGTATACACATGGCGAAAAGAGAAACACTATTAAATAATGCCTTGTGATGTTTGGAAAACGATATATAAACAAATATAATAAACAAATATATATATGTAATCTAACTAATCCACGTGTGTGAAAAAGAGTTTTTAATCAAATATCCAAGTGTCCTAACTCCTAAAATTAAAGTATATGAAAAATAGTAGTCTTCTATATATATGAATAGAGTTTTTTAGTTGTGCTGCAAGTACACTCTATATTGAAGTACACTTTAAAAGAATAGCTAATTTTTGTTAAGATTTCCTAATTTCTATTAGAATTTCAAATTTTATAAATATATATATCTTATACTTATTTGTGTCAGATAAGGATCATAGACGGTAGCGTTACATAATATATATATATTGTCTTTTAGAAAATGTGAGTACTCTTGCTGCTAAATAGAATCAAATAAGAGAAATATAAAAGAAAAGAAAAATAAAAGAAGAGAAATAGAGGACAAATTGAAAAGAAATAAGGTTACATTGATGACATTAGTTATAAGTAACTACCTCTCCCTAGCATTCAGGAAAAAAAACTAGCTCTACGTAGCTAACCTATAGACAGATATATTTTGAAAAAAAATTAAAAAAAGCTATAGAGATATATGTATTAGCTCCTAGCATCATACTAAACTAGGCCATTTTTTAAGGGGAATAATCTTTATAATTCATCAAGCCTAAAAAAGGGAATCATACACCAAAACAACAAGAAAATAGGAGAATTACAGCCCAAAAAACAACAAGATAATTTTCACAGCTCTTGAAGCACAAAAAAAGGAATTACAACCCCAAAAAAATAAGAAAATAAGGACAATTCTTCAAGAATAAAAAGGAGAATCACAGTCCTAAAAACAACAAGAAAATAGGGGAATCACAGCCCCAAACTAAGTGCAAAAATAAAAGGGTCACTACCCACAAACTAACAAAAGCAAATAGAAATTAAAAAGAACAAACGATAAGGAGGAAGAACGTACTGGAATTCAAGAGAAATTTAAAAGACTAATTCACAAGCAGCCCACTATATTCCGTTCAAATTTCCGACCAAAATACCTCCATTGGAGAAGTTATAATCTGTTAAGCACAAAGATAAATGTGAGCTTAGAAGTGCAATATATTTACACCATATATCCAAGTTGAGCCTCAAAATTTTTGAAATTATATTATGAACTCATATTTGAAAATAATTATAGTTTGACCTCTAGTGTTTTTCAAGACCACTAATTGAACTGTGGACTTCAATTTCATAAATTAAAATTCAACTTAACAAAGAAATTCCAAAAATTTATTGAATACATATTAATTAAATGCCAAAATATTAAAATTAAAGAGATAATTAAAGAAATATGGATTTGAATTAGTACTTGTATTAAAACAACATGAAATAAATTATAACAATGGGTAAGAAATAAGATTTTCACTACCCATGGTAACGGAAAACAAATTCGAGTCTAAGGCTACACAGAAACTCTAATATAGAAGCAACTAGAACTAAACAACCACGCTAACCTCTGCAAAGAGCCCATAAAAAGAAGGGAAAAACGCATATAAGATCAACATAGTTGCAAACAACCAAACACCTCTCGACCTTCAAAACTCAATTAAGTTCACAAACCAATTTCTCTTACGCCAGCTCATAAACTTCCATTGCCTCTTCTAACGTTGTCCACTTACTCAGTGTTTGCTTAGACCTTTTAGCAACCTTCAACAGTCTCATTATTTTCGGCGTCGTTTTCCTTCCACCTGAATATGCAAAATCAAGAATAGTTCAAACAAAATTTCCAAATAAGTTTTCTATAACTATAATTGAGATATATACCCCGGATAATAACCAATTTGGCCACCTTAAGAAAAAATATTTGTCAGTAGAAAATACAAAGATATGTCTAAGATCCTTAACAAATGAAAACATATACTTGCAACATAATATAACAATAAAAGCACCCAAAAGATACGCCTTTTGTAAACTTTTTAACTATTCATTCTTGAGAGTTGTCGACACCTGACGATGGAAAAAACCTAGTTCTTTTGGTACACTAATGTGCCGTAGTGCCATAGTTATGATTCAACTAAGGAAGAAGTACATTTGAACCTTTTTTTGGTACAGAAAAATTGATACAACTAAGTAGGTTTATAAAATCCACAACACACACCAGTTATCAATAACCTCCCAAATCCTTTTCTTAAAAAGATAAAGTCTTCCCTAGCAAATGATTGAATTTCAAACCCGAAACCTTCAACAGCAAAGAAATAACCACTACATTTACATTTCCTCTTAATTGTGATCGGTCAATCCAAAATCTTAAAAAATTTGCAACGGATGTTTTTCCATCGCTACGACGTCGCAATTTTTTTAAAATTTGCGACAAAAACGTTTTTTGTCTCGAATTCGTTGCAATTTTTTTGTCAATCATTTTTTGTCTCTATATTTGTGACATAAAATTCGGTCGCAATTTTTTGTTGCTAATTCTTTTTTTTTTCTTGTAGTGAGACATTAGGTAGAATGATTAGTAATTGAGCTTATTTGTTCCCTGAGTTCGAAAACCTGGGTATATCTCTGTTACTACAGTGATAGGTACACTTGCCTGTTGCATTACTTTTAGACAAACCCATTTAAGACATCAAGTTTTTGGCGTTGTTGCCGGGGAACGACAATTTAAAGAAAACTGTTTTTCTTGTCCTTTAGTCATATTTATTTTTCTTGTCTTTTTGTTTTGTTGTAGATTGTTCATTACTCTTGCACTTATTGGTTTATTTTTGGCGTATATCTTGAATTGTGCTTTATTATTTGTGGAACTTGACTAGGGTTTGTCTGCTTCAGGTTTTGGGTTAACTAGTTTATGCCCAAAATTCAAAGAGGTGAATTAGTCACATTCGATCTAGAGCCCGAGCGTTCGCTGTGGAGTGCCCGCAGCGCTCTTCAATTCGAGACAGCGAACAATAACGCTATCATTGTCGTTGATAAGACAAAAGAGGGTCAAGAAGATCCACCATTGATAAATTCGCAATTTGTACTAGCTCCACCACCACAAATGGTGGAGCAGACGCTGGCAGACTATGCCAGACCGTCCATTGCTGGGACACAATCAAGCATAGCCAGACCAGGTGTAAAAGCAAACAACTTTGAGATCAAGCCGAACGTGATCCAAATGTTGCAGAATATGTACCGCCCGATGGACCCCCAGAGGAAGACTCCATGCTTACATCGCCAATTTTCTAAGGTGTGCGATACATTCAAGATAAACGAAGTCTCAGAGGATGCCATTAGACTTCGTCTTTTCCCTTTTGAGGGGGAAGGCGAAATCATGATTAAAGTCATTAATTTCCAGCTCAATTACATCATAGGAATCTTTAGTCGAGAAGTTTCTAGAGAGGTACTTTCCTTCTGACCGCACAACCAAGCTTCGAAACAAGATCCTGTCTTTCCAGCAAATAGATAGAGAAAGCCTATATGAGGCTTGGGAAAAATGAGAGGAGCTGCTCAGGAAATGTCCCCACCATGGCTTAGATTTGGGATTCAAATTCAGTCCTTCTACAATGGAGTATCATTTGGATCCAGACAATTGATTTATGCCTCTGCTTGTGGATCTAAAGATCACAAGACCCCTCTCCCCCTCCCCCCCTTCCCCAACATGTATATGATCTTATTGAGCAAATAACTATGAATAGATATACCTTGGGAAGATAGAGATCCAAGCCTAAACCTACTGGAGTACACAATGTAGATGCTATCATTACCATTGAAGCTAGATTGTCAGCAATGATAGAGCAGAAGATTGGGAACTTAACTACTACACCTTCAAGTAAAAGTACTCAGCAAGTTATGTTTTGCGATTTATGTAGTGGAGGGCATCCCAATCAAGACTGTCCTAGCATGTGAGGTCCTATGGAACAAGTATATTTTGTGCAAGATATCCGACAAGGTAAAAACCCCTATACACATACTTATAATTCGGGTTGGAAGAATCACCCCAATTTTTCTTGGGGTGGGAAAGGACAGCAAATGCCACAACAACCTCCAGGATTCTAGAATAGGGGTCATACTCAACCATTACCTTATGATGCATCTCTGCAGAATCCTCCACTAGTAAAAGCTAATTTAGAAGAGCTCATAGTCAAGTTCATGAACGCCACGAATACTAGAATGGGCACTATAGAGGCTGCCCAACGGAACTAGAGGCTTCAATTCAAAATTTTGAGAAACAGATTGCGAGCTAGTTGAATTAGTATCAGAGAGGACTCTAAGAACTTTCTCGAGCAATACAAAAGTGAATCCGAGAGAGCATGTCAATGCTATCTTGGTAAGATTTGATGAGTAAGTTCCTAAAGAAGAAAATATGATGATCATACAAGAGAAGAGTTGTATTGAAAAGGAAAGGAGATTATCCGACACTCTTGACTCTAGAGCATTAGAGCCAAGTGAAGAAGAGAAACACGAGAAGCTGACAATTGTCGAGTACAAGCTAAAAATTCCATATTCGGCGACTCTTGTTCGCAATCGCAGCCAAAACAACATGAGAAAATTCATAGAGATATTTAAACAGTTAAAAATAAACTTACCTCTATGTGATTTACTTTTGCAGGTACCCAAGTATGCTAATCCTTGAAAAAGATGCTTGCAAAGAAGAGCAAGCTTAACAATGCAACACATATCTTGGGTGAAGAATGTCCGGCTATTCTTATCATCGAGGACAAATTACCACAGAAGTTAGAAGATCTAGAGAGTTTTTCTTTTCCTTGTACTATTTTTAGTTTTCAAGTTGATAAAGCTTTAGCTGATTTAGGAACTAGTATTAATGTTATGTTCTATTCTGTGTGTAAGAAACTAGGCCTAGGACAACCAAGACCCGTTAAGATGCCCACAAATCTAGTAGATAGAAGTGTTAAACATTCTAAGAGGTTCATAGAAGATGTCTTGATCAAGGTCAAGGACCTTGTTTTCCCTAGAGATTTTGTGATTCTCGATATGGAGGAAGATGTAGACTTCCCTATAATCTTAGGACGCCCATATTACGTACCTCAAGGACTTTGACAGATTTAGAGAAAGGAAAGCTGCTCTTAAGGGTTGAGGAGAACGAAATAGTGCTTAAATTTCCTATGAATCCAATCCCTCCCCCCCCCCTCCCCCCCAATATAAAAGTCAAGATACTTTATTTTATATTAATCGTGAAACTCAAGGAGTGTCTTTGCCTTTGCGGGAAACTCACTCAAAATAGGATGATAGCCCAAAGAAATCAAAGAAAAAGGAAAAGACTCTTTCCCCCAAATTGAAAGCGAGTTTGATGAAGTGGGTACCCATTCGGTGTATCGAGAAGGGAAAGGTCAAGAAAAAATTGAACTGTCGTGATCTGGGAGGTACTTTTGGCACCTAGAAGGGAGTGTTTCATATTACTCCTTGTAAACTTGTTGTATCATGTACTTGTATTTTGGTTTTCTCTCCTATTTCACTTTAATTTTTTTGTCGTTTGTGTTGTTGCAAGATGGAGAGATGAATGCCTGCTATATACTACTCTTGAGCTTGAAATGAATCCACAACTTTACCAAGCATGAAACGGGGCTGAAAATCGTAAAAAGAAGAAACTTTGGATCAGGTAGAACCCTAACACGGACGATAGGGTCATGGCAAATTTTTCTTCAACAAATAGAAAACTACCATGGGAGGTAGGTCTAGACGATAAACTTTCAGCACGGATAAAAGCCTACAGTACACGGTACGTCTCGACCTACCGGACGCGGTAGGCTAGTTTTTAAGCTGGAGGTCTGGTCAAGTTACGAGTAAAGGGTCGGGTTGACCCAAATTTAATTCAATTTTTGCCTCTTCCCCAAATTTTTTGCAATACCCCCCCAAATTCATATTTCTCAAATTCCTAAATCTACACCTCTTTCTCTTCTCTTCCTCCCTCTCGAGGCTCTCTTGTCCCTCTCGGTTTTTACCACCATACCAATGGCCTTCCTCCATCTCCGGCGACCTTCCTCTACCTCCGATAACCACTACCACTACCATCAGTTTGCTCTCTCTCTCTCTCTCTCTCTCTCTCTCTCTCTCTCTCTCTCTCTCTTTCCTTTTCTTTTTTTCTTCTTCTTCTTCTTCTTCTTTTTCTTCTTCTTCTTCTTCTTCTTGTACTCCCTCTCACACCACTCACCATCACCAACTTCCACTCTTCCTTCTCTTTTTACTCCA
The DNA here is from genome assembly GCA_028651295.1 of Catharanthus roseus. Classification (NCBI taxonomy): domain Eukaryota; kingdom Viridiplantae; phylum Streptophyta; class Magnoliopsida; order Gentianales; family Apocynaceae; genus Catharanthus; species Catharanthus roseus. Next base: position 12,904,473 of record JAPQWS010000168.1, on the reverse strand, counting down.
CCAACATCCTCCCTTCACCCTCCTACCTCCACCGTTCAAAACATCCCCTCCCCCTCTGCTCCGTTTCTCTCATTTTCTTTCCTTTTCTTTTTCTTCTTCTTTTTATAGTTCTTCTTTTCCTAACACTTGGTTTATCTTTCTTCTTGATTTTTCTAACAAAAATTTGCAGAAAATTCAAAAAAAAAAATAGTGGAGATTCCGACCACTCCAACGGTACACCGTTCAAGCCAAAGTACGTCTTTTGGTGGCATTGCAGCGACGGTTTGTTTGTTTAAATAAACCAAGGCTAATTCTCATACCTTTGCTTCACTTTTGGTTTATTAATTTTAATTGTCAATTGTGTTCATTTTTTGTTTGTTTTGTGCTTTGTGATTTGATTCTGTTGTTAGTGTTCACATTCGTCATTTTACTTATTTTTCTGTTCATTTATATTGTGTCACACTTCCTCACACAAGAGCGATGTATAGGACACTTGAACACACATAAGCTACGTCAGTTTTGATGTATCATTTTGTGTGTTTATTTAATTTAGCAATAACCATGTGTTGTATCTTTATACTTTTCTGCATCTTGACTTTTGTTTAACTCCTTCATGGCACCCAAAAAGTCCATTGCTTCCTCTTCAAATGAACAAAAAATTCCAAAATGGCTCGAGTTGATAATTCCATGCCCGACCCCACCAAACCTGCCATTCCTCCTTATCTGGAGTGCCTCTCTGGGGCAGCTTGGAAATAGATAGCCGATGGAGAGCACCTTAAGCTAATAGTCAAAAATTCCTTTGATGCGCTTGTCATAGAACACTTGGAGTCGAATGCTATTTTTGGTGGTTTAGGGTGGGAACCCTTTTTGTCCGTAAGTTTTAAGCTAATATGTTTCATAAAATAGACAAAGACCTCTCCACAATTATTTTCACGGTCAAGGGAGTGAGGATTGTTTACATAGAGAGTGTCTCACTTTCATTCTGGGGATTAGGGATAGGGTTGTAAGCGGGGCGGGTCTTACCCGTACCCGTGCTTGTCTATACCCGTTTTTAGCGGGTAAGGTTTAAATTTTATACCTGCGGACCCGTACCCGTACCCGTATTTATTATGTTATATGGGTCTGGGCAGGGTATGATAATGCCCAGACCTGTATACCCGTAGACCCGTATTAATAAAATAATAATATATATTATATATTATATTAGATGGAGGGTAGTTAATGTGTTTAGTGAGGTTTGTCCAAGTGGTTAAGGAGGCAAGCTTAAATTCTTGTCTGGCTTGCCTATGTAGGTTCAAATCTTGCTACTAATCAACCGTTTCTCTTTTTTTTTTTTTTCTTTTTTCAATCCTTTTCTCTTTTTTTCTTTTCAGTCATTTTCTCTTCTTTTTCTTCTTTTCTCTTTTTTTCTCCTTTTCAGTCATTTCCTCTTTTTTTTCTCCTTTTTAGTCCTAAATAGAGTCTCTTTAGTTGATGGATTTTGCCTAACTAACCTCTTTCAAGTTATTTATTTATTTATTTTCAACTTTATTTCAAATGTCATTTCACAAATAATTTATTTTTACTAAATATAAAATATATTCTTTCATCCCGTGTAAAAGCAATTTATGATAGTAATATTTTTGTCCTATTTTTTGTTTCATAGAGCTGCTGAAAATATGGATCATGACAAAAAGGACAATCTTTTTCTTTGTTTTTCTTTGTCGTTCTCTATCCTATATTCTACTATTTGACTTATCGATTAGGCGACACCGTATTATTATATATACTCTTTGCTCAAAGGTTGTCTAGGAATTTGGATTACAGACTGATTTAATATAGTTAATGGGGTCTATATCCCTATTCATTTATGTATATATTAAATGATTGTATTTGTTGAAAGAAATGTTGAGGAGATTATGTTAATCATGTTAAAATTTTTATTTTAGAATTATACATTGTTTTATATATTTTTGTTTAATAGGGGAAAAAATAGAAAAATATCATACGGGTACGGGTATACCCAGACCTCACCCTGGACCCTAGAGGGTTGGATTTGGGTCCAGAATTTTATACCCTGGAGGGTATGGGTCCAGGTCTGGGTCCAAGTTTAACTATAAGGGTACGGGTTTGGGTCTGGGGTACCCTGAGGGTCTAGACCTATATACAGCCCTAATTAGGGACGAGAAAATCACTATCACTATAGATTCTAATAAAAAAACCATCGACAAGGATCCAGACTTGAAGCACGACGTAACTTACGATCGTCTAGAAATCTGCCCATATCCGGGTGATCGACGATGAATTCTTCATGGGGGTAATTTCTCTCAACATTTACACGAAGTCCTTACTTATTTATTTGGCCATATTTTGGTCCAAAAAGGGGTGGGCAGAGCGATGTTAAGATTCTCAATCTTTACATGATCGATAAACTCAAAAGCAATCCCCTTTTTCTGTAGCGTCCCTAATTATACACACAATTGGTTCTGATTTATAAACTGGTTGTGATACTACTTGTACACGTGTGTTTCGTCACCCTATGATTCTTTCACATGTCTTTGTTATTTTCAATGTTGATTTTATAGATGAACGGAGAGGGACGACTGGGCAGCTGCAGATTGTTAAATTCACTACTTTCAACAACTGGGCTATGCTTGGGATGAAGCCCAAAAAATATGGATACCCTCATCTGAGGAGGATCGACTGAGAGAATACAACATTTTCGGTTTTCAAAAAATTAAGAAAACCACAAAAATTGGCATTGTAGCGTCCTCCTTCCATCTCGCAGATGATGAGAGTGAGGATGACGAGTCATATGACCTCTCGGTCGAGGATGCACCTCCCGCCGTCCGATGGACGATTTTCAGGAGGAGATGCAGGCTTTTTCGAGCAGCTTTGCCTCACACAAGACATCCATGGAGTCCAGCTAGTAGAGATCGTGGAGTCTTCTCGACGTTATGCGGACGAGTTAGAATATTAGAGGGCATCCATAGACCGACAGGAGGTGATGCCGGCTCAGCTGTGCAGTTGATTCCTACCTGATCAGGGTAGCTGTAGAGGCTACGGCGTGGACTTTGGTCCACAATGAGGGAGTTTCTCTTTTCTCGTTTTCTCTTCTTTTCTATATTTTCATGTTTTTCGTATTTCCATTTCCTTTCTATTTTGTTTATGTTATCTTTACTGTTATTTGTTTATTTTTCTGTTTTGACTTTCGTGGGGATTGCTTCCTAATATGCTTAAATGCTTTATCTCTGCAAGACAGGTACCCATGTATGTGCCTTAATGGTGTTTATGTTTTGTTCTGGCCTCCCAGGTAGAGGATAATGTGGTTTTAAGTGTGGGGGTATTTGTGGTTTTTTAATTGTTTCTTTTTATGTTTTGAACTGTGTTTACACTTAGTTCTTATTATAAGCTATGGAGTCATGTTTCTCTTTTTCACATTTTAAAAATTCAAAAAATTAGATAACTTGAAAAAACCTAAAAATTTTCCCTTCTTTTTCCTTTTTAAGTGTTCTTATGCTCAGAAAATTCCAAGAAGTTTTTTTTTCTTTATAACATTCAACGGGAGTCTTGATTGCAAAATCCGTAGGAATTGAGAAAGGCATTTAACTTGATCGACTTGAAAACCACATTTGCTTTTTATTCTTACAAAATCAATAGTTTTTATGTACTAGTAAGTGTCGGATAGTAATAGAAGCCTCAGAATCTCAGGGGATTAGCATGGTGCATACTTTTTCGAGTTTTTGCCTCTACCTTTGTGTTTTTATTTTCTTTGAAGCGATAAGGTTTAGTCTAGGTTGATCCCAGAAATGATGGTCACTGGCCTTCATTGTACCGTTTGTGCTTTTCTTGCATGTCCCTTTTGTAAAATCAAATCCTACTTTCCTCTTTTGCACCTATATGCCAAAGGATTTAATCGCTTCCACTATTTGCCTTTTAAATTCATACCATATAAAACCTCAATTCGTTGAGCTAATGTTTTAGTACTTTTTAGCCGTTTTGAGTGAGAAAAATAGATAAGTGTAAGGGTATTTGTGTAAAGAAGAAGATTTTTGTCTAAAAAAAGGGTATTCTGGGAAATATTTGTAACGCCCTACCCAGTAAGCACCTAGCATGACTTTAAAATTATAGACGTTATAAAAATAGAATTTGGGATCTGATGTACTGGAGCATAGTGTTTTGACACTTAGTAGTAATTTGTCAATATTTAGGATTGAGAGTAAAGCTTTATTATATTGAGCTTTTATTAGTAGGGTTTATAAGTATTTTTAAGTGAAATTTTTTCTAGTATACTTGGCAAGTGCATTTTAGAAATTTAAGTACTTGATATTCCCATATAGGTTTTTTAAAAAAAAAAAAAGAGAGAAAAAATTCAGAAACTTACCAATTAAGGAAATGCATGCCACTTTCCTAGCCACCCGTCACAACCACTAAACCTTCTTTAATTTCTTTTCTTTTTTTTTCTTCTCACCCTCTCTCTCTCTCTCTCTCTCTCTCTCTCTCTCTCTCTCTCTATCTATCTATCTATCTATCTATCTATCTATATATATGTCTTTCTTTTTTTTTTTATTCTGATGATTTCGGTGCAGCCATATCATATACATGTTATAAGTCTTCTTTCTTAGGTTTGGATAGCCATAATTGAGACTCCAAGTTAAGGTTAGTATGGCATTTTTTTTTCTTGTTAGTTAGATTATATATATAGTTTAGTTTAAGTTGTGATTTCTTTTTTTAGGATTTAAATGGTTTAAATGAGTTTTAGTATATAGTTAATTATGGTTCCTAAGAGAGTATATTTTTTAAAGGGTATAGGACTTTCGATCTTTTTAAAGAATTATTAGATGTATATATATACATCCTAATGTTCTTCTCATAGGATCTCAATATTGTGTAAGGAATAGGGTTATTTGATTAGTACCTAAATATTAAGTATTTTCTTATTACTATATTTGTAGGATTATAGCACCATATCTGCATCCAAGTAAGTCCACAAACCCCGTTTTATTATTTTATTTCAAATGTTACATGTTATATAAATATATTTTCTAAACCTGTCATAAAATATTTACTACATTTGGAATGATATAACTTAGCATGTTTTTTGGAAATGTTCTCCACAATGTGTTACATGTTTCTTAGAAAATGCATAGGAGTAGTGCTCCATATAGGTGTTGCTTTTTCAAAACGGATTATTACTTTTGTGAAACAGAATTTGTTTATGCACAGGTTTTCTGGAAATATTTATGTGCTGGAAAATGCTCTAGCTTGAAAAGTGACATGTTTTGACATGCAAAAATATAGATCTGGCATTGGCATAATTGTGAAATTTGCATAAGCATGTGATGATTGGCAGATGGGGATTTTTGCTGCTCTGAAATGTTTATGACTTGAATTTGTTTAGACGATTGGGTAAGTGGCCTTTCGGTTTTGTAAATATATATATATATGAAAACCCCATTCCGACTAGGGTTAAATTTTTTGTTAAAATTATGTGAACGAAAGCGTTAGCGGATTGCACTGTAAGTGGCTAGTCTCCCGTACTAGGGCCTCTTCCGATGACGTGGACGGGTTTTGACTCTGAAGGTAGATCCACTTGAAGAGGGGCGTAGTACCTAGAGGGTTTGGTCCAATCGGTATTTACGTGGACATCGCATAATGCTTTGCGGTGGGATGTCCGCCCTGGGGAGAGCCAGGAGGGGCTTGAAACTAAGATTAGTCTCAGAGCAGACCTGGTAGGTGCCCAAGGAATTTGTAGCTTGGTCTGGCCAGTGATATGGGGAGTGCGGTTGTTATGAAATTGAGCGCTCATATGGAGTTTGGCTGGTATTGACTACGAGATGCAGGAACTTAGTTCCGATGACCTCGTTATGGGATCTGGGCTTTGTCTGTGGAGCCCTACTGTTGCATTACATGTTCTTTTGAATTTCAGTGTTGAAGCTGCACTGATGTGTCTTGATTTGCTCAGACTTCCCAGCTGCGCTCAAAACCCTCATGTAGGATCAAGCATCAGTGTTGATAAAGTAACAAAAGAAAAATATTTTTTTTATAGCATTTCATGAACTGTTTTTGTGAAACTACATCAGCATTATTTTAAAGAAACCACTCAAGCAGAAATACACATGGACTCACTAAGCGTTCGAGCTCACGTTTTTCCACATTATGTTTTTGTCTCAGTTGACTCAAGATGGTCAGAGGCACTGTAAGCCGTTGAAGTGTTAGGCATAGAGTTTTGGACCGAATCCCTCTCCCAAGGAAGGACTTGTGCTTATGTGTTGTTTTTCTTAGACTCGAGCCATTTCTAAAGTTCTTCTTTTTACTTTGTCGTGTGAATTTGTTGATGTAAGATATTTTCATTTTCGTTTTAGAATGATCATAAGAAGCTTCTTAAATCTATGTTTTGATCGTATTATTAGTATTCAGTTTACTTAGTTTTTCTGTTGCATACTATGTGTATATAATTATAAGTATTATTCCAGGGTTGTGCTTTTGTTTTGGAACTTATAGTTTAGTGTCGAGAGGCACACAGATACCCTACTCATCCGTAGTTTGACCTAGTGGCAGGGTTGGAGGTATCACAAGTGGTATCAGAGCATCTAGGTTCGATACTAGATTTGAACTGTTGGATTTTAGACAAGCTACAAGAGTCAACTATTTAAGCCTTGATGTCAACCATACAGTTTATTGGTTAGTACTAACCCTAAGATTCTGTTTTGTAGGTACTAGATGGCACACACTCCCATAGATGGATATACTAGGAGGGTACCCTCTTGGGCTGGCCTAGTAAGATTGCATCATCATCATCGTATTTTCTTAGGGAGATTGTCCCAGGGAGGGAACCGATTCCGGTGATTGACCTTTCAGATGGTGAGTCAGTAGAGGGACCAAGACACTGGGGATAGGGCTTGGAGCATTGATATAAGACGATCTTAGTGAGCCCAAGCTAGACCCAGAGATAATACCCAAGCTGGAGGGAGTGGCACCAGCAGACGCTGGGGGCATGGGCACTTTTGTAGCGGGTAGTTCCCCGATAGCAGCATCGCCTACCCCTATTCTACCTGTGGAGTCTGTATCCTCCTTTCCAGCATTACCATCATTACTTTGGGATGGGGTGAGTGAGCATGATATTTGTAGTTATTGCCTATGGCATGAGCAGCGAGTTGAGGCCGCTAGTCAGCAGATTGTAAAGTTGAGGGAGAAAATTTCTCAAATAGACATCTTCTTTTACACGGCTCGCCAGGCATGTCGACAAGAGACGACGAGGACTTCTATGTTGGAGATAGAGTTAGTTCAGATGCGGAAGGCGTACGCGGCCCCGGAGAGAGAGATTCTGGAGTTGATTGATGAGCGGGACTGGCTTAGACGATTTCTCGCCCAGTTCCTTAGCCTGCTAAAGACTCTGTAGATAGAGCTAGTGCCGAACTAGAGTCCTGGCTAGGATGTTCTGGTAGCCAGCGCCATCATGTGGAGTAGACTTTGGATAGGGTATAAGGATATTTGTATATTTAGTTACTTAAATAGGTGTGAGTGGTGTTTTGGGTGATACTTAGCACAGTAGCCTTAGGATAGTGGATATGAGGTCCCCGAGTTTTAAGTATGTATAGTAACCCAGTCACATATTTTTGGGTTGTAGGACCAGGATGATCTGCCTGTATTTTGACACCACTTGTACTAAAAATTTTCATTTTGAGTTATATATATTTATATGTACATATTGATGTTGGTGCTTGTGGTGAGTTTATATTTACTTGTTATGGAGTATCTGCAAACTTAGAGGTTTATTAGTATTGAAACTTTCTGGTTTTTTAGAAACATGTTAGGTTCATAATACTCCAATCACGCAAGCGAGGCTGTTTCTGAAAATTCTCAAAAGAGACAGTCTAAACCTATAAGGGAGGCCGCACCTCGTCCAGAACAAGCCACACACAAGGTAATTGAGAATTTCATGATCAAGATGACGAATTGCTAGAAGCTTCAATAGCTACTAGGAGGAACGAGAGTGTACCGGCCACTAGAGATTAAGCATTAGAATGATTTCTGAAGTTTCGACCCTCAGAGTTTTATGGAGAAATTGAGCAAGAAATCAAAGCCGAATTATTCCTTGAGAAGCTTAATGATATATACGATACTCTTAAGTACGAAGATGCTATGAGGGTAACGTTAGCAGCTTTTAAACTTTGCGGGTCCGAAGCTCGGGCACTTAAGGACCAACCATGAACTTGGAACGATTTTCAAGAAGAATTTAAAAAGGAATATATATACCTTGTTGGGTTCACGAGCAACGAGAGGACGAGTTTCAGCAACTAAGGTAGGGTAACCTGACAGTTGCACAATATACAGAAAATTCAATAGGTTGGCTAAGTATTGTTTAAGATTGATAGACACTGACGAAAACAAGAAGCGGCAATTTGTAAAAAGATTAAGGGTTGAGCTGCAACGGGCATTGGCTCCCCTTGCCACCGATGGGATTCTGGGCCGTAGTTGAAGTCACTACACGGACGGAGATGGCTGGCCAAGCGGTTATACAGAGAAAAGCAGCTACTGGCTTGGCTATAACCCCATATAAAAGTCCTGGACAAGGATTAGGAAACCTAGAGATTCCAAGAGACCCCGTAGTGAGCAAAGAACCGGAAATGGAGGCCGACAAACCCTAACACTTGGAGGGGTCCATAGAATATGTACATAGTGTGGACGAAGTGCACATGTGGCAGAAATGTGTTATCAAAAGTCAATATTATGTTACCAGTGTGGAAAACCATTACATATTAGGGAACAGTGCCTTGAGATATGACAAGCACCTCCGAAGACGTCCAAAGAAGCTAGCCGACCCTCGGCTATGAGAGGAGAAATAGAAGGAAGGAATAATAAGCCACAAGTGAAGGCAAAAGTTTATGCATTGGATGGACTGCCCGTAGATACCGAAGCGGAAGTAGTTGAAGGTATGATTCAAATCTTTTCTTAACTAGCAAGAGTACTCATTGACCCTGGAGCTACGCATTCTTTTGTGAGTTTGCATTTCATAAAATATATTCCTATATCTTCTGTTGATATGCATTATTAGTTGATTGTTAGTACTCCTATGGGTATGAGAAAAATAACCAAGGTAAAGTACCCAGATGTGTGATACATGTGTCGAGAGTGTGATTTTATCCAGTAATTTAATTGCCTTACCATTTGAGGGTTATGACGTGATACTTAGGATAGACTGGTTGTCTAAATATTATGCCGAGGTAGATTGTTGATGGAAGTTGGTTAAGTTTAACCGATCAAGTCTGCCAATCCTTGTGTTCCAATGAAAGCGAACGAAATGGGAGAACCTTTTTGTCTGGCATAAAAGCCAGAAAGTTACTATAGAAAGGATGTCAAGGGTACCTAGCATATCTACTCAACAAGCCTAGGGATGAGGTAAGATTAGAAACAGTACACATAGTGAGGGAGTTTGTAGACATTTTTCCTGAGGAGTTAACGATGTTGTCCCCAGATCGAGAAGTGGAGTTCAGCATAGAATTGGTACCTAGTGCTAAACCAATATCTCGAACTCCATATCTGATGGCATAGGAAGAGTTGAGAGAGCTGAAAAAGTAATTACAAGAACTGTTACAGTAAGGATACATCTGTCTAAGTACATCTCCTTGGGGGGCTCCAGTATTGTTTGTAAAGAAGAAGGATGGAACCCTCAGGATGTGTATAGGTTACAGAGGATTGAAATAGTGTGACAGTCAAGAACAAATACCCATTTCCACTCGGAGCGGGATGCTTTTCTAAATTGGACCTGAGACAGGGTATTATCAAGTCAGGATAAGAGAAAAAGATATCTCGATGATGGCTTTCAACACCCGATATGGGCATTATGAGTTTGTGGTTATGCCATTTGGGTTGACTAACACACCTACGACATTTATGGACTTGATGCATAGAACCTTTTGCCCTTACCTGGATAAGTTTGTGCTAATTTTTATTGAAGATATTCTTGTTTATCTATCTAATCCTGAAGTTCATGAACAACATCTTCGAAAAGTGTTACAAACCCTACGGGAGCATAAGCTGTATGCCAAGTTTAGTAAATGTGAGTTTTAGATGAGTCAAGTCACTTTCTTAGGAGATGTTATCACCCAGGAAGAGATCTCAGTAGATCCGGTGAAGGTAGAAGCAATGACCCATTGGGCGCAACCCAAAACACCAACCGAAGTACGTAGCTTCTTGGGTATAGCAGAATATTACTGGAAATTTATCAAAGACTTTTCTAGGATTGCTGGACCTCTAACACAATTAACCAGAAAAGTAACCAAGTTTGAATGGACAGAGAAGTGTGAGAGGAATTTCCAAGAATTGAAGAATCGGCTGGCTTCAGCGCTAGTGTTAACATTACCCGATCTGAACAATGAATTTTTTCGGTACACAGATGCTTCAGGGGAATCCTAGGGGCCGTGTTAATGCAAGACAGGAAGGTTGTAGCTTATATTTCGAGGAAGTTGAAGGATCATGAATGAAATTACCCAACACATGATTTGGAGTTAGCAACTATCGTGTTTGCACTTAAGAAGTGATGACCTACTTGTATAGAGCCAAGTATGAGATATTCACCAATCATAAGAGCTTAAAATACCTATTTTCTCAGAAATACTTGAACATGAGACAACATCGACGGATGGAACTACTGGAGGAATATCGATGCCCAATTAACTACCATCCAGGAAAGGTGAATATTGTGGCAGATGCATTGAGTAGAAAAGCGAGGATATCAAGTCTTAGCTTAACATCCATCCTATAATAGGATATTAAAAATGTCCAAAAGAATAATAAGTAATTCCAGGAGTTTAAAAGTCGTGTGGACGCTAAGAAATTAGAGGACTTTCGAACATTAGAAGATGATGAGAGCTTGTACTTTCGGAATCGTTTGTGTGTACCAGATAAAACTAAACTTAAGCATAAGATACTAGAGGAAGCCCATAGAAGTAATTATTCAATGCATCCTGGAGAGAATAACATGTGTAAAGACTTAAAACAAAAGTTTTGGTGGAATGGAATGAAGAGAGATATTGCGGGGTATGTAGCAGCCTATCTTACATGTCAAAGGGTTAAGGAGAGCATAAAATATCAGCAGGACTACTACAACCGCTACCTATTCCTAAATGGAAATGGGATCATGTGACAACGGACCAAAGGGTATAAGGATGTTATTTGAGTGGTTGTTGATCGTGTGACGAAAGTGGCGCATTTTATTGCCATTAATATGACATACCCTTTGGACAAGTTAGCGCAGATCTATGTTGACGAGATTGTACGACTTCATGGAGTGCCTGTTGATATTGTATCAGACAGAGACCCGAGGTTTACTCCAAGGTTCTGGCCCAAGTCCCAGGCAGCTATGGGGACCAACCTAAGTTATAGTACCATAGCACACCCCCAAACCGATGGACAGTCCGAGAGAACAATTCAAACCCTAGAGGATATGCTGAGAGCTTGTGCCTTGGACTTTGGGAACAAGTGGGTTGACAATCTTGCTTGTGCTGAGTTTGCTTATAATAACAGCTACCACTCTTAGATAGGAATGACACTATTTGAAGCGTTACATGGTAAGAAATGTAGAACACTCCTGTATTGGGATAAGGTCGGAGTTCGATCTCATTGGAGACAAAGAAAATTGATGCCAGAGTTGGAGGAGATGCAGAACAAGTTAGGATAATTCAAAATCGGCTTCGGACAGCTAAAAGTAGACAGAAGAGCTATGCTGATAATCGAAGGAGGGATCTGGAGTTTAGTGTAGGAGATCAAGTTTTCTTAAAACTTACACTGCATTGCGGAAAGCTTAGATATCCAAGGGAAGGAAAGTTAAGCCCCCGATATATCGGACCGCTTTGAAGTCATTGACAGGGTTGGTAAAGTGGCATATCGGCTAGCCTTGTCGAGTGAGCTTATGGGTATACATGATGTGTTTCATGTATCACAGTTGAAGAAGTACTATCTTGCACCTGATCATGTTCTCAACGATGACCAATTGGAGTTACGAGTCGATTTGTCATACGAAGAAAAACCAACTGAGATTACATAACGAATTGTAAAAATGTTACGCAGGAGACAGATTCCAATATGTAAAGCTGTATGGAGATATCATGGAATTAAAGAGGCAACCTGGGAGACTGAGGAATACCTGAAGAAGAAGTATCCAGAACTTATAGGTATATAACTAGTAAATTTCGAGGACGAAATTTCTTTTAAGGAGGGTAGAATGTAACGCCCTACCCAGTAAGCACCTAGCATGACTTTAAAATTACGGACATTATAAAAATAGAATTTGGGATCTGATGTACTGGAGCATAGTGTTTTGACATTTAGTGGTAATTTGTCGATACTTAGGAATGAGAGTAAAGCTTTATTATATTGAGCTTTTTATTAGTGGGGTTTATAAGTATTTTTAAGTGGGATTTTTTTCTAGTATACTTGGCAAGTGCATTTTAGAAATTTAAGTACTTGATATTCCCATATAGGTTTTAAAAAAAAGAGAGAAAAAAATCAGAAACTTACCAATTAAGGAAATGCATGCCAAATTCCTAGGCACCCGTCACCACCACCAAATCTTCTTCAATTTCTTTTCTTTTTTTTTTTCTCTCACCCTAACCGCCTTACTCCCTCTCTCTCTCTCTCTCTCTCTCTCTCTCTCTCTCTCTCTCTCTCTCTCTCTCTCTCTCTCTCTCTATATATATATATATATATATGTCTTTCTTTTTTTATTCTGATCATTTTGGGGCAGCCATATATATTTTATATATATGTAAATGTTATAAGTCTTCTTCCTTAGTTTTGGACAACCATAATTGAGACTCCAAGTTAAGTTAGTGTTGCATGTTTTTTTTAATTTTATTCTTGTTAGTTAGATTATATATATATATATATATAGTTTAGTTTAAGTTGTGATTTCCTTTTTAGGATTTAATGGTTTAAATGGGTTTTAGTATATAGTTAATTATGGTTTTCTAAAAGAGTATATATTTTTTTTTTAAGGGTGTAGGATTTTCGATCTTTTTAAAGAATTATTATATGTATATATATACATCCTAAGTTCGTCTCATAGGATCTCGATATTGTGTAAGGAATAGGGTTATTTGATTGGTACCTAAATATTAAGTATTTCTTATTACTATATTTATAGGATTATAGCACCAGATATGCATCCAGATGAATTCACAAATCCCCTTTTATTATTTTATTTCAAATGTTACATGTTATATAAATATGTTTTCTAAACCTGTCATAAAATATTTACTACGTTTGGAAAGATGCAACTTAGCATGTTTTTTGGAGATGTTCTCCACAATGTGTTACATGTTTCTTAGAAAATGCATAGGAGCGGTGTTCCATATAGGTGTTGCTTTTTCAAAATGGAATATTATTGTTGTGAAACAATATTTGTTTGTTTACAGGTTTTCTGGAAATATTTATATGCTAGAAAATGCTCTAGCTTGAAAAGGTACATGTTTTGACATGCATGAATGTAGATCTGGCATTTGCATGATTGTGAAATTTGCATAAGCATGTGATGGCTGGCGGATGGAGATTTTTGCTACTCTGAAATGTTTATAACTTGAATTTGTTCCGGCGGACGGGCAAATGGCATTTTGGTTTGTAAATATATATATGAAAACCCCATTCCGACTAGGGTTAAAGTTTTGGTTAAAATCATGTGAACGGAAACGTTAACGGATTGCACTGTACGTGACTAGTCCCCCGTACTACAGCCTCTTCCGATGACGTAGACGGGTTTTTGACTCTGAGGATGGACTACTTAAAGAGGAGCGTAGTACCTGGATGGTTTGGCCCAATCAGTATTTATATGGACATCGCATCATGCTTTGCGGTGGGATGTCCGTCTTGGGGAGAGCCAGGAGGGGCTTGAAATTAAGGTTGGTCTCAGAACAGACCTGGTTGGTACCCCAGGAATCTATAGCCTGGTCTAGCCAGTGATATGGGGAGTGCGGTTGTTATGAAATTTAGCACTCATATAGAGTTTGGCTTGTATTGACTACGAGATGCTGGAACTTGGTTCCGATGACCTCGTTATGGGATCCGGACTTTGTCCGTGGAACCCCACTGTTACATACATGTTCTTTTGAATTTTGGTGTAGAAGCTACGCTGATGTGTCTTGATTTGCTCAGACTTCCCAGCTGTGCTCGAAACCGTCATGTAGGATCAAGCATCAGTGTTCATAAAGTAACAAAAGAAAAATGTTTTCTTATAACATTTCATGAACTGTTTTTGTGAAACTGCATTAGCATTATTTTAAAGAAACCACTCAAGCACACACACACGTGGACTCACTGAGCATTCGCATTTTTTTCCGTATCATGCTTTTGTCTCAGTTGACTTAGGACGGTCAGAGGCACTGTAATACACTGAAGTGTTAGGCATGGAGTTTTGGATCGAAAATCCCCCCCTCCCGGGAAGGACTTGTGCTTATGTTTTGTTTTTCTTAGACTCGAGCCATTTGTAAAGTTCTTCTTTTTACTTTGTCATGTAGATTTGTTAATGTAAGATATTTTCATTTTCGTTTTAGAATAATCATAAGAAGTTTCTTAAATCTCGTGTTTTGATCGTATTATTAGTATTCAGTTTACTTAATTTTTCCACTGCGCACTGCGTGTATATACTTATAAGTATTATCTCAGGGTTGTGCTTTTGTTTTGAAACTTATAGTTTAGTGTCAAGAGGCACGCAGATACCATAATCAGTCGCAATTGACCTAGTGGCAAGGTTGGGGGTATCACAATATTTGTAAGCAAGGTATATGCAGCAGTTGAAAGAGAGAAATCTAAGTTTGTTTGTTAAAAAAAAATCAAGAGAAAACAAAGAAAAAAATAAGTATTAGAATATTTCTTCATTTTCTCTCTCAAAAATCTTGAACTGCCCTCTCTCTCTCTCTCTTATACTTGAAAACTATGTGGTTCATGAGAAATAGATAATTTTTAGGTGGATTGTGCCTTAAATGAATGGAGCAAGTTCAAGGATAAATGGGATGAGCAAAAAGCGGTTAGAAATTTGTTCATAATTTTTTATATCCTCCCTTTCGATTGCGTTAGCTCTATCTCAATTGCTTTTATTTTTCCTTTTCCTTCGATTAACAACTTTTCTGTCCCGACCCTAATATTATAAGCTGAAAAGTCCTACCTAATTTGTGAACGACTTAGAATAGAACTTAGAGTGGAAAGGTTTTGGAAAATCTGAGTTGTGTTGTACATTTTCCAATAAAGTTTTTCACTATGTTAATAACCTGATATTCCTTGTTTTCTTTGTGAGGTGACACGAGCAATTCACACACACATTGTTGATTAGTAAGGATATTGGTAAGATAACGGTGGAACTGTTAATTCTCGGTGATTTGTCCTTTGAATATTCTTTTGTTGTTGAGTAGTTATAACCCCCATTGAAGTAACGTTTTTATTCGTTTTTGTTTTTATTTTGTTTTTTATCCTTTCGTTCGTAGAGTCTTCTGCTTCTTTGGTCGATTATGTTATTCTTCTGTGTGTTGTTTACAATGATTAAAACTTGGTTCAATTCTCTAATCATGTTTTCTAGTTTTTACCTACTTTGTGTTGCTTGAGGGTAAGCAATAGATAAGTGTAGGGGTATTTGATATGTGCCATTTATTACTACTTATATATATTATTTTTTATTGTGTTTACGATGTTTTTAAAATAAGATATATAATTTACACAATTTATCTCTATTCTTATCTTAGATGCTTCCTGATGAAGAAGACGGAGAATAAAAGTGAAAACGGGCGAAAACGGAGAGAACGAAAGCTACTGGCACAAAGAAAGATACCCTACGCCGACGGTAGGCCAACCTACCACAGGCATAGGTACCGAAGTGAAAGAAGATGACAAACAGAAGCATATCATGGAGGATAGACTAGACTTATCGCACGCGGTAGTTCCTCAGCGTTCAAGAATTTCTGGACAGAACCCTACCGCAGAAGGTAGGTTTGACCTACCGGATGCGGTAGGTCCCGACAGCAGCACAAGTTAATGCATTTTTGTGCTTTATTGATGTAATTTTCCCCCTCTTTTTGAGGAATTCTTCAGTTTTAGGTTAGAGGGGAGGAATTACAGACAAAAATTGGCAACGAAAACCCTCTTAATTCCTCTTCAATTAGGTAGTATTTCATTAATAAACATTGAATTAGAGATTTTGGGTAAGGATTGAAATGACTCTATGGAGTAATTTTGAGATTCATTAAGCGATTCGAGAGACGAGTTCGGGTGACCTTCAAAATCGTGGAAGCACCTCTTCTTGATCCTAAGCTTTCTTTTCCCTTGTTCTTTATGAATATTACTATTAATTTGAGTATTGTTAGGATATTTTGTATCTGATTTTTTCATTGTTTGAATTGAGGGTTGAATCTTAACTTTTGGATGATGTGAATTTTGGTTGGAATTTATGAAATTGATGTTTGTTCTACTTTGGGTTGTTGCTTACTTATATCTTTATGATAATTGATTTGTGCAAAATCAATTATTTCGCAAGATTGGTTGGAATTGTGAAAGGAAAACCAATCTAGGGCAACTAATTGGATGATAAAAGCTGGCAATTGAATAGAAATCTTCTTTACACTTTTAGGTTATTAGATCACCTAATCTAATTGCATTAATAATCGATTAGAGAGAGAAGAGATTCTCTTCTAAAGATTACTGAGTAGAGTGGCTTTTACCTAGAGATAGAGATTGCCTAATTTTTGTGTGATAACCCAACTTTGGATCTCAAAAATCGTTTTATGATGTTTCAATTGAAATAGTTGACAAAAGTTAAGAGGATTCCATCATTCAAACTCTTTTCCTCAAATTTATACCTTTTAAACTATTGCTTTTATTTACTTGTTCTTAGTAGCTTTTAAAATAATTTCTCAAAAATTAATTTGTTAGACTAGACATTAGGTAAAAAGATTAGTAATTGAGCTTATCTGTTCCATGAGTTCGATAACCTGGGTGGATATCTGTTACTACAGTGATAGGTACACCAGCCTATTGCATTAACTTTAGATATACCCATTTAAGACATCAATTCCTAAGGAAACAATGGAGGTGGGCTATAGAAGTTGGTTTGCACAGCAGAATTATGTTTGTAGGATCGTCTTCTTCCCAACCTGTGGGTCAAGGTATGTGAAAGGGTGGTTCTAGAGATTGATACAACTGTATCGTCTGTGCATAAAAAAGAAAGCCAAGATACTAGCACTATACATTGTCCACAAATGAATACGCGATACCCCGCACGACCAAAACGTTCATCCGTAAAACACATCTCTCATTTGCGTGAACTGCACAAATTTCTTGCAGTTGCACTAAATCAATGAAGGTTCAATTTGCCTATCTTGCCTCATCGCTATTCGAAAGACTTCAGCTCTCTTAGAAGCCTGAGCTAGGGCCGTTTGCAGTTCTTTCTCTTTCTTAGTGAGAGCAATCTTTAAAGATGGCACTTTCCCTCACAAATTATCTAGCTCTTACACATTCGCTTCCAGGAGAGATTCAGTCTTAAACAGTGATCTTCCAGGGCAGTTAGGCGGGATTGATACTCGATCTCCTTCTTTATTAACTGGGATTCAAGGTGTCTGACCCTATCTTCCTGATCTTCACAAGTCTGTGTAACTTGATTTTTCAAAGTCTTTGGTGCTCGTTGTCGACCTTTAATCTTGCAACTTCCTCCTTCAATTGGAAACCGAGTCCCTGAATTTGAAGACACTTGCCAAGACTGAGGCCGCACAGTTAATAAAACCCCGCGAGCAGGTCATTAACTCCTGGCAGTATAGTTGAGCCTAGAGGTAACAACATCAAAGGAAGAAAGATAAGTGATAAAGTAAAGACTTGATATAAAACAACGTGTAACGCACCTGCATGAGAGCACCCGCAAAGCACTCTTCCAAATTCGAATAGTCGAATAATGAAGTGAAAGCGGCATCATGGGGGAGCGCAAGCTTCATCAACATTTCTAGAGAAATCTTAGGATCAATCACACGATTTTTGACATTAACATCCCAATTCAGCCGAAAGGTTATATGCTCGGTACCAGTCTCCAGCTCAAGCACAGGTATTTTTCGAAAAGTGGTGCCCCCATTGGAGTCACCGAGCCTGTCTTGAAGGGAACCACCAAGCTCTTCCCCTTATCAATCTTGCAAAATATCCACAGCTTACCTATCCAAGCCTACTGAGCCCGGGGGAAGGGGCGATTTGTCACCAAAAATTAAGGACACCTGTAGTGACGGGCATCCAGAGTATACCAAGGGTCACCTTAGAGTGCAAGCCGATGTGGAGAGGGCAGGAGTAATTTGTATACCGTGAGAAGCTATTTTTTTCCGCTGCTGCCCATAGTCACTAAGTCAGATGTGTTAACTTTGCCTCAGTTGGATCACACTATAAAAAGCCACAGTTCTCATAATAATTTCTATAATCATGTAACAAAACCTCTTGTAACTTCCTCAAACACTTACTTGAGGAAGTATAAAGGATGAGAGTAAAGACATTGTTGGCATTTACAAGCAATAGAAGGGGTGGACACAAAAATCGACTGAAGAAAGAAAGGTTCATACTTGGAGCATGTCTGGTCGAGTGCACGCGCTTCTACCCATGAGCAGGGGGAGCCATAGGTGGGACGACAGTAGCAACAGTAGTAGAGACCCCAACAGCATTAGCAACAGGGCCTACTGGAGTATTCTTGGGTTCCACACTCAAACCCGATGCCAACAAAGCAGCGGACAAATAACGCATAAATTCCATTCCTGTGAACAAAGAAAATAAAATAAAAATTTTATAATAAGTATGGTTCGAGTTAAAATGGTATTGAAATTCTAAAAGTAATAACTTATAGTCTCCCTGTTAATGGGCCCCCCGTAAAGACTACAATACTCCAAAAGAGCTTGAGACCAACTTTCCAAGATCTGCATATAGGTAGGATATCGATCCAAGATCCTGCAATAAGGGGTCAATTCTTCATCAGGACGAACTTCCAGGCTAGAGAGGCTCTTCCGCTTCATCCAATTATATTTGAAAGGCATGGAAGCGGGCTTAAGAAAAAAGGAGCAGTTTTTCCATTCGTGGATGGAAAAAGGCTTGAAAGCAGCTAATACCTTTTTTGAAAACATGTAAACCACTCTTCCCTACAACTCTAAATACTAAAGTATCCCCTTAACAATTTTGCACTAGTCAGGATGCCTAAAGCCCGACAAATAATGATGAACCCAACAAAGATATCTAGAAAATTTGGGGCTATTTGAGCAAGGTCAAGTTCCAAGATTAACGTATGTCGACACTTAATTGGTGCAACGGGAAGGTTATGCCATTTCTAAGGTGTTCTTCATAAATGGTAAAATACCCGGAAGGAGAACTATTAGCCCTATCATGAGATTGAGGGCAGATTAGGTCAACTTCATCGAGAATTTGATACGTCTCTCTAAACCCATCAAGAGCCATTTAAGTGACAAAACAAGGGATTTATAAAGCCTTGGGTTCTACTATATACATCGGGTTACACCTTTTTAACCCTGTTTTCCAATATTATTTTTCAAATATTACGGGGCCTTGCAAAATGCATTTCCTAAATTTGCTACCAGTATTTACTATGTTAAGCATGTTACATTTTAGCCATTTTTTTTTTTGTGGAGATTTTCTCCACAATGTGTTAACTGTTTCTTAGACAATGCATAGGAGTCATGCTCTATATAGGTATAGCTTTTTCAAAAACGGTTTATAATTGCTGTCAAGCAAGATTTGATTATACACAGATGTTTCTGGGAATATTTATATGTTGAAAAATGTTCTAGTCTTGAAAAGCTACACCATTTGACATGCATGAGTATAACTTTGGCGTAATTATGTGAAATTTTCATAAGCATGTGGTGAACTGGCATATGGGGATTTTTGCTGAAAATATTTATGACCTGATTCTGTCCTGACGGCCGGGCAAGCGACCTTTCTATTTATAAACACATATGAAAACCCCATTCTGACCAGGGTTACAGTTCTGGTTATGATCATGTGTTCGGAAGCATTAGAGGATTGCGCTATACATGGCTAGTCTCCCGTACGAGGGTCTCTTCCGATGGCGTGGACGTTTTAGACTCGGGAGAGTGGATCCACTTGAAGAGGGGCGTAGACCGCGGAGGGTGTAGCCCAATCGGTCTATGTGGACACCACATCATGCTCTGCAGTGGGGTTTGATCGCCTAGTGGAGAGTCAGGAAGGGCTTGAAACCGAGGTTGGTCCCAAAGCAGACCTGGTAGGTGCCCTAAGAATCTGTAGCCTATTTTCACCAGTGATATGGGAGTGTGGTTGTTTGGTAATCGAGCCCTCGTATGGTGTTTGGCTGATATTGACTACGAGATGCCAGAACTTGATTCCGATGACCTCGTTTCGGGATCCGGACCTTGTCTGTGGAGCCCGATTGTGGCATTGTATGTTTCTTCAAATTCGAGTATAGAAGCTGTGCTGATGTATCTTGATTTGCTTAGTGTAACGCCCTACCCCGTAAGCACCTAGCATGACTTTAAAATTAAGAATGTGATAAAAATAGAGTTTTGATATATATGGTGGGATATAGTGTTTTTGGCACTTAGTAGTATTTTGGGAATATTTAGGATTAGGAATAAAATTTTATTATTTTATTGAGGTTTTATTATTAAGGTTTATAAATTCCTTTAAGTGGATTTTTATTTTTAATACCTAGTATATTATTTTAGAAATTTAAAATACTTGGCATTTTCATATAGGAATTAAAAACTTCACAATTAAGGAAGGCCGCCACCTAGCCTTCCACCTGCCATCATCCAAATTATTTACAACCTTTAACCGCCATTTGCTTCTCTATATATAGGCATGCAAGCCATTTTTTTTTTTCATGCAAATTCTCCTCCTTGGCCACTATAACATAGACCTATATATCCCTCATTTTCTTTCTTGAAAAAAAAAAAAAGCCAAGTTCTAGCCTCAAGTAAGTCTTTAATTTCATGGTTGCATGTTTCTCAAGTGAGTGTTTATTTGCATGTTTGCATGTTTGCATGATTCTCAAGTTAGTTGCATGTTTTGTTTTCTTTTTTTTTTTAGTTAGTTAGTTAGTTAGGTTATATATATGTATATTCATAGTATATATTTATTTATTTTCTTTAATATATAGTGAGACCTATAAGTATACGTATTATTATATAGGTATATTTATATACATCCTAAAGTTCATTTTATAAGATTTCGATATTATTTAGGGAATAGGATTATTTGATCGATACCCAGGTATTAAGTATTATTTGCATTATTATTTTGTAGGATCTTAGCACCAGATCTACATCCAGGTGAGTCCACCAACTCCATTTTATTTCAAATATTTTTTTTATATATTTACAAAATTTTTGCTATTTTTCGAACAATATTTCTCAGCGTGTTTTTGGAGATGTTCTCCCTAATGTGTTACGTGTTTCGTAGAAAAATGCATAGGAGCGGTGCTCCAAATAGGTGTTTCTTTTAAAACAGATTATTATGGTGGTACATAAGAAGTATGCAGGTTTTTCGGAAATATTTATATATTGAAAAATGTTCTAGCTTGAAAAGTTATGTATTTTGATATACATGAATATAGATTTGGCATTGGCATAATTGTGAAATTGCATAAACATGTGATGACTGGCGGATGAGGATTTTCTTTTGTGTTTTGAAATGTTTATGACTTGAATCTGTTATTATGGCCGGGCAAATGGCTCCTTTGATTTGTAAATACATACGAAAACTTCATTCCGACCAAGATTAAAGTTTATTGATAGTCAAGTGAACGGACGCGTTAGCGGATTGCACTGTACGTGGCTAGTCCCCCGTACTAGGGCCTCTTCCGATGACGTGGACGGATTTTTAACTCTGAGGGTGGATCCACTTTAAGAGGGGCGTAGACCGCGGAGGGTGTGGCCCAATCGGTCTACGTGGACACCGTATCATGCTCTAAGGTGGGGTTCGACCGCCTAGTGGAGAGTCAGGAGGGGCTCGACACTGAGGTTGGTTCCAGGGCAGACCTGGTAGGTGCCCCAGGAGTCTGTAGCCTGTTTTGACCAGTGTTCTGGGAGTGCGGTTGGTTGTAATCGAGCGCTCGTATGTTGTTTGGTTGGTATTTGACTACGAGATGCCGGAACTTAGTTCCGATGGCCTCGTTTCGGGGATCCGGACTTCGTCTGTGGAGCCCCACTGTTGCATTACATGTTCTTTTAAAATTGGGCATAGAGCTGCTGATGTGTCTTGATTCGCTTAGACTTCCCGGCTGCGCTCGAAACCCTCATGTAGGTTCAGGCATCAGTTTTGTTAAAATAGAAAAAGAAATATTTTCATATAACATTGCATGAATTGTTTTATAAAATGGCATCGTCATGGTTTTAAAGAAAACACTACCACACACACACACGTGGACTCACTGAGCGTTCGCGCTTACGTTTTTCCATATCATGTTTTCTTCTCGATTAGCTTGGAACGATCAGGGGTTCGCGAGCCACTGAAGTCTTAGGCCAGGAATTTTTGGATCAAATCTCCCCGGAAGGGCATAGATTTATGTTTTATCTTTTTAGACTCAAATCGTCTGTAGAGTTTCTTTTTATGTTTATGTAAGTGGTTGATGTAAGATTACTTTTGTGTTTATTATAAAACGGAAATGAGAAGTTTTCTTTATCCTGTGTTTGAGCGCACCGGTAGTATTTAATTTACTTAAGTATTCCGCGTACTTTGTGTATACCTGTTAGTATTGTTCTAGGGTTTTGTTTTAGTGTGGAACTTATAATTTAGTGCCGAGAGTCACGCAGATGCCCTACTCAGCCGCAGTTGACCTAGTGGCAGGGTTGGGGGCATCACACTTAGACTTTCCAGCTACACTCGAAACCCTCATATTGGTTCAAGCATCAGTATTGTTAAAATAATAAAAGAAAGTGTTTTCTTATAACCTGCATGAACTGCTTTCATGAAACTGCATCATCATTGTTTCAAAAAAATCACTGAGACGCTTACACACACACGTGGACTCACTGAGCGTTCGCGATCACGTTTTTTCATATCATGTTTTCTCCTCAGATTAACTCAAGATAGACAGAGGCACAATACGCCTCTGAAACTCACGATAGAAGACTACTAAGGATATCTAACGTACTTGTGTAACTAGTCTGGCGAGAAGTTGAAGTTGTAACTCGTATTAGTGATAAGGGAATTATTAGATATCTTTTAAAAAGAAACTAATGACCTCACCTTCGGAATGGGAAGTTGAGCTTAGGATATAATCAAAAGCAGAGGATGAGCTGATGTTTTGAACCACGTATTGGATGGACTGCCCGTACATACCGGAACAGAAGTAGTTGAAGGTACGATTAAAATCTATTCTTATCCAACAAGAGTATTTATTAATCCTGGCCGGACACCCACGGCATATCCGAAAGGAGGAAAATAACGTTAACAGGGTCCATCTTATGCCTAAGACTTGTGGCACATGGGATGATGGTAACTTTACCTGGATTTTCATCCGGGACTAACCCAACATTTGGTAAGTTGTTGGGGTCCACTTAAAACACGGGTTGCTAGAGGATGCAACGGAACGAATCGAAGGAAATTCGAGAAAGGGGAAGGCAGATATAGGAAGTAATTAGGGGTGTAAATGAGCCGAGTCGAGCTTGACTCGACACTTTTTTTGCTCAACTCGAGCTCGGCTCGAGCTTGATCGAGTTTTAAAATTTTGGCTCGAGCTCGAATTCAATTTTTTTAAAAGAGATATTATGTATAATAATTAAAATAAAGTGAAAAAAATCAAATATATTCTGGCTCGATGAGACATCGAGCCAGTGTTGATGAGGCTCGAACTTGGCTTGTTTGCTTAACGAGCCAGTTTGAGCTCGACTCAAGCTTGGTCAACAGCGAGCTCGAACCAAAGTTCGACCGAGCAGCTTGCGAGCAACTCACGAGTGGCTTGACTCATTTACACTCTAGAAATAATTGCAGATTAATGGGAAGGTAGAAAAGATAGGTAGAAGAGAACAGTAAAAAAATAAAAAAGTAGAAGTTTACCTCTTTAAAACAATCAAGAATGTACGAACACCAGATGACAAGATGGGTCGTGTCTGACAGAAGAAATTGTTGTGGCGATATAAGGCGAGATGCGCCTTTTTAAGGGGGTAGATAATGGTTTTCGGCCCATCGCGAGGGCCCACGAATAGCTCACGAGGAGAGCTCAGACCAAAAAGCGTGGTGGCAATTGAGCATCTCACCCGGATCGGGTCAGTGCAGTCGTAAGTGGCAATCCCACATTGGAAGTTCGAGGGGTTTCTTGACAAGTGTTGCCCTACAAAAGGTCTCTCTCTCTCTCTCTCTCTCTCTCTCTCTCTCTCTCTCTCTCTCTCTCTCTCCCTCATTTACTCTTCATGCAATATTGAGCAATAAATATACAACAAACTCATTAACATATATCCAAATTGAGACATGCAAACTCCTACTGACTTAAGCATCGGAGAGCCTTTGGGGAATTAGATCCCTATCAGTTCTTAACGACTTATCTATCTTGCAGATCTCAGGACACGTAGGTCGATATTCATCAACCTTCATGATATCTATATTCTAAATATTAATTTTTATATATTTAACACATAGTATAATGACATTAAAGTCATTTACTGCAAAAATTCATTACATCCCAACATTAAATAATAATTTTTCTGAAAAAAAAAAAGAATCATCATTCAATTTTACTTTTTTCTTCTTAACACTGGAATGGAAAGAGGACTCTCATTCCATTTCAGGTGAGAAAGGATTGCGAGTGATAAAGAATTATACTCCAATCGTTCTAGTGAATTGACCTAAGATGAGGGTTTGAACCCTTATAAAACAAAAGGTCAAACATTTTAGTTTGACTGGGAGGTATTTTAAATAAATTATTTTATTTTTTTATTTAAGATTTTCAATCCCACAAGTGATTGATTGAAAATCCCTTTATCTCATGAGGATTGGTCATCTAACTTATTATAGAACCACTCATTTCATGAATTTAAAAAAATTTGATTTTTTTTGCTATTTTTGCACCAATTTTTAACAAAATAAAATGATAAAGTTATAATTAAAGTACTAAATTATAATGTACTAATTTTTTTATGAATATTGTGATGTACTAATTCATTAAAATAAAAAATATTGTAATGTACTAATCTCGTTTCAGTAAAATCTTACACGGAATGGCTCATATTCGTTGTTATTAAATTTTAAGCTAAAGAAATTGAGAGGGAGAGAATTTGAAAAATGGCCGGTGGAATGTAATGCGTATGTTTTTTTAGGCACTGATAAAGCACGCATGAGAATATAAAAGATACGCACGAAAAATTAAAATAAATAATTTCCTCCCTCACTTTCTCTCTCTACCCCACATTTTCTCAAACATTCAACAACTTCAAATTCTGATTTGCTCAAATTCGACCATTAAAACTTTAAAAAAGTTAGTACATTATTGTATATTCGTTTACAATTTCATTAGATTAAAAATAAAAAAACACAACGGACCGAACTTGGGAAAGACTGCAAAATTTCTGAGGAATTTCGGCCTAAAAACTTTCAGCTACCCCCAGAATATGTGATGTTCTATTCTTTTTATAATTATTAATGTTATTTATGTTATTATATTAATTATTTTTATAATTTTACACAATTATATTAGTATTTTAGTTAATTTTATGAGTTGTTTATGTTAATACATGTTTAAAGTTCTAATTGTTTAAAATTTTTATGAATTAATTTATTTTAAGACGTCGATAATATTATTATGTCTTTATTATACCTTTAAGTTTAGATTAATTAAAAATGAACCAATACCCAAATAATATTAAATAATAATTTATATTAGTTTGTTTAACAATTTCCTTTATTATTAATATATCGAAATAATATATTTGAATAATAATACTAATACCCAATAAATATTAAATAATAATTCATATTTAGCTTGTTTAATAATTTACTAATAATATATTTAGAATAATAATACTAATAATATACTGAGGAAAATGTTAGGATTGGAGGAGAATAATATTTCTTAAGTATTAATTAGAATGATTTATGTCCTTGTTATAACCATTAAGTTTGGATTAATTAAAAATTAACTATTACCCAAATAATATTAAATAGCAATTTATATTAGTTTGGTTAACAATTTCCTTTACTAATAATATATCGAAATAATATATTTGGAAAAATAATACAAATACCCTATAAATATTAAATAATAATTCATATTTAGCTTGGCTAATAATTTACTAATAATATATTTAGAATAATAATACTAATAATATATTAAGTAAAATATTATACAAATGAATGTGATCGATATAATCAAGCTCATCTAAAGATTCCTCTATTGAATTCGGTTCTACCTATTATAACAATTTAATAAAAAATAATTTATCATAAAAATTTAATAAAAAATTAACAAAACAAGAAGTCATATTCATAATTTCAAAATTAATAAAACAAGGCATATTCATATAAATTAAAAAAATAACAATACAACATATTCATAGAATTTAAAAGTAACAAAACAACATATTCATAATTCAAAAAATAACAAAATAACATTTTCAAATTAAAAAAAAAAACAATATATTCACAATTAAACAAAAAAAATAATATATTCATATTCATAATTTTAAAATTTTAAAATCAACAATTAATAACTAAAAAATAATAAAAATTTAATAAAAAAATAACAAAAGAAGTCATATTCATAATTTCAAAATTAACGAAACAACAAGGTATCTTCATATATTTAAAAAAAAATAAAACAACATATTCATAGAATCTAAAAAATAACAAAACAATATATTCATAATTCAAATAATAACAAAACAACATTTTCAAATTTTAAAAATAATTAAAAAATATATTCATAAATTAAAATAAACAAACAATATATTCATTCGTAACTTTTAAAAAATACAAAAAAAAAAACAAATTAATAACTAAAAAAGGAATTCTGCAGTGTAATTTTGCCCAGCTGGGCCGAAAGGCCAGCCAAACCGAATTACACTACAAAATTTTTTTTTAAAAAAAAAACCTAAAAATCAATATTTTTTTTACAAAATATTCAAAAAATATCTATGTTTTACTTTAATTTTTAAAAAACTTGAAGAAAATTTTGAATTTCTTTAAGAAAGTTGTAGAGAGAAGGGAGAGAGAGTTGGGGTAGAGAGAAAAATTGAGGGAGGGAAATATTCTTTTTGGAATTTTTCGGACCTATATCTTATAAGCCCACATACTTTATCGATGCTTTTTTTAACCCTTTCTGATAGGGCTGTAAATGGGTGTAGACCTTTTAAATACTCCTATACCCAGACCCATATCCTTATAGTGAAACTTGGACTCAAACCGAGACTTATACCCTCCAGGTATAAAATTTATGGACCCAGACCCGACCTTTCAGGGTCCAGGGTAGGGTTTGGGTATACTCGAATCCGTATGATATTTTCTATTTTTTTCTCTATTAAACAAAAATATATAAAACAATGTATAATTCTGAAATAAAAATTTTAACATGACTAACATAATTTCCTCAACATCTTTTTCAACAAATACAATCATTTAACGTCTCTAATTCAAATGATTTAAAGTTCAAGTACACACAAAATCTTTACCGTGCATTAATCCAATAAAAACAAAAGTTCTAATTCAATACAATTATGAATATGATCAACATCTGTAATCATACTTTTCTTTTTCTTCTCTGTAATATGATCAAAGAAAAAAAAGGTCAATCAAGAGAATGATGAAGATATGAAATTATCACATTTGAACATTCTTGATTTACCAGCAAGAACTTCATCAATTTGAACTTGGTCCGCTTCTTCTTCATCGTCAAGTGTTGAAATGGATGGCATTGTAGGAAAATGTCTTTGATTATGATGATGAGAACTAGGATAAATAAGTTGAGCAGACATTGTAATTCCACTTGTAATTAAGCTTCAAAATGATCTTGCACTTAATGATTTTGCTGATAAACATTCAAGAGGAACTTTCCTTGATTTGGGATTGCAAATATATTTCTCTGATTCATTCTATTTCGAGTTTAAAGCCAATCCATTTGGTGACATATATTCCCAACTATATACTGTTTTTTCCTGCGATGCTGGCAAGAATAGAATCCACCAATTATAGTTCTTCCATAGCCTAACCTTTAAGTGTGTTATGGCTGTAAATGGGATGGCTCTTATCCGTACCCGCATGGGTCTATACCTGTTTTTAGTGGATAATGTTAAATTTTATACATATGGACCCGTACTTATACCTGTATTTATTCTGTTATATAGGTCTAGGCAGGGTATGATGATGCCCAGACCCGTATATCCGTATTAATAAAATAATAATATTTTTATTGATGTCTAAGA
Organism: Catharanthus roseus; assembly: GCA_028651295.1. Lineage (NCBI taxonomy): Eukaryota > Viridiplantae > Streptophyta > Magnoliopsida > Gentianales > Apocynaceae > Catharanthus > Catharanthus roseus. The sequence continues at coordinate 12,876,112 of JAPQWS010000168.1, read as the reverse complement.
GATGCAAGGAACTTAAATTGGAAACAATCACTTATAGGTGTAATACAATCTAGTCTGGCACATGGACCAGTCTATTTTAATGTGTATCCTAATCTCTCACTTTCTTTAAGTGATATTAATATACTTGATTCTTTAACATTAAATGTTAAAACATATGGATATAATTATATTGCTGGATCAGAACTTATATGTATCTGTTATCGAATTTATTATAAACCATTGTTTACATTAAATCCTAATTGTAAATTAATGGATAAAAAGATTAATGAGACTGTTTTAATAGAAACAAACTTTAATAGATCTAAGATCTCAACAAGAAGAATTATAAAATGGGATGAAATTCCTATGCCTCCGCAGTGGAAATTAGAAAGAACTGGTCATATCCAGTCAAAAACTGAACATACTATCGATCATATCGAACAGACTCCAGAAGGAATTGTTTATATACAGATGGATAATACTCCATCTAGATTAGGTAATATCCCAAGGACTTATTCTACTAGATCAGGACGTTCTTATATTTCACCTCTTATAGAGGACAAGGATTATATTCCTTACCGAGTTTCTACCTCACAGGTAAGTGAACGTGATGAGAATAATCGTCATGTTGATAAAGTTTTAAAAACAAAAGAAAATATTGTAAAAGGTGTTTTTAACACTAAAGATCCGGATATAACCGAATCTGAAATGAATTTTTCATTATGAATTATAGGCCAAAAATAGATTTTAGTCCTGGATCTGAAGCCAGGAAAAAAGTTAAAGCAGAATTTGATTTACCAAGATGGGAACCATTTAGGAAGTGGTTTTTCCCTAATTTTGATGATAAATTAAAATATTATCTTTCAGAAGAATTTTATAAATTCTTATCTTTTCATAATATACTATTTCCTTTTGTCCCCTGGTTCATGTCTAAATATATTGAACCTTACATTTCTGTTCTAGAAAGAGATTATAAGCTCTTAAATGGAAATATAATTAAAGGAGTATGGCCTCCTCAACAACCTTTTCTTTTAGAAAAGGAAAATAATATTGTTAGTTTTACAGCATTTTCAAAACTCTTTGAAAATGATACTTTAAACATTACTGTAAAACAGATCAATAAAATTATAGAACAACAGAATTATACAAACATTTATTTGAATGTTTTAGGAGAACAAATTCTCTCTCTTCATAAGAGAATTGATTTATTATTACAGAAGTTAGATAAATCTTCTTCTATAGAATCTTCAGGAAATAAGGCAATCATCTCTACTCCCTCTTTGCAGCCTCCTCCTGAAATTAAAGATTATAAATTAAAAAAGATGTCAGATCTCGAAACTATGTTAGATCAGAAATTTAAAAAATTAAATATTAATACTTTGGAAAATAAATTTTCTGCTAAATTATCAGAATCAAAGGATTATAAGCCAATCATCAAAGATGAAATTAATAAATTACATAGGTTTGCTGATAGGCCAACCCAGAGAATTCATTATTATAGTCGTCCTTCTCCTGTAGATATTCTACACGAAGAACAAGAATATATAGGCAATAATAGTTATAATGGTAAAAGTATATATGAATGGAATCTAGATGGTTATACTGAAAAACAGATTTATAATCTGGCTCATAGAATGCTTATGTATAGCACGGTCAGTAAACTGATTGGTAACAGTGACAGTAATATTACAAAAATGATAGTTGCAGGATTTACTGGCCAACTTAAAGGTTGGTGGGATCATTATCTCTCTTCCCAAGATAAAGAAGAGATTTATCATTCTGTTAAACAGGAAGACAGTGGACAAATTAGTGAACAGGCAGTTTATACACCGATTGTTACTATATTAGAACATTTTACCGGAAAAATTTCGGATGATAATGAAACTAGTAGAACGTTATTACAAAATACTAGGTGTAAAACACTTACAGAATTTAGATGGTATAAAGACCAATTCCTTAATAGAGTTATGGAATTACTGGAGAGTAATAGTTCTCATTGGAAATCTAAGTTTATAGATGGATTACCCCCATTATTTGCGGAAAGAGTTAGAAAAACTCTTAGGAAAGATAAAATCTCTATTCCTTATGAAAGTTATACTTATGGAAGTCTTATAGCGACTTGTAGAACTGAAGGTATAGCCTTATGTAACGAAACTAAGTTAAATCAACAACTTAAAAGGCAGAGGCTGACTGAAAGAGCTCAGTTAGGCCAATTTTGTAGCCAATTTGAGATGGATATTCCATCACAAAGGAAGATAGTTAATACCTATAGAAAAGATGATCATTATACTAAAAAGAAGAAGAAAAGATATTCTCAAGCTAAGCTAGAGAAAAAAGCTAAGAGAAAATCTGATAGATTAGAAAGGAAAAAAGACAAAAGTAATATTGTCTGTTATAAGTGTAAACGAATAGGTCACTACGCTAATAAGTGTAGGATGAAGAAAAAGATTAATAATCTTAATGTTAGTGAAGAATTAAAAGATTCTTTAGAAAAATTATTTTTAGAATCTGATGACTCTGAAGATATTACTTCAGCATCAGAAATTGATCATATATCTGATTCTTCTGATGATTCAGAAGAAAATAGGTGTCCTTGTAAACAAGGATCTGAAAATTCTGAAAACACAAATTCAGAAGATGATTACTATAAATTAATATCTCAATTTAAAGATTCAGATATTAATGTTTTAACCAATAATCATATTTTAGAATTTTTAAAATCCATAAAAGACCAAGAATTAAGGTCTAGGATTATAGAAAATTTAGATGATATTCCATCTACTAGTACTCATAGTACTAAAGTAGAAGAAGAATTTATACCCAATAATAATCCTTATTCTATGACAGAAGTTTATAAACTAATGAAACAAAGATATAATGATTCTCATAAATCTCCTACTACATTAAATGATTTGTATGGAGAAATTAATAATCTTAAAGAAGAAATTAAGATGTTAAAACAGATTAATAAAAATCTTGATATCAGAGTTTCTAATTTAGAAACTAAAAAAGATTATACTCTGGTTACACCAAATCTTTTTGACAATCTTAATAAGATTGGTGAAGAACATTTTTTAACTGTTCTAGATATGATTACATCTTTCAAGTTTTATGTTAAAATTACTTTATTAATAAATCATGATGAGATTAAAGAATTTACTGCACTAATCGATACAGGTGCAGATATCAGTGTTATACATGAAGGATTAATTCCGACCAAATATTTTCAAAAAATAACTCATAGTTTACGACATGCAGGTGGTGAAAGATTACAAATTAATTTTAAACTACCACGTGCATACATTTGCAATAATAAAGTTTGCATTCCTGAAAGCTTTTTATTGGCTAAACATATAACTAACCAAGTTATACTTGGAACCCCTTTTATAAAAAAGATTTTTCCTATTACTCATATAGGAACCGACTGCCTTATAGGTACTTTTGAAAATACACCTGTTTCTTTTCAGTTTATAACTGAACCAAATACAAGATTTGTAAATGAGATTAAAGATTTTATTTTACGAAAACAAAATCAAATCAATTTTATAAATTTTGAGATAAATTCTTCTACAATAGAAGAAGTTTTACAAAATCCTAAATTACAGGATAAGATTAAAAGAATTTAGAATAATATTTCTGTAGAAATTTGCAATGATCACCCTAATGCTTTCTGGAGCAGGAAAAAACATGAAGTTAAACTTCCCTACATAGATGACTTTGATGAAAGTCAGATACCTACAAGGGCACGCCCTTGCCAAATGAATTCTAAATATTTAGAATTATGTAAAGAAGAAATAGCTTCTTTATTAAATAAAAAATTAATAAAAGAGTCAAACTCGCCTTGGTCATGTACAGGGTTTTATGTTAATAAACATAGTGAAATAGAAAGAGGTGTACCAAGATTGGTAATAAATTATAAACCTCTCAATAAAGTGTTAAAATGGATTAGACATCCTATTCCTAATAAAAAGGATTTATTAGACCGCTTATATGAGGCTTTAATATTCTCTAAGTTTGATTTAAAATCAGGATATTGGCAGATTAAGATAGCTGAAGCTGATCAATATAAAACAGCTTTTAATATTCCTATAGGCCACTTGGAATGGAAAGTGATGCCTTTTGGATTAAAGAATGCCCCTTCTGAATTTCAGAAGATTATGAATGATATATTCATTCCATATAGTGACTTTATATTAGTCTATATTGATGATATTTTAGTATTCTCTAAAACAGTTCAACAACATTTTGAACATTTAGACATTTTTAAGAAATTAGTTATACAAAATGGTCTAGTTATATCAAAACCCAAAATGGTTTTATTTCAAACCAATATTAGATTCCTAGGACATAATATTGAAAAAGGAAAAATAATTCCTATTAATAGAAGTATAGATTTTGCTTCTAAATTTCCAGATGAAATCCTGGATAAAACTCAATTACAGAGATTTTTAGGAAGTTTGAATTATATTCTCCCTTATTATAAAAATTTAGCTTCAGACACAGCTATCTTATATGATAGGTTAAAAAAGACTCCTAAACCTTGGACTGCTCAACATACTGAGACAGTTAAAAAGATTAAAGAAAAGATTAAATCTTTGCCTTGTTTAATATTAGCCAATCCTACTTGGCAGAAAATTATAGAAACAAATGCCTCTGATATAGGTTATGGAGGTATTTTAACTCAAATCTGTCCTGTTAATAACAAAGCACATTTAGTCAGATATCATTCTGGTAAATGGACTGAAAGTCAAAAAAATTATGCAACTGTAGCTAAAGAAATTTTAGCCATTGTTAAATGTATTTTAAAATTTCAGGATGATTTATATAATTAGAAATTTATTGTTAAAACAGATTGCCAAGCGGCAAAATTTATGTTTAATAAAGATTTTAAACATGATGTCTCTAAACAGATGTGAGGTGGCAAGCTCATTTAGCCCCTTTTGATTTTGATATTGTTTATAAAAAAGGTGAAGAAAATAATCTTCCTGATTTTTTAACACGAGAATTCTTGCAGCATGCAGGGCAGGGGAAATAATTTCCGCGGTCGTGGCAGAGGTAATACCTCTCAAGCCAAAGGAAAGAATGTTGTTATACAACGCGGCAATAAGCAGCTTATAGCTGAAAATATTGCTAATCTTAAAGATGATGAAGCCCTCTTATATGAGGAATTTAAAAAGCAATATCTTGCTAAAAAGGAAGGTCAAACCTCCACAGCTAGTTCATATGCTCATATTATATCTGATGAAGATAATATAACTTCATATTATACTCATTCTCATAAAGAAATTATATTTCTTTTAAAGAATAAAGATTTACAGTGGAAACACGATCCATGGTTATTGATGCAACGATACCTGGATACATCGGCATATGCCGTAACCTCGTATAAACACATGTTATTTTATGAGCAAATACTTAAAGTTAGCTCTTGAGATATCGCATTTTTACCCAGGAGGTAATACTGGTACAAAAGTTTATAACTTTAGCAAAATTATTATTAAAAGGATTATATCCATTGAAGAATTGGGTATTTCCCCTCTGAAAGAAAGGGAATTTATAATTCCTGATACAAAAAATTCCTTAAGATATAATTATTGGGATTATATGGATGCATTTTATAAAGCATTCTTATATGAAAACCCTATGCGAAAGCATACTTGGTTAATTAAAATTTGTGGCAATGTTTATAACAGCCCAATACCAAATTGGTTTATACACTGGTGGTCCATATATGGCACATCTGGGAAAATACTCCCTGATAAATTTAAAGCATTATATGCTGATTGGGTAAATTTATCCCCAAAACTAGCTGATTATATCAGCATGGATCAATATTCTGAGGATATAGCCTCTATGATATTTTTTATTGAATTTTCCATACCATGGGTGTGGAAATGGTCTCCCGAAGTGAGTTATACTCCTCAGCATCTTCCATGTTTAAAACGAACTACTTATAGTAGATTCTGGGATCGATTGATTAAAACAGACCCAGAAACTAAACCATATATGGTAAAAATATTTTGGATGATATCCAAAGTCATAATGAGTCTTATAGACGCTTAAAAGAACAAGGAGAGATTAAATCTCTCAGCCCATTTTATCATATTACTACCCGATTAAAGTTACAAAGAATGTTATATCAAAAGATGAGTTGATTAAATCTTATTTGGAAGAAGTTAAAAAGGAGCTGATTAAAAATTTGCTTCCTGCAGAAGATAAAGCGGATATATCCATGACAGGCTCTTCAAATGAAGAGTATTTAGCTGGGGAATCCCAAGATCCTGATATGGAAGAAGAGTTGTCTCAGACAGCAATTGACCAAATGGTCCAAGACATTGAAGATGCCGCCAAACAAAAGTTAAAATAGTGCGGCCCACTACATTATTGTTATACACCATTATTGTCCTTTAAATGGGACCCATGAATAGTGCTTAGCATTATTACGGATTTCAAATCCATTTGTAAATGGTACTGTTACGGATTTAAAATCCATTTGTAAAAATTGTAATAGATAGGTTTTTGAAGTTCGCCTTTTCAATTGTCTATATAAGGAGGCATTCTCCTTCTTTTAAGGCAGGACCTCAAGCATAGTATTCTCTACTTCCCTCTCTCCTTCTCCATCATTGTAAAGTTTTCTTATATTTAATACAAGAGTTTTCAAGTTTTCTCTTTATCCCTGGTACGTTTTCCTTTTCTTCTCTTTTATTTTTGTTTAAATAAATGAATATAGTTTACAAGGATTAGCCTAATGCAAGGCTAACTCCTTTCATGTTAAACTATGATATCATATATATCACTATAATTATGTTGTGAAGATCCTTATTTTGTCTGGTTGGTTAGTAGTCTTATGTAAGGATCAGGATTGGGTTATGAACTCTGGAACTGGCCATAATTATTACAAGGATAAGTGGTAGCCTGTTTAAAGCCGTTGAGTGAAGGCGTGTTAAGGCGTTGATCCCGGTTTTATTCTTTGATAATTATGCTGACGGATCTAGATTTCGTGTAAAATTTGATCCTTAACCCTGAGTTCTTACATGGAAGAATACCACCGGACCTCATTTGACTCTGATACCAAATAATTTATAAATTTTTTAACACATTTCTTTATATTACGGTACAACCCTTACACTGCATGTTGCTCTTAGAAACTTTTAAGAAAATGATAGATAAACACAAAAAAAATTTATGAAACTGCATGTTTCAATTTATTCCCAAACAAAATCAAGCTTTTAGTACACATCTCATGACTTAGCCTACTATTTCAAAACATCTCATGACTTAGCTTATTATTTCAAAATATCTCATGACTTAGCCTACTATTTCAGTTTTAGATTAAGATACAACATCACATTCAATTTTAGATTAAGATAAATTATATGAAAATAAGTCTCAGTAGAAATAGAAAATCAGTTTATCAAAATATGATTTAATAAAAAGTGAAACATATAAAACTCATATAGAATAGGGATTAATATACTGTGAAGATGTTGAGTGTATTTGAACTTTTAATTATTTGAATTAGAGATGTTAAATGATTGTATTTGTTAAAAGAAATGTTGAGGAGATTATGATAATCATGTTAAAATTTTTATTTTAAGATTATAATTTGTTTTATACATTTTTGTTTAACAAGGAAAAAAATAGAAAAATGTTATACGGGTATGGGTATATTCAGACCCTATCCTGGACTTTGAAGGGTCGGTTGTGGATCCAGAAATTTTATACCTGGAGGGTATGTGTCTGGGTCTAGGTTCAAGTTTCACTATAAAGGTACAGATCTGAGTTTGGGAGTACATTGAGGGTCTGGACCTGTTTACAGCCTTTAGTGTAGTGGTGAATGAATATGTGGAGGGATCAATTCCTCCATTTTAGTGAAGAAAAAAAATCCATTATCAGATTGGCAGGCACAAAAAAAATGAAAATTTAGGATCATTAAAAGGAAAAATAAGAAGGAGAGGACCTTTTACACTGTAACTAGAGAGGAAATAATATGTTATAAAATTTATAAATTATTGTATTAATATAGCATAATATATATAAATAATATAACATATAAATATATTATTATATTATTATTTTGATCTAGTATCATCATATCTTATTCAGACTCCATTTAATAGAATATATACGGGTACGAGTTTGCGAGTATAAAATTTAAATGTTACCCATTATAAAACCGTCCTGCTACGGATAAGATCACCCTGTTCATAACCTACTTTCTACTTTCTGACCCGAAAAAAAAAAAAAAACCTTTTATGATATGCTCATGAAATTAAAACCCTGGCGTGTTGGAAAAAAAAAAAAAAACCCACATCCGGCGCGCCAAAAGATAAAACCCTTCAAAAGCCCAATTCCCTGTCTGTCGAATTCGTCAATGTCGTGGAAAATCTTTCTCTTTTTCTCTGTCCATTGAAATTCAGCCTCATTATTTGCATGATTTGATTAACAGTTTTGGTCAGTTTTAGTGAGCTCCTAAAGATTTGGTTTCGGCTCTGTGATGGGTTCACAAAAGGCGGAACACCGCCGTTGTTCTCAAGAAAGGGCAACTGAGGCGACCAAATTTGATTCTCGCAGTGTTTCCCTAGTCCTTCTGGCCTCTCTTCAATCTTCTAAGGTTTCTTTAAGCCCTTTTGATTTGTGTATTTGCTTGATGCTTTGAAGTCTTTTTCTGGGCTTGTATTCAGATGCATTTTTCTTTTAATGAATTCTTCTTCTATTCAAGAATATTTGTATTTTTTTAGTTACTTTTTTATTTTTGGGAATTGGAATTTATGGAGGAAGGCTAGAGCTGCTTAATCAAAGAATTGTCCTTGATGCAATTCTGTCAACCGTTAGAAATGATTGAAAGTCTTGCCCTCGGTGACATCTTGAAATTATTTAAAAGAGGAAAAGAATTCTTTTATGCAAATTTTCTTCTGTTGAATTTTTTGCAAATATTATTTTTCACGTTTCAGGGTATAAATTCATCAGCACTGAAGAGATTGTATTTCCTACTCAATTGTTTATGCTCGAAGATGGAATGTTGTGCGACCAATGGAGTTGGCATAAATCACTTGACCCTGGAGATTGGTAATGATTCGATGAAAGTGACCACGGAGGATATATGTGGACTCTCGGATGTGCTTTTCCAGGAACTCTCCAGGAAGTTTGAGGAGTTTTTCTCGGCTGTATTTAATCCTTATTCCAGTAAGGAACTTGGAGATGATAGCTCCACCACCTACATGTGGGGCACGGTTGAGATAGTGAGTTTGTTGTTGAGGTGCTGCTTAGTCATGTTGAATTTGCTGCAGTATCAGCAGAATAATCTTCTCATAAAAGGGCAAGTTCTTTTGGGGATATTCCAAAAGTTACGTTCAGTTAACTTCAGTTTGAAGAAAGAGAAAAAGGGAATGAGGTTTGAGAAATCTATTTATCGTTCATGCAGAAAAGATGAAGACGGCTGCACAACCTCCAGTATGGAGGATTTGGTTGCTTCCTTGCATTTCCTAGAGCCATCTCATCCTCGCCGTCATTTCATGTCTGCAATAATTGAGGTAATACAAGCTCTTAAACTTCAACTGGTTTAAAAAAAATGGTTATTTATGCATTGTTCGGAAGAATGGCTGGAAGTCTAGTTCTCGTAGTTTCACATAGTAAGATGCATATGGAAGTCTGTTAATTTTGGAAAATTTATTTTCTTGAGAGATTTTATTTAGATTAACCTACTGTTTTTAGGTATTCATCCAAAAATTAAGTGAGTGCCTGTATTGAGAAATGGGAACTTGGCCAACGGGAACATTGAATTCTTAATACTTGTGAAAGTATCCCTTTTTGTTTTATTCTTGCAATTATGATACTGTTTTAGTGCTATGTAAAAGTGCAAACTTATCTCTTCAGGTATTCTTGGATGAACTTTTGGTGCATGGACAGTTAAGATCTTTCTTTAAGCTAATTGACTCGGTTTCCCCTACTTGTCAAATGCTTTGTAAATCACATTATGGTCATGGTGATATTGGACTTCTGATGGAAGTTATCTATACTCATTTTTCCATTGCGTTTCATGACAAAGAAGTGCTCGAAGATTTCCTTCACAGGTTGTTTTCAATGCAGACCAAGGAGCACAGATATTCCTTTAGAGCTCTTGAAATTAGTCCAACTGCAGCCACATTGCTGCTTCTCAATCCTATCATCCTTGCTTCTCCAAAATTTGTACAGTGTCATCTTTTTTCATTGGTTTCTGAAGTCATTAGCAATGTTCTTGACTATGAAAATTGGAAGCCAGATTGCATACTTGTAAACTGTTTCCTTTCAGCATTTGAAAGTTCAATCATTTTGTACACCAAATGCTTGAAAATTTTGCAACTGGATAGCCGTTGTACAAATGGTAAGGATTCTGTCAGAGGAGATATTCCTGTGGAAAAATTTCAGCGATCATTTGATTCTGTTCTATCGCCAGTTACTAGGAAGAAAATTAATCAGATCACTACCAGTTTAGACGAATTTTCTGAATCACACTTAGTCAGCATGTCCTACAAAATGAAGTCTGATTTAGTGAGTTCCGCTATCAGATATGTAAAGGAATGCCAACATGTCCTAGACAAGTCTTGTCAGGATGCGAGTTTATCAATCTTAAGTTGCATTGTTGTAAGAGCTTCTGATTTCTTCAATGATACAGCCTCAAATTCAATTAAGGGTTGCCTGCAAGATCTATATGTTCTAGCTTCTGTTTTGAAGCTGATGAGCTCTTCATTTCTGCAAGCTATCCGGTGTCTTAGATATAGTGCTGATTCAAATCATCTGAAGACCTTGAGGGACTTCTCTTCATGTAAGGAATATGATTTTGTTTTAAGTAAGATTAGTTGTTTTGGAGAATTTAAAATTCATCTTCCAATGCAACAGTTATTCGGTAACAAGTTTGAAGCAAGTTCTACGGGTCACAGGATTTCCAAGATAATGTTTTTGCACATTTCAGGGTTGCTGTCCCTAAGTTTTGCAAGTGGTTTTGATTTCTTAGTGAAGGGCTGCTTGTTGAATCTTATGGCACTGATGAATTTATTTGTCTTTGAAGAGGGTAGCTTGGATCCATTGCGCTTGCTACTTGATTCTAGTTTGGAATCCTTTTCATCTGAATTGCCTCTAGTCAGTATCCAAGAGGTATGTAATGCATGTCCTTGATCAAACAATTTTAATTCTCTATGTTTCATGTGTTCAAATGTTTTGGTGCTTGTGCAGACTATGACGTACCAAAAATCTAGCCTTGTTGTTGCTTCCAAGTTCCAGGCAATTCGAACTCTGTGCTTGAGGTATCACAATGAAATGCACTTAATATCTAAGTATATTGGCCTATATCTTCCCTTTTAACTGTTCTTTTTCTGTCTTTGTTTGTTTTTTTGTTCCTTTTGTTGAAACATTCCAAAAGTAGCATGTTGGTAAAGTTTGCTAAAATTTGTTGGACTTGTTTTCAAAATATACTGTTGACTTCTAAAGGTGTTGGTGAATCACAAACAACCTTTCTCTGTCGCGGATAACATTGTTCCTTGTATATATATCATTATCTAGTTTGACCATTCTGTGATCATTGTAATGATCAGTCACCTTACTTGTTTTCCTCTCAGATCTGCTCTGGAAAACCGCACTAGAGGATCGCAGAATGCACATTCACAAACTGTAGAAGGGGGGTCACCTCTCGATAGCATGGAAGGTGCCCTTGTTATAGCCGAGGAAACAGAGGAGGCCTGCAATGGGGAGGTCTTTCTTAAGTGTATAGTGAAGGATAAGGTGTCTGATTTTGATGATTTGGCTGATTTTATTTCTTGTGAACGTGGAAAGGATTATTCTTCTTGGTTAAAGAATCGAGAAAAGTATCGAAAGTGGAAAAGTGAGAAGATGGCTGTTTTAAGATGGAAGAGAAAGAAAAGAACTTGTAGAGTCGCCAAAGGCAAAAGAAAATTTGAGTTTATCTCTTAGTTTACTGGAAGTTTGACAAATATCAGAAAGTGCCTGAGTATAGGAAAACTTAAGTCCTCAACAGGATCGGTTGATTATTTTTCATAAGAACTTCGTGGTGAATCTCTTTACTTCTTGATGAAGAGGCAATACTTAACAGTTTCACAAGTAGAATGCGGCGAAGAACCATGCAACAAGACCCTTGCTCACGTTCTGATTCTTATGCACAGGACTGCAATGAATTTCATTAATATGCTCGGGTCCTCTATGAAGCTCTTGCTTTATAGGACTGCCATTGCTCTTCATGGTTAGCCCTTGAGTTTCCTTCTCTTGTTCTACAAGTGAACTGTGATCGAATCTCTCGTTCATACACTCTGAGAGCATGAATATGGGTTTTTGACTCAACATAGTGTCTGATGATAATTATTGGGTTTTTATCTTTGCCGGGTCTTAGCCAGGCAATGGCAAGGCATCTATTATTATCTGCTGATTTGGAACCGTTGTCGATTATGGATTGAAATTACATGGATGGACAATCTAACCCTAAGTGCCATCCTTTCTCTCTCTGATGAGGTAGTTTCTTTATTTTTTCTTGTAAATATTTAGGTTTGCCAAATTTATTTTATCTAGTGCTGTATATTATTAGGTTAGAAGCATGTTTCTCTTGCTTTTCGATATTATTTGTACAGAAAGATTGCATATTTTAAGGCTAAAGCTGTTGGCTCTTTCAGTTTTAAAGGACTATCCCTTTCAAGATTCTCTTATGAATGATGTCCTTTTTCTCTTTTTAACTACTTCGTGGATTTACCAGGTTTATGCACATCAAATGTCCTACATGCATGATGAGCCAAGTTGAGTTTATGTGGTTGTTTCTCTCTGGTGCAACCTGAAACTTAGGGCTTTGGGCCTTTTAATTAGTTCTATTCAACTTCAGTGCCAGTTCATGGATGGAAAGGACAACCAAGATCGTCTAATACATCTTGTAAGATATTTTTTCTATAACATTCTTTTTATTAGTAATTTTGTTAATAAATTCTATAAAATAAAAGTTAAATTTAAACTCTAGAAGATAAACATTAAGGGAAAGTGATTATCTGAGCTGACCAACTCTCCTCCTGCTCTCTTAACCTTGGCCCTGAGGTGCACATTCATGGGCGGATCCTGGTTCTAGTAGATGAGCTTCATGTTTCTATGTGTTATATTAATAGGTCTGTTAACTATTCATCCCCTATACTATAGCTGGTTTAACTTGCACAAATTATTCCTCCAATATTTTGATGGGAATGACACCTCTTGCACTTCGTTATGCCATTTAAGCAGTTATTGAGTAATCAAATTATCTTTTATTTTTCCTCAAAAAGTAAGGTAAAGTTATTACAAACGAAAGCGTAGTAGATAGTTTCTTAGAAGATGTATTAGAGGATTTTGATAAGAGTCAGAGCGGTGGCTCCTGTCTTAAACATTTTTAAAATTTATTTACAGGGATTCTTTCAGAGGGTGTTAAACGTTATTCTCTTCAAGTTTGTTTTTCTAACATTTTGAAAATTTTCTTTATATAAATTGCTGTCCCTTTAAAGACTTTAAATGTTGGCACTTCTTATCATTAAACAAGGAGAAAAAAAAAAAAAAAAGAAGGGAAGGAAGTAGAAAGAAGAGATAAAAGAATCAAACTAATCTTTATAAGCCGATGAATTTGCAGGTTGTGAAAAGGTCCTGCATTTACATGTTATAAGGAATGCTTCTCAAATACCCTCAAAGTTTACTGTCTCTTTTGTTCTCAAGGAAAAAAAAACTATTAATACATAGAAAAAAGAAAGCAAATAAAAAAAAAAAAGACAGTTTTAAAAACTAATTCCATAAGTAGTTTTAAAGAGGTTTTAATAATGAATAATAATAATTAAATCTGTAATTGACCGTTAATTGGGGATCTAGAAGAAGAAATGATGGCATCCTTGCTTTTGGTTCGACGATGTTTGGGATTAATCTGGGGCTGTTGCTGTTGATGTTGCATTTTTAACTGTTGTTCTTGGCCTTGTAACCTGCACAATGCTTGAAGCCTTCCCACTTCTCTCTCTAGCATCTCATGTTCAACTACATTAGATTATAATATTAGGAAATCAGCAACAAAAAGAGGATTCAAGCATGGACATAAGCAAAACCCTACAACTTTTGTAAAACTATTTTATAAGTATAACGCATATACAAATTTGTATAGATGCATTTGACCCTTTGTGCTATGTATTATCTGTACCCTGGTGTTAGGTATTCTTAGGACTAGGTTCTAGGTATTTTCTGTGCCAAGGTACTTGGTACTCAATATGTGCAAGGTATTTTCTAAAGATACCCCTAATTATTCCCTAAAAAGATACCTTTAATCAATTAAAGATAATCCCTATCTAATCGCCTTAATATAAAACTATATGATTAGTGATATTTTTTTTATGAAATACCTAATACATAATCCGTTGGAGTACCTAGCACCTTTGTGCCCGGAAATATCTAGTACATGGTCATGGGAATACCTAGCACCAGGGTATGGGTTGAGGTAGCACGAGGGGTAAAATACTTTTTTGGGTTTTAGACAGTTTTTCTTCAAATTTGTCCCTCTAATATTTTGATTTTTTTGATATATAGGTTCTTGTCAACTCAAAGTTAGGTCTGATTGCGTCTATGGTTTTAAGATGGGGGGAGAACTCAAGTATCAGTCAAGTTATTAACTCAAAGACAAGTTATATATAGTTCTGTTTGTGAGGTATTTCTAGATTCTAGTAATACATAGATGAATGAAAATTGGTTGGAAACTTACATTGTTTAATGAGCTGCTCTTGTGACAAACTATCTAAACGTTGCTTAAGGGCTCTGTTTTCCATATTCAAAATCAGATTCTGGTGGTCAAGGAACTCTAGTTCTGATGACATCTTAGATCCTGTTGCCTGATATCATACACAAAAATCTTCATATATTAATTTTCAAATAAACAAGAATGTTGAAATTAAAAAAAAAAAAAGGACTATGTATAGATTCATTACTTGCAGAACTTGCACAGTTCTTTCCAGTTGAGCTATGTACTGAAGTTTCCTGACCCTTGATCGATGGGCAGATTGCCTGCATTGTATAATATTTCTCATCATTCATCTATGTTATAACTGTTAATACATAAAGCTATAGAATTCAAGAGGGAAAATCGCCAGTTTAATCTTCAAAGTTAGGCCAATTTCATTACTTAGTCCTACCAATTTTTTCTAGTCATTATAGACTGTCCCTAAAAGATATATATGCAACCAAGCTAGTTCCCTTAAACCTATAGTAAAGCCATCGCTTTAGTTGCATTTATGTTCTTCAACGATCAGAATGGCTAGAAAAACTTGTAGGAGCAAGTGATGAAATTGACTTTACTTTGAAGACCAGAATGGTTATTTAGCCAATCGGGAAAATATATAAAAGAGGGAAAAAAAATGGAATCCTTACTGTTTGGCACGCTTTGTATCTGATTTTGCAACAGAAGGCTTAGCTTCTGAGTTTTGTGAACAAGAATCTTCCCTTTCAGTAGATCTAGAAACTGCACCATTAGAATCCTGATGGAAAAAGAGTCATGATTACTTATTAGGTTCCTAGAAAACTAACCATAATCAAAGGAGTAATCTGTAAAAATGATGATTCAAACTAGTTTACTTGTTGCAACGGATTGTTTTTTTCTAATAATTTTAATGGTACTTTAATATTATTTTAGTCATTATAGTCCCACGCCAGAATTCGGTAGCTGCGAACCATGTGAGAGGTGGCAGATTGCACAGTGTAGGGAGTATGATCATTAAAATAAGAAAGATATACGACTAAAATTACTGGGAACAAAATTGGAAGGAATAAATTAGTTAGAGGATTGTTTTTGAAAATTGCTTGAATAATAAAAACTTTAGATCAAATGGCAAACCTTCTTAAACTTATCTTCCAAGGAGGAGGTTGATCTGCTCTCTAATTTAGCCTTATTTGTGTCCTTAAAATTCACAAAATCTTGAGCCCATATGGATGTATTATTAATATTATTATTATTATTATTATTATTATTATTATTATTATTATTATTATTATTATTATTATTATTATTATTACTAGTAACTAAGATATTATTTTGATGGGATTCCTGCAGATCCCATGAATTGAATGCTTCTGTTGTTGTTCCTATGTATGCAAAGGTATCACTTGCAGATCTCCTATGATGTCCTCTATGAACAACTATTTGTGTTTCTGCTGGTTCATTTAGGAGATCATCAAGCCAAGAAGGTTGTCCTTCAATGAATAAACTGTCTGAAGAACCACGATGATGATAATCTAATCCTTGTGCTGATTTTGTCTTTCCTTTTAATCCTACGGCAGCAACTGCTGAGTCTTGTGGTAAGGCTGGGAAAGGGGAGAGAGGTCCCTGTCCTCCTCCTCCTCTGCTTTTCGATTCTGAAAATGGATTCATGTTTTCTGCTCCTTGATGATTAAAGCTAGCCTGATAATGGATCAAACTTGTTAGTAAAACAATTTCATTTTGAAAATGAAAATAATGAATTATTTGTGAGAACATAAATTCTAGTAGGTAAAGAAGTGTCCTGTTTTTGAGTTTATAATAATAAATACGAGAGAATTAATGCAACAAGATTGTTAAAAATAGGACAAAGTATTATGCAAATTTTATATTATTCACCATCCTGAATTTATAATGTAGCTCTAGTTATTGACATTATAGTGTAATGAAAATAAATAAATATTCATCCACACATATCATTATCATATCATAGTCATTTTGTCGTAAAATATATGAAAATGTTAAAAAGAGTATCATTGTTTGAAATCATCTAATATTTTCTTATGAAAGCATCAAATTTCGTAAAAAAGGGATTAGAAAAGAACCAAAATGAAGAAATTAGAAGATGATTTAGAGACAATTCAATGATAAAAGTAAGTATATAGATAGATGGATGGATAGCAGTTGTAGATCATCAAATAGACAAAAATTCTATGAAACATATACAAGAAAATAATCAATCAATCACATACAAACATACGTACCTATTAATTAATGAATGAATGAATTAATTTTGTAGGAAATAATGAGATAGTAAGTGTGTGTGTGGGCTCCCCAGTCTTGATGAAAGGGTAGCCCACATAGTCTGTTTCTACAGGGTCAGGGAGAGGTATCTGGGGGTGGGGGTGGGTGTCGGTGTTGGTGTCGGTGTCGGTGTCGGTGTTGGCGGTGAAATTGAGGAAGGAAGGAGAAGAACATGCATGTTAATGTTATGTTGGTTATACATTTTATTTTTTCTTGAAACGAACGGATCAAATCAGAAAAGTGAGTTGTAATTAGGAGCACACTTTTCGTAACCAAATTCAAAGTATCCTTTAGTTTTGCGTAGTTTTAGATTACTTTCTCATTTCTTTCTAAATTTTTAAAAGACAACAAATTAAATTAAAAATATCTCATTAGGTACACAAATAACTTTGGGAAAAATGGAATCAAAATGAAATATTACTTTTTCTATCTCACTTTCCTTTTTCTTCATATTCGATACATAATTACTTCTCTTAAAAATTAAAATTTAACAAAATTTTATATGAAAAATATAAATTATCTATCGAATATAAATATTTAGTATTTAAATTCATTTGGACATAGAGTAATACATAAAGATCCTGTGACATTTCCAACTTAGCATCTAAAAGCCTTGAAGGAGCAATAATAGATGACATTGATAAATTATGCCTCAAAAAATAAAATTTACGCGTGAAAAGAAATTTATTTTCACTAAATTATTCTCTTTACCTTCTTTCTCTCAAACTTCTCTTTACACTACAAGACTTCAAACGACGAGATGCTCAAATTTAACCATTGAAAATTATAAAAAAAAAAAAAAAAATTTAATATATTGTTCTATACTCGTTTTTATACATTTTTATCAATTTAAAGATTAAAAAATGCACAAAAATTAAAAAATCGTGTCAAAATAAAAGATATTGATCCTACTTCAGAAAGGAGTGATTGGCTCCAGGACCATGTGCCAATATTCCCTCCCTGCGCCAATATCATGCGTAATGAATTATTAGGTTTTTTGTTTTAAAAAAAAAAAAGAAGGATAGAGTCACTTGGTTTGGTTTTTTTTTCAAGTATTAATGTCACTTATATTGTTAAATTAATTATTTTCATATACTTTATAGCGTTACATTAGTTTTAATTAATTTATATTGTTATAGAATTAACTAAACGAATTAAACATCAATATATACATTATAATATGTAATTAAATAAAAATTAATATAATAGTATAAAATAATTAAAATTAATAATTAATTAAATTAAAAAAAAGAACTTAAAGTTTAAAAATATACCATATGCACACTTAACCACGCCGCCTGATGCAAGTAGGAGTATTCCCATGCCAAGCTTTAGCATGACTCTTTCATTGTCTGTGCCAAGACTTGGCATGAGGATACTCCAACTCGTGTCAGGACGTAGCTCAAATGTGCATATGATATATTTTTTAATTTTTTATATTTTTCTATAATCTTTATTTCAAAATTGATCAAAATTGATCGTATTATGTAGATAATATTAAAAGTAAATTCATTTTTAACTTCAAAATCCTCAAATTTTGAAAAAAATCACCATATTTTTTTTTTAGAAAGAAGGTGAAAAAAACATATATATAGAAAGGATGTTTTAGAAAGAAAAATATTTGTATTTTTTTACGTGTAAATTTTAAATTATCGATACCCATCACTGCTCACCACCAAAACTAATTTTATTTTTATTTTTGTGTTTTTTTAAGCTTTACACCTTAAAAAAAAAACAAGTGTAAAATAATATATTAGGATTTTTTTTCATTTTTAACCGTTGGATTTGAGCAGATCATCATTTAAAATCTTAAAATATAGAGAGAAAGAAGGTAAAGAGAAAAAATAATTTAGTGAAAATAAAAATTTTTAGCATGTCAATTTTATTTTTTTTGGCGTAATTTATAAACCCATACTAAATAGTTATTTTCTTTAAGAACCTCCCTGGTCCTCCTTTCCATTCCTTCCCCCCTTCCACAGCAGTTACTACATAATCTTAGAGCATGAATAATCTTCAAAAGCTACACGAATTATATAGTTTAGTTATACTAATCTAAAGTACCGCACATTGTACAAGCATTAAGTTTTTTATATTTTTTGGGCTGAATATATTCAGTTTTATCTTCAATTATTGTATTTCTAAATAATGACGCATTTACGTAGACGCATTTACGTAGTTTTTACTAACTCACATACAAAGTTAGTTAGAATATACATTTATAATTAATCATATTATTTTTACTAGAAAAAAGTAATGCCTTAGTCTTATTGAATTCAAAGCACATCTTTGTTAACATAAAAACGAAATGAAAAATAAAATATACTTTTTAAAGAAATTCCAAAGACGAGAAGAAGTAATTAATTAACTGTAGAAGTACGTTAAAATTTTTTTGAGCAAAATCAAACTATTTATCAGTTAAATTATCATATAAACAAAAAAAATTTGGGGTAATTAATATGGTATATAACTCATTTTGACTAAGAAATTTAGATAATTAATCTCATAACGATAGAGTTGTCCCCTTCAAAAAAAAAAAAAAAAAAACTTATTGCATCAAGAAGAATAAAAAAACACACTGAAAAAAGAATAAAAATGAAGGTAATTTTATAATTTGTCCTGCGTTTGATCAAGAATCATAACCTGAAAACAAAAGATATTTATTTAGGAGTGCGGTGCGGACGAGGTTCTGAGAAGTTTAAATTTGTGTGGTCACATAGGCATAGGAATCACTCACTCCTTTGCTGCTGCCCCATTAACAGCAGAGAAAACATTCAGTGTTCTACTACTCTGTTTCAACGAAGTCTTCTAAACAACCCAGTAAAACAGTCAATCAAAGGTTCTACTATTGATGCAGATCTCTCTAGTCTAGCAAAAGTAGCAGCAGTTTTTCGATGATGCATCATCATTAGAAAGGAATAAAAATATAAAAAATTCCATAATGGGAAAAATGGCAAATGGTGACGACATAAATAAAACCCCTATACTATACAGTAACAATCTCATGATCTGAAAATATCGACACAATTGATTTAAAATCCATCATATTCAAAGAACATCAACAACTATTTATTCCCTAAAAACTTTACACCAGCAAGAGGGTGACCTTACCCGGACGATGAAGCCCCTGTCTCATGTTCAAGACTTTTTACTTGATGAGTGCCCCTCTACTCAACTACCCTCACTTTGTCACAGATGATGATCTTGTTGAGGTCAAGAAGCTCCCGCCATATATACAGAACATATGCTAATATATTAAGCTTTCCTACTGCTGTTAAGTATTCTGCGCAGATGGAAGCCTTCACCCTGATCTCCATTCAATGACCTCTTCTCTAAAAAACATGCAGTCAGCTGTCTCAGTAACCTCTCGAGACATGAATGTAAGCAACTCTTTCCAACCTTGGCATTAGGATTTGTTGACAAGATCAAAGAATTAATTGCATCAGCCACAATCTCCCGTTGGGCATCTCCAAGAAGATATCCAACTGACGATTTCAGAGGTTGCTCGTATGCTAGTAAAGCAGCACAATCCTAGAAAAACAAAGAAAACGTGATGAAAGGAGGGGCAGCAACAGTAGGAAAAGTCATGGCATTAGCTTGCTAAAGAATTTTAAACCAACATGGGAAATGCTTGAATCTTATTTGTTTAAGAGTTCAATAATGCGTGCAACGTCTTCCAGACAAAAAAAAAAAAAAAAAAAAGCTAAGTGTTCACCACTGCATGATGGTACTCAACTCAAGGACGATCTAATTTTCTTCTTAAGTATCCAATGCTTCACTGTGGATGGACACACGTGGTCCATCTCAAATGAGAAGCTTATAATTAGCCACATCAAAGTATTGCGCTTCCAGAGCACATTATTCAGTGGATTTAAAGTTTGTATATGAATGCTTCGAGTCTAAGTGTGTCAATGCTATGCATCCAACCATTCCACTGATGAACAGTTCTCCTGACAACTTTGAGTTGCCAAAACCACTCTCCAAAAATTCAGGAGACTAAAAATAAAATTCAGATCGTTCCAACTCACATCACATCTAGTGAATGTTAGTAAATTCCTTTATCTATCAGAAACTACAATTAGGTCCAGTAAACAATTGGCTATGGTTTTTAGACCCCCCCAAAAAAAAAAACAATTGGCTATGTTAACAGAGAGCCATCCTAACAACAAGTTTATCCAGTGAATGATGATTCAAAACATTCTGCATTAATATTTTTATGAAACACCAATAAATTTTGTACGTGCTCTTGAATTGAAAATCAGAGTTTTTCCACTTTCGCATAGAACTTCAATTCAGCAAGTAATTACTTAAAGAAATATTGTGCCTTTCTAATAAGATTCTATTTATCCACTATATTATGAGTTGAGATCCACACCATTCTACAGCAATATTTTTATGAAACATTTGTTTTTTGACATATCAAATGAAAATTAATCCTAAAAAATATTGTCGAGTACCTTGACCAGATCATCAAACTCTGCTAATCTGTAGAACTTTTCAAATTCATTTCTGCCATACACCACTGCCTCCTCTAACTTACTGATCTGCAGGAGAGATTAATAATGATTAATGAATCATTTCCATATAATATTTTAAAAATAAAAAAGGAAAAGGAGAACACTTCAAAAAATGTATTCGAGGGTCCAAACATCCTTAATTAGCTGGGACCAACAATAATTATTGTTTAAACTTGGCTAGTATCCTTGAAATAAATAGTTTGAGAATGGACATAAAAGTTCAGTTTCCTCTAACATCTTCAATGGACTTGGCTACTTGTCAAGGACTATTTAAAACATAAACAAAAATTAACTATAAGGAGGCAGGTTGAAGAATAAACATATAACTAAATTGCATCAGGCATGAGCACCAGAGCCAGATTTAGTGCCCCCCCCACCCCCCCCAAAAAGGAGCAAAATAGCCAGAAGACATTTACCCGAACCAGTTCAATGAACTTTTGACAGTGAAGTAAAAAGCATATAGCTGATTTGTCATCCTGTAGAACATGAACCAGTTGTCAGATATTCAGGAGATGGAATCATCTATATCCATATAAAAAACAAAGGAACTACAGAAAATAGCAGGGGATATAATATGCAAGTTTTTCACTGTAAATCATTGAAATTAGGTTTCAGCAGTTACTACAAGCATGACATCCATGTTGATCAACATCCATAACCAGATAACAACCAAATACTACAATAAATAGCAGGGGACAAGATGTAAGTTTCACTGTGAATACTTAAAATTGGATTTTAGCAGTAAGTATAAAGAAGGTATCCGTATTGATTTAACAATCTTTTGCACATATGGCACAGGAAAAGAACAAAGTGAAAACACCCCCCAGCCCAACGAAAAAAAAAAATCTGCATTGCGTGGGATGTATCTCATCAGTCAAATTTGGAAAACAGGTGCATGCCTAATCCAACGTTTACAGCAGAACCGATCAGTCAAAATGAGTTTCCGGTAAGGCGCATGTTTAAGGATTTCTCTCCTAGTTTCTTGCTGCTTTATTCTAAGCAAGTAGACCACTGAGAAAGAAAAGGAAAAGAGATCCTGTGAAGCTTATCCTAATATCTTTTTCACCTCTTCCAATGACTTATTTGTCAGGAAAAAGCCATGAATTTAGATCAAGATCTGCAATGCTTTTAGCACAAACATGTTTGCGCCTATACTTTGCTACAAACTAAGCTAATTTCTAGTTGTTTTTCTATCTTTAGAGAAGAAGGTTACGACGTTATTTATAGCATGTAGGTGACTCATAACCACTTAATGATGAAGGTAAAAGTGAAAGAAGGAAATGTCTTTCATCTCCTACGCGTCATCTCTTAAACAAGAGAATTTGCTGACAGGAAGGGGATAGGAATACAATGCATCCTGGCCTGTGCCTTTTAACAGAAACATATAAAAACAAATGCAAATCGATTTCATCTACCTGAACAATCTGAGGATACCAGTCACGGAGTTTCCTGAAAGCCTCGTCAATTTCACCATTCCTTATGAGCTGCAAAGAGGTGAATTTGAAGTCGCACCGACTCTTAGAAAAAAATTTATCACATTAATATGAAGATAATAGTATCGAGGAGAACTGCTGAGATTGGAACAATGATAATCAAAATAAAGGCTAACAATTGAGCTAGTGCATATTTCATTGTAAAAAGCTGCAGGGAGAGCTTAGATTATATGTTATTTTTTGGGGGAAGAAAAAGGAAACCCTGCTAGGTTAGCTTCAATTAGATCACCAGGCAAATCACATTCCATTAAAAGTGAAAATGGAATTGATCACAAACCCAGACTAAAGAAAAACGTCTTTAAGTCAGAGCAAAAATACTGCCAGCGTTAATCATGAATGTAGGAAAACAAAAGAAAAATTACAGTAGAGATTGCTCATATGTAGATCACTTCCACAAATTAATTATGCATGTCAACAGATCCAGCAGACATATCAGCTGCACATAAACAAGACTATTCAAAACAGGTAAGCATTATTCTGTAAAGAATTTATCTTTTCTAAAATTCCTTGCAAATATGTGACACTACAGAGCAAGATATTTTTATCAAATACAACTTTAATGTTGCTCAAAAAAAAAAAAAAAATAACTTCAGTGTGATCTATGTATTTCTGTACTCTCCATTTGATATGAATGGCCTACTTCTGTGTAATGACCAAGCAAATAATGTCCACAGTCCTCAACCGAAAGGTTTCATCTTCAAATAGAACTTTTGAGAATCTTTATTACAAATGAGGAATGAACCCACTGGTTTCCAACTTTCTCTGGAAACTCAAATCCACTAAAACAACCCACTTCATATAGCTGTATATATTTTTAAGCTATTTTACAGTTTACTTGACATCATTCTCTAATCAAGAGGATGCATTTATTTTAAAATCCAGATTAATAAGCACAGGATATATGCTTTTCCTAGTATCATGATTAAAAGTAACTTAAACATAATAAAGTAATTTACTTGAAAGACCAGAAGCCATTATTCAGTGGATAATGATCCAGTGCCATATTTTTAACTAATCGAACCAGCAAAACATACAAAAGTAGGCAACTTCTGCTCTGCTAGGACCAACAGACATGCTTTTCGGGGTTGCACACCATATTTGGCTCAGTTGTTTCTAAGCTCTTCGTGAACAGAAGTAAATGAGACAAAGCAGTATCCTAATTTTCAACCGTATTAAGAATGTCTTTTATAATTGAGAAGTTAAAAGAGCATAATGCTTGTGTATTATTTTAATAAGTAAAAAACGGAAATGAAGAGAAAAAAGGGCAATTCCAATTTCGGTTATATCACCACTGCAAAGAAGAAAGCATGCATCATCTTCTCATACCTGACGAAGAGTCTTTCTCTGGTTTATTGCATAAATAGTGTCTTCCTCGTTGGAGCCATTCTCTTGAACTAAAGAAATCGGAGGAACAGTACTTTTACTAGCCATGTCAAACAATTTCAGAGTTTCTTCATATCCATAATGTTGCAAGTAGGATCGTACAATTCTGATTAAAAAAAGACATATAAATAAGTAAAAGAACAAGAACATCATAATGCTGTAAAAGTATATATGAAGCATTCACTTGGGAATTCCAAATTTGTTTTATTTAGGGGACATCAATCGGACAATGGTGATGCATTCAATTGTTGCTGAAAAGTCGTGCACGGATGATATTATCTACTTACTTATAACCCTTCTCAAATCCCCACAATAACAGGAATCTTGTGCAAAAGGTTTACAAGATAAGATAAATTCGACTCTCAAAATTGACAACCAAAGTGTCATGAAATAAAGGCAACATATCAATACAAATCATATCTAGTTTCTCTTAATAGGCTTGTAAAATTTCCAAGACAACAAGTGCTCACTGAATACCGTAACGTGAATTCTAAATTTATTAAAGGATTGTAGGTTTCCGGATAAATTTCAATTTGGTATCTGAAAATTTGCAAGTGTCTCAAGTATTTGGTTTTTGAAAAATCTCAAAAGAATACTTAGAATTAACCCATTTGTCTCAAGTTGGTACTTCTGTTAGATTTCAAACAGAAGGCTTGTTAATTGGGGCTGAAATGCTATAAATAAAATATATGGGGTATATTTGGAAGATAAGATTCATTGGCCCTTATTTGAAATTTGTCCCACCAAATGCATTATCCTCCCTCTATGAAGTCTGAACAAGAACAACCCATCTTCCTTTCCATCCAAATCTCTCTATCTGATTTCCAGGGGAAAAAAAAAAAAAAAAAAGGATTTCTCTTTCTGAAATTCAATAAAATTTGCAGCTTTTATTAACTACACAAGTAGACTTTTTCTCCATTTCTTGAAATTGAACATAGCCAAGATGATTATCAATACTAGCATCAAAAGAGAATATGCTTATTAGTTATGGATGTATTAACTCTATTGACATCGAAGAATTCTTCTTTTCTCACTTTAGCAGATGGCCTTATGCAAGGAGACATTTGGTGCTTGATCCATGATTTTCCATAGTTTAACTCCACTTAATAACTTTTCTTGAAACTTTCAGATATGAATCTTGACTACCATAATTAAATACAGCATTTCATGTATATTGACTGAAAAGGATTGCTTTGTTTCCTTCAATATCTCCATGAACTCTCTAATTTCAAGTCTTCGTTTACATTTCATCCAAGAATTTGCTTCATTGAGAGAGACCATCATATCTTGCAGATGATTTGTTTTTGTTTCTTGTTCTTTTATGTTTAATTGGCAAACAATGTTAACTTTTTTTGTGTAATTCTATATGAGTTTTGTCTTTCTTGGTAATGAAAATTGAAGAAGATTAAGGGTAAGAGAGCATAGGGCTAATGAAAATTGAATTTGAGAAAGAGAATCTTTTTTTTCTTTCCTGGAAATCAGAAAGAGAAATTTGGGTGGAAAGGAAAATGGGTTGTTCTTGACTTTAGAGAGGAAGAAGATGATGCATTTGGTGGGATAAATTTCAATTAAGGTCTAATGAATTTTGTCTTTCAAATACATCCCATATATATTTTATTTATATCATTTCAGCCCCAATTAACAAGCCTCCTGTTTGAAATCTAACAAAACTACCAACTTAAGACAAATGGGTTAATTCCAAGTATTATTTTGAGGTTTTTCAAAAATCAAGTACTTGAGACAATTGCAAATTTCCAGATACCAAATTGAAATTTATCCTTGGTTTCCTAAGTCTCAGATCCAAGGCAATGAGAAGGGGGGGCATGTACAATATGAGGACAACAATCATCAAAACTGTAAAAATAATTGGTAGGAATTGCATCTTAAAACTGCAGACTTACCCATAGCTGGCATTCTGTGGTATACATATGTTATCAACTGTCATTTCTTGCTTTTTTCTTTCCTCTGCCTCAAATTTCTGATATATACAATAAGAAAGGTATTAAACATCTATTTTGCTGTTTTCCTGCCACAGTCACATTATCTCAAACAAATATGAAATCACCTTTTCTCGTAGGACTGAAGAAGCAAAAACGAAAACCGTATAATGAATTTGACAACAGAGTTTTGCAAATAGGATAATTTTCCAAACATGACGACAAAGAAAAACTCAAGCCTCACTGTTAAGTCATTAATAGTTAGAGTGACAATTAAATCCAAAAGCACGAATCTATTGCCAAGCTCTTATTTTTCTTTAGACTAAAAGCACAAGGGCAATATAATGAAAGTGAAAAGTAGCGCAAGAAAATTAAGATCTAAACCCAACAGCCAGACCGAATTCAGCAGCCATACAAGTTCAATAGGGCTAAAATCATTTCCTCTACATCTTATGACTCCAACAAATGCTTGATGTTTATGCTAGTTTATACTACATATGAATAAGTTCAACTAATAACTTTCTTCCCAATTCCCTGTCGTATATAAATATTTAACTGACTCAGATCAACTGCCCTAGTCCATATTTCCCAACAAAACTATCTTTTGCATTCAATTTGATATTTTGTGATAGAGAAACTATTCAATGGTGAGACAGAGATACATAACAGTTGCAAGCCTAGACATAAACCTACGCATTCTTGTTCGAAGTAAGAGGAAATTCGTATCTTAAGGAAGATGTCCATGATGATCAGAAGCAGCTCAATTCAGTACTCTAGTATTTTAGGTGTCAAGGGTATTTTTATTATTTAGTTTATTGCTGAAATTTTGCAGAGATTTAGTCTTTAGAGTCCTTGTTTAATCTATTTTTAGTCTTCGAGTCTTATTCAGAGTTCTTATTGTCTTCGGATGGTAAAGATTCCTATATCATTATATCCTTAGAAGGACTTCTAATTTCATTAGGATTTGATTACTATGGATGGTTTGCATTGCATTTACAATGTAATGGTTACATTTCCACCTGTGAATATTAGGATTAGGAGTTATATTATTTTTGTTAGGCGTTACCTAATCCTTCCTCTTCTTATTTCTCTCTCCTCTAGAAATTACTGTTCACAGGCTGCAATTTACAGACATTGAATAGCCTTCGTTTTCCCATCTCAACCTGATCTTAAGCAATCATCTTCTCCTGTTGTTCTGGTCATTCTTTCTGATGTTCAGTCCAGTCTTTCCTCTGGTTTTGGCCATCCTTTAGAGCTAAAATCTGGCTTTTGAAGGGTTTCTTCCGCTGCCTATAGCAAGACAAAGATACCCCTACTTTACTCTGCATCATTTCGTCTCATAACAGAAAAGGAACCATGAAATCAACTAAGAGGACAAATAAATCATACAATGTTTACCTTGAAAAGAACTATCAATTATAGACAGAATCAATAAGCTAACACCAATGAAGTGTACCATTCAATATAACAAGAGTTGCATAACTGGAAAAGGTGCACGTGGCAAAGGAAGCAAAACACAGAATTGCACCATAGCTTAGTAAAGTTGGCACCATAATTGAAATACAAACAGGGTGATATCTAAAAAAAAGAATAATGATAGAAACACTTGCCTTAATATCAAACTTAAATGGATCCTTCCCAAAGTTGACCGTTACCCTGTCATGATAAAGTCATCATACCAATAAGAACACAAGGCATGCTCTGAAAAAGTTGTGATTGGGATCCAAAAATTAATTCATAAAAAAGTCATATTGTTTAGTGACATAAGAAAATATTTAAACAGTAATATAATTGAGAAAGAGGGTTCTAGAAACTGGAAAAGAAAATGAAAGACTTTACTAATGAACACGATGAGAACTATTTTTAAGAGGCACAATAAGCTAAAATCACTATATTGGGGCATAAAATGGACAATGACTTAGTAAAGTTAAAAATAGATGGATGCATGGAACATTCCCCAAGATCTAAAGGTCTCCCAGATTGGAGGCTCCACTCTATCGACTAGACATGCCATCACAGCCACCAACATAGGCCTTATTATTTTAATTTCTATTTTCCTTCCCTTAGTATTTGGAAAGCCAACCAACATTTACAATCTTACATAAAGTGATAACCACATATATAAAATACAATCACACTTAAATTACAATGGTCTGGTTTAATATTAGTCTTTATGAAATTTGTCACCTATGCTGTCTCAAAAAGTTTCATCAATAAACAACCTCTGTTAAAAATGTAAGACTTAAGCTGCTTTCGCAACCCTGATCAACAAAATGTTAACCCTTAATGTGATGATTAAAGAAATTTCACAAAAAGATTCAAACGACTGCAGAATTTCAATGGATTATAATGTCTAAAGGTCCTCAAATCACAAAAGTTGTTCCCCCCAAATGCATGCATGTTCAGCTATCTGGAATCAGGTTCTCTTAGATATTGGAACCCATAAAACTAAGAGGAGAAATGGTGCAACATACTCCTCATTTTGGCTGTGGACAGCAACTGTTGGAAATAATGGACCTTTCACATCCTTGTAAACAGCTCCAACTACTGACCCATTTTTCCTGGCATAAGAGGAATAGATAAATGCATTAGAATTGTTGATGGGCAAACTTAACAGAGTAGAACAATTTCATAGTTCTAGAAAGCTATTTTCCTTTGCATCAGCTAGCCATGTAAAAGATAAACACCCATGCACACAAGCACGCGCGCGCACACACACATGCATAGGAAGATCATATCTACCAATTAGAGCAGAACCAATTCAGGCTAGAAATACCACAGGACAGAGTAATATCATATCCAACTACTATAAGAGCACAACAGATACCTAAAACCCCAGGAAAACAATAATACGTGCAAATTTAGCTCTAGTTTGATTGGGGAGAAAACAAGGAGGGAAAGGGGATGGGATGTAAATCAAAACATAAATGTCATATTTACATCGTTTGGTTGCAATGTAAAAGTGGGCAGGATGTAAATATAAAGGGGGAGCTCTTACCCTGCACATTAGCAAAATAGTCCCTCTTAAAACGGACAGATTGGGACGTAAATGATATTAAAAAGACTATAATGTATATGATTACATAAAAGTTTACTTCCAAATTGCATATCCATTATATACTTGGGATGACTGTTTATGTCTTTCCACGCATACACGATTTTACATTAAAAGTGCAAACTATACTTATAGGTCAGGTATATACCTTGCACCAAACTTGCATTCACTTAAAAACCATGTGTTCAAGTGAGTGCTTAGAGCCTGAAGGACCCATAGCTTCAACATTGCTCCTCAAACTAATGTAAGTACAATAAAATTTATAATCTAATTGGAATCAGCAAATGGGCAATGGGGGAACTAAAGGCACTAAAATTCTAAACCAGTCAGGATGCATGTAATAGAATGCTAATCCAAAGAAAGCAATAGATATAACCAGAGAAAGGTCAAGGTCACCAGTTCTTTGCACTATGAGCATTTACTTGCTCCTCTAATCACTTAGATATTTTTCCTTGATTTCTACAACCTAACAGCAAAACCTATTACGAATACCACTAAGGTCATGCCTCATTGAAAACTTTTCTCCCCTGCAAGTGCAAAATCTGCTGCTTTGGGATCAACAGATCATGTCAGAACTATAGATTGCCCACTAATCAAACTTACTCTCATAGGACAAATATACAAGGCAAGAAAATTCCATTACCACCTCATAAAGAAAAAAATAAGGAGATTAAATATTAAAAGACAAAAATGAAAACTTTTGTTAGAAAAATGAAAAATTGGATTCGTGACTTAAATTAACTTTATAGTATGATCACATCATTATTATGAGTGAATAAAAATCTAGTAATA
Source organism: Catharanthus roseus (assembly GCA_028651295.1). Classification (NCBI taxonomy): domain Eukaryota; kingdom Viridiplantae; phylum Streptophyta; class Magnoliopsida; order Gentianales; family Apocynaceae; genus Catharanthus; species Catharanthus roseus. The sequence goes on along the minus strand of JAPQWS010000168.1, from coordinate 12,845,939 downwards.
GTAGACAAGTACTTTCTTTTATCTCCCTCTACATCTTGCAGGGTTTATTCCCTAGATTATTCTGTCCAAAAAATCTCACCGCACTCACTGATATATGAAATGTTGCACTAGCGTCCATCAATATTAAATAGGTTATTGACCTTAACAGTGGTCTTGGATTGAGTCTTTGTTTTCGTGTTTGATTTTCAGATTGGCAAAAGTTGATTTAATTGTGAGAAATGAGGTGGTGTGCACCTCAACCTTCTTAAGTAAAAGAAGGGCAACCTTTAGAGTTGGTTGCCAAACCAATTAAAGCCAAAGATTACTAATAATAATAAGTCATGAGTCTTCCATGAATTAAGAGTTATATGAAACCTGTAGCTCATCATGTCAAAGTTAGTGTGATGTTTCCAGTTGGTGTTAGTTTGTTTATTAGGTGTATTTGATAGTCAGTGGATCTGTCTAGCACTCCAACTATTTTTGTGATCACCCTATTGTCTTTGCAATTTCAGTAACTCAGGGTGCGCTTGGATTAGATTTTACTTTGAAAAAAGTGGAGATTTTTTTTTGGTTTCATAAAAGGTAAGTTATTTGTGAGAGAGAACGTAGGATCCAAAGCAAAAAAATAAAACTATTTTGGCTTTAACTTCAATCCCGATGCACCCTTATTTCTTGCTTACCTACATATCTCATTTTGGCCAAACACTTCAGATAATGAACCATTATCAAAACTATCAAATAAATATAAGAGCAAATAGATAACAAAAGATCATCTTACGTAAAGAAAAATTCTTGTGTGGCATAGTTGATACCACCACCAACTGTATCACCAGTGGTATAAGTTGGGCCAAATGCTTCTCCTTTTCCATGACCACGGTAAAGTAATCCATCATCACCATGATAACCGTAACTGTTAGCTTCCCAACTGCAACACGGAAAGAGATTATGTAAAGCTCATACAAGTTGTGACACTATTAAAAGAAGTAACCCACGCCCATTCACTTGTTTTTCTGACCCTACCCGTCATCTCCATATCACTAAATCTCACAGCCTGCAGTGTCTTATTTACCAGATACAGGACACCCATTAAGAACCCAACAGAGGTGTTTAGCTGTCTCTTAAGCCACTGTCTCCATCTGTTGTTTACACCAAGAGCATTTGTAAGACCACAAATGGCTCTTCCAGCATCAGTTCCCATACAAAATGTGTATTTCTTACTGAACTAACCATCATTGTTCTCTGTCCAGGTTAAGGCAAAAATACTCCATCACAGTGAAGCTGGTCCTAAATCCCAAAATGCACATAGCATCCCAGCAAACAAAGAAAGGAAGGGGGGAAAATACCTTTTCCCTTCAATCTTGTCCCTATTTATTATTGTCTCTAGCAAATATGTCACGTTCATTTGCGCAAATTCACATTTCAACAATAATTTTGAAATACTTACCGATAGCAATAACCTTAGGTGCATGCGTTTAGAAATTAAAACTAACAAGGAAAAAACAATATCCAGGGTGGGTACAATAAAGAATTCAATTGACTTATTCACTCTTCGCATATTGAACAAAGGCTAACAAAATCGAGGAAACAGAAACAAAAACAAACAAGAAGATCAAATTCCTAAAATTTACATACCCAGGTTGGCGGCGCATTTTAAAGCCAGGGGCAGTGAAGCCGATGGACATCTGCCCTTTAGCACCTGCATTCTTGACAAAGATCTCGAAGTAATAGATCAGCCTCTTTGATGGTGCAGGCTTATTTGCCTGAACTACGCCAACATCGTGGCCGTGCAAATGCACATTAGGATAGTGCACCGATAGCTTGTCCGGGCCGACAACAGAAAACCCTCCGGAGCTGTTCACAGTGTCCAGCTCCGTGGGAGCCTCCTCAAATTCCGAGTCTTCTGCCGACATCCCAGATGTGGAGCTTGAGGTGGTGGCAGTGGCGGCAGTGGCGGCAGCAGAAGCGGCTTTGGAGTTGAGTCGCCACAGTTCAAGGAAGTAAGAGCCGATCACATCATTTTCTGGAGCCATTTCGAATTCCTTTTATGAAATTCTGTCTTCCTCCACTGAAAATTGAGAGAGAAACAGATTACTAAAGGAGCATTTGGAGATTGCTTGATTGTTTGGGGCTGAGAAAACCCTAGAAATGGAGAAAAGAGGGAGGAAGAAGAACAGTAGAAGCAGAGGGAGATTTTACTGCACAGTATCCTGCTGTTTGGTGAGGAGGAGGGGGTTTTTCTGAGGAGATTTATTTTAATTTTTCATGAATTATATAATCTGGGATTAAATTTCAATTATTCAGGAAAAAAAAAAGGATTTCCAGAAAAAAAAAAAAAGGAAAAAAAAAGGATTAAATTTCAATTGAGTAATTTCCATATTTAGTCCCCCAACAAATTTTTATCTGTTGGATAAGGTCCTAATTATTATTTTTTTTTTTTGTAGTTTAAGGTCCTCAACAAATTTTCAGACACCATTTATAGTCCTATTAATAAGATTCTGTCAAATCTAACATTCAACAAACAGTGAAAATAATTTTATAATAAAAATGGAAAAACACAAGAGATCTAGGGAGTTTAAAAAATTACCACCCCTCCTTCGCCATCACCCCCACCACCTCTTTTAACATTACCATCACTACATACCTCCATCGTTGCACCACCACCACCACAATATCACAATCAGTATAACCATCAAAAGTCAATCTCCTAATCAAGTGCTTGGAGGGGCATCTGCCCTTTGAACTGTTTTTGATGTTGTTAGCTCAATAGTATTCACTACTTTAGCTGTCATTCTCAGTGCCATGTGCATTTTCTTATTGCATTGCACTTGATTGGATTTTGCTTTCCCAATAGCAGTTTAATGTTATATAGGTTAGCATAGACATTATAGCTTTCACTCTATTTCCAACTGATCAACTTCTTAGCACAAGTATTTATTTTGTATATAAGTCTTTAGACATGCCTCGGCCAAATACTTTTCAATACTAGTTTTTAGGAGAAAAAGAGGGGATAGCATTAGAATTGTATTCAAATATGGAGTGTTTGCTGTTGACTTTTCTTGTTAATTTGGTCGGAAAACTATGTATAATCCATAAAATTTAGCTCAGAGAAACAATTATCAGAAAAATTAATTGCAGCTTAGTTTGGGCTCATGTTGTAAGATCGATCCAGAGAATGAAGTTTGATTGTGCTTTCTATGACATCCACAACATTTGATTGGGTAATTGAAGTGGTGGTGGTGCAACGGCAGAAATGGTGTACTGGAGGTAGTATGGATGACTGGGTAGAGGTAGTACCGTGGTGGTAGTGTTGGCAGGAAAGGAGTGGTAGTTTTTAAACTCCCTAAATCTTCTTATATTTCTTTTCTTAAAAAAATTATGTTTTCCATTTTTACACCTATAAAATGATTTTGAACGTTTGTTGACTGGAGTCTTATAAAAAGGATCATAAATTGTGTCTGAAAATTTGTTGAGGACCTTAAACTAAAAAAAATTAAAAATTAAGGACATTACCCAACAGATGAAAATTTGTTAGGGATTAAATATGATAATTACTCATTTTAATTTAGTCTATAAAAGTTTAGAATTTGTCTTCCATTAAGACCTCAATTTTGAAACGTCCCTAAAGATTGCCTAAAATAAAAATTATGTTCCAATAGAGTCCATGGACGATTTCTATCATTCAATTGAAGGCCAAGGCTAGAAGAAAGACATTCTTGTTTCCCTTTTTCCCTATAAATTTCTCTACTTCTCCCCTAATTTCTTCACAGTTCGGAATCCCATCTTAAGTTGATGAGTAAAAGATTTTAAGTTTCAATTAATTTGGGAGGACTGATAGCAAGGCTTGACTATTTTAGGTTTTTTTTTTTTTTTTATTTCACGATTTTATCTTTGGCCTTCATGTAGTTCTCTGTATAATTTTATGGGAAAAATCTCTTGCAATTTAAGAAGACTCTTGGGATTGTGATTCTTCAAATTTTAGGCTTTTTTGGGATCCAATAGGGGATAATAAAACCAACTTGTGAATCTAAAAGTTCAATGCAAAAAAATTTATTTTTTCCCACCAATATTCTCCCTCTAACCCAATTCTCTCTAACTTCTCTTTAACCCCAAACTCAAATCTTTCACTTTCAACACAAATCGATGATAAATAATGATGATTTTGAAGATTTCTTGCAAGAAAATATCGATTTTAAGGTAAAAAAAAAGTAAAAAATTTAATTTTTCGCAATTAAAATGAGTTTCCCCTAGATGGGCGAAATTCTCTCTAAGGTCTTGCGAGAGATTCAAACATATAACCTCATGAAAAGTAACATATAAGACTTATCAAAAGATCAACATAAAACTTTATGTTAATGAGCGCATGTGATTTTATATAATAATAACTTATTCACGTATTTCAATATTTACCAATTTCAATCATCTAAATTTTTAATTAGAGCAAAAAAAGAATTGCTCATTTGTTTAATTTTAAAATTGGTGGCATAATATTTTAGTTAATAAAAGAAAAAGTATTAGAAAATTCTAAAAATGTGAATTAAAATGAAAATGGGGGTTTTTGTGGAAATGGTTGATGGAAACTTCCCAGGTTTTTTCCATCGCATAGATCTAAAAAAAATATGATGAAATGTCCACAAGAATCGCCTCGATCAGATGTCTGAGCATAAAGTCATGCCCCTCAAAGATTTTGACTTTACGTGACAAATTTTTTGCTCGAAACGTGTTTGGATCACTTTTTCGGCGATTCAGTTGCATTTATCTTTATGAGAACTATTGAAACGAGTGGTCATATGCTATATGGACTTCTGATCCAGAGTTATTCATGTTTCAACTTTTCCAAATACCTACACAAATTTTGTAACTTCTAAACTTATGTTATGGACAAAGAATCATTTTTATCACGGTGTACTCTTTCTTTCTTTCTTTTTAATTAATATAAAGAAAATAAACATAATTTATAAACACAAAATTAAATAACATAACTGATAGAAATTTAAAAAAAATTGAATTTCGATAATTTCGCCAAGTTGGGCGAAATTCAACATAATTTCGACCAATTTTTTTCAGTCCGTACATTTTTTTGAATTTTAAACCGATAAAATTGTAAATAAATGAGTATAGATCGAAGTACTAATATATTTTTTTTAATTTTCAACGGTCGGATTTCTGTAGATTTGAGATTAAATTAGTTTGAGTTAGAGAGAATATGTTTAGAGAGAGAAAGATAGTGGTGAAAAATGAAAAATTTTTGAATTTTTTCGCGTTGAACTTTTAGATTCGTGAGCAAGTTTTATTGACCCCCATTCAATATACAAGTCTTTTCAGATTTTTTTTCTTCAAATTTACAATGGTATGACTTAGGCCTTGTTTTCCATGGCTTAAAGACCCTATCTTCCATGACTTAAAATCAGCAGCTTTTAGCTTATTTCAAGCGATAAGCTGTTTTAGAATTGTTCTCCACTGCTTTTTGTATTTGCTTTTTAAAAAGCTTAGAACTGCTTTTACTTATTGTTTAGCTTATTTTAAGTAATAAGTTGTTTTTTAGATGTTCTCAATTGTTTATTAAATTTGCTTTTAGTTTAAAATAAACTGAAAAAAACTATTTTTAAAAAGCCACCTAAATATATATATATATATATATTTTTAAACTGATTCTCCTTATTAATGCTATTAAAACTAAAAATATTAGAATAATTTATCTAAAATTTTTTTTTAAAAGAAGGCACTTTTTTAATGGTGCTTAAAAAAAGCAAAACAATGAGGAACGACCCTTTATTCAGTTTCCATTTAGAAGCCCGATTGGATGAAATGCTTTTGCGTTGCTTTCTTTTCTTGTGAAATCAAGGGCTCTTTTGTTTTTCTTCCTTCTGACTCATGAAATGATTGGCAACTACAAAGTGAAGGGCACCCACCCGCAGAAACTTCTTCCTCCTTTTACCACCGATCACTTTTGATTCTTGAGTACCACTACAAACTACCCATTTTTTAATGTGAGAATTTGGTTGGCCAAAAGAGAATGTTTTTGCTTGGGGATTGCTTTGTTTGTGACTTTACTCAGGGGGACAAAGAGAAGGAGATGAAGAAGAAGGAGATATTCTTAAATTTAAGTTTGAATGAGATTTTGTTCTTGAGATAAAGCTTCCAATGGTGATATATTACTTAGATTATAGTGTATTTTAAATTGGGTATAGCATCAAAGATCTTGGGATGCTTCAAGCATTAAGTTATGTGATGGAAAACAAATCAATAATTTGTTTGTTCTAATCAGATTGGAAAATAATACTTTAAGGAATCAAGGTAAGAGGGGCAGAAAAAGAAGTATGAAGCGTAGAGTTGCCAGAAAAAGAGTGGAGGTTGTGCTGAGGAAGAGGAAAAAGGAAAAAGAGAGGAAGGAAATAAGAAGAAGAAATTAAGAAAAGACCACATATTATTTTACTATTCGTTTTGATCCTGAAAAGTTCATCCAGTGTCAAAAGAGTGACGCGAGTTAAGGGAAGGACTTAATTGGAATAAATTGCCTAATTTCAAGAACTCTTTATAAACTTTTCAACTTTGATGTCCTCAATTGAAATAAGTCCCAACTTTGAGGGACAAAATTGAAATTTATCCTATCATCTGAAAGGTTAATTAGCAAAAAAAAAAAAAAAAAAGAAAAGAAAAAAAAAAGTTCCTTGAAAATATTCCCTAAGGTTTGTCCAAACCATTTAGGCATCCCTAAGGTTTAACAAAATTATATTTTTTTCCCTTCCTAAATATTTATATCAAGAAATGGAAGTGGATACTTTTGCATGAGGTGATTTCTCAATGCTTCGCTTAAATCTTGGCGTTTGATAAATCTATTTTTACCCTCTTAAGCGTTGTTGTTTCTATTGATTTTTGTATTTAAATGTTTATAAATAGAGTTTATTTGATCCTATTTCTTCTCTTATTGATTATAGGTGCCTTCGAATGAAGATATAATGAAAACGAGCCAAAACAAAAGACTTAGGAGTAGAAAACGAAGAAAAATGGAGAAGAAACACGAAATCAAGAAAAGCTGGAAAAGAGCAATATCTAGATAGGTACTTTCCGGATCCGGAAAGTGTTACCATGTTATGGGAAAATTTGTCCAGAGAGTTTCCAGATCTGGAAAGCCCAGCTTTCCTTATCCGAATAGTCATAAAGGAGCTTTTATGCAATTTTTGTAACTTTTCATTTTTGTATTCTGATTTTATTCCTGGTTGTAATTTGATTCTAAACCTTTTTAAAAAGGTATTGGGGTAATTTTAGAGTAGGATTTGAAGAATTTTCTCCTATATAAACTCCACTAAACACATTAATTTATTAGATTAGGTTTTGGTTCAATTCTATAATTTGTAAGAAGACCAATTCAGGTGAATTTCAGAGTCTCTTCAAGTACATCGCAAGACAAGTTTTTGGACAACCGTTGAGACAGTGAATCTTCAATTTCTTTCCTAAGTTCCCTAAACTTATTTTATTTTATGAATTTATCTATGAGTTTATGTTTTAAAATTATGTTTAGCGGCTAATTCGTTTTGTGTTTAAAAGGGGATGAACCTTAGAATTCTTGGTTTTAATATTTCATATGAATTTCATGTTTTAATTATTTAATTCTTGTTTGGTTATTGTTATGTTTATTTACTGATTTTCTAGAAGTTAGTAATTTCGCAAGGTTAATTGGAATTGGGAAAAGGAAGGTTAACCTATGGCTTAATCGAATAATAGGAATGGATAATTGAGTAGACATACTAATTGCAGAAAGTCACTATAATCTATAATTCGTTCATAATCACGTTAGAGTGAGAAGGAATTCTTCTCTAAACGGTCAAGTAAATCGAAGGTCTTCACCTAGGAATAGAGAATATCCAACGTTTGAGTGAGATCCAATCAAAGAGTTTTAATAGTTAATTACAACGATTTTCTAATTAAAATTAACTTAAGGTTTTAGGGAGATTCTAAAGGTTTTAGGGAGATTCTACCATTTAAACACTCTTTTTCAAATTTGTTTTAAAACCTTTAATTGCTTTTTTTAGTTGTTAATTGACTTTTAATTACTTCTTAGTTTAAAAATATTTTTCAAAAATTTTTATTTAATTAAATAGTAAAGACGTAGTAATTATAAGTGCTTGACCGTTCTGAGAGTTTGACAATCTAAGTACTTTTCTTGTCTTATTACACCATAAATATATTTACTAAATTACTAAAAATGAAATTTTGTTAAAATTAAAAATCAACCATCAATGTTCTAATCTTAAATGTTCGAATATAGATACATAAACAACTCCTTATAATTTTCAAGTATCAAATTATTATGTAAGGAGATGATAAAAGAATAAAGGGGTCGATAAGGATAACTCTAAAAAATTCAAAAAATTTCATTTTCACCTAAACACTTCCTCTCTCTACAAACTTTCTCTCTAAAAAAACTCCAACTTTGAACATTAAAACGAAATTAGAAAAAAATATGGATTTCTTTGAAGAATCTTTGGAAGAAAATGTTGGTTTTGAGGTAAGAAATCGATTGTAATTTTATTTTCAAATTTTATTTTCCAGGTGGGGGAAAGTGATGCAGAAAATTTTTTTTTTCGGTTTAGGGTTTTCTTTTTAAATTTTTTTTGTTTTGGTAATATTTTCATTTTACATTAACAGGCTAATGAAGATCCAAATACGTTTGAAGAATTCTTAGAACCAGAAGAATATATGATCTTGGACATTTATTCACAACTGACCGAATATTTAGTTCGAAAGATGAGTTGGTGCAATGAGCAAAACAAACTACAATGAATGCCAAGAAATATTTAATCATAACTCAGTATCATAGATCAAGAACAGCTGACCGTCGACCGTATGTCACATTGGCTTGCGAGCGCGGAGGTTCAGTTAAAAAATATAAAAAAGCAATAGTTGACTATGAGGAAGAAGAAATTCCAAGAAAAAGGCGGGGAACGTATGGGATGAAAAAATGTTGGTGTACATTTAAGCTAAAGGGAGAGCAAATAGTAACAAGCGAAAGTTGGCAATTGTTCGTACACAACGGGAGACACAACCATAAAGTAGTTGTTTACAATCACGGTCATGCTCAGGTTGCAAGACTTACGGAGGAGAAGTTGTAACAAATTAAGCAGTTCAGGAAGAGTCATGTGCCGCTTCGTAATATATTACGTTTCTCCGAGAACAAGACGTGGACTGTGCAGTCAGGTAAGTTAAAAGGGAATTATTTTTAATACTTTCTTTAAAAATTTTAGATTTTTTTATTCCGTTAATAAATAGAAATTTATGATGTATGTAGTGCTAAGAAAATTTACAATGTTGTTGCAAAGATTAAGAGGAACCGGATGCAGAGAAGAAACACGGTAGAGGAAGTTCTCTGCCTAAATGCACAAAGGGGCTACACCGTTTTCCATAGAAACCGTGAAGAGAGCAACATACTTAGTAATATTGTCCTTGCACACCCAACATCGATTGCAATGATTAGAACGTGGCCATATGTACTAATAATGGATACCACGTATAAAAATAATAAGTAAGTACTATAGTAGATTAATTGTATTATTAGATATCTTTATTAATTTATCCGCGTAAACATTTAAATTTATTAAGTACTGTAGTGGGTCATTGATATTTTATAATATTTTTTTTAACAAATAGTCAATAATATTTTGATGTCCGTCTAAAATAGTTGTCAATGTTAATCATTAATTTTCCCTTTATTTTTTAATTAAGGTACAACATGACACTATTAGAAGCTGTAGGGATGACTCCGACAAGAAAGAACTTCACAGTGGCAACAACTTTTATGTGCAATGAACAGGCAACGACATACAAATGGGTTCTTCAACAAATCAAGTACTTATATTTTACATATGCTATGTCAAATGGCCAGGGTTTAATTATCAATGAAGGAGAGCCACTAGTCATTCTTACCGATAGGGAAAGCGGACTAATGCCGGTGATTGATGATGTGTTCAGAAATTCATATCATATGTTATGTAGAAGACATATTGATCAGAATGTGTTGGCAAAGTTGACAGAGATGGTGAAAGATGAAGATGTGGCACAACGGTTCGTGAATGGCTCGTGGAAAAAATTAATAAATGAATTGATGAGGTGGAATATCAGAGAAAGTTGGAAGTGTTGAAGACTAGGTAGAAAAGCAGGCCGGACTTTCTACATTACTTGTTCAGCACATGGATAAATCCATTTGTCCATAAATTTTGCAGGGTTTGGATATCTCAAGTGTTGCATTCGGGATAGAGACAACGAACCGTGCTGAGGGCGAACATTATGTGTTGAAGCTATGGCTATCAACGTGTCACGGTGATTTGGAGACCGTGTTTCTGAATATCGACTCTCTAATCCAAGGTCAAATTGCTGAAATTAAATACACATTGGAAATTTCTAAACTTAAAAGAGAAGTATATCGCTAAGAGTAATGCCATATTGAAGAATTTAAGTAATAAAATTAGTCATTTGGCTTTGAAGAAGATAATGGATGAGTTAAAGAAAGCACGAGAGATGGTTGAAGAACCGGGAAGCAATTGCCTGCATTATTTAAGGAAGTTGCAAGGTCTTCCATGTGCATGTGAACTTGTTCATGGGTGCCAATATTTAATTCCAATCCGAGAGGAAGATGTTGACATTTTTTGGAGAAAACTAGAAATTGGTTCTGATATTTTTGAAGAACACGATAGAGACATGGATTCCGAAATATGTGATCTTACCTCACTTATACATGAAATTAGTATGGGTTCAATTTCTAAGGTCTGGAAAGTGAGACGCCTCATCAAAGGTGTTATATCTCTTGTGTTGCCTAAATATCCCTGTCAGCCGTTGACAACACCCCCAGAGACCGCAATCACAAAGGGACGACGGAAGACGAATTCTACCAAAAGGGATAAGTCTCACTAGGAATACGTCTCTGTCGCACATAAGAAGATAGGAAAGTCTACCGGTTCAGGTTCTGGATCGGGAAGCGGTTAAGGTTCAGGTTCTGGTCCTAGTCCACGTGGAAGAGCTAGGCCGCGTCGTAGCGGTAGGGGTAAGGGCAAGGGACGTAACAGTAGTAGGTCCAGTTTATCATCCGTTTTAAATCCAGGTGCCCCCATCAACGCTATTCCCCTTCAACAATGCATTTCCCGGGTTCATGTATGAATTTATACTAAACTGGAAGAATGTGGTTGATGATGGTAATTGTGGATTTAGGGTTGTATCTAATTTTTTGTTCAGGGATGAAAATCATTGGGTTGAAATTCATAGAAGAATGTGCTTTGATTTACACCACTGTATGAACGTATATGTGCAACTGTTCGGATCAGTAGAACGTGTCACTGAGTTGATAAGGCGAACGAATTGGGAAGAGGGTTTGGCGCTTGCTGACTATTGGATGGATACACCTGATCATCTTTATGTCATCGCGAACACATTCAATTTATGCGTTGTTTTCCTTGCACGGTTAGGGTCGACCACCATCCTACCTCTTGTTTCTAATATGGATGGTAATGCTAGAACAATGTTCATTGGATTCATAGAGGAACATGAGCATTTCATACAGGTATTTGTTATTGTGATTTATTTTAAATTATTGTAATTATATTATTACTGTTCATTACATTATTGATAGCCGGAGCTTATATTTAATTTATAATTATTTATTATGCAGCTATACTTGCGAGATGGATGCCCTTTGCCTCCACTACAGGTGCAATGGGAATATTATCGAGATGTACGAGTTAGTGGATGGGCAGTCCCATATCGTGACTGGATTTTAGATTGGGTTACGAGATACCGTGAAATGTATCCGTCTCAGAGTCATTCGCATGTTATTATTAACTAGTCACTTTAAGGTTTTAATGTATAATGTAGTTGGTGTTATTAATATATTATATTTTTTAGATTTGATTTTATAAATATATATTTTTTAACGTTTCAACAAGTACGTGATGAAATAAAAATAATGAATAGAACAAAATTCCCTAATATGAAGAAAAGAATGTATAAAAATATGTAACAAAGTATCCAAATACATAAAGATGTACTAAGGATCGCGGTAATGCTTCCTTAGTAAATCTCGAACCGTACGACTGTCCTCAAGATCCTCTCGAGTAGCTTCACGTGAAATCAAATCCAATAGAGCCTGGGGTGGCATAACGGGAGTTACCGGTACGTGAAAGCCACTGGGAATATTCTTGGGATTCTGTATCCTCGGGTGACTGTAGGGGAGGTACCAACCCATGTAATCATCCGTGCAGGAACTACACGGAATGGCTGGAACACTGGTCCATGACTCTGTCAATAAGTGCGAAGGTGCCTCGAGCCACAGTGCCTCTACAAAAGTATTCCTCAACACGTACATCTTGTTGTTTGGCGGCCTGTGTGCCTCCTGGGGCTAGATAGGGTGGGCAGGAATACACTGCCTATACCCGAACTGTCTCAAAACCCAATCAGGCATGTACGACTTGACGCAGTTAAAATATGCAATAAACTCATGCCACATGGAAACCCAGCAAACCCGAATCTCTTGAGTCCTGTACGATATCCACCTAACCTCATCAGCTGTCATCATATCCAGTCTCAGGCGAATATCCAGTAGTTTATTCTCATTCTTATACCCCAACATTGGAAACTGCTAGATGTAGGGTTTGCAGGCTTTAGTGCCTGGTCTAACGGGTGGTGCAAACATCGGAAAGTATATATATATCCACGCCTAAAATATAAAATATAAATGTAAAAAATAAATATAAATAATATAAATGTGAAAAATATAAAAATATGTATTAATAAGATTTATAAAATAAATATAAATAATATAAATCGTAAAATATAAAAATAACATACCTCTAATAGTGACCAGAATCCAGCAAGCTCCTTTGCATCAACCCTAAACGCTTGACCCAGATTCCTGTACAGATAAGCAAGACAGGCGGCACCCCATACGAACCTCCCAATAGAACTCACATCCTGCAGCAGTGGCCATAGTCTGGTAGGAACAATGTTGCCACTCTTATCACTAAAGAGTGAGCTATCCAATATGTACTGTAGATAGCAGACAGCTTTGACACGATGTAACAGTGAAGTCTGTCTACTAGTGGCAACAGCGTGAAACTCCGCTGCATTAAACCCTAAACCACTGGTGAGAGCTAAACCCAAATCAGCCTGAACCAACCATACCAACTGCTCCCTGGATAATCTCGAATCCACTACTGCACCATATGCAGGAACTTCGAGAATAAGCCCCACATCGTGTAAGTGTAACGGTCATCTCACCCCATGGCATGTGGAAGCTGTTCGTGTCGGACTGCTACCTCTCAACAAAGGCCGACAATAATGCAGCATTGGGGTGCTGAAACATGCACGATCGTAGGTTCGTAAGACCGGACCCGGAAGTCAAGGGCCGAACCTGTGCATCAGTAAGGTCCCAACCTGTGAGTGCCATGTAACAGGATCAACACTTCAATGAACCACGATCCTGAAGATAAAACAAATAACTTTATACAGTTACATAATAATTGAACTCAGACCCAACCTTCCAGGGTCTCGAGTGGGTCTGAGTATACCCATATGTCATTTTTTCTATTTTTTCCCTGTTAAATAAAATTATATATAAAATAATGTATAACCCTAAAATAAAAATTATAATATAATTAATATAATTTTCTCAATATCTCTTTCAACAAATGCAATCCTTTAACATCTCTAATTCAAATGATTAAAAGTTTAAGTACACACAAATAGGATAAATGTATAAATTATGTATTAATAAAAAATATAAAAATAATATAATATATATTATTTTATTATAATGGTATACGGGTAAACGGGTTTGGGTATCATCATACCCTACCCAAACCCATTTAATAGGTACGGGTACAGGTACGAGTCTGCAGGTATAAAGTTATAACCTTACTCGCTTTAAACGGGTATAGACCCACTCGGATACAGGTAAGACCTGCCTTGTTTACAGCCCTACCCAATATATCAAGATATTTTTTAATATTTCATTATCCCAGACACTTTATACTTGCGGTGTGACTTGAATTTAAAAAATAATAGGTATATTTTGAACGTCTTTTTGCAAAAGAACTTTGCTCTGGAATACCTCTCAGTGATAAATCTAGAAGGAACTTATCCAGTAATTTGTAAGGATTTTCTCCATTTTATTATTAATTCATGGATAAAAAGTACCACAAATATCTAAACTTTTCTATTTTCTCAATTTTAGTACTCAAACTAAAAACTTTCCATTTTAACAATTCAACTTAAAAAAATTCTCCAATTTAACAATTCTGTCCAATTTTACTGTTAAATATTAATGAATCCAGGGTATTTCAGTCAAAATAATCAATACTTTAGCATTTTATTAAAAAAAAAAAAAAAATCAAACACTTCAGGCATCATCACATTCTTCAACACCCATCTCACATGTAGCTAATATCTCTGTGCATCTGTCATTTTACTTTGGAAAATAGATGGAAAAGGCAAAGATAGCAATCTCAAAGGGCAGAGATAATTGAATAAAATAGAAAGTTGGATTTTAATTCTCGGAATTTCCAATTCCAAATATAGCTTTTAATTCTTGGGCCATGCCAATCAAATGAAACTGAAATATAATAACGGGGAATCTTGTCCCATGGGTTCTATTGATGGCGTCCCAAGAATTAACCTGGCAAGAAAACAACATTGATGGTAACTTCTTAATCTTTCTCATACATTACCCAAAATATCACTCCTTCATTGCCTATAACTGAGATATGAGAATCATTCAACAACTATGATCCTAATTCCCACCTATTCAACTTAATCTTTATCTTGCGATGCTTGTGGATCTTCTAGCAATTCTTTTAGATTTTTTTCCAGAAATTCTTTTAGATTGTGTTGTGCGCAATGAGCATTCAATCTCCATCTCCACTATGTAGATTTGCTAACCTCCGTACTTCTCAGAGAACACCCTAATCGAACCTCCCCGGCAACCCACTAAGAAAGAATATACCTCAGTCTTTCTTATTATGCTTGCTCGCGGAGGAGGCGCCGTCGTTGCTCTATCAACTACTCTACCTCCTTGCCGCAGTAAATTCTTTCTAGGCAAGCCTTGGGAGGCCACAAGCGTCGCCACCACAAAGGGGGCAGGGTCGGGAGTACTGGAGAAAGATAGGAAGACGGAGAAGGATCGAAGAAAATGAAGTTTACGAGAAGGATTGACGGCTGTGCAAGAAGGAGAGAGATAGGTGGAGATTAGGGTTTGATTTGAGAGGAGATGAGAGAGAAAAGAAACAAAATATAAAAGAATAAGAATAAACCTTATTCTCTTGTATTTTGACAGAAATATCCATGATCAGTGAGTTCTTAACGGTAAGATTGGAGGGAAGTGCTAAATTAGAGGATTTTTTAATGTTGAAGTGTTAAAATAGAGAGTTTTTTAGTTGAAGTACTAAAATAGAGAAAATGAGAAAGTTCAAGTATTTGTGGCACTTTTTACCCTTAATTCATAAGATTGGGGCTGTCACGATTTTATTTGGTGTTTTTACATAGCATGTGAGTAACAAATTAAGATTTGAAAGTATGTGAGACTAAGTAGATGTTATTCACAACAAGCATCCTACCTGACCTTGAGTATATTCACCTTCACCTCCTCCTCCTATCTTTCTTATACTTGAAAATTTTTTAAAATGGTATATAACCTCCAGTTTTCTTATTATTAAAATTAATATGAATGCTACCTTTGTAGCTAACAGACTTGGGCTAGGAGTTATCATCTAGAACTATTCTTCATATTTCCCTCCTAATTAGGGTTGTTTAAAAAATTGACTCTTTCTCAATAGATTTTAAAGAATTGTTGAGTATAATTAAGGGGTATACTGTGGAAAATCTTGGAGTTTCGATGGCTATGGCAGTAGCAAGTGCAATGACAGGCGCGGCCTGTCACATTCCTTGGCTACTGGATTGGGGGGTGGGGTAAAGGGGAGAAGAAGAAAGAAGAATGGGTTTCAATTAAGCGCCTCTTCTTTTTTTAATTCTCAAATTAGTTTAATTAGTTGTTGACCATTTGCCTTTATTAAGAAGCTCATGTTAGTGTTATGTTACTAGAAGTGGTTGGAAACTGATAGAGTCGATTCTTAGCACAAATAAACACCTTAAGTTTTAATTATTAGCCTTTGAAAATATTTTATTTATTAGTCATAATTATTATATTTAATTTATTTTATTTCTCTTTGTGCAGATTTCTAAAAGAAAAGAAAGAATGGAAAATAAAGATTCCATATTAAATTTGGTAAAGAGAAGCTGCAGTAATTGAATCCTTTAAGGATTAGGATTAGAACTTTAGTAGAATCCTTGAAGGATTAGGATTTTGCTCCTCTTTTGTCTATATATAGAAGAGCCACACAAGGAGAGCAGAAAAGGAGAGAAGAGCGGCAGCGACTTTCAATTGGAGAAGAAGAAAGCCATGAGCTACTCCAAGAAATTGGTTCCTTCTGTCCCTTTAGCCATGAACTAAATTTATTTTTTAGAATCTTGATGAAACCCTAGCCATGTGACTTTGGTTTATTTTATTTTTGGGAGATTTATTCTATTATTTATGTGATTGCATATCTTGGGATGTTATTGGTTTGATGCAATTAATTCTTTGTGATTGTTCTTGTAGAATAATTATTTGGGCTAATTGATATTTTTATCCATGCTTAATTCTTGTAGTCTTGGGTATGAGAGATATGTGATTTTTGCAAGTATATTGTGGGTTTTAGAATTGAATAGTTCATGCTAATTTTAGATGATTTATGTCATAGGAATGAATAAGTCATGCTAATGAATTATGTCATGCATTTAAGCACAATATATTTCTTTAGTGAATCGAAGCTTGTAGCCTAGATCACCACATGAATGTTTAATCTTTTCTCCTAAATAGAATTAAATTATTGTTATATAGGTTAGTGGTGGATTCAAGGTTCTAAATCATCTTCTTTGGTTAAGCTCCTGTTATCTTTAATTTAATTATTTTATTCATTAGTTTTAATTATTTTGGTAATAATTCTTAGATAACAAAATTTGATTCTTCTTTTTATAAAATTAATTTAGGAAGATAATAATTTAGGTAGTTAAGCCTTTCTCTGTGGTTCGATACCCTAATACTTTCATATTACTTTGATCTTGTGCACTTGCAAGTATTGGGTTTAAAACTTAGTTAGAAAATCACGATCAAGTTTTTGGCGCCGGTGCAGGGGAGAGGTTAAATTAATTGCTTTTATTATTGCCTCCTAAATTTGTTAGTATTTTTTTATTCTACTTTTATTCTTGAAAAAAAATATAATTTTTTTTTTGTCTTCAACGCTTTTTTATTATTATTATTATTTTTTATTTCATTATTTGATAGTTTATTCATCATTATTATTTGTGGTAATTTTTTTTATTTTTTGAATTTTTTTATTAATGCATGGTCGTCGTTCGCTCTCTGTTGATTTGAAAAAATTTGATCCTGAGATAGAGCGTACACTTAAGGCACTTAGAGCACAAGGAAAAATTACTAACACTTATCAGGTTAAAATGGATGAAAATCCACGAGCATTAAGGGAGTATTTTACTCCTAACATTTATAATTCACCAATAGGTAGTAGACTACCTGAAATTGAGGCTAATCACTTTGAAATCAAAGCTTCTACTATTCAAATGTTACCATCTTTTTATGGGCTTGATTCTGAAAATCCTTATAAGCATATTGATGAGTTTTTATAAATTTGCTATACTTTTAAACTGCCTAATGTAAGTGATGATGCTATTAGATTACGCCTTTTTCCTTTTTCTTTGAAGGATAAGGCTAAACATTGGTTGCACATACGTGAGAGAATAGGTACTTGGGCTGAGATGTCTAGGGAATTTTTAAAAAAATATTTTCCTATGGGTAAATTTACAAGGTTAAGAAGAGAAATCACTATTTTTTCCCAACAAAATAATGAACAATTTCATGAGAGTTGGGAGAGATTTAAAGAACTTCTTCATAGTTGCCCTCACCATGAAGTCCCTAAATGGCAGCAAATACAAAGCTTTTATTCAGGATTAGATGAGAGAAATCGCCAAATGGTTGATTCCTCTTGTGGTGGTACCTTTCTTCATAAAACTGCAGATGAGGCATGGGACTTATTTGAAAATTTGAGTGATAATTCACAACAACATGCCACCTCCTCACGAGTAGGTACATCTTGGCAAATAGAAAATAGAGGAATGTTTGAAGTTTCTCAAAACGTTGATCTTTCTGTGAAAGTTGATGCTTTATCTAAAAAATTTGATCAATTATTAGCTTTGAATACATTGCCTACTAATTCTACTAATGTGCAAAGTGTTTGTGCAATTTGCTCTAGTCCTTCTCATGTTATCTATGACTGTCCTAGTGCTTCACTATTTCCAGAATTTGTGCAGGAACGTCAATGCAGCCCAAGGATTTCACAGACAGAATGACCCATATTCAAACACGTACAATCCAGGCTGGAGAAATCATCCTAATTTCTCTTGGAGGCAACAAGGAGGGGAAGTTCAATTAGGCCAATAACAATATCAACAAAACAGACAATCTGGTATGACTACTCCCCCTGGTTTTCAATCTCAAAGATATGTACCTCCTCATCCTCCTCAAAATGGAAACTCTATTTTTGAAGAAAAAGTATTATCTGCTTTGAAAGGTTTAGAATCTATGACACAAATTCTAGATTCACACACCCAATCTATTGCTAAGTTAGAAACTCAAATAGGGCAACTAGCTAATGCAATAAGTAGAAGAGATGAGGGTAAGCTTCCTAGTCATCCAATAGAGAATCCTAGAGCTAATTACCATGAGCAAGCTAAAGCTGTAATTACTATTAGAAATGGGAAATTGGTAGATAATAAAGTAGGGGAACCTATTAAAGATAGTGAGTCAAATAATAATGAAACCAAGGGAATTCCTATGACTAAAATTGAAAGGAAGATAGAGAAGGAACTAGCTTCTTCCTCTAATTTTAAGACTCTAGAATCATATCCTACGGCTTCGTATAAACCAAAGGTTCCTTATCCAGAAGCTTTATTGCCACCCCCACATCTTAGAAAGGATAATAAAAGGAAAGATATTTTAGAAACTCTCAAACAAGTTAAAATTAATCTTCCACTTTTAGAGGTTATTAAGCAAGTCCCATCCTATGAAAAATTTCTTAAAGACATGTGTACTTTTAAAAGAAAATCTAAAACCGAGTGTTTCTAAGAAAATCTTCTTAATCGAACAGTGAGCTCTGTTTGCAATATAACACTCCACCTAAATATAAAGATCCCTGGTGTCCCTACTATCTCATGTCTTATTGGTAATCATAAAATAAATAGGGCACTCTTAGATTTAGGTTCTAGTGTTAATTTGATTCCATACTCGCTTTATGAAGAGTTAGGATTAGGAGAATTGCAACCAGCTGATATGACCTTACAATTAGCTGATAGGTCTATCAAGGTACCTAGGGGAAGGATAGATAATGTTCTAGTTCAAATTGATAAAGGTGTCTTCCCTGTAGACTTTGTAGTCCTAGATATGGAACCTGGTAGATCTTCTCAAAATCATATCCCCATTATTCTAGGTCGTCCCTTCTTGGCTACTGTTGACGCCACTATTAATTGTAGAACTGGGGTTATGGATGTCTCTGTAATGAATATGAGGGTTAGATTAAATATTTTTAAAACTTCTTCACAACCTTCTATAGAAGATAATTCTGATTGCTATTTGGTAGATGTAAATGATGAATTAATTGAAGAAGCTCTATCTTTAAAGTGTTCAAAAGATTATACTTTTATTGAGAAAGAAAACCTTATCTGCACTGAAAATGTTAATTCTAATCTTGTCTGCATTGCTCCACCTGAAAACTCTTCTTTGATTGTGAATCATGAGCTTAATATGAGAGAAATAGATCCTGGCTGAATACAAAAGAATTAGGGAGTCTGGCTGAAGACTTTAAAATTAGCGCTTTTGGGAGGCAACCCAAATTTATTTTATTTTTATATTTTTATTTTATTTTTATTTATTTATTTATTTTATTTTATTCCACTTGATTGGTAGAAAGGTATGAAATGTTTGTTTTGTAGGGTAATAAAACAACTTATCATTATCATGGAGATTACAGAGATTGTTTACTACTCTTCCAGACATGCAATAATACTGCCTCTTTTACCAGGTTGTATTGTTCTTTTCTTTGTCTCTTCTCCTACTCTTGGTACTCTTTTATCACATTGTGGACAATGTAGGGTCTAGGTATGGGGGAGAAGATGCTTTTATTCTGATATCTACTATTTTTTTTTTAGTATTTTCGTTTTTTTTTCTCGTATTCTTGTTCAATTATTATTTTTTTAATTTTATTTATTTTTCTACATTATTTAAAAAAAAAATCAAAAATATGATTTCACTTAAAGGATGATTCTTTTTGAGTTCCTTTAAAAATGTCTTGAATGAGTTGAGAAAAATACTTATTTTCTTGTTTTTAAGTAGGGTGACGGACTTATGTTCTATATTTGTTATAACTTTTGCATGACTTACACTTGAGCACATGGGTTATTGTTAGTATTTACTAAATCATTTACATTATTTTTGAGTTACATAAAGTTGATGAATCTCTTCCCTACATTCTAGAACTTACTTGAGTACCTCTTAAGGCGAAATAGAAAGGTTTTCCTTATTTGACTCAGAGACGATAGTCATAGGCCTTCTTTGAATCGTTTGTGCCTTTCAAGCTTATCAAATTTCATAAACTTTTACCTTCGTACCCTTTTGAGCCTAAATGTTATATCTTTCTTTAAACTACTTAAATATTAAATATTAACCCTTAATCTTGTAGAGAGTTTAATGCAAACTTCTAACTAGTGCTTCAATGATGGGTTGTTGTTTGTGTGTTTTGGAAAAAGAAGTTATTTTGACAAAAGGAGAAAAAAATATATATATACATATGACTTGTTGTGCTGAAAAAAAATGTATTGAGCTATAAAAAAAAAAAGAGGGATAAGAAAGAAAAGTTGATACATGATTGTTACAAGTCATAAGGTGCAAAGAAAGAAAGAAAAAAATTCAAGAGGCCCGAATTTGTGAATATAAGAAAAGGAAGGGCCTTAATGATAAAATTTTGAGAAAAAGAAGATGTTAGTTGGTGAATGTATTACTGAAAAAAAAAAGGGAGCAAAAACAAAGTTAGAAAGTTTGTCAAAATTTTAAAGTATCCATCTTCTTTGTAAGCTCTCTTTTCTTTGATTTTGAATTCCTTACCTTCACTTGATAACCAATGCCCTAACCTTACATTACAAGATTTAAAGTCCTACCTGATATGAGTTGAGTTGAGAATCCTTGATTAGTGGAAAGAAGGTACAAAGAGTGAG
Source organism: Catharanthus roseus (assembly GCA_028651295.1). Taxonomy (NCBI): domain Eukaryota; kingdom Viridiplantae; phylum Streptophyta; class Magnoliopsida; order Gentianales; family Apocynaceae; genus Catharanthus; species Catharanthus roseus. The sequence continues at coordinate 12,824,606 of JAPQWS010000168.1, read as the reverse complement.
CTTATGGAATGAACTCTTGCTGAGATTTGTTCTCTATATGTAATTTGAAAATTTTATTTAGTATTTATTTCATACTCTCTGATGACCACGATCACACATTACACAAGTTTTGCATTAGTTATGGGAGATAATTGAATATTTGTTTGTTTACTTAAGCTTAAAAATGAGATGAAGAATATTTGTCTTGATAAGTTTGAGATATTGATGGAGGGTACTTAATTTGGGCTATTCTCTATCTTTTCTAAAGTTTGTTATTTATTTTGACTTTGTGGGTACGTTGTTTGCAAACCCTCACGAGACCGTACTCGTCCACTAGGGGTAACTTAGGGGTTTAAAGGGCTTGTTGCAAATGCTAAGTGCAATCGTGAGTCCTACGAAAGTGGCTAGTTAGTTTTTCTTTTTATTCTTTATTTTGCTTGAGGACTAGCAAAACTTAGGTGTGGGGGAGTTGATAGAGTCGATTTTTAGCACAAATAAACCCCTTAAGTTTTAATTATTAGCCTTTGAAAATATTTTATTTATTTATTAGTCATAATTATTATATTTAATTTATTTTATTTATCTTTGTGTAGATTTCTAAAAAAAAAAAAAAAGAAAAGAAAGAATGGAAAATAAAGATTCCATATTAAATTTGGTAAAGAGAAGCTGCAGTAATTGAATCCTTTAAGGATTAGGATTAGAACTTTAGTAGAATCCTTGAAGGATTAGGATTTTGCTCCTCTTTTGTCTATATATAGAAGAGCCACACAAGGAGAGAAAAAAAGGAGAGAAGAGCGGCAACGACTTTCAATTGGAGAAGAAGAAAGCCATGAGCTACTCCAAGAAATTGGTTCCTTCTGTCCCTTTAGCCATGAACTAATTTTATTTTTTAGAATCTTGATGAAATCCTAGCCATGTGACTTTGGTTTATTTTATTTTTGAGAGATTTATTCTATTATTTATGTGATTGCATATCTTGGGATGTTATTGGTTTGATGCAATTAATTCTTTGTGATTGTTCTTGTAGAATAATTATTTGGGTTAATTGATATTTTTATTCATGCTTAATTCTTGTAGTCTTGGGTATGAGAGATATGTGATTTTTGCAAGTATATTGTGGGTTTTAGAATTGAATAGTTCATGCTAATTTTAGATGATTTATGTCATATGAATGAATAAGTCATGCTAATGAATTATGTCATGCATTTAAGCACAATATATTTCTTTAGTGAATCGAAGCTTGTAGCCTAGATCACCACATGAATGTTTAATCTTTTCTCCTAAATAGAATTAAATTATTGTTATATAGGTTAGTGGTGGATTCAAGGTTCTAAATCATCTTCTTTGGTTAAGCTCCTGTTATCTTTAATTTAATTATTTTATTCATTAGTTTTAATTATTTTGGTAATAATTCTTAGATAACAAAATTTGATTCTTCTTTTTATAAAATTAATTTAGGAAGATAATAATTTAGGTAGTTAAGCCTTTCTCTGTGGTTCGATACCCTAATACTTTCATATTACTTTGATATTGTGCACTTGCAAGTATTGGGTTTAAAATTTAGTTAGAAAATCCCGATCAGAAACCTTCCATCTCCTCTGTGTAATAGTACTTTCGACCATCGTAAAAGTTAGAGCAGGAGTAGGGATAGTACCGTTACGATTTTTTTTCGATTCCGATAGGTAACCGTCTCGATTACATAACAAACGATTAATCCATTAGAGTTTGGTTATTCCTAAGATCAACCGATAGGTTTGGTAAAGGAGTCTTACTAATAGAAAAGCTTGACACCGATTATATATATAGACACACACTCATACATATGTGTGTGTGTGTAAGTGAGTGAAGTACTATAAAAAATCATCACACTGGCGTGTGGTCATATGGTACGTAGTGTAAGTTATGATTGTGTGAGCATAAGAGTTAACATGACTACATACACATGGAGTTCACTTGAAGATTATTCACTAGCATTGGAATTATTTTAGAAGTCTTGAAAGATCCGCTACATATTGTGAAAGATTACCAGATCTTAGCTTCCTTATGTGTTGCATGTTCAATTAGGACACAAATCCTAATGTATCTTTTTATGTAGGAAGCACAAGTAAATTAGGAATCTAAATTTTTTTTGAATCAGGAAATATCCAAAGGAAAAAAAAGATTTAGGATTCCTCTATGATTAAACAACCCTAAATATTTAAAGGACTAACGATTGAAGATTGAGGGTTAGTCATTCTATCATTCCAAATCAAGCATTCAAACGTTTAGATGACAATTCATGAAGTTCAAGTTTATTCATCCATACACTTCGAAGTTCATAAAATTCATTGTTTAGTGTTAGCTGTTTTTTTTTTTTAAAAAAAAAAATCAATATTAGAGATTAGAACTCATTTGAAGGCAACTTGCTTTTTTGGAAAAAAAGTCTTATTGCATTCAACAGTGTTGAAGGGTTGAAGGGGGTTTAAGCCAAAGTAGTCATATTCCAAAGGGGAGTTTTGAAGAGTAGGAGGGATTTCAACTATGTAGTATGCAAAGGGAGTTTGCACTTTCTACTGAGAAAAACACTATATTTGTTAATAAACTAGATGTTTTTCTTGTATTGTGTTATCAGTTTTTGTGGATTGCTTTTCTATGCATAGCTTTGCCAACATACACTTGTTTAGCTAAACTGCATTACCAATTGGTTGTGTTGTGTGCTTTACGTTTATTTACTTTCTATTACACTGCTAATCTGACACTCACACAACATGTTTAATCTAACGAACTCACAAGTGTAAACTGTGAAGGAATAGCACATGGAAAGTAGCAAGCATTAGCGATGTATGCTTTCGTTATAAAAGGCCATTATAAAAGGGTGGCCCTTCAATTTGGAGTTGACTTTTATTTCTAAGGCATTGCAACCTAAGGGGCCAGTTTTGAAGTTTAAATGTCGAGGAGTATATTTGATTTGTCATATTTTTGACGTATCATTTGAATAATCGATAACTGATTGGTATCAGATTTGGTTTTTCAAATTGGAAACGAACGGTTATGATATTTGATAACATAAACGGTTCGATAAGTGATAAGCTAAAAACTAGCAGCTACCGAACTGCTGCCACTCCTGGACACGGATGTCTCATGAAATAAATAATGCCATTACCTGGCGAAATGTAAATTAGTCATGGGAATTTTCGGCCAATTTCTCAAAAATTTATCTACGTTACTTTTGTTTGGAGAATTTCAAACTGAAATCCAAATTGAATTTAGTTTGGTGAATTTGAATTTCTTCTTGCTAAAACTTAGGAAAACTGAAATGTAAATTGAATTAAAATTTTGTTTCATTCGATTTTTTACTTTCTACTAATAATGCAAACAAATAGATTTATATTTGATAATTATAAGTTAGTACTAGGCAATTCGTGTAGTGTGACTGATTTTTCTGTGTGAGTATTAGTGTGAAACACAATGTGAAAAGTAATAAATAACACAACTACACAATACACAAAAATTGGTAACGCAGTTTGGCCAAGCCTACATCTGCGAGGCCATGCCCAGAAAGCAATCTACTAATAACTGTTAACATAGTACAAGAAAATATCTAACTCTTTTACACATCTAGTGTTTCCCTAGTGGAACCAGTGCAAACTCCCTTTGCACACTGCACAGTTGATTCCCTTCAACTCTTCAAGGCTGAATCAGTGCAAACTCCTTTTGCACACAGCACAGTTAAATCCCTTCAACTCTTTCAAGGCTCTCCCTTGGAACAAGCTGCTTGATCTTGAATCCATTCAAGTCTTCAACACATTGAACCGCAACACAACTTCTATCCCTAGAAGTTATAGTCTTCAAAACAAGAACTCCATTGAATTATGAAGGATGAACAACAAGCATGAATGGAGAATCACAGTGTTTGAAGTTTGTGACTGCACAAACTCAACCATCATGAACTACTGTCTTCTCTCTTGCAAAATGTCTTCGAAGAATTGCAGAATGACTGGCCTCAACTTCAAATACATTACTTTATTTATAGATGTTGAGGCTACTTGCTCAGTCTTGTATTTCCTAATAAATTTGGAACCAAGGATTTAGTTTCCAAAACAATACTTTTAGTATTAATTCCCTCAAAGTCATTTTTTACTTAGGATTTTGTCCTTTCCTCATTCTTTCAAATCTCCTTAACTGAACTTCAATATTACAGCTCATAATCATAGATTCTTCGGGATTTACTAAGTTTCCTAAAACGATGCCAATGTATAGTGCTGCTGTAAACCTGTAGCTTTTGTGCCATCACAGAATTAACCTGTATAGCCACACTCAAGCTGTGTGACAAGTTTCTACAATAATGTTGGTAAAATATTCTTTATAATAAAAAGGATTAATTTTACAAAAATAATACTTATTCTATTTATAATACTAACTTTTATAAACAAAAGGGTATTTTGGTCATAAAAGAAAAAAATTCTGATGACACCCGCATAAGGTACTATTACAAAAATAATGTTAGGTACTAAAGTGAAGAATATATCTTTTTGGAGGGATAAATGGCTGCAGGGTGAAGCCTTTGCTAATCTATTGATACATTTAGTTCATGCTGCAGAATTGGAGAAGAAGGCAGCCGAATATTGGCATTCGGGTTTGTTAAATTGGAGACGGGAGAAGCTGCAGTTTGTGTTGCCTCAAACAGTGCTTGCAAGAGCTGGCAGCCGTGAGGGTGCAATCAGATTTTGATGCTTCTGATAAATGCTACTGGAGTGGAGATCCTAAGAGTGTAATTTCTTTGAGTTACATTCATTGGGAATTGGTACAATTATAAGCTGGTTATAAAGATACAAAATGGAAAATGTGTGAAAGTAAAAGGACCTCAAAGTCTTGCTTTTCGATTGTGGTTAGTCCGTTGGAATAGATTATCAACACGTAACTATTTGCAACAGTGTGGAATTTTAATAAATGAGCTATACACAGTTTGTGTGACAGATCAAGAAACTATTTTGCACGTTGTTCGGGATTGCTTGTGGATCAAGAGCATATGGCAACAATTAGTCCCGAGGACATGGTGGGCAAGGTTTTTTCAAGACATCTTGGTTTTTGATTGGGTGGATTTTAATTTGGGAACTTCATTAGACAGATCGGTGGACTGCCAGATGATTTTTCGTATGGCGATTCAAATTGCATGGCAAATCTTGAATGAAGAGTCTCATGACCCAACCTTTTGTATAGCGGATCCTCTAGTTATGCATAGATACTACGGCACAAGTTAGATTACTTGAGTAAGAATTGTCATTTGAGTTTTGTAAATTGCGTTCCCAAGTGAGAATTGATTCTTTGAAATTAATAAAATATCCCGGATCCCTTTGAACAAAAAAATTATATCAAACGTGAAATATTCTTTAATGTAATTACTCCCAATTCAATCCAAATGATTAATTTGTGGATTTTTTTGGGCTTACATTAATAGAAATAAACTTTTCAATTTCAGATATCAATAATTTGTATTAGGTTTTTAGATTTTATAATATTTATTAGACTTAAACGACGATATATGATGTATTTTATCTGTATTAATGTATATTGTGGGACAAACATTAAGCATAAACTTAATATATATTATCTTGTCTTGCTAATAATTTATGTTGCTAAAAAAAAAAAAAGAAAATGACTATAAGTATATGCTTATAACTTTTGTATTTAAAATTTTATCCATAAAATTTGATTTCATTTTTTTATATGTGTCGACTTTGTATGAGTAGCTATTTTACGTAACATTTCTGGCAACCTATCATTACATATATTGTTCACGTCAATTTTGGTGAAATTTTGTTTGAAATCGTCATGTATAATAATGTTGGGATAGAAATAATTATTTGCATAAAATTAGTATCTATAAAATCAAAAGTAAAATTTATAGGTAAAACTTACAATACAAAAATTACTTACATATATTTACAATTATTTACCTCCCAAAAAGAAAAATTAAAAATTAAAATAAAAATGAAGATTACATCAATATATCAACTTAACCATAACTATAATAATATAACTATAATAAAAAGAGAAACAACTTACATAATTCAAAAGTTTAACCATCCATCTTTTAATTAAGATGCCTCAATTATTACCGTGGAACAAGGTATCACTAACAAAGAAGAATTTCCTTTTGTTAAACCTTATAATATCATTATAGTTTGGACTAATGTTAGGAAGGTAAAAGTAATTATTTCTATTTTCTGTAGTCTCATCTAATTTCGTGCACTAGTCCATATGCTATTAGAGAAAGGACTAAAATCCTTCAAAAAGTCAAGTAATGAAATGATGACAATTCAAGTAATCAATATTTTAAATTTTATTAATGTATTCTAATATTAAAAGTCTTTTTAGGAATAAGAATATTAAAAATATTATCATGATTATTATACCCTCACAATATTAAAGAAAATTTTAACGAATTAATTAATTTCATCCATAAAAAAAATTCTTACAATACTTGTGTGAGTTTTAGTTTATGAAAAAATCTAATTAATGGACAAATTTTATTTTTCTTTTATTATTTTATTTTACTATAGCATATTTTTTTTTAAAACATATGCTATATTATATTTACAATTCATTGATTGAATTTTGTAACAATTGATTTTTTAATATTTAATATTGAACTATACTATAGGGGTATTGGAATAATATATTACTATTTTCGTTTCATATTAACTGTCGCTTGCACATACTTTTTTCATTTTAAAATATCTGTCACTGTATGAAATCAAGGGAGTATTAATTGAGAGTTTTCCAAATATATCCCTATCTTGAGTTAATAAAATACTAATTTTCTATGTTTATTTTTTTAGTAACTTTGAATTCAAAGACAATCTTTACTCCAATTCATTCTCCAAGAAATTTATTATCCTAACTACTACTATTGTATCATCCTTGAGTTTATTAGGACCTAGAAAATTTAAATTTTTGGAATTAGAAGTACCACTACTATATTGATGACATGGGTACTTTAGTCTATTTGTGTTTAAATTTAAACAACCCAATGATTTCTGTAATTCTTGTGCCCTGTCTAAAGCGATAGTTAATATGAAATGAAGGTAAAAGTTTTACCAAACATAAAAAATAAATCATAATTTCATTGTGACTTTTCCATCTAGATAATGAAATGGAAAAAGGATTCCAAATCTATTTTGAATAGAAAGGGATTTTTGATGGAGAAATATTTCATTCAATATCATTCCCGTATACTAAATGTGTAAATGTGCAAACTAAACTATATGAATTGAAGGAAAGCTGTTGCTTCTGCCCCGGTGTTGCAGTTACCCGATTTTCACTCTCCATTTGAGGTACACACTGATGCCTTTAATCGAGCTATAGGTGGAGTTTTGATGCAGGGAAAACATCCGGTGGCGTTCGAGAGTCGAAAGCTCAAGGACTGTGAACAACGATACACGACCCATGAGAAGGAAATGACAGCCATTGTTCACTGCCTAGTGGTATGACGCCACTACTTGCTGGGTTCGAAATTCATAATTGTGACTGATAATGTGGCAAACACCTACTTCAATACTCAGAAAATTGAAGGAGATAAATATTAGTATTTTAGAAATTTAATTCTTTTTCAAATATTATTAATGATTCACTAGCCAAGGCAACCATGTTACAACAATAAAATTTTAATATTAAAACACACGCTATTTTTAAAAAAAAAAAAATTCAGGTAAATAAATAATTTTATAGATTTTATATTGAAAAAATGAATAGAAAATAGAACATGCTATTTAAAAAAATATAAAACAAATGAACCCCAAGTGAGCTTCAGCTTGAGCTTCTATAAATGTGAGTGTATAGAAGTAAAGCTGGCAGCCAGACAAAGATTTTATTTTTATTTTTTTTTCTTTTTGGCTAAGCTAAAGTTTTCTGTTTGTGAGTTGTCGCTCTTTATGCAACAATCAAAACCTTCATCTTCATCTTCATGTATCAAATTTACACCCTAATGATGTACTCAGTCAGCATTGCAACAACATCTGTAGATGATTTGGAGAAATTCTCCTTCATATCGCGTATTTTGATTTCTGTTTCTATGTCAAGCTTTTTCACTGTTGAGTTTGAGCTCCCGCTATTCTACCAAATAAAAAACATAACAAAAGAAATTATCACTCTCATTGGTTAGTTAGAAATTAAGATTATATCAAAATATAAAAGTTAGAAGAAAGATGATCTGGAGGGGTGAGAATTTATATATATATATTTTATTTTGATGGAGAGAGAGAATTTAAATGAAGGTATATAAAGAAATTACAAAAATATTGGGAGAAAATTAAAGAAAATATAGCTAAAATCGTTCAATACTTAATACATGTAATAAAGATTTTAGAAAATATTGGCAGCGCCCTTCCTCTCACCCACCCTTAAAAGTGTCCTTGTATAGTACTCAAGAATAAACGATCAAACATGTTGATGAAACAAACCTGAGAAAGGTTCTTTTGATATTCGGCTTCCAAATACGATCGATATTGTACTATTTCTCTCTCAGCTTCTTCTTTAGCCTGTCTCAACCTAGTCATTTTTACTACATTAAAAGGGGAAAGGAGAAGTAAGAAACTGCTATTACTGGAATTATGATATAAAAAACCATGTTTCATCTCTCTCTATATATATCACTAACATAATAATTGGTCAAACATATAGAGATAAAAATTGAATCTCTATATATGTAGATGTAAGTTATATACAACAAATTACGTAAATTCCTTTCGTAAAGTTATTCCATAAAATTTTATTTTCTATACGTTTTACAGTTTTTTAAGCAGAGGAACATAGATGTATTGAATATGAATCATACAATTTCTAGCCGCAGAGACAATTTGTTGAGCCTCTTGTTCAGCAGTCAGCAGCATCTGAATGCCTCCTTGTCCTCTCATTGGATCCATGTTTAGCTATTTATATACCTGGAAAAAGAAACACAAAGTAAAAAGATTTTGATGGTCTCCTTAAGATTCAACCATATTTCACAGAGCGGTTTCTAAAGTCATCACCTGATTTCGAAACTTATGTTATATATTAATTACTACAAGGTTCCAATTACATTTCCAATGAAGAGTGAGGAATTTGAGAAATGCTTATTAGACCTAAATTGTGCTCACACCAAATATTATAAAATTCATGAATTCATAGCAAGAATTTCTAGTTAATATCATCATGTTATATAAGCATATGGATATTGTTAACGTTTTGTGAATCAATGATAATAGTAATATAATATACTTTTCATTTTTCGATTAATAAAATATCATCAATTGATATGAAAATGGTGAGAGCCATTACAACAAAAATCGTCTTTAAACTTTCTGTGGTACACGAGTCGAAGAACAGGGATAGTATGAGAAACACAAGAAAAAAAAAAAAAAAAAAATACAAGTTTCATAGTGGTATAAGAACCATGGCTACATATATAACCTACACATCAGAAATCTTCGGTGGTGATGTGACAAACAGTAAATCAAACAAATACTAGCAATATAAATACCTCAACAGGTGAAAATTACAGAATTTCTTAGGTGGGATAGAGTATAGAAAAAGTGAAATAGAGAGAGATAGAGGCTTAACAAGATTAAAATTACATTCTTCAGAGGAAGAATAGGGCGTTGGTTAAAAATATGTCCTGGTCAATAGCATAAAAAATAATTATTTTATTTGAGAGAAAATAAGTTATAAGAATTTTCAACTAATTTTTTGAAATTACTAATGCAAATATTACTGAAATTTTATGTTTTGTTTTTATTTTGTTTCATTTACTCACATCTTTTATTACTTCTAGCTCTAACTAGCAATGCTTTATTTTGGTACCAAAAGGTGAAATCCCTAGCCTACAGGGCACTCACCAGATTGCCCGATGCTCAGGTGACTCAGCAGTTCTGCAGACTGGAGGCCAAGCACTGTTGCGTACAAGGAACCACCCTCATATTAGAGATGTTGAAATTCCCACACTGCTACTGCCAGCATTTGAACCTTGGACCTTGGTATTAACTCTGCAGCTTCAGAACCAAGTGAGCTATGCCCATGCGGCCTAGCAATGATACAAAAAATACCCACGCTTTTGCACCTGGTGCAACGGCTCCTGGTGCAATAGCAAGCACCAGCTTAACTTCGGGAGGTGGTGATCTAGTAGCAGTGGGTGGCAAGATAGCTTTGTTACCTATTCCATTAGGAACCGCAGAGTTTTTGGTACATCACATTCATGCATTTACGATTCATGTGACGGTATTGATACTCCTTAAAGGTGTTTTATTTGCTCGTAGCTCCCGTTTGATACCGAATAAAGAAAATCTTGGTTTTCGTTTTCCTTGCGATGGACCTGGAAGGGGGTACATGCCAAGTATCGGCTTGGGTTGTTCCTTTATCCATTTGCACAGAGTGATCTTAAGTAACATATTTAGATAATTAAAAAAAAGTCTTTAGATAACTTTTTCTGTGAGTTCTTTTAGATCCTCTGAAAAACAATAACTTTTTTAGATTATTAAATTAAAATAATTTATTTAAATAATAGAATCTTAAACAACAGAGAATGAAAAGAACAAAATAAAATAGAAACATGTAAAAAATGGAAAAAATTAATAATAATATTTGAAGAAAATACAAAATAAAAGAAAAGAGAATAGATTTTTTTTTTTTTTACTTTAAGTACGGTATCTTAAAATCGGAACAACAATTTTTGATGTAATGAATAAGATGATCAAATTCTATATATATAAAAAAAAAGAAAACTTTATACTTTTATCAATTCTCGTTAATATCAGAAAAAAAGAAACTATAACAAAAGTCAAAGAACCCTTTTTTTCATAGGAAAAATCACAAAAAGTTTCTTTATTCCTACCCAAAGGTGTTGGTACATGGAAATTGATGTTTGACATTTCTAAAAAAAATCCAATCCCAATAAGATCACAAAAAATAATCTACCAAACAAAATGTTCAAAACTGAATTTTCACATAAATGTTAAAAAAGAATATATATATATATGCATGGGTGGATGTACCTTTTGTTCAGTGGGGGCACAGGACCCACCGAAATAAAAAAACCATTCATATATGATATAACGTATTAAATTAAGGGTGCACTCACTTACGTTTAAAGTGTTACCCCACTTGTTCTCAACAATAGTAAGGACTCAATTTTTTTTTTTTATATTAGGTACACTAAAGATTTTTTTTTTTTTTTTGGTTCTAAGTTTTAAAAAAAGTGAAAGTTAAATTATTTTTTAAAAAATATATTAAAAAAGGAAAAAATTTCTGAAACATAAAACAAATCTAAGTAGTGTGCAGCCTTCACATTTAGTTTAGTTTTGATTTTAGTTTAATCAATAACATCCACTTTTCCTTTTCTTCTTCCATATTTTTTATATTTGATCCGTTAAATTTTCTCCAAGTTTGAGGACGAATAATATTCAATTTGGTTCAATTTTGATTTTTTTTTTTAAAAATGAATTTTCTTCAAATGGTAAATCTAAATTTTCTACAAACCAACCAATAGACCCTCCTAAGTGCACCCACCGTACTCTGGATCCTGGATCCGCCACTGCATACATATATCCATATAATATATATATATGTAACACCCCGCCCCACAAGCACCTTAAGGGTAGTTTAAAGAAACGAGAATGGCAAACGTGATATTGAAATTATTTGAGGTCTTAATTTAGCAAAATAAAAATAATCATGGAGAGTTTGAAGTATTTCTAAAATTACTGTTGGTTGTGAGGTAAGCAAATTGATTGATTTTTTTTCAGTTTCTGGGTACTTTCACCCAAATGGGAAAAATACAGGGTAACTTTCGCCCATCTGGACGATACCTCAACGAAATTTTTGCCCAGATAGGTGAAATTTCCTTTGCGAATTTGCTTCCCTGGGCGAAAGTGTTCCGAATTTTTTTTTTTTTGGTTTATGAATTTCTTTTTATTTTTTTTTGTATTGCTAATATTTTTATTTTACATTAACAGGGTGATGAAGATCCAAATACGTTTGAAGAATTTTTTAGAACCGGAAGAATATATTGATGAGTTGGTCGACTAGGCAAAACAAACTGCGATGAAAGTCAAGACATATTTAATTATCAATTGGTATCAGAGATCAAGAATAGCTGATAGTCGACCGTATGTCACATTAGCTTGCGAGTGCGGAGGTGCAGTTAAAAAAATACAAAACCAATAGTTGACGATGAGGAAGAAGAAATTTCAATAAAAAAGGCGGGGACCTTATGGGACAAAAAAATGTGGGTGCCCATTTAAACTAAAGGGAGAGCAAATGGCAACAAGCGAAAATTTGCAATTGTTCGTACACAACGAGAGGCACAACTATAAAATAGCTGTTTACAATCACGGTCATGCTCAGGCTGCAAGACTTACGGAGGAGCAGTTACAACAGACTGAGCAGTTCAGGAAGAGTCATGTACCGCCTCGTAGAATAAGATATTGGTTGCGCAGTTAGGTATGTTAGAAGGGAATTATTTTTAATACTTTATTAAAATATTTTAGATTTATTTTTCTTCCATTAATAAAAAGAATTTTATGGTATATGTAGTGCACAGAAAATTTACAATGTTGTTGTGAAGATTAAGAAGAACTGGATTCAGGGAAGAAACACGGTAGAGGAAGTTCTCAGCCTAAGTACACAACGGGGTTACACGGTCTTCTATAGAAACCGTGAGGAGAACAACATACTTAGTGATATTGTCGTTGCACACCCAACATCAATTGCAATGATTAGAACGTGGGCATATGTACTGATAATGGATACCACGTATAAAAAGAACAAGTAAGTACTCTAGTGGATCATTGTACTATTAAATCTCTTTAAATTTAAATGAATATTGCTTTCTAATCATTTTTTTAATAAATAGTTAAAAATATTTTGAAGTTCGTTTAAAACAGTTGACATGTTAATCATTGATTTTCCCTTTTATTTTTTAATTAAGGTATATTATGCCACTATTGGAAGCTGTAGGGATGATTCCGATTGGAAAGAACTTCACAGTGGTAATAGCTTTTATGTGCAATGAACAGACTACGACATACAGATGAGTTCTTCAATAAATAAAACACTTATATGTTACATCTACTAGTCAACTGGGCACGGTTCAATTCTTAATGACGGTGAGCCAATCGTGATTCTTACTGATAAGGAAAGCGGACTTATGCAGGTGATTGATGATGTGTTCAGAAATTCATATCATATGTTATGTATACGACACATCGATGAGAATGTATTGGCAAAATTGACAGAGATAGTTAAAGACGAAGAGGTGGCACAATGGTTTGTGAATGGCTCATGGCACAAATTAATAAATGAAATTGATGAGGCGGAATATCAGAGAAAGTTGGAAGTGTTGAAGACTAGTTGGCAAAGTAGGTCAGACTTTCTACATTACCTGTTTAGCACATGGTTGAATCCATTTGCGCATAAATTTTGCAAGGTTTAGACATTTTAAGTGCTGCATTTTGGGGTTGAGACAACGAACTGTGCTGAGAGTGAATATTCGATGTTGAAGCTATGACTCTCAACGTGTCATGGTGATTTGGACATCGTGTTTCTTAATATCCACTCTCTCATTGAAGGTCAAATTGCCGAAATAAAACCTCATTGGAAATTTGTAAACTTATAGAGAAGTATGCCGCGAAGAGTAATGCCATATTGACGAATATTAGTAATAAAATCAGTCATTTAGCTTTGAAGAAGATATGGCTTGAGATAAAGAAAGCACGCGAGATGGTTGAAAATCTGGAAAATAAGTGCTTGCATTATTTAAGGAAGTCGCACAGTCTACCATGTGCATGTGAACTGGTTGGTAGGTGCCAATATTTACTTCCGCTCTAGGAGGAAGATGTTTATATTTTTTTTGGAGAAAACTAGAAATTGGTATTGATATCCCGAATGTACATGATAGAGACATGGATTCCAAGATGCGTGATCTTACCTCAATGTTAGAGGAAATTAGTACAGGTCCAATTTCGAAGGTCCGGGAAGTGCGTCGTCTCATCAAAGGTGTTATATGTCCTGTGTTGCCTGAAGATCCTTGCCCTTCGTTGACAACTCCCTCCCTCCCCCCGAAACCACAGTCATGAAGGGATGACAGAAGACGAATTCAACCAAAAGGAATAAGTCTTACTAGGAACACGTGTTCACACACATAGGAAGATAGGAAAGTTAAGGGGTTCAGGGTCTGGTTCGAGAAGCTGTTTAGGCTCAGGGTCTGGTCCAAGTTCACGTGAAAGAGGTAGGCTACCCCGTTCCGGTAGGGTGGAAGGTCTAGTTTATCTTATGTTGTAAATCCGGATTCCTTATCAACGCCATTCCCGTTCAACAATACATTTCCCCAGTTCATGTATGAGTTCATTCAAAACTAGAAGAATGTGGTAGGTGATGGTAATTGTAGATTTAGGGTTGTAGCTAATTTTCTGTTCGGGGATGAAAACCAGTGGCCTGAAATTCGTAGAAGAATGTCTTATGATTTACACCATCATATGAATATGTATGTTTAATTGTTTGGATCATTAGAACGTGTTTACGAGCTGATAAAGAAGACGAACTGGGAAGAGAGTTCGGCGCCTTATGAGCATTGGATGGATACTCCTGATCATCTTTATATTATTACCAACACATTCAATTTCTGTGTGGTTTTAATTGCACAGTTAGGGTCGACTACCATCCTTCCTCTTTATTCTAATATGGATTGTACTGCTGGAACGCTATTCATCGGATTCATATCAGAACAAGAGCATTTCATACAGGTATTTTGGCGGCAATTGATAATCTTTTATTATTATTATTATTATTATTATTATTATTTAAGTTTTATTGATTTACATAGCTTCTTATTTACTATTTCTTTTATGTTCTATAGTTACAGTTGCGAGATAGATGTCCTTTGCCTCCAATGCAGGTCTAATGGCAATATCATCGAGATATACGAGTTAGTGCCTGGCAGAACCTTATAAAAACCGGATTGTAGATTGGGTTATGAGATACCATGAAATGTATCCGGCTTAGAGTCTTGCTCATGTTGTTATTAACTAGTCAATTATAAATTGTACATTTATCGCCTTATTTTTTTTAATGTGATGTTTGATATTATTAGGGTTTAGCTATTTTTCATTTTAAATTATTTTTTAATGTAAATTTATTACATTATTATATTAATATGCATTATTTAACCCAATGAAAAAAAAAATAATAAACATGAGAAAAATTCTAAATACAAAAAGGGAACGCATAAAGTATAAAACAAAGTGTCCAAATACATAACATCATACTAAGGAGCGCGGCGCTGCCTCCTTAGTAAATCCAAAACCCTATCAAGTCTCTCTTCCTTTCGACATCCTCTCGAGAAGCCTCGCTTGCAACCAAATCTAAAGGAGCTTTGGCTGGCATCGGGAGATCTACCGGTACGTGAAATCCACGGGAAATATTTGAGGGATTCTGTATCCTTGGGTGACTGCGGGGGAGGAACCAGTCTATGTAATCCTCTTTACAGGAACTGGGTAGAATAGCCGGAACACTAGTCTATGACTCTGTCAGTAAATGCGAAGGTGTCTCGAGCCACAGTGTCTCCACAAATAAGTTCCTCACCACGTACATCCTGTTATTTATCGGCTTGCGTGCCTCCTGAGGTCGATAGGGTGTGTGGGAATACACTGCCTAAACCCGAATTGTCTCACATCCCTATCAGGCATGTACGGCTCGACTTAATCAAAATATGTAATGAATCCATGCCACGTAGATACCCAGCAGTCCCG
This sequence comes from Catharanthus roseus, assembly GCA_028651295.1. Classification (NCBI taxonomy): domain Eukaryota; kingdom Viridiplantae; phylum Streptophyta; class Magnoliopsida; order Gentianales; family Apocynaceae; genus Catharanthus; species Catharanthus roseus. The sequence continues at coordinate 12,808,869 of JAPQWS010000168.1, read as the reverse complement.
TATCTCCTAAGTCTTGTACGGTGTCCATATAACCTCATCAGCTGTCACGATATCTAGCCACAGGTGAATGTCCAACAGTTTATGTTCATTCTTATAACCCAACATGGGATACTGCTAGATGTAGGGCTTGCAAGCTTGAGTTTTCGGTCTAATTGCAGGTGCAAACATGGGAAAGTACATGTATATCCATGCCTAAAACATAAATATGAAAAATATGAAAATAAAATAAAAAACATTACATATAAAATATAAATAACCCTAAAATATAAATATAAAATATAAATATAAATAATAAAACCCTAAACATAAATTTGAAAAATATTTACATAAAATAAACACATAATATATAAAATATAAATATAAATAATATAAACCCTGAAAAACCTTAAAGGGGGGTGAATAAGGTTCTTGCTAATTTTTGAAAATTCTTTTGTGTAATTAAAAGATAAACCTCCAATTTTTTTTGAGAAAGAATTCTAAAACACTTTTTAATAAAATTTCCAACCAAACAAAATCTTATAGTTATGACAATCAAGCAAGAAACATATAATGAAGAGGCACAACAATTTATAGTGGTTCACTCTCTTAAAGAGCTACATCCACTATCTTGAGTCAACACGGATTTTCTAAATCCACTATAATAAAAGGTATACAACAATCACAATTTTGAGGATCACCCACTAAAGGTTTTGCAAGCAACCTCAATCACCAATCACAAATACAATCAAAGGATAACCCAAGGGGTTTTTCAACACAAATCTTTGATGTTAATAAAAGAGAGATGACTTAAGAACAATATTACCAAATGAGCTTAAGAAGGAAAAATACAACTCAATTGAATGCTTCTACAAGCTCCTCTTTACTCTTCCTTTGATGAATGATCACAAATGAAGCTCAAGAAGATGTTTTTGTGAGATGAAAGATTGTTTGAAGGATTGTACTTTAAAGCTCTTTAAAAGTTCTTAAATGATCTCAATAAATATTTCACCAAACTTGTTCTTTTTGCAGCTGGTCAAAAAATCAATATATATAGGAAGGAGAGAGGTAACCGTTGCACTGTGTAACGGTAATACTTTTCACAGCAAAAACGAAAACCGGACGACCGGTTTTTAAAAACGGACGTCCTAGTTTGAAAAGAAAGATTCGGACGCTTCCTACAAAAATCGGACGAAGAAAAATCGGACGACTAGTTTTAAAATCGAATGACTGGTTTTTTGTAAAGGATTTTAAGGAAAAAAGCTTTCCTTCCTCTTTCAAAAACATGTATTCTTGATACTCTTTTAGAGATAAGAAAACTTTCAAAGGCATAAAAAATTCTATCAAGAATACTTGAATTTTAGTAAGAATTTATAGAAAGATATTTATGCAAAGAGCTTCATACATGGTCAATAATCAAGAATGAGAGTTAGGGAGTTTTACAAAGAAATACCTTAGCACATCCCTAACTAAGACACAAGTCTTCAAGGTCTTCAATGGCTTGATCTTTTCTCCTTCATTTTGCCTTGATCACCAAGATCTTTTGCTTCTAAGAGTATAGCCTTGAGACTTCAAATATGCTTCTTTTGTTCTATGGAAACTATGCTTAATACTCACACAAACATATGTTAATCATAATCAAAATCATATGCAATAATGCCCTTAGGGCTAACAAACCCTAATGCAATAAATATGAAAAATATAATTATAACATTAAACACATACCTCCAGTAATGACCAGCACCCAGTGAGCTCCTTTGCATCAACACGTGACACCTGCCCCAGATTCCTATAAAGATATGCAAGCGTGGCAGGACCCTATGCGAACTTCCCAGCAGACCTCACATCCTTCACCAGTGGCCAAAGTCCAGAAGGAACTATGTTGTAACTCTTATCACTGAACAGTGAGCAGCCCAGCAAATACTGTATGTAGTAGGTTGCTCTGTCACTGGATGACATTGTACTCCGGGAGCTAATGGTTACACCGTGAAGCTCCAATGCATTTATCCCTCAAACAGTGAAGGCCAAACCCAGATCACTCTGGACGATCCGTACTAACTGATCCCGTGATAAATTGAATCCACGGCCCGACCATATGCAGGAACCCCGAGTATCAGCTCCACGTCGTGTAATGTAACGGTCATCTCACCCCATGGCAAGTGGAAGCTGTTCGTGTCCGGCTGCCACCTCTCAACGAAGGCCAATAACAATGCAGCATTGGGGTGCTGGAACATGCACGATCGCAAATGCATAAGACATGTCCCGGAAGCTAAGAAACAAACCTGTGCATCAGTAAGGTCCTACCCGGTGAGTGCTATGTAGCGAGATCGGCACTTCAATAAACTACGCTCCTGAAGATAAAAGAAATAAATTTTGCATTTGAGATAAACAAATAAACTATGTATAAAAATATAAATATTTCAGAAATTACATAAAAATAAAATAATAATAATAACATGTAACTTTAAGATAAAGATATGTACTTGTCCACACCATATCGGACCTGCAACATGACGGCCGTATGATGGGATGAGCTCCGGGTCAACATGACTTCCCTCTGCTGGGCCTGTCTATTCCCAATTTGAAGCCTTCACTTTCTTCCTCCTCTGAGTTGGAGCCGGAAGTTCACGAGCCACGTCGGGGCTTTTGTTACGAGACCCTGAAATCTTAGTCATAACCGACATAAAACTGCCGATCAACCCTTTTCCTTTCCCATGACGAGGCTGCCCGTCGGATCCGCTAGCAGGTGCCACAGGTACCACAGTCACAGGCTGCTCCTCATCTCCAGCATCCTCACCATCATCCTGATCATCACCATCACCATCACCATTATCATCAACTCTCTTATCCGCCTCACCCTCAATATGTAGGGATCGGACCTTGTTATGCTCCTCGCCTAAACCCTTATTACCCTCAAAGCCCCTATCTGTAGAATGCCTCCCTATGTAAGGCTCAGAAGATAAAACACCATAAGCTATAGCAGTATAACCAAGTGTACTGTATGAAGAATCCTGTGGGACGGCGTCCACCATCTGATAAAAAAACTCTAACCTTATCTGCCTCGGCTGACCACTGAACTCCTTTAGAGGCTCTTGGGCTGCAGATCTATATAGTATGTGAGGTCGTACAGTGGGAACATGTAAGTAGGGATCATACAATGTGTCTAGGGGGTATGAAGGTGGATATGCAGATCCATATGCCTCATATGGTACAAGAGTGTGAGACAGATGTGATGGAAGGGGAGGCCGAGATCTAAAAGATACAAGCGGTGGTTGGGTAGAAGATCCGAGAGCACCTATATCATAATGGAAACCAGCAGGAAGGAGGTTAGGGGTAGACGGGAGGTTGGATGTACTATGTCGCCCCCTCAAACCTCTAGACGAAGCAGTGATAGTGCGCCCCTCAACTCGATCTGTCATGTCCGTGATAGGACCAAGATCATTATCTCCTCTACGACTGCTAAGCCAAACCATCTATTATTTATTCAAACTCATTAATAGCTGTTTATCATATATTTGAACATATACTTTAACATCTATTATTATTTTATTATTTATTATTATCGGGATCTGTTTTTTAATCTCTACTATTTCTTTCATACTATTATTATTTATCACTAATATTACTTAGTAATAGTTATTAATTTATATATTATTTGATCTTATCTCCTAAACCCTAAACATAAGGCTAAGAATAATGATGAATTCAAATTAAAATTCAAATAATTGAGCAATTACATAACACATTTTTTATTAAACACATAATTATAAGCAAACAATTTTAAACTAGTTACATTTACTCTACATAGACAAAATTAAATAATATTTGAAATAACATTTATTATTGACCTTAACGGAATTTATTATTTCATTTCCGTTACTTTATTTCTTCTCACTAATAATAATTCATTCCATATTGTACACAAAAACATAATTCATAATCATATTAATAATAAAAATTATAAAATAAAATATTTTAAACAACTAATTACACTCATTCTACATATACAAAATTAAACAAAAATTCAGATAAACATTTATGAACAAAAAAATAAAATTTAATTCAGGCATTTTCGCCCAGGCTGGAGAAAGGCAATGGTGATTTTCGCCCAGCCTGGAGAAACCAACCCCCAGGATCACTCAGGCTGGAGAAAGTCAATGAGATTTTTGCCCAGCTTGGAGGAAACCAACCCCCAGGATCACCAGCCCCAGAGAAAGTCTGGGTGCATTTTCGTTTGACCGGGAGAAAGTCACCAGCGATTTTCTCCGGCCAGCGCAAAAATGCACCATTTCGGCAGAAAAAAGACAATCTAAAATTGCGATTTTTTTTTTTCAAATTAAAGGCATATTTTCATGATCTAAGCCGAAAAATTATAAATAAATGAGAATAGATTGAAGAACTAAACTTTTTTTTGAATTTTGATGAACGGATCTTCCAAGATTTGAAATTGAAGTGAAGGGTCCTAGAGAGTATTTAGGAAATTTTTTTAGAGAGAGAAAATTTTCAGGTGAAAGTAAAATTTTTTGAATATTTTCGAGTTATCTTTATAGATTCCCGAGTTGCTTTATTAACCCCCTTAGTCATATGCACCTTAAGTACAGAATCTGAATATATGTATTGTTTGTAAAATGATCACACCTTTTTTTAATGTAATTACCACTTATAAGTTAATTCAACATTTAGATTCAGACTTCAGTTTTCAAATTTAGCATTTCGCAAGATTCATAATTTAGAATTTAAGGAATTCAAACTTCAGATTTCAGTTCCAGTTTAATGAAACAAGGCCTAGTTCGTTAGTAATCTATTATCTTACCATCTATATTGGAATAACTCTTTTCTTCTCTCTTTTCTCCTATAGCTTAGTAGTCTTCATTCTTATTTCTTAGAGTTTTTAGATTTTTTACTTAGTAAAAAGTTCTCATTAGTTAAGAAAAAGCTTAACTAATAAAAACTACCAAGTTTTACACTAAACTGATGAATCATACTTAATGTTCCACGTTCCTCTCTCTGCTGCTGTTATTTCTTCTCTAATAAACCTCTATTGTTGCTGCATTTTTCTCATCCTTTCATAACCCCTTCATGATTTTCAATCCTCTTCCTCAAAATTTTTATATTGACAGAGATTCCACAAAGGAGTAGAGGATGTTGGAAACTATTGATCCGAAAAAGGTAATTGCTATTTTTCTATATATTCTTCTTATTCTCTTCGTAGTTTTTTTAGATGAAACATCTACAGTGCTGATGAAGTTTTAATGGAACCATTCGTGTGAAGAAGTTGCCAACAAGGGTTTCTCTTTTTCTCTCCATAACTTTTTATGTATTTATTTGGTTGTTGAATTTCTTCATAAATGTGAATGGGCCTTTTTCTTTTGTATTTCGATTTTCTACCGTTAACATAACATTTTGCTTTCTCTATGTATATGACTATTCATATAACATAATTTTTTTCTTCTAACTTTTTTCCTTTTTCCCCCTTTTGTTGTCGTTTTATTTATGGTTTCAAATTTTTATATAACTAAACTTCAAATTTTCTAGAATATTTTTATAAACCTGTCAACAGATCCTATACGGTAAGAAATTTATAAATTTATTTCATTATCAATTTTTCTATTAATTATCATCCTATTTTTGTTCGCATTCATGCTCCTTGAATTGTTATTTTTGTTATTTCAAGGAATTGAATTTATTTAATTATTCCATTAATATTCAATATCTCTCGAGAGAATCAGTAGGGATCACACTTGATCATGTGCATTTTCCTTAAGAATTTTTAGTATTTTAGTTATTTTATTATAACTTTTTTATTGGTATATAATATTTTAGAGCCATAAAATTAATGCTAAATTTTAATATTTAATTTAAATTTTAGAGATAACAGTAGTGTTCATGTGATAAGGAAAATAGTTTTAATATTTCCCAATCTTCCAATTTGAAGACCTAATAAAACTAACGCGGGAATATAAAAGTTTAGCGCCAATAAAATTTTTTCCTCCATTTTCCCTTTCTTCTCTAATAACTCTAGACTTTTTTTTTTCAATTTTTCACCTAAAAGATCGTCAGGAGGTACACATGAGTAATTTTTAAGATTATACACAAGAAGTAACATTAATTTAGAGATATAAAAATACTCCGAATTGACAAAAAAAAAAAAAAACCAAAACTGAAAAATTGTGACACCAAAACTTTACCCAACATAGCAAAACTTTTTATATAATTTCGTTATGTGAACGAAATTCTCCTAAAAGTTTCGCCTAGCCCACCATTTCATGTCACATTGCTGACTTCTTTAATTTTTTTTTAAAACAAAACTCCAAACCAAATTTTTTTTTTATTAGAAAACTCCAAATCAATTTTCTTCTTTTTTTTTAAAATTTTTTTGATAAAACTCCAAATCAAAAAAACTAAACCGTGAATTAGATATTGGATCGTTTTTTATTCAATTTTCATAAAGATTTAAATTATAAAACCAAAATGAATTGGACCATTATATTTTCTTAATTTTTATTGGTAGAGATATATTATAAATAATTCAAAAACGTATAATTTTACAAAATTAAAGTCAACATTAAAAATTAATAAACAATTCATTATCAACTAAAAAATTAATTATCTATTTAAAACACTAACGTCAAAACTTAAAGAAATATAATTAGGTAATTGTATGAATTTAAGTTTTAATAATATTAATAAATTAAATAAATTTGATTACATAAAATAAATTTTCATTATATATCAATATTTAGGGTTTAGGGTAACAGTTTATGATTTTCAAAGATTCAACGATATCACAAAAGTATTATTAATTTCTAATAATATCTAACAATATCATTAATTGATAATGAATTTTTTGTTAAAGAAATGATATTGCTTAAAAAATAAATAAAGTAAACTTTTATCACTTAAAGAAATTAGATATTGTTAGATATAATTAGAAACTAATAATATTTGTGTTATATTGTTGAATCTTTGTAAACCATAAACCCTAAATTAATAATGAGAATTGTTTGTTAAAGAAATTAGATATTGTTACTGAATCGTCTAAAAAATAAATAAAGTAAATTTTTATTACTTAAAGAAATTAAATATTTTAAGATATTGTTAGAAATTAATGATATTAGTGCTACATCACATATGAGTTAGGCGGACACGACGATGATGTAGACATTCTCGAAGAACTTGAAGTCAACAATGATTTTATCAATGATGAGGTGGAGTAGGAGTCAGAAGAAGAAACAGTTAAGGAAGAAGAGGAATACGAATCGATTGATGATGATTCTGAGTCTTGAATGCTTGTTATTAATTATGTTGCAACAGTGTTGTGCTTTTCGGATTTAATGTTGGTTAAGTTATGATTGTTATAATTTATGGGTTTTTTTATGGGCCGGGCCCATTTTAAAAAAGCCCAGACTGAAGTGGGCCGCTTATTTTTTTTTCGATTCAGGCCATAACGCACAATGGTTGTGCATTATCTGTAATGATAACGCACAACCATTGTGCGTTATCAGTTAATTAAGCTAATCAGCCAACGTGGCTGATAACGCACAATCAATGTGCATTATGACTCGGCATAACGCATACTTGTTGTGCGTTATCAGCCACGTAATTATTGTTTTAATTTTTTTTAAAATTTTTTTAAAATGTTTTTTTAAATATTCTTTTTGTTTACAATTATGTTATTTAATTTATTTTATTTTTTTGAATGAACATTTTATTTGTTTTTAATAAAAATTTCTTTTGGGAAAATTTATAATTGTATAAGTTTTTTTTTTTAGTAATTTGTTTAATGAATTGTTTTTTTAATGAAAATTTGTTTTGGAAAAACTTATAATTGTATAATTTTTTTAAAAAGACTGTATTTATTATATTTAACTTATTTTGTGCTATTTATATCATTTGCTTGGAAGATATATTTACATTTGATCATTTCATTGCAAGTTATTTGAAGAAGTAATACTAAAGAAACCATCAAATTTAGAGCAATGATGTAGTAATTAGAAGAAATTGAAAGAAAAATTTCATTATTATAAACATGTTTTATTACAACTATTTCAAGAAAATGTCAAACTTATACATTGCTCGGTCCGGGGTTATTACAATTTTTCCTATTATGTCCCGACATGCGACATCTACCACATCTTGGGGAAGAATCCGGATTTCTATAATCCATTGCCCCCTGAAATCGCTTGCCTTGTTTCCTACTCCGTTCTTTTTTCATGTTTGGAGGATAGAATGTCAAATTAAAAGGGACATTCCTCCAAAAGTTCTCACTCAAGACCGGATGGAAATTCGCTTGGTAAGTTTTTATGTACGTTTGTCGCGAATATATCTCTGGTACATAAGCATCTGTTCTTGACCCATGTTCTCTACACACTGCAAGAACATGAGAATAAAGCAATGTATATGTTCGCCATTTTCCGCAACTACAAAATTTAATATTTAGCCGCAATGTATAGACGTTGTTGCCCGTACCAGAAACTCGGATTGGAGATTTGACCATGTATATTCCCTCTCGCAGATTGTAAGTTGTAACTTTGTGTTCTCTTGATTTCAGTTCAATGCAAGAACTTGTCAAAAATTCGAGTTGGAAATGGATGCAAACAATTTTCTACCTCTTCACGGTGTTGGTGAAAGTACTTAACTAGTTTGTTGAATATTAGTTCAACCAGGGCTTTTAAAGGTAGAACCCTAGCTTTCTTCAACATATTGTTAAGTGCCTCGGAAATGTTGGTTGTCTTGATACCGTGTCTGTGACCGCCATCATGCAACAGTGTCCATTTCTCTGCGTCCAACTTCATCAAGTAAATGTATGCATCCACATTTTTTTCTTGAATCTCTTTCATTACACGGTCAAATTTCCATTGTTTGGTTTCTGTTCCGGCCTGCCATATCAAGCTTTTTAGGGTTGTATTTTTAAAGGTCTTGTTGAAATTTGCTCGAATATGGCGTAAGCAAAATCGGGGAACTGTAAATGGTAGTTGCCACAAAGGTTGACTTTGAATAACTGAGAAAATACCTTTGTGGCGATAAAAAATAAGGCATACGTGGCGATCTTTGACTACGTATTCTCGCAAGTTTTTAAGGAACCAATTCCAACTTTCGGAAGATTCCTTATCAACAATTGCAAAAGCAAGTGGGAACAAGTGATTATTTGCATCCCATGTACTTGCAATCAATAGCACGCCCTTGTATGGTCCTCTTAAGTGTGTTCCATCCACAGAAATCACCGGCCGGCAATATGGAAATCCATCTATACACGGCGAGAAACACCAGAAAACAAATTTGAAAACATAATTAGGGGGACTGCTTGTTCTGTGATGCAAAAATTCGTAGACAGTCCCAGGGTTTATATCCTGTACAGCTTGTAAGTATTTGGATAGAATATTGAAGGTTGTATCCCAGCTACCAAAAACCCTTTCGATGGCAAATTTTCGAGCATACCATGCCCGCTTGTAAGTACAGCCAGTTTGATACAATACCTGCTCCTCTTGAATGATGTTCAAAACAGGTATCTCAGGATCGTTTGCAACTAGGTGTGATATGGACATTGATATAAATTTTGAAGACAGGTTTCTATGTTTTTTTTGTTCTATCTATACAAGGCATGTGTGTTCTTTAATGAATCTAGTTATTTCCCACCGATTGTGCGTGGCTTTCTTTTTTATACGAATGTACCATGCACAGTAATTATCGTCATTGTGATGGTAACATCTTGCGGTCCATGTATCTATCTTACTTTTTATAACCCGGTACTCACGCCCCACACTGATAGAGTACTTACGAACCGCACTTACTGCCTACACTTTGTCAATGAATCTCATGCCTAACTGTATGTCAGTCATGGAATCGTTCCAGTCAAGTAATCGGACCGTACCAGATTCTATAGTGTCATCTACAGGAGAACCCGAGCCAATATCTAGGAATGCTCCAGATTGTGTGTAGTCATACCTAGCGTTGCTGAACCATTGGCTGCTCTCCTATTGTTGTACTGTGTTTTCGGTGACCGGGTTGACAGGGTTTACAGGATTGATTGGAGTTTGGAACTCTCCTTTTTCCGGTTCATTATCATCATCCGATTCAGATTGACTAGAAATGGCATCATCTCCGTTTGACCTGTCAACCTCATCGTCATCATTGTTTACGGCACTGTACAACATAGACGGTTCATCAGAAACCATCTGTGTTACGACCGTAATATGTTCGGGCAAAGATGTTGTGTTCATGTCGTGAGTAATTGGAATATTTTGTTGTTCGATAGGCTCGAATTCAACAAGAATATGAATTCTTTCCTTCGATATGTCGGCCGGAATAGTCCACAAATACCGCATTTCTTTGTAGTTGTTCATGCAATATAAATTAAAGTAGAACATACGATGAGCCTCGTAGTACGTAGGCACCCTCATCGTCATTCGAACACTCCAGAGATTAGGATATATATCTCGGTATTTCAATATTTTTTTTACTAGGTCCGAATGTGAAATAATTCGGTTTGTTGGCAATGTCCAACTTTTTCGAATTATTCCAGTAAAATAAGGACCGTATGCATCCTTTGCAATTTCAGAATCCCAAAATAGCTGTACTCTAACAGGGTTGATTGATTCCATTTCAGAAAACAATAAAATGTAAGTGTTTAGGGCGGGTGAATATGAAGATGGTAGGAACTTCGGGAATTGAAAAGAGAGTGAGTGGTGTGCTGGATTGTTCTGAATATGTAAAGAATGTAAGTGTGGAATGTATTTATAGACTTCCTAGATTGCTGCATTTTGGGGTAAGTTTAGAGTTGCTGCTTGAATTATTGTATATGTATTATTCTACATGAATTATTGTCCCATAGGTTTTGCTGCGAAATTTTTTATTGGTTCACGGGTTTCCATACATTATTGTCCTTGGAGGAAATTGAAAGAGGGAATTATTGTCCTTACTTCTAAGAAAGCTGTGAAGGAGGACGGTGAAATAGTGAAAAATCAGTCATGTGCATACAATTATTGTTGTGTGCAGGAAGTGAAAATTTTGTAATAGGCTGATGAACAAGGATAACGCACATTGGTTGTGTGTTATCCAAGAGATAACGCATGACGGTTGTGCGTTATCTCCTGGATAACGCACACCAAATGTGCGTTATCCTTGTTTGTCAGCCATGCAATAATTTCACGTCAATAATTGCATGCATGCACATGCAGCTTTTTCCTTTTTTTTGTTTTCTTTTTTTATTTTTTTTTAATTTTTTCTAACCGCGGCATTTTCTGTCTCTTTTCGTTTACTAAACAAATTTGAAATTTTTTTTCTTTTTTTTTTCTTGAGTGTTTACCCATTTTTAGTTTATTCTTTGATACATAAACTCTTTTTTTCCTTCTTTCAAATCCAATTAAAGCATTTCGTTCCGTTTGTAGTTTTTGCAAATCAAAGTAAAGAAGCTATTTTTATACTGAAGTATTTGAAAGGCCAGATTTTTACCATATAACAAAATAAAAATATAATAAAGATACATAAACGTAATAAGTAAGAAATAATAAAAAATGTACAATGAATACTGTAAAGTTTATTTTAAATTACATATAACTGTTAATGAAAAATAGAAAATTATATCTGCACAGCTAAGGCCAATCGGATGGCGTGAATCGGACGGTTTTCTTCCCAACACGATGCCCGCGGCCGAGAGCATCCTGCCCCTCCTCTTCGTCAGATGAAGATGCCTGCGATATAGGTTGATGTGGCGTTGATGCACCGGCTGTGCCCGAAGGTGGTGGTGCCCTAAACCTCCCAAACCCGTAGGCTGAAGAATGTAGAGATTGGAATACTGTAAATCCTGAACTGGGCGCCGGAGGTATCTGCGACGTCCCGGATCCACTAGGGAGAGATTGGGGATCTGGCGTCAACCCCAAACTATAGGACGGCATATCTAGGTGGGGCTGTTGAATGGGTCAACATAATGTTGACCGCCACCAGATCCCTCACCCCTCTCAACCACTGCTGGGCCGTGGTCGACATGTTCCTGCCTTTGTGGAGCAGGAGGTACAGGAGGGTGTCCAGCACCTGCTCCCCAGCCAGGATGTCTCCAAGCACCCCTTTTAACTCCACGAGCCCCTCGGTCTGGAACGTGCTCTCGGGGACGGCGACGCGACGACTGAACAGGGAACGTCGCCTGTATATCATGCTATGAAGGAGTGCATCTCAAAGTACCCCGATGGAGACCATGCACCGCCGAATGATCGTCTGCACTTTTTCATGACCGTGGCAATCTGTGAAGGAGATAAAGGTGGCTCCCGAATCGCCACTGAAGCCATATCATCCACCTCCTGCAACATGGAAGTCTAAAAAAAGAAAATAACTAAATAAATTAGAATATAACAAATGAAAATAAGTAAATAAATTAGAATTTAACAAATGAAATAAGTAAATAAATTAGAATTTAACAAATGAAAATAACTAAATAAATTAGAATTTAACAAATGAAATAAGTAAATAAATTAGAATTTAACAAATGAAAATAAATAAATAAATTAGAATTCAACATAAATAACTGAAATGTATAAGAACTTACCATCATCCGTGTGTCCACGCCGGCAGGCTGATAACCATGAGCACGGGTATCGTGGTTAGCTAGATTGCCGATGTAAACCCGTGTGATACCCCTGTACCATCTGATGTACTCATTACTGGGGGTACGACAATGCCTCAACAGCTACAGCAGGACCATCCCTAACACGAACTCGCCATTGGTTCCAGACATCGACATGGATAGCATGTTGTGTAACCCAGGATGTGTTGTCATTCCCTCTTAACTGGATCCGGTGCAGGTCCAGATGAGTATCGACTACATCTGGAACCATCTGAGCCCATGTGAACTGTCGCATCACACGTCCGGGATAGTGGTACTCCACTATTTCGTAACATATGAGCGGCACCTCTGCCCGCCACAAGTCAAATAGAACCAGAGGGCGGTCATAATACGAGAGCCACATAAACTGTCATGTCAAAACTCAAAGTCAATAAAAATGCAACAAGGAAAATAAAACACAGTTAATTACAAATAATACAAGCTATTGTAAAGCATACCTGGTCAGATGGCATAAAGTCCAACTGGTCTATGTATGTAACCAGAGTGTGCGTAGGCAGCTGGCTATAGTCAAATGCTGTGCACCATATTGAGCCAAGAGGAGCAAGAGGGTCGGCCATAACCTCCGTCATCAACTGAGGCCGCAATGTAAGTATACGCGACCACACCCATATCTAAACTAACACCAAAGCCCCTCCAATCTGTCCTGCACCCCCTAAAGCTGCCGTGCACAGCTGCTTATATAGAAATCCAAGAACGCAACTACCCCAGCTATATGTCCTAATAGCATCAAAATCCTCCAACAAGCTGAGGTAGCGCACGTGAACCAAATTCCCGGAGAAGTCGGGAAGCATGTGTCCGCCAATAAGTAAGAAAATAAATCCACGAGCACGCAGGATTAGATCGTCGTAGGTCTCTGAACCAGTGAACGCTCTCAGAATCCATGCTTCCAATGGTTCCTTCTTCACTTTGTAACCAGAAAAGTGGCTGAGAGACAACTGCACACCAAGAAGTCTCTCGATAACGTCAATCCAGTATTGTTTAGGGAGTAAACTCCAACTAGGCTCGGTAACAACCATGCCGTCTATCCCTATACCCCACAGCGCCTGTATATCTTGGAGTGTAATCGAGACTTCACCGCACGTTAGATGAAATGTATGGGTCTCTGGTCTCCACTGCTCGACCAATGCGGTAATAAGCGCATGGTCCAATCCAATATAACCACACCTAAAGACTCCCCCCAAACTGGTTCTATCAATAATCTCAACCAATCTACGAGGAGCCGCACTATAGCACTGGAACAGGTTGCGGCCAAAACGCCTACATTGGAGGTATAACACGTCTCCAGATCCCCACTCCATATCAAACCTGATCTGTGCTCGTGTTGTCTGGATAAGACGTCAGTGACAATGGGCCCCGGATGCACATGTGCTGGCACTTCTTCCATCTACATTAATTTTATTTTCCAGATATTGTGAACATGTATATGTTAAAATTAAAAAGTTTTAAACATATTCTAATTCCAAGAATATTAAGATTTAATTGTTATTACGTTTAACGGTTGTAAAGTTTATAGTTTTACGTTCTCATATTTCCAAATATCAAGTATATTGTTAACACAATCAATCAACGATTTAGGGATTTTTAAATAAATAAGATTTTAAAGTTTTTAAGGTTTACTGTTACGTAATAAATTTCACTTTTACTATTAGTTTTTAAGGTTCACTGTTAAAAAATACTGGTTCCCATATTTTTAAATGAAATCATAAAACCTAATATCAATTTTTAAATGAAAAAAAATTATATTCATAACATTAAAAAATTCGTACACTTTTATTTTATAACTACAATTTTAAACATAAATCCAAACCACACTTTCACCAACATAATGTAAAATTTTGGATTTTAATAATAGATTTTTAAGTTTTGTATTATTTAAATTTTACAATTTTTAGGTTGCAAAAAATAAAGTTTCAATAATTTTTACTGTTTAAAAAAATAAAAATTAGAAATACCGAATTACAGATTCCAATAGTTTTTTAACATTCAAATTAATTACCTAAATAATTAAAAAAAATTTCTATTAATCATAAAGTAAGAAATTAAACCTAATTATCCAAATAAATTCATGAAAAAAATCCTAAAGCCTAATATCACTTTTTTAATGAAAACAAAAATTCGTACACATTTATTAATAACTACAATTTTAAACATAAATCCAAACCACATTTTCACAAAAAAAAAAAAAATTAACGTAAAATTTTGGATTTTAATAATAGATTTTTAAGTTTTGTATTATTTAAATTTTACAATTTTTAAGTTGCTAAAAAAAATTTTCCATAATTATCCGCTTGTAAATTCATGAAAAAACATTATCCCTAATATCACTTTTCAAATACCAAAAAACAATTACATACATAAAATTATCAAATTTGTACAAATTTATTAATAACTACAATTTTAAACATAAATCCAAAAAATTAAAAAAATGTAAAATTTTGGATTTTAATAATACATTTTTAAGTTTTGTATTATTTAAAATTTACAATTTTTAAGTTACAACAAAAAGATTTGTTTTCATATTTTCTACATTTAAAAAAAATGTTAAAAATATCGAATTACATATTCTCATATTTTCTATTCAATAATTTATACGAAATATGCAAAATAATAATCTAAATAATTTCTAATAATTATAAAGTAAGGTAATAAAGTAAACATAATTATCCACATAAATTAAAGAAAATAATACATCACCCTAATATCACTTTTTAAATTAAAAAATAATTATATATATAAAATTATCACATTTGTACAAATTCATTAATAACAAACATTTTAAATATAAATGTAAAACTCATTTCCACGAAAAATAAATTAATTCATGTTAATAAATAAAATTCATAAAAAACATTAACGAACAACAAATACCGCAATAATCACACTTAATATGTAATAAACAAAAAAATTTCTAAATAACTAAAAACTTACTGAAAATTTAAAATGCAGCTTTAGTAGCCTTCGTACTCCAAATCCTTAATAGCCTTCATACTCTAAAGAAAATCTCCAAGATTTACTAATTTAACTGTAGTTTTCAAAATAAAATACACATTCACTAGATAAAAAGAAATCAACACATAATAATAAGAAAAAAAAATAGAGTAAAATACCTAGCAGTTGGCGGAGGCAGCAACAAAAAATTTTCTGAAGAAAGAAGGATGAAAAAAGGAAGAAGAATGAGATGAAGGTGGCTGAAAAAAAAGAAGAAAGAATGAAGGAGAAGGGGGCTGGAAAAACAATAAGGGGGAAGGAGAGGAAATAGAGAATTAAGGAGGAAGAAAGGAGGAAAGGAGGAAAGAGAGTAAAGAAATGGGGCATTTGAAATAGGCTGGGGGAAAATAAAAAGGGGGGAGGGGGGAGGGGGGAGGGGGGGGGGCGCCAAACCGGGGTAGAAAAAAAAAATGGGGAAGGAAGGGGAAGGGGTGGCGGCGCTAAGGTTTGATGCTTTATAACATGATAACACACAGTCACTGTGCGTTATCAGCTTAATAACGCATAATGGTTGTGCTTTATTAAGCTTGATAACGCATAGTCATTGTGCGTTATCTACAGCTCAGCGCCAGCTGGGATCCACGTCAGATTTTTACGCGATTAACGCGGTGATTAAGGATAACGCACAACGATTGTGCGTTATCATCTCTGATAACGCACAATCATTGTGCGTTATGGCCTTAACCGGAAAAAAAAAAGTGGCGCATTTCAGTCTGGGCTTTTTTAAAATGGGCCCAGCCCAGAAAAAAACCTAATTTATGAGTTATAAATGTTGTAAATTATCAAATTTATGAGTTTTATGTGTTTTAGTTATGCGTTATTAGTTATACGTTATAATTGTGAATCCTTATAATTTGTAGTTTTTGTAAGTTATTGGTTATAAGTTTTAATTGGTATAAGTTATATATTATATTTTGTATGCTTTTACTAACTAACTTCTCATATCGGACTTGGGCCCCCACCCCCGCAGACTTAATTGTAGCTGCCTCTCGCCCCGCAATTGTAGACGCAGCTTACATCGCCCTCTCCATCCTCGCAACCCTCGACTACGGCCCAAGGTGAGACGAGTCAAGCACAACCTACCTCTTCACGGGAACTTGCCAACTCATCTCGTCGACGAACTAGCTCATCTTGTGGATGAGGTAACATATTTCAGCATCCACTGTGTGCTCCAGAGTCCTGGCAGATCCTCGAGAACATGCGCCTAGTGTTAGAGATACGACCGGGGAAGTAAGTATATATATATATATATATATATTCCTCTCAAAACCTTGTTCTGTCTCTTTCAAAACATTTCATGTCATCGTGTTATAAACTGAAACATTGTTCTAGGTGTTCTAAATAGTACTTCTATGTTAGTAAAATGATGCTTGGTAAGTAAAATTGCATTATGAATAGCACTTCTATAGAGTCCATCACATGTTCAAGTTATGTTTTGTTCTTACCTTGACAAAATTTCTTTAACCATTAAATGTCTTTTTGTCCAGAGCACTTTTTACTTCACATGATGTGTTCACTTAGATCACAGATATTTTCCATGAGCGTCTTGATGGGCCTTACGGTTCTTGGGATAAAGTTCCAAACGTAGTGAAAGAGATGTGATTGATCGAGTTCACGATAAGCGTTTCAATGAATTATATCTATATTTAAATATTTAAATTGTTATTAGTTTTTGTTGTTTTTAACATTTAAATTCTCTAAAGCAGAAACACTTATGTTGGAACCCTCAGTACCATTCTCAGGTGAGGGAATGTTTCATGAAATTAGCAAACAAGAGATACATGACCATGCGAGGTGCCAAGGAGAAGCCAGACTGTATCTTAGATGATGTATATACCCTCCATTGGGAATATTGGAAGTCAGATGAATTTTTAGCTATCTCTGAGGTGGTGCAAAGAATCGAAACGAGGGAAGAGGCGGCGAGGGTTTCAGGAAGTACACGGCTAGTTCCCGACCGTACTTAGAGTGGGAGGCTTTAGAAGTAATTTTTTTTACTGTTATTATAATTGTTTATGGAGTAGCCCAAATTCTTTTGAATGTTTGATTGTTTATGGGGAGTCCGGACTTTTTTGAATGTTTAATTTTTTTTTTTTTTTTTTTGTGAATATTTTAGGTTCCAATTTTACAACTTCTTAACATTTCCGGATTTCGGATATCACGGTCATATTTAGGGCGCAGAGAAGAATAATATTGAATGCTTCAATTCATTGTCCTTCTTATTCATTATGTCTACTATTTATAGGTTACAAAGTATCCTAATTCTAATCAATATAGGATTCTAACCAACTACTAATATGGAATACTGCTATAATAATATTATAATACAAAGTATCCTAATTATAATCAATATAGGATTCTAAACAAGTAATCTCTATAATCTAGGAGAATCATACTGATGTGATATCTCCAACACCCTCCCTCAAGTTGGAACGTGCAAAATTGCATGTCCAACTTACCATAATTTTCAATTTTTTTTCATTACGTGCAAATTGCACATCTGGTAGTCTTCCACCATCTGTCGCTGTGGTCTTTACCATCACTCGCTGTCGCTATGGTTTTTGTCATCAATCGCTGTCGCTGTGGTTTTTTTTTTTTTGTCATCAATCGCTGTCGCTGTGGTTCTTTCATCAGTCGCAGTCGTTGTGATCTTCTTCCATCAGTCGCAGTCGTTGTGATCTTCTTCCATTAGTCGCAATCGTTGTGGTTTTCTTCCATCAGTCGCAGTAGCTTCTGTAATCCATCATCGAAAATTCCTTTGATGTCGCTTTAGAGTTTTCTCGATAAAGCAACCATCAATTTCCAATTTCAATTTCTAAATTTAGGTGCTTCAAATATTTGTCGATGAAGCTACCTGACTTGAATATGATTTATAAAAAATATATATAATCTCCTAAATTTTTATTGAAGCAAATTAGAAGAAATATTAGAAACCTAAAAAAAACGTGTCCAAACTGAACGAAAAGAATTGTTCAAGCTGAATGAAAAGAGAATAAAGTCATAGATGTGAAAGATCTTTTTTTCTTTTTCTTCTTCTTTTTCAAACCTGGCTCTGGCTCTGATACCATGTTAAGAAATTTAGGGCACAGAGAAAAATAATATTGAATGCTTCAATTCATTGTCGGAGATATCACATCAAGCTCTTTAGCTGAAATGGCTTTATTATGTACGTAAATATGCTAAAAAAAAATAAAAGGCCTTGAAACTTTCTTCTTGTTTATTGTGTGATAGTACTATATCGGTTAATGGTAAGTATACAGAAATACTCTAGCACATATTCATCTTCATGAGGCATTATTATACTAGATAGTTTTCTTGCATACATCATCTTTTCCTTTTCCTCTAATTAGTCTGATAATTTACAATGTGATAACAAAAATTGTTTGAGATATGGCTCACAATTCTCATGATTTTCCACTTAGTAATAAATAACTATCAGATGGCTTGCAATTCTTCAGTCAGATGACTTGGATTTATTTAAATTCAATATGTGCAACACAAATTGCTTTCTTGAAGCTGGGTAGATTATATTAGCACTTGTCACTAATAAATACTCATAAAATAATACACATAAATAGACACGGGCGATAAAAACTGAATATATGATTAAGAAGCTTAATTAATCATGAAATCAAGAACATTGAGATGATTTATACTGTTTCATAATTTTTCTTAAATGGTTTTGCTGCATCAAGGGTTTGCGTTAAACAGTGGTAGTTTTTCTTGTGCACTGACAACTAATTACCTGCAAATACGTGCAATTACTCTTAACTTTTTGGGTTCTTTTCTACGTTCAAGAGTAGAGAGCCACACCTACTTTATTATGCTTACATCCATGTATCTTTTCTTAATTATGCAAAATGAGTGTCTTTTTATCTTCACCAGAAATGGCTTTGCAGTCCAACATTTCGGAGGAAGCGGAAATTTCTGATCAGTTCAATGTCTTAATTTGGCCCTATGGAACTGAAATGCTATTATTTAATTAAGTATAGGCTTTTGATCTTTCCTTTTGCTAAAAAGTATCCATGTTTATGGCAGAAGAAAGATATAAAGGTTAACTTTGGAGCTCACATGAGATTAGTGGTTTATTTCTAACACATTTTGGGTGGCTTATAGAGGGGGAATTTGATACATTTTCATTTGATAAAGAAGAATAAATTTTGATATCTTCTGCAGTTTAGGATTTGATGATTTGATACTTTCAGCATGGATCAGGATAGTTAGTGAATTACTTGTAATAATAATTACTACCTCTCTGATTGTCATTTTTTACCTGCATTTTCAGGGAGTTAATTCATGTGCTGTCTTGGCATTGTTAAAACAATAAGATTTACATGTGTTACCAGTTGTAAAAGTTTTGAGTTTAAGTTTTTCTTCGAATGAGAGTTGTACTCTGCAAGAGCTACTTGAAACAAGTTTAGATTAGTTTTACAAACAAGAACACTGATGTTAGAATCTAATTCAGTCCCTATTTGGATATCTACTTGCATATTGCATTTGAAAAAATAGTTAGTATGTAATAGGGCTATCTAATTGTTAAATATGACATCCTCTATTTTCTTTGATATATTATAACAACGTCAGAGGCTCGGTGATGCTTTACTCATGATGAGCTTTATCGAAAGCTCCACATTCATCGAGATGGCCATGAGAAAGCAGCGCAATTCGTTGATCACCACTCAGATGAATTTTCGGTTAGTTGTTTCTTTCTCAATACTTGGTATATTACAAACCACCTTATGATTCGCTTTAAGAAATATATTATTTAACACTTTTCTTGAATTTTAGAAATAATTCTGCATCTTGAAGGCTAGGAAGACGCAGGAGCATAGGGAGGATGGCGTTCATATGACTACCGACATAGAATTGATGTATGAGGTTGGTTTAGGCCTTAGGAGGGGGCATGCTTATGGCTTTAGAGATTTAGAGTCGGCCCGTTTGCACCAGCAGGCACGAGCAGCTGTTGGAGCTCTCTTTCCTATAGCACCATCTGAGCAGTAGATGGAGGACATTGCTCGGATGGCCATGGTTTAGGAGGTGGATCGAACGGTTCGACCAGAGATCCAGCGGTGAATTGCTTATGCCAACCACCTATTGCATGGAGATGTGGCTTGATCCCTTGGTGAGGTTGGCATATCCATGAGCGACTTGGAATCTCTTGAGCCACCTCCTGATTGGCAGATGCCTGGCTATCCTAGCTTTGATGGCATGAGTGGTAAGCGGTCGAGCAATGCGAGCCCGAGAGGTGACGATGACGACCATTTTCCTCCTTCTACTTAGCTTTCATTGACATATATTTAGATATTTTCAAGTGGATATTTTATATGCTTTATGATGCTATAGTAGTTTGATACTATTTTATGCTTTGTGATGTTATAAAATTTAGGTCCTATTTTATATTTTATGATGTTGTGGTAAATTTTTGTGGATATGAATGGTATTTTAAAGTATGTTTATTAAATGATAATTTTTGTTTAGGAATATTATTTTTAAATTTTTTCTTATTTTCAGGATTTTTTTATTTTCGCAATTGTCTGATGATTTATATATATAGTTGCGACTGATTAGCAACCAAACAAAGTCTTTCAAAAAGGAAAAAAACTATCAAATTTAACGACATCTTAACAACCATTAATTTAAAAACAAAATTCCTTCACGATCGAATTGCGATAAAAAATTTACTCGCTCATTTTCGCACCATATTCATATGCAACGAACATTTCTGTCGCAGAGTTTTTATTTTACAACGGAAAATTCCACGCAAACTTTGGCGTGAAATTTTGCGACGAAGAAAGTCACAATTTCGTCGGGCCATATTGGATCAAAACTTCATGATGAGCCATTGCAATTCTGCCGCAAAACTATCGTAGCAATCGAAATTTCCGTCGCAAAAAAATGTGTGTTTGCGACGGTAATTTAGCGACTGAAATATTCCCTCGCAAATTGCAAAATTGCATTTGCAATTCAATCTTTTTCTTGTAGTGTTTTGTAAACCATAAACTTTAAATTTTAACCCTAAGTCCCAAACCCTAAATTGTTAATGAATTATTTGTTAAAGAAATTAGATATTGTTAATGAATCGTTTAAAAAATAAATAGAGTAGTAAATTTTCTTTTAGTTAAAGAGGGGTTTTTTCTCCCAAATTATTATTTCTCTCTTCATACATTCAGAATTTCTACTTTTAAATATTAAATCTACTATAAGTTATGTGTTGTTTGTCCTTATTACTAATAAGGGAGCGGCATAATGTAATTTCAAAAACTTATTTACAAGATATATACAAATACAATTTTATTAATTTATTTTTTGAGAGGTTAGGGATTAATTACTTCACGCAATAAAGTTTAACTAATGTTCTAATTTATTTTTTTATTTTTTGCTAAATATCTAATGTTCTAATAAATATATAATAAATTTTATTTTTCTTATTGCACATAGTCACATATAAAGTATTCTTTGCGAGAAATTCTGAATCTTTTCTTTTATTACTTTTTATTTTTGGATGCAGTAAATGAGGAGGTGATGACAAGATTTGGAACTTTTTAATATTTATCTAGATTTTATTTGCCAACATTAATGGCCAAAAGTTATTTATGATGCAATTTCAATTTACTATTTTTTTTAAATATTTTCGTTTTAAAAAAGTATTCATTTTACATTTTATTTTTATAAATATTATATTTACAATTGGTTAAAATTTTAATCTTCTATTTAAAATAATATTTCTCATTTTTAAATAAAAACTCATTCTGGTACATAGCAAGAGTTATTTAGTTAGTAATAAAATAATAAAATAGTAACTATTAGGGAATCTACATGAATTTGGAGCAAGGAGAATAAGAAGTTTTCCTGACTTTGTTTTTAACTAAATTCAAAACAAGGAGTATTACTAATATAGTTGCCACCTAGACGTTTTATATATTTGGATCGTTTTTTTTAAAAAAGCCACTAAAGTGGACGCAAATTTTTTAATTTGAGTGTAGTCATACCGCATACACTGTGTACGTTATCACTAAACAAAAGTTTCCCCTGATAATCATCCGATGTGGCGGATACACACACACATGAAGTTCGTTATCTTATTTGATAATGCATCTCCTGTATGCGTCATCTGCTATATCGTTTTTTTCAAAGTTTAGAATTTTTTTGTGCAAAACTTATATTATTTTTTTTAAAAAAAAGACAAAGCATTCTTTTATTTATGTCATTTTATGTATATTTTTGATAACAATTATAACTATTTTAAAAAGGAAAATTTTATAGAAAAAGTACGAAGAAATAATTTAAAGTATTTCATGTTTTTGTCACTTTTTGTATATTTTAGTATAATATTTTATAATTGATTTAAGGAAAAGAAATTATAGAAAGGTACCTAGAAGAAATTCAAAGAAGAAATATCATTAATAGAAACCCTAAGATATTACAACACTTTGAAAAAAAGAAACTTATACATTGTTTGAACCGAGGTTATTACAATTTTTTCTATTATGTCTGGGCATTTGGCATCACCTATATCTTGGGGGAAAATCCAGATTTCAATATCTATTTCCCCCAAACCTTGTACTCTGTTTTCGACCCCGTTGATTGTTCATGTTTGGAGGATAGAATATTAAATTGTAAGGAGCATCTTCCGAAAGTCCTCATGCATAATCGGATAAAAATTGGATTGGTATGTTCGTCTGTAAGTTTCTTGCGAATATATGTCCGGTACATAAGCATCTAGTCTTGTACCATTATCTTTACGGACTGCAAGAGTATGAGAACAATGCAATGTGTCTTCTTGCCATTTGCCAAACTGCATGATTTTTCATTCATTTCTAAAGTGTAAACATTGTTGTCGCTCCCATCAAGCCGTATCGGAGATTTAATCATATAAATACCAGGTTGTTGGTTATACAGTGTAACTGTGTGGTCTCTTGATTTTAATTCAATCTGAACAAACTTGTCCAAAACTCTTGTTGGAAATTGATGCACATAGTTTTGGGCCTCCTGATGGTACTTGTTGAAGTACTTAACAAATTTGCTGAATGTTAATTCAACTAGGGCTTTTAAAGGTAAGACCCTAGCTTTTTTCAAGATACTGTTAAGTGCTTCTGAAATGTTAGTTGTCATCGCTCCGTGCCTGTACCTACCATCATGCAGGAGTGTCCATTTCTCCAAGGATATCTTGACTAAATAATTGTAAGCTTCTACATTTTTGCTTTGAATTTCATTCATGGCACGCTCAAATGTTCATTGCTTTCCGACCTACCACATTAAACTTTTTAAAATTCGCTATTCTTAAAGGTCTTGGTGAAATTTGTCTGAATGTGGCGTAGGCAAAACCTATGACACCGGAAATGGAGGTTGTCACAAAGCTTGATTTAATTACCATCATCTGTCTGTCGACCCCAACTGGCTGGTATACATATGTCCGAGTATCACGACGTGCTGGATTGATGTAGACTCGTGTGAATACCAATAGCATCTAATGTAATCATCTCAGGTTGATGATAGATGCTCCACGGGTAAAAGAAGTCCATCCCTAATGTACTGTCTCCACTCATACCAAACCTCCACATGAGTAGAATGCTCCGTTGCCAAGTAAGTGTGATCATTTCCTCCGAGCTGTAGTCGATGCAACTCGAGACGAGTATCACAGGTAGCAAGTATAGGCTGAGCACGCCCAAACTGTTGCATCACGCGGCTTGGATGGTGATACTCTACTGTCTTGTAACATATCAGCGGCACCTCTGCTCGCCACAAGTCAGACAGTACCAGACTACGCTAAGGATACGGTAGCCAGATAAACTGTGCAAGAGACATAAATATTTGAATAATAATCACATTTACATTATGATAAAAAATAAGAATATAATTTAAATTCGTACCTGGTTGGATGGCATGAAATCCAACTGATCTCTATAAGTAAGCAAGACATGCATAGGAAGCTGCCTGAGATCAAATGATGTGCACCACATAGCACCAAGTAGAGCACGAGGGTCTTGTTCTACATGCCTATCTAACTAAAGAAGTAGTACAATAATACGCAACTAAGCCCAAATCTAAAGTAGCACAAGGGCTCCCCCATCTATCGTCACCCCCTAAAGCTGCACCGCATAAATATCTATACAAAAAACCTAATACACAACTCCCTCAACTGTAAGTGTAGATGACATCAAAATCCTCTAACAGACTAATGTACCGTACACGAATCAAGCTACCTGACACATCAGAGAGCATATGGCCTCTAAGGAGTAAGAAAATAAAACCCCAGGCACACATGATAAGGTCATCATCAGCCTCTGATCTGGTAAAATCTCTCAAGACGTGAGCCTCTAAAGGTTACTTCTTTACCTTATATCAAGAAAAGTGAGTAAGAGACAATCGAATACCAATAAGCCTCTTAATCATATCAATCCAATACTGCTTATGATGTACACTCTAACTAGGACCTGTAACATGCAACCCCTCCATTTGATATCTCCATACGATATGTATATCTTGTAAAGTGACTGCCACCTCCCCACAAGTCATGTGGAATGTGTGGGCCTCAAGTCTCCATCGCTCAATTAAAGCAGTAATAAGTGCGTGGTTGAGGCCCATGTAACCACATCTAAAAACTCTCCCGAACCTCATCCTATCAATAGTATCAATCAATCTACAAGGAGCCGTACTGTGAGCCTGAAACATATTATGATTGAAACATTGACACTGAAGATCAGTAATACATGTCTCATGATCCCCACTCCATATCCACCTAGACCTATGCTCATGATGCCTCATAAATACATCAGAGATTTATGGGACCCAGATGCACGTGCTGGTACTTTCTCTATCTACATTACATCACAAGGTTTTAGGATTAAGTATAGTATTATAGACTTTCTAAATTTAAATCTTTATGGGTTTAGAATTTAAAGTAAAATATTTTTTTATCATTACACAGTTCATAAATTTTAGGGTTCAGGTTTTAGTATTACACACTTTCTAAGGTTTATGTTTAGGGTTTTAGGGTTTCAAGGTTAGGGTTTTAGGGTTTGGGGTCTCAAGGTTAGGGTTTCGGGTTTTAGGGTTTAGAGTCTCAATGTTAGGGTTTAGGGTTTAATTTTTATCATTACATACTTAATAGTTTTTATCATTACGCACCCTAAAGCAATTTATTATAACTTTTGAGGGTTATAATAGACATTTTTCTATATTAAAACATAAGAATGAACATTCAATTTTAGAGGAAAATTATATAATTTTTAGTCTCTTATAACTAATTATTGTCTCATAAGCTCTTAATTTGGGTAATACAAATTATTTTTTTTAATTACACACTTTATAAAGTTTACATTGAGTTTTTTAGATTAGAATTTATGGGTTTAGGGTTTATAGTTTTAGAGAAGGTTATATTCTCTAATTTTCTATTATTACACAGTTCATATCATCTAGGGTTTAGGACAAAAAACAAAATAAATTATAGAACCCATATCATCGTAATAGCAAATTATTAAAAATAATATTTCATCAAATCACATTTCCAATAGAAACACAGAACCAGTCTAGCAAAATGGTCAAATATGAACAAATATGTCAAGAACAACAAGCAATGAAAATAACCATAAAACCCACCTTTAGAAAAATAAATTACAAGAAAATTGTGAAGTAACCCAGATAAAATTCATCAAAAATATTCACAATCGCAATAAACAAAAATTTTCATATAGACAATAGAAATCAACACAAAGTACAAAAAGATTAAAAACAATTAAAGAGTAAAACTTGACAATAAGAAATTTACCGAAGATTGGAATAAATTGAAATCAAATGCTGTTCTTTGGTGGAGCTTCCTCTGACGTTCTTCATACTCCATGACTTCTTCAAGAAGATGAAGAAGAGAATAAGAGAAGAAGAGAAGAAAGGAAGGAGAAGAGGAAGAGAAGAAAGGAAGGAGAAGAGCAAGAGAAGGAGGAAGAAGAAAACTGTTTCCGACAGATATTTTTTGAAGAAGGAAGAAGAAGATGATAAGGGTTAAACCTCAAAGATTCTAGATTCAAAATAATGCACACAATATGTGCGTTATCAGTAAGTATAATGCATTATGCATGTGCGTTATCCTTACTGATAACGCATACGGAGTGTGCGTTATCCTTACTCATAATGCATACTTTGTATGCATTATTTTCCACCTTACAAGCTGCGCTACCACGTCAATAGCCACATTATTAATCTTGCATAATCACGATATTTAATTGGTGATTAGCGATAAGGCGCACGTTATGTGCGTTATAATGATAACGCACATGGCCACACTAAGATTAAAAAAGGTTGCAGCCACTTTAGTGGCTGTTTTTTATAAAGGGACCAAATATAGTAAAAAAAACCCCACCTTGACTCTTCATTCCTTTTCTTCCATGCAAACGTGCATGTAAATAGTAGATATGAGTCAATAACATTAACTTTTCTTTTATTATAATTTTCCTTTCTTGTTGTTTTGATCACATCCATGAATCGCCTTTGACTTCTCTTTCTTCAATTTTCTTCATTCGTTATCATCTTTTTGTTGGCTCACCTTTTCCTTTCTCACTTTCCCAATTTTCTCTTCTTTCTATTGGGATTCCTTAACCTTTCGACTCCGTCTCTCAAGACTGCAGTAAGGAATTTCTATTTCATTTAAAGCCTCACAATTTTCTTGCAACTCTAGGTGAATATAAGATTATCTTTAGTATATAATTTATTTACGTAGTTAACTTTTAATTTTTACGGAAATTTTGTATGTTTTAGACGGATGTTTAAAATTAAAGGTCCTTAAGATTTATGAAATTTTGATATTATTATGAATTTCTATATTTCTATATCAATCGAACTTAGATCTCTAGTAAGTTTCGAGTTATGTGATTGGGGTAATTTTTTAATAAGTTTCATTTGTGGGTTTCTAGCAGAGGATATTTTCGAAGATAAGATTAGGAATCAATATATCTTATTTTGGAGGTAGTTATATTTTCATTTAGGAGCTAGAGGTATTGGAGATTTAATTATTTATTAAGTATTTCTATTACTATATTTGAAGGAGCTCATAGTTCGTGAGTAAACAAGTCGGTTCACCAGTGAGTCCGCCAACCCAGCTTAATTATTTTAGTGGTGTTAACAATGTTGTCTTAAATAACTATACCTTATGAAAATTTTTGAAATATTTGATCTTGCTAGTTTTAAGTTAATATTTTATTTTTGAGAAGTTCTCCATAATATTTCCTACTTGTGCAGTAGAAATACATAGGAGCAGTGCTCCGTGTAGGTGTTTTGAATTGGAAAAATTTACTATCTCTTGCAGGTTTCTTGACAATATATATGATTTGAAAATGATCTGTTACATGAAAATTATAAAATTTCAAAAGAATCGCATATTTGTAAAACCTTCATAAGAATGATTTGGACTAGCGAATAAGTTATTTTTTTATTATGAAATGGTCATAGATTAGAAATGTCTGTATGGCCATTTACGTGGCCTTTTGATTCTGAAATACAGATATATACTGAACTTGTTTGGATGCCCAGTTAAGGGCTTTTGCATTTAGATGTTTGCATGAAAACCCCGTTTCGACCAAATTTTGACATGAACATGATTTTGTACCGGAAGCGTCAAAGGATTGCACTGTACTAACTGGTCCCCCGTACTAGGGCCTCTTCTAATGGCGTGGATGGTCTAAACTTTTGATTTGGATCCACTAGAAACGAGGTGTAGCATCGTTGAGGGTTCGGCTCAACCAGTGGTCCATTTGTTTGACACTAAAAGATGTGGTAGGCTAGCTAGTGGAGAGCCAGGAAGGGCTCGAAACTAGTGGGTTACCAGGTGCGGACTGGTAGGTGCCCAATTTGGCGTAACCTGGTTCTGTTTGGAGAGTACGTTAATTGTAAAATCGAACATTCATACATGTGTGTTTGGACGGTATTGGCTATAGGATGCCAGAACTTAGTTTTGATGACCTTCTTGTGGGTTCCATTTGTACGTCCGTCGAACTCGACTTCTAGCATGATTTGAAACTTGTTTTGGAGGCTATAGCCAGAACTTAGTTTTGATGACCTTGTTGTGGGTTCCATTTGTACGTCCGTCGAACTCGACTTCTAGCATGATTTGAAACTTGTTTTGGAGGCTATATTAATGTGTCTTGATTCACTCAAACTTCCTAGTTTTGCTCTAAACCTTCATATGTATTTATGCCTTTGTTCTTTTGAGATTACTAAGAAAGTGAATATCTTACTTTGCATAAACCTTGCATGCCACATCACCTCTTTTGAAAAATGCACCTTAGCACATACCTAGGTGGACTCACTGAGCTTTCTAGCTTATGCTTTTGGCTTGACATGTTTTTCTCAGATGATTTAGATTAGGAGGTAGAACTGTAAGCTTTTGGAAGCTTTTTGACTCGCAGATTTCACGGGATCTCTACAATAAATGTAATTTTAACTTGAGAAATAAGTTTCTAAACTGACTCAATACTGCTTAAGAACAGTTTTAGTTGTAAATCTTTTTGGTGATCTTATTTTTGTAGCTTTTGTATCCTAATTTATAGGTACACTTATGTATATATAGGTTTCCGCTACTTCATATGCATTGAGTATCCAAACATGTATTGTGGGTTAGTATGTCTTAGTGCCGAGAGGCACCTGATACCTTACTCAGTCACAGTTAATATAGTGGAGGAGTTGGGGTATCACAATTTGTATTAGAGTCTGGTTTGATACTATGTTTGAATAAGTAGGTTCTAAACAAGTTGTGGGACCTACTTGCCAAATTCTTTATCGTTTAAAGACTCTATGAATTTATTAATTGATTTAAACTTGATAGGGATGATAGCATGGGACTATGATGGCTTTTATTCTTGAGGTCGAGTTGCTTAGGATAAGAAATAACCATGGTGCCTGTGACAAAGAGGTGTACAATTTGATGTAAGAGCGAGAATCAGTTAATTATGTGGTTCAGGCACTTGTGTGTGCCTCACCTAAGAAATTTAGCGAGGGAAGTAGCATTGAGACTTGAAGTTAGGCTAGAAAATAGCTTATAGAGCTTAGGGTCATATTCTTGATTTCCAAAAGGTTTTTATGTGCAATGTGTTAGCTATTTGTTTTACATAGGTAGGTTACAATAGTTGTCCATGCTAGTATTTGTAGAGGCTTTATCTCATGTAATGGAAACTATTTTGACATGTATATTATCTATAACTTCGTTCATTTTGAAATTTCTTATCCACTTAGAATGGCTTCTAAAGCACAATCTCCTCGATCATGCACATCGAACATTGACTGGGAATCCCCAAAACATGCAGCAGAAGCAATTAAGAGATGAGATCCCATGCCTGGATTAATCTAGTAGTGGAATACTTGAGAAATATATGACTAAGATAATGGAGTTTTTTTAGACACTCGAAGGGTTGTACGAGTGCCTGCCAATGGGGCTGACAAATAATTGGAATGATTTCTAAAGTTTCAACCTCCAGAATTCTATAGAGAGGTTGAGCAAGAGGTTAAAGGGGAATTATTCCTTGAGCTGCGAATGATATCTATGAACTTTTTGGTATGATGATGCTGTAAATTAACATTTGAAATTTTCAGGCTTAGGGGAGCAACGAAAAACTGGTGGCTCCGAGCTTCTGAAGCTCGTGCATTAAGGGATACATCGTGGACTATGGAATGTCTTTCAAGAGGAGTTCAAAAGGGAGTACATTCCCCGTTGGATTCGAGAACAACGAGAGGATGACTTTTAGTAATTCAGGGTAATTTGACAGTTACGCAATATACTACCAAATTCAAGAGATTGGCCAAGTACTGTCTAAGGCTAATAGTCATCGAATAAAATAAGACGTGAAAATTTGTGAAGGGTCTAAGAGTTGACAGATAGCATGCCTTAGCATCCCTACCACCAATGGGATTTGTGGCTACAGTAGAAGCAGCCATAAGATAGAGATGGCAGATCACATAGTTTTACTGAGGAAAATGGATGCTAATCCAGCTAGCTAATCCATTAAACACCTTGGAAAAGAACCATGGAAGCCTAGAGATGCCAAAAAAGGCCCCGGAATGAAAGGAAAATGCGAAGTGGTAGTTGTATGAATAGTTATCATTTTCTGAGTCATCGTTCGTAACTTTTCCTGTGTTTGGCTTCTTTTCATTATTTTTATTCCATACTAATGTGTTTTTCTTGTACTGTTTCCCTTTTGAGAACAGAGCAGAATCTGTATTATGATTTTTAGCCATTTGTTTTGCTAAGGCCTCTTGATTAGAAAGTAAACTCTCTAACTCTTCTACCAAAGGTTGATTCGCCCACCCTTGAATGGCGGTGACGAAAGGAATGTACTCCTTCTCCAAACCTCGAACGAGATATCATTGTAACTTGCCTTTGCGAATTTTCTCATCCGCATCTAGTTCTAAAATTTCAGCACAAAGGCTTTTAACTCTTAGGAAGTATTCAGAAATAGACATACCTCCTTGTGTCGATGATGCCAACTCATTTTCCCACAATTGCAGCCTTGCTTTATTCTTTTTCGAAAATAGTCTCTCCACGTCTCCCATGAGCTGATTCCCAGACATGATCAATGAACTCTTTGCTGATAGAAGTTCTTAGAGCAAAGAGAGCTTTATCGCACTTAATCTTCCATTTCCTGTGTGGTTCAGAATTTTCTAGAGTGTCTGCAAGAATTTCACCATCATCGCCTACAACTAAATCCCACAGGTCTTGCCCTTGAAGATATGCCTCCATTCACATCCTCCAGTACTTATAGTTTATCCCTACAAGCTTATCGACACCGTATTGTGTGTTTGAACTGCTCCCATTTGCAATTTCCATCTCTCTTCACAACTTTCAATCTACTCCAACAAGACAACACCACTTGATAGACAAGAAGAGAGAAAAATGTATTTTGAAGCTTCCGTGAAGCTCTAATACCATAAAACAAAAGAGATGCAGAGAATAGCAGTAATGGAAATAAAATAGTAAAATAATATGCAGAAAATGACTGATATTTTATTGAATCCTGAACTGGAGAAAACTACAGCAATACTGAATGCATTTACATGAAAAAATTACTAATTAACCTCTCGTAAAAGCCTGCCACTATCTAAAATAAATCATGTCTTGATATTTCTGCTAAAGACTTCTCAAAACTGACTATTTCAATCGTAAATTACGAAACTGAATTATTTGACTAAGTAAGACAACAAAATAGAAAATTAACTTGGTTTAAGATGCACTAAATCTTTTTGACAGGTAAAGTCATGAAATTGAAGATAGAAAATAATTTTCCTATAATAATATGTTTTAATTATTAAATCTAACTATGCCTTTTCATTTCATAATTTTGAATCGTGTATTCATTTTCATCATGAACAGATTTTCTTGTTTTTTAATCCTTTTTTAATGTATATTCTATAATTATGGTAGCTTCTTTTTTGGGGAGTAATCGGTTAATGTATATTCTATAAGGAGGTATCAATTGTATTAAACAAAACACAAATGAGAGTTAACCAGTACAAGAAAAACCAAAGCTATACAGTATTGTATGTGAGTTATCCTATTCTATCCGAATGTAAATTGCTTAATAATCTAGAATCCCAAGCAATCTTCTATTCTTGAACTCGAGCATGAATTTGATGAATATCATCTGGGTCACCAAACAACATTGTATTTTGCCAAAATCAAATAGCATTGACAGCCTCAGGGAAGACAAATTTCCATTCCATCCACTAGTGTGCCAAAGTCACTTTACAGATTCATATCCACCCATGATTGAGTTGTGAGAGCAGCAAACAAAGAGTATCTATGTGCAGGAGCCACCAAAA
The DNA here is from genome assembly GCA_028651295.1 of Catharanthus roseus. Lineage (NCBI taxonomy): Eukaryota > Viridiplantae > Streptophyta > Magnoliopsida > Gentianales > Apocynaceae > Catharanthus > Catharanthus roseus. Next base: position 12,776,492 of record JAPQWS010000168.1, on the reverse strand, counting down.
CGTCCCGAATTTGCTTCACTCGGCTGTAGTCCTTTAGAAGTGCAACCTGAAATGCACTCCGATGCCACACAATCTATAGATTGGGCTCTCCTCAAGGACCTTATTGTATAGCATTTCAGTAGTCTACAAACGGCCATGTCGAAGTTGCCAAGAGATACAAGTTTAATCTCTGCGATCCAACATATGCCATATATCAGTCTAAACCTCATCAGCATATCTGTAGAATTGGTGGTGTACATATTCATGTATGCTAATTTTGGGGTGAACTCCCCATGAGATGTAGCTTCCCATCAAAGTTTCCCCAGATCCACCAATACACCATCAGTGCACTCCATCCCTTCTGCTAGAAGAGTTGCACCAAGGCTAATGCTTCTCTAAATATGTAAACACTCTTACCATAAGCTACATCAGTAAATGGATTCCCATACTTTTGCCACAGTATTTGTGCCCACAGTTGTTGCGGGTATTGTAGCATCCTCCAGCTCAACTTTGCAAGCAACACTTGGTTTATATCTCTCATCCTCTTGATACCCAAATCCCCGTCCGAGGTACTCTTGCAGATGGTGCCACGAGATGGTGTGGATCTTCTTTGAATCCTCCTTATCTTCCCAGGAAAACTCTCTGTTCAAACGCTCTAGTTCATCGAGTGTCAAACATGGAGGTTTGGATGTTTGCATCCCATATAAAGGTAAAGTTGCCAAGAGAATCTTGATCAAGAGCCCTGTCGCTGCCTTCGATATGTTATGATTTATGCCCAAAAATACTTCTCTATTATGTAATATTAGGAATATTTATTAAGTGTATTTGGTTTAATACAAGATCTTTAGTTTGAATGCATATATGCATACATAAAGTCTATATATGTATCTTAAGTAGATAATCTACGGGATGAGTTGTGCTTCACTGAAAGGTGCGGACTATTGTCACTTACTTTACAAAGAAAATATTTATGTTCTTGGTCGGCTGATGGAGTAGGGCATGCTATCAGGATAAAGGTCATTGTATGGTCATGTCCTAATGGATGACCTACCTTTGGTTAATGAGTATGTTTCTCATGACTAACTATGCAAATGTGCTTGGAGCACATAGAATTGAACTCTGTGATATTAGTTTCTAGAAAATACTATAAAGTGAAAGAAACTAAAGATTCATATGTGACTGTGTGGGAGAATGCCTTATGGTATTCACGCATATTGGCAGCAAACGAAGCTAGAGATTATTTACTTTGGTATACCATGGAGAAGAACCCTATGCATTAGATCGACAAACTCCGTATGCTGGGTAAATAGAGTTAGTTAGCTAGGATAGATATGTATGTTTGCTTCTATGAGAATCACCCCCTTCTCATTGTTTGTTTAATCCAGAGACCAAGGTTTTGACATATATAACTCTTATATTGGATTAAGGGTACCTTCCTGAGAAAGCAGAAACATTAAAGAGCTCGGATTAACAGACTAGAGGTCTAAGGATGGTAGATGCTATTGAGAAAGGTGTTAGAAACTTTATTCCTATACTCAATGATGGGTCGCAAACATAGAGGGGCATTAGCGTCATTACACTTGTACGTCAAAGACACTGTACCCCGTTGGTTTTGTTCTTGGGGTCAATATTTCCATATGGTGATGATTGGAAATATTTATAATGGAAATGTAGTTATTTATAGCAAGGGAATTTTTGTTATTCTTTATAAGCCAAGAAACAAACAGTCTTTTGGTCCCCTAAGTAGCTCAAGTAACCTAAGTGCTTATTTAATTACTACATAAAGAAATGAGACTTATTTAAGAGGTTATAATTAATTAGGTCCTTAATTAATATTAGTTTAATAAGATAAATGACCAAGTAATTAATTAGAAAAGAAAGTGTTATAATTGATTGAGATTTATTAATATTATTAATTGGGCTAAAAATTAATTAGTTAGGTTGGAGAATAATTGATTTTAATTATGTTTAATTAAAAGACCCAAAAATTAATTATGGACTTTATTGAAGATAAAATCCGAACTCATGATATCCATGTGTGGCCGAAACCAAGGTTTTTCACCCTTAGGGTGGCTAGCCACCTCCTCCGATTTTTATGAAGAGCTATCTTCTATATGAGATAGGAATCTGATTTAGGTGGTATCTTATTTAATTAGGATTAATTATCCTCTTAGAGATTCTCCAAAATCACATGGAAGATTAAATTTCCAAATTTGATGGAAGTTATATTTAGAAGTATCCTATTCAATTAGGATTAATATTTCAGTTAAAGATTCTTCAAGAGGAAATAGGAGATTTAATTTCCTAAGTCTTGCACATGTGATGGAGCTCTTTAAGAACCATCCTATTCAATTATGATTAACTCTTTAACTAGAGATTCTCCAAGATCACTTATGAAATTCTGTTTCCTAGTTTATGCAAGACTTCCTAATTCACTTTAGGAAAGATTCTTGTCTTGTATTCCAGGACCCATATGTCCGAAATACATAAGGGAAAATTCAAGGGGATTTTTGGCTAATGCACACGATTCCTCTAAGGAATTTTGGGCTATTCTTGTGCTCTACGTTATTGGAGAACTCTTTTCTTCTCTTCAATCTTTTTCTCTCAAAAGAATAATTTCTAAGTTCTCACTAAACACTTTTGAGAAGTTAACAGATACTTAGGAAGACTAATTATTATGTGGTTAGTTTGTGAGAGAAGCTGATGTTTGCAAGGACTTCAACCGAAGCCAAATAAAGGACATCAAGGAGAAGAGAGGGGTTAATTTCACAACTATCCATTCCGCCACCAATTATAAAGGGAAGTTTAAAAAACCCTAATGGTAAAATATTCTAACCATCTTCATTCCTTTTGCTTCTACATGTGTTGCTGAGATACCAATTCCTTCACGATAAAGATTTTTGTCAACACCCACAAGCTCTTCTTTTTTTCACTACTATCTCTTTGTACGTTTTATTATAGTCACACGACCATGCAATGCCGAAACACATAAATGCTTCCCTAAATCACTTGTGAGAGGTATTCCCCATTTAGAGCTAATGGCCACACAACAACCCCATATGTGTTGTGTAAAACATACAACTTGGATTTGTTCACATTAACATTTTGTCCTGACCAAGTACAGAAGTTGCTCAAGGCATGTTCCATCACCATTGTTTATTGTTCAAACGCCTCAATAAAGAGGAATAGATCATCATCCGCAATGAACACATGAGATAATGGAAGGCCATTTCGAGATAACCGAATTTTTTTCCAGCTCCCAGTATGTACATATTGAAGAATTTGTTCTAAAATTTCCACAAAAAAAAAAATATATATATATATATATGGGCTTAGCGAAGACCTCGAGAAGGAGTAAAAGATTCAATTTCTCCTCATTCTATAGAACCGTAGGATACTAACGAGAAACAAAAAAGAATAAGATCAAGAAATTTATTATTAAAGCCCACAGCCTAAAGAACTTCTCGCAAAAAACTCCATCCAATTCTATCATATACCTTATCTGAATCTAGTTTCACTGTGTCCAACTTTTTCAACCTTTCTTAACCCTCATGCTATGAATAATTTCTTGAACAAGAACAATATTATCCACCCCTTATCAGCTTGGGACAAAGCTGCTTTGTTGCTTCCCAATCAATTTAGTCATAAGAGGTTTCAACTTATCAGCAATAATTATTGTAATACATTTCAGCAATATTACATAAAGAGATAGGTTGAAATTGACTAATTTCTCCAAATGATCCGACTTGGGAATTAGAGTAATAAGAGTCACTTTTAAGAATGGGGAGAACTGACAATCTTTAAATGCTGCCGCAGAAATTCACATATGAATGCTCCCACTATATGCCAGTTTTTCTGAAAAAGAATGGAGGAAGTCCAAGGCCGAGGATGCACCCCCATATGGAATATAGTCGTTCAGATTTTTGCATCACAGACCTCATAGTTTAATAAAGCGTATCTGAACATAATAGCTGGGGAAATACAACCACAATACTCGGACATGCATCTGTCGGTTCCAAGGTATACAATTGAATATAAAAGTTCTGAGCCATAGTTTGAAGTAGCTCACGATCTTCTAACCACACCCTATGATCATTCTGTAGCCTCAGGTCCTTTAATATTTTCCTCACAACCTTTGAATGTAATTGAAAATATTTGGTATTATTCTCTCCCTCAACCCACCATTTAGCATGAGATTTTTGCCACAAAAAAGTTCCTCCTACTCCAAAATTCCAGAACATTCAGACGTAAATTGTTTCTCCAATTTCTCCAAATGGGCAGACTCCTCAATCAAAATCCGTTGTTGATTGCTTATTCCTTAAATTATTATCTCCAACATGGTATCATTAATATATATATATATATATATCATTTTCAAATTGAGCGCACTGTTTTGACTAAAACAGTCCGCAAATTTTAGGGGAAAATAGTTTAATAGTTTGATTTGCGCTTTCTTATGTAAAGCCTTTTGTCTAAGACTTTTCGGCCTTCTTCTTAGATTTCATCAATAAATTTTTGAGCTATATATATATATATATAAGAGTGGATGGCATATTTAATGCCCAACATATGTACATATCTCGATTAAGGTCCATAAGCTTAAATGTTAACTTTAAAATCCTCAAGTAATATACGAACTCTGATTAAGGTTCATTTTTACAAATTATTTTAAATTTAATTAGATTACAAATTGTTAGAGTTGTACCACCTAAGATACTCAGGGGTAAAAGAGGAAATAAAAAATGAATCATCTATTCCGTCCTTCCCCTTCTAGTGCTCCCAACATTTTTCCCATTATTCCAATTTTGCCACCTACAATATGTCCACTTCTTCTATCAAATGTTGTAGTAGTTTCTGTTTTGTCATTCTCAATCTCCTTATTTGTTCCCTATTAGAAATAATCATTTTCCTCTTATTTCATCCATCATCGTATTCTTTCCTCTATTTCTAGACTAAACCAACCATGTTTCAGACATCACATCTTCAATTTTTTCTTCCAATAATGTAGCAGTTTGATTGCTCCAAAAGTTATGTCTAGATAATGTTTATACAACAAAGAGCGCCCAGCTGCATTTCCAAGATGATGTGAATTTAAGGAAATTAAAAATCTACATAAAAATTAGAGGGTTTTGTAATGCAATTTGTTCTATGGGCTTTTTAAAGAAAACACATAAAAGTTGTAAAGGAAAACTACATAGAGAGATTAGAGAAGACAAATGCCTAAAAGGGTAATTTGAATCACATATATCATAGACTGATTCTTCACTAGTGACACCCGAGTACAGCTAGGAGTCTCTTAAGCTCAGACTCTATACTGACTTCTGCTTCTTCGCCACCATCAAAAGTCATCTGCAGCGACAGAGCCTCTGCAGTCGGTGGTTGTGGAATCTGAGAGAAAGGATGTAGACGAGAAGGATAGGAGAAAAGTGGAAGAGATATTCAAATTTTAATTTTTCTTTTCTACCCTCATGTATTTTAGGTGATACCCCTCTAACTATTGTGATATGTTAAATTTAACAGAATTGGAAAAAAAATGACCTCCGTTGAAGAGCTTGTAAATTTGTTGGGAACTTTAAAAGTTAAAATTAAATGATAGGGACCAAAATCACGAACCGTATATATGTTGGGCACTATGATATTTACTCTATATGTAAACCAGATCCATGTGAGAAGGCATTCTTTCATATTTTTTCTACCCTATATTCCTCCTCTTCTACTTTATCTGAATCTACTGCACCGATCGATTACTTTACAACAAAATTACTTCAAACACCTATATAATTTACCCCTATAGGAGGGATGTTTGTTTTGGGTCGATATTACTTGACATTGAGAAAAAAAAATCTCTAGTTGTCTCCCCTCAAGTCACTTATAAACACGAATCATTAAATTCTTGAATCAAAGCCACATTTTTCACCAAATTATCATGAACTTTGTACTGGTGATTATCGTTGACTTGCTAGATCAAAACTTGGTTTCGATTCAAAACCGATTGCACCTGGTGCAGTGGTTGTGGTAGCGGCGGTAAGGTTGCGGTGATATTGGCGGAGGTTGTGCAATGGTAGTAGGGTTAATGGAGATGGCTGTGATGGAGTTGCCAAAGGAGAGATGGCACTAGTTTAAACCCCTTCCTTTGTTTTTTTTTTTTTGTTTTTTGTTTTTTGTTTTTGTGTTTTTATTTTGAGTTTTTCCTTATTTAACTCCTATATATTTGTAAGATTTGGACCCTTTGTTGATATTTAAATTTAATAGAATCTTCATAAAATGACTATAATGACGCTTGAAAATTTGTTGAGGACTTTAAGTTATAAAATAAACAATTAGGGACCTTATGCAATAAACGAAAAATTGTTGGAGCCAAATATGATAATTACTCAAAGATTTATTACACTTTTTTGAATTTTATTCTTCACCCACTCTTTATTTCTTTCTTTTCTTCTCTGAGGTTTTTTTTTTCTTTATTTATATTTATGAACCGTATAAAAAATATATAGCATAAAATTCTTACATTAATTTCAAAATCATTAATCTTTGTGTAAGAAGTTAAAGTAACACTTAAATGAATCGGAAAGAGTATAATTTATCATTTTTGCTTAGAGCAAGAAAAAGGTTTCTTCTTCTTAATTTCATTTTCTTATTTTGTTTTAGAATAATTCTTAGGACATATATAGTATTTGACTGAAGGAACTTGCTATTTTCAGTCCATAAATTTCTGTTGCAATCAAATGAAACCTCATTTTCTTCTTGTCTCTGTCTCTCTCTACAAAATATTCTCTATCTTCTCTCTAAAATGTTGAATTCAAATTCATGATTTTGAATTCTTGGAGAAAAGAATAGATGAAGATTTGAACATGAACGATGATTGGTGCTTGGAAAACATCGATTTTGAGGTAAATCTTGAAGAACTTTTTTCTTTAACAATCTGAGTAAGGGACCGAGTGAAGAAAAATCATAACCGGATGAACCACCTGAGGTCAGTTTGGGCACTCTCTTGTGAACTGTTCGGGCCATGAGCCGGAACTTTCGTGAGCTTCGCCTAGGCCCTGAGTCGGAACCCCTATGAGCTTCGTCTGGGGCCTTGAAAATTATAGGTAGTTTTTCTTTGAAATTTAGCATTTTTTATGTCGATTTTGATGTTTTGAATTAGTAAAAAAATGTAATAATATAGTTAAAGATCAATATAATACTAGCTTTCTTTTGTGCAAATCTGATGCTGAATGCCCCCGATTTGCTAATTGAAGGTTGAATATGTAGAGAAAGGCTGAGAGAGTTTTTTATAGAGAGAAAGTAAAGAGAGAGTTTTTTGGGGAAATGAGGTTTCAGTTGATTGCATAAGTAATTTACGGATTGCAAATAGTAATCGCTTAACTAAATCAATAACAAAATTCATCAAACATTCTACCTAATTCCAAACATAATTTCAGACATTTTATCAGTCATCCAAAGGGTGACTCATTCTTCCAAACACTTTTATCCTTTTTTATACTATAATTTTTTTATATTTCTTACATAGTAAAGTGCAGTACTACGTCATGTTATTATTTATTTAATTTGTAGTAGGCATATTTTGATAAGACTGTTATGTAAATTAGCTCCAATGCAAGATTTGGGGAGACTTGAAAACTTTTAATTGGCTTCTTGAGTTTTGTAAATATAATGTGAATAATGATATTTGAAGGAAAGGGAAAAAAAACCATCCAAATATCATTATTGTTAGTTTTCTTTTTATTGTATACTTTCCATTAAATGCCAATTAAGTTTTGAAATAGTAGAAAAGAATTTCCACTTTTTTCAAGAGAACATTCTCATAGTCTTCGAGGTATTGAAATATGTGAGAGAATGATGATTTTTTTGTTCATAAGCTAGAAAGGAAATGTAAAGTAACGTTAGCAAATTAAAACATTTGCAACTCTGCTTATATGATAGATTAAAATCGCAATGAGAGTATGATCTTGCCTAGCTTTTAGGGTTGCTTTACGCACTTCCTTTCCTTTTTTTTTTTTTTTTTTGGTAAAATCTTTGCTTTCTAAGTGTAAGTTTTGAATGAATTTGATAATCTTTGGAAAAGACTGTAATCTACAATAGAGTGACATACTTCAAGGTTTCTTGGATCAATGATCTTGATTTATTTAGACATCATTAAAGGTATTGTCAATGACAATTTCCGATTCTTCATGTAGAAATGAACTTGATTTGCTCCAATAAAAGTTTTTATTGTGTGTGAGTGATTGTAGACAAATAAATTTTAATTTATTTATTCAATCAAAGACAAAATAAAATAAATATTTTAGTCTTGATTATTTAAATTAAATTAATAAAAGAGGTCTTTTAGATTTTGAAGATTGGATCATCCGAGTTGGGCATGAAGATTGGATCATCAGAATAGGGTTATGAACATTGGATGATTTAACTTGAGCCATTTAATTGGATCGGATTGGGAATTATTTAAATAGTATCTAAACCCACTTTAAATAAAACCCAATACAACAGACCTATGCCTTTGGGCCCCAAGTAAATTTAGCCCAAAGTCATTTTAAATTAAATCCATTAAATGATAGGTTAAACCATTTGGCCTCATCAAATAAGGAAATGAACCGACCCAACACCATTAATGGACCGCTTAGTGGCCAAGCAACCCAATACCCTATTTTTAGCTATAAATAAGGGTCTTCCCAAGGTTAAAAGGCATTCAAAAGACACTCAAGCTCGAGGCAAGTGAAAAGCTCTCCAAACACTCTTCATTCTAACAAGGTCTTCCTCAAAGTTCAAACATTTCCTCGTAGTATTCCTTGCCTTCTTCCTCTCAAAGATCGAAGAAAGCTCCAGCGACTCTGCAATCCATCAATCATCCTCAAAGTCTGTTCGATTTGAGAAGAAGCTTCTAAGACCTCAATTCAACACTTTGCCAAAGAGAAGAATCGGAGGATAATCCTACATACTAAGAATTCCCCAGAGATTTTGTGACCACAACTATATCATAAATCAAATCACATTGTTTGCTATTTATCTTTTACTCGATTTTCAGACTTAAAATTTTACTGCATATAAATTTTGGAGCGCCCAGTGCGACCGTCTCTGCGTCCCATCTCTTCTCTTCAAAGCTCAAGTCAATCAAACTTTAAGCATCAGATACCAATGGCTCCGAAGAATGACAAATCAAGGTCAATTTGTTCCAAGGTTGTTGTTGCCAAATGAACTGTCATCACTTCCGCCATAGTGTCAAATGCTAAGATGATAACGAGAAGCAAAACAAGGGCACTTTCTCAAAAGGAAGTCGAAATAATACTGGCTCCAAATGCATTATCCTTTACAGAGCAAGATGATAAATCCTCAAGCACCGGCTCTGATAATTAAGATCATTGCGAGAATCTAATGTATGAATCTTCGATAGCTGAAATTCAACTGCTTTATTAGTATCGCCCGTTATGATGACTGGAATACTGATCACTGAAGAACAATTGGCAAATCTCACAAGACTAGTTGAAGGCTTAGCAAAGTGTACCCAAGAACTAGAGTATTCTACAGCTCAACTGATGAATCGGCTGGAGAGAAGTGGCGAGACAAGTCAAGCTCCACTCAAGAAGCTAGAGGTTCAAGAAGAAGTGGTCAACTCTGTGAAGGACCATGATATCTAAGTGTCTACTGAGGGTTTGATCCCCTTTAGCCAATTGAAATATTCCATCAATATTGCCATCAAGGAGAAATATGAGAAGGGAACCAAGTCGATCAACAATTATACCAAGCCCTATTCCCAAAGAATTGATAACATAAGGAATTCATGCTGGTTATCAACCACTAAAGTTTCAACAATTTGATGGAAAAGGAAATCCAAAGAAACATATGGCTCATTTTTTGGAAACCTGCAATAATGCTGGCACCTATATAGATCTTCTAGTGAAACAATTTGTTTGATCTATGAAGGGCAACGCTTTTGACTGGTACACAGATCTGGAGCCTGGATTCATTAATAGCTGGGGACAACTTGAACAAGAGTTTCTAAATCACTTCTACAACACCGGTCGACTTGGTAGCATGGTGGAATTAACTAATTCCAGCCAATAGAAGGAAGAACATGTGATCAATTACATAAACAAGTGGAGGAATTTGAACTGCAGAGATCGTCTGAGCGAATCGTCTGCTATAGAGATGTGTATTAAAGGCATGCATTGGGAGACTTTAATACACCTTAAAGGAATCATGCCTAGAACATTTGAAGAACTATCAACTCGTGCGCATGACATGGAATTGAGTATAACTGCAAATGGATGAAAGGCACATGTGCAGGATTTGAACAAAAGAAAAGAGAAGCAAGACTTCAAGAAACAAAGTAAGTCTTCCCCCAAGAGTGAGACAAAAAAATTAATGCCCACAAATGCTAGTCCAATCAAGGTATCTACAAAGGTTTCCAAAAGGTGACCAAGAAGATCGATCCTCCTCAGGAGTGAAAAAAAAGACCTTGGAAGAAATGAAGACAAAAGATTATGCCTTATTAGATTTCGACATCTCTTCAATGTTTGATGAACTTAGAGCTGCTGATACTATAAAATTTCTAGACTCAAAACTCCAATCTACTGAAGTATCATCGCATAATTAGTCATCCCATCGAGAAGTGCTTCGTATTCAAGGATCTAGTAAAACTGCTAGCTTGCGAAGAATTTGTTCTTCTTGAAGAGGACAAAGTGTCTGCTCATGTAACATCTATAACCACCGCTTCTATCCAACCAACTGCTTCAAAGGAAATAACTAGAGAAATCAAGTTTGAAGAGTTTGATGTTGTGAAGGTTGGGGTTGATGGATCCATCATTTTCATAAAGGAATGTCAAGCACATGTTGAAATACATCCAACAAATGAAGAGGTTATCCCAACTGCTGATGAAGGTTGGACCCTTATGACCCGCAAAAAAAAAAAAAATTGCACGAGATCCCTCAAATCAAGAACTATGTTGACAATGAGCAAATTCATCAAAAGAAATGTGCTAAAGTCGAATAGTCAAAAGATCAGGCACTTTCCGACATTATCAGAAGGTTGTCCAAAAAAAACCCCACATCCCATCACTTTAGGAGATTTTCTACATGAAGGTTTTGTTGAAATAAATGTGGCCCCATGCTATACCATTCATGATTATTTAGAAGGAGAAAGCGACGAAGAAAAGGTTGTAGATTGTGCTCAAATAACTTTTGGTGATGACGATCTGCTACTTGGCACAACTTCTCATAATAGGCCACTGTGGCAGGATATGTGAAAGAACAAAGGGCCAATAGAATTTTATTAGATGGTGGATCTGCAGTCAACATCCTACCTTTGCGGACGTTGAAAGGATTGAGAATTCCTTCTGAGGACTTATCTCAAAGTCGTTTGATGATCCAAAGATTCAACCAAAGTAGACAAAGGGCAATTGAGACTTTGTAATTGAACCTGCTGATGGATGACATGAGTACAAGTGCTCTTTTACATGTAATAGATGTTAAGACTTCCTAAAACATTCTTTTGGGAAGGCCATGGCTACATGAGAATAGTGCTGGTCCATCTACCCTCCATCAATGTTTCAAGTAGTGGAGGAATGGAGTTGTGAAGAAAGTGGTTGGGGATGATAAACATTTCACATATGCGGAAACTTACATTGATGATGCCAAGTACTACATCAGAAATAAAACGGCATCGTCCAATATTTCTTCAACGACAGAAGGAGAAGTTCAAGAAGTTAGCTCTTTAAAAATCATTCAAGTAAGAAAAAGTTGGCAATCGAATCAACAATCCAAGATGAGAAGTTGCCTTTGGAAGGTCTAGCGAAATAACAGGATCTCACTATGCCCCTTACCAAAGTTGAGCCTATGAAGGCCTTGGACACTCTTTTAAAAGGATTTGTCCAACCTACAGAAGATGCAAAGATGGAAGGTAGTAAGACTATTAAAATGTTGGATACTTCTTCAAAGGATTTTGATAAGCTTCCAACTTTACGTACAAGTGATGGATTCGATCCCAATACCTACAGACTTCTGGCCATGGCAGGATACAATACAAAAGTCAAAGTTTGTTGGCTAAACTACCCCAGGAAACTTCTAGAGAAAACAGAAACACTATTGGACTTGGGTACAAATGTGCATCTCCCATACGTCTCAAGAGCAAGAGAGCAACTACACAATACATCACTACAGAGGACGAAGCTACCTCAAAACTTAAATTGAACAACGAAGCAAAAGTAAGCACTCGAATTTTTGTTTTTGACCACTTGGGATCAAAAGGAAAGCTTTCGTATGTGTCAACACCTTAGGGGAAGTACCATATCAAAAGGAAATAGGCAAGAGAAGCATTCTCGTAACGCAAGATGCGTGATCAAGACACCTTCCCGGATATGGGTCAGAGTGAACTACAATGAGGATTCAAAAGCTAAGGTTCACACAGATATACATGCCATATCTCAAATTGAAGAGGATGATGAAAGTGTAGGATCATCCTACCAAATCTCAACCTCGGAAAATACCATGGTCCAAACTCATAGGCAAAGAGATGCATTGACTAGAGAAGTTGCAAGGTTAGTTGAAAATGAATACATTAGCAATGTGGGGAACTGGGACATCCACTTATATAATGTGGAAATAAGAAGTGGAGTATTTCAAAGAACCATCGTCTTTACGAGACACGACCCCATGAATGTTAAAAAATATGGTGGATAATTGAAAGCTAAGAAGTTATTGAAACACATCATATCAATATCGTGGAAGAATGAGCTTTTGAAGAAAATGCTGAAGATGCTCCATCAGAACTTGAAGAGGGCATAAAAGCTATTGTGGATAAATTAAAGGAAGTCAATCTTGGCACAATTGAAGATCCCCACCCTGTCTACATAAGTGCCCTTCTCACTCTTGAAGAGCAAGCTTATGCCAATCTCTTGAAAGAATACAAAGACGTCTTTGCATGGACATATAAAGAAATGCCTGGTTTGGACTCAAAGATAGCCATCCACCAATTAGCTGTCAAAAATAGGGCTCGGCCTATAAAACAAAATCAAAGGCATTTTCAACCTAAGTTGCTTTCATCAATTGAGGTAGAAGTCAACAAATTAAATGAAGTTGGATTCATCCGCGAGGTCAAGTATCCCACATAGATTACAAACATTGTTCTTGTGAGAAAGAAGAATGGCCAAATTCGCATATGTGTTGACTTCAAAGTTTTAAACAATGTATGTCCAAAGGATGATTTTCCACTCCCCATCCCAGAAATAATGATTGATGCCTGGCTACAATCAAATAAAGATGGCACCGCAAGATGAACATCTAACTGTATTCCACATACATAAAGACGTTTATTGCTATAAAGTGATGCCCTTAGGATTGAAGAATGCTACCGCAACATATCAAAGAGCTAGACAAAAAATCTTTGATGACATGCTACACAAAATTGTGGAATGCTATGTTGATGATCTTGTAGTCAAGTCAAAAAAATGTGGTGATCATCTCAAAGACTTGAAGGTCACTTTTGAGCAACTTCATAGGTATCAATTGAAGATGAATCCCTTGAAGTGCGCCTTTGGTGTTACCTCTGGAAAGTTCCTTGGCTTTATTGTCCATCACAGAGGAATTGAAATTGATCAATCCAAGATGATGTAATCTTGAAGATGCCTGAGCCTTGAAATATTCATGAGCTAAGAAGTTTGCAAGGAAAGTTAGCATATCTCCAAAAATTTATCTCAAATCTCGTTGGACGATGCCAGCCATTTAGGCACTTGATAAGGAATGACATATATTTCGAATAGGATGAAGCTTACAAAAATACTTTTAAAAGCATCAAGTCTTATCTCACTAAACCTCCCGTGCTAGCTGCATCTACTCTTGGAAAACCGTTGGTCTTGTATATTACTGCTTAGGAATGTTTTATGGGAGAATTACTCGCACAAGAAAATGAAGATGGGAAGGAAAATGCCTTGTATTATTTGAGCCAGACAATGATGCCTAATGAACTGAATTATTTGCTAATAGGGAAGCTCTGTTTAGCCCTGATATTCGCTATTAAGAAACTGAGGAACTACTTTCAGGCACACACGGTACATCTCATCTCCAAGGCAAATCCAATTAAATATGTAATGTCAAGGCTTGTGTTGTCTAATCGTCTAGCGAGATGGTACTTGCAAATTGAACAATTTGAAATTGTTTATGTACCCCAGAAAGCTGTCAAGGGGCAAGTGTTGGCAGACTTCTTGGCTGTTCATCCTATTCCTGCTGAATGGAAGTTGAATGATGAACTAAATGAAAATGTCTTGTTGATAGAAGTCCTTCCTCTGTAGAAAATACTCTTTGATGGTGCATCACATCGTGAAGGGGCTTGAGCTGGTGTAGTATTTCTTACCCCGAAGGTAATGTACTCCATATGCCTTTACCTCAAATTAACAATGTTTTAACAATATGGCCGAGTATAAAGCTCTCATAATTGGGTTAGAATTAGCTGTTGACATGAAGCAAACATAGCTTGAAGTATATGGAGATTCTCAGCTACTGGTCAACCAATTACTTGGAGTATACGAAGTCAAGAAGCTTAAGTTGCTCCCATACTATAAATATGCAAGACGCCTCATTGGATGGTTAGGCAACGTGACAATATCACACGTCTTGAGAAATGGAAATAGGAAAGCCGATGCACTGGCTAAACTTTCTTCAAACTTGACTTTGTTAGATTGGCACACCAAAATTTCATTGTGTCAAAGATGGGCAGTCCCACCCATGTTCGAAGATAAAAAAGATGTGAAATCTATTGTCTTTGAAAAACCTTAGAGGGGGGATGAATAAGTTTTTTGGCTAATTAAAACTTTTACGCAATTAAAATATAGAGACACCGATTTTGTTTGAAGAAGAATTTAATAACTCTTTTTAATAAAATTCCTAACCAAACAAAATCTCTTATATAAAGAATATCAAACAATAAACATAGAGATAAAGAGCAAATCCCAAAAGAGAGAGACACGAAGAATTTATAGCGGTTCACTCTCTCAATAGAGCTACATCTACTACCTTGAGAGTTAACTCAAGGATTTCACAAATTCCACCAGTCACAAGTCTTTACAAAAATACCACAATGAGGATCACCCTGTAAGGGTTTTTCACATAAACCTCAAAGTTCACAAAACAATACAAGATAATCATAATATCAAAGGATCACTCAAAGGGCTTTCACAAAACATTTTATCACAAATTAGATGTAAGAGAAGAGTTGGAACAATAGTACCAAAAGAGCTTGAGATAAATAGAATACAACTTTTTGAAGTGCTTCTTCAAGCTTTCTCTTCTTCCTCTTTAAAAGTTGATCAAACAATATAGCTCCAAGAAGTTTTTTTTTTTTTAAATTTTTAAATAATGTACTGATGATTGAAAATGTCTTTTAATGTCCTTCAACAACTCTACATTTATGGCTGATCAATAGCCCTTTTATATGTGCAGGTAAAAAACTAGCCGTTACTGTCAGCAACAATAATCATTTTTTAACAGTAAAAACAGAAATCGGACGACCTGTTTTGGAAAGTGGACGTCTGATTTTCTTAAAGAACAGAAATCGGATGACCAATTTTCTTGAAGAGAAAAAATAGGAAGACCAATTTTTTCTTTTTTATGCTTAAAAGATTTTTAGACGACCGATTTAAAAATCGGATGACCGGTTTTTTATGAGACCAAAAAATTAGGACGTCCGATTTTCTATAGAAAAGAAATTGGATGACCGATTTTCTTAAACAAAAATCGGATGACCTATTTTTATACTTAAAAAATTACGGACGACCAATTTTCCCTTTTTTGTGAAAATTTGTAAAACATAGATTTTCTATTACTTTCAAAACATGTATTCTTGATGCAAAAGCATCATCAAAGCTTTATCAAGAGCACTTAGTATTTCAAAGATAATTTCTTTTAAAAAAATTCTTCTAAGGAGCTAACATAGTTGATCAAAAATCAAAGAAACAAGTTAAGGAGTTTTTCATAAATATCTTATAAAGCTATCCCTAACCATTCTTCTTGTCTTCAAGGTCTTTAACTTGATCACTTCATCTTCATAAAGTCTTATAGTCTTGAGTGATCTTTTGCTTCTCTGTAGATTATCCTTGAGACTCTTTTTGTGCATCTTTTCTTCTTTTTACAAAAAACTATTTCTATTATCACAATGCACAAGTTAGTCATAATCAAAACATTACAAATATGCCTTTAGGGTTTACAATCTCCCCCTTTTTTATTATGACAAACAAAGATGCAAGATGATGACTATATAAAACAAAAAAACACATTTAAGCTAAGAGAATGCTTCGAAAGATTAACATTAAGTACAAAGCATGTCAAAAACATGAGAGGGAGAGAGAGAGAGAGAGAGAGAGAGAAAGAACTCTCCCTGTTATTTTGAAAATATGCCAAGGGTTTGAAAAAAAATAGTTAGAAGACTGAAAGCTCCCTTTAAGACATGCTTTATACAAACAAATATAGTTCCAAAACATCATCAATCAAAAACAAAGCCATATCAACAACAAACTTAATGCCTTAGCAACAAACACATCATATAGCAATAGTAAAGCCCAACACACTTCAATAACATGTTGCCAACTCAAAGCATTAAGGCAACAAAACTTAAAAGCAGCAAGGAAGCATCAAGGCACCAACAACAAGTCATAATGCATCTTATATTTCTCCCCCTTTTGTTAAAAATCAAAAAGCATAAGATATATGAGGGATCAATGAAATAGAACAAGGGAACTCTCATCATTAAGATTCCATCATCAAGTTCCAAAAAAAAATAGGCAAAAATAAAAATAGTTTTCATAGATAAAACATAAGCAATATGACATGAATTCTAAAAAAAGCTACTAACCAAAGAGAAACATAAGCTATGAAACTTAAGAACTTTAAGACATAAGAAATGAAATATAAGCTTAATAAACTTCAAACTCCATTTTTTGTTTTGTTTTCTTCATTTCTTTGAGATCCACATTGGCTCATTTATCTTCTTCTCTTAATCTTGCTTCTAACCTCATCACCATTTTCTTGAATATCTGATATTTTTCCATCTAAGGCATCAATTCGGCTATTCATTGAGGCTTGCATGGAGGCTATCTTCTCCATAAGTTGAGACATATCCCCGAACGATTGTCCTTCTTCAACCCTTTCTTGCCTCTTTTTCTGTCTCATTTCTCTTCTAAAAGTTTCCTCTTCTGGTTCTTCTTCACTGTCCTCTTCATCCATATTTATAGCATCTTGCCCCTCATCATCTTCTTCTTCTTCCTCCTCATCACTTTCTTGTCCTCCTCTCACCAACATATCTTCCTCATTTCTTGAAAATATCATTCTTTTGAAGGTATGTTTGCAATGGATTTTCCTAATACCAATATGATCACCAACTCCAACCAAATTTTTGCACAAAGTATTGGAAGACTATAGTGAGAAAAAATCCATATGGAAAACACTTTGTAGAGGAGGTTTGAGTAGCTATCATATGTTCAATGGCCATAAATCCAAAATTCATCCTTCTATGTTCATGTAAAGCTAGCACAACAAAAGAGCGCATGTTTGTGATAGAATATTTGTGACCCACATTAGGAATAATTATGTTAGAAATCATGTGGTGCAATAATCTTCCATAAGCATCAAGTTTATTAACATTTCTGTCATCACGCCTCTTTAGAACTTCTCCTTTACTAAATAATTCTTCAAATCTTCTCTCACTGTAAAGGTTTGGATCAAAGCCTTTTTTTTTTGGGTATAAAATCTAATACCATCTTCAAGTGTTCCTAGGATGGTGTTTAACATTCTATCATCAAAAGAAATATCTCTACCACCCACCCTAGAAGTAACCAATGTATAAATAATATTTCCCTGCTGTTGAACTTTTCCTTTATGTAAATTAGCATAAAATTCATAAATCATTTTAGGATAGTAGAGTTCATTAACGGTAAGCAAGGGTCCCCAACCAATATCTTCAAAAAGATTAGTAATAATCTCCATACCTTCCTTATAAGATAGATCAACTCTATGACTTGGAGCAATCTTTCTCCTTTTTCTTGTCCATTCTTCAAAGTTTGCAGCTTCCTTAACAGAGATGAACCTTTCTAGTAGCCTCACTTCAATTGCCACTCTCTTGCCTTTCCTTTTCTAGTTCTTCCATCTCTGCTACTTCCTCCTTCTTCATAATTTTCTTCCCATTTTCATTCTTAACTTTCACCATTTTAGAGGAATTTGAAGTAGGAAAGTGATTAATCTGTGAGAGAGAGAGAGAGAGAGAACAATTTAATCTTTAAAGGGTCGATGGTGAGTGGATTGAGAGAGAGAGAGAGAGAGAGAGAGAGAGAGAGTCGACGATGAGGGTCGACGGTGAGAGCTATTTTAGAGAAAGAGATATCAGTTTTTGGGAGAGATTGAGAGAAAAACAGATGATGGGAGGTTTTTTAGAGAGAGAAATGACAATGGAGAGTGTTTTTAGAGAGAGAGAAGAGAGAGAGAGAGAGAGAGAGAGAGAAAGAGAGTAGTAAAAAAATGAGAGATATTCTCCCCCTTCTGTTATATAAATGACAGTCGTCGTCAAAAAATAGAAAAAACCAATCGACCAGTTTTTGAAAATAGTCGTCTGAATTTTCTAAATCAAAGGAAATCAAACATCCAATTTTTTTCGGCGGTGTTAGATTTTGTAGTCCAAAACTCTCGACTTTCTTTGTGAAGAAAAAAAGAACTTGAAACTTTTAAAGAAAAGATGACGTCCGGTTTTTTTTAAGTCTCATCTAATTTTGTAGTTCGAAAATCTTGACTTAAAATATGAAGAAAATTTTGAAACTCAAAACACACATTAGTCATGGAATTTACCAATGCCAAGTAATTTTCTTAAATAACAAAAACGATCTTCAGAAAGGAGTTTGTAAAAATAACAGCAATTTGATCCTCTGTGCAAATATATTCCAAAAATACATCTCCTTTTGCAACATGATCTCTTATAAAATGATGTTTGATTTCAATATGTTTTATTTTTGAATATTGTACATGGTTTACAGAAAGATTTATTGCACTTGTGTTATCACATAAAATAGGTATGTTTTTTAAATCAAAACCAAAATCAAGTAAAGTATGCTTCATCCAAAGTACCTGAGCACAACAACAACTAGCTGCGGCGGTTGATAAGAACACGCATGATTGCTTCTTGCCGTACCAAGACACTAGGCATCCTCCTAAGAATTGGCAATTTTCGCTAGTACTCTTTCTTTCTACCTTGCAGCCGGTATAATCTGCATCGGTTTAAGTAATAAGATCAAAGCAAGATTGTTGAGAGTACCATAGCCCATAAACATAAGAAGATATTAAATATCTTAAAATACGCTTAACGGCTATTAAATAAGATTCCTTGGGGCAAGCTTGGAATCTAGCATACAAACAAACGGTGAACATAATATCCAGCCTACTAGTTGTTAAATAAAGCAAGCTTCCGCTATTACTTCTATAGCGTTTTTCATCCTCTTTTTTACCTTTTTCGTCTTTTTTCGAGTTTTACCAATGAGCTCATTGGAGTTCCTATGCCTTTTACATCGCTCATCCTTTGTCTACTTCTCTTGATTGATGAAGATACCTTCTTTGGTTTGTTTAATTTGAAGTCCAAGAAAATAGGTTAATTCTCACATCATGCTCATCTCAAACTCCTTTTGCATCAATGAGGCAAAATCTTCACATGAAAAAATATTAGTAGCTTCAAAAATAATATTATCTACATAAATTTGGACCAGTAGAAGATTATTATTACAAGAGGCTTTTGTAAAAAGTGTTGTGTCCACCATACCTCTTGAAAAAATCGTTTGAAAGGAGAAAGCCACTTAGTTTTTCACACCAAGCATTTGGAGCTTGTTTTAATCATATAGAGCTTTTGAAAGTTTATAAACATAGTTTGAAAATTTTTCATGCACAAAATGGGGAGGTTGTTCAGCATAAACTTTCTCCTCAATATCACTATTAAAAATGCACTTTTAACATCTATTTAAAAAAGCTTGAATCTTTTAAAATAATTAAAAGCTAAAAGCATTCTTATGGATTCAAGTCTAGCAACCGGAGCAAAAGTTTCATCAAAATATATGCCCTCTTCTTTATTTAATCCTTGAGCAACAAGTATAGCTTTGTTTCTTATCACTTCTCCAGATTCATGTAGTTTGTTCTAAAAACCCATTTTGTACCATTTCTAAAGTCCAAAATTTGTTTCTTTCAAATTGATTAAGTTCCTCTTGCATTGCAATAATCCAAAACTCATCACATAAAGCATCATCTATAAACTTAAGTTCAATTTGAGATAATAAAGCAAAGTTATCAATGAAATACCTTCTTATTCTTACCCTTTGTGATACAACACCAATGATGCCATCCATGGAGTGTCCCTTTGGATATATCACATCTTGAGGAAGATTTTGAACTTCTTGATCATTCTCTTGTTTCTCCTCAATCTCTTCTTCCTCCTTTGCATGTTCCTCCATAGCTTGAGTATGAAATGGTTGGTTGCTCTAGAAATATCTATATCATCATCATCTTTCTTTTAAAAAATGTTAGATTCATCAAATTTCACATGAAACGACTCTTCAACACATGAGGTTCTTTTGTTGTAAATTCAATAAGCTTTCTTATTTGAAGAGTAACCAAGAAAAATTCCCTCATCGGATTTTCTATCAAAATTTCCAAGATTGTCCTTGGTGTTTAAAATAAAGCATTTACATCCAAAAACTTTGAAATAGTCAATTGAGGGAGTTTTGTTAAAAATAAGTTCAAAAAGAGTTTTCTTCAAAAATGGTCTCAAAAGAATACGATTCATTACGTAGCGAGGTGTTAACGGCTTCAGCCGAAAAATATTTAGGTAGGGAGTTTTCACAAAGCATTGATCTTGCCATTTCTTGTAAAGTGAGGTTTTTCCTCTCTATAACACCATTTTGTTGTGGGGTTTTAGCGGCCGAAAAATTGTATGTAATACAAAAATTATCACATAGTTTTGTAAAATCTTGAAATGTTAAATTCTCTCCCATTATCACTTCGCATAGAGATCAATTTACAATCAATGGAGGTTTGAACTCTTTTGGAAAGTTTGACAAACTCTTGAAATGCCTCATCCTTTTGGCTTAAAAACAATGTCCAAGTGAATCTTGAAAAATCATCCACTATAACAAAAGCATACCTCTTACCACCAAGACTAGTAGTCCTCATTGGTCCAAATAAATCTATGTGAATGAGTTCTTAAGGTTTTGAAGTAGAAATCATCTTCTTTGGTTTAAAAGAGGTCTTCACTTGTTTTCCGAATTGTCAAGCATTACAAAGTTTAGTTTTCTCAAAATGTAATTTTGGTAAGCCTCAAAGAAGCTCCTTTGAAGAAAGATGGTTTAGTGAATCTATGCTAACATGGCCAAGCCTCTATGTCACAAAAATGCATCATTATCATGAACCGAGAGACACTTTAAGTTTTGAGAAATAAGATCTTCAAGATGGAAAACATAGACATTTCCAACTCTTTTTGCAACAAATTTTTTTTTTCATGCTTATCAATGATAGAAGAAGAATCACTTTCAAAGATAACTTTGGAACCATTATCACATAATTGACTAATACAAAGAAAATTGAACTTTAATCCATCAATTAAGAGAACTTGCTTAATTAAAGAAGAAGAGTTGTTACCGATGTTACCTATACCAATGATTTTTCCTTTCTTCTTATCTCCAAAAGTGACGAAGCCACTTTAGTTTTCCTTAAGCTTCACGCGTAAGGGATGCGTTGCAGGTCATGTATCTTGAGCACCCACGATCCAATTACCATTTTGTTGAGCTTCATTTGTGTTCCTATAATAGAAGAAGTAGAGATGACTTTTGGTACCCATATTCTTTTGGGTCTAGGAATATTAGTTGCTTTTTCTTTTACTTTCCAAATAGTTTTTACTCCCATTTCAATCTTTCTTTTTAAAAACATTTTATTGCCTTATGACCATTCTTTTCACAATATGTGCAACAAAGATGTGAGAAAGGTAAAGAAGATTTTATAAAGTGTGTTTTGTTTGAAAAAGTATTGGACTGATTATATCCAATACCATTTTTGTCAAACGGTGATCTTTGAGAACCAAGAAGTTTTTCAAAGTTTTCTTTTCCTTTTGTAAATTTTTCAATACAAATGGTAAGATCATTCACCTTGTTCTTTAAATCATTGTAATCAACCACGCATTTCTCAAGAGAAAGAATTTTTTCACAAAGATTTTTGTTCTCTATAACAAGTTTTTGAAATTCTTTGTTTGAGAAATCCTTTTCATTTTTCAAAACTTCTAAAGATTCAAGATAGTTTTATTTTTATAAACAAGTTTTGAATTTTCATTTAATAAATCATCAATCTTCTCTTTCAACTCCTTGTTTCTTTTGGAAATCTTTTGGAGTTCATCATACATTTCAATAAGCATAGAATGAGGGTCATCATCATCATCATCATCATAATCATCATCAATAAGACTAGAAAAGTTAGAAGGTAAAGATTGTAACTCATTTTCTAATGCCATGAAGCACATGTTGGCTTTTTTTTTCTTCTTCACTCTCACTTGAGTCTTGGTACCAAGCTCCTATTAGGCCTTTACTTTTCTTATTTTTCTTTATTGCTTCAAACCTTGCTTCTAATGCTCCTTTTTCCTGTTCTATGGCTACAAGATGATTGGTACTATTGCATTTAAACACCTAGCCTTGTCCTCTTTCTTGAATAGAGGTTTCTTTCCTCTTTTGTTGAAACCTTTCTTGTAGAATTTTTTGAACTTTTGAACCACTAAAGCTATATCTTCATCTTCATCATTTTCATCCTTATTTTTGGAAGAACTTGCTTGCTCTTCCTTATTTACTTTGAGTACCACACATTTTCTTTCCTTATCTTCTTTTTCCATTTCATTTAATCTCTTTATCTTCATCTCATAGGTGAGAAGGGATCCTATGAGCTCTTCAATGGGAAGAAGTCTCAAATCTTTGGATTCTTCTACAGCAAATTTTTTGGTTGCCCATACTTTTTGAAGTGCATCAAGAACTTTTCTGTTTACTTCTCCCCTTGTGTATTCTTTTCCATATGCGTTTAGCCCATTTGTGATGTTGGTGAATCTTTTGAACATGTCACTAATGCTTTCATTTTGCTTGATCATGAATAATTCAGTCTCTCACCAACATGGTCAATTTTGATTCTTTTACTTGATTTGTGCCTTCATGAGTGACTTCTAACAATTTTCACTTTCATGAGCCGAATCGCATCTGCTCACTCTATTGTACTCATCTGCATCCAAAGTACAACTTAATATATTCATGGCTTGAAAGTTGATAATCATCTTTCTTGAGTCAAATTCGTCGAATTCTTCAACTTTCTTGACTCTTCCATTCTCTTGGGGGAGAAAAGGTCATTTTTCTACAATACTCCAAAATCAAAGTTAATAGAGAAAATATAGATTTTAATCCTAGACTTCCAAAAAGTATAATTAGTACCATTAAAAAGAGGAGGTCTATTTGTAGAAGAGCCTTCTATAAGGTAAGTTTGAAATACTAGCCATTTTATATAAGATCTTTTGCTTCTTAGGATGTTAAGCTTTTTGAAAGAAGACTTGCTCTAATACCAATTGAAAAACCTTAGAGAAGGGGAGGGGTGAATAAGGTTTTTGGCTAGTTAAAAACTTTTGCATAACTAAAATATAGAGCCTCCGATTTTGTTTGAAGAAGAATTTAATAACTCTTTTTAATAAAATTCCTAACCAAACAAAATCTCTTTTATAAAGAAAGATCAAATAATCTCAATAGAGTTACATCAACTACCTTGAGACTTAACTCAAGGATTTCACAAATTCCACTATTCACAAGTCTTTACAAAAATACTACAAGGAGGATCACCCTTCAAGGGTTTTTCACATAAACCTCAAAGTTAACAAAACAATACAAGATAATCATAATATCAAAGGATCACCCAAACGGTTTTCGCAAAACCTTTGATCATGAAATAGTTGTGAGAGAAGAGTTGGAACAATATTATCAAAAGAGCTTGAGATAAATAGAATACAACTTTTTGAGGTACTTCTTCAAGCTTCCCTTCTTCCTCTTTAAAAATTGGTCAAATAATACAGCTCCAAGAATTTTTTCTTTTGAATAAAGTATTGATCATTGAAAATGTCTTTTAATGCTCTTAAATGTGTTCTTAAATACTCCTTCAACAACTCTACATTTATGGCTGATCAATAGCCCTTTTATATGTGAAGATAAAAAACTAGTCGTTACTAACAATAGCAACGGTCATTTTTTACAGTAAAAACAGAAACCGGGCGACTTGTTTTGGAAAGTGGATGTTCGATTTTCTTAAGGAGCAAAAATAGAAAGACCGATTATTTTCTTTGCTTAAAAGATTTTCGGACGATCAATTTAAAAACCCAATGACCGTTTTTTATGAGAGTCCAAAAAATTAGGACGTCTGATTTTCTTTCTTTAGAAAATCAGATGGCCGATTTTTATACTTAAAAAATTTTAGACGACCGGTTTTCTATTTTTTTTTTGAAAAGTTGTAAAACATAGATTTTCCTTTACTTTCAAAATATGTATTCTTGATGCAAGAGCTTATGAAACATGTAACAAATTTAAGTCATCAAAGCTTTATCAATAGCACTTAGTTTTTCAAGGATAATTTCTTAAAAAGAAAACTTCTTCTAAGGAGCTAACATTATTGATCGAAAATCAAAGAAACAAGTTAGGGAGTTTTTCATAAATACCTTATAAAGCCATCCCTAACCATTCTTCTTGTCTTCAAGGTCCTTAACTTGATCACTTCATCTTCATAAATTCTTGTAGTCTTGATTGATCTTTTGCTTCTTTGTAGATTATCCTTGAGACTCCTTTTATGCATCTTTTGTTCCTTTTACAAAAACTATTTCTATTATCACAAAGTACAAGTTAATTATGATCAAAACATTACAAATATGCCCTAAACATTACAAACATTACAAAACATTACCGAGCTTCCCATTTCATATATTATAAGGATACATTATTTCGGCGATCTTTTGAAGGCATCTTCCTAGGATGCCTGGGTGATGAAGAAAATGTTCAAGCAATGGAGGAAGCTCATTCTGGCATTTGTGGAGCTCATCAATTTGGTCTGGAACTTCACATTCATATCAAGAGAATGGGCTATTCCTGGCCGTCGATGGTGAAAGATTGCATGGACTATGCACAAAGATGTCAAGCTTGTCAATTCCATGCTAACTACATACATCAACCTCTTGAGCCTTTGCATCCAATTGTAGCTTCATGGCCTTTCGACGCATGGGGTCTTGATACTGTTGGGCCTTTGCTAAAGTCATCTACTGGACATTTATATATCTCAGCTTCTACATATTACTTTTCCAAATAGGTGGGAAGTAGTAGCATTGAAGGAAACAAAGAAAGAGAATATTTTGGACTTTATTCGAACAAACATTATCTACCATTATGGAATTCCAAGATACATAATCACTGATAATGGGAAGCCATTTTGCAACAGTCTGATGAAGAAATTGTGTGAGAAGTTTGGTTTCAAATAACACAATTCCTCCATGTACTATGCTCCTGCAAATGGACTTGTTGAGGTGTTTAAGAAAACCTTATGTAAACTCTTACAAAAGGTCGTGTATAAATCTAAAAGAGACTGGCACATTCGAATTGGAGAAGCATTGTGGGCTTATAAAACCACTTATCACATGCCAACCCAAGCAACTCCATACGCTCTCGTCTAAGGTGTTGAAGCAGTACTTCTAATGGAGCGACAAATCCCTTCTTTGATAACTTATATTCAAGAAGGCTTGACAAAGGAAGAAAATGCTCGCTTGAGACTTGAAGAGTTAGAAGCACTTGACGAGAAAAAGTTGGAGGCACAACAATGTTTGGAGTGTTATCAAGCTCGCATCTCTAAGGCCTTCAATAAAAAGGTTCAGCTTTGCTCCTTCCAAGTTGGAGATCTAGTGCTTGTTGTGAGGATGCCTATCATCATTGGACACAAACCTAAAAAGTTTACATCAAAATGGGATGGCCCATATGTTGTCTAAGAGGTCTACTCAAATGGATCTTACAAGATAGTTGCTGAAGATGGTCTAAGAATTGGTCCTATCAACAGCAAGTATTTGAAACGATACTATGCATAAAAAAAAAATGCTCCATGACTGTACGAGCATAAGCTGTGAAGTTACTCCTAGCCGCATGAGTATAAATTGTGTAATGGAAACCAGCAAAAGTGTAGCATATGGACAAACTGCTAAAACACTCTAACAGGCCCAAGTTGGTAAAAATGGATACTCCTGGCCCACATGCGTATAAACTATGTTAAAGCAACCACCAAAAGTGTAGCATGTGGATAAATTGCTAAAACACTCTAACAAGTCCAAGTTGGTAAAAATAGATACTCCTGGCTTGCACGAGTTAAAACTGTGAATGGCTAAAAATATCTTTCCCCAAAGCTTTGAACTACGTTTAACTTGATTCTGAAGTTCTTCTTAAGATATGTAGGTAGTTTAGAAAGAAAAATTTTAAGTTCAGTCATAATTGTTCAACAAATAAACAAGTTTTTGCTTGTTCATTTGTAACTAAATCATTATAAGTTGGCATTTCATGTGAACAAAGCAAAAGAAATTATGCAGACATAGGATGAGATGCAAAAAAAAAGTGAAGTTTATTCATAAGTAAAAGTGACAAAGTTCAAATTAAATTTGACAAAGTACTTGAAAAAAAAAAAAGCTGAAGTACATCAAGGAAAGAGATCGAAAAATTCCAAGTTATATTGCAGAACAAACAACTGCTCTTTCACTTCCTCAACCTTGAGCTCATCATCCTCACCCACTGTAGGAGTACTCTCAAGTATAGCACGTTATCCTTCATTAATAGCGTAGGCATGTTCTTCTTTTATGAGTTGCATTTCTTATTCCTCAAGTGCAGGTAGGAGTAACACCCTTTTATTCTTATAACACTTCAACTTCTGCTTCAAAGATTGTATCTTCTTATCAAATCTTTTTGAGACTGACTTTGCCTGCACCAACTTGTTCTCGAAGATTGTCAACATTACTTTTTTGAAGCACTTGAACATTCATTAGCATATGAAAGCAATTTTGCATGTGTCTCCTTAGTCATCTTCTCCGAACTAGAAGATCGTACATCATCAAACTCATGTGCCTTGGTGAAAAAGGACGTCAGGAGATTATTCAATGTAGAAATATCAATGGTGTTACTTTTGGCAATCTTCTCAAGAACATAAATCATATCACCCTCAAGAGAAGAAACTTGTTCGAGAGGAAGTCCCTTGATCTTTTGATGGAGCTCTTGCCACATCTCCATTACACACTTCTTTTGAAAGTTGAACAAGAAAGACTCTCTCTCGAAAATAGAAAGCGCTAGAGTATTTTCAAGAGGCAACTTGTTTACTGTGTCAACCAAGTCTAATTTACAAGAAGAACCTACTTCATGTTGATTCTTTATCGCAATGTTTGAATTGCACGCAAAGTCTTGAGGAAGAGCTTTAATGTCAACAAGAATGTCATCATCTTCCTGAAAAAAAAAAAAAGTTTAAAAGTAAATGTTAAAAATAAATAAATAAAAAAAGGAAAAGAAAAGAAGAGAAAATGTGTAGTAATTCTTACTACATTTCCAAGACTTGGTCCTTTTCAAATGTTTTGCTAGGAGCTGTGCTTTCAACTTTGACACATTTCCAATATAAATCTTGGCTATTAGAGGTGTCCTCTCTAGCCTGCAATGGTTGGTACACTTTTGGAGAAAATGGACCTCCAACATTGGTTAAAGTTCGACTTGAAGAAGAGTTGCTTTCTTCTTCCAAAGCCACTCCTCCATCACTTGATCCTTGAAGAGCTTCATCATTCTCAAGAACTTTCCTCTTAAGGTGAGAAGTACGTTCATCAACTTTTGGAGCACTTCAAACGGAAATAAGTGCTACATTGTTGTCTTCGAGATAACTTCCATGAACTTGGCTCCACCAAGACTTAAACTCTTGCGTCTAAAACTTCTTAACACTATAAGGTCTAACAAGGAAGGTTACTTTAGACATTGTACGACGAAAGGTGCATTTCACCTACAGGTGTAAACCATCTCCCAGAGAAGCTTATGGATGACGGACTTCAAATACCCAAGATTATGTTGAAGAAATCTGAATTGGCGGCTAAATCGGTGAAGGCTATAAGGCTCAATGATGAAGTGATCCTTTTCCCTTAGCGAAAGATAACACGAGCGAACACTCAAAAAGTATACTTGCTTTACCGAATATCTTTGCCATCATCAACAAAGTTGTGAGCTTTATCCTTCATAAGTATAGTGGCATTCCAAACTATAACTTCTCTTTTATGAAATTGCTTGTGAGCATCTTCGATGTTGAAGCATCTCACACTACCTTCACTAGAGTAAGCCATCATCTTTGGACCTTTAACGCTTTGAGAGGCGTCAAAATGAGTTCTGAAGTAATCGGCCAACCATCTATCCAAGTAGTAAGTTGGGAAGACGGGATTCTCTTTGCTAGGATGCACGGAGTTGGAGAGGTAATTTAGCCCTCTGTAAATGCTAGTTAAGACTTAGACTGCCCAGTTAATTTCCTCAACAAAGGCCATCAAACTCCCCATCTTGAAAGTGCTAGGATGGTAAGGGTCACACATTTCTTTGGAAAAACAAAGACACAAAGCCAACATAATAAAAAAGCAGCAAGGAATTTCTCCAATTTAGAAATTCCGTAGAAAAAAACATAATAAAACATAACTACGAAAATCGTCAATAGGATCCGTACAATACCAGAAAACTTATTGGAAATAAAACTACCTCAATGCTTGATGTTTTAGGTGTGGAGGCGCTGCTGTTTATGCTTTGCCCTCTACTAGTATCTACACGACGACCTCCTCTGCAAGCAATCGGGATGCTAGCCCTTTCGGTGTTCTGAAACTATTAAGAACAAATCCTAACTATTTGGTAACATGTTGGAATTTTGAAGAGAGAGAGAGAGAGAGAGAGAGAGAGAGAGAGAGAGAGAGAGAGAGAGAGAGAGAGAGAGAGAGAGAGAGAGGCAAGATACGATTCTCACCGTTCTAGGGATAAGGCTTTATTTTAATCAGAAGAAGACGGCTGCAGAAAAAGTTTAACATAACCTTTTATAGCTGTCAATATCAGAACCCTAATTGTCATCTAATGACAGTTTTAATCTCATCTGTTTATTCTTATAATCATCTAACGGTTGGATGAATAATATTAATTAATTAATTAATTTCATTTATTTGATAAATAAATTAGTTACTTATTAACTCACCAAATAATTACAATACGAAATCCGATTCCTTATCTGTATACGTTCAACGAATCTGGACAAAATCTAAATTCATTAAAACGTGGACATCGTGCTCACAAGATTGTCTACGTGTGTGACCCTGTAGGTTCACTTAATGTTGGCAGTGAATAAAAAAATCCTAGGCATTTATCCACAAAACATAAGTAGTCTCTAGCAAGACATTATGCTTATCCAAGTTAAGTAAAAGATATGATAACCTAATCATAAATAATAAATGTAAGTCAATTGCTCTAGGACATATAGTAACAATTTAGCCCTCTGTAGATTCTTGTTAAGATTGGGACTGCCAAGTTAATTTTCTCACCAAAGGCCATCAAGCTCGCCATCTTGAAAGTGCTAGGACAGATAAAGGTCACACCTTTCTTGGGAAAAACGAAGAAACAAAGCCAATATGATAAAAAAGCAGCAAGGAACGTCTCCAATTTGAGGATAGGATCTTGAATGTTTAGCTTGGAGAACAAGGCCTCGTTTTCCGTTGTCCATGCTTCATAAGGTGGAATGATGCCACAAGGATTCTTAGTAAATTTGGGAGGTTGTCGTCGTTCTTCCTTTTGAGGAGGTGCATCATACTTTGCAATTTTCTTGAACCAGAAAGTGATCCATTAATTGATGGTGACTCCTGAGCTGATGCCATTGCCCTTCTTGATCAAATGGTATGTGTGGAACAAATGCCAGCAACTTTTCAAGAGATACTTCTTGCCTTCAAGATCCACTCCGGTAAGTTCTGTAGCAAAAGGAACAACTTCATCGTAATAGTGGCCAAGTATGGGCAAGCCTCCAATTTCTTTCGTATCCCACAATGAGATGGACACCTAGCCAGGCTGTAGTAAAAAATGTAATAGTTGAAGGACACCAAGCTTCACAAAAGGCCTTCATGATGTTTGAGTTGCGGTCATATCTGAAGAGTCATTCATACACGACGTCTGGATTCTCGCATCTTTCAAAGGTTCACATCAACTCAAGATGTCTTCTGCCCCTTCCCAATACTTCTCTCTGTAGCGGAACTCACCAGGAAACTCAAGTGTTGAAATCCATTGAACCTCGCTATTGATCATTCTGCTGCTAAGTGAGGGAAGTTGGTCGAAGCAATTTGGAGAATGATGAGTTGAGTCAAGGAGGATCAAAGCTTTCTGAGATCGCAGACGTTTGAAGTTGACAAGATTTGACCACTCCTTCATGGGATGAGTGGTAGTTGTGTTCGGCAATGGGCCCACATATCTACCAGAAACCGTCTTGTAAACCGTTAAAATTGTTGCCACCTTTATTGGGTCATTGGAATTGTCACAAATGATTAAAACATCTTAGCCGAATGAAGACTTGGAGTCCATGAAGTACACCATGATAGATCTATAAAAAAAATAAATAAAAAATAAAAACATAGGACTTATTAGCATGTATGCATGCATGTAAAAAAAAAAAAAAAATCAAACCTTCAAACTTTCGAATGTATCATGCGTATACAAATTCCATGCAAAAAAATAAAAAATTTGTGCATACCTAATTTTGTAGAGGAATCTCTACTGTTCGAAGATGGAAATTCTTGAAGACTTCTTGAATTGAGATGAAGGATGAAACACTTCTTGTAAACTTTTTGAATGAGGATGAAGGATGAAACACTTCTTGAAGACTTCTTGAAATGGGATGAAGAAAATGGTGGAATGAGCTCTCTACATATAGGGGATTGAGAGGTAGAAATTAGCAATTTACAAATTCTACAAAAATTCAAGTCTCCAAAAAGACTCTATGTAGAAATTAGCAACTTCCAAAGACTCGAGTCTCCAAAAGGGTCCTATGAAGAAATTAGTAAGTCCCAAATTCTACAAGATTCAATCTTCGAATCTTTGAAGGTTAAAGTCCTAATATGAGAAGGATTTAGCTTCCTTAATGTTTTAGAGATTTCATTCTCCCTTTTTAGAAATTTCAATCTTCCTAATTTAATTTGGGATTCAAGACTCCAATTTGATTGAGGATGCACCCAAAAAAAATTGCATCAAAGGACTTCAAGTCTTGTCTACAAAGTTCTAGCCCTACAACTTTTATCCAAGTCTTGAAGTGGGGGCATTTGTAGACAAATAAATTTTAATTTATTTAATCAAAGACTAAATAAAATAAATATTTTTAGTCTTGGTTATTTGAATTAAATTAATTAAGAGGTCTTTGGACCATGAGATTGAATCATCCGAGTTGGGCCATTGAAAATGAAGATTGAATTATTTGAGTTGGGCTAAGAAGATTGGATCATTTTAGTTTAGCCATTTAATTGGGTCAGGTTTGGAATTATTTAAATAGTATCCAAACCCACTTTAAATAAAGCCCAATAAAATATACCTATGCCTTCGGGACCTAAGTAAATTTAGCCTGAATTCATTTTAAATTAAATTCATTAAATGATGAGTTAAACTCATTTGGCATCATTAAATAAGGAAATGGGCGGACTCAACACATTAACGGGTCGTTTAGTGGCCAAGCAACCCAATGCCCTATTTTGCCTATAAATAAGGGTCTTTCCAAGGTTGAAAGGCATTTAGAAGACACTCAAGCTCGAGCCAAGTGAAAAGCTCTCCAGAAGCTCTTCCTCTCCAACAAAGGTCTTACTTTCATTTTTTAAGGTGTTCTATTGGTTGAAAATACAAAATTTTCCACTCCCTAGTCCTCCCTCCCCTTCCCTCTATCTTTCTTCCTTCCTTTGATATAATGCTTCCTTGGTTTAAGTTTACATTTCTTTATATTAGAGTTGTAATCTTACAAGTTTTAATTTAATATTATTCTCTTTTTTTCTTATAGTTTTGTTCGTGAGGATTTTGGTGATATATTCTCCATCATATACACGGTAGATGTATGTGTTTAGTTAGTTTAAAATTTAAAGTTTTACACCCCTGACTCTTTAAAGTTTAAGGGGGAGCCCTGACTTTTTATGTTATAGATAATATTTATGAGGGAGCCCTGAGTCTTTAAGTTATAGACGATGTTTTATGGGGGAGCCCTAAATCTTTATCTTTATTCGAGTTGGTTTGTTGCTTCTTTGAGTGGCCTATCCATAATACAGGTGATATGTTTATTTTGTCCCTTTTATGCATTGTCTTTTTTATCGGTTTTTTAGCATAATTGTTTATATTTATTTAATCTTGTTTCTTTGCATATTTGATTTTAGGAACCTTCGGATGAAGATATTTTGGAAACGAGCTAAAACGAAGGACTTTAGAGCAAAAAAAAAAAAGAAACAAAGAAAAACGGACAATGGTCAAAGTTGCTGGAAAAACGTCACTATCCGGATAGTGACTATCCGGGTCTGAATAGTTGGTAACCAAAAAAGAAATTGTATTCAAAAGCTTTCCAGATCCGGATAGCTGGACTTTCTTGATCCGGAAAGTTGTGACAGGGACTAAAATATAATTTTTAGAACTTTTCCTTTTTATACATGGATTTTATTTCACTTTTGTAATTTGATTCTAAACCTTTTTAGAAAAAGGGTTTAGAGTAATTATAGTGTAGGATTTGGAGATTTTTCTCCTATATAAACCCCGCTAGATACATTAATTTCATTAGCTTAGTTCTTAGACTCAATTATTTATATTTTGTAAATAAGATTAGAAGACCCAATTCGTGTGCAATTTCGGAGTTTCTTCAAGCGACTCGGAAGATGAGTTTAGGCAATCACCGGGATCATGGACTCTTCAAATTCTTCTCCTAAGCACCATGAACTTATTCTATTTTATGAATTTATCTATGAGTTTATGTTTTAGAATAATGTTTGGCGGCTAATTCTTTTTATGTTTAAATAGAGATAAACCCTACAATTATTGGTTAATATTTTATATAAATCTCTTGTTTTAAATATGTACTTCTTGTTTGGTTATTATTCAATTGTTGTGATTGTTTACCATTTACTTAGATCGGTAATTTTGCAAGGTTAATTAGAATTAAGAAAGGAAGGTTAATCTAGGGCATATGAATAATAGGAACAGGTAATTGAATAGACATGCTAATTACGGTTCTTAGGTCATTAATTAATCACTATAATCTATAATACATCATAATCGGGTTAGGGTTAGAAGATATTCTTCTCTAAACGGTTAAGTTGAATAGGAGGGTATTCACCTAGACATAAGGTGTATCCGATTTTTGAGTGCGATCCAACTAACGGGTTTTAATAATTAATTATAACCATTTTCCCAAATAAAATTAACTTAAGCTTCTAGAGAGATTCTATCTATTAAACACACTTTTTCTAAACTTATTTTAAGCTTTCTTAATTGTCAATTGTTTTTTAATTGTTCTTTATTTTTTAAACATCTTTTCAAATCTTTTTTTTAATTAAAAATTAGAGACATAGTTAGTACTAGTGTTCGGCCGTCTCGAGAGTTCGATACTCTAGAAAATTTCCTCACATTATTACACCGATAGGTACATTTGCCTAAAAGTTGAACTTTGCTAGGATTAGAAACCAAACATCAAATTTTTGGTGCCATTGCCAGGGACGACAACATTAGGAACACTATATATTTGTTGATTTAGTTGCTTGTGTTTTTATTTGTTTTTATTCCTCTATTGGATTGTGGCTTTTGTTTGGTTTCTTTGCTCTTCTCTTTCCATTTTCTTAAAATTCACCAACTTCGTGATTCCTCATTGTAGGTTCTTTTCGACTAGCTTTTGCCCCATTGCTAAGGTGGTGAATTAGTTGAGTATGATCTAAAAATCGAGAAAACACTGTGAAAAGTCTGCTAAGATATCAATTTCAATACGGCAGACAAAACGACATTGGTAGTTATAGACAAGGCAAAAGAGGAGTACCCAGGATCCACCACCGCTACCACCTCCAACGGTGGTACGTACTATGACAGAATATGCTAGGCCATCCATCACTGGGATAAGGCCGAGCATAACAAGACCAGTGGTGGACGCCAATAATTTTGCGATTAAGCCCAATATCATAGAGATGGTACAAAATAATTTTCAATTTCATGGGCTACATGACGAAGATCCCAACGCACACATCACCAATTTCTTGGAGGTGTGTGATACTTTCAAGATCAGTGGAGCATCGGAGGATGCAATTAAACATTGCCTACTCCCATTCTCCTTAAGGCAAAAGGCAAAGTGGTGGCTCAAATCGTACCTCTGGGTTCCATCACAACTTGGGAATGTTTGGTGGAGAAATTTCTTAGAAGGTACTTTTCCCTGGACGTACTGCAAAATTGAGGAATGAAATCCTTTCATCCCAACAAACTGATGGGGAAAATCTCTACGAAGCATGGGAAAGGTGGAAAGAATTGATAAGGAAGTGCCCACATCATGGTTTAGACTTGAGAATCTAAATCTAATCTTTTATCAATAGAGTTAGCTTCAGAGCTTGGCAACTAATATATGCTTCCTCCAGTGGATCTACTGATAGCAAAATGCCCCAACAAGTATATGACATAATCTAGCAAATTGCCTCAAATTGTTATACTTGGGAGGCCCAAAACCAAGGGCAAAAACAACAGGAGTATATAACATAGATGCACTAACATCTTTGGAGTCAAGGTTGGCCACCATTGATAGATAAGAAGTTCGGAAAATTAAAATCTACCATCGACGAGCCCACAACAAGCAATATTTTGCAATTTCTGTAATGGAGGGCATCCTAATCATGACTGCCAAGTTAGATGCTTCTGTGGTGCAAGTTGATTACATCCAAGGAAATATGCAAGGGAATAATCCTTATTCTATGCACAACCATCCGAATTTCTCTTGAAGCAATCAAGGACAAAAAAGATATCAAAATCCTCGGGGATTTCAAAATCACGGACCGACATAACCATTTCAATGCACCCCCTTCGAACCAACCAAAAAGTCCAATCTTGAAGACATACTTATCAAATTCATGAGTGCAACTAAGCCAAGAATGCAAAATCAAGATGCCTCCATTCGGAATTCGGAAACCCATATTGGTCAAATTGCTAAGATAGTTTCTGAAAGACCTCAAGGAACTCTTCCAAGTAACACGGAGGTAAACCCAAGAGAACATGTAAATGTTATCTCGTTAATCTACAATGAAGAGGTTCCTAAAAGGGGAACAATAGTGTCAAATTAAGAGAAAACCTCTAAGAAAGAGGAGATTAAGTCACTAAATATCTCCACATCTAAAGAATACCAAGAAATTACTACAGGCCCGAAAGTTGAAGTGAGCCTAAGATCCTTTATCTGGCGGCCTAAATCGAGATAAAAGTAAAGACGAGATGAGGGAATTTATTGATATCTTTAAGCAATTAAAAATTAACTTACCTCTTTGTGATTTGCTTTTACAAGTGCCCAAATATACTAATATCCTAAGGAGATGCTTTTAGAGAAACGGAGATTAGATAAAGCATTGCCATACACTTTAGGTGAAAAATATTTAGCAATACTAATCAATAAGGAAAAGCTACTACAAAAACTACACGACAAAGGGAGTTTTTCTTTCCCTTGCATGATAGGCAATTTTCCGATTAAAAGCATTACTCGACCTAGGAGCTAGCATCAACGTTATATCTTATAATATGTGTAAAGAGCTAGGTCTAGAAAACCCTAAACCTACTAGGATGTCCATAAATTTAGTGGATAAAAGTACAAGAA
Organism: Catharanthus roseus; assembly: GCA_028651295.1. NCBI lineage: Eukaryota > Viridiplantae > Streptophyta > Magnoliopsida > Gentianales > Apocynaceae > Catharanthus > Catharanthus roseus. The sequence continues at coordinate 12,740,600 of JAPQWS010000168.1, read as the reverse complement.
ATCCTAGAGGGGTTATAGAAGACGTTTTGGTTAAGGTGAAAGACATTATGTTTCCCGTAGATTTTGTTATCATCGATATAGAAGAGGATGTTGATTTCTCTTTGCTTTTAAGAATACCATTCTTATATACTTCGAAAGCTTTAATTGATATAGACAAAAGGGAAGTTAAGCATGAGGGTTGCAAAGACTGGAGTAGTTTTTAAATTCCTGATAACTCCAACCCTTTCTTCCACTGATAATGAAACATTGTTTCTCATAGATAATATTAATCATAATGTGTCTTATTTGTTATAGGAAAAAAAAGTCTACCCCATCTAAAAGCCCTAAGAACTCAAAAGGCAAGGAGACAAAGGCGTCTCCTAAACCAAAAAAGAAGGGTTTAGTGACATGGGTGCCAATTCGGTGAAAGAGAAAAGGAAAGGCGAAAACGTCACTAGATTCTCATGATCCTGGAGATGCCGATGGCACCTAAGAGTGAGTTTCACAATTCTTTTGTATAATTTTGTACTTGTAACATAGTTTAGTTTTTCTTTTGTTATTTCTTCTTCTAATTTTTCGCTTTTATTAGAGTCGTAAAGTGAGTATTGGAGTTGGGAATTACATGCATACATGTTTATTAAGCTTTTTATTCTTCACAGGTCAAAAATATCGTTAAAACGGACAAAAAATGGCTAAAAAATAGAGATTTCTAGCCCGGGCCAGAGCTTTCTGGAACCGGAAAGCAACTATCCATTCTAGAAAACCATTACAAATATTAGAGTTTTTCAACCTAAGACTATCCAGATCCGAAAAGCCCCTCTTTCCGGAACCAGATAGTTGAACAAGGCAAAAATTTTTATAACCCGAGAATATTTGGATTCGTAAAGTCTAACTATCTGGTTCCGAATAGTCGTGACAAAGCAGGTTGGGTCGGGTTCTGGGCAGGTTGCTCGTTTTTAATCCCAAATTTTCAGCCAATTTTACCCCATCTCCCCCAAATCCCTAACCGTCCTCCAAAATTTCTTCTCCTCTTCCCCGCTTTCCCCTCCCATTCTGTTGCTTCCCCTCTTCTCTAATCGTCTCTCTCTCAACTCCGTCAGCCCTCCTTCTTCTCCACCCCGTCTGCCCTCTTTCTTCTCCATCGTTCTTCTTTTCTTTCCTCTCTATCTATTTTTTTTCTCTTCTCCCCCATCCCCTGTCCTCTCCACCATGCCACCAACTCACGTCATCCTTTTCTTCCATCCTCCACCAACACTACCAGCCACCATCATTCTCACCTTGTTTTCTCATTTTTTCTTCCTTTTTTTTCTCCCACTCCTTCTCTTCCCCCTTTGTTTTCTTTGCAATACACTACCACACAACATAACAGCAAAGGCAGAACAACGGTAGCAGTGGCAACGACTTGCGCAGCAGCCTTAACTTTCAGTACGACGACAGCGACGTTTCGTTTTGAAATGAACCGGGATAAGAATTTCTATACCCTTTCTGTTGTTTTTGTCCATTATATTCAATTTTAATCACTATAATCTATTATTTATTCATAATCAGGTTAGGGTTAGAAGACATTTTTCTCTAAACGGTTAAGTTAAATAGGAGGGTATTCGCCTAGACACAAGGTTTATTCTATTTTTCAGTGAGATCCAGCAAACAGGTTTTAACAATTAATTACAACGATTTTTCTAAATAAAATTAATTTAAGCTTCTAGGGGGATTTTACCTTTTAAACAAGCTTTTTCCAAACTTATTTTAAAGCCTTAATTGCTTTCTTGATTGTTAATTGTTTTTTTAAACATCTTTTAAATCTTTTTATTTAATTAAACGGTAGAGACATAGTTAATACTAATACTTGGCCGTCCCGAGAGTTCGACAATCCAGAGACTTTCCTTACCTTATTACATTGATAGGTACGCATGCCTAAAAGTGTAATTTTGTTAGAATTAGAAACCACACATCAACAGGGGAAACTCCGCCAAAATTTTTTCAATCTTATAAAATACTTGGATTGTTTAGCAATCACTAAACGTAAAACTTAAAATGAAAGGGGAAGCTGGAATTTTTTAATCCTTTAAGAGAAACTTTGTTATGCTAGCTTTCAAAGAGAGGAACCCTGTTTCTAAAGATTATAAAGGATCAGAAGTTATATCTACTTTTTATCTAAAAGTTATAAGACTTTTAAGTACGTCTAAAATTTAAACTTTATAATTGTAACTTAGAGGTTATGGAACTAACAATTCTTTCTCCTAATAATTCTTAGAATCTATGAAAAATATAACAGATCGTAATTGGATGTACAGAGAATGACTCGAGCTCGGGATTAAGGGTCTTACAAGTGAATTCATTCATGGGGTAGATTGTTTTATTTATCATTGTCTTGAAACGAATAATGGAAGTAAAAAAGTGATGAGATGTCTAATCTGTAAAGTGTAAAAATAAGAAATTTATAATCGTCGATGCTGTGAAGGATCATCTTTTTTGCGATGGAGTTTTGTACCTTGTTATCATAACGGGATAGGTCATGGTGAAAAAATCTGGTTACATGATGAGCGACATGTTCTTGCAAAACGTACTAGTACAATCTAGTCAAATATTGGGGTAAAAAGTTCATAATCAATGTCAACTGAAGTCAACTCATATCGTGAGATAATATTTGATGATGTCATTCCGAACTTTTTCTCTCATGAAGAACCCTGATGCAACAAAGTTTTTTTACATGTTAAAGGCGGTAGAGACATCGTTATCTGAAGGTGTTGATAGATATTCAGTGTTATCTGCTTGTGCAGAGTTTGTTGTACATTAAGTGTAAGAACCAATAGACTCAAAATTTGTATGATGATGTTTGTGCATTCATAAAGAATCATTTGCTACCAGGAAATAATATGGTAGAAGATTGGTACGCGATGCACAAATTGATATTTGGCTTAGGATTGCCCGTGCAAAAAATTAATGTGTGCTACTAGTTGTATACTTTATTGGAAGGAGGACTCCTAAAGAACGAAATGTAAGTTTTATGGCAGTCATCAGTACAAGATCAGTAGGAAGAAAAGAGAGAAGAAGAAGAAAAGAGGGAAGAAGAAGAAATTGGGGCCGAAGAGACCGGTGAAGATGATGTTTTATTTTCCTTTAACTCCTAGATTGTATGTGTCGAAAAGAACTACCGAACGCATGAGATGGCATTCTGAAAACTCATAAGAGCCCAATGTGATGAGTCATCCTAGAGATAGAAAAGCTTGGAAGCATTTTTACAGGACTTACTCAGATTTTTTGGTAAAAATAAGGAACGTGAAACAATCTTCATTCGATTGCCATCGATATTTCTTGCCACCAGGTCAATTTAGACAATATTCAAGGTCTTTCAAGAGGGGACTGCTCATCGCCGCCATTGAGACTTTCAGGAGAACAAATATGGGACAGGGTTACGCATTTTTCGAAAACCATAGAAACGGGAAAGGAATTAGGGAGGGATCAAAATTGGACATGGAGAGTATATTTTGAGATCTTCCTTATTGCATACCCTTTTATTCCATCATAATAATGACGTGATGTTTTATTCCGTCATAACAATGACGTGATGTACAATGAGAAGAATGTATTTGATAATGTCTTCAACACTGTTATAGATGAAAAAGGGAAGTCAAAAGATAATATCACGACTAGACAAGATCTACATTTTCATTGCAACCGACCGGACTTGTTGATGGAAGAGAGAGGTGGGGCTAAATGTTCAAAGCCAACATGTTATAGCTTAACAAAAGAACAAAAGAAAATGGTGCTAGATTGGGTTAAAGAGTTGCACTTGCCAGATGGATATCCATCTAATTTTTCAAGGCGTGTTGATTATAAAGACATAAAGATTGCTGGTATGAAAAGCCATGTTTATCGCAGGTTATGGAATGACTGATGCCTATCATCTTTACAGCGAAGGTATAGAGTTGCTTGGCCGAGCTAAGTCTCTTCTACCAAGACTTGTGTGCGCCAAAGATAAGTGAGTCTCATATGGGTGAATTAGATAAAAGCATTCCCATTTGATATGCAATTTAGAACGCATATTCCCTCTGGGTTTTTTTTATGTTATGAAGCAATTGATAATTCATTTGCCATATGAGGCGAGGGTATGTGGTCCCTCCAATACATGTGGATGTACCCTTTCGATAGGTAATGTACAAAACTTCACTTAAATTATTTGTCAAATTCATTTTAATTAAATTATATAACTCATTTTAATATACTTGCAATATATTAGGTACTTGCACCAGATAAAGAAGATAATAAAAAATAAGCAAAGAGTCGAGGTATCTATACATAATGCTTACTTAATTGAGGAGGCCGCGATATTCTTCAGCTACTACTTTGAAGTGAGCGTATTTACACTCCACAGAAGAGATAGGCGAAATGATTATGTCGGAATTCTCTTCATGAGGGTGAAGTTCTATCAATATGCAATCAAAAAGGAAAGAAATTCGGTGAAATAAAAAAAAGATTCTTGGATGATCGAGAATAGAAAGCAGCAAGGAACTACATCCTCCTTAATTGCGAGGATGTGGAAACTTACCTTCAGTAAGTTAATCGATATTCTTCACTTCATACACGTTTTGTATACATATATACATATCTTGTAAGTTTAAATTTACTTATGCAGGAAGTACGAATTAGAACTGAGAAATCTTAATTCGAACATATTGGATGATGAAATTCAAGAGAAAATAAGTGAGGGATTCGCAGAGTGATTTAGAGTTAACCTTGTCAAATGTGTTTTGGTGTATACAAATGCACAATCCCACGAAACAGTTTAGTCAACTTCTAAAAAATCTATCTTGGGATCTTTTTAAAAAAGTTAACACATACACGGGTTATATTGTCAATAGGTTTTCAGTTTCACAAAAGAGATAGGAGTGAAGAGGGGGAAACTTATAATGATGGTGTGTGTGTGTGACTCCAAACTATTATGGTGTTTTAAACTATTATGGTGTTTTAAAAGAAATAGTTGTGGTAGAGTTGACTTGAACACCAATTCGAAAAGTCATCTTGTTTCATTGTGATTGGTTTAATTCTTCGGATCGAGGAATGAGGATTTATCCTCAATATAAAATTGTTGAGTTGCACAAAGACTGGAGTAATGGAAAATACGATCCTTTCATTTTGGATTATCAAGCAAACCAAGTTTTATTCCTCCCATATCCTAGCTCTAAAAGAACAATGGCCGATTGGGTTAGTGTTATGAAATCTCAATCCCAACTAATAGATGTTCTGATCCAAGATGATGTATTCCAAGAGAACATGGACGTTCACGAGGGTTCAACAATAGATGCAATGATTGAAGGCATAGGACTTCTCATCCATGAGTCTCGTTCGTCGAAAGAGTTTGATATCGTCGTCAAAATGTATTTTGTAGAAGTCAAAATGATGAAATTGAAATATAGAATGGAATTCCGATAAAGAGTCTGATGAAGATGCTGAAGAAGATTCCGATGATGAATCCGATAATGATTCTAATGAGAATTCTGACACATAGAACATTGTATGATTCACTTTTATTTTACTTATGTTATTATACACATAGCTGACCTCCCGATGCAGCCACTTCATCTACCTCACCTAGCACACAGTCGTCTCTTTCTGCGGCTCCCGAGACATATCTTGTAGCTTGGAAACTGAGAAGCAGTTATGGATGTTGAATGTAGATCCGTAAGTTCACTAAACATAATAATATATACTTGTCATTAATAAAATATAATATATATATATATATATTAATTTTGTGTAACATGCACAGACTACATCCATCTTTGAGAGCCACCACCTACATCTTAGCTGTCATGTAAGAGCGGTTCACCGAGCCTTACCAAAGTCAGATTGAGGTCCCCCTGAATGTTCAAGATATGTGGTGGGAAGAGTTTCAAGTAAATGAATACAATATTGCAGTTGCTTTACTTGTCTTTTAAATGTTTTTACAAGTCTTTATATGTGTAATCTTTTGAATCTTATACTATTCTAATATTTATCCTTATACTTATTATATTCTATTATTCATACTTATACTTGTCATATTATATTCTAATCTTTTGAATTTTTATTGAATTTTTAGAAAATATGCGTATGCGACTCGACATTACCCATCGCCAAGATGAGACATGTATGGGAGGTCTAGGTCAGCAACCGGATAAGGGATTTGCTTGGTGATGCTTGGGCCGCGAGGAAGAGGCCTGTTAGGATTCTGGAGATATTCTGGGAAAAGATAATGAAGTATTAGGATAGCCTTGAGTACAAAGCTTTTTGCTAACGGAATAAAAGGAACATAAATGAGGGACGGGCAGACGGGGAACTGAGAAGCACATAGGTGGTTCCATCTCCCTCGTAGAAATGGTGTCGAAAAGGGTAAAATCTTTTTTATTTCACTACTTCATTATATTGATTTCATTACTTCATTATATTTATTACTTCACTACTTCATTATAAGGTAAGAGTTGTGTTGTTGTTTTGCAGCAATCGGATTTATCATGGAGGTTCTCCAAGAGCAAGCAGGAGCCCCACAAGCATCAAAAGGGGGATAAGAAGAGGCAATATGTGGATTTTAAGTTAGCAGAGTTCTGGGTAAGTTTAGTGAACTTTATAACTTAAGTTTATATAATGTTTTATAACTTACAACTTTATTTATATAATATTTTATAACTTATTATTATCCAACTAAGATTTCATATTGTACTCGAAATTTCACAAGTTATGAAAAAAGACCGATGAGGAAGCTGCGGCTACGAGTACTGCATTGCCTAATGATCTCCACCTGATGGTCACTGTAGCTGGTGGCTTGAGCCGCGGTCATTTATATGGAGCTGGTTCGGAGGCAGCTGATTTCAGAGCCGAGAGCAAACAGACCGCAACTAGATTGCCACCTTTTTATTTGGATGCAGAGCAATGGAAGATAATGAGGGTGGAGGCTGTTACTTCCAGTGTCTTGCTACTTTCGACAAAAAGATAAGGCAATTTGCCAAACAGAACCACTTGGCCTACACCCTTATTCCACCAATGATGGACCTCGTCAAAGCTGTTATAGCTGCGTTCTATCGATATCTTTATCGATTGTAGCAGCGGGGACATCCGAGGTACCGGTTCCATCTTCCTTTACTCCTCCCTTCCTCCTCTATTGATGCCCCAGGCAGCAGCATTGTTGATCCCCACCCTCCCTCCCCTTAGTTATGATGGACCTCGTCAAAGCTGCTATAGTTGCATTCTATCGATATTCTCATCGATCTGCAGCAGTGAGGGACCTCCGAGGTGTCGGGTTCCATCTTCCTTTACTCCCCTTTCCTCCTCTATTGATGTCCCCCCTCTCCCCCCCTCCCCCTCCAAGTGATGTTAGGGGTCCCGAGGATATTTGTACATTTTATGTTTATTTGATGTTTTATTTATGAATTTTAGTTTATGGATGTTTTATGAGTTTCAAGTTTTATGTATGAACCTTATTTGATCAAAATATATGGTTGCTATTGTGTTCATTGCATTTCAAAGAGTTTTTGATCCATTTTATAAATTATATTAACAAAATTCAGGTACGAAGAAGCCGTGGGAAACAATTTTTTTAATCCATTACTGATTGTCGGACCGTTGGAAACCATCATCAGTACTTATTACTAGCGAACGTTGTCCTCGTCATAAAAACCATCAATATTTGTTATTAACGGAGCGAAACTATGGGCCAATGTTGAAAAAATCAGACCAAATATTGAACCGATGAAGTTACTGGTTCATTGGTTTATTAGTTCAATCGGTTGATCCAGTGACAGACTGAAATAAATATATAATGATTTAAAATATATATAATAATGATAATAAATATTCCCTTATTTAGAAAAAAAATTTATATATATTTCCTCACATTTTGGGTCCAAAACACTAATTTCATTTATATAACAAGATCTTTTGGCCCATTTTCTATTTATTTAGGCCCAAAAATATAAAACCTGAAAACATAACTATAAAAACTCTCTTCTCTTTTCTATTCTCCTACCCACCCCCATTTAAATTAAAACTCTACCCTACTCTTCAAAATTAATGCACCTCTTCATAGCCAGGTAAATTAAAAGAAAATAAAGCTATGGTTCTTTGAGCAAAGAGAAGAAAGAATAGCAATGGCAGAACCATTCAAAATCAAAAGGCAAAGTCTGTTAAGGAGTTGATTTCTTCTCCATCTATCTTCTCTCTTCTTTTCTTTTCTTTTCTTCAAAGAAATTTGATTAGAAGCTATTCCAGTGACATGAAGAACCTTTCTTTGATTTGTAGAAGCATGAAGAAAAGCTAACTTGTAGACAATGGCGAAACCAGGACAAAAAGTTGGGGGACTAAACAACATTAAAAGTTTTGTTAGAATTTCATCTACAAAATAGATGCATTCCAAGTACAAAAACATTCAAACAATTTCAAATTTACAAATAAAATAGCAATAAATAGGTAATCGCCCATTACCAATGAGGAGTGATCATCCATCATTCACGAGGAATGATTACCCATCACTCACGGGATAAGTATCACATATTAATGCAAATAAAATAACAAAAGAATAGGTAATCACCCATTACCAATGATGAGTGATCATTCATCACTCACGAGGAATGATTATCCATCACTCACGGGATAAATACATCTATCAAAGCTGAAAATATTAATGCAAAAGTCGTTGAGAATCTTGAGATAACCGATTGAGCACGATCACAAAACGACCTCCAATATGAGCTGCAGTTAATTTAGAACGATTAGAAGATTAATATAAAAACAAATAACACTCATACAAATACTTTTACAATGAAAAATAAATCACTATTAAAAACTTATCTGAAATAGAGTTTTACATGTGAAGGAAATGATTAATATGGCAATTTTATTTTTCGAGTTTGCATATTCTGAAACCGCTGCAAGATGTCTTCATTTTCAATACTCATAAAAATCTATTGCTCAACATAACAAACCAAACTGTCATTGAGAAACTCATCTCCCATCCTATTGCGTAAATTATTCTTAATCATTTCCATAGCAGAAAAAGATCTTTCAATGGTAACATCGCAACAGGCAAGACTAAAGCCAACTCAATTAGTGAATAAACTAAATTAAAAAAACTCAATCTTGGATCACCAATAATTTCACAATCCAAAAACTCTACCCCTACTCGAGGCTTTTTCCCACGATCTTCATTATTAACATTTCCTTTATTAGATAATGTTTTTTCAACCGGATTAGAACTCTTTTTCCACTTTTCAAGATATTTGTTCATAGTAAATCCTATAAAATAATCAAATATTTTAAATTAAATTCAACGGATTTCACTTATGACATAATAATTAAACAGAAATTACATAATAATCATATTTTTACTATAAAACCCTAGAAATATTTTGTCTAACAAAATCAAATTTTATTAGTCAAAAAATTTTATAAAAATAAACAATGTTTCTACATGGATTAATCTTTAAAATCTAATTAAAAATCTTACTTTTTTCTTCAAAGTTTGAAAAACAGTAGAAGGAAGGAGCAGTTGCAGCAGCTACTGTCTGTCTCGCATCGCGGCCGTCACCTGTCCGTTGCCACCGCACGCCGCTTGTCACCGCCGGCCACCGAGAAGAGGACTGAGGAGGGAGGGCCGAGAGAGTCCAGAAGGAGAGAAGAGGAAATAGAGAGTCAAGAGAGAGAGAGAGAGAGAGAGAGAGAGCGAGAGAGAGAGAGAGAGAGAGAGAGAGAGAGAGAGAGAGAGAGCCAGAGAGTTTTTTTTTTCTATTTCTGTTTTCTGCTGTTGTTTCTGAGTTTTCATTTTTTTTATTGAAAGTCAGCAGCCTAAGTTTTGGGGCTATATTGAAAAAAAATTCAGGGAGGCTTAAACGTAAAATATCCATAGTTTCTTAAGTTCTGTCCCCACTTGTAGAGGCATAAAAAAAGGATAGAGAATCATTTATTTGTCATTTGGGGGGAGGTGTGGAAGTAGAAACGCTGTTGTGCTTGCTCCTTTGACTTGGTTTAGACCTAAATTAATTTAGAGTTGGAAAGAGATCGAAGACATCTGGGATTTTTTTTAAATCAGAAACTGAAGACCTCTGCGAGAGAAAGAGAGACTCAAATCATTTTTAGGTAGAAAAAAAGAGAAACAACAATCTGTGACAGGAAGCGAGACTCATACCTTTTTTAGTCAAAAATAAAAATCAAAAATCAGGTTCAATTAGTTTGCAGTAGGACCAGTCGAACCTGTCGATTTTAACCAAATTTGACCGGTTCTCTTCTAAGGTGGTTTTTATAATAAATTACACAAGACGATCGGTTCTTAATTCGATTGATTGGGTCCGAGTTTCTTACCATTGCTGCTGGTGAAACTCCATAGATCAAAAAATTTTCGTCGGGAACGTTATTGAAAATAGATATTATCAACGAACCTGTATTCGATAGTTTTCGTAAGATTTGACAGTCACGACACACCGATGAGATGCTAACTTTTTATCGTCTGCAAATGGCTATTTTTCATAGCAATACAAATATCATTAATTTTTAATATCTAATTTCTTTAACTAATCAAAATTTACTTTATTTATTTATGAGTTTAGAGTTTATGGTTTACAAAATTCAACGATATAACATAAATATAATTAATTTATGATAATATTTAATTTCTTTAAGTAATCAAAATTTACTTTAAAATGATACATTAACAATATCTAATTTCTGTAATAAATAATTCATTATAAACTAAACGATCATCTATTTAAAACGTTAACATCTAATAAATAAATAAGAACATAAAATCACCTAACATGCAATCGGTTAGGATCTTCTGTAACATTTTCTGTAACACTCTCTGTAACATTCCTAATTTGGTATATTTTATTAATGAAACCTACTAAATAAAAGATAAATCTTTGAAAAAAAGGATATACCCTAAGGAGAAAAACATATTATAAAAAGAAATGTTATAGGAGATGTTATAGAAAATATTACAAAGGATCTTGAGTGACATGCAATGACAATGACGTTGGTTAGAAAAAAAAAAAAAGTCATGCAACGCCGTGGTATGGGTGGTGTTGATCTTCTTCTTTTTCTTTTTTTTTTTTCTTTTTTTTCATTTGTATTTTCCTATTGTACCGTATATATTTGTATAATTAGAAGACTTTAATTGATTACCTTCTCTTAAGTTCCACGAATCTTAACAAAAGAATCATAAAAGTGGCGCTCAAAAAAATTTGTTAAGAACTTCAAATTATAAAATAAACAATCAAATATCTTATTCAACAAAAAAAAAAAAATTTTTTGTTGAGAATTAGATATAGTAATTACTTTAAACTTTTACTAAAAAGTATAAAATCATATATAGAATACTTGGCAAAATTAATCCTAAAATGAAACTTATCTTTAGTTATTAAATTATTATTTGGAATAATTTTTGTCCCAAATTTATTTTTCAAAAAATGTTAGTCTCAATCACTTTTTAGATTGTGTTAGAGATATCACATCAGTATGTGATTCTCCTAGATTATTTTAGATTCTATAAGAGATTATTTGATTAGAATCCTATATTAATTATAATTAGGATTTTTGTATTATAGTATTATAATAGTATTCTTTATTAGTGATTGGTTAGAATTATATATTGATTAGAATTAGAGTACTTTTAGTTTATAAATAATAATAGATCATAATGAATAAAATTGAAGCTTTAATATTATTCTTTTTTGTGCCCTAAATTCCTTAACGGATTGAAATATGTCAAATTTCCATATGCATCATTTACATAAATTATCGACCAACTTAAAACTTATCAATCTCTAACATTTTATTCTTGTATGCTTTAGATCCAATGAAAATAAAAGAGGCACGTGGATATCTTGTACTAACAGTATTTGTGAGAAAAATTGCAGAAGTTGACTATTTTGCTTGTGGCAGATGATTTACACGAATGCAAATAATGCCACAATGGGTGGTGAAGACAAATATCTTTGAAGAAAAATAGTCTTAGGACTAAAATGGTTAAAAATAATAGTTTTATGACCAGTTTAAGACTTGTACCCTTATTTGATAAAATTGAAAGTGAAGTTTGAAGTCTGAATGGTTAAGTTCTTAATTATGAATTTAAGTCTGAACATTGAATATGAAAAATGAAATGTGAATTTGAATGCTGAATTAATTAATAATCGTAATTATATGTAAAAACGTGTAATAATTTGATAATCAATATGTATATATATTAGACTTCAAAATTAACAAAAAATTTCAGCTAAAATTTATAATTACAATTAACTACATCTTAAATAATTAAGTAATTAGAAAAAATTATTAATAAATGCACTTAAATATTAAGTACTTGATAATGTGAGTTATCAAATACACTTAATTCAATAAATTATAAACTAATTAGTTTCAAGAGGTAAATTATTTTATAAAAAAGACCGACAAAATTTTTAATTTCTCTAATATATGTTGTGAAATAAAAATTTTAATCTAAAATAACAATGTCAATAAAAATGAGCCATTTTTAGATGTCAATAAAAACGTCAATTCAATATGCCTTCAATTGCAGACTTCTGATGATCAAATGAATACTTTTTTCAACCTAATGAAGTAATGATACTTCGCTTTCTCGTTCAGGTTTTAGATTTCGCTTTGACCAAATAAAAGAACCAATTGAAATATTCTACACTTTGATTTCACTTTTACATAATAGAAATTGTCTGATGGACTTGATAAAGAAGAAAGGAAATTGTCTGATTGACATCGTCTTTACGTGACATATACAAAGTGGAAATGCCACAGAAAACTAGTAAATTGTAATTACTTTTTTACGACACTTATTTAATAATAGTGAAGTAGAGTTTTATTTGTTCATTTATTAGGATATTATTTTTTGGAAGCCCCTTTTCTTTTCTTTTGACAAAACATACCATCTTTTCTATGGGATTTTGACGAAAAATACTTTTTAAACCACAAAAATTACTATTGTAAAATCCATTATTCAAATAGACAATATTGTACCCCTCAAAAAAAAAAAAAGTGATTAAAATTGAAGAGAAAAAAACCCCAACTCTCTGGCTATATATACTTCACCTAGTCATTGAAAACATAGGTGCACTTCATCATGGCTACTGATAGATTTGTCATCGCTCTTCTACTTTTTGGTATGATTTATTTCTTCATTATTACTAGCATATTTCAAATAAAGTTTCTTCTAATCTTTTTACTATACTCTTTCTTAACTCAAATATCTACAGAGAAATTTCCCTCAAATCTTCCAATATATTTTTTTATACATTCTTTGTTACACTATTTTTATAATTACTCTGCATTGGATGTTTATTTTTTTATAAAATTTATTTAAAAAATTATTGTAAAAACCCGATCTAATATTTGTTTCATACCATATATTAAGGTAATAATATTATTTATTATAGATAAAAATATTTTAGAAGGAAATTGTGGTCTTAACTTAATATGGTATCAAATAAGAATTAAATACAAGAGATGATATTTTAGAAATATTTTAAAGTGTATTAAAAAAAATTATATCTTGAACATACCTTTCTTAGTTATTATTATAGACTATAGTGCACATAATTGATTATCTGATCTTTTTCCAATTTTTTTTAAAAAAAATGAACAGCAACCATTCTGGTGGGGTGCAATGTGGAAAATGCAAGTGCAAAAGTTTGCCCTTTGTTCTGTCTGAAGGCATCTTACATGACATGTCCATCTACTGCTTATAGGCGACTTAAACCTGTCTGCAACTGCTGCTTAGCAAAACCTGGCTGCAAGATTTATCTTCCTGGTGGAAAACTCTTCTGCACCGCTACTTGACAGACCTTCATGTAGCTTCATATAAAAAGTTTCAAGGAAAAATATATCTAAATTAAATCTCTTGCTTATGATCTTTGTTATATATAAATAAATTAAAATCTTTTTTTCTGTCTATAAATAAAATAAAGTCTGAAAAAGTTATATTTCATATATACTTTTAAAGTATGATGTTGTATTAATGAAAATGCTTCTATAATTAGGGAAATGGTGGTAAGAAACTTAAAATACATACTTCCTTTGCTGTTGGTTTTTTTTTTTTATTTATTTATCACACTTTAAACTTTATATATTTTAAAAAGATACAAAATTTTAGATATTTATTTTATTTATGTAGATTAGAATGTGTTTCAACTTTTTCTTTCTACTCATTATTATCTATACAAGTTTTTATATTTAAAGAATTAAAATATTTTGAAATTTATTTTTAATATAAAAGTATAATAAAAAAATTTATTAAATATTACATTATTTTTACAATGTTACAAATAAAAAAAATAAAAAATAGTTAAATTGGATAAAATGAAGAAGAAAAAGAGAGTATATTTTTAATTTCTCGCAGTGGGAGAGTCAATTCTGTTTAAATGTTTGAACATACACTACATAAATTAATTATTGGGGCAAACCTTGACTTTAAGCATATAACTTTTGACTAAGACCATAAGCAACCTACTGGGTACAAATATGTAGTTCTTTGAGATATTTTTTTTTATTCCTATTTGAAAGGCGTTCGGTATTTAACCGTCGAAATTCAATCTTTTATGTTCAAAAAGCATTTGAAAAGTAACTTTTATTCAAAATTAAAAGTTATTCATAATTTTTTTTTTTTTAAACATAACGCTATATACGGGAATGAATTCGTAATCCCACGCTAATAAGTTTGCTTTTCAATTGGTACAAGCAATTGGGATCTTTGAGATATTAATCTTTATGAGTCAGAAGCAATAGTGGACTTCTTGTTGGTACATAAATACAATTAAATGCATATTTATTTCCTTAGTCCTGTGGTATATAAATAACACCATAGAGAAAACACTTTAAAAGAAAACATAACCATGGCACTTACAAGAGTTGGTATCTTCACCCTCCTAATGTTTGGTATGCCTCCATCCCCTAAATTTTATTCAGTTGTTTTAACTCTCCTCTTGTATTCTAATCTTTTGCATGATTGTAGAAGGGTGACATAAAATCAACTTGAGAACTTAAAAGTTTAGTATAAAAAAGTTTTAAAAAATTCATTTTTCACTATTAACTCTTCTTTCTAAACCAATTTTCTCTACCTTCTCTCTAATCTCACTTCAGATCTATGTAAATTTGACCATTAAAAATTTTTTAAAAATTAGTAATTTACAATTTTATCGGTTTAAAATTTTTTAAAAAAATTGTACCAAATTAAAAAAAATTTGGCTAAAATTATGTGAAATTTCACCCAGGGTTGGACGAAATTCTTTTTCGCTAGCCTGGGTGAAATTCAACAATAGTTTTTTATTTTTTTCATTTTTGTTAGTTATGTTTAAATTTATGTATATTTGTTTATGTTATTTATTTTTTTGTTAATTAAGTAGTCTTCTTGTGATTTAGCAAGAAAAAAAAAAAGTCTTGTGAGATTTTATCAAGTGACCTCATGAAAAGTAACATAGAAGAGTAATTAAAAGACCAACATGAAACTTTATGCTAATAATAAGTACGGTGTATGAAATTTTATTTAATAATAATGTATTTATGTATTTCAATATTTACCTACTTCAATCATTTAAATTTTCAATTATAGTAGATAAAATTGTTCATCTGTTTAATTTTAAAATTAGTGTCATATTCTTTTAGTTAATAAAAGAAAAAAGTATTAGAAAATTCTAAAAATCTAAACTAAAATGAAAATGGGGTGTTTGTGTGGAAACGTTTAATGGAAACCGCCTATGGCATTTTCACTCACATAGATCTCGAAAAAATATACAAAATTCACAGAAGAATCGCTTCGATCAGATGTCCGAGTGCAAAGTTATGTCCTGTCAAAAGTTTTCGACATTTCGGGACAAATTTTTTCCTCGAAACGTGTCCAGATCACCTTTTCAACAATGTCGTTGTGTTTATCTTTCCTGGAACTATAGAAATGAGTGATCATACACGTTAAACAAACATCACATCGTAGAGTTATTCATATTTTAAGTTTTCCAAATACCTACACAAATTTCATAACTTCTAAGCTTATGTTATAAACAACTAAATAATATAAATAAATAAACATACATTTAAATATTTATAAACATAAAATTAAATAACATAAACAACTTAAACATTTATAAACATAAAACTAAATAACATAAATAAACATACATAAACTTAAACATAACTAATAGAAATTAAAAAAAAAAAATTGAAACACTATTGAATTTCGCGAGGTTGAGCGAAATTCAACAGAACTCGGCCAAATTTTTTTTTTCAATCCGGTGTATTTTTTTTAATTTCAAACCGACAAAATTATAAATAAATTAGTATAAATCAATATATTAATCTTTTTTTTTAGTTTTCAATAGTCAGATCTGCATAGATCTAAGATTAAATGAAGTGGGGTTAGAGATAATTTGTTTCGAGAGAAAAAATTAATGGTGAAAAATAAAATTTTTTGAATTTTTTCGCACCAAAACTTTTAGATTCATGAGTTAGTTTTATTAACCCGTGTATAAATAGTAAATACATGGATTGAACCAAAGAGATGGCCAGATAGGATGCATTAAAAGTCATATATAGATATTAAAATTTATTCTATTAATTTAGTTCCTCAATTATTTACGTTTTTTATTTAAGAAAATATTCAAAAATTATTTTCATTAAGAATTTTTTAACAAAGCTCGACTTAGATTGGGTTTTCATTTTTTTTGGAAGCATTTTACCTTTTGCTTTTTTTATGTACTCCAATGAATCACATTTTTTTCCATCTTATGAATGGTACTTTTTTTGTTTGAATCATACCTCTCTCGAGGGCTTTTACATTTTAATATTTTTCGGTTAAACACTATTTGCCATAAAATTAAGTTACTAATTGGCTCGAACATCTAATAGTCCGCTATAACAATGAATAGTCGACTACCAAATACATATCACTGCACACGACATAAAACAGAAATTATACCTGTATGTGACATGTGATATAAAAGTAATGATACAAAATATAATAACCAGATCTCTTGCCCAAGTGAACATATGAACTTAAAATTAACTTGCCATCCCAAATTCAATTTACCTCACTTCTTATTCTAAGTTACTACATCATCCGTTTTTAAAATAAAAGTCAATCCAAGTAAGCAAACATGTAGCATAAAGTCTTATGCATTACCTACATAGCAGAATCCAGCCTTCTTTTGCACATGATCTAAAAGCCAACCTACATAGCGCACATGATCTAAAAGCCAATCCAAGTTCAGCAAACCTTTAGCATAAAGTCTTATGCATAACCTACATAGCAGAATCCAGCCATCTTTTGCACATGATTTATACGTGCCAAATTGAAGTATTACTCTTTACTCTACTTTGTAATTTATTGAAGCATACTTTTTCGTAATCGAATAAACTTTAGTTTTGGTAAGAACGTAAATAGTTAAGGAACTAAATAGACTAATTTTCTATAGAAATATCCTTTTTTTAGGTATTTTTTCTCTAAAATTTTGAAAAAAATTCCTTTTATATATACATATATTTTCCTTTATATGCTAATTGTTATATGAATTTTTGTCTTTCGAATGCAAGGACAGGAAACCTTCTCGGCCTTGGATTGAATGTGGAATGTGCAAAAGCTTGCCCTCTCTATTGCATAATAACGAAAGGTTACATGACTTGCCCCTCCTCAGTGTGCAACTGTTGCTTAGCTCCTCAAAAGGATTGCAAGCTTTATGCCGCGATGGAAATTTGATATGTACTAAACAATGATCTCCAAAAACATTTTTTTGATAATCCCAATATATTTTTATTGATTGGATTTGGTCAATAACTTTTAATTTTAATTTTTTTATTCTCAACATATTTTTATTTGTTGGATTTTATTCATATCTTTTTCAACTTTTCTCGTCCCAATATTTTTTGTCCATAATTATTAATTTTAACTTTTTCGTCCCCAATATATTTTTTTCTGTTGGATTTAGTCCGCAACTATTAGCTTTAACTTTTTTCTCATCATCAACTAATTTACGTGTAATCATTTTTATTATTTTAGACGATTTCTATTGATTCTTCATCATTACTACCATTAGAGAGCAACAAAAGGTTCAAACTTCTGTCTTATAACTCGATCGAGAAATGAAGAGTGAGGATGAAGTGGTATTCATTACTGCTAATGAAAAGTTGGAGGCACTTTCGAGTTCTGCAACAACCCAAACTATTTGAAGACAATGAAAGAGATCGCATTGTGTCAACACAATTTTGTTGTCTGAAAATGATTTTTTAAAAGAAAACTCATTTCATTGAATTTTTATTTTTACCCTTTAAGTTTTAAAATTTCCAAAGTCAAAATCTTCGGAACGAGTCAAAATTATCGAAAATCGTTCAAAAGAACAAAAAAGATTATACATAAACTAGTTGAGGATAAAAAACGTGAAGATAATAGTTGGGGACTAAATCCAACAGATAAATTATAAAAAAGTTAAAATTTATAGTTAGATATCGAAAAAAGTTAAAACTAATATTGAAAGATCAAATCCAACCAATAAAAATATGTTGGGGAATAAAAAGGTAAAATTAGAAGTTAGAGACGAAATCCAACCAATAAAAATATGTTGGAGATTAAAAAAGTTAAAATTAAAAATCAATGACCAAATCCAACCAACGAAAATATGTTGGGGACTAAAGATAGCATTTACTCTTCAAAATAACAAAAAAATTTACAAATGAGAAAATAATCAGTTAGCCCCTAACTTATTTGCATTTAATAAACTTAATCTCAAACCTTTATTTTCTCCGTTAAAAATTCTTAACTTATTGCGTTTAGTTATGAAAAACCTTAGAGGGGGAGGAAGGGCGAGGTGAATAAGGTTTTTGGCTAATTTTTTTAAAAAATCTTTTATGTGATTAAAAGATAAACCTCTAATTTTATTTAAAAAAGAATTCTAAAACTCTCTTTTAATAAAATTCTAAATCAAACAAAATCTTATAGTTATAACTATCAAGTAAAAACCATAGAATAAAGATGAACAACAATTTATAGTGGTTCACTCTCTCAAAGAGCTACATCCACTATCTTGAGTCAACACCCAAGGATTTTCCAAAATCCATTTTATCAAACTCTACAACAATCACAAGTTTGAGGAACACCCACCAAGGGTTTTGCAAGCAACCTCCATCCACAACACAATTACAATCAAAGAATAACCCAATCGGTCTTTCAACACAAATCTTTGATATCATCAGAAACACAATTACAATCAAAGGATAACCCAAGGAGTTTTTCAACACAAACCTTTGATATCACTAGAAAAAGAGATGAGTAAGGAACAATGTTACCAAATGAACTTGGGAAGGGAAGATACAACACAATTGAATGATCTACAAGCTCCTTTTTTTTCTTCTTTGAAGGATGACCAACAATGAAGCTCCAAGAAGAATTTTTCTCTTTTGTTTTCTAGAGATAAAAGATGTTTGAAGAATAAAATTTAAAGCTCTTTAAATGTTCTTAAATAATCTCAATAAAATTTTCAATAACCTCTACATATACAGCTGATCAAAAGCTCAAGATATATAGGAAGGAAAAAAATAACCGTTACTGTTTGTGTAACGGTAATATTTTTTACAGTAAAAAAGAAAAACAGGACGATCGGCTTTTAAAAACAGACATCTGATTTCCTTGTATAAGAAAAATCAGATGAGCCCTTTTTAAAATAGGAAGACCGATTTTGAAATAGAAAGAATCGGACGACACCCTACAAAAATAGAATGACAGATTTTTCTAAAGCTAGAAAAATCGGACGACCGATTTTAAAATAGAACGTCTGATTTTTCTTTTCCTTTTGAAAAATCGGATGACCGATTTTTTAGAAAGATTTTACAGCCAGTTTTAACACAAAAAGAGCTTTCCTTCCTCTTTAAAAAACATGTACTCTTGATACTCTTTTAGAGATAAGAAAACTTTCAAAGGCTCAAAAACTCTATCAAGAATACTTGGAGTTTTCAAGAATAGTTTATAACAAGAAATTCATCCAAGGAGCTTCACATTTGATCAACAATCAAAGATGAAAGTTAGGAAGTTTTACAAAATACCTTAGTAAATCCATAACTAAGACACAAGTCTTCAAGGTCTTCAATGCCTTGATCTTTCCTCTTTCATTTTACCTTGATCACCAAGATCTTTTGCTTCTAAGAGTGTAGCCTTGAGATTTCAAATATACTTCTTTTGTTCTATATAAACTAAGCTTAATAATCATCACATAAACTTATGTTAATTATAATCAAAATCATCATATGCAATAATGCCATTAGAGCTAACAAGTTACAGTAGTTTCCAGTGAGTCTTTGATTGAAGACCCATTTTTCAAGGGCATATAAAAAAATTCACATGTTTTACTTCAACTCAAAATCGACCACCATACTAAGGCCAAGTTAATATTTGATTTGAAGATTAATTAATAAATTTGACCTAAATGATAATCTCTTTTTATTTTTATTTTTTAGAATTCAACTAGTCCAATTATTAACCGAAGAATCCCCTAAATTCCACACAAATATTAATTTGGTAGATTACAAAAATATTAATAGACACAAAAATATTCATGATTCATGGGCATGATCATATACTCTAGTATAGAGCCTTCTAAAACATATTGAATGAAGAATCATATGAAAAACAACAAAAGGCTTTGGTCGAAAATTAACTTCAAAATGTCTCCTTACTTTGTATTCCCTTCTTTTGCATCTTTATATATTTCTTTTGAGAAATACCAATCAAAATTTTCTTAAAATTTGGTATATCTTTCACTTCAAGTATCACAGAAAATATTTTCCAATCAAGAACATTACTAAAGGGCATCACATAACCATCCTTTATAAGAACAGGTACACATCCCACATAGATTGCCTCAACCATTCTTGGACTTGCTACTTCATATCCACTAGGACAAATGCAATATTTACTTTTTCTCATCATTCTATAATATGATACCCTTTTTGGGAGATATTGATGAACTTGAATATCTTCATATTTCTTTTCCAATATTCCGAAAGAATAGAAGTGTTTGTAGTGGAGGCATGGCAGTTTTGTTTTAATGGAGGCAAGAGTTTATGGATATTAGATGCAGTTATATAAAATTTTCAGCCGTAGATTTTATGATTGTAAACCAACAAAAGTAATTGACCGTACCTGCCACTTGTGCAGTCGGTATTGTATGAATTCTTTTTTCGAATTTTTTTTTTTTTTTTGATTGGAGAACTTTTGGCATGGAAAATTTCTGTCACAATTTTCTTTTGCTCTAACCCTGTATGTCAGTCGATTAGCTTTAGGAAAAAAAACAAAAAGGTTCTTTTACCCTTTACATGTATATATATGCTTCCATCGAAGGAGCATTTATTGCTCATTTGTTGTTGCATTTTTTTTTACTTGAAGACTTCTTAAGGCTTGAAACAGGGGTCTTACAATATTGGAGAAGACATAATAGATTATGGAGGAAAGATGTAAGTTTTATCCTTTGAATGATGCGGTTTTCAACATCTACAATTACCAAAATTTATAGTTTTTTATATTGAAGAAAGTTTCATTGTCCTAAAATTTGTAGGGGAGGCGGAATGTTTCGCCAAATTTTGACGGTATAAAGAATCCTTTTTTGTCCCCAAAAAAATAAAAATTTTGAAACCCAACCCTATTCATTACTCCTTTTATTGTCTAAAGAATTTCAACCAATCCTAGTTATTACTCATTTTATTTTAGTATCCGAATTGGCATATGGCAGTTATTCGTTATGATTGTCAAATATTGAGATTTTATGGCTCATGAATGAATATTGTGGAGGGATAATTTATAACTATAACATATAAAATTTTTCATCAACAATTTAAAAAGGATTTTGAAACTAGAATCAAGTGATTCCTTTGTTGAAAAGGCAGAATAGAAGAGAAATGCATTAATATTTGTGCAATTAGGCTATGCGACTATGTTGTTCAGAAATCAATCGATTGACTAACGTAGTATCAAAGGTGAAATTTAGAGATCATATGAAGAAACGAACGAAACTAATTCTTATTCACAATCTCGTGTGAGCCCATATTCTGTAAATGTCCTTGGTCCTATGGATGAGAGTGAGAAAATAGTGGTTTGCATTTTAAATTTCCTTGCTAATAGTTATTGAAAAGACATACATTTTTGTATGTTTATGTGCCATGAATAAAGAAGTCCCATAATAGTAATATCAATTTTGTAATTTCTTAGACATATGTTGTTTGAATGATATTGCTTTTTTTTTGTTCGATGAATCTAAACAAGTTTGTGTTTCTTTTGATGTTTCCAACAAAGTTATAAGTGTAAGTGCTCAACTAATGTTGGATACTTGTGTCATTGAAGGAATGCCATTTGCGTGTTGTGGAAGAAATGAGATTTACTTCACTGAGGAACAGGGACGGAACCAGAACAATATGATTGGGGGGGCTGGAGGAAAAAAAATTTTGCCAGAATTTCGTCTATAAAATGATACATTCTATGTACAAAAAAAATTCAAACAATTCCAAATTCACATATAATATAGCAAAAGAATAGGTAATCGTCCATTACCAATGAGGAGTGATCACCCATCACTCACGGGATAAACATTACAAATTCTAATACTACATATAATAAAACAAAAGAATAGGTAATCGCCCATTACCAATGAGGAGTGATTACCCATCACTCACGAGGAATGATTACCCATCACTCACGGGATAAATACCTCTATCAAAGTTGAGAATCTTGATCAGAATCTTGAGATAACAAATGAGATAAACACGATCAGAAGACGAAATCCAATATGACCTGCAATTGATTTAGAACATTAGAAGATTAATATAAAAACAAATAACATTCATCCCAATGCAAAGAATGAAAAAGAAATGACTACTGAAAAATGATTTAAAATAGAGTCTCCTTAATTCATCTCTAACTTCATAAGGATAACTATCAATTGGTTTACGCAATCCTGGATCACCAATAATTTCAAAATCCGAAAACTCTACCCGAGGCTTTTTCCCACGATCTTCAATATTAACATTTCCCTTATTAGCTGATTTTTCTTCAACCGGTTTAGGACCCTTCTTCCATTTTCCAATAAATTTCTCCATAGTAAAATCCTATATAATATTCAAATATTTTAAATTCACAATTCAACACATTTCATGTATAACATAATAATTAATTAGTCTATAAATTACATAATAATCATATTTTTACCAAACAAACCCTAGACAATTTTTTCACTATAAAATAACAACATAAAAATTTTAGCACTCAAAAATCTATTTACCAAAAAAAAAAATTAGCACTCAAAATCAAAAATCATAGAAATGGAACTTTTCCTGAAAACTTACTTTTTTTTGTTCAAGATTGTTGTGAAGCTAAAACACTGCTTGCTGCTGACCGTTTCTTCTTCCTGCCGCGTTGCTTTGCTTGCTGCTTGCTGCTGCTGGTGGTGGCGCTGCCGCTGCTGCGACCAGGGACGGAATCTTCATAGCCGAGTCGCCGCACGCAGAGGGAGGGAGGGGGAGCGGACAGCGAGCGGAGCTAGCGGGCGGGGCGGGGGAGGGGGGGCTGGGCTGGGCTGCACGGCGCCGGTGAGGTGCGGTGCGGGAGCGGGAGTCGGGACGCGGAGATCGGAGACGGGGAGAGAGAAGAAGCAAAAAAATGAAATTGATTTGGGGCTTTTTGCTGGAGAAACTGTTTTTTTTTTTTATAAATCAGTCCCTACATTTTGTAGGTGCTAAACGGAAAAAAAATTTTTGAGGGGACTTAAATGCAAAAAATATAAAATTTTTTTTTAAAAAAAAATCCTGGGTGGGCTCCTCAACGTGGTTCCGTCCCTGCTGAGGAATATACATGCGTTTGATATGCCATATGAATTTTTGTTTTGGTTGGTTGACATGTTTTACCATCAAAATAAATATTTAAATATTAATACTATTATAGTACATGTTAGTGAGATGGATGTGGAATGAATCTTGGGCTTTAAAAGGGGCGCATTGATGTTGAGATGTATTTAACAAAGCATTTATCCGTTTAATATTTATGTTGTTGATAAGATTATTCCTCTTCATTATTTGAAGAACAACATGTTAAGATTAACATGTTAAGATTAGATGAAGTCAACTATGAATTTAAGATGAAGTTTGTATTATTTATAGTAAGTTTTTAAATCCAACTTGTAGAGATTCTGTAGAGAGGAGCTGAGTCACGGTTCTTGACAATTTGGAAAGAGGGAATGAGATTAATTTGTGTAAATTTAGGATTGATAATATAGTATTGGGGATAAAGAGAAGGAAAATCATGGAGGTGGTAGTGTAAGAAGATGTGTCCTTATTTTAGCGGTGAGTAAATAAATAAATCAAATTCATTAAATTTTTATTAATAATTAAAAATTGTATGCATAAATCGTTATTCGTTTTTGTGCATAATAGTTATTTATTTGGAGAGATTCAGCGTATTTGGGGAGGGGGCGATAAAGACAATTCGGAAATCTATAAGGATAACTCGAAAATTTTAAAAAAATTCATTTTTCTTCCTCTCACTTTCTCTCTCTACACACTTTCTCTCTAACCTCGTTCTAGGACCACAAACTTCAATCTTAGATCTTGGAAGATCCGACCGTCCAAATTGAAAAAAAAGGTTAGTTCTTCAATCCATTCTATTTTGTTTACAATGTTACCATTTTAGATTGTTGAAATATCTGTTAAAAAAAGAAAAAATAGAATTTTTTTTTTAAAAATTTCTGGCCGAAAATTTTTGCACTTTCGCCGGTGCCGAAGAACTTTCGGCGCCGGTGACCGGAAGTTCTCCGGCACTTCGCCGGTAACGGACGAAAGTGCCTTTTTTTTTTTCATCCGTCATCGACGAAAGTGCCGGAGTTCTTTCGGCGCCAGTGACCGGAAGTTCTCCGGCACTTTCGTGCGAAAAGGGCATTTTTTTTATTTTTTTAAAAGTTTTTTTTACTATTTTTTTAAAATTTTTTTAATTTTTAGTTTATTTATTTATTTTTTTAAATATTTTTATTTTTTTAATTTTTTAAATATTTTTTAATTTTTAAATTTTTTTTAAATATTTAAATGTTTTAATTTTTTGTTCATAGTATATTTGATTATTTAATTAATTTTGTGTATGTAATTTTGTATATGTAGAATGTGTGTGACTAGTTGTTTAACATATTTTATGTGATAATTTTTAATTGTTAATGTGATTATGGATTTGTGAACATTATGAAATGAAAAAAATAATAGAAATGAAATAGGATAAAAATCGACAAAGTGAACAATAAAATAATAATAAATATATTTGGTAATGTTATTTAATTTTGTTCACTTAGAGTAATGTAACTAGCTTAAAATTGTTTGCTATATGATTATGGGTATAATAAGAAAATGTATAATGTAATTGCTAAACTATTTGTATTTTAATTTGAAATCATTTTTATTCTTGGCCTTAGTTTTAGGATATAATTTTGAGATTGTATAATTTACAAATTAGTAACTATTACTAAAGAAGAATATTAGTGATGAATAATAATTGAACGAAAGAAATAGTAGCCCGTGAAATAATAGATACCGATAATTCTTAAGATAAAATAAAAATCGATAAAGTGAACAATAAAGTAATAATAAATAGGATCTATGATAATGTTATTTAATTTTGTCCAACGAGAGTAATGTAACTAGCTTAAGATTGTTTGCTTTATGATTATGTGTTTAATAAGAAAATGTGCGATGTAATTGTTGAACTATTTGTATTTTATTTTGAAATCATTTATGTTATTCTTAAGATGAAATAATAATCGATAAAGTAAAATAATGAAATATATGATAAACAAGTATTAACGAGTTTGAATAACTAATAGATGGTTCGACCTAGCGACCGTAGAGGAGATGCTGATCTTGGTCCTGTCACGGACAGGACAGTTCGAGTTGAGAGGCGCCCTGTGACAGCTTCGTCTAGAGGTGTGAGGGGGCGACATAATCCTTCTGACATCCTTGTTACTCCTACACCTCTTGCACCTGGTTTCCATCGTGGTACAGGTGAAGCCGGGTCTTCTACCCAACCACTTACTGTACCTTTTAGATTTCGACCTCCCCTTTATCCTATCTGTCACACACACCTGTGCCCTATGAGCCATATGGATCTGCACATCCACCTTCACACCACACTGACACAGTACATGATCCATACCTACACGCTCCTACCATTGTGTGACCTCGCATAACGTATAGATCTGCCTTCCAGGAGCCTATATTGTATGATGGGCCTCAGGCGAGGCAGATAGGGGTTGAGTTTTTTTATCAGATGCTTGGAGCCGTCCCTCAGGATTCTTCTTGCAGCACACAGGTATTCTCATGCTGAGTATGGTGTTTAATCTTCTGATCATTATGTACCTGGGCCTGCAGATAGGGTTTTTAAGGGTGATAAGGTTTTTGGGGAGGAGCAAGAAAAAGTGCGATCCCTACATATTCAGGGAGAAGCTGATGAGAGAGGTGATAATGATGGTGGTGACGATGATGGCGGTGATGGTGGTGATGGTGATAGTGGTGATGGTGATGGTGATGGTGACGGTGGTGATGATGATCACGATGACGATGATGATGATGGAGATGAGGAGCAGCCCGTATATGTTGCACCTGTGGCACCAGCTAGTGGATCGGATGGGCGTCCTTGTCACGGGAAAGGGAAGGGTTTGACCGGCAGCCTTATGTCGGTGATGAGTAAGTTTGCAAGGTCTCGTAATAAAAGACCCGACGTGGTTCGTGATGTTCTGACGCAGAGGAGGAAGAAAGTGAAGCCTTCCGATTGGGAGCAGACAGAGGCAGCAGAGGGAGGTCCTATTGACCCGGAGCTCATCCCATCATACGGTGGACATGTGGCAGGTCGGATATGGTGTGGACAGGTATTTATCTTTATGTTAAAGTGACATGTTATTATTATTGTTATTATTTTTTAATCTGTCAAATATTATTTATTATGATAAATAGAAAAAATAATAATGGAATAAATATATTGTTATGTAACTATATAAATTTATCTGTTTTATCTTCAGGATCGTGGTTTATTGAAGTGCCGATCTTGTTAGATGGCGCTCACTGGTTGGGAGCTTACCGATTCGCAGGCTGGGCCTCTGTCATCCGGGTCCGGTCTGACGCACCCGTGCATGTTTCAGCATGCCAATGCTGTATTGTTGTCGGCATTTGTTAAGAGGTGGCAGCCCGACACGAATAGCTTCCACATGCCCTGGGGTGAGATGACTGTTACACTGCATGATGTGGAGCTGATTCTTGGGGTGCTTTCTTATGGTGCGGTAGTGGATCACAGTTTATCGAGGGCGCAGTTGATACGGGCTGTTCAGCAGGATCTGGGTTTAGGTCTAACTGGGGGATTAGGGTTTAATGTACTGGAGCTCCATGCCGTTGCTACTAGCAGACAGACCTCACAGTCACATCAAGTCAAAGCTGCATGTTACCTACAGTATATTTTGGGTAGCTCACTATTCAATAACAAGAGTGGCAACATTGTACCCGTGAGACTGTGGCCACTTCTGCGAGATGTGAGTCGCGTTGAGAGGTTCGCATGGGGTGCTGCCTGTCTTGCATTCCTATACCGGAATCTGGGTCAGGCTTCCAGGGCTAATGCAAAGGAGTTTGCAGGTTGCTGGTCATTATTAGAGGTATGTATTTTAAAATTAACCTTAATTATGTCATTTTTTATATTTAAACGGTTTAGGGTTTATGGTTTATTTATTTTATATTTCATTTATATTTCATTTTTTATATTTTTATTGAATTTATGTTTTATATTTTAGGCATGGATATATTTTTATTTTCCCATGTTCGCTCTCCTGTTTAACATTCACCCGAAGGTCGCAAGCCCTACATGCAGATGTTTCCACAGATCGATTATAAGAGTGAGAGTAACTGCTGGATATTCGCTTGAGGCTGGATATGATGATAGCTGATGAGGTTCGGTGGATGCCGTACAGGACTCAGGATGTTTGTGATTGTTGGGTTTCAACATGGCACGGCTTCATTACATATTTTGGTGGCGTGAAGCCGTACATGCCTGACCGGGTTCTCGGCAGTTCGGTTTTAGACAGTGTATTTCCGTCCACCCCATCTAACCTCGAGAGGCACACCAACCGCCGAACAACAGGATGTATGTCTTGCGGAACACTTTCGTGGAGGCACTCTGGCTCGAAGTACCTTCGCACTTACTGACAGAGACATGGACTAGTGTCCCAGCCATTCCAGCGAGTTCATGTACCGATGATTATTATGACTGTACCTCCCACGCACTCACCCGAGGATTTAGAATCCCGGGAATATTTCCAGTGGCTATAATGTCCCGGTAGCTCCCGCCATGTGACCAAAGACACTCTTAGATATGATTGCACGTGAGTGTCACAGATAGGATATCGCCGATGACGAGTTAGGACGCAGGGTTCGAGATTTAGTAAGGGTTCATTATAATGCTCTTTGATAGATCTTTATGTATTTGGATACTTATTTATTATGTTGTGTATTTTTTTTATTTCTGTTGGTTGTGTATTACTGAACTTTTGTCATATTCATTATATTTATTCCCTCATACATGCATGGACTGGTTTATTATTACATATTAATAAGCCGTACATAAAAGTGTAAATAAAGAAAAAATCTGAACGATAAATTTACGAAATATTATTAACACTTTTAAAAAATAAACTACGTTATAAATTACACGAGCGAAACATTAAAATGTCTTTGTGGCGGATACATTTCACTGTATCTCGTAACCCAATCTGCCATCCGATCGCGATATGGGGCTGCCCATCCACTAACTCGCATAACTCGATGATATTCCCATTGCACATGTAATGGGGGCAAAGGGCATCCATCTACCAACTGTAACTGGAAAAAAAAATTAATACATACAATTAATAAAATATCAGTCTGTAATAATTCAATTAATAATAATAAAAACGTTATGAATAATAAATACCTGTATAAAATGCTGCAATTCCTCTATGAGTCCGACGAATATCGTTCTTGAAGGCCCGTCCATATCAGAAACAAGAGGCAAGACAGTGGTTGACTGTGACCGTGCAAGAAATACAACGCATATGTTGAATGTGTTTGCAATGACATAAAGGTGATCAAGTATATTCATCCAATACTCCCGGGGCGCCGAACTCTCTTCCCAATTTATCTGTATTATCCACTCTGTCACACGTTCAATTGACCTGAACAATTGCTCATATACCCGCATATGGTGCCGTAAATCATAGCTCATTCTTCTACGAATTTCAACCCAATGATTTTCGTCTCCGAACAAGAAATTTGATACAACTCTGAACGACAATTACCATCTCCGACAATGTTCTTCTAGTTTTGTATAAATTGATACGTAAACCCGAGAAATGCATTTTTGAAAGGGAATGACACTGGCGGTGAATCGGGACTTACAACGGTTAATAAACTCGACCTACCACTGTTACGTCCTCTGCCCTTACTCCTATCGCCACGAGGCGGTCTACCTCTTCCACGAAGGCTAGGATTAGACCCGGAACCTGAACCGCTACCAGACCCAGAACCTAAACCGCTTGAATTTTCTATCTTCCTATAGGCGATGGAGACGTATTCCCAGTGAGACTTATCCCTTTTGGTGGAATTCGTCTTCCGTCGTCCCTTCGTGACTGCGGTCTCTGGGGGGTTGACAACCGCTGACAAGGATCATCAGGCAACACCGGATGTATAAAAGCATTGATGAGTCGCCTAACTTCCCGGACATTAGAAATTGGACCAGTACTAATTTCCTATAACAGTGACGTGAGATCACGCATTTTTTATTCAATATCTCTATGGTGTTCTTCAGGAATATCATAACCGATTTATAGTTTTTTCCAAAACATGACAACATCTCCCTCTTGGATTGGCATTAAATGTTGGCACCGATTAATAAGTTCACATACACAAGGTAGACCGTGCGACTTCCTTAAATAATGCAGACAATTACTACCCGGTTCTTCTACCATTTGACGTGCCTTCTTTAACTCATCCATTATCCTCTTCAATCCCAAATGACTAATTTTATTACATAAATTCTTCAGGAAGGGATTACTCTTGGCGCTATATTTCTCTTTAAGTCTTGAAATTTCCAAAAAGTATTTAATTTCTGCGACTTGAGCTTGGATGAGAGAGTCGATATTCAAAAGTACGGTGTCCAAATCACTGTGACACGTTGATAGCCACAGCTTCAACACTGAAAGTTCACTCTCAGCACGGTTCGTTGACTCCATCCTAAAATGCAACACTTGAGAGGTCCAAACCCTGCGAAATTTATGTGCAAATTTATTCAACCATGTGCTAAACAGGGAATTAAGAAAGTCGGGCCTGGTTCGCCACCTAGTCTTTAACACTTCCAATTTTCTTTGATATTCCACCTCATCAAGTTTATTAATTAATTTCCTCCAAGAGCCATTCATGAACCGTTGAGCCACCTCTTCATCTTTCACCATCTCAGTCAACTTTGCCAATACATTCTGATCGATGTGTCTTCTACATAACATATGATAAGAATTGCTAAACATATCATCGATCACCGGCATTAGTCCACTTTCCCTATCCCTAAGAACAACTATAGGCTCTCCTTCATTGATAGTCGAACCCTGACCATTCGACATAGCAGATGTAAAATATAAGTGCTTGATTTGTTGAAGAACCCATCTGTATGTCGTTGCCTGTTCGTTGCACATAAAAGCTGTTGCCACTGTGAAGTTCTTGCCTGTTGGAGTCATTCCTACACATTCTAATAGTGGCATGTTGTACCTTAAAAAATAAGCGACAAATTTAATTATTAACATTCACTAATCATTTTTCACGGACTTAAAAATATTATTAACTATTTACTAAAAAAAAATTTTAAATGTTTGTGCGAATAAAATTAATAAAGATATCTAATAATACAATTAATCCACTATAGTACTTACTTGTTCGTTTTGTACGTCGTATCCATTATCAGCATATATGGCCACGTTCTAATCATTGCAATGGATGTCGGGTGTGCAACGACAATATCACTGAGTACGTTGCTGTCCTCACCATTTTTATAGAAAACGGTGTAGCCCATTTCCGCACTTAAGCGGAGAACTTCCTTTACCGTATTTCTTCCCTGCATCCGGTCCCTCTTAATCTTGGAAATAACATTGTAAATTTTCTGCGAACTACATACATCAAAATTTTATATTTATTAGTGGAATAAAAACAACTCTAAAATATTTAAATAAAGTATTAAAAATAATCTAATAATTGCCTTATAACTTATCTAACTGCACAAACAACGTCTTGTTCTCAGAAAAATCGTAATATATTGCGCGGTGGAACATGACCTTCCTGAACTGCTCGGTATGTTACAACTGCTCCTCCGTAAGTCTTGCAGACTGAGCATGATCGTGACTGTAAACAGCTATTTTGTGGTTGTGCCTCCCGTTGTGTACGAACAATTGCCAATTTCACTTGTTGCCATTTGCTCTCGCTTTAGCTTAAATGGACAACCACATTTTTTCCTCCCATATGGTCCACGCTTTTTTTTTCGGTATTTCTTCTTCCTCATCGTCGACTATTGGTTTTTTATATTTTCTTACTGAATCTCTGTGTTCGCAAGCCAATGTGACATACGGTCGACGGTCAAATGTTCTGGCTCTCTGATACCGAGTTATGATTAAAAATATCTTCGCATTCATTGCAATATGTTTTGCCCACTCCACCAGCTCATCATTCAAACTAAATATTCGGTCTGTTGTAAATAAATGTCCAAGATCGATATATTCTTCTGGATCTAGAAATTCTTCAAAGATATTTGGATCTTCATCATCCTATTAATGTATAATGAAATGTTAATATTACAAAAAAAAAAAAAATTTCACATTTCCGGGCACACTTTCGCCCAGATTGAGCGCCTATCACAGTGACTTTTGTTCAATCTAGGCAAAAATGTGCCCGAAAATGTGAAAAAAAATTTCGATTTCTTACCTCAAAACCAATATTTTTTCTTGCAGAGATTCTTCAAAAGGATCCATTATACATATACAAAATTAATTAAATAATCAAATATACTATGGTGAACAAAAAATTTAAAAAAATTAAAAAAAATTAAAATAGAAAATAAAAATAAAAAAATTTAAAAAAATCTAAAAAGAATAATTAAAAAAATTTAAAAAAAATTTTTAAAAATTTTTTTTAAAAAAAAATGGTACTTTTGTCCGTTACCGGCGAAAGTGCAGGAGAACTTCCGGTCACCGGTGCCGAAAGTTCTCCGGCATTTTCGTCGAATGTGCCAAAATTTTCGGCCAGAAATTTTAAAAAAAAAATCGAATTTTTCCTTTTTTAACACATATTTCAACGATCTAAAACGGTAACATTGTAAATAAAAGAGAATAGATTGAAGAACTAACCTTTTTTTTCAATTTGGACGGTCAGATCTTCCAAAATCTGAGATTGAAGTTTGTGGTCCTAGAGAGAGGTTAGAGAGAAAGTGTGCAGAGAGAGAAAGTGAGAGGAAAGAAAATGAATTTTTTGAAATATTTCGAGTTATCCTTATAAATTTCCGAGTTGCATTTATCGGCCCCTTTTGGGAATGTGATGCCATATGAAAAACGTCATATTCCTCGAATATGCAATTGGACCGAAGATAGAATTAAATCAAGTGTTTATAATTTTCTTCATGTCCAGCCGCAGCATGTTAATGTTGTTGATTTTTACAATAGCAGGAAAGGAGCTGAAATTTTTTATTTGAAATTAGATCTCCTTGATACTAGGATGGTTTCATTGACTAATGAGATGCATTTGGTTCGAAGGAGGTTAGCGAGATTATGACAAGAGTGGAACTTAACAAAATTAAAGTAATGAGCAAATTAGAGGAGTTAAAGTGGTTATATATATCATGGGAAAGTGAAAGATAATAGTAGGATTAATATTGTAAAAGTTAAAAATGATAAAAATGGAGGAGATGTGGCTAAAATTGAAACTCTGGTGAAAGTGGAAAAAATGGAAGATATTTTCTTTAAAACTGGCACATGCAAAATAAAGGAAGAGGAGTCTGAGTATGATGATTTCATGGATGAGATACAGACTTTGACAGGTAGCATTAAATGCCATACTCCGATGAGCACAGAAAAAATATCTATTACAGTAAGTGATTTCACAATTCTTTTTTGCAGGAAAAATTTATTTATATAAAAATTAAATTTTTTGAACACAATATCATCGAAATGTATGGAAATGAGAATATTGTTAGGGTGAGCATGGATGATAAAGTGTGCCATTGAAAAATTTTGATTGCAATTCAGAAGCCGATCGGTCATCAATATTAAAGCAAATTTGGAGTCTAGAGTTATCTATGGAGTAAGAAAAGTTCATGTTATTATTATAAATATTATATTACATTTTGAGTGTATAATATGATGTTAATTATGTTTTTGGGGAAACAATACTAGTGTGAAGGGACAAGTACTAACTAGGAAGTCTATACGTATACTTAAACCGAAATATTAGATTACTTCTGAAGTGATTGACTAGTTTTCTGCCATGAAAAGTATTTTTTTTTTTTTTGGGATTATGGAAATAATTTGAAAGCTCAAAAGATATTGTATCTCCCTAAGTATTTTCAGGTTCGAAATGGTAGAATACAATCAATGTTCAATTTTGTATATATTTTTTTCAATATTAGCTTATCTTATCAGAGGGGTGCTTTGACTTCTTGGACCTTCTACTAAGTTTTTGCTAACTAGTTTAAAATAGCAAGATATTAGTTGTAAAGTAATTGTGAAATTTAACACTCTTAATTAAATGTTTTTCAATTCAATAAGTTTATTATGCATTTGTTGCTTGCTATTTTTGGTGATAATAAATCACCTAAGCAATTGTTTAAGAATTAACTCTTTCAAAAGTCCATTGCTAGCGATGTAAGACACAGTGCAAAGGTGATTTTTAGTTATACGTTATTTAAAGGTGTTAAGGATTAAAATTCTACTATGATTAGGATTATTATTATTGTTAGGATTTATATCTCCTAATCCATGTATATTTAGTTTATTAGTTTCCTAATTATAGTTGGTTTAGGATTGGTCACACATGGTGACAACTATATAATGTACACTTTTTTTACAATAATGGACAGAAAACAATAGATTGTTTTCCCCACTGGAAACTTTCATGATATCATAGCCAAGTTCAAAAAAAAAAACTTTGCTAAAAAAATAATAAGAATTTTGAAAGTATGGCCTTCACCGCTGCTTACTGCCGTTCACCGCCGGGTTCATTGTCTTCAACCTGGTACGGCATAATTTGCATGCATTGTAATCGGAGCAGACCTCCGTTTAGTCGCAGTAGCCGAGACCGCGGAATACCACTAGGTCGCAGTAGCAGAGGTGGATGGCGAGACAGATCTCGCAATCTTCTGACCGCCGTACAACAAGACAGCAGCAATTTACGCAGAGAGGACGATTGGTTGATGCGTGGGCCAATATCGCCACGACAGACCAACGCGGAGGAACGCCGATCGTCGCCGGCGTAGAAACCTTTAGCCGAGCAAAAAGCTCCAGCAACAATATTCCCAATTTATCAAGTGAAAAATGGTCAAAATTGTTGACCTTTATAAATAACACATATGTCACTTAATCCGATAAATTATCTAGTATGAAAAATTTATGGATTTTGGATTCAAGATGTTCTCATCACATGATTGGTAAGAAAGATTTTTTGAGCAATTTAAATAATGTCTACTCGTATACTATTGGTCTACCTAATGGTACTAAGGCAATTGCTCTTCAAGAAGGAATGGTCTCCTTAACTCCCAGACTCAAACTCCTAAATGTGCTTTTAATTCTTGAACTTAAATGCAACCTAATTTCTTTGTCTCAATTGGCCCGAGACTCTCAGTGTTTTATCACATTTTTTTATAATTTTTGTGTTATACAGGACCGTATCTCGATGAGGCCGTATAATTTCCGTTGCAATTATCAGCTTTGTACGCTTTTTCTAGTATGGTTCTTGATTCCAGTACATTATGGCATATACGGTTGGGCTATCCTTCGGATTTCTTGGGACTTTCTAAAGACTCTCGAACCAAATCTGCACCTTACAATACTTGTCTGCGTGCTAAACAGACTTGTGACTGTTTTCCTTTGAGTATAAATAACGCATCTCAGACTTCTGATTTAATTCATTGTGATTTATGGGGACCATACAAAACTGTGTCTACTATCGGGGCCTCTTACTATAGTAGATGATTATTCCAGGGCAGTCTGAATATATTTAATCTCAGAGAAAAGTGAAGTTGCATCCGTTTTAAAAGATTATTTTGCCATGGTGAGAACCCAATTTGGCAAAACCGTAAAGACAATCTGGAGTGATAATGGTACAAAATTTGTTTGTCTAAAGTCATATTTTTCTGCCTATGGCATGATACATCAAACCACCATTGCTGGGACTCCACAACAAAACGGCAGGGTCGAACAGAAGCATCGGCATACCCTAAATGTCGCTCGTGCTTTGCGGTTTCAAGCTAACCTACCCATAAAATTTTGGGAAGATTGTGTTCTGACAGCAGGATATCTTATAAATCGCACACCCTCTTCATTGTTACATGGAAAAACGCCTTATGAGATGCTACATGGGAAAAGACCATCTTATTCTCACATTAAAAGTTTTGGGTATTTAGCTTATGTCCATGATCATGATCTACCTAGAGATAAATTCCGAGCCCGAAGTAGAATGTGTGTCTTCCTTGGATATCCCTTCAACAAGAAAGGTTGGCGATTTTATGATTTAAAAGGGGAGAAGTTCATTATATCCAGATATGTAATTTTTGATGAGACAAAGTTTCCATACAGAGACTCGGAAACCCCAAAATGTACTCCAGATTTTGCAAGTTCTTATAATTTTGGGGAACAAATGTTGGGCTTACAAGCAAGGGGGAGTAAATTCTTTCGTGAAAATAACATACAAATCCAGCCCAGAGAAAATAGTCCAGGAAGATGTAGCCCAATAAGACAAAGGGAAGAGGAGCCCGCGAACAAGACAGCCCTTCTCCAAGCTGTTGACTCGCCTGGCCCAGCATCTCGTGCGGCCCATCACGACCAGCCCAGCACACACAGCTAACCGCATCCATTCCTTTTGACAGCGAGGCCTAGCCTAACACGCATGGCCCAGCCGATTCTCTCCCTGCTGATAGCACGGCCCAGCGCCGCTATCCCAGTGACCGAACTTCTGTTTTTGTTCTGCCCGGTGAAGACCGCACCACGGGCCCAGTTGCGGATCCATCCAATCCAGCAAGCTTCTTGGACCATAACATTTCCACTGCACCTCATCCAGCGGCTCCAAATCCAGTAACATTTATATCAGCTGCTCCTTCTTCTTCTCCAAGCAAGTCCACAGAAATACTTGGTACAAGAAAAAGTACTCGGATTAAAAAAGTTCCTGCTCGACTCCAAGATTTCGATTGTAATGCTATATGGAAGACTTCTATATCCCATTCCTCTTCTACTCCCTCATCCTCTTCGGACCTCTCAGGTACGTCCCTTTATCCTATAACACAATTTGTGAACTATAGAAAATTTTCTCTTTCACACAGGCATTTTTTAGCATCGATAGCTATAGAATCCGAGCCCACCACCTACACTGAAGCAGTATGTAATCCCCTTTGGCACGCCGCTATGCGCCAAGAAATTGATACACTAGAAAAGAATGGCACATGGTCGTTAATGCCCTTGCCTCCTGGAAAACGTGCTCTAGGGAATAAATGGGTTTTTCATATTAAGTACAAAGCAGACGGCACCATCGAGCGATATAAAGCCCGCTTGGTGATTTTGGAAAACATACAAATTGCCGGTATTGACTTCACAGACACATTTGCCCTAGTTGCTAAAATGGTCATAGTTCGCACTTTACTTTCTGTCGCTACTGCTCGAAATTGGCCTATTCATCAGATGGATGTCCACAATGCGTTTCTCCATGGAGATTTACAAGAAGAAGTTTATATGCGATCGCCACCTGATTTTCGACCCTCTTTTCAAGGACAAGTCTGTCTTTTGAAGAAATCTTTATACGGCCTTTGCCAAGCTCCTCGGTGCTGGTTTTCAAAACTGACTGCCGCTCTTCGTAAGTGTGGCTTTTCTCAGTCTTATGCAGATTATTCTCTCTTCACATACTCTCGCAGAAATATTTTTTTTTATGTGTCCTCATTTATGTGGATGATTTACTAATTACTAGAAATTCACTACCCACTCTCAATAAATTCAAAGCTTCCTTGAATAAGTGCTTTCATATGAAGGACTTGGGTCCTCTCAAATATTTTTGGGTATTGAAATTGCAAGAAACCCTTCGGGTTTATTTTTATGCCAACGAAAGTACACTTTAGAAATTCTTCCTTAAACTGGTTTGTTAGGGGCCAAGCCAGCATCTACACCTATTGAACGCAATCATCAGTTAGCCAAGGCTCTGGATCTTATTTCGATAGCCCAGAACGATACCGTAGACTCATTGGTAAGCTGATCTACCTTACTCTTACACGACCTGAGCTCGCTTACTCTGTTCACACGCTCGCTCAGTTTATGCACGCTCCTCGCCAAGCTCATTGGGATGCGGCTATCAGGGTTGTTCGATATTTCAAAGGTAATCCTGGTCGTGGTGTTCTTCTTCAGTCTAATTCTCCTCTTGTCCTGACTGCATACTGTAACTCCGATTGGGCCACATACCCCATTACTCGGCGTTCTGTTACCGGCTATTTTATTTCACTCGGTGGTTCTCCTGTTTCGTGGAAAACAAAGAAACAACATACTGTTTCTCGCTCTTCTACTGAAGCTGAATATCGCTCCATAGCGATGACTTTATGTGAACTAAAATGGTTATCTAGCCTCCTTCGCGATCTTCATGTGCCTATCACACGCCCCATTTTATTACACTGTGATAATCAAGCTGGTCTTCACATTGCCGAAAATCCTGTATTCCATGAACGTACTAAACATATTGAAATTGATTGTCATTTTATCTGTGATGCATTTCAAGACGAATTTATTTCTCCTTATTATATTCGAAGCGAACATCAACCGTCCGATGTTCTCACTAAAGCTCTTCATCCCACTCACTTTCATTGTTTAGTTTCCAAGTTGGGCATTTCAGACCTTCATGCTCCAACTTGAGGGAGAGTGTTAAGGATTAAAATTCTACTATGATTAGGATTATTATTGTTAGGATTTATATCTCCTAATCCATGTATATTTAGTTTATTAGTTTCCTAATTATAGTTGGTTTAGGATTGGTCACACATGGTGACAACTATATAATGTACAATTTTTTACAATAATGGACAGAAAACAATAGATTGTTTTCCCCACTGGAAACTTTCAAAAGGTGATTTTTAGTTATACGTTATTTATTTTATCAAACATTTATAGGAATAGATCTGTTACTTCTTAAATTTATTCAAATATGTGTTCCTCTGAATTGGAGGAATATTCATTGGTTCATGTTTGTGATCGACATATCTAACATAAGATTACGATTTTTGATTCAATGAGAAATTTGGCTGATCTCTCTAGCAAAAGGTTACTTGTGAGTTCAATTGTAAGTTTGAATTTTGTTTGTGCTTAAGGAACATTACATTTTGTTTATAATAATTATATTAATTAATGACACAATTTAAATAATCAGTGTAAAGAAATCCAAGGTACCATGAAGATTGGTTTGAAAAAATAACATAAGTTAAATATAACAAAATTTGTCATCAAAGAAGGGAGGTCGTGTTCGCAGCAACCAAACACGTGAGTATATAATATATAACAAAAATGTGTGGGTGTCAATTTTAATTTTATTTTTATGATATGATTTTAATTGCAGTTTATGTGTCATGAAATTTATGGATACAATTGAAGATTTAAATTTAGATACGACAATAATGGTAAAATATAGAATTATTTTATGTTAATGAATTATAATTTAATGTGAAATATCTCTATTTTAATAATGGTAAAGTATAGATATTATATGTTAACAAATTATAATTTTATGTAAACTATTTATATTTTAATAAATTACGATTTAATGTAATAAATTTTCTTCGATCTATTTCAGTGGAAGCCGTCAAATATGGAGCGTGAAGAAATGGTATTGCGATTATTATTAGAGCCGAGTTCTGAAGTCATTTGTTTATGTTATGGAGATTTGAAATTTACCACTATTAATGTAGTGCTATTAATGTGCCTTAATATTACTTTTTTCACAGTTGTCTTTATTGTATGAATTAATTAATGCCCGAAGTTATTTATGAAACAATTGAAAAAAAATCCATGGTAATACTAGTGGTGGTTTTGTGGTCTGTAGACCTCACGTGCATTCTTATTAAAAAAAGTTTAATCTAAAAAAACGATGTTTAATTTTATTTGAAATGAATTGCGTGTGTCAGTCGAAAATGATTGAGAATTTTTGTCAGTAAAAAATGTGAGCTACCATTTGTTTGTGCATTTTCAATCTAAAAATGACTTTTTTTTCAATGTAATTGCCATTTCCTTCGTCCTAAAAGAGTTTTGTGAAGGGTTTAGTCTCTTACACATAGAATTAAAAATTCACTACACAATACTTTAAAAATAATAAACTTACTTTCCAGATTTACTTGTGAAAATTAAATAATTGATATTTTTTAATGAAGATATTCATACAATTTTCGTTTAAGCAATCTAAGAGGTGTGAAACGGAAGGATGGATGACCAATCATGTACTTTAGAAGAGAAAAAGGGCATCATGATTTTTTATATTTCTTGGGAAGGGTTGAGAGTTTAGGGCCAGCTTTTCTTGGGAAGCAATGAAGCATGTGACAGCTTTGAAATTCAAAAGTTTGCTTGTTCGAGCTTCCAAGAAATTCAGATGTGGCAGAAATTTAGTATCAGTCCCTAAGCCAGAGGGCTAAATAAAAACGAACACTGGTCCGGACGTATTTTTAAAAGAGTAAATAAACGGTAGCCCCGCCTAAAAAAAAATTTATTTTGACATTTCCAGAACAAATATTAAAGATGTTAGAAATAAAATAAATTTTAAATTAAAATACTTTTAATATTTCTAATAAATAAAGAGAGATAGAGAATAAAAAATAAATAAATAAAAACATAGACAAATATAAGAAAATAATAAATGACTATTGAAAATAAAAAAAGATATATATTTTAGCATTCATACCACTTTAAAAGACCTATATAACCGATCAAGGATATTAACTTTTAAACATTAAAGATCGTTTAGTTAATACTTATTGCTGAATAAAGAATTAATTACTGTAATTTTACTTAGAAATTGTGAATTTATTGTCGAGACAATAAATCATTTTTACAGCATTTTTGAAAATTCATTTTTATCTACCATCCATTCATTTGAAAATCTAAGTAATGCTGTTAATTTACGCATAACTAAGATTCCTTGAGATTAATATTTTGCTATCAATTTTATTATTTTATTATTTTGTTCTATATTGAACTATTTACAATTTATTTCATTTGAATATCAATTTTTCTCTACCATCCATTCATGAAAGGCTCTTAGTTTACGCATTACTTAGATTCCTTTCGAATAAAATTTATAAATAAATTTTATGAAAAATACTTGAGTTTAAAATTGATATAATTCATATAAAAACTCAAACACATTTATTTTTTTAAAACTCTTTTATTTTAAGTCACGAGAATCAAGACTAATACAACAATGTTTCAAAAATAAAATCACTTTCCAAATATAATCCGAATATTTTCGGATTGTAAAATTCTAATTACTAAAATTAAATTAAGAAGTTTTAAACCGAATGGATTCAAAAAAGAATAACAATGTATGAAGACGCAAGTTTTTCCATCTCCAATCTTATTACACTTTTGGAACTTAATCGGTTCTTCTACTATCCTGTACTTCCATATTCACGATTGGAACCTACATTGTTATTCAAAATTAATTAATGAATAGTATCTACAAACTCAGTAAATAAAAATGAAGCACATAGTTAGTTTAACTTTATCAGATCCAGTTTTTAACTTGTACAACTCAAAGCTCTGTTCTAAAATTACTTCACGTAGACGGTTGACCATCCTCAACAAATCATAATACAATTCACTTTCAACCTAATTTAAACATGATTTAAAATCTATAAAATATAAACCATACAATATCAAAATTAACAAGACCTTAACGAAAATTAGAGAATTACCTCATGATTGAACTCAATTTTCAGACCTTCTGGTGTCTCTGGAGGTTGCAGTAAAATCTCCCTCTTCACTATACCGTCCACTTGAACCCGCTTAATCGTCCAATTTGGATAACCATGTTTTTTCAAACTTTGATTTTCTGTATTTAGATGCACCAGCTCCCTTGTTATTAACTGTACATTTCCCTCTATGACGATCGATAGGGGTCAACGATAGTATCAATCACTTTTGAATGAATTCCCTGTATGTTTGGAACGCCGGCACCGTTGGCGTGTAATTCTCTAAAAGTATCCCTTTCATCAAACAAGAAATATTGTCATTGTTTATAAGCTCTATGGCTAATATGAATGTTGGTAGTGGACCGGGGATTAGTACTCTACCATCTTCATATACTTGTTTTGTGACCCGATCAATTAAGTAAAAAAAACCTTCCCATAGGACCGTCAAGGAGCAATCTCATACAATTACATTCATAAGCAACATCGTATTCTGTTGGCAATACGAACATCTCCCAAGGTTCCAATTTATCTTCTACTTAAAAATTTTAATAACATATTAACTACATTAGGCATTAAATGATGTATGAAAATAAGTTTATTTAAAAAAAAGAAATTAATTTCCAAACCTCTTATTCACGTACACGGTCAATTGCTTCCCTATAGTTCAAAAATAAAGAAGACATAACACGAACCCGATTCTCCGATTACTATTTTAGAATTCGAGGGAACACATCTTTATCTTCATATTGAAGTTTATACAGGTTTATGTGGAGGACTTCATAAGCCCAAACCTGTAACCAGTGAAGAAAATGAGAATTTTATATAAGAATACATAATACAACTTACATTACAGGACGAACTGGAAGTTCACCTCCCAAACAGTGCTGTAACCACCCATGCTTTTAGTCTTTTGTCGGGATAGGACACACATAAATTTGTACAACACTGCCATAGCAGCACCTCCCTAATTGTATGAACCGATATCATCCGTGACCTCCAAAGCCCTCAAACACCACAAAAGTATTATGTCCCCTGTGTTACTAAACAAAGTTCTTCCGAGCATGAAGAGAAAAAAATTTCGTATAGTTTGTTCTAAGTGTGTCATGTCAGTCAAACATACAACTTGTTCATCCAACTCATCAATTATGTCACATACTCTTACTCCTCCTCCTGCAACAGAATTTGGGATCCATCCCAACATTGCTTGAATATAATCAGGTCTCCTACATACATCCAAGTCCCAAGGAATCGACTTCCACCTCTTCAAGTCCGGTTATTAGCGTAAAATCCATTGGTGTCAGTGTTAGCTCACCGATAGGAAGATGAAACGTGTTTGTAGAGTCCCATCAACGTTCTGCGAGGACATGAGGAATTTTTTGATCACGTTCTACAATAGGCAGTGTGTCAAGGAAAACACCAAACCCCGCCCTCACTATTTTTTCTTGAGCAATTTTTTGATAACTGTGCCACACTGCACTAATCTCGGCTGTGGAACCTCTTGAATAAACTTGGTATCCATCCTAGGCACAAAGTTCATGTTTACTTTCATCACAACAATTTTTTCATTCTTAATAAAAATTCCTGGAAGAGAGAAATTGAAGGAAATTAAGGTTAAATGTTTGTGGAGATATACCTTGCCAACTTTAAATCCGTGAGAAATATGCGATTCCGAGTTGCGTATTAACTCGTTTGGTTAATACATCTTCTCTGGCGGGTGGTATGCTTATACTTTACTGGCAGGTCTACCAACAGTAGCTACATAGCAACTTCCGTAACTTGAGCTTTGTGAAGTTTCAGATGCGATTGTGGAGTTTTGCCTGTGACAAATAAACCTTAGAAGATTGATCCTCCAAACAACTTAGGATGAGGTCAAGGAAGATGTTAATGGA
Source organism: Catharanthus roseus (assembly GCA_028651295.1). Taxonomy (NCBI): domain Eukaryota; kingdom Viridiplantae; phylum Streptophyta; class Magnoliopsida; order Gentianales; family Apocynaceae; genus Catharanthus; species Catharanthus roseus. The sequence continues at coordinate 12,697,520 of JAPQWS010000168.1, read as the reverse complement.
TACTTTGGATCAAGTTATTTGTAGGGGAAAAAGGAATAGGGAGACAAAAATTTTGGACTCTTTACGTTAGAGAAAGGGGAAACCGGATGAAAACGACAGGGATACTGGTTTATCTTGGGGTTATTAGAATAAAACCTAAACCCGATTAGACCCTTGAATAATCGCTTTGTCCTGTCCTTACTATTATTAATTTATCTGACCTGCATTGCATTAAAAATTACAAGAAAAAAATATTTAATTAGCGATTATGTTCCACAATTCATAGAGATAACAAATAAAGCACATTACTTTTTTAAAAAGCTAAACATTGAAAAGCATACCATATCATAATCAAACTGGTCATAAACTGGTATATTCAAATCAAAGCTCGGACATATTGTATTTCGTGATGCTCTTCATTGTTAATTTTTGGGCACATACGCTTATTATGACCAGTAAATGAAATAAAAAGTATGTGCACTACTTAGTCAAAATTTTTACTTTTGAAGGGTTTTGGCAAAATATTGTTTAACTCATTTACAAAAATAAAATTTTACCCGCAAATTCTGCATCTTTTGCTATTTTTCTTCTTTCTTTTATCTCCCTTTGTTGCGGTTCTTGTTGGATCTTTCACCAAATGAATATTTCAATTTGTTACAGCTTTTTTAACATCTTTGATTGCCTCATCTCTGTTGCCTGAGAATGACTTCATGTGTTTGGTTTCACGATTTATGACATCCTTCAAATAATTTGTACTCTGCTACAACTGCGAGGCATAATAGCACATCCTTTGGTACATTTCGGAAAGCATCCCGAACCTAGCAATTTGGTTACTCTTAATATACGATCTTGATCTGGTCAGATGACATGCTTCTCTACTCCATCGTCTATAAATGCACGTCTTAGGAATAGTTTTTAGGTTCTCCAAAACAATAACACGAAACATATGACAACATAGGATGCCTTTTAACTCAAGTTTTAAACACTTGCATTCCGTATACTCTTTATTCTTGTTATATTCCACAACCCATGTCCTACCCATATTATCATATCCTAGATAATATTTTATTGTTTCTGAACTCCTTATGATATTCTTCTTGTAGTATAACCTTTGCATCCCAATTTGTTTACGCACTATGTTGAACACATTTCTTGTATACACTTCAGCTACATGCAACTCCAACACTTTCAAATCTGTCAAAGGAACGACTGACGTACTTTTAGTGCGTGATGCAGCCTCAGCTGTTCCATTCCAAAGTTGGTCAATTGCATGATCAAACGTTCTGAAAAACTCAAATAATCTCATCTTAGCATGCAAGAATGAGTTTAAAAAGGAATTCATTTTCTCGCATCGTTGAGTACTTCTCATCCCAACAAAAAAATGTCTTCTAAGATATGACTCTGCCAAACGAGCTCTACAATTGTAAACCAATTTCACCCGTGCATTTTCTTCCAACCCACATTTTCTAACCAATTTCTCCCAATCAGAGTCAAATTCTAGTGGGTTGTATTTTTTCTTCATACATTTAAAAAACCCTTGAAAAATTCCTCACAATGAACACGACTAGAAGCATTTTTTTTTTTTGCAAATGCCAACTACATAATCTGTGCCTTGCTCTCAGCATCAAATTTTTAACTACTTTTCTTATTGCTTTGTCGCATTATGTGAGAACAGATACATGAACCTTCTCCCCCATGGCCTCGATTAATGTCGATAAAATCCATTCATACGTTTCAACAGACTCGTCAGATAATAGAGCGCATGCAAAGACAGTGGTCAAAAAATGATTATTCACACCTGCAAGGACCACAAGAGGCTTTCGATAAATATTTGTTCTATATGTTGTGTGAAATATTAATACATCTCCAAAGTACTCATAGTCTCGCCTTGATTGTCAATCTGACCAAAATAACTTGCTGAGTCCATTTTCCTCATCTAAATCAATCTTGTAGTTAAAACTAGGGTTGGCATCTTATTTTGTTGATAAGTACGCTATAGTGCTTTCAGCATCTCCGTCAATTGTTTCTTTCTTTCTATGTTTATCCAAACCTTGGTATATGTCCTTAATTGTGAATATAGATTATTTATATATATTTTTTAATTTGTTTTTTCTTTGTGATGATGGCCAGTTCAAACAAGATATACTCTTATATCACAAATTCACAATAAAGAAAACTCATTTATGCGTTATGAAAATATTTACTATTTATAAAATGTATATTAAGATATATTTACAATGCATAAAAATTCTACGAAAGAAAAATGAACTCATTAATTCTCTCATATTTTACTTATTCAAATCTAACCTTCCTTCCTTTTCATTTCTTTCCTATAAATTCAGCCCTTTTGTTTACAATATTTTACCAAACCCTCAATAACATTCACACGACATATAATATGCTTACAAAATCACTTTTTTTATCCATTAATTTTACATTTTTAAGGACCGATTATTCTTACTTAAATCCATAATATAATTTTTTATGTTAAAATATATATCTAAATTCTTTTTATCATAATTTTAACTTTAAATGTTGTCAGTATTTTTGTGTCCATTTAAAATTTTTGGTCACACGAAAGTTAGGGTTAGGAAATTTTTCGGACATAATGGCCTATAGGCTTTTTTTAATAGCTCAATGTTGTTTTTTTTATTCCCATATCAAACGTAACTGGAGTGTTCCGAGTAAATTCCTACACTAGGATACAATAATTGCATTAAAGTCACGTTTACAGCTGAGAGCTTGTGCCTTCATGGCAGCAAATCAACCATGCCTTCATGGCAGATTTTACCCAAAGGAATTGGCCCAATAGGGCCATAAATGCCACCAGCATAGAAAACCAGGATTGAACATTCGGAAGGAGGCGATCTGCCTAGGAAACTTTCTGTTATTCCCCATGGCAGGTGAATCCCAGTAATGGAAACATCTTTTGTTGGATTAAACTTCTCTGATATATTGGCATTGCATAAAGTTTTTATAGAATTTTGGTATAGCTTATGAGTGTTTTTCTCCCTTAAACTTATGTGTATTGTGGACTTGGTTCATAAACTTTAATTCCTTACTTTTAGGTATCCAAACAATGTATGTTTGGTGAATTAGGTACATCCGTCCAATTTTACCGTTAACCAATTCTTTTGTCCGTTAAGTGGAGGGCATTTTCGTCTAAAAAAATATCCAACCCTCTCATTTAGATTGTTTTAGGGCTAAAGAGAAAAATTAAAAAATCTAAGATCAAATTTAAAAATAAAAAAAAATCATCCAACTCCTCTTTCTTCTTCCACCTCTTCCTTCTTCTACCTTCTTCCTCCCACTGCAAACTACCACCACCACCACCACCCTTCCCCCTCTTTCTTCTTTCTCCTCTTTCTACTTCCATCCCCACCTCTTCCTTCTTCCTTCACCACCCTTCCTTTCTTTATTCTTCCTCCTCTTCTTTTCTTCCACCACCCCCCTTCTTCTTCCTTCTCTTCTTTCTTCCACCGAAGTAAATCCTTCTCTACCAAAAATGGTCTCATATATTCATCTAACAAAAAAAGAACTACTGAAAATTAAACAACCCAAAACCCTTCACTATAGGATTCCAATATCCAGATTTGTAGACAAAACCCAGCCCTAAAATGGGAGAAAACAAAGCCATGCTTGGCATGAAATCAAAGCTTTGATTTTAGTAGCAAATACAAACAAATAACTAAAGCAAAGTCAGAAGATGATCAAGAACTATAATTTTAACTGGCGTCAGCACTTTTGTGAATGATAAAATAAAAAAATTCAGCCCGGAATATTCTAAATTCCCACCTTATATTACTTTCTCTTGGAGAGAAATGATCAATAATCCTTTGGCTCATACAGGGAAAGGTAAGGAACAATCATGAGAATGAACGATAGAGTGTAAAGGGAAACAAAAAAAGTAGATAAAAGAAATTTTTTGTAAGAACAAAATAATTGAGTTGAAGAGCTACAGTATTAAGGATTGTTATGTAGACTTAAAATAGGATTAAAATAGGATCACTCTTATAAAATCCTAAACTATATATAATTGAGTTTTTTAGTTTCCTAGTTATAATCTATTTTGGATTAGTCACATTGATAACTATTTATATGTAAACTATTTGGCATTAATACGACAGAAAACATTAGATTGTTTTCCCCACCGGAAAAACTTTCATGGTATTAGAGCTTTTGCCTAAATTCTCCTAATGAATAACGACAAAGAAGATGCCGGTAATGTTGATAACAACATGGTAGAAGAAAGCCATGTTCGTGGAATAAAGAAAGATGCTTACTTTGTAGCATCCTTAGGCGGTCCTGGGTTATCATCACGACACTCCAATTGTAAGAAAACGACAAAGAAAACAATTATGCAGAATGGGCAAAAGCAATGCACCTGGCTTTGTGTTCAATGAAAAAATTGGGATTTATCGACGAAACAATTCCCATACTAACAAACGACCCAGACAAAGAAGAAGAATGGTGGGAAATTAATACCCTGGCAAATTCGTGGATCCTCAATACTATAGAGTCTTCACTCACATCTTCCATAAATTACTCTGAGAGGGCTAATGAATTATGGTCAGACTTACAGGAAAAACTTTTAGTCGGCAACGGACCGCGAAAATATGAATTAAAAACAACTTTAGCAAAATGTAAACAGGGAGGAGATTTCATAAATGTGTATTATTCGCATTTTAAAGAAGTTATGGGATGAGTTAGATAATTACACACAGCTTCCTCCTTTTAATGACACACAATTATTGGCAGTAATTATAAATGAAAGGGAAGAATAAAAGATGTTTCAATTTTTAATGGGATTAAATAGTGAAACTTATGGCACTGTTAGATCTCATCTAATTCAACAAGAACTAATGCCAAAATTTAAAAAAAATTCTTGCCCAAATATGCAAGGAAGAATAGCACCAGAATCTTGCACGAATAACAGAGCACAACGGCAACGGTGCCGCCTTTGCCGTCGCCAGAACATGTTCGTCTTCAACCTCATCAAACTCTAACTTGTTTTGCAGCCACTGTAATAGGAGGCCACGAGATCACAGGCTGTTTCTAGCTCATAGGATACCCCGATTGGTGGCCAAGGAGCTCAAATTCCAGCACCGGTACCGGCAGCAGAGAAGTTCCTTCCGGTCACAGCCGCATAGCAACACTCGCCGCAGGAGGAAGAGGCAGACAATGTCGTCTCCTCTCTGGCCGAGCAGCGGCAGCTTCAGAACACAGCTGTCGACGGCTGGGCCAATATTGTCGTCGAATGCGAAGCTCCACCGACTGCAATGGAGGAACCTTCAGCCGTGGCAAGAGAGTAGATCGGAGGAGCAGCTTCAGCAGAGGAGTATTTTTTAGCTGGAAATAGTAGTGGGAAAGTAGGGTTGCCAAACCACTTTCCAAAATTATCACAAGCCCAATGGTCAAAGTTGTTGACCATCTTAAATAACGATAATGCCTCTTACTCTGAAAAATTATCTGGTATGAAAAATTTATGGATTTTGGATTCAGGATGTTGGCATCATATGACTGGTAGGAAAGATTTTTTTGAATAATTTAAATAACATCTATCCCATACACTATTGGCCTGCCTAATGGTGCTAAGGTAGTTGCTCTACAGGAAGGAATAGTCTCTTTAAGTCCTAGACTCAAACTTCTCAGTGTGTTTTTGATTCCTAAGCTTAAATGTAACTCAATTTCATTGTCACAATTGGCCTAAGACTCTCGATGTTTTATCACCCTTTCTGATAATTTTTGTGTTATACAAAACCATTTCTCGATGAGCCCGATTGGAGTGGGTGAGCAGAGAAATATGATTTTTTTCTACAAACCGATGAAGTTGGCAGCTTTATATGTTTTTTTCAGAAATATTCTTGATTCCAGCACATTATGGTATATACGGTTGGGGCATCCTTTGGATTTTGTACCAACTAAGTCTTTGGGTTTTTCTAAAAATTCTAGAACTGGAACTGCTCCTTGCAATGTTTGTTTGACGTGCTAAATAGACTCCTGATTGTTTTCTTTTAAGTAGCAATAAAGCATCTGTAATTTTTTATTTAATTCATTGTGATTTATAGGGACCACACAAAACTGCATCTACTATAGGAGCTTCTTATTATTTAACTATATTAGATGATTATTCTAGAGCTATTTGGATATATCTACTCTCTGAGAAAAGCGAATTTGCATCTATCTTAAAAAATTACTTCGTCATGGTCCAAACACAATTTCACAAAACCATAAAAATGGTTCGAAGTGACAATGGAACAGAGTTCATCTGTCTCAAATCATATTTTCTTGCTCAAGGCACAATACATCAAACAACTGTTCCTGGTACCCCGCAACAAAATGGAAGGGTTGAACGTAAGCATCGTCATATTCTAAATGTCACCCGGGCTTTGCGTTTTCAAGCTAACTTACCAATAAAGTTTTGGGAAGAATGTGTTTACACGGCCGGAGATCTCATTAATCGAACACCTTCAAAGTTGTTACACGGCAAGACTCCTTATGAATTATTATTTGGAAAACAATCCTCATACTCTCATATTAAAAGTTTTGGGTATTTAGCTTATGTTCATGACCATGATCCATCCAAAGATAAATTTCGCGCTCGCAGTCGAAGGTGTCTTTCTTGGCTACCCCTTTCAACAAGAAATGTTGGAGATTTTATGACATGCAAAAAGAAAAATTCCTTGTATCCCGAGATGTGGTTTTGATGAAGCAAGATTTCCATACTAGGAAAAATCAAACACGTCAATACATACTACTGAGTTTGCGCATTTATACAATTTTGGAGAACAAGTTTTAGGCTCCCAGGAACCACTTATACAAAACAAGGAGAGTATAACTCCAACAAATCCTTATCAGGACAACTTAACTCAAGACGTCATCCCACAAGGCCCAACTGCCGCTCCAACCTAGGATGCGCGCAACCCAGCTTCTGCAGCCGAAAGCCTACCACAACAGGACATTCCACAAGGCCCAACCGTATCTCCAGCAATGCGTGGCCCAGGTGTTGCGCGCAGCCCAGCTGTCTCGTGTGGCCCAGCCATCTCGCACGGCCTAGCATAATCTTCTCCTCCTGGCCTAGCTCCGCACAACCCAGACAACCTAGCTCCGCGCAGCTTGCTTGCTTCGCCCGTCCCAATTCTGCACCCCTCTGCGCTAGCCCAATCCAATAGCATTGGGCTAGCCAACATTAATCCAACTGCTTCACAGAAACTCAGCCTACTCTCAACACTAGAAAAAGCACTCGAATTAAAACTATTTCGGCTTGACTCCGAGATTATGACTGCAATTCTATACAACAGTCTTCTATATCCCATTTCTCCTCTGCTTTCTCACCTTCTTCGGACCTCTCAGGTGCATCCCTCTATCCAATAACACTTTGTGGACTATGAAAAATTTTCTCCTTCACACAGGCATTTTTTAGCATATGTGGCCATAGAATCCGAGCCCACCACCTACTCTGAAGCAGTCTCTAATCCTCTCTGGCGCACAGCTATGCGCCAAGAAATTGATGCACTTGAAAAGAATGGCACATGTTACTTAACCTCCTTACCTCCTGGAAAATGCACTCTAGGAAGTAAATGGGTCTTTCGTATAAAGTACAAAGCAGATGGCACAATTGAGCGATATAAAGCCCGCTTGGTGATTTTGGAAAATACACAAATGGCAGGTATTGACTTCACAGACACTTTTGCTCCAGTTACTAAAATGGTCACAGTTCGCACTTTACTTTCTGTTGCTACTGTTCGAAACTGGCATATCCATCAGATGGATGTCCACAATGCGTTTCTTCATAGAGATTTATAGGAAGAAATATATATGAGACCCTCACCTGGATTTCGCCCCTCCTTTCAAGGACAGATTTGTCTTCTGAAAAAATCATTATACGGCCTTCGACAAGCTCCTCGGTGTTGGTTTTCAAAACTTACGGCTGCCCTACATAAGCATGGATTTTCTCAATCTTATGCCGATTATTCTCTCTTCACATACTCTAGAGAAAATATTTTTTTATGTATTTTTATTTATGTGGATAATTTACTAATCACTGGAAATTCACTACCCACTCTTAATAAATTCAAAGCTTCCTTGCATAAGTGCTTTCATATGAAGGATTTGGGTCCTCGAAAATATTTTGTGGTATTGAAATTGCAAGAAACCTTTTGGGTTTATGCTAAAGAAAGTACACTTTGGAAATCCTCTCTGAAACTGGTTTGTTAGGAGCCAAGCCAGCCTCTACACCTATTGAACCTAATCATTAGTTGGGAAAAGCTTCTGGACCTTCTGTTGATAACCCAGAACGCTACCACAGACTCATTGGTAAGCTAATCGATCTTACTCTTACTCGACTTGAGCTCGCCTACGCAGTCCATATGCTTGCTCAATTTATGCACGCCCCTTGCCGTGCTCATTGGTATGTTGTTATCCAAGTCGTTCGATATCTCAAAGGCAGTCCTGGTTGTGGAATTCTTCTTCAATCTAATTCTCCATTTTCATTGACTGCATATTGTGACTCTGATTGGGCTACTTGTCCCATTACTCGTCGATCTGTTACGAGCTACTTTATTTCTCTTGGTGGGTCTCCTATTTCTTGGAAAACAAAGAAACAATATACCGTTTCTCGATCTTCTGCCGAAGCTGAATATTGCTCCATGGCCATGACGTTATGTGAGTTAAAATAGTTATCTAGTCTACTACATGAACTTCATGTGCCTAGTACATGCCCCATTCCGCTACATTGTGATAATCAAGCTGCTATTCACATTGCTGAAAATCCTATTTCCATGAACGTACCAAGCATATTGAAGTTGCCTACCATTTTGTCCGCGATGCTTTTCAAAATGGATTTTTTTCCCGCCTACATTCGTAGCGAATTTCAGCCGGCCAACATCCTCACTAAAGCCCTTCATCCTACTCAGTTTTATTGTTTAGCTCCCAAGTTGGGCATTTCAGATCCTCATGCTCCAACTTGAGGGGGAGTATTAAGGATTGTTATGTAGACTTAAAATAGGATTAAAATAGGATCACTCTTATAAAATCCTAAACTATGTATAATTGGGTCTTTTAGTTTCCTAATTATAATCTATCTAGGATTATATTGACAAGTATATATATGTAAACTATTTGGCATTAATAAGACAGAAAACATTACATTGTTTTCCCCATTGGAAACTTTCATACTGTAACAGAGGTTTGTTTTTATACAAAGTAATATTAGCAGGCGCATCAAGGAGACATAGTCTTTAGAAAGCTTCCTCACAGCTTCAATAATTTTCTTAATACGAAACAGATTTACGATCAATTGAGTCCAGTCAATTCAAAGGAAGAATTTTTAAGAGGAAAGACTGAAGCGATTTGATTTAAAAGATGGGTCATGGGAAGAAGAACTATCGCAGTGGCGGAGAAAGGAGGTGGTGGAAGAAGTGGTAGTAGAAGTAGAAGTAGAAGCAGCGGCAGCTCGTTTGCTGGCTTCTTCGAGTTCTTCTTTATGGTCGAGGAGGAGGAGGAGGAGGAGAAGAAAGAAGAGGCGCGATGGTGGTTGACGGTGTTGGTGGAAGCAGGAAGAGGGGAAGGGTAGGGTGGTGGTACTGGAAGAACGAAGAGGAGGAAGAAAGAAATAGGGGATTAGATGATTTTTTTTTTTTTTACTTTTTTAAATTTGATTATTTTTTTGTTTTAGTCTTAAAATAATTTGTGAGAGGATTCGATGATTTTTTTTTTTAACGAAAATACCCTCCAGTTAATGGACAAAAGAATTAATTAACAATAAAATTAGACGAATTCACCTAATAACAAATTAAAATTTATAAACTAAATTCAAGATATAAATGAGTTTAAAAGAAAAAATCACCTATACCTTTGGCATAAGTATGGTACGGAAGAGGGAATTTCAGGCCCTGAATTTGCGAATCAAAACATTACTAATGATATAAAATAAAGGAAAAAATGATTACCATAAAGATTTATCTATGCCTCAATATAGCACACATTATTATAAATTAACTTTTCATTTAAAATTCCAATTTACTTTAAAAACGATATACTTTTTTTTTTTGAAAACTTAAAAAACGTTATACAAGGTCTTATAGGGTATTAGATTTCACAAGGTCTACCGTAATTTGTTTCTAAAGTTAAGTCAAAAAAAATCTTGAAGTTGGTCAATTAAGGTATTGAACTTTTTATTTTAAGACAAGTAACCTCTCATTTTCTTCTACAATTAAAATTTTGATTCAAATAAACTTATAATTCCTAAATTGTCTTTTAATAGAAAAAAGAAAAAAAGAACTTTAGTGATTTAAGTCAAAAAATCTCTCAAAATTGAAGTTGAAGGTTTATCAATTGAGGTCATAATTTATTCGATGTTTTTGAATAATTATGACCTGGATTAACAATTCAAATTTAAATTCCTAAAAAAATTCAGTCTATTAAAAGGTATTTTAGGAATCCTTTCTTATATACAAAAGTTCTGGAACTTAGTTTAGCTAGCCCATAATTTTTTTGGACTTAATCCTTTCTTATAAACAAAGTTTTTATGAGTAAGTAGTTTTTTCTTTTTTAATACTAAGGAATTCAAGAGACGAATATAGGGAGAGTTTTTACCTAATCATGGCAAGCAAGCATGAAATGATTCGCTCCAAGAATGCGATTCCAATAAGGGCACTTTTGGAAAATGACATTGACATAATCGGAGGCTGTATTTTTCATGCGAGTGATGTTATACCTGACAGGCTTTTTTCTATGTTTATTCCATTTTCAAAAAATAGATACTAAATTGGTTTAGTTTTTTTCTAATCCTACAATATCTATAACGCACAGTAATTGTGCGTTATCACCTGAGATAACGCATAATGGTTGTGCGTTATCACTAATAAACGGATTAAATCGCATTAAAATCATGTTTAACGATGTAGCAGAATCGTTTGCTGACATGGCGTTGAGTTGTCGATAACACAGCGATTGTGCGTTATCAGTCATTATAACGTACTACCATTGTGCGTTATTATTAGTGATAATGCACAATGACCGTGCGTTATCACGTTATAAACCCTACCCTGCCTCGCCTCCTTCTCTCTTCTTTCATCTTTCTTCCCCGAAAATTTTCTTCATTCTTCCCCAAAAAATTTTCTTTCTTCTTTCTTTGTGCCGCTGCCGCTCTCGCTGCTCCGCCGCTGCTTGTTAAGTCCTTTTCCTCTTCCTTCTATTTTCTTCCTTATTCTTATACTTGTATCTTTCTTTTCTTCTTATACTTTTATATTTTTTTCAAAATTTACAGTAAAAAATTAATTCAAATTTTGAAATTCAAGTTTGAATCGGTGAGACTTTCCTTTGATACGAATGTTGTTAGAGTTTTGGAGTGGAAAACGGTAGACAAAACTTATCGGTACGAAGGTGCATTTTTAATTTTCAGTAAGCTTTTACTTATTTAAATTATTTGGTGTATTATGTATTAATTTTAATTATTGTTTATTTGGGCTTGTTAATTGTTGTTTGTGAATTATTTTTATGAATTTTATTTGGATTATTTGTTAGTTTGAATTAATTTATTTTTGTGAAAGTGGATTTTGGGTTTATGTTTAAATTTGTTGTTATTGATAAATTTGTGCAAATTTGATCATTTTAAGCATATAATTGTGTTTTGTATTGCAAAAGTGATTTTAGGGTGATGAATTATTTTGATGAATTTATTTGGATAATTAGGTGATTTTTTTACTTTACTTTATGATTATTTGAATTTTTTTACTTATTTGGATAATTATTTTGCATCATTCTTATAAGTTTCTTAGTAGAAAATATGGGGACTTGGAATTTGGGTTTTTTTCTCTTCACTTGTTTTTTTTTTTTTTTTTGTAATTAGTAGAACTGAAACTTGAAAATTTAGGGTTTAGTAATTAATTGTATGCCATTATCAATATGAAGACTTTTATTTTAAAATATATATATATATATATATGAACTAAACCCTAAAACCCTAATATTGAATTTACCAAGTAGTAAAATACTTAGCTATAAAATATAGCATTAATAACCCTAAAAAACTTAAAAATTATAAACTTTAAATAATAAAAAACTTAAAAATCTATTATTAAAATTCTAAATTTTACATCAAACATTAAACTATAAAACTCTAAACTTTTTAATAGTAAACCCTAAAAACCCAAAATCATAATATTAAAAACCTATAGCGTAAATTATAAAAATCTTAAAAACCCTAAAATTGATATTTTAAACATTAAATCGTAAAACTCTAAACTTTATAACAGTAAACCCTAAAAATCCAAAATATTAATATTAAAATCATATACCATAAATTATAAAAACATTAAAAACCTTAACTGAATCAGATGATGACAATGACCCGGAAGGAGAGTTACAAACTACCCTAAACCCTGTAAATCCTGTATACCCTGTAACTAAAATATAGTGCCCCAATGGGAGAGCAGCCAGTGGTTCAGTAGTGCTAGGTATGACTACATACATTTTGGAGCATTCCTAGATATGGGCTCGGGTTCTCCTATAGATGACCTTGTAGAATATGGTACCATATGGTTATTTATTGGAACAATTCCATGACTGACATTCAGTTAGGCATGAGATTCGTTGACAAAGTGCAGGCAATAAGTGCGGTTCGTAAGTGGTTCATCAGTGTGAGACGTGAATACAGAGTTGTGAAAAATAAAAATGATACACGGACCGCGAAATATTGAAAAAAGATAGGGTCCTACCTTTAAAAGCCCTGGTTGAACTAATCTTCAACATACTGGTAAGTGCTTCAGAAATATTTGTTGTCATGATACTATGTCTGTGTATCATTTTTACTTTTCACAACTCGGTATTCATGTCCCACACTGATGGACCACTTACGAATCACATTTATTGCCTGCACTTTGTCAACGAATCTCATGCCTAACTGTATGTTAGTCATGAAATCGTTCCAATCGAGTAACCGTATAGTACCAGATTCTACAAGGTCATTTATAGGAGAACCCGAGCCCATATGCTCCAGAATATGCTTACTCATATCTAGCGCTGGTGAACCATTGGCTGCTCTCCCATTGGGGCACTACGTTTTCAGTTACTGGGTTTACAGGATTTACAGGGTTTAGGAGAGTTTGTAACTCTCCTTCTTCCGGGTCATTGTCATCATCTGATTCAGATTGACTAGAAATTGCATCATCTTCGTCCGATTTGTCAACCTCATCATCATCATCATCAGAAGCCATCTGTGTTACCGCTGTATTATGTTCGGTCATGTTTGTTGTATTTCTGTCATGTGTAATTGGAATACTATACTGCTGGATCTGCTCGAATTCAACGAGAATATGAATCTCTTCCTTCACGTGTGAGGTGGAATAGTCCATAGATAACGCATTTCATCATCGTTGTTCATGCTATATAAATTAAAGTAAAACATACGATGCACTTCGTAGTATGAAGGCACCCTCATTGTCATTCGAACAATCCAGAGATTGAGATCCATATCTCGGTATTTCAATATTTTCCTTACCAGTTTGTTATGTGAAATCATTCGGGTCGTTGGCAATGTCCAACTTTTCCGCACTACTCTAGTAAAATAGGGACCATATGCATCCCTTGCAATTTCAGAATTCCAAAATAGCATCACTCTAACAGGGTGGATTTCTTCCATTTTAAATTGATTTAATTGGATATGTTTAGGGTTTAGGGAGGATGACATGTAAAAAAGTTAAGTAATTTGTGGATTGAAAAAGAATGAATGGGGACTTACTGAGAAGTAGGTTTGGCTGAAGTAACATTCTTAGAGTGTGTGTATGTGTATATATAAAGGTTTAGAGGTAAAGTGCCGAGAGTGAATTATTTCTCTTGCAATTTCACATGTGTTCACATGGCATTGTCGATTTAGGGTACAAAAGTAATGGAATGAAATGACAACACATTGCAGGTGATGAATTATTGAAGGCATTGTGAATGATTGAGGAAGCTGAATTATTGAAGATAACGCACAGCTGCTGTGCGTCATCTTCAATGATAGCGCATTACGATAGTACGTTATCATGAAGATAACGCACAATGGTTGTGCGTTATCTTCAGTGATAACGCACTATCGTAATACGTTATCATTGAAGATGACGCACACCAGCTGTGCATTATGAAAAATGTAAAAAATGTTTCGGTTTTTATTTTTCCTTTATTTACACCAAATTGAAATTGTTAAAATGTAGAATATGGTTTTTTCTTTCCTTTATTTACACCAAATTGAAATTGTTAAAATGTAGAATGTGGTTTTTTCTTTCCTTTATTTACACCAAATTGAAATTGTAAAATGTACAACCGAAGTAAGTAGTAGAAATACTTTTTACAAAAAATACCATATTATTAAATAATATACAGAAAACAAAATAATCGATAATATACTTGAAACAAAATAATCAATAATATACATAAAACAAAATAATGAATAATATACATAAAATTGCATACTCTATATTGAAATTTAATTTATATATAATAGAAAATGAAAACTCCAAAATACTAAGTACAACTATGGCCTGTCGGACGGCGTGAGCCTCGTTGTCTTTTTCCCAATACGATGTCTGAATCCAAGATGTTGTACATCATCCATGTCATCCGTCCGCTCTTCTTCATCAGATGAAGATGCCTGCAATATAGGCTGATGCGGTGTAGATGAACCAGCTGTGCCCGGAGGAGGAGGTGTACGAAACGATAAAAACCCTAAAGATGTACCGGCTGGTAATTGAAATGGGGCAAACCCTAAAACGGGAGGGGGAGGCACGCAATGTCCCTGATCCACCTGGAAGTGACTGGGAAAGTTGCGTCAAACCCAAACTAAAAGATGATATATCTAAATTTGGGTTGTCAAATGGGTCAAAAGGAGGGTGTCCACCTCCAGATCCCTCACTTCTCTCCACCTCTCCAGATCCCTCACCTCTCTCCATCTCGACATGTCCGGGATCTGCATGTCCGGGTCTACCGGGAAAAAGAGGGACGGAGGGCGTCCACCTTCTACTCCACGACCAGGCTGTCTACGAGCATCCCTCTTAACTCCACGAGCACCGCGGTCCGGTACATGCTCTTGGGGACAGCGACACGACGGTTGTACTGGGAATGTCTATTGGATATCGTGCTGTGATGGAGTCTAGCCCAAAGTACAGATACCATGCACCTCCAAATGATTGTCTGCAGTTTCTTCGGGAAAACAACCATCTATGACGGAAATGAAGGTAGTTCCTGTATCACCACTGAAGTTATGTCATCTACCTTCTGCAACATGGAAGTCTAAACAAATTAATAAATAAATAAAACCATTAAACCGTTAGAAGTCATCATAAATAAATGAAATGCATAAGAATATTAAAAAAAAATGATTTGTAGAATTTACCATCATCCGTCTGTCGACCCTAGCAGGTTGGTATCCAATCGAACGGGTATCACGATTAGATGGATTTCCGATGTATACCAGTGTGATTCCCCGATACCATCTTATGTATTCGTCATTGGGGTATGATAAGACCTTAACTGCTAAGGCATGACCATCCCTAACGCGCAGTCGCCACTGACGGAACACTAATTTCATCTCTGACATTGGGAGCGAAGTCAAGGGATTTCCGTCTAACTAGTGATAGAAAATTCAGTTGACTTGTGACCTACGGGCTGGCAGCAAGACCCCCGACAGGGGAACCCCCGGAGTCCCGGACGTTTTCTAGGATCAGAAGGAACCGCTGCCCCTGCCGCTTTCCCTGAGACTGGTGCCTATTCCCATGAGAAGGAGGTCTTCGATGATATCGTGTGGGATATCTAGGCCAGGCCTTTATATGGCTAGCATGCTCTGTCCCCCAGTATGTGTGGTCATTCCCTTTAAGCTGGATCCAATGCAGATCAAGACAAGTATCACATGTATCCGGTATATGCTGAGCCCGTGCAAATTGACGAATCACACGCCCCGGATAGTGATGCTCAACTATCTCATAACTAGTGAGTGGGACCTCTGCCCACCACAGGTCAGATGGAACTAGACCACGGTCATGATAAGGGAGCCATACAAATTGTGAAGTCAAAATTCAAAATCAATATAAACCTAAGTGCTTAAAAATTTTTTCTTTATTTACAAATAATATAAAATATTTAAAAAACCTAAGCAGATGGCATGAAATCTAATTGGTCCTGGTATGTAACTAGGGCGCGCGTGGGCAGTTGGCATAATCAAAAGATGTGCACCATATAGCACCAAGAGGAGCAAGAGGGTCGGCCTGAATATCCGTCATCAGCTGAGGCTGCAATACAGGTATACGCGACCACGCCCAAATCTGTACTAAGACTAAGGCTCCCCCTATCTGTCGTGCACCTCCTAAAGCTACCGTACAAAACTGTCTATATAAAAATCCAAGTATGCAATTACCCCAGCTATATGTTCTGATGGCATCAATATACTTTAATAAACTGAGGTAGCGAACATGAACCAAATTCTCTGAGAAATCGGGAAGCATATGACTGCCAAGGAGTAAAAAAATAAATCCACGAGCGCACAAGATAAGGTCATTATCGGTCTCTGAACCCATAAACATTCTCAAGATCCAAGCTTCTAAGAGTTCCTTCTTCACCTTGTAACAAGAAAAGTGACTAAGAGACAATCACACACCAAGAAGTCTCTCGTTCAACTCAATCCAATACTATTTCTGGTGTACACTCCAACTGGGACTGGTAATGAGCAAACCCTCTATCCCTAAACCCCATAATGCCTGCACATCCTAAAGGGTTATTGTGACTTCACCACAAGTCATGTGAAATGTGTGAGTCTTCGGTCTCCAACACTCAACTAATGCGGTAATAAGAGCATGGTTGAGCCCAATGTAACCACATCTAAACACTCCCCTAAACCAGTCCTATCAATAAGCTCTACCAACCTACAGGGAACCGTACTGTAACACTGGAATATATTGCGACCGAAACACCTACACTGAAGATCAGTGAAACATGTCTCATGGTCCCCACTCTATATCAACCTAGACCGGTGCTCGTGCTGTCTTGTCAAAACATCAGGGACTATAGGACCCGGATGCACGTGGGTTGAGACTTCTTCCATCTACATTATTTACAGTTTCAGTTTCGGTCAATATCTATAAATTAAAGTAAAAATTTTTTAAATAAATTTTAATTCCAAACTCTTTAAGGTGTGTTGTTTATGGTACGATTATTTTAGGGTTTTAGGGTTTGTATGATTTTTAACATATCAAGTTTAGTGTTTTTAGGGTTTTTAATGTTTTCATAATTTACGGTTAATGTTTAGAATATTAAGATTTTAGAGTTTTTAGGGTTTACTGCTACAAAGTTTAGAGTTTTATAGTTTAATGTTTAAAATATCAATTTTAGGGTTTTTAGGGTTTACTGTTACTAAGTTTAGAGTTTTACAGTTTAATATTTAAAATATTAAGATTTTAGGGTTTACTATTACAAAGTTTAGAGTTTTACAGTTTAATGTTTAAATTGTTAAGATTTTAGAGTTTTTAGGGTTTACTGTTACAAATTTTAGAGTTTTACGGTTTAATGTTTAAAATATTAAGATTTTAGGGTTTTTAAGGTTTACTGTTACAAAGTTTAGAATTTTACGGTTTAATGTTTAAAATATTAAGATTTTAGGGTTTTTAAGATTTTAGGGTTTTTAGGGTTTACTGTTACAAAGTTTAGAGTTTTACGGTTTAATGTTTAAAATATTAAGATTTTAGGGCTTTTAGGGTTTACTGTTACAAAGTTTAGAGTTTTTGGTTTTAATGTTTATAATATCAATTTTAGGATTTTTAATGTTTTCATAATTTACAGAATATGATTTTCATATTAAGATTTTAGGGTCTTTAGGGTTTACTATTACAAAGTTTAGAATTTAACAATTTAATGTTTAAAATATAAATCTTAGGGCTTTTAGGGTTTACTGTTACAAAGTTTAGAGTTTTATGGTTTAATGTTTAAAATATCAATTTTAGGGTTTTTAAGGTTTTTATAATTTATGCAATATGATTTTACTATTATGATTTTGGGTTTTTAGGGTTTTGTCCATATATATATATATTTAAATAAACGTCTTCATATTGATAATGGCATACAATTAATTATTAAACTCTAAATTTCTAAGTTTCGATTCTACTAATTACAAAAAAAATAAACAAGTTAAGTGAAAAAAACCCAAATTCCAAGTCCCCATCTTCTCTACTATAAAACTTAATTATCTAAATAAATAAAAAATTCAAATAATCATAAAGTAAATAAAAAAATTACCTAATTATCAAGATAAATTCATCAAAATAACTCATCACCCTAAAATCACTTTTGCAATACAAAACACCATTATATACATAAAATGATCAAATTTGCACAAATTTATCAATAACAACAAATTTAAACACAAATCCAAACCCCACTTTCACAAAAATAAAATAATTCAAATTAACAAATAATCCAAATAAATTTCATAAAAATAGTTAAAAAACAATAATTAACAAGCCCAAATAAACAATAATTAAATTAATACATAATACACCAAATAATTTAAATAAATAAAAACTTACCGAAAATTAAAAATGCACATTCGTACCGATAAGCTCTGTTTACCATTTTCCACTCCAAAACTTTAACAACCTTCGTACTCCAAGGAAAGTCTCACCGATTCAAACTTGAATTTCAAAAATTGAACTAAATTTTTACTGTAAATTTTGAAATAAAATACAAAAGTGTAAGAAGAAGAGAAGATAAAGAAGGAAGAAAATAAAAGGAAGAGGAAAATGACTTACAAGCGGCAGCGGCGGCGGCACACAAAGAAAGAAGAACTGGATGTGTTTCGGTAGGGAATGAAGAAAATTTTCAGATAAGAAGGAAGAAAGAAGAAAGAAAAAAGAAGGAGGCGGCTGGAAGAAAGAAGAAAAGAAGGAGGCGGTAGGGTTTTTAACGTGATAACGCACGGTCATTATACGTTATCAGCAATAATAACGCACAATGGTTGTGTGTTATTGTGACTGATAACATACAATGGCTATGCGTTATCGCCAGCTCAATGCCACATCAGCGCTACGATTACACCACGTCTTTAAACACGATTTTTAATGCGTGTAAATGCGGTTATTAGTGATAACGCACAACCATTGTGCGTTATCTTAGGTGATAACACACAATGACTGTGCGTTATGGCCATTGCAGGATTAAATGAAAAAACTTGAGCCACTTTAGTATCTATGTTTGGAAAATGGATTAAACAAAGAAAAAAACGTTATTTTCTTTATCAAGAAAAATAGTAACAAAATTACTTTTGACAATGGATAGAATATTTTTAAAATTATACTAGCTCCGATACAAAAAGTAAAGGGTTTTAAGGGGTTGAGGATGGTAAAAAATATAAAAAATTTTAGCATTTATTATAGTTTTTTTTTTTTATCTATACACATCTTTTTATTTATTTATTACACTCTTATTATCTATCTCTTTTCTTATTTACTAAAGGTATAAAGAGTACTTTGACTAACAATTGTCTTGTTTTTAATGCCTCTAATTCTTGTACACCAGCCTATAAAACCCCTTATATTTATAGTTAACTAAGAAAAATATTTAAAAATGATATAAATAATATTGACCATATAAACTTTGATAATTATAGTAACCGTATTTTTGGTTGCTATCAATTTAAGCAAGAAGACTGAAATTAATGTAGAGAACAGATATGTATGTATGTACTACCCATGAAATGCCGTTGCGTTCAAATACATTGGACCCTTGGGAATAAAATTTTGCTTCTTCTTGTGCCACATTTTCATCCTCCCCATTTTTTGCTTCTCTTATTGCAAGTCAAGCTTTACCAAGTCCGGCTTCGAATACCTCTATATTGCTCTTTTCTTTGAGCTTGAGTTTCTGCTAACACTTAAAAATGACACTTTATATTTACTCTGTTTCACCAAAGAATGTTGAAAATTATTGCCCAAAATCCTTATAAAAGTTTGATAAAGAAAAAAAACCAAAAAAGATGAATTGTGTTCAAAATGTTATGAAATTCTTTATAAGTATTTGTTTAGATCGTATTTAACTTAATAATTTAAGATGTCATACAACATTAGTTAAAAGTACTTTTCTCTATTTGGTCTATCCAATCTTTTATTATGTATATTTCATTCTAAAAAGAATATTCTATCTGTATTTTCTATCACTCCATAATTTCTTTATTATTATAATTATTTTACAAAATTAAAGCAATTCTGCAGTTTATTACTAAAAATTTAAAATATTTATCAAAGTTGCTGTCAATATTTAATTTTATACACGTTCTACTCAATTGTAAGAATATATACACCTTAAATATCTATATAAACGTAATTAGAATTAGAAAAGAAAAAGTTTAACTAAATAGATTATTATAGACTCCTCTTCATAGATAAAAAAGCCAACCAAGATAGAGGGAAAATTGGATCAGATATAATAAAGACCCTTAAATAAACTAATAAAGGATTCAAAAAATTTAGAGTTATTCTTAGTACCATATATTATTTGTAATTTATTTAAAATATTAAAACTCCTAATTTTAGTCATTAGATTATTTACAATATTTGATATACTGATCAATATGGTTGAAAAGCTTAAATTTTGTGATCAATTGACCTCTAAGTTTTAATTAAATTAAAACTCCTAATTTCTTGTCTATATTATGACTGAAATTTTTAAAAAATAAAAATAGATAATATAAGAAATAAAAAATAAAATATAAAATATAAGAAATAATTAAATAAAACTATGTAATTAATGGTTAAACATATACATATCTATCATATCTTAAAAAATAAATTAACATAAATTATCTACTAACTTAACGAGATAAGTTAATTTGAAATTCTAATTATAAAAGGATAAATAAGCCTAAGTTATCATATAACTTAAAAAGATAAGTTATCTTAAGTTATTTACGCTTAGCAGAATCTTTAAATAATTCTATTACAATTATATGTTCAGGAAATCTATATATATATATATATATACACACCAAGCCATTAACATGTTTACACTTTCCAGGAAATAAATATATGTTTACATTATTCTTTCTTTTTTTTTTTTTTTTTTTGGGCAGCTTTTTCTACCCCGGTTTTATAACTTTTTAAATTTTCTTTTTCCAATTTCAGGATCACATTCTAATTTCAGAAACTAAACCTCTCGGACCTCCCTCCACTCCTTACCCCTTCTCTCCATCGCCTTACCCGGCCATGATGCTACCTCTCTCAGCTTTCTGCTCTGCTGCGTGCGCCTACCTCTACTCTGTCAGCTCTTTGCGGCGCTGGCGACAGCCTCACGGCTCACTGCTTGCAATGTTCGTCTTTCTTCTTCTACTCGAAATCTATAATTAAGCTATTATTTTCTATTAGAGATGTTTTGCCTTGAAAATCAACTTCAAATACTATTGGAAACCAGATAGTTTCCATATTTACATAGTTTCTATATTTAGATATTTTCATATCTTATAAATTCTAAGTTTTATGTAGTTTCCTAATAGTGATAGTTTCCTATAGACTAGGGGATTTTAAACAATTATATAATGTAATCACTTTGACATAATAAAACAGAAAATATTAGATTGTTTTTCCCACTGGAAATTTTTATGGTATCAGAGCCAGCCTTGTCTAACTTCTCACAATGAGTTACGAGAAGGAAGATACTGACAACGTTAAAAACGACATGGTAGAAGAAACTAGGCATTTTCTGGTGGTCCCGGGTTGATCATAACGACAATCCAATTGAAGAAAAACGACAAAGACAATAATTATGTCAAATGGGCAAAAGCCATGCGCTTGGCTTACGTTCGAAGAAAAAATTGGGATTCATAGATGGAACAATCCCCATCCCAGAAGGTGGCCCGAACAAAGAGAAAGAATGGTGGGAAATAAATACCTTAATGAATTCATGGATTTTAAACACTATTGAGCCTTTTCTCCGTTCTTCCATAAACTACTCTGAAAGAGCTAACGAATTGTGGACAGATTTGAAGAAAACATTTTTAGTTGGGAATGGACCCCGAAAATATGAATTAAAGACCGTATTAGCGAATTGTAAATAAGGAGGAGACTCGATAAACCTGTATCATTCGCATTTGAAAAAATTATGGGATGAGTTAGAAAACTATACTCAACTCACATCCTCTACAGACACATATTTATTGGTAATTATTATAAATGAAAGAGAGGAAGAAAAATTATTTCAATTTTTAATAGGATTAAATGGTACAATTTATGGTATTGTTTGCTCTTATATGATTCACAGGAACCAATGCTGAAAAGAGAACAATTCTTGTCCAAATCTGCAAAGAAGAACAACACAAAAATTTGGCTTGAATGGAAGACAACAGCGTTGGCACCGCCTTCACCATCACCAAGGCAAACAGTCAGACGGCGTCGGCGTCGTATCCTTCTTCGTAGTTGTTTGCATCGGTGTCTTCTCCTTTTTCTCGGCTGTTCTGCACCCATTGTCTCCATCCTAGGCATGACATCACTGGCTGCTTTCTACTGGTGGGATTTCCCGTGTGGTGGCCTAAGTCGGGAGGAGCTGGAGGCGGAGCTGTAACCGCTGCAACTGACCACAGCGGACGAAGAGGAGAAGTAGCAGGTGGCAAAGCATCACGCGGCAGGGGGAGTGTGAATCGCGACAGGCATCCCCCTGTCGGACCAATGACTTCAGGTAACAGAACTGCATACGCCCTCCACCTGGATTTCATCCTTCTCTCCCCGACCAGGTATGCAAATTTTCTCTGAAACTAGTTTGTTAGGGGCCAAACCGGCCTCTACTCCTATTGAACTAAATCATCATTTAGTTAAGGCTTCTGGCCTTTATTTTGATAAGCGAGATCGCTATCGCAGACTTATCGGCAAGTTGATTTATCTTACTCTTACTCGACTTGAGCTCGGCGACACTGTTCATACACTCGCTCAGTTTATGCACGCCCTTCACTGTGCTCATTGGGATGCCGCTATCCGTGTTGTACGGTATCTCAAAGGCAGTCCAGGTCGTGGCATTCTTCTTCAGTCCAATTCTCCTCTGGTTTTGACCGTATATTGTGACTCTGATTGGGTTACCTGTCCCATTACTCGCGCTCTATCACGGGATATTTTATTTCTCTCGGTGGATCTCCTATTTCTTGGAAAACAAAAAAACAACATATTGTTTCTCGTTCTTCTGTTGAGGCTGAATATCGATATATAGCTATGACTTTGTGTGAGTTAAAATGGTTATCTTGCTTACTTCAGGATCTTCACGTTCCTGTCACTCGACCCATTACGTTGCATTGCGATAATCAGGCTGCCCTCCACATCGCGGCCAATCCTGTCCTTCATGAACGAACTAAACATATTAAAATTGATTGCATTTTTTCCTATGCATTCCAAGATGGTTTTATTTCTCCCTTCTACATTCGTAGCGAGGTCCAACCGGTTGACATACTTACTAAAGCTCTTCATCCCCCTTCCTTTCATCATTTAGCTTGCAAGTTGGACATTGCCGACCTTCATGCTCCAACTTGAGGAGGAGTATTGGGAAACCATATTTAGATAGTTTCCATAACTTATAAATCCTATGTTTTATGCAGTTTCCTAATATTGATAGTTTCGTATAGACTAAGGGATTGTAAACAATTATATAATGTAATCACTTTGACATAATAAAACAGAAAACATTAGATTGTTTTCTCCACTGAAAACTTTCAAATAAAAATCTAGATTCTTCATGCAACTCAGAGATTATTTATTTTGAGTGGGCTTCAAGCTCTATGCCAAACCTCTCTTTGACGTTCGTTAGCGAGGTTTGACATCTCAAGCTACCCTCATTCTAAGGCCAGCCAGTGTCATTTTTTTCAGGTTCCAAAAATACCCCTTTCCTACACCGCAGGTTTTTGGGACTGAGTTCTTCGTGATAGTGATTTGGTGTTTTTTGGAGCTTCTTACTAGCTTCAACGGAGGTCAGTGGATGAGATGTGTTATAAAAGACGACCGGAACAATATCTGGGATTTTGCTCTTTGATTCCAGTACACTTCATGTCTCTCTTTTTTTTCTATTTCTTCTTTATTGCTTTTTAAATTCTGCGTCATGACCCTTAATTAGAATTGTTATTGGTACTTTGAGTGTTTTAGCACTGGCTTGAGGCCTGTGTCCTAGTTATGATGATAGTTAGGTTGTGTCCCGATAGGTGGTGTTGAGGTTTTGACCTCCTTTGTGGTTTTTCTGTTCGTATAAACTGATTCAGGCAGGGGTTCTTTTTGGCTTTACTATCCTTTAACCACTTTTGTTGGTTCCTATTTTTTACTATTGGGGTTCTACCCTTTTGTTGTTGTTTCTTGTCGGGGCTGTGATCCCTCTCTCCTTTATGCTCAAATTTTCAAGAACAGTAGTGCTCTGGGAACATAACATGTAGGCTGGCAATATTTGTTTAGAGTTTTTAGTTTGTTCATTTGTGGACAGTGGAATAAATTCCAAATTGCAATGTGAATTTAACATTTATTTGTTTGTTGTGTATGGTTTTGGACTCATCTTATGGGAATTGGTGGCGGGACTATTCCATAAGAAGATATGACTCTTATACAAACGGCTTTTGCAGTGGGAACAAGGTTGGCTTTATATTTTCTTTTCGATTTTGTATTTTTGATACTTTTAAACATTATCAGATTCTCATGATGCATTTGTCAAACTTTTTGTCTCATTTGTAATTTCTATTACTTCACATTATACCTTTAAACTTTCACAAGAGAGCATTCTACCTGTTTGAAAGAGCTTTTCCTTTGAAAAAGAAAATGAAAGCCAAGGAAAGAACTTTTTCATCATATACATAGGTATGTTGCAGAAGAATTGGCAAACAGTGATGCCTACTCTTCAACCAAAAACTTCTCTATGAATAGAGGAATGACCCTTGAGAATGAACTTTTCTATTTTCTAATCAAAGTAGATTGTTAATAAATATGTTCATTTACTAATTAATGATGAATTTCAAGTAAATCTTACGCCTTGTGAATTTCAAGTAAATGTTACAAAGAATGAATGTGTGAATGATTCTTTATAAGCTCTATTCTTTTTTGTTACAGTAATTACATATGATGAATTTTTTTATCAGTTTAAATTCTCATTTTGTAGAGGATGGTGGTGCATACTCATATGAGGCTTTGAAAAAATTGGATCAATTGTGGTTTATAATATTTTCTACATCAGAAGGTAATCTTTTCTATTCATGGCTATTTTTCATTATATTTCTTTTACGAAAATTCGTATTAAGAAATAAAATTTTGTTCGTGTCCAAGAGATTTTGATTATTGAGTATTTGATTCTTCAATGATTTTCGGTTGCAACCTGTAATTGATTACGAGAGCCTTTAAAAATGAGGATTGCATAACTGTTGAAAAATGTTGGCGAAAAATGCTTAGTGGATGCATCATTCACTATCTTTGATGGATTATTGATAAGCTCCATAATATTCATCTTCAAGTTGCTCTTTTCAAAGCAGAAATTTTCTATTTTTGCTGAATTAATAATTTATGTCTCTCTTTCTCCATGTCATTGCAAGTTGATGATGAAGTGCCTACAACCAAATTGCTCAAGATTGAAGGTATAATTTGCCGATTTTATTTAATTTTACACGGTATGATCTTCCAATTTTAGTTCTATTACTGAAACCAATAACATAATATTTTTAAATTTCTGTATGAACTAGATAATATCTATTTTGAACTTCCAAATCTCTTATATTTGCAATTGAAAGTTTGATACGCTTCACAGAATTATATGGGATGGATTAATGAGTAAATAGAAGACCCCTTCAATGTGCAAATATACAAATGGATGACATTTTGACTTTGTCTTCCATTCCGATTTTCGATATTAGAGAGTCAGCTTTCGTTTTTAATTATTTATAGATTGGTACTTTGTATATTCTATTTAAATGATCTTTCTTTCAAGAATTTTTAGTTGTATTTAGTTTTTACTTCATTTTCATTTTGTTGCAAATTATAAACATCTCAATCTTCATATATATATATATATATATACATATATATATATATATACACAAAATAAAGGAAACAATAATCTATCAGAAATAACCAAGTCCTCTAGACTAATAAGCTACTCTTTTTTAATGAATATCAACTAATAAGCTAATTAAATTAATCATGATAAAGTAATTAACATATTATACATTGAGACTAATTCAAATTGTTATGAAAAGTTTTAATTACTGCCGTAATACAATGGTCATACGTTCATAAGTTTTTTATATATCGTTTTGAAGTTGGAATTATAATGACTTACTACAAAAAAAAGCCAATTACCGACGGCAGAAACTATCGGTTAGTCTGTCACCCTATCACCGACGGCACGCCGATTAAAAATCTTTTGAGCGAGCACTTTTCGTCGATAACAACAACTACTGACGGTCGGCCATCGGGAATGTCTAGTACCGGGGACATTTTCGACAGATGTTTAGTTTCTCGACGGTTTGTGATCAACCGACGCCAGTTCTCTGTCGAAAACTAATACTGATGCAGTTGCTTACGGTTCTTCTTTTCCTTCGGTACGTTTAACCGATGAACATACCGACCATTTTTTTTGTCGTTGTTGACGCTAATGAAATGCAGCGATGGTCATTCTGTTGGTTTCCAGTTTTGTGAATATTTTGGTGGCGATGGAAATGCCGTTGGTATCCTGTCGGTAAGTTTTTTTTTAAATATAATTTTTAAAACCAACCTTAAACTCTCTGAAATGCAAAAAAAAACCCAACACCAACAGTATATACTTTTGAACTCATCCATAAACAATATATCTATTCATAAACATTAAACCGATAACATATCAATAAACTAAAACATCCATAAAGTATAAAAATGTACAAGTATCAATGATTCTCGGGATCCCTAATATCACTAGAGAGGAGGGGGAGGGGGAAGGATCAAGGGTGCTGGTGCTCGGGGCATCAATAGAGGGGGGAGAGGGAGTAGAGGAAGATACCTTCGCCTCATCTGAAGTCCCTGCAGCTGCTGCTGTCGATGATGATGCGATGGAACGACAGCCTTAGCAGCTCTCACGATGTCCATCATCGATGACATCGGGGTATACGGCAAGTGGCTCTACTCAGCAAACCGCCTCAAGTGCTCGTCAAATGTGGCGTAGACACTGGAAACAGCTGCCTTAACTCGTTTCATGATCCTCTTGTTTGCTTCCAAACAGCAAGGTGGTAATCCAACTGAGCCTCGACTGCTCTCGGCTTTGAGATGAGCTGCCACTGAACCAGCTCCATATTATCGGCCGCGGTCCGATCCACCAGATACAATGGCCATCAACTGGAGATTATTTGGCAAAGGAACGCCCGTGGCTGTAGCTTTCTCATCGGCCTTCTATCTGGCCTCGTGAAATCTCCTCTATAATGTGAAATGTTAGTTAGATAATAAGTTATAAAATATTATATAAAATTAAAAATTTTAAGTTATAAAACATTATAAATTACCTAAAACTCCTCTAAATGGAAATCCATATACTTCCCTTCTTATCCCCACTCTGATGCTTGTGGAGTTCTTCAAGTGTTTGCTCTTGGAGAACCTCTTCGTTAAATCGACTTGTTGCAAAAAAAACATTTAAGTTATTAATTATATTATAGTAAAGTAACGAAATGAAATAATCAAATCAAACATTAGTTCTTACCTTCTTCAACTGATGCTCTGTGAAGGATATAGAACCACTTGCGTGCTTCCCCACTTCCCTACCCCCCTCCCCTGTCCCTCATTCCTGTTTCTTTTATTTCGTTCACAACTCCCAATACTTCATCATCTACTCCTAGTACATCTAAGGAATCTAAACGGGCCTCTTCCTTGCCCTTCCTCCCCCCTCCCCCCTCCGAGCATCACCAAGTAAACCTCTCATCTAGCTGCCTACCTTGACCTCTCATGCATGCCTCATCTTGGTCATTGATAAACTCAAGTCCCGTGCACATCTTTTCTGAAATTTCAATGAAATATGAAAACAATAAAAAATAACAAGCTCGCAGTATTAGTACAACCAATATAAGATTAAAAAAGAAACATTCAAAATATTATAAGTATTAAGACTTGTAACAGACTTGGATTAATTTACTTGAAACTCTCCCCATCACATGTCATGGACATTTGGCGGGACCTCAGACCAACGGTGGTGAGGTTTAATGAACCGCTCTTGCAAGATAGCTGAGATATAGGTGGCGGCTCTCAAAGATGGATATAGTCTGTACATATTAATGTTAGTATATATTAATTATATTTAATTATAGTTTATATAATACTAACGATATATAGTTTATTAAACTTATTGATATACATTCAGGGTCAATAACTGGCGAGTATCACCGAGGGGCAGCTCCAAGCCGCAAGATTCGTAGAAGAAGCCATAGATGATGACGGCTATGCGGTTAGTACGGAAGATGAATCTAGAGCTGTGGAATCGACCGGTACCTATGTCTGTGTTGCCGGTGTGGAAGATGAACCGGGATTCGTAGAACTGGCTGGTACCTGTGTCTGTGTGGCGGTGCAGAAGATGAACGAGAGCGTCCGAACTAGTCGGTACCTGTGTCTGTGTTGCCGGTGTGGAAGATGAATCGAGATCCGTAGAACTGGCCGGTATCTGTGTCTCTGTGGTGGGGTTCCTGCTGCACCAGAGTCTATAGATACTGCCGTGCGGGAGTTGTGATTCGTCTATGTAGAAGGCAAGGAATCCTGCTGTGTGGAGGGCTCTGGATCCTTTTCCTTCCGTTCTCTAGCCAATGAACTTGTATAAACATAAGTATAATTAGGGTTTATTATAAATATCATCAGTCAATAAATATGATAAACATAAGTACAAGAAGTTAGTAAATATAACTTATACTATAACATAAGTTTATAAAACATAATCATTCAATATTCTATATGTCAGAATCCTCATTGAAATCATTATCGGATGCATCGTCGAAATCCTTGTCGGTCTTTTCATCGGAATCTTCTTCATCAGAATCCCATTCTATTTCAGTTTCATCATTTTGTACTTTCTCCAAATATGTCTCGACTACGATATCTAATTCTTTCGGCGAACGAGACTCGTGGACGAGAGGTCCTACACCTTTAATCGTCACATCTATTACTGAACCATCGTGAATATCCACGTTCTCTTGGAACGCATCATCTTTGTGGGGAACATCTATTAGGCAAGGTTGAGATTTCACCACACTAACCCAATCGGCTCTTGGTTTTTGAGAGGCAAGATACAATAGGAACGAAACTTGCTCGGCTTGATGAGCTAACATGAAAGGGTCATATCCTCTATACCTCCAGTCTTTGTGCAAATCAACAATTTTATATTGAGGATGAATCCTCATTCCTCTATCTGAAGAATCAAACCAATCACGATAAAACAAAACGACCTTTTGAATTGGTGTTCCAGTTAACTCGACCTTAACTATTTCTTTTAAAATACCACAATAGTTCAGTTTCACACACACACACCCAATCATTATAAGTTTTTCTCTCCTCACCCCTTTCTCTTGTGTGAAACCAAAACCCATTGACAATGTTTTCCATGCACGTCTTAACTTTTTTAGGAGGACCCCAAGATAGATTTTTCAGGAGTTTACTACAATTTTGTATCGGCTTGTGCATCTATATATACATTTCACAAGGTTAATAAAAGTAATGTAACAATCATTTTTAATTAAATCTAAATGCTTAGGCGAGATTAACTTACTTCAATTCTAAACCACTCTATGAATCCCTCGCTTATTTTTTTCTTGAATTTCATCATCCCATATATTAAAATTGAGATTTCTCATTCCTAATCCATATTTCCTGTACAAGTAAATTTAAAGTTTACAAGATGTGTATATATGTATACGAAATGTATGTGAAGGGATTATTTTTTGATTAACTTATTGAATGTAAAGTTCCACTTCCTCACAATTAAGGAGGATATAGTTCCAGGCCGTTTTCCATTCTCAATCATCCAAAATTCATTTTTTCATCTCCTTGAATTTTCTTCCTTGTTGATTGCATATTGATAGAACCTCACCTTAATGAAGAGGATTTCCGACATTACTATTTCGCCTAACTTGATTGTGGAGTGTAGGTACACTCTCTTAAAAGTAGTGACTGAAGAATATTGCAGCCTCTTCAATTAGGTAAGCATTGCAAATTGATCCCTCGACTCTTGCCTTATTCTTTATTGTCTTCTTTACATGGTGCAAGTACCTAATATATTGCAAATATATTAGAATAATTTGTATAATTTAATTAAAATGAAATTTTAAAAAATGATTAATTGAAGATGTGTATGTTATCTCTCGAAGGGGTACATCCACTTGTATTGAATGCAAAGCATACTCTTGTCTCGTATGGCAAATGAATCATTAAATGCTCCATAACATCGAAAAAACTCGGAGGGAATATGTGTTCTAACTTGCATATAAAAATGGGAATGCTTTCCTTTAATTCACGCATATGGGACTCACTTATCTTCGGCGCACATAATCTCGATAGAAGAGACTCAAATCGTCAAGCAACTCCACACTTTCGCAGGAAAAAGCTCTCTAAAGGCAACGGTGAAAGTCGCTCCATGAACACGTGGCAATCATGACTTTTCATGCTGGTCATCTTTATGTCTTTATAATCAACATACCTTCCCAAATTAACTGTATATCCATCCAGTAGGTGCAACTTTTTAACCCAATCAAGCATCATTTTCTTTTGTTCCTTTGTTAAGCTGTAACATGCCGTTTGGCTTCGAACACTTACAACCACTGCTCTCTTCCATCAACAAGTCCGGTCGATTACAATATAGACGTAGATTTTGCCTAGCCTTGATATTATCCTTTGACTTCCCTTTTATATCCATAACTGTGTTGAGGACATTATCAAATACATTCTTTTCAATGTTATGATGCACTAAAAGGGTATGCCAATAAGGAATATACCAGAATATACTCCTCCTGGTCCAATTGTGATCCTTTCCCCTACCATCATCCTTGCTCAGTTCATTTCTAGTTTTGGTGATTTTTGAAAAGTTCCGGACCCTGTTCCATATATGATCTCCCGATAGTCTCGGTGGCAGCAACGAGCGGTATTCGCCTCTACCTTCTTGAAAGTCCTGGAATCTTGTCTAAATTGATGACCTGGTGGCAAGAAACATCGATGGCAATTGAACCAAGATTCTTTACCACTATTTTGCAATCGGAATGACTGTTTCTGTTCCATGTAATACAAACAAGCCAACACCCCGCTGTACTCCAATCACTCAATGTACCATACGCCAGGGAAGTCACTAATGGTCCAAGGAAGTGCAGCCCGCATTTGAAAATTCTATTTCGTTGATATGTTGTAAGGGTCTTGACATAAGAATAAAAATCCAAGTTATTTTTCATCTATCAACGGTTGCAAACAAACATCCAAGTTATTTTTCTGATTCTTCGTACCCGAGATGAGAATCGTCAATAACGTCACCTCCTTCTTTATGCACATCCAAGGTGGCAAATTATACAGATTTACCATTACTGGCCACGAAGAATATGTCTTTCCCGCCATTCCAAAAGGTAAAAACCTATCCGTACGTAGGCCAAGTCTCATGTTCCTTGTCTCTGCAAAAAAAATATGAGTAATTCCTATCAAAATGCTTCCAAGCTTCTCCATCACTAGGATAACTCATCACATCTAGCTCCTATGAGCTTTCAGAATGCCATCCCATGTGTTCGACAGTTCTTTTCGAGGCATACAATCTTTTCAATCTAGGAGTTAACGGAAAATAAAACATTATCTTCAGCAGCCTCTTCGACAAAAGTTTCCTCTTCGTCCCTCTCTTCTTCCTATATACCTTGTAACAATGGCTGCCATAAAACTTACATTCCGTTCTGTCGGAGTCCTCCTTCCAATAAAGCATACAACCATTGGGACACACATCAATCCTTTGCACGAGCAATCCTAACCATGTTATAAATTTTTGCATCGCATACCAATCTTCGACCATATTATTTCTTGGCGGAAAATGCTTCTTTATGAATGCACAAACATCATTGTATGACTTTTGAGTCTATTGATTCTCGGACTTAATATTCAACAACTCCGCACAAGCAAATAACACTGAATGTCTGTCATCGCCTTCAACCAACGAGGTCTTTACTGCTTTTAACATGTCAAAAAACTTTTTCCCCACAGGATTATATGGTTCTTCATGATTAGTTTCTTCTCGAGGGATAAAGTTTGGACCGGCTGCATTAATTATCATCACAAAGTAGGAGTTCATTTCCTCTGGTATTTACCGTGTACTGTCTAACCCAACATTTGACCGGATTGTAAGAAAGTTCTGCAAGAACACGTCCCTCATCATGTGGCCATATTTTTTCACCATGACCTGTCCAATTATGATAACAAGGCACAAAACCCCACCTCAAAAGATGATCCTTCACACCATCTGCTTCTATAAATTTCTTATTTTTACACTTTACATATGACATCTCATATGTTTTTAACTTCCGTTATTCGTTTCAAGATAATGTGAAATAAAACCATTAACCCCATTAATGAATTCATTTGTAAGACCCTTAACCCCAAGCATGAGTTGTTCTTTGTACATCCAACTACGATTCGGTATTTTTCCATAGTTGGGAAGAATGATTAGGAGAAAGAATTGTTAGTTTCATAATTTCTAAGCTACAATTATTTCTTTATTAATTTTAGACATACTTAAAATTCTTAGGGTTTTAGGTTTAAAGGGTTTTTAGGGTTTTAGGGTTTATAAGCTTAAAAAGTTTCCCTTAAAATATTTAAAAAGTTTCAACTCTAATTTTCATTTAAAATTTTACGTTAAGTCATTACTAAAAAATCTAAATTTTTTATAAGATTGACAAAATTTTGGCAGAGTTTCCTCTGTATTACACGCTCATTTCTCAGGCACACAAGCCACACAATCAAGCAACAAACTCACAAGGTTCACTGTGTCGATTTAAAAAGTTTCAACTTTTTAAATTTTAAATTTTACTTTTAGTCATTACTAAAAAAA
Organism: Catharanthus roseus; assembly: GCA_028651295.1. Taxonomy (NCBI): domain Eukaryota; kingdom Viridiplantae; phylum Streptophyta; class Magnoliopsida; order Gentianales; family Apocynaceae; genus Catharanthus; species Catharanthus roseus. The sequence continues at coordinate 12,664,517 of JAPQWS010000168.1, read as the reverse complement.
ATAATTCTTAACATTGAAAAACTTTTGGCAGAGTTTTCTTTATATTATGGACATTTTCCAGGCACAAAGGCCACTTAAACAAGCAACACACAAAACCAAATAAAAATTTAAGAGTCAGGGCTCGGCCATAAACTTTAAAGAGTCAGGGCTTCCCTGTAAAACATTAAAGAGTCAGGGGTCCCCCATAAAACTTTAAAGAGTCAGGACCCCCTCGTAAAGCGTTAAAGAGTCAGGGCTCCCTCTTGAAACAAATTTTAAACTAATTAAACACATACCTCTAACGTATAGACATCGGACAATATGTCACTAAAATCCTCACGAACAAAACTATAAGAAAAAAAGAGAATTTAATTAAATTTTAAACTTAAACTACTTAACTTGTGTTAGTTTATGTAAATTTCACAAGAAGGACAACTAAAAAAGTAGAATGATTCTATGATATAATCAGGATCTTCTGAGTCACTCTCACTGCCACTAACATGTATTCTCTCATGCCCCCCATGTTCAGTAGTATCCTCATGCCTTATGTCCTCTATATCAATGAAATGCACATAAATGCAAGTTTAAACAAACAATGAGGAGTAGCATATCTAGAAATTTAAAGAACTGGCATGGAGAGTAGTTATCAATTCTATGGTATTATAGTTATCAATTCTCGGTTAGCCGAACGAGGAAGCTATACCAGAAGGGCATGAATCCGAGTGTGGAGCTGTATTGGATAAGAGCTTTGGATTTACCAAGCATTTTGGGAATAAATATGAGCTCGGAGAAGAGGTTAGGAAAGGGCATTTTGGGTATACCTGTAGAGCTAAGTTTAAAAAAGGGGAATATAAAGGACAAGAGGTTGCTGTTAAGGTCATCCCCAAAGCTAAGGTTTGGATTTCTTCCTTTTCTTCAAAAAAAATGATCAAGTTCTGGTATTCAATCTTCATGCTAGTAGTTGTTTTTTTCATAAGATTATTCATTTTTTTAATTATGGAAAACAGGTTGAAGAAATGAAAGATTACTGTCATGATCATTCTACTCTTTTGTCAGTCTTTAAATGACTTGAATCCTCTATACCCTATGATACCTCGTATCCTTCCACTAGGTCAACTACGGCTGGGTAAGTACCTGCGTGTCTCTTGGCACTGGACTTACAAAAACAAGCTATGATATATCCGGGAGGAACTAGAACGCGTTCCTCTAGACTAAACAGTGGAAGGAGAAAGTAAAATATAAGCATAACTTTATAATAAAAGTCTTGTTAAAACTTATACATAGGTTTAAGGCCGTGAGGGCCAAAATCTTCATGGATCATCATCTCATGGCTAGAGGGGGAAGATCCCGAGATTAAAGAATCCAGTGGGCTCACATTGGCTCAACTAGTGAGATCTGGTTACCGAGTCATCTAAAAAAAGAGGAAAAACATTTGAAAGACATAAGCGAAAGGCGCTCAGTTAGTTCACGTGTATGTGTATTTTTCGTGAGTATTCAATATGGGTAAAAAATACTCTTTATAAAATGATTTGTCATGCTAGAAATGAAACGCTTTCATAAAATCTCTTGTATGCAAGTTATAAACTTTCTGAAGGGTTCGGGCGCAGCCGAAAAGTCTGAGCGAATCAAGACACATCGGCGCTGCTGCGACACCACTTTCAAAACCATTCATATATTGTTATAGGCTCAACGGACAGAGTCTGGAACTTTAAACGCAGTCATTGGACATAAGTTCCGGCATTCCGTAGTCAATAACAGCAGGAAACTCAAAGCACATTGGACGAACATTCGATTTCATAAACCACCGTAGACACCTTTATACACAAAATAGGTAATGAGCCCTGGGGCACCTACCAAGCCGCCCTGTACTACCCTAGCCGGTAAGTGCTCCTGACTCGACCTGCTAAAAAGTAGTCCCACTGTAGAGCATGATACGGAGTCAAACGTAATACAGTCTTGGGCCTAACCCTCCCACAGTACTATGCCCCTGTCAATTGGATCAAGATCAAGAGTACAACTACCAAGCATATCGTTTGGAAGAGGCCCTCATATGGGGGACTAGCCACGCACAGTGCAATCCTCTCGACATGTTGATTAGAAATATATATATATATATATAAAGCTCCTTCGGCCAGACTAGGGTTTTATTTGAAAATTCATAAGCTATCTCTCGGCCACACCAATATTTTTTATGTATCGAAAAAAATTCCTATCCGCCGGGAAAAACCGCAAAACCCGTAGACATGATATTTGTGCAACTCAAAACATGTCTTTATAATATCTCATAAAAAACATTAGTGTTTCCCAGACATTCTCAAAATAATGTACACAATGAGAGTATGCGTATATGTCCTTAAACAGAACATATTACCGGGTATAAAATAAGTTATGCTAATTTGTTTTGCAAAAATCATGATGAATATTTCTCAAAAGGATTTATTAAATACTTCCAAAAATTTTAGTAATATATGAATGAAACCATGGAGAAATATATTCCTTAAAAAGAAATAGTAAATATTCTCGAAATCATAATATATGAATATTTTAGCTACGGTAAAAATATTTCCTAGAAATCTTTTAACTCATGGTAGAGTAAACTCAAAATAATATAAAATACTTTTAAAAACAATCTCAAATTAATATAAAAAATTTTAATAATTTAAACATATCTCAAAGCTTTGTAAGAATATTTAAAATAAAAATATTATAAAAATATTTTAATAACTCAGACATATCTCAAAGCTTATAAGAATATTTAAAATAAAAGTATTATAAAAATATTTTAATAACTCAAACATATCTCAAAAATCTTATACGAATATTTAAAATAAAAGTATTATATAAATATTTTAATCATTCAAACATATCTCAAAATCTTATAAGAATATTTAAAATATTTTAAATATTAGTTCACAACGAAATAATAAATACTTTAAAGATTATTCCTCCGAATGGTATTAATGATAATATATAAACCAAATTATAATGAAATTATTTCTTAAGAAAAGTAAGAATTAAAATCATGATGATATATAAATAATTTAAACAATGTAAGTGTAACGCCCTACCCCGTAAGTACCTAACATGATTCTAAAATTACGGACAGTATGAAAATAGAGTTTGGATCTATATTGGTGGAATATAGTGTTTTTGATACTTAGTGGTATTTTGGGGATACTTAGGAATAAGAATAAAAATTTATTGTATTGAGGTTTTATTATTAAGGTTTATAAATGCCTCTAAGTGGATTTTGTTTTTAATACATAGTAGGTGTATTTTAGAAATTTAAATACTTGACATTCTTGTATAAGGTTTCAAAAAATAAAAACTTAACCATTAAGATTGTCGCCACCTCAACGGCACAACCGTCACCACCACCATTTCCCTTTTCTTTTCTTTCTTTTTAGTCCCTAACCGTCATTATGCTTGTATATATACATATCATTGGTTTTTTTTTTTTTTCCTTGAGTTCCTCGGCAGCCATATATATATATATATATATAATACATTAGGAGTTTTTTTTTCTTTTCTTTTTTTCCCTCAAGTTTGAGGCAGCCATGAAAGGTTAGTATATGTTGTTTAAATATGTAGTATAAGCATAGACTATTATATTTATATTATATTTATTTTAGTTATATTATACTTATTTTATTTTGATAGTTATACTTTATACTATTATACTTGTTATTTTATTTTGTTAGTTGTATTATATTTATAAATATATAGTATAAGCATATATATATATATATAGTTTAGGTTGATTTATTTTAGGATTTAAATATTTTAAATGGAATTTTTAGTATATAGTATATAATTAATTATGGTTTCTTGGGAGAGTATATTTTTTTTTAAGAATATAGGATTTTCAATCTTTTAAAGAATTATTATAAGTATATATATCATTATATAGGTATATATATACATCGTAAAGTTCATTTCGTAGGATTTCGATATTATTTAGGGAATAGGACTATTTGATCGGTACCCAGATATTAAGTATTTTTGTATTATTATTTTGTAGGATCTTAGCACCAGATCTACATCCAGGTGAGTCCACAAACTCCGTTTTATTATGTTATTTCAAAAGTTACAGGCTATACAAATATGGTTTCTAAACTTATCATAAAATATCTACTATTTTTGAAACGGTGTAACGTGCCATGTTTTTCTTAATTGGAGATGTTCTCCACGATGTGTTACATGTTCATTAGAAATGCGTAGGAGCGGTGCTCCATAGAGGTGTTGTCTTTTTAAAACAGATTATTATTATTGTGAAAAAGAACTAGTTTGTACACGGGTTTTCTGAAAATATTTATAAGTTGGAAAATACTTTATTTTTGAAAAGTTATATGATTTGGCATGCATGAATATAAACATGGTATGTTTGTAAAATCTGCATAAGCTGGAGAATGCTTTGGTTATGAAAAGTTACAGTTTTAACCTGCATGAATATAGGTCTGGCATTGGCATAATTGTGAAATTTGCATAAGCATGTGATGACTGGCGGATGAGGATTTTTGGTGCTCTGAAATGTTTATGACTTGAATCTGTTATTATGGCCGGGCAATTGGCCTTTCGATTTGTAAATACATATGAAAACCTCATTCCGACCAGGGTTAAAGTTTGGTGAAAATCAAGTGAACGGACACGTTAGTGGATTGCACTGTACGTGGCTAGTCCCCCGTACTAGGGCCTCTTCCGACGACGTGGACGAGTTTTTGACTCTGAGGGTGGATCCACTTAAAGAGTGGCGTAGTACCTGGAGGGCGTGGCCCAATCGGTATATATGTGGAAATCGCATCATGCTCTGCGGTGGGACAGTCGCCTAGTGGAGAGTCAGGAGGGGCTCAAAACTGATGTTGGCCCCAGGGCAGACCTGGTAGGTGCCCTAGGAGTCTGTAGCCTATTTTGACCAGTGATATAGGAGTGCGGTTGTTTGTAATCGAGCGCTCGTATGGTGTTTGACTGGTATTGACTACGAGATGCTGGAACTTGGTTCTGATGGCCTCGTTTTGGGGATTCGGACTTTGTCCATAGAGCCCCACTGTTGCATTACATGTTCTTTTAAATTCGGGGCGTAGAAGCTGCACTGATGTGTCTTGATTCGCTCAGACTTCCCAACTGCGCTCGAAACCCTCATGTAGGTTCAAGCATTAGTTTTGTTAAAACATTAAAAGAGAATGTTTTCTTATAATATTGCATGAACTGCTTTGTAAAACTGCATCATCATTATTTTAAAGAAATCAGTACAGTGCACACACACACGTGGACTCATTGAGCATTCGCGCTCATGTTTTTCCATATCATGTTTTCTTCTCAGATTAACTCAGGACGGTCAAAGATACAATAAACTGCTGAAGTTTTAGGCGTGGAATTTTGGTTCGAATCTCTCCGGAAGGACATATGTTTTTGTGTTGCTCTCTTGTACTCGAGCCGTTTGTATAGTATTTCTATCTTTGTATCGGAATTATCATAGGATAAGAAGTTTTCTTGAACCCTATATTTTGAGCTCCTTTTTAGTGTTCAAATTGTTTAGTTTTCCGTTGTGTATTGTATATATATACTTCTAAGTGTTGCCCAGGGAGTTATGCTTTTGTTTTTAGACTTGTAGTTTAGTGCCGAGAGGCACGCAGATATACTACTCAGCCGCAGTTGACCTAGTGGCAGAGTTGGGGTATCACAGTAAGTATATTCTAAGAATATTTAAATACTATAAGGATAATTTTTAAGATAATAATACAAAGTAGGCACAAAGTATTATAAGCTTACATTTAAGATCTTCTCATAAGTTATTAGCAAGATTATTGAAAAACCTTAGAGGGAGGGAGGGAGAGAATAAGGTTTTTGACTAATTTTTTAAAATTCTTTTGTGTAATTAAAAGATAAACCTCTAACTTTAGAAAGAATTCTAAAACACTTTTTAATAAAATTCCCAACCAAACAAAATCTTATAGTTATGACAATCAAGCAAGAAACATAGAATTAAGAGACATAACGATTTATAGTGGTTCACTTTCTCAAAGAGCTACATCCACTACCTTGAGTCAACACCCAAGGATTTTCAAAATCCACTATAATAAAAGGTATACAACAATCACAATTTTGAGGATCACCCACCAAGGGTTTTGCAAGCAACCTCAATCACCAATCACGAATCCAATCAAAGGATAACCCAAGGGGTTTTTCAACACAAAATTTTGATGTTAATAAAAGAGAGATGAGTTAAGAACAATATTACCAAATGAGCTTGAGAAGGAAAGATACAACTCAATTGAATGCTTTTATAAGCTCCTCTTTACTTCTTCTTTAATGATGATCACAAATGAAGCTCAAGAAGATGTTTTTGTGAGATAAAAAATTGTTTGAAGGATTGTATTTTAAAGCTATTTAAAGGTTCTTAAATGATCTCAATAAATATTTTACCAAACTTGTTACCTTTTGCAACTGATCAAAAATCAATATATATAACGGTAATATTTTTCATAGTAAAAAGGAAAACCGGACGACCGGTTTCTAAAAACGGACGTCAGATTTCCTTATACAAGAAAATTGGATGGGCCCTTTTTTGAAATAGGACGATCGATTTTTGAAACAGAAAGATTCTGACGCATCTTACAAAAAAATCGGACGACCGATTTTGAAACAGAAAGATTCGGATGCATCCTACAAGAATTGGACGACCGATTTTTCTAAAACTAGAAAATCGGACGAATGGTTTTAAAACTGGATGACCGATTTTTGAGAAGATCTTACAGACAATATTTTTCAAGTAAAGAGCTTTCCTTCCTATTTCAAAAGCATGTATTCTTGATACTCTTTTAGACAAGAAAAACTTTCAAAGATATCAAAAACTCTATCAAGAATACTTAGATTTCAAGAAAGATTTATAGAAAGAAATTTATGCAAAGAGGTTTATACATGATCAACAATCAAAGATGAGAGTTAGGGAGTTTTACAACGAAATACCTTAGCACATCCCCAACTAAGACACAAGTCTTCAAGGTCTTCAATGGCTTGATCTTTTCTCCTTCATTTTGCCTTGATCACCAATATCTTTTGCTTCTAAGAGTGTAGCCTTGAGACTTCAAATATGCTTCTTTTGTTCTATGGAAACTATGCTTAATACTCACACAAACATATGTTAATCATAATCAAAATCATATGCAATAATGCCCTTAGGGCTAACAATCTCCCCCTTTTTGATTATGACAAATACGTATGCAAGAAGAACAAAAGAGCAAATATTAAAGTATAGTGATGCTTCAAGAAGATGATCAATAAGAGTAAAGCATACCAAAACACCATAAGGGAGATAACTCCCCCTATGAATTTGAAAACATGCCAAGGTTTTGAAACATAATATAACACAAAGTAAGCTCACCTTAAAAGCATGCTTCACACCAAGAATGACATCAAACAATCATCAAACCAAGCATATTACCCATAAGATATATAACCAACCAAAAAAAAGCATGAAACTTAAAAGCAACACAATAAGCATCTTGCAACTATTTCTCCCCCTTAGTTCTTGCACATATTTCTCCCCCTTTGTCATAAATCAAAAAGATACTTGGGAATGTTTTCAAGGGATCAGAGAAAAGGAAGCTACAATTGGACTTTCAACATTAAAGTATCATCATGAAGTCCATAAAAAGTTAGCATCAAGATAACAACACCAATATGAGGAATAAAACATAACATATATCAAATCATAAGAAGAACAGCATAGCATAAAAAGTCACAAACAAAAAGTCATAATAGAGTTTGATAAAGAGCTAAAGGAAAAACAATGGAAGAGGAAGGAGTTTTTTGAAATAAAGGAAAGAGTAGGGATTTTAAAATGAATCCTCAATCATCTTCATCTTTCTGTATCTTTTCCTCCGCGCTCCAATCTCATAACCCAGTTTTGAATGTCAACAATCTTGTCGTCGAGGTCATCAAGTCGGTTTTGAATCTTTCCATCAATATCATCAAGTCATCCATTAAGTTGAGATTCCATTGCAATAATCCTTGCCATGAGTTGACCCATATCCACCGAAGATGAACCTTCTTCCATCTTTTCTTGTCTCCTCTTTGATCTCATTTCCCTTCGAATATCCTCTTCATTTGTTTCATCTTCATCCATATTCTCGAGCTCATTTCCCTCTTCTTCATCACCATTATCCTCTTTATCATCATCATCACCTCCTTGTTATCCACCTCTTATAAATAGTCCTTCATCAGTTCTTTCAAACTCCATTCTCTTGAAGGTATTCTGATTGTAAATCTTACCAGGACCAATGTGATTACCAACTCCAACCAAATTGATCTCAAAATGTTGAAAAATTTTTGTAATGAAGCAACCATATGGTAAGCACTTGGTGGAAGAGGATTGTGTGGCTAACATGTGTTCTATTACAATATAACCAAAATTCATCTTTCTGTGTTTATGCATTGCTAGCATAACAAAGGAATGTATGTTTGTAATTGAAGACTTGTGCCCTACATTGGGAATAACTAGATTTGAAATAATATGATGTAAGATCCTCCCATAGGCGTTAAGTTTGGTAACTGTTCTATTCTCACTTCTTTTTAGCACAATTCCTTTGGTGAATATTTCTTCAAACCTCTTTTCACTATACAGATTTTGGTCAAAGCATTTCTTATTTTTGTCTAAAAACACGTCCCATCTCTAGGTGTCTCAAGAATGGAATTCAACAGTTTATCATCAGCGACAATATTTTTTCCATTTACACTAGAAGTAATAGCAATCCCACCAAATTGATTTCTACCCCTTTGCAGATTTGCATAAAACTCATAAAGCATTATAGGATAGAATGGTTCATTGACAATCAGTAAAGAACCCCAACCAATCTCATGAAAGAGTGTAAGGATAATTTTCATAACTCCCATGTCTGATAAATCGACTCGATGCCCGGGAGCGATTTTCCTTTTCTTCTATGTCCAAGCTTCATAGTTGGCAGCAGCTTGTACTGAGATGAATTTATCCAAAGGATTTTCGCTCCTTGCTACTTGTTTTCCCTTCCCCTTTTTACTACCTCTATTACTTTCTCCTGCGTCACCATGGCCAACATTGTCATTCTTTATCTTCACCATATTGAAGGAATCCCGACTTAAGGTTTTGTGATACTAATTGAGGGTTTTCAGATAGAGAGGATTAGGGAGATAAAAATAGAGCAATAACCTGTAAGTTTGCTTGGTAAGGAGAGAAGTTTGAAAGATTTGAGAAGAAGAGTAAGAATAGGACTTGGAAATCAGTCGGGCTTTGTGAGGGAGAGGGTTACGGTCGAGAGAGTTGTGAGAAATAAGAGAAATAAAAGATAGGCTGTGAAAGAAACTGGTTTTAACAGACGCAGCCCCGATGCATTTTAAAAGAAATCGGTCGATCGTTTTTCAAAATTGGTCGTCCGGTTTTTATGAAAAATAAGAAATCGGACGTCCAAAATTTTTGAGTTCGTCCAATTTTGTCGTCCGAAAGTCTCGGGAATGTTTTGTGAAGAAAATCCTTGAGTCAAATTTTGAAACCAGACTTCCGGTTTTTAAAACGAGGCGTCCGATTTTTTTTTTAATTTCTGTAAGAACAAAATAAATAAGAGGAAAACTGGTAACTCAAACAACACACATTAGTCATGAAGTCTACCAATACCAAGCAATTTTCTCAAATAGCAAAAACGTTCTTTAGAGAGAGGTTTTGTAAAGATATCAGCACTTTGATCCTCTGTGCAAATATATTCTAAAAATACATCACCTTTAGTAACATGATCTCTAATAAAATGATGTTTGATTTCAATATGTTTTATTTTTTAATGTTGCACAGGGTTTATGGAAATGTTTATGGCACTAGTATTATCACACATTATAGGTATATTTTTAAAAGAAAAACCAAAATCAATCAAGGTGTGTTTCATCCAAAGTACCTGTGCACAGCAACAACCTGTTGCAATATATTCCGCTTCGGCGGTTGATAAGGATAAGCACGATTGCTTCTTGCTATACCAAGATACTAAGCATCCTCCCAAGAATTGGCAATTTCCACTTGTAGTCTTCCTTTCTACCTTACATCCGGCATAATCCGCATCGGTTTAGGCAATAAGATCAAAACAAGATTGTTTAGAGTACCACAAGCCATAATCATATAATGAAATTAAATATCTCCAGATACGTTTTACAGCTATCAAATGGGATTCTTTGGGGCAAGCTTGGAATCTAGCACACAAACACACAGCAAACACAATATCCAGCCTACTAGCAGTTAAGTAAAGCAAACTACCAATCATATCTCTATACCTTTTCTCATCAACCTTCTTACCTTTTTCATCCTTGTCAAGCTTCAATGATGAGCTCATAGGAGTGCTAATACCTTTTTCATCGTTCATCTCGAATCTTTTGAGTAGTTCTTTGGTGTACTTCTCTTGGTTAATGAAGATGTCTTCTTTTGTTTGCTTGATTTGTAGTCCAAGGAAGTAGTTTAATTCTCTCATCATGCTCATTTCAAGCTCATTTTGCATAAGAGAGGCAAATTCTTCTCACAAAGAAACATTAGTAGCACCAAAAATAATATCATCTACATAAATTTGGACAAGAAGAAGATCATTATTACAAGAGGTTTTTGTAAAAAGAGTAGTGTCCACCACACCCCTTGAAAAATTTTTTGAGAGAAGAAACCCACTTAACTTTTCATACCAATCTCTTGGAGCTTGTTTTAGGCCATAGAGAGATTTTGAAAGTTTGAAAACATGATTTGGAAATTTTTCATGCACAAAACCGGGAGGTTGTTCAACATAAACTTCCTCCTCAATATCACCATTTAGAAAAACACTTTTAACATCAATTTGAAAAGGCTTGAATCCTTTAAAACATGAAAAAGCCAAAAGCATCCTAATGGATTCAAGTCTAGCAACCGGAGCAAAAGTTTCATCAAAATCTATGCCCTCTTCTTGATTGAATCCTTGGGTAACAAGTCTAGCTTTGTTTCTAATAACTTCTCTAGATTCATTTAGTTTATTTCTAAAAACCCATTTTATGCTAATGGTGGGGTGATCATGGGATCTTGGGACTAAAGTCCAAACCTTGTTTCTTTCAAATTGGTTTAATTCCTCTTGTATAGCAATAATCCAAAACTCATCACATAAAGCATCATCAATAAAGTTTGGCTCAATTTGAGATAATAAAGCAAAGTTATCTATGAAGTACCTCCTTGTTCTTACCCGCCAATGATTTCATCCTTTGAGTGTCCTTTGGGATATATCACATCTTAAGGAATATCTTGAGTTTGTTGATCTTCTTCTAGTATTTCCTCAGTTTCCTCTTCCTCTTTAGAATGATTTTCCCAAGCTTGAGTGTGAATAGATTCATGGCTCAAAGAGTTATCTATGTCATCATCATTTCTTTTTTCAAAAAGGTTAGTTTAATCAAAGTTCACATGAATAGACTCTTCAACAAATAAAGTTCTTTTGTTGAAAAATCTATAAGCTCTCTTGTTTGAAGAGTATCCAAGAAAAATTCCCTCATCGGATTTTTATCAAATTTTCCAAGATTATCCTTGGCGTTTAAGATAAAGCATTTGCATCAAAAAACTTTGAAGTAGCCAATGGAGTGAGTTTTGTTGAAAATAAGTTCAAAAGGAGTTTTATTTAAAAGATGTCTCAAGAGAACACGATTCATCACGTAACAAGTGGTGTTCATGGCTTCGGTCCAAAAATATTTTGGTAGAGAGTTTTCGCAAAGTATTGACCTTGCCATATCTTGTAAAGTTCGATTTTCTCTTTCCACAACTCCATTTTGTTGAGGAGTTTTGGCTACCGAAAAGTTATGTGAAATACCAAAATCATCACAGAGCTTTGTAAAATCTTGGTTGTTAAATTCTCTCCCATTATCACTTCTTATGGAAATCAATTTGCAATCAAGAGAGCTTTGAACTCTTTTGAAAAGTTTAACAAAATCATGAAAGGCTTCATCTTTTTTACTTAAAAACAAAGTCCAAGTAAATCTAGAGAAATTATCCACAATAACAAAGGCATACCTCTTACCACCAAGACTAGTGGTTTTCATAGGTCCAAATAAATCCATATGCATGAGTTCTAAAGGTTTTGAAGTTGAAATAGTTTTCTTTGGTTTAAAAGAGGATTTTATTTGTTTTCCAAATTGGCAAGCATCACAAAGTTTGATTTTCTCAAAAGTAAGTTTTGGCAATCCTCTAACAAGTTCTTTAGAAGAAAGTTAGTTTAGTAAATTCATACTAACATGGCCAAGCCTTCTATGCCATAAGAATGCATCATCATCATGAACCGAAAGACATTTTAGTTTTTGTGAGATACGATCTTCAAGATAAAAGACATAGACATTTCCAACCCTTTTTACAACAAAAATAGTTTTGTTCTCAAACTTGTTTATAATAGAAGAAGAGTCACTTTCAAAAACAACTTTGCATCCATTATCACACAATTGGCTAATACTAAGTAAATTGAATTTCAAACCATCAATTAAAAGTACCTCCTTAATTAAAGAAGATGAACCATATCCAATGTTACCTATTCCGATGATCTTTCCTTTCTTTTTATCACCAAATGTGACAAAGCCACCTTCGGTTTCCCTTAGTTCATTCATGAGGGATGAATTTCCGGTCATATATGTTGAGCATCCACTATCTAAATACCACTTGGAGCTTGATTTATGTTCCTATAACAAGAGAAGAAGAGATGACTTTCGGTACCCATATTCTTTTGGGTCCATAAATGTTAGTAGATTTTACTCTCCAAATAGTTTTAACTCCCATTTCGACTTTTCTTTTCACAAAACATCTATTGACCTTATGACCACTCTTACCACAATAGGTACAACAAGGATGGGGCAAAGATGAAGAAGCTTTGATAAAATATGTTTGCTTTGAAGAGGCATTAGAGTGTTGTATCCAATGCCATTTTTATCAAAAGGGGATCTTTGTGAGCCATGAAGTTTTTCAAAATTTTCTTTTCCTTGAGTGAATCTTTCAATACACAAAGTGAGATCATTCACCTTTTTCTTTAAGACTTCATAATCAATCAAACATTTTTCAAGAGAGGAAATGTTTTCACAAAGTTTTTTGTTTTCTAAAACAAGTTTTTGAAAGTCATTATTTGAACACTCTTTTTCTTTCTTCAAAACTTCCAAGGATTCAAGAATAGCTTTATTTTCACAAATGAGTCTTGAATTCTCATCTAACAAAAATTGAGTTTTGCTTTTCAAATCTTTGTTTCATTTAGTAACCTTTTTGCACAAGGATACTAGAAGAGTTAGAGAGTGAATATTGTACCTCATTTTCTAATGCCATGAAGCATAGGTTGGCCTTTTCTTCTCCTTCACTTTCGCTTGAGTCTTGATCCCAAGTTCCTATTAGGCCCTTGCCTTTCTTCTTTTTCTTTAATGCCTCAAGCTTTGCTTCTAAAGCTCCTTTTTCTTTTTCAATGGCTTTGGGACAATTGGCTACAAGATGATCGGTGCTATTACATTCAAAGCACCTAGCCTTGAAGAGTGATGAACTTTGTCCTCCTTTCTTGAATGGAGGTTTCTTTCCTCTATTGTTGAAGCCTTTCTTGTAGAATCTTTTAAATTTCCTCATTACCAAGGCCATTTCCTCATCATCATCAATCTCATCTTCATTATTTGATGAGTATGTTTGATCATCCTCATTTGCTTTTAGTGCAATGCTTTTTGTTCCTTTGTCTTTATCTTCCATTTCATTTAACCTTTTTACTTTCATTTCATAGGTGAATAATGATCCTATGAGTTCTTCAATAGGAAGTAGTCTCAAATCTTTTGATTCCTCTATAGTAAGAGTTTTCGGTTGCCATGCTTTTGGAAGTGCATCATGAATCTTTCTATTTACTTCTCCTCTTGATTACTTTTTCCCATATGCTTTTAGGCCATTTGTGATGTTGGTGAACCTTGTGAACATTTCACTAATGCTTTCATTTTGTTTCATCATAAATAGCTCATAGTCTCTCACCAACATGGCCAACTTTGACTCCTTTACTTGATTGGTGCCTTCGTGAGTTACTTCAAGTAACTTCCACATTTCATGAGCCGAATCGCATCCGCTCACTCTATTATGTTCATTTGCATCCAATGCACAACTTAGTATATTCATAGCTTGAGAGTTTAGAGTCATCTTCCTTGAGTCGAGCTCATCAAATTCTTCAACCTTCTTGACTACTCCATCCTTTTTAGGAATGTAAGGGCCTTTCTCTACAATGCTCCAAAAATCAAAGTTAATAGAACAAATATATATATTTTAATTCTAGATTTCCAAAAAGTATAGTTTGTTACATTGAAAAGAGGAGGTCTATTTGTAGAAGAGTCTTCTACATATGGTAGGTTTGAGATACTAGCCATATTGAAAAAGATCTTTTGCTTCTTAGGATGTTAAGCCTTAGAAAGAAAACTCGCTCTGATACCAATTGAAAAACCTTAGAGGGGGGATGAATAAGGTTTTTGGCTAATTTTTAAAAATTCTTTTGTGTAATTAAAAGATAAACCTCCAATTTTGTATGAGAAAGAATTCTAAAACACTTTTTAATAAGATTCCCAACCAAACAAAATCTTATAGTTATGACAATCAAGCAAGAAATATAGAATGAAGAGGCACAACAATTTATAGTGGTTCACTCTCTCAAAGAGCTATATCCACTACCTTGAGTCAACACCCAAGGATTTTCCAAATCCACTATAATAAAAGGTATACAACAATCACAATTTTGAGGATCACCCACCAAGGGTTTTGCAAGCAACCTCAATCACCAATCACAAATACAATCAAAGGATAACCCAAGGGGTTTTTCAACACAAACCTTTGATGTTAATAAAAGAGAGATGAGTATAGAACAATATTACCAAATGAGCTTGAGAAGGAAAGATGCAACTCAATTGAATACTTCTACAAGCTCCTCTTTACTTTTTCTTTAATGATGATCACAATGAAACTTAAGAAGATGTTTTTGTGAGATAAAAAATTGTTTGAAGGATTGTATTATAAAGCTCTTTAAAGGTTCTTAAATGATCTCAATAAATATTTCACCAAAATTGTTACCTTTTGCAGCTGATCAAAAATCAATATATATAACGGTAATATTTTTCACAATAAAAAGGAAAACCTGATGACCGGTTCCTAAAAACAGACGTCTAACTTCCTTATACAAGAAAATCAGATAAGTCCTTTTTTGAAATAGGACGACCGATTTTTGAAACAGAAAGATTTGGACGCATCCTACAAAAATTTTGACGACCGATTTTGAAACAGAAAGATTCGGATGCATCCTACAAAAATTGGACGACCAATTTTTCTAAAACTAGAAAATCGGACGACCAGTTTTAAAACTGGATGACCGATTTTTGAGAAGATTTTACAGATAGTATTTTACAAGTAAAGAGCTTTCCTTCCTATTTCAAAAGCATGTATTCTTGATACTCTTTTAGACAAGAAAAACTTTCAAAGATATCAAAAACTCTATCAAGAATACTTGGATATCAAAAAAGATTTATAGAAAGAAATTTATGCAAAGAGCTTCATACATGATCAACAATCAAAGATGAGAGTTATGGAGTTTTACAAAGAAATACCTTAGCACATCCCTAACTAAGACACAAGTCTTCAAGGTCTTCAATGGCTTGATCTCTTCTCCTTCATTTTGCCTTGATCACCAAGATCTTTTGCTTCTAAGAGTGGAGCTTTGAGACTTCAAATATGCTTCTTTTGTTCTATGGAAACTATGCTTAATACTCACACAAACATATGTTAATCATAATCAAAATCATATGCAATAATGCCCGTAGGGCTAACAATTATTTTTTAAAAGAAATAGTAGCCATTTAAATGTAGGTCACTTTCAGCATAACCCATAATATACCACCGGTAGATATTTTGTAACTTTTGTCAAGAAAATAATTAAATTTCTTGTAAAAGAAAAAAAAAAGGTTGGTAAACTCACCTTGAGCCGCAGAACGAGTCAACCCTATAAATAATAACAATTCCAAACTTAATCAAATAACATCATAAAAATATGAACATGACCTCATGAGGACCCTAGGGTTCACTTAAACTTTAACCTAAAGGAACTCTAAAAACAACTCCAGAATAATTTTATAACAATTCCTTAAAATCATAGGTTCCCAAAATAAATCCATAAATATTAAACTTTACTGTTCTTTTTTTTATTTTAGAAAATATAACCTAATAAAAATAAAATAGAATAAATAAAAAATGTATATATTACCTTGAGAGAGAGAGAGAGAGAGAGAGAGAGAGAGAGAGAGAGTCGAAAAGAGAAGAGAGAAAAAAAAGAAAGAAAAGAAAAAGAAAAAGTGGGGAGAGAGGAGAGAGAGGGATACCGAGAAGAGAGGAAGAAAAAGAGAGAGAGACTCGGCTGGGAGAGAACCGAGATGAGAGGAAAAAAAATGAGAGAAGAGAAAGAGAAAAGAGTGGAGAAATTGGGGAGAGATGGGAATTTCCAGCCCTCCATGGGCAACCTTATATAGCCATCCATGCATGACTTTGCCTCCCATGCATAAGACACATGGCATTCACCAGCCATATGTCCTCCATTCTCTAACCCATATGGCAATACTAACCCACAATTTTATTATTCAGTCCCCCAACTTTCTAAACTTTCTGCGTTGGCCCCAAACCTTAAAAATGACTTAATACTCATATTAAACTTAAAATCTAAATCTCCAACTTAAAGCGTTAAACAATAATAATCCTAAAGTATGCCCAAAAAAAATTTTTCAACGTAAAATTCTTCCTTAAATTTTCTAAGAATTACCAAATGACCCCAAAACTTTTGTTTGAATTCACCGCATCTTACGTTAACTTTGAGGTGCTTAGTCGGGATATTACAGTACCACTTTTGTGTACTCTAATTTGGTATATTTTATTAATAAAAGCCATTAGGTAAACTGATACTGATAGTGGTACACAAAATGGTACGCGAGTTTGCACCGTCTTGAAATGCTTATTATTATTGGTTAATGTTGGTGTCCATTAGATCAAAATCTATTTTATATCAATAACGACAAATATGTGTCATATAGCTTTTCTAAATTGCCAGTAGTTTTAATGTTTTTTGTGAAGAAGCAAATTATTTTGGTATTTCTTTAATCCACATTCTCTGTGGTTGAATTATTTGATCAATGTACTCTGGTCATCTCAATGCAATAATTTCAATGTACATTCTCAATATTTTTCTGATTGAGTTGGATCAAGCTCTAAGATTTTGCTACTGCTTAATCGCAAGATGCCAACACAAAGTTATGACTTCGGTTATTTCCATGTTCGAGAAAATACGTGTTGCTTTTCACTAAATGAAAATTTTCATGCCAGTAACTATAGGATTTTTATCTTGCTATCTACCTCAGTGGTCATTATGTTGCACATCTAGTTGGTTATCTTACTCTGTACTTCTTTATAACCAGATGACTACTGCCATAACTATTGAAGATGTCAGAAGGGAGGTGAAGATATTGAGAGCATTAACAGGACATAGCAATCTTGTCCAATTTTATGATGCTTATGAAGATCATGACAATGTTTATATTGTTATGGAGTAAGTTCCCACAGTTTCTTATTCATTGTAGTTTCATCATTTTCTCTGAATATGTTCATTAAAGTAGATTTCATAGCATTGCAGAACCTCACTTACAATTTGGTTGTTCTCCTAACCTTTTTAATATTTACTACTTATATTTAATTGCTAACTTTAATTTGTAGCTCTGTCCATATAATTATAAAATTTGTAGCTTAAATTTTAAAAAATAAAAGAAAATGAAAAAAACTTACCAGTAGCAAAGACTTCTGGTGGCGGCAGCAAACTGATCTCTGACCAGCAGCAACAGAAGAAGAAGAAAGAGATAAAGAATGGGAATGGAGAAAAGAAGAGAAGAAGAAAAAACAAAGGAGAAAGAGACATAGTACATACCGAAGAGAGAGAGAGAGAGAGAGAGAGAGAGAGAGAGAGAGAGAGAGGAAGGGCGTCGGCGGTGAGAAGTCGTCAGTGGCGACACTCGGTGAGGGGTGGACCGACAGTAGTGAGTCCAATGTGGGAGGGTTTTTTGGCAACCAAAATCGGGAAAGTTAAGGGGTTTGTTCGATTTTGTTCATCTCTGAAACTATTACCAATAGGACATCGATGGCGAAGCCATCGTTAAAATAATATAAAAAATACCGACAGGAAAATCATCGTTAAATCTGACGGTATTTTTTCATTTAACTACTGACAGTTCGTAGGCCGTCAGTAACTTGGTCAACCGGCGGCAACTTCCGTTGCTAACTTCTTGTCATTTTTTGGCCCGCAATTTCCCTCTATTTTTTTTTTTTCTGGAATTCCTAAATGCCAATGATCATAGTCGTCGCTATTGGTATGTCGTCTTCTTATACTGACAGTATTTTTTCCATCGGTAAGCACCATAGGTAAATTGCTTTTTTTTTTTTTTTTTTTTTTTTTTTTTTTTTTTTTATAGTGACTTCTTTTAATAATTTACATCATCTAATTTTCAATAGCAGTTTATTTTAAAATAGATATAAAAACTTTTAATTACTTTGCTAAGTTTGTAATTTTGTTGGAATATCATTTTTCTTAATAAAACAAAAGTTTTTTTAATAACTTAATAACTTTGATCTTAAAATAATAACTCTTTTCTTTTCCCATCTTGAAATCATTGATCTTAAAATAATAAATCTTTTATTTTCCCATCCTAAAATCAAAATGTCTTTTATCTATTCAAATATTTAAAATCATTTTGAATCCTAATCAGAATCTAAATCATGTCATCATTACCTGGAAAGGAGAAGGTGGTTAGGAGGATTAAAATTACTAAAAAAGATTTTTCTTGAGGCCAGAGTAATTTTCTCTACTCTTGTACGAAAATTAAAGATTCTTTTTGGGGGGAGGGGGGCGGGGATTTTTGCTTACTTAAATAAGTATTTTTATTAGAGAAATTTTCCCAATTATAATAAAAAAAATTGCCCCTACAGTATTTTGTTAAGCCATAGTATATTCTTAAGTTCCTTTTTATTTTTCTTTTTTTGCCCTTAAACTAAAATTATGTATCAAAACGTATCCTTCTATCACTAAATCTAGCAAACCCACCAAAACAACTCACACAATGGACCACTTTTTGATACGCAATTTTGGTCCAAAGGAAAAATAAAAAATAAAAAATGACTTCAAAAGTATAATATGACTTAAGTTGTAAAGAGGTATTTTGTAGGTATTGAATTGCATGAATAGGAAAATACCCCATCAATTAATTATTCGATGGTTTAGATAAATGATACTTTATATCCGAAAGAAGATGGTATCAACAGGAAATATTAGTTATTTGGTCCTAATGTCTTTTAACACAAAAAAATCCTAATTTTAACTCCTTAGCACATAGAATCCTAACATGAGTGGACACTTTACTATGAGATGAGACGAATTTGAGTGAACATATTATGATCAATTTCTGCAACATATAGATATATATAAATATATATACACATATATATAAAGTCATAATAAGTTATAATATAGAAGATAATTAATAATGATAATACTATCTTCCTCCATTTAAGGTAAGTATTGTTGGCAAGATTAACATTTTAAGAAAGGATAATAACAAATTTTAAACAAATATTAATCAAACATTTAATATTCTGATAGGAGTAAAAAAATGAATCCAACAAAATCTTTTCAGCCTACAGCTGACATTTTAGATGATAAAGAAAAATCATTAAATCAGGAAACCGATCAAATGTTTGAGTTAACTCTTACGAAAATTTGTTTCAAAAGGTATAAATTTATATTATAGATGTTCTTTATAAAATATTTCATTATAATGAATTTATTTATTCTTATGTATTTTTGTTTAATAGGGAAGATTAATAAGGAAAGTAATAAAAATTTTGAGTTACAACAAAGAAAAATTGTGTGAGCAGATATGAATATAAAATTTAAATATTATTTATAAATATTTCATCATATAGAAATTTATAATTCTTATATATATATATATATATGTATTCAAAAAGGGGAAATCTACCATTTGTGTCGAAAAGAATTGAATAAAGGAAAATATCGGATGAATTAGATTAAAAGAATTAATGACATGTGTTATATATATTTTATTTATTTTAACTATTTATATATGGATATAATATTTTAATTTTATAATTAATACAATATTAATTGAAATAAAAAACATTCACTCATGGTTAAAGTACGAAAAACATAGGTTATATGTTATATGTATATCCCCTACATATTTAGGTAGGTTTCAAGTACGAGAAACATATCCAGTACTGATAAATTTGATCCTCAATAGATTAATTCAATATGGAGTAGAAGTCCTATTTAATTAGCGTGAAAATTATGCCTAAAAGTTTACCAAAAGAAAATGATTGTGAAAAATTACTCTATCTTTATTTTTACGATTTTAATTAACCGTTAGATGAAGTTTATCCTGCAGCATTCCATTAATTTGTATAAATTTTGATCCCTCCTAAGTTTTAGTTTTAGTTGAGTGTGTGAATTTGATCATCATCTATCATTAGACAAAATCAAAATCCACTTTCTACTGCAAAATTGAAGAACAAATTAAAAGAAGAAAACAAAGAAATTAAAGCATGCGTGCATGCATTAATTAATTAACTTGAGGAAGTAGTAGTAGTGGATATATATATATATATATATATATTGAAAGGTCCTTATTCTGGTATATGAAGAGAAGAGAAAGTGAATAAGTTTATTAAAAAAAACAAAAAGAAAAAAGTGAACAAAAGTTCCTAAAAAGAGTTAACAAAAGGTTTGGAATGTGAATAACGTATATTTTTCTGATGAAAACTTTTCAAATCGGGTAAATCATTATACAATCATTATTTATATTTATTAAAGTGTTATAGAAAGTAGAAAGTGTTTATTGAAAAGACTTTAAACTAAATCTTTGAATATTTTATTGTGTTAATTAATTTAAAATTTTGATTGATTTAGAAAGTCACGTCAAATAAGAGAATGAAGAATTGCTTGGCTATAGAACATGTTGAATAAATTACAAATTAGTTGGGAAGTTGACGCTGTGTTTTAACATGTATTCTATAGTTTTGGGCTAAATACTGGCTTAGCCAAATATATTAGAAACAACATCAAACGCAAGGTACAAAAGAGTCGCCGTTCCTCCATGATCAAACAAAGCATCAGGAGGAATTTGTGCCGGTGGGATGAACCCACGGGCATGGCCATTAGACACCGCCCACTTGGCTAAATTATGAGCAAAAATATTATAATTTCTCGAGACATTCTTGCACCGCCAAGAAAGGAAGTAACCAAACTTGATTCTTGCCTCGACAATGATCTCCCGGCCTCCAGTCCACTATTGCATCATCACCATTGATGACAGATATAACATTCGCTAAATCGCCCTCAATAATGACTTGTCTGTAAGCTTGATCTTCACAGAACTTTAATGCTTGGACAGCAACTCTAGCTTCCCCCGTAAAAGGGTCTGCTACGCCAAAGTGGCATACCGAAGCACCATGTATCTCTCCTTTGCAATTCCATGCCGAACAAGTAGCCGTCGAACTCCTCGGGCAAACAGCAGCATCACAATTCACGATTAATCCAATCCCTTGGGGGTGGGGACCAAACATTGCAGCACCGGGCATAGAATTTTTGTATTCCTCTCCGCCGCCCTATAGCAATTAGCAGCTATTGACTGTATATTCCTTCCAATCGCTTCCCAGTAATCAATCTTTTCCCCCATCCTAGTCTTGTTCCTGATAAGCCAAGTATGCTCCAAGCACAACAGCAGCATAGTGTAATAGTTCATCCTTTCCCTCCGCACTGAGTGGGAAGCCATTATGCGCTCATGAGTAAGTTCTGCAACCCATTTGCTCACATACCATCCACTATAGTTGGCGATTCGAAGTTTCCACTTCGAGTTCCACCATAATCCTTTCACCACAGGACATTCAAAAATTAGATGTTGTATGCTTTCCTCCCCCTTTCACAGAGGTAGAAGGATAAATCCTCCAGTCTCAAAACACTGCCCAATCTGCATTTTGTGGGAATCATGTCAAGCACTGATCTCCAAAAACAATGTTTATGCCTTTCATGAAGCTTAGAATCCCAAACTTTCTGCCACACCTTCCTTTCCACCCTTTGTCCTCCACTCAATCTATCTTGTAAGTTAACTCTATAAGATGATCTTACATAGAAAGTCCCCGTCGTAGAGGGTGCCCACATAAGACAATCTCGTTCCGTATTATTCGAAATATTAATGTTCAGAATGGCTGCTGCTTCACCAGGTGGGAAAGTAGAAGAAATCAGCTCCACATTCCAAGCTCTGCCATCATTATAATCATGAGGTCACTGACTAATTGAATACTACGACCATCTCTCTCAGGTTGAGAAGGTTTGTCACAAGGAGACTAGGCACCCAAGGACCATCCCACTCTCGGACACTTGAGTTTCTCCTAATTTTGTAGCAGGCTGCTTTTAAAAGACTTGGTTTGCATTTCATGATACCATTCCAAACCCATGAACTTTTGTTCAATGTTATCTGTATCAAGCATCTTCCTGCCCCTTAAGTACTTAGACCTTAGGAGCTGTACTCATGGTTTCCCCAGTTCCATGCACATCTGCCACCCTAGCTTAGTGATGAAAGTTGTATTCATATCTTTACATCTTTAGAACCCCATTCCCCAGCTTGTTTAGGCAATTAGATGGAGTCACAACACCTTAAATCCATTCTCCTACCCTTATCATCGAAGAAACCCCACCAAAAGTCCCGTATAGCTTTATCCATTTTGTCACAAATAGAAACTGGAAGTAAGTAACTCTGCATCGCATAGGCTGGCAAAGCTTGTACAATAGACTTAATCAACACACCACGTCGAGCTTGTGACAAAATTTTTTATCTCCGTCAAGACAACTTCAATTCATATTCTCCGCAATATGTTGGAACTCTTTTGGTTGTGATCTCCATTTACAAAACGGTAGCCCAATGCATTTTCCTTTATGGTCACATTCCGCAACTTGTAGCGAATCACATATGTCTTTCCTATCATTTTCCTTCACATTCCGGCTGAAATGTACAACTGATTTCCCAAAATTGATCATTTGACTAGCTACCTTGCAAAACTCCTCAACACACTTTTTAATTTCCTTTAATTCATTCAGCTCCGATTGGTGGTAAAGGACTAGATCATTAGCGTACAAGATATGAGTGATAGCTGGTCTCGTCCTTCAGATCTTTACCCCATGAATCAGCCCCTCTTCCTCTGCTTTATGAAGCATCATCAAAAGTAAGTCAATTATAAGAGTGAAAAGCGTCGGGGGGTCTCCTTGTCCGAGACCTTTTTTGCTCTCGAAATACCCCTGGGATCTGCCATTTATCAAGACTGAGAAACTAGCAGATGAGATGTATTCTAGGACCAGATTGACAAATCTTTCTTCACATCCATGGAACTCCAGAATTTTCCCTAGAACAACCCTCAGTCAACATGATCATAAGCCTTAGCCACGTCCACTTTGATTGCTAGGAAGCCTCTCTTGCCCCTCTTCTGGTTCCGACAATATACAATCTCATGGTTCATAATTGTGTTGTGATGCAGCCTAAAACGTTCAGCAAAGAATTTCAAGTGAGAATCCTTAAATTTGGAACAAAAAGTCTGTAATTGAATGTAAATGATGATCTCCCCTCAACAATGAAAATGTGGTTATTTATATTTTAGCAAAAGCCCTAATGACCCAAATAGGTAAAAGACAAAAGTACCCACAACTAATAAAATAAATAAATAGTTAAAAGCTGAAAAAATTAAATAAAATGCCCAAAATAGAAGAGAACACGATCACTGACACGTTTAGCAGTGACTGCGTTACTGATCATGTTGCTAGTCATGTTGCCGCCCGTATTCTTCACTGTTTCTTCATTCTTCTTTTCTTCTTCTCCCAATTGGTCATAAACTCCTCCGCAACAACTTCTACATCATTCTCTCCCACTTGAGAAAAACTCGTCCGCGAGTTTTCTAGATACAGAGGCTCATCATTGGGATAAAATAGGAAAATATCCGTCACATTAAATGTCTTGGATATCCCCATAATGTCTGGCAAACTAACAACAAAGGCATTATTAATCTTCTTCACAATCGAATATAGTCATATTTCTTGGATTGTAACTTGCTATACTGGCCAACTGGGAATCTCTCCCTTCGCAAGAACACCATAACCTAATTACCAATAGCAAAAAGCTTCTCCTTGCGATGTTTGTCAGCTTCTTGTTTGTACTTTGCATTGGACTCTTAAATTTTCTTACGAATAACTTCTGTAGTAGATTGTCAATTCTCTGCCATATGCTTAGCTGCTACACTGTTATCTTGCGTCTTATGTAGCTTAAGCAAATTCAAAGCATGTGCAGGTTCCTTCAAATACACTACCGAAAAAGGCGTCATACCTGTAGTACGATGGACAGAACTATTGTAAGCAAACTCAGCCTGTGCCAAAGCATCATCCCACTTCCTTGGTTGATCACCAACAATACTGTGAATCAAATTGCCTAATCATCTGATGGTAACCTCCGCTGTCCATCAGTCAGTGGATGAGCTATACTACTGTAATTCAAAGAAGAATCAAATCTGTGCCAAAGCGATCTCCAGAAGTGATTGAGAAACTTGCTATAACGATCTGATGTAATAGACTTTGGCACCCCATGCAAACGAATCACCTGTTCAAAATACAGCTTGGCAATACTCCGTGCATCATGAACTTTCTTGCAAGGAATAAAATGGACCATTTTTTAAAAACGGTCAACAAAAACAAAATCCAAACCCCGTTGAGTACAAAGTAAGCCAAGAACAAAATCCATCGACACATTCTCCCAAATGTCCTGTGGCACTGGTAAATGTGTGTATAGACTAGTATTCTACGAATGTCCCTTAGCTATCTGACAGATGTAATATCTCTGCACAATCTTGTTCACATCCCTACGTAAATGTGGCCAATAAAAATGTTCCATCACAGCAGCAATAGTTTTATCTCTGCCCACATGACCAGCTAATCCTCCGCCATGCAAATCACGAATCACCTTCTCCCTCAAAGAAGAAACAGGAATACAAAGCTGATTACCCTTCATCAAAAACCCATCATGAATATGAAAATCATCACAAAGTTTCCTTTCATTACACTTCTCCCAAATCTGTCCAAACTCTGCATCGCCAGAGTATAACTCTTTTAAACACTCAAAACGCACAATCTCATTACTCAAAGTGACCAGTAAAGTAACCCTTCTACTCAAAGCATCAGCTACTTTATCCTGAACTCCAGCATTATGCTTCAACTTAAAAGGAAACTTCTGCAAAAATTGAATCCACCTAGCATGCATATCTTTACTAATTCGACTCTGACTATTCAGATGTCTTAGCGCATCACAATCAGAATACATAACAAATTTCTACCCAACCAGATAATGTTCCCAAGTCGTAAAGCACAACAGAATAAAATTCTTTATTATAAGTATTCCACTTAAGTCTAGCATTCGTAAGCTTCTCACTAAAGAATGCTACTGGTCATTTTTCCTGCTACAAAACTGCACCAATTCCAACTCTACTCGCATCACAATGCACCTCAAACAGCCTAGTAAAATCTGGCAAAGCTAAAACAGAGGATGTACATAACTTCTCTTTCAATAGAGCAAACGCTGACTCAGTTTTGTCACTCCACTCAAACTTGCCCTTCTTCAGGCACTCAGTTAAAGGGGATGCAACACTACTAAAGTGCTTAATAAAATACCTATAGGAACTAGCCAAACCCAAGAAACTCCTCAACTCAAATATTGTTATTGGGGCTGACCAGTCTCTAATTGCCTGAACTTTCTCATCATCTACCTGAACATCATATGCACTAACAACAAACCCAAGAAACAACAACTTTCTAGCCATAAAACTACATTTCTTCAAGTTCACGTACAATTTATTTTCATGCAAGATAATCAACACACTCCTCAAATGATCTAAATGCTCTTCCTCTGAACTACTATAAATCAGGAGATCATCAAAATAAACAACCACAAATTTACCACTACATGGCTTAAGTACCTGATCCATAAGTTGCATAAAAGTACTAGGGGCATTAGATAATCCGAGAGGCATTACCAGCCACTCATAAAGACCATCATTTGTCTTGAAAGCTGTCTTCCATTCATCTCCCATCCTAATACGAATTTGATGGTATCCACTCCGCAAATCGATCTTTGTGAATACTTTAGCTCCACTCAGTCTATCCAGCATATCTTCCAAATGAGAAAATGGGAAATTTGTACCCAATTATAATCCTGTTGATTGCTCTAGTATTAACACACATCTTGTAGCTTCCATCCTTCTTAGGCGTCAATAAAGCAGAAACAACACATGGACTCATGCTTTCCCTAATATGTCCTTTCACCAGCAACTCCTACACCTTCTCCTGCAAATCTCGCTCTCTTTCGGACTCATCCTGTAATGTGGAAGGTTTGGCAAGCTAGCTCCAAGGATCAGATCAATGTGATGTTGAATGTCTCATATAGGAGGTAATTCAGCAGGAAGCTCCTCTGGCATAATCTCAGCAAATTCCTCCAGTAATGTTTTGACCTGTTCTGGTACTTCATCAATCCGCTTCTTCTCATCAGCTGCAAAGACTTGCCTTACCGCCAAAGCATGCACCACTTGTGACTCCTTAACAACCTTCTCCATTTCACACCCAGATTGTGTAATTGTTAGGAAAGACCATTCCTCCACTTTAGAAGCTTTGGCACGGTTACTCGCCTTCATGGGAAGTAGATTAATCTTCACCCCATCTTTTTCTAGCTTGTATACATTATATCTACCCGCATGCTGTGCATTAACATCAAACTGCCAAGGTCGGCCAAACAACAGATGACACGCATCCATATCCACAACATCACAATACACTTCATCTTTGTAAGTACTTATAGAGAATGTTACCTTACATCGTTCTGTCACCTGAACCTTCTTTGTTGCCTTAATCTAACCTATAGAGTATGGACTAGGATGCTTCTCCATCTTCAGTTTCAATGACTCAGCCGCATCTCTGCCAATGATGTTTTCACAGCTCTCACTATCTATGATCAACTCAAACACCCGACCATTGACAGTACACCTAGTCCAAAACAGCTTGTTTCTCTGGCTTTCATCTTCTATTTTGGGAGTTAACATCAACCTGCGTATCACACAATTCTGCTCTTCCTCTTCTGCATATGCCTCATAGTCATCATCTTCTCCATCAGGACCACAAAACACATCTTCTTCATCCTGTTCAAATACATTAATAGGTTTTCTAGTAGGACATTCATTTGATTTGTGACTGGGTTGTCCACAACGAAAACACTTGCCTAAAATAGGTTTTGCATAAGGATTAGTGGCTGCCTTTTGTCCCTCATTTGATTCGGTAACCTTCTTCTCAGGCCTCTTATCTTCCTTCTATTCAGTACCCTGATTCCATCCCTATGAAACTTTACTCCTATCGGCAAAACTCCTCTATGTATCTTCACCACTATTACTCCTCTGAAAATTATCATTGTCATATGTTCGCCTATTACTTTCAATCCTACTTCCACCTCTATCTCGGATCATTAACTCAGCTTTAATCGCTAAGTTTTTCACTTCTGTCACACTCTTTACAACCTGTACCCCAATTCTATCTCGAATCTGCAGTTTCAGACCATCCAAGTAACGATTGACCTGATGCACCTCACTCTCCTGCAAATTATTCCTCTCTGCCAACCTCATAAAGTCTACTGTATATTCTTGTACAGTTCTCTGATTCTACTGTCGGCATTGATACTGCTGAAATAGGATCTGTTCATAGTCTGGAGGCAGAAATTCACTCTGTAGCAACTGTTTCATTCTGAACCACATCTAAGCAGATTGCTTACCCTCTCTCTGTCGTCTATGTAGCAGCCTCTCTCACCAGGCAGACGCTCCACCCTCTAATCTACATGCCACTAACTTTACTCTCTTCTCTTGTAGAATATACATATATTCAAAAAAAAATGATCAATTTCGGCGATCCAATCAACAAAGTCCTATATGCCTAGATTACCATAAAAACTAGGAATATCCACCTTCAATCAAAAATCACCACCATAATAGTCATTATTATGCTGAATGTTATAATTATTATTATACCTCCCACCGCCTCTCCTAGCAAGTCTGTTTTGATCTTCAGCCAAAACTAGATGCTCCTCCTCATCACTAGAATTATAACCAGCAACTTGGTTTTGGACATTAGGAGCTACAGGTACGTTGGCAACACCGTCTCGAGTAAGCTGATCTCTTGATTGTTGTCCTCCATCATTCTTGTTTCTGTTGGCATTCACCCAAAGGGCGTCAAATCTGTTAATCATCTCATTAAAGCGCTGATCTAAATGCTGGAATCGTTGATCTAGATTTACTTCCAAGGTCTTGACTGCCGCCTCTTGAGCATCCATCCTATCTCGCAAGGCTTCAATATCCTGAACGACGTTCTGGATATTACCGTTTCCACCGGACATCGTTAGTACGAACAGAACTCAAGTTCTGATAACAACTAATGCAACGTAAAACGTTCATCAAGGAATTCCAAGTGAGAATCCTTAAATTTGGAACAAAAAGCCTGTAATTGAATGTAAATAATGATCTCCCCTCAACAATGAAAAAGTGGCTATTTATAGTTTAGCCAAAGCCTTAATGACCCAAATAAATAAAAGACAAAAGTGCCCAAAACTAATAAGATAAATAAATAGTTAAAAGCTAAAAAAATTAAATAAAACGCCCAAAACAGAAGAGAACACGATCACTGACACGTTCAGAGTGACTATATTACTGATCATGTTGCTGGTCATGTTGCTGCCCTTGTTCTTCACTGTTTCTTCATTCTTCTTTTCTTCTTCTCCTAATTGGTGATAAACTCTTCCGCAACAACTTCTACATCATGTTATTAATGATCATCCTATCTAAGACAAAAGCAGATTGTTTTGGTGAGTTCAGTTTCCCAGCAGTTGTTTAATCCACTACAAAAAATCATCAAAATGCCAACAACCGGATTCTGTCGGTAATCCGTTGCTGTTCGTTGATTATTGACAAGACACCGACAAAAAATGGTTTGTCTGCTAATTTTCGTCGGTAACAAAACTTTCTAACAACAAAGCTATCGATAAATAAACTTTCCAACGGCGTACCAATGCAAGTTCTCATGAGACGTCGACTGAAATGAAAAAAAATTCCCTCGTTATTTTTGTTGGTAAAATACACTGAGGAACTTGCCGACGGCACCAATTTCCGCTTGTAAGATTTACCGATAGCCCTAACGACAGATTTGAAGAGATTATTGAAAAAAATAAGCAAATGGTTACTGACGTATGTACCACGGTAAGAAAAATATATTTTTTATATATAATTTTTAAAATGGATAAAAACTCCCTTATTCCCCACACAAACAATAATATTAAACGTTATAACATAGTTAACAACGTTCAAACAGATTAAACTAAACATTTAATCTCAATAATATTAAACATAATATATATAACATTCTAATAAACAACATAAGTAAAAATAAATCAAACTTCCTGATTAGTCATAGGATCATTGGAGCGGGGAGAGCATCATTAGTGTTTGGGCATGAATAGAGGGAGAGGAAGTAGAGAAAGATCAAACCGGCAAAGCAGGGGTAAGGACCTCCGAGTCTGCAGTATGTGCAATCAGTGAAGATGTCAAGGCGCTGGTACCCATAACCGCTCTGACGAGGTCCAACATCGGTGGAGGAGGAATGTATACTAAATGATTTTGGTTCGTAAACCGCCTCATATACTCATCGAAAGCATCAGACGCTCGAAACGGTAGCCTCCTCCCTCCGCAGCATATTCACATAACATGGCCAGATCGAAGCTAATCCTTAACAAG
Organism: Catharanthus roseus; assembly: GCA_028651295.1. Lineage (NCBI taxonomy): Eukaryota > Viridiplantae > Streptophyta > Magnoliopsida > Gentianales > Apocynaceae > Catharanthus > Catharanthus roseus. The sequence goes on along the minus strand of JAPQWS010000168.1, from coordinate 12,634,597 downwards.
ATGGGGCCTAACTGCTCTCAGCTTTCAGATGAGCTGCCTCCGTTCCAGCTCATATACACGTCTGCAGCTCATGCATCCTGGTACTATGACCATAAGAGCAAAATCATCGGGCATAGTTGTGCCCATCGCCGCAGCCTCCTCCTCAGCCTTTCTCTTCACCTCGTGAAAGCTCTCCTATAATATAAAATGTTCGGTAGATAATAATAACTTATATAATATTAATTAGATACACTTTAAAACATTAAAACATTACATTAACTTAATTTTTCATTAAACATACTCAGAACTGTTCTGAAGTAAAATCCACGTACCCCTCCTGCTTCTCCCCCAAGCAATGCTTGTCCAGCTCCTTTAACTCCTTGCTCTTCGAAAATCTCTCAACTAATATCGTTTGCTGCAAAACAATAATATATACTAAATAAAATTTACATTTAACTAACTGAAAGATGTAATATTAATAAAATTTAATATCTTCTTCGCGAGAGACTCGATGAAGGAAATGAACCTACCGATATATCGGGTCCTTGTACCTTATTCCTATTCTTCTTGTTCTACTGGTATAGGGCTAGAAACTTCGAGCTGTTCCAATAATCTAACATCTTCTCCAGTGTCTCTCCTCTCAATCCACGGGGACCGCTTACTACCGCTTACTATCTTTCTGAATGTCGCACATCATATCCCTTATTCGAATGCTTGCCTACCCTCCCAAGCATCCCGGACCTTTGACATGGGTAAGACCAGGTCCTATACGAATTTTTTTGCATTTAATAAAATTCATAAGATTATTGAATTTATTATTAGAAAAAACTAAACTCACACAAAAAAAAAAAACTTTGAAATTTATTCATTTACTTGTAACTCTTCACCACAAATCTTTAACCTCTGGATATACCTGACTCCATGTACAATATCCTCCCATAAACCTCTCGTGGAATATAGAACTAATAGTCGTGGCGGCTCTCGAACATGGATGCAATCTGTTACACAGAGATAGGGTTGGTATATATATGTATGTGTGTGTATTATAGTTTAGTAATGAAAAGTATATAAAATAAATTAAACTCATTGATCTAAAACTACTCCTGAGGGTCACTGGGAGACTTCTTCCAAGCCATGGGAGCCTCGGAAAAAGCAGACGGCTGTGTAGCCAGTGGGGTAGATGTCGTGGGAGCCTCGAAAGCAGAGATCAGTTGCGTTTGTGTCGGAAGGGGTGTGAATGACTGAGAAAGTGGTGGCAAAGACAAGGCAGCTGCATCAGATGTGGTAGATGGCGTGGGAGTAGTAGATGGAGTTAGCTCCTCTCCGAATGTGCTAGCATCCTCAACATACTTACTCTTCCGTCCACGTGCCATTGGACCTGCGATATCTGTATAATAAACTTTAATAAAATTTTTAATAAACTTTAATAAAATTTTTATCATTATGAATATGACATAATAAACTTTTTAATAAAATTTAATAAACGTCTTATCATTATGAATAATAGGACATAGTAAATTTTTTAATAAACTTTTTATCATTATGAATACGACATAATAAACTTTAAAAAAAATTTTAATAAACTTAAGACTTAATATGAATAATACGACCATTTAATAATATGATATAATCTTAAGATTCCTTTTTTATGTAAGTCATTATAAAAGAATCTACCTTTTTTATAAGTTTAGAAAATTTTGGCAAAGTTTCCTCTGTATTATGGACATTTTCCACGCACACAACCAACAAATACAAATTCACAGTATGGAAGAGTCAGGGCTCCCCCGTAAAGCAATATTTAAACTAAAAGAGTTAGGGTTCCCCCATAAAGTAATATTTAAATTAAAAGAGTCAGGCTCCCCGTAAGCAATATTTAAACTTGTAGAGTCAGAGCTCCCCCATAAGAAATATTTAAAATTAAAGAGTAAGGGTTGTACCGGAAATATTTAAACTAAAACATATACTTCAACCGTATATATGACAGAGAATACGTCAACCAAAGTCCTCACAAACAAAACTATAAGAAAAGAAGGGAATAACATATTACAACACTTAAGTTTAACTTAAAGTCCCAAAGTTCTAAAAGTCCTAAACTTAAATTAAAGTCTTCATTATCACATGTTCATACAATTTTTAAACTAAAACACATATCTCAACCGTGTGTATGATAGAGAATATGTCCACCAAAATCCTCGCAGTTAATATGTAAGAAAAAAAATAATTCGATTAAGTAAAATGCTTAACGTGTAATAATATAAGTATAATCATAAAAGTAAAATGCTTAAGGTGCAACAACACAAGTATAAACAAAAAGTAAAATGCTTAAAGTGTAATAACATAAGTATAAACATAACTTATTAATCATAGAAGTATAATAATCATACAAAGTTCTATGTGTCGAAATCATCATCAATTTCTTCATCAAAATTTTTACCCAAATCCCATTCTATCTCAGTTTCATTATTTTGTAACTCCTTGAAATATGTCTCGATTCGATATCAACCTCTTCCGATGAACGGGACTCATGGACGAGAGGTCCTACATCTTCAATCATCATATTTGTTGTCGAATCCTTGTCAATGTCCAAGTTCATTTGAACTGCATCATCTTCGACCTGAACATCTATTACTTGAGGTCGAGATTTCATTACACTAATCCAGTTGGTCCTCGATTTTTTGGAGCCAGGATAAGGGATAAAGGACACTTGCTCTGCTTGATGAGCTAAAATAAAATGATCATATCCATGATATCTCGGGTTTGTGCAACTCCACAATTTTATACTAAGGATAAATTCTCATTCCTTGATCCGAAGAATCAAACCAATCATAAACGAATATCACAATCTTTTGAATTAGTGCAAACAGTAACTCTACCTCAACTATTTCTTTTAAAACACCACAATAATTTGGTTTCACACACACCATCATTACAAGTTTCCCCTCTCACCCTACCTCTTGTGTAAAACCTAAATTCATTCACAATGTAACTGGTGAACATTTGTCTTAACTTTTTTAGAAGAACCCTAAGATAGATTTTTCAAAAGTTGACTATACAGTTTCGTGGGATTGTGCATCTATAAAAGCTGAAACACATTTGTTAATTAAATGAGTTAATAAGATTAATTAAATTTGAATGCATTCAAATAGATTAAGGTACTTCAATTCTAAACCATTCTCATATTAATTTTTCCGAAAGTCTTGGTGACAGTGACGAGTGATACGCACCTCAACACTTCTTGAAAGACCTTGAATCTCGTCTAAATTGATGACCCGGTGGCAAGAAATATTGATGACAATCGAACCAAGATTGTTTTCCACCATTTGCAAATGAAAGGACCATGTCTATTCCATGCAATATGGATAAGCCAATGCCTCTGCTTTACTCCAACCGCTTAAAATACCGTATATTGGGAAGTCACTAACCGTCCAAAGAAGTGCTGTGATACCCCGTATCCTTCCAATAGGTCAACTGCGGCGGAGTAGGGTACCTGCGTGCCTCTCGGCACTGAACTTACAAAGATACAAGACTTACAACCTGGAGGAGCTGTAATGAGTATTTCTATATTAAATAATGTGAGAAGAAAGAAAGGTTTGAATATAACTTTATAACAAAAACTTCTCAAACTTATACATTGGTTTAAGGCCGCTAAGGCCATAGTCTACATAATCAAAATCATTTTACTAGAGTTGGAAGACTTCAAATATGCCGGCTTCGATGGCTCACCATGGCTCCTCTAACCCAAGCTAGTTACTAAGTCATCTGAAAATGGGGGGAAAAATATTTGGAAAACATGAGCGATGAATGCTCAGTGAGTTCACATGCACGTGTGTTATTCGCGAGCTTCCCGTACGGGAAAAGTATATATATTTATAAAATGGTTTATTATCCCAGCAAAGTATGTGCTTTCAAAACCTTTATGCAAAATATAAATTTTCTGAAGGGTTCGGGCATAGCCGGGAAGTCTGAGCGAATTAAGACACATTAGCGCAGCCACTACACTTGAAATTTTAAGAAAAACATGCATGCACCATGATAGGTTCAACGGACAGAGTCCGGAACCTGAAACGTAGTCTTCAAACAAATTCTGGCATCCGTAGTCAATACCAGCCTGAACTCTAAAACACATTGTACGAATGTTCGATTTTTCAACCTCACACAATATATACATAAACAAGTAACGAGCTCTGGCGTACTTACCAGGCCACCCTGTGCTACCCTAGCTGGTAGGCCCCTCTTGAGCCAACCTTCTAGGAAATAGCCACTACCGCAGAGCATGATACGCAATCCAACGCAATACCGCTTTGGGCCTAACTCTCCAACGGTACTACGCCCTCTATCAACTGGATCCAAATCAAGAGTAACACTACCAAGCATGTCGTTAGGAAGAGGCCCCCGTACGGGGGACTAGCCACGCACAGTGCAAGTCCTTTCGACATGTTGATCAAAAGTATATACCATGCCCTTTTTGCCGGATTAGGGTTTTTAATCTATTTTAATTAAATTATAGGCTATTTATCGGGCACATAAAACTCTTCATATATCGAAAAATCCCTATCCACTGGGCAAAACTCGTAGCCATGCAAAGGTAACCTTTGGATTCTTAAGTAGGGGGCAAGGATGAGCACGTAGGAATGCCGATCACTACATTAGCCACTAGTGGCTGAGAGAAAGCGAGCAGCACCTTTTATAGGTTGGGCGGAGCTTAAAACTAAAGCTTAGATTACAATGTTTGTTCTTAAAATTAAAAGTAGAACTCTAATTCGCAATTCTATAAGTGATGTTCAAAAACGCTCTACTCATATCAGTGTCTTGGAAACCTAATTTGAAAGGAACCTCCCACAAACGGTTGATTTGAGTGACTTTGGAATGTAAGTTTTGAAACATATTACCGGGTATAAAATAGGTTATACCAATATGCGTGTCAAAAATTATGATAAATATTTCTCGAAAGGAAATTATTAATACTTCCAAGATTTAAAGTAAGAATAAAACTGTAGAGGAATATTCTTTAAACATAACTAGTAAACATTTTTTGAAATCATACTTTTAAGAATATTTAAAGTAAAAGTATTATGAAAATATTCTCTTAACTCAAGGAAACCTTTTTAAGAATATTTAGAAAATATGTAAAATATTATTTTAAAAAAGAAATAATAAATATGTTAAAGATAATTTTAAATCTCAAACCCTATAAAAATATTTAAAATATTTAAAATATTATTTCCAAAAGGAGTAATAAATAATAACTATTTTAAGAATAACTTTTCCAAATAAATAATATATCTCAAAATCCTTTTAAGGAAACTTAAAATATTTATATATTAAAAAAAATTATTCCCAAGAGAAATAATAAATATGTTAAAATAATAATCTCCCAAAATAATTTTAAAAATCAATACATTTTTTTTTGAAAATATAAAATATGTAAAAGTATTCTTTCTAAAAAGAAATAATAAATATTTTAAAAATAATTTATCAAGATAATCTTGAAACTCAAAATCTTTTTAAAGAATTAAAAATATTATTTCTAAAAAAAAAATACTAATATTTTGAAAATAATTTCTCCAAGTTATTTTTCAGAACTTAAAACCTTAAGAGAATTTAAAATATTTAAATATATTATTTCCCAAAAAGAAATAACACTTATTTTGAAAATGTTTTCTTCAAAATAATTTTAAAACTCAAAATTCAAAATAAAAGGATTATTAAAAGAAATGTTTCTAGTAAAAGCAATAATAAGAATATGGCACTAACCTTTAAAATATATATATTTTTTAGTGCAATAAACGAATATTTAAAATATAATTACGTTAATTACTTATCACATTTTAGCATAACCCGTAATATAACAACGATAATTATTTTGCGCATTTTGTCAAGATTCGATAACAAAGTAATATGCTTTATAAGAACAATACTTAAATTTCTTTTAACAGAAAAGGGATCGGTGAACTCACCTGGCGCCGTGATATAATTTAAACCTACAAATAATAATTCCAAACTTAAGTAAATAACATCATAAAAAATATAACTTGACCCCAAGATGACTCGAAGGTTCACCTAAATTTATTCTAGACCCGAAGAAATTCTAGAAGCTACCTCTACGAAATAAATTCATAATAACTTTCAAGAATTATGGGCTCCCAAAATAAATCCATAACAAACCCTACATTTCTTATTATTTTGGAAGAATATATTTTTAAAATTTTTCCTAAACTAGAGGAGCAATAAATAATATATAATAAAAGAAAAGAAAAATATAAAGAAAAGAAAAAAGTGCAACTTACCTGAAGAGTGGGAATGGAGAATCCGAGAGGAAATAAGGACAGGAAGGAAAAAGAAAAAAGGAAAAGTGAGGGAAAGGAGAGGCTGGAGATGACGGAAAAATTGAGGGAGAAAATGAGAGGATAAAATTTTCAGCAATTTTGACATTTATTTATAGGCCCTCTTGCATGGTTTTCCTACCTATGGATGAGACACATGGCACTTGCCAGCCATCTGTCATTCATTTCCTAACCCACATATCTCTCCTGTCCATATGTCCATCAATCCTTCCCTCCAGTTGTCACTATCAGCCATGTCACTACCAGCCCATTTTATCTATAGTCCCTCATCTTTCTAAATCTTTTACGTTGGCACCAAATCTTTAAAAATGGTTAAAAATTCATTTTAAATTTAAAATATCAATTTCCAACTTAAAGCGTTAAACACTAATAATTCTAAATTATTCCCAAAAAGTTTTCCAACGAAAAATTCTTCCTTAAATTTTCTAACAATTACCAAATGACCCCAAAACTTTTTATTCTTTATAAAACAACCCTAAAATTTTTATTCGAACTTACAGTGACCTAAGCTAACTTTGAGGTGCTTAGTCGGGATGTTACAAGTGCGGCCCATATTTGGAAATTTTGTTTCTTCGATATGTCATAAGTAAAGGTCCCAACATCCCATAATTCATTTAATTCTTTTATCAACGCTGGCAAATAAATATCCAAGTTGCATTTCAGATTTCTCAGACTAGGGATGAGAATCGTCAAGAAGGTTACCTCCTTTTTCATACACATCCAAGGTGTCAAGTTATACGGGATTACCATTACTGGCCACAAAGAGTATGTCTTTCCTGCCGTTCCAAAAGGTGAAAACCCATCAGTACACAAGCCAAGTCTCGCATTCCTTATTTCTGCCAAAAAATCATAGTAAATTCTACCAAAATACTTCTAAGCTTCTCCATCCCTAGGATGACTCATCACATCCGGTTCCTGTATGCTTTCAGAATGCCGTCTCATGTGTTTGACAATTCTTTTTTCGAGGTATACGATCTTTGTAATCTAGGAGTTAACGAAAAGTAAAATATTTTCTTCATCGATCTCTTCGGCATAAGGTTTCTCGTTTTCTCTCTCTTCTTCCTACTTATTTGCACCAGTGATTCCCATAAAACTTACATTCTGTTATATCAGAGTCCTCCTTCCAATAAAGCATACAATCGTTGACACACATATTAATCCTTTGCACGGGCAATCCCAAGCTTGATATCAATTTCTGCATCACGTCCAATCTTCAACTATATGATTGTCTGGCGGGACAAATGCTTCTTTAGGTATGCACAAATATCATCGTATGACTTTTGAGTCTATTGGTTCTCAGACTTAATGTACAATAACTCTGCAGTCGCAGATAAAACTGAATGTCTATCGTCACCAGCAACCAACAGTGTCTCCACCACTTTTAACATGTTAAAAACTTTTTTGCCTCAGAATTATGTGGCTCTTCATGATTCATTTCTTCCTAAGGGAAAAAATTCGAACTGGCTACATCAAATATCATCTCATGATATGAGTCACTTTCAGTCAGTATCAACCGTAAACTTTCAACCCCAATGTTTAACCTTGTTGTACTAGCAAATTTCGCGTGAAGACGTTCCTCATCATGTGGTCACAATATTTCACCATGAGTTGCCCAATTATGATATAAAGGCACAAAACTCCACTTCAAAATATGTTCCCTCACAGCTTTGGAATATATAAACTTCTTATTTTTACACTTTGAGTACAGACACCTCATCTCATTTTCATGTTTCTTGTTCATTTCAAGACAACGAGGAACAAAACAATCTACCCCATAATAAGTTCTCTTGTAAGATCTTTAACCTCGGACCCTATTTCTCTATACACCAACTATGATCTCGTATATTCTCCATGGCTGTTAAGGATCATTAGGAGAAGGAATATTGTTAGTTGTTATTCTTAGTTACAGTTTTAATCTTTAAGCTTTAAACGTACCACAAAATCTTATAATCTTTAGAAACAATGATTTAAACGTTCAATCATTTATAATCATTAGAAGCAGATAAGAAGGGAAGTTAACAAAATACTTTTCGAAAAGTCAAAGGAATTTCTCAAGTTTATAATCTCATCAAAATAGTTTCATTTTATGTTTTATGGTAAGTAATTACATAAAACTCTTAGTCTTTTATAAGTTTAGAAAAATTTCGGCAGAGTTTCCCCTCTACTATCACCCGGATCGTCTGTACCACTTTGTGTACCACTCTATGTACCACTTTCTTTTTATAATATATTTTCCCTTAGGGTTTATCTTTTATTTAATAAGTTTTATTAATAAAATATACTAAATTAGGAAGCGGTACAGAGAGTGGTACACAAAATGATACACACGATCCGAGCCACTGTATTATGGACATTTTCCAAGCACACATGCCACACAAATATGCAACAAACACAATGTTTAAAATAAAAGAGTCAGGCCTCCCCCGTAAAGAAATATTTAAACAAAAAGAGTCAGGGCTCCCCGATAAAAACTATATATTTAAACTAAAAGAGTTAGGGCTCTCCTGTAAAACTATATATATAACTTTTTAATATGAAAAATACTGAATAGGCATAAAAAGTACCTTATATTTTGAGACCACAATAATATTATTTAGAATTTAAGTAACACTTTCTTTAGCCAATTAATTGTGTGTATATATATAATAAAAAACTCAAAATAACTATTAATTCGCAAATAAAAAACTCAAAAGAATTATTAAGCAGCAAAATTCCAACAATAAAAAATTAAAAATAATTACTCTCTCCATCGCAAATCTTTGGCCCAATTTTCACATGGATTAAGAAACTTAGTTGGACTAATAAATTTTATTTTGATTTCTTTTTTATACCGTTCTTTGATATTAAATGAATTTAATTTTTTGTCTTGAAACTTTACAAATGTAGACATGAAGTTATTGGAATAGTGGGTGTTTTATTAATATTTCTTGAAAAATGGAGATAGTTAGTAGTTAATATGAATAACGTTGAGGGGCATAATAGGAAATTAAAAGTTTATCTATCATTCATAAAAGGAAAGGAGACCATAATTTGGGACCAAAAAAAAAAAGGGAAGGTGAGACCAAAGATTTGCAACGGAGGGAGTATTAATTAGCAAATTAATTGTATATATAATTAAAAATTAAAAATAACTATTAATTAGCAAATGAAAAACTCAAAATAACTATTAATTCTAAACAATAAATGAAATCCAATAAGAGCTGTAAAATGAGATTAACTAATTACTTTATTAGATACTTTCTGATATCAAAACTAACTAATTAACTAATAACAATTATTTACAGAGCAGAATTCTAATTCAATAAATGATTTCAAAGAAATAAAATGGGATTAAACAAAGAAAATTAAAAAAAAACCTAAAATTCATTTACCTTTTCTTGTACCTCTAGGCTGCCAGTAGAGGTGAACAACGTGGCAGCGGCACGAAGGATGGTTGCGGCAGAACGGACGGTGGCAGCTCCCTGCTTGTCCACAAATCTTTGTAACAACTAAAAGAAAAACATTAAGTACAATAAAGGGAGAGAAGAGATTAAGAGAATAAGAAGAAGAGAGGATAAGAGACTTACCGGAGGCGGCAGTGGCATCATCGCCAGTGTTAACACGCAACTTCGATGGTAGCGGAAAATGGGCCGTCTGCGGTGGCCGTCCGTTAACCTTGGGAAGGAGAGAATTTTTTATGGGAGGGTTTTTTATTTGGGAATTCTGAGAAATAGGGGGGGGAGGGGGGGAGGAATGAGGGGATCCCTAATTCATTAATTCTATTCATTTCTTATCGACAGAATAGCAATATGTCTTTCCTCACTAATTTTATTAAATAACCTAGCAACAGAAAGCTCATCGTAAAGTCTGTTGTTAACTTGAACATATTTTCGACAGAATTGACTTTGTCATGAAGTGCTGTCTGTAAAATATACACCGACAACAATTGCCATCGATACGTTCCGCGATTTTTTCCCGCAACTTTTCCCTCCAAATCTTTAACATTTTTCAAAAAATCTGACGTATATGGAAATAGCGTTAGAATTCCATCGGTAATTACTGACGGAAGTGATTGCCGTCGGAAACTGCCGTCGATAAAGTCTTGTTTTTTTGTAGTGATTCTTGATGCCAAGAACTTTGTAATAACTTTGAGAGTAACATTACAAAGTGAGATAGGTCTATATTGTTGAACAGTGGCTACATTTACTGATTTAGGAATCAAAGTGATGAAGGTATGATTCCATTATTTAATCAAGTGCCCCGTATTAAAGAATTGTTGGACCTCCTATACCACCTCTTTCCCCGATAGCTCTAGTAGAAGTTAGGACTCATATAGTTCAGTCCCCGGCTCTTATAGCAGTTCATAGCAAAAACTATTTTCCTGATGTCCTTCTCAAGATCGAGATAAGGGAGCACTTTTTAGTAGCAGAGATACAAGTTTCAAACAGATTTGCAAAATTTTCAATCCCAGCAGGTGTGTCCGTAGCAAAAAGAGATGCATAGCAATGTAGGGATTGTTCTCTTATTTCATGCCAATCATTAGTCCAGTCCTCATTCTCCTTTTGAAGGTGATCAATGGTATTGTATCTTCTGTTCATAATAGCAGTGAGGTGGAAAAAATAGATGTTTGCATCCCCATCTTCTATCCACCTTGCTTTGGCCTTATCCCTCCATAAAATCTCCTCTCTTTTCAACAACCCATCCAACTCCTTTTGCAAATTTTCTTCTCTATCAACCACATGTGCCTCATGTGGTATATCTTAGCACACCTCAATTTTGTTTCATATCTTTAATTTTATCGTGCACTTTCTCGAACACCATTCTATTCCACACTTTCAAAGCATTTTTGGTATTATGAGTTCGGGAGCACAGGTCCCTCATAGCTGTCCACAAGTGTACTCTAAGCTTCAACAATGACATTGCCTACCCCCTGATCCCTTGTCCACATATTTTCAAATTTGAAACATTTCAGACCATTGGATTGTTAGGGTAAAGTATTCAAAAGGATCGACCGATGGTCTAAATGCAGAGCAGTTAAGTGTAGTATATTAGCTTTGGGAAATAATAATCTCCATTCACTATTCATCGTCCCTCTATCCAGTCGTTCCTGTATATTTGCTCACCAAATCTTTTATTATATCATGTAAAAGCATTCCGAGAGAAACCAAATCCATTAGCCACATTTCATTGATCAAACAATTGAAGCCACCCCTATTAATCTATGCAAATGATATGCTCCCTTGTTTATCATTCTGACAAGTAATGCTATTAAAATCACCGATAGTTAACCAAGGACCCGAGAAAGTGTTTGAAATATCTTTCAACATATCCCAAAAAATAGGTTTCAAAGTTTGGGTTAAGGGTCTGTATATACCTGTAAGCTGCCAAGGTTGAGATGGGGGGATCAGAAAAGACTAACACATTAATAAGAGAATCATTTGCCATAACCAACTGGATATTAACAGAACTTTTCTAACACAAAGCAAGATCACCAGATTTCCCTCTAGCAGGAACAAAATGAAAATTATCAAAATGTAAACTAGTCATCAAAACAACAAACTTAGCTTGAGACTTCTTCTTAGTTTCAAAAAGAAAAAATACATTAGGATGATAAGAGCCAACAAGGCCTCTTAATGCTCTAACTGCCAAGGGTCGGTTAAGGCCCTGGTAGTTCTAGGCATATAGTATCATATATCCGTTGGGGGGCGTAGTAAAGCCCACATTCTCAGCATAGGATATCTTGAATCTTCATCTGAAACAATCTCTGAGATATTGATGGTATCTGATGGGTTCGAAATCACATCACTTCTAAAGCGCCTCGTTGCCCTCTTGATGTGAATAAACCTTCTGTGGACAACCACAACGCTTTCCTCTGCTATTACTTCCCCCTCCTCTATTTGGTTTGTAGCAAGAAAGATCCTCTCATTCTCCTCCTCTGGCAGTTGGACAGAGTAATTGGGGCTCTAGTCCTACTGCGGTTGAGCTCTATGAACTTTAGGTGTAAATTGGATTGTGTAAAAAGCTCCATGGACATAGTTGGACTGAAATGGGTTTTTACTATATTTGGCCCTTTTATAGAAAAAAACCACTAAAGTGGTCGCAAATTTTTTTTAAACCTAAGTGTACCCATAACGCACACAGTAGCGTATGTGTTATAATTAAAGATAACACACACGCCATGAATTCCCACCTTTAATCAGCCGATGTGGCAGATAATGCATACAGAAGATGCGTTATCTTTCGATAACGCATCTCCTGTATGCATTATCTGTCACATCATTTTTTTTTCAAACTTTTTTTGCAAAACATAAAATTTTTTTTTTTTGCAAACTTATAATTATTATTTTTTTAAAAAGAAAGGACAAAGTATTCTTTTATTTATTTCATTTAATGTATATTTTATGATAATAATTATAACCGTTTTAAGAAGAAAAATTTTATAAAAAATTACAAAAAAGTAATTTAAAGTATTTTATGTTTTTGCCACTTTTTGTAAATTTTAGTATAATAATTTATAATCGATTTAAGTAAAAGAATTTATAAAAAAGTACCTAGAAGAAATTCAATGAAGAAATATTATTAATAGAAACCCTAAAATATTACAACACTTTGAAAAAAAAAAAAGAAACTTATACATTGTTTGAACCAGGGTTATTACAATTTTTTCAATTATATCCGAACATTCGGCATCTACTATATCTTAGGGGAGAATCTGGATTTCGACAATCCATTTCCCCCCAAAACCTTATACCCTATTTTTTTACCCCGTTGAGTTTTCATATTTGGAGGATAGAATGTTAAATTGTAAGGAGCATCTCTCCAAAAGTCCTCATGCACAACCGGATAAAAATTGGATTGGTATGTTTGTTTATAATTTTCCCCCAAATATATATCCGTCACGTAAGCATCTGGTCTTGTACCATTATCTTTACAGACTGCAAGAGTATGAGAACAAGGCAATGTATATTCTTGCCATTTGCCATAACTGCATGATTTTTCATTCATTTTTAAAGTGTAAATGTCGGAATAAATTGGAATAGAATGTTGTTCTTTGGTGGAATATTGGAGCTTTCCTCCTGTTCTTGTGCTCTTTTCCTTTATCTTTGTACTCCATGGCTACTTCGTATATACTACTTCAAGAAATCAACACAGCAAGGAGAAGAAGAGAATGAGAAGAAGAGGAAGAGAAGAAGAGAAGGAAGAAAGAGGTAGAAGCAAAGGAGGAAGAAGACTGCAGCATCAGTACTTTTTTGAAAAAGGAGGAAGAAGATAATGTAGTAGGGTTTAGAGTTTTAACATCTTGGATTCAAATAACGTACACAGCATGTGTATGATTAATAAGAATAATGCATACGCCATGTGTGTTATCCTTACTGATAATACATATGCTGGATACGTTATCATCCACCTCGGCAGCCGCTGCCACGTCAATAGCCACATCATTAATCTTGAATAATCATGTTTTTTTAATAATTGATTAGCGATAAAGCATGTGTTATATACGTTATCATTGAAGATAACGCATACAACGTGCGTTATGGCCACACTGAGATTAAAAAAAAAAAGAAAGTTGCGTTCACTTTAGTGGCTGTTTTTTGAAAAAGGGCCAAATATAGTAAAAAACCACTAAAATGGGTTTTGCTTCTTTTGGGCATCATTCCTAGTAGTGTGAGAGGCCTTTTCTCCCTCATTTGGCTCAAAACTGGCCCAATATCATCCATCACTAACCTTCCAATTAGATTTATCAGCTCTTGGGCCGGTCCAAGATCCAAAAGGCAAATACGCTTTCTTCGTTCTTCCATCAGGCTCCTTAAAATTCCCTGAAGCATTCCTTTAGTTGTTCCTCTCAATTGGGCTAGCCCAGTACTAGCTTTTGGAGCAGTAGCTAATTGTAAGCCCAAATCCTCCGTTTCAATTGGCGATAACAGGAAAGTCGGATCAGTTCTGTCATCGCAACCCTTGGCGTTTTGTTACGCAATTTCAGCCTGTCCTTTTCGCATCGATTCCTAACCTTGTCAACATTGTACTTCCTTTTCCACAACGCTCCTTTATCTATAGTATGACCTTTGCGGTCACTTTTATTTTCTTACTGTAACATTGTTTTCCATGGAATTCTCCACATCTTCCATTCTCTTCTCCTCCAAACTTCTACCGATTCTTGTGGATTTGTTTCCTTATTTGGGGCATTGGGGCAAGCCCAGTAGGCTTTAACTAGGATTTATAAGCATTTATTGGTTCCATAACTCCAAATGATTTAATTGATGGTCTTTTGCATATAAGCTCTTTGTGATCAATCATACCAGATTTATAACAGAAATCGGATAATTTCTCATATTTGAACTGAATACACCTTCTTGAGCCATCCCCTTTATTCATAAAGAACCCAGTCATAGTGGCTAAGTTATATCAACTTGGACTCTTATACAGACAAACTGTCCGACCTTCACCCTACCATTATTGGTACAGTCGCAAGTAATGTAGGATCCAAGGAGTTTGCTTATTTTCATCATATTTGGCATGGTCATGCAATCCAATGGCAGGTTATGTATCTGCACCCAGAATAGGGACATAGAGAAGTGTAACTCATCCACCGTTAGATTCAAGTGCCAAGTCCTTAGACCATTAAGGCCCCTCGTACTGACCATGATCTAGTGTTTAGTACTTCTTCTGTCTCTTCTTTATCATCGAAACATCATAGTAAAGTTGCTTGGTCCAACATAGTGAATGTTTTTAGGTCTTCAATGTTCCAAATGGAGGCTAACATAGCCTAAAAAGCTTTGAAATTTATTCTTTTCATTGATATTGCACGATCCACCAATGTTGGTTTATCTAGAGGGTCAAGGTCAATAGAAGCCTCTGAAGTCAGATCATGTGGTTCCAAACCTTATTAGTCAGTTTCCATGGATATCATGTGAAAACACACTCAAAGGAACTAAAAGAAGAGGAAGAAGAGATAGATAAATAGGAGAGATAAGAGAGAGAGAGAGAGAGAGAGACCAAGAAACAAAAGGCAAGAACCGAAAAGGGTCAGAAGTCTGAGGTGTAAGAGAGAAGACGATTACACAAAGATTCATAGTTAGACAAAAAAAAATTTTACTTAGAAACTTATTTTTTTTTTTATGCAGTTACACCAAAAAAATACTTATAAACTCGTTCTTGTTATAAATTTGATGAATGAGACACATCGATTGCTTGGAATATTGGCATAATATAAAGTAGAATAATAAAGAGAAGAGAGAACAAAGTAGAGAGAGAAAGATTGATTCATCTTATTAATGTTTCTCATATGGCCTATATATAGGCTCAATATACAAGAGATTACAGAATCATAAAATGATCTAACTAATCAATGGGGATATCATGAATCAAACTAGGATTAGTAGTCTGGGAGTTTAGTTCTTTTCATGGAATGATTTAGACATCCACTTTGTATATATTAATTTCTTAACACTCCCTCTTGGATGTATATAACATAAAAAATATGTTTCGTTAAAACCTTACTAAAGAAAAAATTCTGTGGGAGAAAAACGTCTAGTGAAGAAAAAGAGTACACTATTCATTTATGTTTTATATACTCTCTCTGTTTAAAACATCATTAAACCAACACATTAGTATGCCTTAGTGAATAAATCTTCAAGATTATATATCATATTTTATCGAAATTACTGCATATTTATTTCACATTTCTTATAAAGAAATTATGGTGAAATATATGTCATGTCTCTCCAATATGTCCTCAAATTTCACAACCCAATAATATGGTTGTAGTTTCATTCTTCTAGGATACCACATAAATATCTCATAATTAATTATTAATAATAATCACACACATTCTCAGCAAGCCACATAACAATGTAGAATTTCAACATAGTTGAAGGAATGGTTGTTATATCATCATCACAAAACATGTTTGTTTGAGAATGTATCTTTTGTGGATTATACAAGTAAGCAACTTGCTACTTTATCCATCTCATCAGGAGTTGGATTTTCTCCATAATTCGAGATTAAATATCTTGAAAATTATTGTAGGACAATAATGATATTTTTCCAAAACTCATATAAAGAAGAATATGCATCAATTATGCAAAGTTATGGTACTTCAAGACCAATAAATATCCATTACTTTCTTATATATGTAGTATTTGCCAATATTTTATAATTAAATGACAATTGAATGATAAAAAATTTATGAATAGATAAAGAATTTTCATCTTCGGGATGTTCAATTTGTAAATCAAGACAAAATCTTGAAATACTTACTTCAAATATTTACTTACCAATCATAAACTTTCAGGAGAAATACTTCAAGTATTTAATTATTTCGCTACAACCTTTATAAATGAAAGGTCGATCACGCTTCAGGCATGATTTAACAGTGCTAGTTATAAGACTTATGTCCTACTAGGACAAAAATCCACAAATACAATTTTTTAACTCTTCTAGACCTATCAAATATCAAATAAATTTGCAACTTTAGTAAGTAAATAATCTATAGAACTTTTAGTTCACGAATACTTATTATAAGCACTAAGGGCATATTTGTTTAAGTATTTTGATTATGATTAACTTGTGCTTTGTGATAATAGACGTAATTTTGTAAGAAGAACAAAAGAAGCATAAAAGGAGTCTCAAGGATAGCACTGTCAAACGGGCCGGACCGGACCGGCCCGGACCGCGTCAAGCCCACATCAAAATGGACCGGTCGGTCCGGGCTCATTTTTGACGGGCTAAAAATTTGCAAATCCGTATCCGTCCAAAACTAACCCGTGGATAAACGGGCCAGCCCCCGGGCTTTGCCAAAAAATTCAAAAACAAAGACAGAAACTCAAATGTCTAGTTCTACACAAACAAAAATTCAAAAAAATCCAGTTCTGCACAAACAAAAATTCCAAAACTCAAATCCAGTTCTATACAAACTCAAAATTCTACAGAAATTTCAAAAATTAAAATTCTACAGAAATTCTACATACTCAAAATTCTTAAACTTAAATTTTACAGAAATTTCAAAGACAAAAATTTTACAGAAAAATTCTACAAACTATTCTACAGAAAAATTCTACAAACTCAAATTCTACAGAAAAATTCTACTCAAACTCAAAATTCTACACAAACTGATGGACATAAAACCAGAGGCTACTTTCACGGTGTCCCGTGGGTTTGTTAATACTGGTAGCCCGCGAAGTGAATTATTGTAGTGGAGAAGTGGGCTGTCTTGTTGAGAAGAAGAAGTCTTATCGAATCTGACTTGTTGTCGGCTGCAGAGGAGTGCAAAGGTGTGGAGGAGTCAATTATCGTGGAGAGTGGCGGCCAGTGGGTATGTGCGAGCCGTGAGAAGAAGAGGAGAAGAAAAAATACAAGGGCCGCGGCGGCGTGGGAAAAAGAAGATTAGAAGAAGAGAGGGTAAAGAAAAGGGAGCGAAGAAGAGGAAGATGGGGAAGCAGGCAGGAGAGAAGAAGAGGAGAAGAGAAGAATAAGAAGAGGAAGAAGAAGAAGAAGAAGAGACAGCGCCAACTGAGAGAGAGAGAGAGAGAGAGAGAGAGAGAGAGAGAGAGAGAGAGAGAGAGTGAGTGAGTGAGTGACTGTGAAAGAAATGAATGAGAAAGAGAGAAATGTAAACCTTAAAATAATTATTAAAAAAAAAGGACCAGTCCGCGAATTGGATCGGACCGTAAAAACCCACACCTAAAACGATCTGCTCCGGTCCGGGCTCATTTTTGACGGGCCTAAAAATATAAATCCATATCCATCCATAATAACGGGCGGCCCGAGCCAGCCCGCGGGCTCATGCCCAATTGACAGTGCTACTCAAGGATGATGTAAAAAGAAGCAAAAGATCATTCAAGATCACAAGACTTGTTGAAGATAAGTGATCAAGTAAAAGACCTTGAAGACTAGAAGAATTGTTAGGGATAGCTTTATAAGGTATTTATGTAAAATTCCCTAACTTGTTTCTTTGATTTTTGATCATCTATGTTAGCTCCTTAGAAGAAATTTTTTTGGACAAAATTATCCTTGGAAAACGGAGTGCTCTTGATAAAACGTTGATTATAGTTGTTACATGTTATAAGTTTTTGCATCAAGAATAAAGTTTTGAAAGTGAAGGAAAATCTGTGTTTTACAAACATTTCACAAAGTCTAGAAAACAGAAAAATATGTCATCCAATTTTTAAAAATGCTCATCCAAATTGTTTTTGAAGACTTATAAAATCGGTCATTCGATTTAAAAAATCGGACGTCCCAATTTCTTAAACCTTTTAAAAAAATCGGTCATCCTATTTTTTGTTCCAAAAAAAATCGGACGACCTATTTTAAAAATTGGACATCCGAAACTTTAAGTATCATAAGAAAACCGGTCATCCGATTTATAAATTGAACGTCCGAAATTTTAAGTTTTACAAAAAACTCGGTCCTTAAGAAAATCTGTCATCCGATTTTCTATTCTTTAAGAAAATCGGTCATCCGATTTTCTGTTCTTTAAGAAAATCGGTCGTCCACTTTCAAAATCAGTTGTCCAGTTTCTATTTTTCCTGTAAAAAAAAATGACTGTTGCTGCTGATAGTAACGACTAGTTTTTTACCTTCACATATAAAAGGCTTATTGATCATCCATAAATGAAGAGTTGTTGAAGGAGTTTTAAGAACATATTTAAGAGCATTAAAGACATTTTCAATCATCATTATTTTATTCAAAAGAAAAAATTCTTGGAGCAATATAATTTGATCAATTTTTTAAAGAGAAAGAAGGGAAGCTTGTAGAAGCACTTCACAAGTTATTATCTATTCATCTTAAGTTTCTTTGATAATATTGTACCAATTCTACTCTCACATCTTATTTTGTGATCAAAGGTTTTGTGAAAACCCTTTGGGTGATCCTTTGATATTTTGATTATCTTGTATTATTTTGTGATCTTTGAGGTTTATGTGCAAAACCTTTGAAGGGTGATCCTCATTGTGGCATTTTGTAAAGACTTGTGACTAGTGGAATTTGTGAAATTCTTGAGTTAAGTCTCAAGGTAGTGGATGTAGCTCTATTGAGAGAGTGAACCACTATAAATTCTTTATCTCTCTCTTTTAGGATTTGCTTGTTATCTCTATGTTTATTGTTTGATCATTTTTTATAAAAGATATTTTGTTTGGTTAGAAATTTTATTAAAAAGAGTTATTAAATTCTTCTTCAAACAAAATAAGAGGTTTTATATTTTAATTGTGCAAAAGTTTTTTAATTAGCCAAAAACTTTATTCACCCCCCTCTCTAAGGTTTTTCACTTATATATAAATCAAGATGCTTCAATTTTGAACATAACATTTTATGATTTTAATTTTCTCCCCTATGTGGAGATCTTTAAAAATAGATAAAGAATCATAAGAGGCAAGCATACAAAATTCTAAGAGAATTTTCATGGATGTATTCGACCTTAATTTCATATATTTCTTTAAATAAAATCACTAAGATAATGATATTATGTTTTTTAGATACAATTTACCTAAATGCTTCAGGCATGCCTATCGAATCCTTCAAGGACTTGAAATAAATTCTTAGAGTTTATACGCTATTATCTAAACTCAATCCACCACCATAAATTTTATTTCTCCGTGTCAATGTTACCAGGACTTTACAAATAATCTTATGTCATAACTTATACAAGTTCAAACTTTATCTATTAATTCTTATCTTTCTGGGATTATACTTCAGGTGTATAATTACTTCATGGTATAATTAATAATTGTCCGGACTTTTCAGTTTCCATGCGAACTTTTATATTATATTTTGGTCAAATATATCTAATATATTATAATTTCGAATCTGTAGACTTTAATTCAATATCCTTATTCTATTAAATAACATACATATAAATATTGTCGACGTTTTGTGTTGTTTTATGATTCCATCTATAACATGATGCAATGAGATTTCACGAATTTCAGGTATGTGAATTCCTTCTGGAAATAATAATAAAGTCATGTCATGGAAAATTCTATTTTCATCTCCTCGACTTATGACCATTTTAATTCATTGCTCCTTTTTCATATGCGAAGACTTTTGTTGGAATCAATTTATTCTACCACATGTTGCATGTGTCTCAAAATTATAAGTAGTGCTGGATTGTCCTACGGGGATATTAAATAATAGGAGCTTTTCCTTTATCAATAAACATGTCAAGCTATTTATCTTTTGAACTTCTAGTTCAAATTATCTTTATATGCGGATCAAAATGAGACATATTTTTTTTATTTATCCGACTTTATAATTTATCCTTTTTTTAATATTTATCTTAAATATATTGTAGTGGAGTAATATATTTGTATATCGCGTATATAAATATTAGATGGAAAAATATGTGGTTCATTACCATCGGACTAATTATAATAATGAAGAGAACTTAATTAAAATACATGTTTGCAAAATACTAATAAGTACTACAAAATATATCAATTAATTTCAAGACATTTTTGGTTGTATAAAACTATTTACTAGGTCTATGAACATGTTCTGCAAGAACATTCAATATTTATACAAATAGTGCAACATCATCAATAATATATTTATACAAATAGTGCAACATCATCAATAATATTAGGACAAATTATGTTAACGGGAGAATCTAAAATATGAGCTCATTATCAAAATTGAAAAGTTCAGCTTGCAAGTCAATATATATGTGATCATGGGTCAATGCATCGACTACATATTCTCCCAAAACACATCCAACCCTAAATAAATATTGATGGTTTGCATAAAATTATTTTGCCTTGAAAAATTATAGTTCAAATAAAATTTGTGTTATTAGAAACTTCTAGTTCCATAAAAATATAATCACAAATTCTTTATAATAATTTGTATTTTATTGATCCGGGATGGTCTAACCGGTCATGCCAACATTTAATATTTTGGAATAAGTAAACTTCAGGTTAATGATGCATTATAATTGCATCAACTTAGGCGAATTACAAAACTATATGGGGAGAAAATAGTAATTTATGTAATTCATATTTATTCTATAAATCATGCTAATATAGCATAATTATCATGTGACTCTTAGGTCAATTTATTCTTTCAGAGTGTTTAAATAATTAGTTCTTTTAGAACTTTCTATTAACTAACTCATCTGAGTTTGTAGTAGATAGGCTCTTCTTGAGCTTGAATTAAATATCTTCTAGACATTATAGATATCTTCTTCTAAATATTTAGCTCTTTTTGGATATTTTAAACTACTAGCTCTTTTTATTTATTAGCTCTTGGGGAGCTTTAATTTAAATCTATTAGCTCTTCTGAGCTTTATATTAATTAACTTTTCTAGAGTTTTAATTTATACTACGATTCATTCTCCCAATATATATCTTTTTCGCTATTCTTGAATACATAATAAATTAAGGGGAATACATATAATATGCAAAACTCATATAAAACCACAAACAAAAAAGTAATTTCTTTCCTATAATTATTTCAAAGAATTGACCACATTAACAAGTCTATATTTTAATAAACATGATTAATATATTGGGAGTAAAAAAACTCCAATATGTTATCTTTCTTTTATAATCGATGCATCATAGAGATTCAGAATTTTGTTTGGCGTACTACAGGTACGCTACAAACTCATTTTTATATTAAATCGATAATTTTTTTCCTTTGTCATTATTAATTCATCACTTCTGGTGATAATATAATATTAGGTTCAATGAGCCATCATAAATATTAGTGACAATAAGAATTTATAGTCATGAGTATAACCTATTATTCAAATAAAATTTCTAATTGCATTCGCTTCAAGGAATAACACATAATTAGTATGAATGCCACCATATTTCATCCACAATGATCAATTCTTTTTATTCAATCTCAAAAAATAATCAATAATTTGAAATCTTTTCCTTTATCTTTCTTTCAATATTGCTACTGTGAGTTACGAGAAATGGGAGATATCTTATCTTTTCAAATAAAATTTCTAATTGAAAAATATTTTAAATTCTATAAAATCTTGCATACAGATATATTCAAACTATTGTAGCCATAAATATGTCAATTATAATGGGTATGACCATAATAACCATCTTATGGTGGTTGTGCCCATCTCTAAGATTTTGTCAAAATCTTTATTAATAGCTTATTAGTCTTTAGAGCCTCATAAACTAATGAGAAAATAAATATTTATATTTGTGATTTATCTTTTATAAACGACTTCAGAATTTCAAAAATTTAATGAGAAAAGAGATCATATATCGTGATCTTTTGTCTTCAAAGCTCATCATAAGAAGATGAATTTTAAAAGAATATATAATAAATGGTTTGATGTTTTCATGACACTAAAAACACATACTATATAACATTAAATATAATCACAAAAAGAAAGATTATATTTTTACCACAAAAATCTTAAAGCTTTTTTACTTCCTCTAACTCTTGGTCAGAGTTTCGTTTTCCTACCAGTCATACACCATCCCAACGATCGCGGTCGTTTGCTCATGACTTATGAGAGGATTTCGTGGCTTGCAAAGTGATCTGACGTGGAAATCATGGCTGTTGTGAATTTCCTCCCTTATATCCATGCTTCCTTGAAATTGGTCAAATAATAATTGATAGCCATTGTTAGTAATGATCAAGAGAGAGATTGAGGGAGTTGTTGATGATATCTTTGGTAAGTTAAGAGCAAAGTGTTATGAATTTGATGAATACACTACACCAATTACTTAAAATATTAACATAATATAAAATAAAGTAGAATAATAAAGAGAAAAGAAAACAAAATAGAGAAAAAGTATAATTCATAAATAAAAACTAATTCATCTTATTAATGTTTCTCATATGACCTATATACGATGTGTTCGAACATCTGCCATGTATATATTAATTTAAACACCCTCCTTTCAAGCTTCTCATACCCAAATTTAACTCTTTTTTATCTTAATATCAAAATTCATATTTGAAAGAGTTAATTATATTTTTTCTATTTGAAATTTGTTTAAACTATAATTTCATCATTATATTATATATAAATTATAAATATGTTCTTATCGTTTATATTTCTATAACTAATTAATATCTAATATTAATTAAAAAAGATTATCAAAAAACAATAATTTTGCGGTGGACCAAGTTCGAACAAGATAAAAATGATTGGGGTAAAATGATTAAAAAAAATATATCGACAATTTTAGACGGGATAAATAATTACAAATCAAGTTTGACGTAAATTATTTGATCAATCTGGACCAATTCTTATTTTAAGTTGCCAATTATCGATTCTTTCACATTTTGAGGGGGCAACTTAAAACTACACTGAAACTTGAGGGATCCAAATGTAATTAAATCTTCTCTACGTTGTTCACCTACAAATGAAGAATCCCCATTTCTCTGCGCCAAAATCCAAAATCCAAAATTCTCGAAAATGAGGACACACAAAAATCACAAGAGATCAGCTGATCCTATGATGTCGTAATTTCTACCCTTTGCAAACAAACTTCGTTATTTCACAATTCTTGAAATTTTGCTGATTTTGTCATTGAAATCAATGGCAAAGCCTGAAAATTCCAAACCCCCAAATGCAAACCCCTCCAAAGTTCATCCGATCACCGCCAGTAATGACCTTGAAATCGACCCCAATTCCTACTCTCTCGAGAAGTTTCGCCTCTATGAGACCAGAGCAGTAAGTATTAACCCCTAAGATAAAAAAGCCAAGAGTTTGTTTCGTTTTTTTAAAATTTATTTTGCTTAAATTATTTGCTTCATCTTGTGAATTTTCCATTTAGTGTTTTGGTTCAATTCTCTACTCTGTCAGTCATAAAAACTTTCTTTTTCTATGGTTTATTGGAAAGCAAGTGGGCTCATTATCTGGGGATTTCAAATTCCATTTCAGAGGTGACTAAATTTTCTGTTAAACTAATTAAAAAGAAAATGTTGGAGGGTTTTTTCTGATCATCAGAACTTGGTGAATATGGGTTTTTTCTCTTGGCATGTAAAATGAACCATTCTGCATTGATCTTGGAGAAAAGGCTAGCATCTTCTGATAATGATTTTCGTGTTTCTCTTTTAACCATTCTTATATAATTATGAGATAAGTATGTA
This sequence comes from Catharanthus roseus, assembly GCA_028651295.1. Classification (NCBI taxonomy): domain Eukaryota; kingdom Viridiplantae; phylum Streptophyta; class Magnoliopsida; order Gentianales; family Apocynaceae; genus Catharanthus; species Catharanthus roseus. The sequence continues at coordinate 12,610,232 of JAPQWS010000168.1, read as the reverse complement.
ATGATGAAATTTAACCTGGGATTCCGTCATAAATCTTAGTTGAAGCGATCTTCATTTTTTTTGTGAAATCTTTTTTTGGAGAGGAACTGTATGCCTATTTTTTTTAACTTTTGGAACTATTTGCTGAGGCTTTCTCCGAGTTGAAGTGTTCATAAAGGAATTTTGGATAGTCGATTCAATTACTTTCCCAGGAATTAAGCAGGATCATTTTCGTACTAGAGCTGACCAATTTTCTGACTGTTCACTTTATCCAGAGGTATTATTTGATTGGAAGTGATAAAAACAAGAGATTTTTCCGGGTCTTGAAGATTGATAGAATGGAGCCTTCTGATCTTAATATCAGTGAAGACCCTGTAGTTTACTCATCGCAGGAAGTGAAAAACTTGCTTCAGCGGATAGCTGAGGGTAACCGGGCCACTGGTGGATTAACTTTTGTGGCAAAAGTCTATGGTATTGCTGGTGAGCCTGCAAAACCTTCAATAAGAAGCTTCTTCTCTAGGCTTAATTTGAATGATCATTTCTATTACTTGTATAGATTATTACTTTTGGTGTTTTTAGGTTGTATTAAGTTCTTGGAATCATACTACTTGGTGCTGGTGACAAAGCGACGTCAAATTGGATGTATATGCGGCCATGCAATATACAGTATAGATGAGAGCCAAATCATTCCAATTCCACACGCTACAGTTCAAACTGATGTTGCACATTCGAAAACTGAACTTCGGTAACTTCTTTTTTCTCTTTTATTGACTGAGGAAGGATAGGACATTTTCGAGTTCTACTCTTGCTGTGTTTGGAACCTATTGCCTAGGCTATTTTCTTCTAACCTAGTTGTAGTTAATGGAGGATTAGACTAGCATTATGCAGGGAATATAAAAAGGAGAAATCAGTCTATAGACAAACTTCTATATAGGACTTTTAGATGGTTCTTCCTAAATTACTACGTCTTATGTGATAGAAGAGTATAGTTGAGACAGCATTTGCGTCTATTCTTTTGATAAGCTTTTATATCATCTGAATCAATTAGGAATGACGTTTTGATACTTATGCTCGTGGTTTGGGCCGTGATAAAATGGAAATCTTATTGTCAGTAACGGGATGTCCACAGTACTAAAATATATTGTTTTTACATTTTACTGTAAGGATTCCTGGACCTTTAGAATATGCAGTCCTCGTTGTTCACTTGAACAAATTGGAGAATTGGAATATTGTGAGGATATCATCAGCATCTTCTAAACTCTATTAATGCTCCTTCCTTTTGATGTGTAAGATGTTTGTAAGGTTCGCATCCAGAAGTGCAGCATGATTGGGTGATATTTTTCTTATGAACAGAAAAATGTCCTAGAGCTCCTATCCTGAGGGATCTTGGAAGTATGTAAGATTGGTATCTGGAACAGCAACGCAAGGTGGCAAAATTTGCCAACTGTTCAGGTCTTTTGGTTGTAAAATTCTGAATATAATGCTTTGCAGAATATAGAATCAGAAGCTTATTTCGTTCGGAAGAAGTATAAGGAAATATAAGAGAGTGAAAATTTGCAAGCTGTTGATCTCCAAAGCTTATCATCACTTTGTGTTGCTACAATAAAATTATCTCCAACCCACAACACCATTTTTCACACCAAAAATAATTTTCTCCTTAAATTCCTTTTTATCTTTTATATTTTAATAGTATACTAATTTACAAAAATAACCCAACTTTATTTGTCTATTTCATATTCATCCAAAATATTAATTTTTTTCTTGTATTATTAGTAATTTATTATGTTATTTTAGGGTGTATTTGGATTGGATTAAGAATGAAAAAAGTGGGAATTTTTTTACTCGGTTTTCGTAAAAAGTAAATTTTATGTGAGAGGAGATTTAGGCTCAAAGTAAAGAATTTTTCTTTCTTAAATCCAATCTAAATGCACCCTTAGGGTGTGTTATTTATTTAGTTGTACCGGATCAAATGTTTGTATTACTAATTTATTATTAATGTAATTTGTGTTTTTATTTACTCTCCTAACATAATTTATTATTTTTATTACCAAGTTATTGTAATTAAATTAAATTCATATTAATTGAACATAATTATTTTAAAGTAATTTAATGTTTTAATTATTTTAAAAATAATATTACGCATTATTATATATGGTAAATTTTAATTACATAAAATAGGACTAAAGTGTAAAATATACAAATTATAAGGTTCATTTAACAAATAAGAAAACTAATAAAAAATTTTTAAAAAAACATCATCACCAAATTTGGTGATCTACTGTTCACATCTCCAAATTTGGTGATGAAAATGGTGTCCGTTGGAGTGATTCTGATCACCTATTTTGGTGAATTTTCTGATTTGTGATCACGTTGGAGATGCCAGTGTGGGTTATTTGAGGACAGGAGAAGAGGGACTTGAGAATCTTTGGGAAGAAAAAGACTGGAGTTTCTACACTTTCTGGTGGCACCACATGATCTATTGTAGCATATATTGGATGCAACTTATGATACTAAATTCATAGTCTCTGATACTAATATAATATATTAGTATCAGATACTAATATATTCATAGTCTCTGATACTAATATATAAAAAGACTGGAGTTCTAACTTCATAGTCTCTGATACTAATATAATATATTTTTCCTATACCCTGTGCTTTGTTCTATGAAATCTTTTCATTATAAAAAAAGAAAACCTGTTAAGTCTAGGACTGTCCATATCAGAGATATGGATACCATGTGAATATTAGTTTCTTTCTTGTTCATCTTTTGGTGAATTAGAAGCTTTTCACATTCTTCTTTTTTAAAATTGTTCTGAGAATGAGTGGCCAATCCTCATACGAAATATTAGGAGCTTTAGTATTCAATAGCATATTATGTTTTTAGATAAACATTCAGTAGTATAATCTCTGCTTCGTTTAATAAATTCTTCGTATTTATCATGAAGAAAAGGAACCCTCTGAAGCGCAGTGTAATTCCTGTAAACTAGGAGGTCCATATGGAGTTGTATTCTTTTGTTGTTCTTTGCTCGAAAAGAGATGAAACGAAAAGGATTGCATAGTGTTTTATCTTCTGGAATAACTATAAGCATATGCCTTGTATGCAAGAGGTGGCTAGAATTCAACTTTGGACGTCAGGTGTTTTGTAAAAGTTTCCTTAGAAAACAAGTTTCTTCCTTGTATGGTGCAACCTTTTGCTGGATAACTGAAAGTTTCCTTAGAAAACAAGTTTCTTCCTTGTATGGTGCAACCTTTTGCTGGATAACTGAAAGTTTTCTTTCTTTCTTTCTTTTCTTTGCTTTTTTTTTTTTGTTTTTTTTTTTTTAAATTTTAAAATATTTTTAGTTTTTTTTGAATGTACAAAGAAACTGAAACTTGTTTCCTTTGAACTGGCTTCCTTGGCTCTTATGTACTAGGATCTTGTAGTGGGTTTGTTTCACTATTTGACTGCATGTTTAATGGTATATACTGAAAGAAAGTTTTCAACTTTACTGTCCAAGCATCAGTTGAGGGGTCTGTGCTTTGAGAATTCTGAAAATATATAATGCTGTTCAGTCTGATGGTTCACTCTAGGTATTTTGTTCTTTAAAGGCTTTCCCATGTGTGGTGACGATCTGTGGAGTTTAGGTCATACAACTTTCATAGGTGATCTTCTACCCTTTTTCTTGTGCTTGCATGTTGTCTCTTTTTGTGCTCGTTGTCTCTATGTTTCGGTGCCCTAGTGGAATTTTGATTCACTGTTAGAGGTTCACCTGAGAAATTCTAATGGTCTTGATATAAACAATTTTGAAAATTCCGTTTTGTTATTGCTGAAGGCAAATGTCTATGGTTAATGAATTCTATACTTTTGAGTTATTTTAAAGGTATGTTAGCTGACAGCATTGTGATCATTTTGCAGGTACAAGAAACTTTTGTCCAGTGTAGATCTGACCAAAGATTTTTTCTATAGTTACACATATCCTATAATGCAAAGTCTGCAGAAAAATGTGTTGTCAATGGGTGAGGAAGGCATGCCATATGATAACATATTTGTGTGGAATGCTTTTCTAACGCAGGCCATCCGATCAAGATGCATGAATACTATGTGGACAATTGCTCTGGTTCATGGCCATTTTAAGCAGGTCTCTCTCTCTCTGTTTATTTAGTTGCTTACTTGTTCCGTTTGCGCATTACCCTTTCTGTCCTTCTCCATGTGCACAAAAAACTAGAGGACAATTGCAAATTTGGCTTGATTGCACTTGTCAAAACATGCTTTATGATTCTTTCTGCAGTTAGTTCTAGCTTCTGCTTCACGCTGTATCATTGCTTTCTTATATCCCTAATAGATTTATAGGAACTGCACTTGGTGTTATTTGGCTGGCTGTTCCTTGGTGTTTTTTTATGTTTATGACAGAAAAGGAAAGTAATTTTTTTATAATTGATTAGTGTTGGAAGAATATGTTAGCACATTGAAAAAGAATAAAAGTTGTCTCACCAGCATGCAACCATAACTGGGCTCTTCTGTATTTGGTCATTGCAGGTTAGGCTGTCAATTTTTGGAAGAGACTTTAGTGTTTCCTTGGTTTCTAGACGCTCTCGGCATTTTGCAGGAACTCGGTAAGAATTATAAGGACTTCTTAATTTTGTTATAGCTATTTGTGTCTCTGTATACATCTTTGGTGTTCCAAAAAGTAATAAAGCTATATACATCTTAATAACATTTTGATGCGACCTTTCCCCCTGTCCTCTGTTTGTCTTTTTTTTGGGGTGTTTATGGTTTTCCCATCCTTGATTGAGTCTGAATGAGGTGAAAGCTGATAAACGAAGCAAATGGAGTTAGTAGACTTAAATAAAAGATTATTTATTGCTCATGAGCAATGTTTATGAGTTATTTCACTACTTTTTCCCCTTCTGAATATGCATCCTTTTTCGCATCCTCGTTATGGAAGTACCTTAAAATCTCACAGATGACTGCAATAAGGATATTTAGACACTGTTTATGAATATGATTCATGCTTAAGGATTTATATTCATTGCATTGAAGTGCATGTATATTGAGTAGTAGGTGTTATTACATCATTTGTTCCTGACTTTGCAATAAATAGTTTGTTCCAAGAAAAAGTTTTGCAATTTCCGATTTGCCTACATCCATTAAAGACACCACTCTCAACACATTCCATTCATGCAAATATTGTAGAATCCTGTATTTGATACATCTCTTTGAATGGTGTTATACTTCGGTTAAACAATGTTGCTTAATGTGATATAAACTACTTCTGCTCTGTAAGTTATAGGTTCTTATTTCTTTGTTCCTAAGATTGTCTCTCCTTCATACTTTGTTCGTGAATTATTTATTTGCATAGTCATGTACTCAATAGAGAGTACTCTTTCGCTAAGTAGGTGTTTTTGCCTTTTCATTTGCTGCATTTTCTTTTCTTTATTCTTGTCTGTATGTGCTAAGCTCAGGGATGGATTGGAGGAAGAACAACCATCCAGGTTAGCATTCTGTCTTCACCTTCACCACCTCAGGAATACTGCATTCCCTAAAAATTATTCTCCTTATAGAACTAAGAAGGGAGGTTTCGAAGGAAATGGGAAGATGTGAAAAATGAAATGTTTTCAAATATTGCTTAATGCTCTAAACTACCAATCTTCTCTTCCTTTAGCCTTCTCTTCATTGTGCTTTGTTGGTATAAATAATAGCGATAAGTATGCCTAATCTTCTAAAGTTTATTCACTTATTCAAGCATAATTTTGCATTATGGCGTAAGCTTCTTTGTCCTCTGTTGTTGTAAATTTTGTCTAGCTTCATCGTTGTTGCACTTTTGCTTAATTCTACTCTGTTAACCTAACTCTCGATGGTAGCCTTTATTATTGGCAGTTTTATGTTATTGATTAGCGTCTCACCATCTTCTGCTATCAAATTTAATACTTCCTCTATTTCAATTTATCTGTCGCCTTGATATACTTTTCCTTTTCAAAATATCGTCGCTTTAGTAAATCAAGAGAGTACTAAATGAAATTCCACATATACTCCTATTTACTGATCTTGGGATGGTACAATGTAATAAATACTTAGACATAATTCAATTGAGCTCATATTCCGAAGGGCAATTCAGTCTATTCAACCTTCAAGTAAGACAAACCTAATTATTTTCTTAATCGTTGTGTTATGTCCTAGGGTGGCATATAAATTGAAACAGAGGGAGTAATTATTTTCCTAAACTGAAACTGAGCTTTTGAAAATGAGGGTTTACACAAAAGCGTACTGCTGTAGCATGGAATGCTTTTTGTGTAAAGTAATTGTATACCTGATGGTTCATTCACTTACTATTTGCATATTCAGTTGGTCTGTCTATAGTCTCTAAACATAGATTAGCCTTGTTTTCTCTTAAAATACAAATTTGTCGTCTCTCTTTTACATTCTAATATATGATGATAAATGAACAACTTGTGCAATGAGCTGGTAATCTTGATGACTCCAATCTTTAATAGATGGGATAAGAAGACGACTTGATCACACAGTATCATTTTAAGGTTTAACCAGAGAGTGTTTTAAAATCTATGTTCATCTTGATACTCTGGTACCACGGCAAGTTCTTCCTTTGCTTTTGTTAAGCGTATAAATTACACACCTCTCTATCAGCTTAAGCTTTCAATGAGGTATTAATGTAACACGGGCATTAACATGGGAGAGGTCTTGTATTTAAATCCTGCCACCACCCATTACAAAATATTAAAAGAAAGTCTGGTGTGTGCATGTGTTGGGCCTGTTAGTAAACAAGTCTTTAGCCTACATGTGAGTGGGCAAATTAAGTATAATTAAACTTCCGTATATAACCTTAAGCTTTTAGATGAGCATTTGATCAGGACTATAACATACCGGGAAGTGACAGAGATACAACCTTAAATCTGAAACTTTGCCCCAAATTGTATGTATGATGAAAGTATATTTATTTTGTGCCCTTCAATCAAACATATTGGCAATGTGAAAGTCTTTTTCCTTTCTAAATTTTCTGAAGAGTAATAGACTTCCGGTAGATCTTCAGGTTATCTTCATCTTGCTGATGTGTGTTTGTTTTTAAGATTGTGAACCTTATTGATAGCATTTAAAGCTGAAGAGCCTTGAATATTTGAACAATAATTCTTTCAGGGTATAATTTGGCTTTTAGCAAAGCAAAATTTGCAGAATTAAGGACTTCTGGTGGACCTGGTTCTATTTTGAGTTATAGACTTTAAATACTTAGCTAAGAAGGCTTGTACATTTCTTTTGATATTATAACAAAAATTTCATCTTCAGTGTTTCATTTGGCTGTTGCTGATGCAGTTATTTGAAAAGGGGAGTAAATGATCATGGAAGAGTTGCAAATGATGTTGAAACTGAACAAATTGTGCTTGATGAAGAAGCTGGTTCGTGCAAAGGAAAAATGAGTTCTGTTGTACAAATGAGGGGTTCAATTCCTCTTTTCTGGTCTCAAGAAGCTTCAAGATTCAGTCCAAAACCAGATATCATCTGTAAGAAGAACAAATCATTGTTGTACATGCTTGTTATCTTAATCAGCCTCATATATGTATTCTGATTTTGAAGCAAATATATCTCCTCTGAATATATATGTGATGCTTATTCTCTTTTTGGCACAAGTACAAAGATATGATCCAACCTATGAAGCAACCAGACTGCATTTTGAAGACCTGGAAAGGAGATATGGCAATCCAATTATTGTTCTCAATTTGATTAAGGTTTGAATTGGAATCTATTGTTTGGAATAGCCTGAGTTGTTTCAGTTCCCTGTTTATTTTGTGTCCACAGATTTCTTTATAATGAGTGTTGATTTCCTGGATTTTAGCTATGTCAATGCAATTATTGTGCTCAATGATTATTTTTCTTCAATCCATTGATTTGATCTATGCAAATTCCCTCCCAGATTGACAACTCTTCCTTTCATGGAGGGATGGAAGCGCTCCTATCTTACAATCCAGTGACTTTACCCTGCTAATTTATTCATTGGAAAAAAAAGAAAAAAAAGAAAAAAAAAAAAAAGAATAGACATAACTCTGCTAATTTATTTACTTGAGTTATGGATTTTAAACCCGTTTCATTTTACCTGGATGGGATTTATTAAACTGAATTAGTGGTTAGTCTTGCATTGCAAATTTCTTTCGGTGCTTAATTTCTTATAATACAGTGTTGCTTTGAGGTTAACTGCATGTTGTTAAAATTGCAGACTGTTGAGAAAAGACCACGAGAAATGATGCTAAGGAGAGAGTTTGCTAATGCAGTTGGGTATTTGAACCAAGTTTTCCCCGAGGAACATCATCTTCGATTTATCCATTGGGATTTTCACAAGTTTGCTAAGAGGTAAGTGTGTCTTTTTCAAATGTATCTATAAGACCCTCTAGTATCCATGCTGATTGTGTTTTTTCTGTATTGAAGTAAGTCTGCCAATGTCTTGGCTGTTCTGGGTGGTGTGGCCAGTGAAGCTCTTGATTTAACAGGATTTTATTACAGCGGGAAGCCTTTGGTTGTTAAACGACGAGTGACACAACTCAGCCGTACTAGCACTGGAAGGTATTTTGTTCCTTTGTTATTTAGTTTCTGGGTATTGGACATCAGGATATGTTCTTTTTTGACAATTTCTATGTCAGCCAAATTTTCTCTCTTGTCTTCACTTTGCAGTGAGGTTTTGTGCTTACAATACACAAAACCTTTTGTGGTTTAAGCTCTGGAAATGGTTACTGCCTAGCTTTCAGCTTCTAGTGTGAGATAATGAAATTCTTCTCCTTGTTTGGTTTAAGATCTTTTGGTGCTTTCATGTTGTACGAAATTAAATTACACTAAACCATTATTTTTCTTGAAAAGAAAATTCAGTTTATCATTATGAATAATGAAATTATTTTTTAACATACATTGTTACGAAAAATTTGTACTTTTGTTATTGCATTAAATTTTAGAAGTATCATGCTTTGTGAAAATGTGTGTTTCTCTTTAAAAAGCTCATGCTTTGCGCTTGTAGCTATAGAGGGCCTTAGTGCTTCTCCTTACTTTGGGCACTGAACCATTATGGATGGTCATTCTACTTTCAGAAGTATGCCAATGAACCGTAGCCTAGTTTTTACCTCTACTGATTGGGGCTTTGTGTTCTGGTTTGCTGTTAGAGACATGTCTCTCTCTTTTCCTTTGACGAAATTCTTTTTACTCCCTATTTTGGTAGCTTTCTTCTATTTCCCTGTTTCTTTGAGCACATCTTTCTTGGTATTTAGAGAACTGTCCAAGTTGAATGAAGATGTATTTGTGGAGCACATATGGGAACAAAATTCAGAGAAGAAACTTTGATGCTTCTACAACTGCAAAAACTTAGAGCAACATGTTTTGACCGACAAGTGTTTCTATTCCCATAAATTACCTCAAATATGTTAAAACAAAATTTATTTGTTTTTGAGTAAAATTTATTTTAGTACCTTTTACTGGAAAATTAGAAAGTTACCAAAATAATTTCCCCCCAATCTGAAAGTTGAACAGTTTAAGAATTCATTTGTCTTTCACATAAAGAGGGAAGAATTGTGAGGGACTCCACAGTGTACATGCACCAAGATGCTTCTCACAGATTTAAGTAATCTTGTGTTTGGCTCTGTTGCCTGACACCTTGTTGGATAAATCTGTGAGAGAAGCATCTTGGTGCATGTACATTATGGAGTCCCTCACAAGTCTTCCCTCGTCAGAGCCAGTGAAATGAGTACCGATAAGCTTCATCACCAAGGGGGAAAATGCCCCGATCGTCACCTAAGGCACCTAATTGTCTGCTCAGTGATAAAAGTGATAAAGGAGGTAGAGGGCAGAGGCAGCCAGGAGGCTTGCCTAGAATCAGCCTCCGTAGGAAGAATGTGAAAACAGAACAACAAAGCAGATTAGTTTAGTTAATGAAACTGAACCCTCGGGGATTTTGGGAAACTTATTTCTATGTAGTGGTTATGCAGTGTTCTTGAACGAAGAGCTTGTTCTCTTTGCTTCAGCACCCATGGGTTAGTGAGGTTCTTAATGTGGTAGTCCTCTAATCATATTGTTGTATCCTATTTTTCTCTTCCCCTTGCTCAGACATATCTTCCTTAAGGCTCTGCTTCCTTTCTCCCTTATCCACCTGCTTTTTCCTGTGCATTGGGACTCCTGAAACTGGCCTTTCTTTGTCAACAACTATTTCCCCCTGTTCTAGTCATCAGTTGCCTTAATTTGCTAGATTTCTTTATCCATTATATCTTTCATCAGAGAGAATGTGGGAGGAACTCGTTTAGAGAGGGATCTTAAGTGACTTCTACGTAGCAATTCAGATGAGTTTATATTTTAAGCGGCAAAACTTGAGCTGTTTGGGGTTGCAATGCTTGGAAGGGCAATGGTAAAATAATCAGCAGGTGCATTCTCCCTTCTCTGTGAGGTGATTCTAGTTATGGCTCGACATATGCAATTGTGGTGGAATCAAGTTAGAACTTTGGTTTGTAGCAGATCCATAAACTAAAACGGGGATTGGAATTGTGATGGAACCAATTAGTGCTTTACTTCTGCACTTATGCTACTGGAGCAGTTTTGTAATGTTTTAGGTTAAAATGGGAGTATTCTCTTTAAATTTCTTCTTTAAAAAAGAAAGATGTCCAAATGTCATTGACTTAGGAAATTATATTCAAGCTTACATTTAAAACTACATTAACCTTAGGAACCTTACCTTTAGAAGTGTGCTAGAACACACCATGAGAATGGAACTCAAGACAGAATACAGATCGTTCAGAAAGAATTGCTGTTACCTCTAAACATGACAAAGGAAAACCCTGTTGTCAGCCTATGTCATGGTTTAGCTTTGATCTGCTTGGTTTTTCTTGCTTTATATTCTTATTTTTCTTCTTATCTCATGGGCAGAGGGTGTCATTAATTTTGCTTGCAGGTTCGGATCTGTTCACTGGACTATGTTTTTGATTGATGATTCAGTGAAAACTTTGACTTGGGCCTAAATGTTGGTTGTTGTACTAAAAAAACTCTTGGTTGTTGTTGGATTCAATGAAAACTTATCCTGTTCTTTTGTTCAGGGATGCTTCCTTTAGAGAATTGAGGGCAAACTCTGGGGATCTTTCAAAGGTTGCTAGTACTAATGAGACTTTGAATTCCTTTGTCAAACAAGACCGAGAGCCTGACAGTAGTGAACAGATTAAGAAAGATAATGATGGTGCAACAGCACCACGATTCCAAAGTGGAGTGCTGCGCACCAACTGCATTGATTGTCTTGACCGTACAAATGTTGCACAATACGCATATGGCTTAGCTGCTCTAGGTCGACAACTTCAAGCTATGGGTTTGACAGATATGCCAAAAGTGGATGCTGATAGTAGCATTGCTGCTGCTCTCATGGATATGTACCAGGGCATGGGTGATGCCCTTGCCCAGCAGTATGGTGGCTCTGCAGCTCACAACACAGTAAGTTTACCATTTTTTCCCCTGGAGCATGAGAATGTCTGGTTAACATGTTTCCTTGGTGTTCATCTTTATTTTTATTGAAGCATGAATATTATTTAACATTTTACATATCAGGTTTTTCCAGAGAGGCAGGGCAAGTGGAAAGCTACAACTCAGTCAAGAGAATTTCTCAAGTCTATTAAGAGATACTACAGCAATGCATATACAGATGGCGAGAAACAAGATGCTATAAATTTGTAAATTCTAGCCCTTGGATATCATTTATGTTGTCCGTAATGAACTGTCATGAATTTATCTCTCTACCCTCCAGTAGATGCTGTGATTCTTTTTGTACCTTTTTATAGCATAATGAGCTAAACTTTTCCAGTGTAATTCATTGCATGAAATGTTTCAAGTTCCTGAATATGTTTTCTTGTTTGCTTTTAATAGATTTCTGGGTTACTTCCAGCCTCAGGAAGGGAAACCTGCACTATGGGAGTTAGATTCTGATTATTATCTGCATGTGTCTGGTATTGGGGATGATTTCATTCCAGAGATTAGGTAAGGCGCTGCTGCATATTGCTTTTCTTGTTCCCTTGAATGCAATCATCTGCTGTTATCCGGTTTGATTAAGGTTGTTTAATTGGATTTTAGATCTCTCTAGGTGTAGAATGATATAGTACCTTAGATGCTTATTTAAGTAATTCTTGCTGCCAAGCAATGCTGATTGTTTACATTATGAGGAAGAGTTGGCTTGTTTATTGTCATTGGTGACATTTGTCTAAAGAAACTGAAACTCTACATAATGAAAGCTTGTATTACTAATTTTTACATATCTGGGCAATGAAGATGGCATTTCTTTCTCAAGGAATTCTGTATAGGTTTGATTCATTTAGCTCAACTGGAAGACCAGTTCTGGCTGCATCAGAACAGAAGGGATATTATGTGGTTAACAAATGAAGGAGTAGAGATATAGACAGCTTAATTGAAATTCTGAGCTTTCTTGGAACTGGAGCATCTTTGTTGGACTTATGTTATCTTTTGTTGACTTTCATAATTATACTGTTCCTTACTCTTTCTTTCCTACTGCATCTAGCTGAACCAAAGTCATTAGTTACATATAAATTTTTTTATCATCTGCTAATTAAAATATATTTACAGCTCTGGAGCTCAAATCAAATTGAATACTTGGTCTCTACTTGGCCAAGCAAAGACAACTTCCTTCAAATTGTGTCTTATAATAAAAATATATAGTCTAAGGATATGAAGCATTATGGAGAAAAAAATTATGATAACTTTGGTGGTTATAAGAGAGATGATTAGGTTTACCTCTTTTTCTTTTATAGTTTTCTCATCCAAATTTCTTATGAATGGTGCAATTTTTAGCAGGCTGTGGCTAATAATGTTTAAATTGCAGTCCGTTGGTTGATGTTAAGCCCAGAGCTTCTGTTCCTTACTCTTTCTTTCCTACTGCATCTAGCTGAACCAAAGTCATTAGTTACAAATAAATTTTTTTATCATCTGCTAATTAAAATATATTTACAGCTCTGGAGCTCAAATCAAATTGAATACTTGGTCTCTACTTGGCCAAGCAAAGACAACTTCCTTCAAATTGTGTCTTATAATAAAAATATATAGTCTAAGGATATGAAGCATTATGGAGAAAAAAATTATGATAACTTTGGTGGTTATAAGAGAGATGATTAGGTTTACCTCTTTTTCTTTTATAGTTTTCTCATCCAAATTTCTTATGAATGGTGCAATTTTTAGCAGGCTGTGGCTAATAATGTTTAAATTGCAGTCCGTTGGTTGATGTTAAGCCCAGAGCTTCTGGCAGTACTCTCTCCCCTGTTCCAGCATGTAGAGAGGACTTCTTACGCATAAAACTGACATCACTTGATAAGTTAATTCAAAGGACATGCAGTTCAATTAGGAACGTCCGGCTTTGCAGCGAAGCAGATCATAAATCTGGAAGTTTTGGAGTTGCCCCTGATGCAGCGTAATTTTCTTTGCACATTTGCAACTTTTATGTTGGTTGATTATTTATTTCTTTGAACCATGCTATAACCTATGCTTATTGCCACAAAATCGGACCCAGAAAGTACTCTAAATCATTGTTTTATGTTGAAGACATATGAGGTACTGTTCCCTTGTTAACTTATAGAAGAATATTTACTAAATGACGGGGAAAATATTTCGTTAAGGGGGAAAAAAAGCTATGGTTCCACCTGCACAACATGTATTATACACAATTAAGAGCATAATAGTCCACATAAATCTTGTTAAAATGCTCAAATCAGTACTCACACGTTGGTACATCTTCCTTGCATTTTGTTTTTCTTACTCGATAGACGGGTTAAATATCCAAGAGGATTTTTCAGGGGAGGCATGAGGATCCAGAAACAGTTCTAATTTGCTGCTCCTAGTTCTTGCGCAACAATCATAAATGATAATCTTTTAAGCGAATTATATGTTATATGAAGATGATATTCTCCATAGTAGTAAGGATATGCTGAATATGTAGGCAGGCATATATCCCACTTTCGGATGGAAGGTTTTAGAATATGTCTCTCTCTCTCTCTCTCTCTCTCTCTCTCTCTCTCTCTCTCTCTCTCTCTCTCTCTCTCTCAATCCTAAACCCTAAACAAAGATCAAACTTGAGTTCTCATCCATTTGTGCTTTAAAGTGCTTTTATAGGCAATAATGATGCTAGCGTTCCAACTTGGTCTCGAGCCCTCAGGTCAAGTTGGAGAAACTTTATTCTGTTCTGTTCGTATCTTTTGCCATACTGCAATTGAGTTTTTTTCTTTAACAATCAATTTATTCATTCAACCTGTTGTATTTTATTTCTGTCACTGAATTTATTTTGTTATAACATAATAAGTAGCATTCATAGATGAGAACAAATTGCACTCTTCAAATGTTGTGTCATCTCCAAGCTTCATCAAGAACTGTGAGCCAGTTGAGGGTCTATGTCTGGCACTATGCAGAGGGAAAAACTTTTTCAAGATTTTGAAAATTTATGCTTCTTTGCAATGTCATTTTGACATAAAAAAGATCTTACCTTGCAATTAATAATCCAGACAAACATTGCTGCAGTGAAATTCAGCTGAAGAGCCCAAATTGGCTCTTTGGTCAGAGGAAATATGAGGAGAGTAGTTCTGCTCCCAAAGCAGTGTCAAACAATGTTGCAAATGGGGAATCTCAGAATGAGAAGGGAATCAATGCCATTTGTGACCTGAGTTGGCTTTCCCCTAGAGGTGAAACTAGTGATGAGGATTTATACCAGAGGTATCTTTCTCTGGAGAGCTACTTTTTGTTTTGTTCCTTCTTTCCTTTTATTAATTATCACCTTTTTTAATTCTTTAAAAGATTTTTATGGTGCTTCTCATTCTTTGTTTAGTGCTGGTGAAATCTTATAAAATAATTTGTTTAAAAAACTGCAGTTCAAATGGTTAATAGTGTAAAACTTCATATGGGAAAATTGGAATACACATGTTTGTTACAATTTATGTCATCTATTGTAAAGTTAAACTGAGTTAATGATATAACTTGCCGATTCGGGAACTCTTTTAAAACTATGATCCTGTGTAATGCACAGAAATATTTATATCAAATATGAGATCTAATCCTTTTCTTGGGGCCTGTTCTTGATTGTTGAAGCTTTTTTTAAGCGGCTGAAAAAAAATTACTTTTGAAAAAGTTGTTTTAAAATTTTAATATAATATTTTCATTTTTAAAATAAACAAAAGCAATTTTGAAAAGCGCCTTCTGTGTAACATTCAAAAATAGCTTTTTTCAACCATTTTAATCTAAAAACATACGTAATAAGTAGTCGAGAATAACCTAAAAATAACTTATTCAAAATAAGTTAAAAGTAGCTTAGTTTAAGCAATTGAGAAAAAAGCTTGATATAATAGAAATTTTAATTCATTCTAACATAAGGGATTCTCTATTGTTGCTATTCACACTCCCCCTTTTTTTATTGGCGCGTTAAATGTCATTATTTTCTCCCAAAATGAAATATTGCCTTCTATTTAATAAGATGAACTAATTTAATCCTTAAAAAGTCTCCTTAACAATTCTCTTTAATCTAAGTTATTTTCAAGATTCTTGTTCTATAAACTTATTTATTTTATTGATCTCTTAAGTGTACAAGTTCATTAAGTACTACAAATTTTTTAAACTAATCTAAGGTTACATCATGTTTGCTAGAGTTTTGGTTATTCATCATTCACATTGTGAAATTAAAAGTATTGTAATAAAACATTCTTCTGTTGACATAAGTAGGCATGTAACTTATTAGTTGAAGTGCCTAATAATTATTTTAAAAAAAAAAAAATTTTAATGAGATAAAGAGAGTTGCCCAAGGTTATCCACCAGGAGAAAGTAATAGAGAATGAAGTGTCTGACAAAAATGGAAGTGCTTATATTGCCTCCGTTAACATAATCTTATTGTTGGACAAAACAGGTCCATGATTATAATGCATATAATCAAAAGTATTAAATATCTTAACTTTAAAAAATGATTTATTCTTTTTCAATAAAAGGTAATCACCCTGTACAAATTATGGTGCAACAAAACCTAATAATGTAATTTACTTAGTAAAGTTGGTTTATTAATTTAAATCGTGAATTAAGCAGTAACATGTGTGTTTCCAGAAAAAAAAGATCCTCAGATGTAAAAGAATGAATAGGGTTGTTACCCGAGTGACAGAGGAAAAGAAATGTTGATTCATGACAAAGGCAATGACCCTAATTTCAGGACATATTTCCCTCATACGAGGCAAGATGTCTGTATGGTCAAGGATGTTTTCTGTTAATGTAGTTGGTACATAAAACAGTTTATACTTCGCTATAAATGCAGATACCATGCAATGACTTCAGTAAATGAGGCAAATGGTTGGTATGGTGGTACTTTGCTTGGTGATCAAGATGAAGATAGTGCGATTTATCAGCATTATGCTCAACTTATCCAGGTATGCAGAAGCAGCTATGTTGCCCATCCTCAATTTCTACTATCATTGTAGTCCTCTTGGGTGTTTAACTGTTTTTTGCAGAAGTTCAGTTGTTGGACTAGAACATTTTGTTGCAAAGCTAATTGTAATTGTTGTTAAGTTTTCTGTGAATTTGGATTAGAATGATTTGGTTAATTGCTGATGCACTTCTGTGTGGGCTGAATATGAAGTGAAACTGTACCAAGTGACATCTCATATTCGAACAATGACAATTATAGATATTGAGATATTTTAAAACACAGAAAAGGAATTATGTAACTTCTTGTGTTTGTGGTCAGCCACTCTAAAACCTCTCATTTATGAAGAAACAAACTCCTCGAATCCCACCATAATTAAACTTATATTTTTCACTGTCTTCATCTCACTCACCTCACCGGGTAGCAACTCTTCATTTCTCTCTTTCTCATTCACATGTGTATACATATACATATTGTGATGAAAGGTATCTTACGTTTGCTTTAAGACGCTTTGTGCATAAAGTTTAGCATGGCTGTGCTTGTTACTCATTATTGTGAAGGTTCTTGAATTGCAATGCTAAATGGAGTCAATTCTTTATATATTTACTAGGGAGCATTTGAGGCATTCTTGGGACATTTATGAACAAATTGACATGCATTTTTGCCTTTGAAATTGCATTTTTATGACATTTCAACAGCTATAGTATCATAAAGTTGATGAAAGATTATATAGACGATCAATTAAAAGATGACTGTAGACATAAGTACATTACAATCAGAAAGATGTTGTTGAGACTCCGAATAATGCAAAGAGGAGGGACCAATGAATATAGCCAGGGGATATAAGATAAAGAGCATAAATCAAAATTTAATATGGATAAAATCAACTCTTAAAGAGAGGATGGGGTAATTTCTCTGAGCAAGAAACTTTGCTGTAATTTTTGTATTATTAGACTGTAGAATCGCTTATGATGGTAAAAGACTAACATCTGAATACTTAATCTTTTACCTGATAAGCAAACATTTAAACATTCAGTGCACATTGCATGCCTATTTCGTTATAATGTTGCTCTGTAGAGCACTGAAAAGTTCGTTGATCTTCATAAATAGTTACATACAAAAAGTATGTTCTTTCAGCTGCTACATCAGCATTAAAAATTTAGCTGAATAAGCAATGGCTTTAGACAATGGATGGTATTAGAAAAAAAATGAATTGACAGAGAGCATTACTCATGATGGAGCTGAATGTATAAAATCGATTACATAACTTCCCTGAGTAGTATAGGATATAAGTTGTATTCATTACTTCCTGTGAGAGAGAATTCATGCATTCTAACATATTGGTTCTTGTTGCCCATATTTGATGCTGTCCCAAAAGTTGAAGCTTTGATGAAAAGATGATATGCTGAATCGAATTACTTTTTCCTTCTTTGGCTCCAATAGTCGGTAGGTAACTTATGAAAAAAATTGACCATGTTAGCTTTCCAATTGATTATATATCTACCTGAACGGAAACTATGTACTTCCTCCTTACACTAATCATTTCTCTTTTACAATTTTCCATGTGATAAATATGTTTTAAGGAACATTTTCTGAGGTCGTATCACATAAGAATGAAACAGAGCATGTCTTGTCTCTATTGCATATAGGTGCAATCAAATTTCCTTTGGAAATATGATCATGACGATGATTATAGTTCACTCTCGCAATTCTTTTATATCTATGTTATATTGTTGAATGCCTGTCATGGAAAAAGTGAATTATAGCCCTCTTCTTTTTACCCTTGATGAAGCTCGTTTGCATCATCCTCACTCTCACAAACTTTTGTATGTGTAGGGGCCTGCAATGGAGCCTTTTCAGCATGACTTGGAGAAGGAAAAATATTACACTGAGATACTAGGTATGGGCAGAATTGAAAGTAGGGATGACGCAGCTGTTGAAGCCGAGATGGAAGCAGCTGTGGAGGAGTACCAGCTAATTGGTGCCGATCTTGGGATTATTCCCAGGTCATGCAATGCTATGGCCGCGGATCCAAGTCAAGTAACTAGATGGATTGTTGGGGAAGAGAGGATACAAAAGCTTTAACTTCTTCTATTCAATCTCTGTCTATATGTTGCATCTTTTTCTTTAATGTTCCCTTCCCAATCCAAGGGGTCACAACACAACCTATTAATTACATCCATCATAGATATTTGATTTCATCTGGAAGGGTTGAGCGTGTGTGTATGTATATGTATACTCGAGAAAGATGGAAAAGAACGGGAGGAAGACTTACTTTTTATTATGGGTCTCTACCGCCGATTTCTCTGATCCCAAATTGTATAGTAATTTCATGATTTATATGGGATTCGATAATACTAGAAATGTGCTGATGATATCTTCCCTTTTATCTTGCTAAATTTATAATGTCATTTCTTGTCTTTGAAGTTTTTTATGTAGGCTCACTTTTACCTCTTTTTTTTTTTTGCGTTACTTTTTTAGAAACAATTTAGTTCTTAGGATCGATAACTTGCGCATTGCTGCGATTATTTCCCTCCAAAAAACTTTTCCTATTCTCTTTCTTTCTATAATTTAACAATTTTAAATGAAGATTTATGCAAATCTAATCGTTAAAAATTTAAAAATATTTTAATACGTTATTTTATATTTATTTATTTACAATTTAATCGATTTAAAAATTTTTAAAAATACATCAAATTACAAAAAATAGAAGTTGGCGTAAAAAGGAGAGTTGTGCGCCAATTTTGTGGCCGGAGAATACACCAATTGCGTCAACTTTATGCGCCAACACAATAAGCATAAAACACTAAAATGGATTATGATTTTTTGACTTTGTTTCCTTTTTTTCTTTTCTTTAAAGTTTTTTTTATAATTATTAATATTATTTATGTTATTATATTATTTATTTTTAATATATTTTATATAATTATATATTAATTATCAACTAAACAAATTAAACGTTAACATATACACATTAATATAAACAACTCAAATTATATTACTATTAAACTAAAAATTAACATAATGGCACTAAAATATATATTAAAAATAATTTAAATTAATAATTAAAAATTATAAAAATACATAAAAAATTTGAAAATACACCATTGACATACTTGAGTCATATCTTGGCGCGAGTAGGAGTATTCCCGCGCCATACGTCGCTACTTGCATTCCCTCGAAAGTCATTTAGTAGAACAAAAATACCATTTGCTTCGACTAAACTCTTTGGGAGACTATTTAGAACTGTGCTATGCCTGTAGCGAGTATTCCATCCACTCTTTGTATGAATTACTTTCATAGATACCACCAGGAATATTCTGTTAGTGTGAAGCGTATAGGAGGAGTAATTCATGTCGAGTGTATCTATTTCCACTCAGTTATGGAAACAAGAAAAAGGATGGACTGCCCTTTTTCTTTAGCAGCCTCTTGGTTCATAAGCAACTAGTGAAGGGAGAAAGAAATCCATAGAAAGAAAAGGCAAAGCTCCATATCCAAGTGAGAATCTTGTTCGACTCTATTCAAGTGTGCATATTGTGTATTTTTAAATTTTTTATTTTTTTGTATTTTTTTAATCTTAAAATTTATCGTATTCTGTAGATAATCTTTAAAATTATTCATTTTTAATTTCAAAACTTCAAAAAATTACCACATCTTTTAGACGAAAAATGGAGAAAATATGTGGAGAAAAGTGGAATGTTTTGGATTAAATTTTTTCACAAATAAAATTTATGTTTCAGTGGTTAATTTATGGATTTTCTTCCATAAATGTGGTATCATGTCACTAGAAATTCATTTCCTATTGTTCTTCACCATAAATGAAGGAACTGAACTCTGCAAACTTGAGGGTATCATTAATTCAAATTTAAATGGATATAATTGTTTGTTTATATTTCCAAACAGGGCTATACACTTGATAAAGAAAATCAGTTTAAATAAATCAAGTCATTTGATGATTGTCAACTCAAAGGAAAGATTTCTTTTTTGTTTTTTTTCTTCTTATAGGGGTGAGAGGATATGATATTTAAGTGTATACAAATAGAATCTATCTTAACTAGTTCGGATTTGGATTTGACAGACAGAATATATATAGAGCATTTGTAAATTTTAATTCTTATTTGAGAATAGAGTTTGGTCTATTGGCTTTGATTGATTTTTATTGGAAATAGTAGCTTTTTTTTTGGGTAAAATTTGTAAAATTTAAATTGTTTATAAAAAGAGACATGAGTTTAAAATTAGAAAAAAAAAAAAAGAAAAAAAGTGGAAGACTTTTTATTTTTTGTAAGTGTCCAAGTTGAACCTTAATATGGTGTTACTGGAAGTGCATCTTGGTTTATGCATATTAAAATTCTTTGGAAAAGGTATGGGGAAAGGATGCTCACGATTTACTTAACTTAATATACTTTTTAATACATTTATTATAATATTACTTATTTTATAATAAATTTATTAACAAATTATATAAAATAAAAGTTAGATATACTCTAAATTTGTAAATACAAAAATAATTATTATAATAATAGAAAATGTGATGTTGAGGGGGAAAAAGTGTGTAAGGCAGAGAGGGTATTTGTATTATCCATCCAGTGATCCAGTGGCTACAATTCCATAAAAACACGAGATGAACAGAGAACATCCCCTAATGGGAAAATGGCTGCCCTGCTATGCTCCTCCTCAAACACCATCACCACAAAACCATATCCACCTACCACCACTTTCACAAATGTAAACCAACATAACAACAACATGAAGAAGAAGAAGAAGGATTCTTTCATACTATTTGCAGCAAAAAATTCGTCTGGTTTTTCTCTTAATTCTGTGAGTTCTCCTTATCACCATCTCTCTTTTCTAGTATATTTACGCGCGATTCTTTAATATGTTATTTCGTAAATCACACACATATGATATGATACAACAGAAATGTAAACCCAACATAGAATAAATTTATACTATCTTTATTTAACCAACTTAATTGCCGAATACTTTTGCAGATACTCAAAAAATGTGAAAGATGCGGAGGCCAAGGTGCCATTGAATGCCCAGAATGTAAGGTATCCATCCATATATCACTTACCATCTGTTTGGACTGAAGATAACTGAACAGTTAAAAAAAAAAAAAAAATTCCCTGAAGCGATGAGTTTAGTCAATTAAAGTCTTTTTTTTTTTTTTTTTTTTCTGAACAATTAACTCCTCAATCTTCTCCTACATTAATAAGTTAATGGAAATAAGTATATAATTCTTTAAATACTTTTTAATGTAGTAAAAAAAGTTTAGAAATTTTCAGAAGATTTTTACTCTATTAAAGGATATTTTAAAAATTATATATTTATTTTTATCAAATTTTTAACGACAAAAGAAAGTCAGGAGTCACTTGTCTAAAAAAAAAAAAAGAAGTTGAGAACCGAGTTGATCAAGTCACCTGGGACTTTTTTAACGTAATCCAACTTTATTTTCTTTTTCTCTTAGGAATTCCAGTTTTCATATAGTGTTTCTGTAATCAAGTCTTGTGATTCTTTCAGGGAACAGGAAAGAACAAAAAGAATGGGAATATATTTGAGCGCTGGAAGTATTTATTACTAATATTTTTATATTTCTCCATAAAATATGTTTCCCTCAAACGAAGAAAAGAATTATATTTGGTTTTTTCTTTCTTTTACACAGATGCTTTGACTGCCAAGGTTTTGGATTGAAGAGTTGTCCAGTTTGTGGTAAAGGAGGTTTGACACCTGAACAACGAGGAGAAAGATAGATGATTCACCGACAACTTGTAACTTTATTTACACTCTCCCGCCCGGCCTCCTCCCCCCCGAAAAAAAAATTTTCTATTGTCTACTTGGTCTCGCTTTCTAAATTTCAAATTTTCAATAATTTATTTTTCATCTTGTCGAATATTGATATTTTTTTCTTTAAAAAACAATTGAAGTAAAATTAGAATTTTAATTATAATATTTAAAAAAAGATTTTAAAAAATTACATATGAATAAACTGTTAATCCAGGTGAGTAATATAAAAAATTTGTGTTTATATCGTCTTCTTCAAAAATTACTATAATACAAAAGAATCGAGGAAAATACTATAGTATTTCTCTCATGAATTAAAATTTGTCTATACATAATTTATTTTTAAATTTCTTTCAAATATTATAATTGAAATTTTAATTTTATCCCAATCCACATGCCAAATTCCATGGAAAATAATTCTTTTTTTAATTTGACGGTTCCGAAATATTTTTCCAAGACTTTCATTATCCCTAATCCATGTGCCAAATTCCATGGAAAATTCTCCATCTAGGCTTCTAATTAATAAGTAGTAACTGCCTATGGGATAATATAAAATGGCAAAGCCTATCTAGGAAGTATTTTTACGCAAGCAGCTTAAGAGAGAAAGTTTTGTTAAGGCAAATTGGGCCAGAAAGAATTTTGCACGTATGTTGAGTTGGTCTTGAGAATTTTTTCCCCCCTTATATGGAGAAACTATGGGTGCATTTTAATTGGACTTTGGTTAAAAAAGACTAGGGTGCTTTTTTTATTTAAATTTTGGTAAAAGATAAATTATTTGTGAGAGATGGTATAAAAAATAAAACTGTTTTTACTAAAAAAAAATAATTCAATGCATAGATTTTTTTCAGAAATTTAAAAAATAAATACTAATGTGACTTTTTTTTATAGAAAAATTGGTATTAATATTCTCATACGCAATTATCTTGGAATCCTCTTGTTAGCAAAAGTTTGACGTCAAGCAGGCCAGTTTCCAATATAATATGGTGAATTTGTAGAATTATTTAAAGATACGTGACTCCTCACTTACTAAATAAATTATTATAAATAATGACTCACTTTTAATTGTCAATAACCTCTCTCCTCGTGGAGATGACTTCTTCGAACTAGGAACTTTGTCTTCGTATTTCCTTAATATTGTAAACGTTAATTCCATTGTCTTTTCTCATGTGTATAGGTTGGGAAACGAATAGGACCCATCAGTTAGAAAAGACTTATTCACATTCTCATGCTATTTAATGGATATTAATAATATATAACTTATTTTTTCTTTTATTTAAAAATTGTCTTTCATGAAAAATAAAGAAAACAAAAATCTGATTAACTAAAATCCAATCAAAATGAAAGCTTCTCAATCTAGGGAAAGAAAGATAGTCCAAGACTTTTATTCACCATGTGCTTTGCTCCACAGAAAAATCGATCTCCCACTAGACTAGTACTAGTATTATTAATGTAATTGCGTAAGAGAAATGCTAAATTTGATCTTTCGCCTACATTGAATTTGAATTTGAATAGTAGTTCTTCTAAATATAACACATAATATATATATATATATATATATATAACAACCCCATTGATCTTCTAATATGATCTTGAAGCCATTGATAGAAGTTTGAGAAGAAAAAAAAATGTATACGTTTATTCATAAGTTAGTCTTTCTGGGATTGCTTTTTATTATTGCATTAGGGTTCAGCAATAATTTAGCAGATGGCTCAATATCACCAAATTTATGGCAATCCATTAATAGAATCAATCAAAAAGGTGATTGTTTAGGCATTGTGGTGCCTAACAGTTTCGAATTGAGACCTCTCCTCCAATCTCCTAGTTACGTCCCTCATAGCAAGTTCCCCGACATTGATTTTGCCGGTAAGACAATCTTTTAGTTGACGTTATCATCATTAACGGAACTAAGTATAAACGGGAAGAACGGGGTACCGCAGCTCTCCTAACAATTTTTAAATCCCTTTCATAAATTTCATTTTCTTTGAGGATTAAATATTTTTTCTTCAAGTTTCCCTGCTTTGATTTTGTTGGTAAAACAATTTTTTAGTTCACGATTGTCTTTATAAAATTATAGTTGCAAAACTAGAGGCTTTAACATGATGGTTTTGTTTTTATAGGGAGAAGGTTTAGAATTGCAACGGTTGCAAACAAAAGTGTGATTATTGTCATGACAGGCTTAAGCATGGTACAATACTAATAATATATATATATATATTGCTTTTTATTTTTATTTTTTTATTAATACCAATAACATAGCTAGTCCTTTGTTTTCTTTGTTATTTGTTTTTACCTTTCAAAAGTATTTATGAATCTTAGGAGGGAAAATTGAGATTCCATATGAGGTCTATTTGTACTTTTGTAGCTCAATGCAGGCATAACCACACAGTTGTTGTTAACTCTATTCAAAGTCAAGGGAGTTCTCCACCTTGGGATAGCAGGAAATGCCAACCCTAACCTTCAAATTGGAGATGTTACTATTCCTCAATATTGGGCTCATATCGGACTCTGGAACTGGCAGGTAATTTAATACTTCTCTAAACACACACTTATTTTGTCCCTTTTTTTGTTCAAACTTTAAATTAACATTATAAAAAATAATAGGGGGCCGATAAATTTAACTCGGGAATATAAATGTATAGCGCGAAAAAAATCATTATTTTCCCTCATCTTTCTCTCTTTACACAGTTTCTCTCTAACTTCTCTCTACTCCTTCTCCACTCTAAAACTAAAATCTTTAACATTGAACTTGAATTGGTGGTAGATATAGATCATTATGAAGAATTTGTAGAAGAAAATATCAATTTAGATGTAAGAAAAGTTAAAAATTTTTTTTTTCAAAATTGGGCTCGGATCGCCCGGCAGGCGACCCGAACATGGGCGGATCGCCCAGATGGGCGACCAGCACACATCCGGGTCGCCGGCCCGGGCGACCGGCTCACGTCCGGGTCACCGGCCCGGGCGATCCGATTTTTTTTTTTTTTTATTTTAAGGAAGAAAAATTTTTTGTAGGTATTTGAAAAACTTGAAACATGAATAACTCTGCGATCGGATGTCCGTTTCACGCATATGACCACTCGTTTTGATGGTTCTCGTGAAGAGGAACGCAAGGCATCGTCGAAAAAGTGATCCGGACGCGTTTCGGGTTGAAAAAATCATTTCGTATAGTCGAAAATTTTGACAGGACATAACTTTGTGCTCGGACGTCCGATTGAGGCGATTCTTGTGGGCATTTTGGGTATTTTTTCGAGATCTACGCGTCGGAAACATCTATAAGGAGGTTTCCACCAACCGTTCCCAAAAAAAGGTCCTAGTTTCTTTTTAATTTATGTTTTTGTAATTTTCTAATACTTTCTCTCTTGTTAACTAAAAAATTACTGCACCAATTTGAAAATTAAATAGAGGAGCAGTCTTCTTTTTTCTCTAATTAAAGTTCAAATGATTGAAGTTGGTAAATATTGGAAATCTTTTTGCACGCAATTTTTTTGCCCCGAAACGCGTTCGGATCACTTTTTCGACGATGCCGTTGCTTTTCTCTTTATGAGAACTATCAAAACAAGTGGTCGTACGCGTGAAACGGACATCTGATCACAGAGTTATTCATGTTTCAAGTTTTTCAAATACTTACAAAAATTCTTTCTTCCTTAAAATAAAAAATTAAAAAAAAAAACCTCGGATCGCCCGGGCCGGCGACCCGGACATGAGCCGGTCACCCGGGCCGGCGATCCGGATGTGTGCTGGTCGCGTATTTGGGCAATCCGCCCATGTTTGGGTCGCCCATCCGGGCAATCCGAGCCCAGTTTTCATTTTTTTTTAAAACTTTTCTTACATCTAAATTAATATTTTCTTCTACAAATTCTTCATAATGATCTATATCTACCTCCAATTCAAGTTCAATGTTAAAGATTTTAGTTTTAGAGTGGAGAAGGAGTATAGAGAAGTTAGAGAGAAACTGTGTAGAGAGAGAAAGATGAGGGAAAATAATGATTTTTTTCGCGCTATACATTCATATTCCCGAGTTAGATTTATCGGCCCCCAAGTAATATTGAAAATTTAGAGTTATTAAAACTTAATTGTTTGTGAAAATATATGTAGATTTAAAATTTGAAAATTTACAATGTGTTTTGGATTGAAACCCTATCCAAAAATGAAATATTTATATAAGAAATTCGCTATAATGACCCTTAAACAATATATACTTTTTTCATCATACTTAGAATGTTTTATTTTATCTTTTTATACCCTCAAACAATTTTCTAACAATTTATTGTGACGAGTAATATCGATTCGGCAGAATTGAGCTAGGGAACGCATGTCCCAGACTCCCATATGCTAATTTAATCCTTTCACATTATTTCAACTCTCAATCTATATGAAAATTAGCCAAAATTACCCTTTGTATAGTACACATAATCCCTTCATATGGATTGACTGTTAAAATGATGTTAGAGGACTAAATTACATTTTTTACGACTGCACGTGAGTGGGACATATATGTGTTCCCGAGCCAGATTTCACATTTTTCGACATTAATTGTTATAAGAAGCCATCCGAAAATTATTTGAGGATATAAAAAAGATCAAATAAACGAGTTTAGGTATAATTAGAGAAATATAAATAATTTGAAGATAATGATAGAGAATTTCTCTACTAATATTTTCACTCAATTACTTGAATATTGCAGCTTTTATTTATTGTGATTTACAGGTAATAATTAGTAAATCTTCAAATTCTTTTTTAATCTTTGTAATGGTTACTGAGCAGAGGTTTGGAGATGGCCCTGATGATGAACTGGCTTTGGAATCCAATGGAGATTATACAAGATCAATTGGCAACCTCAAGTTCTCCGATTTTGGTACTGATGAAACAAATAATAATACTCTTAATAGTGTTTGGTTTCAACCTGAAGAAGTTTTCCCCATTGATGGAACTCCTGAAATGAGGCAATTTGCCTTTTGGGTTCCCACCAACCCAAATTACTTTTCACTTGCTGAGAAGCTTGAGGTAACTAATTAATCTCCATCATATTGTTACTTTAATACAACGCTTTAAGAAAATAATTATATTGTCGCAATTGAAACATATAAATAATCCTTGTAAACTCCTTTTATTTTTTTTATATTTTGTACTTTTTACACCTGATAGGATGTTACATATCACTCTTTTCTGTTTTTTATTAATTATAATATTCTAGATATTACACTCTTTAAAAGAATATAAAATTTTAAAAATTATTTTATTTATATAGATTAGAATGTCCTTCAAATTAATTTCTTTCTTTATTATTATTTTTATAAATTTTCATATTAGAAAAATTAAAATGAGTAAAATTGACTTTTTATGAAAAGGTACAATGAGAAAAAATTCATTACATGTTGCATTGTCACAAGTAAAAAAATATCAGCATTAACCAAATGTGACGAGTAAAAAAAAAAAAGAAATATTAAATATATTAAATCTAGAGATAAACTTACAATTTTGCCATATTGAAACTTGAAAATTCATCTAATGCAGGTTAGTGGAATGAAAGGTTATGGGTGAAATTGATAATAAATGACTCGTTATTTTAAAATTACATATTTGTGAATAAAATTTAGTTAAAGAATGATATATACATAAACGGTGGAGCAGTTCATTAATTTGGAGTTTAAATTAAATGACACAATAAAGAATATGGGGAAAAGTATATATATAAATATAATGCCTTCTTAATTTTATATTTTTATATTGTTACAGATAATTAGAAATAAAAATACATATCTTTAAATAACAGATAAATTGAAACACAGAAGGAGTGTTATTTGGAGTTTTTAAATAGTTAATCGACCTTTACTGAGATATTTTGTATGCGTTCTTTGTGAAGGGAATGGAGCTAGGAAGGTGTGTAAATTCAACTTGTTTGCCAAGAATACCAATGGTGATTAGGGTAGAAAGGGGAATCAGTTCAAATACTTTTCTAGATAATGCTGCTTATCGAGAGTTCTTGTATTCCAAATTCAACGCAACTTCAATTGATATGGAAAGCGCGTCAGTTGCACTCATTTGCCTCCAACAAAGAACACCTTTCATTGCCATTAGAGCTTTATCTGATCTCGCCGGAGGTGGTTCTTCTGTTTCTAATGAAGCTGCTTCATTTGCTCCATTGGCAGCTCAAAACGCAGTTGATGTTTTGATTAGGTTTATTTCTTATATGTAATTTGTAACCCTAATCTTCAACATCAATTGAAGCCTTTCCACGACTTCTAATTTAGTTTTCAATAACAGATAACAATAGATCTTCACGGAGATTTTCATTGACATATGCAAAATTGCATCAAATTGATGAAATTTCGGAGTAATTTCAAAATTCAAAGAATCTTTTTTGTGTCGACAAGCATATATTACATTGTTGTGCATAAATGAAAGAATTCAAAGAAAATGAACCACGAATTTATAATATGTGCCAAAGAATAACCAAGGTTTGACTAAGAGAATTAAGCTGCAAAGCTGGATTCTGTATTATTTGCAATATATATAAATACAAGAAGTCCTCATCCTACCATGATTACAATCCCAATTAATCATGGAAGATGATGTGAATTTGCTTCAATTCAATGTAGCTTCACAAACAAGCTCAATGCATTCTTTATTAATCTCCATGTCTTCATTGGTTTCAATCCATTTTTTCCTTCAATGCTCACAATTGCACCCCCACCAATCTTTAGCCGAAGATACAAGAGATGTCATAGCCAATTGAATCTTTTCTTCTATTCTTACACTATCTATGTAGAACAAGGATTCCACTTCACGTTCCTACATGAAAAAGGGATAGCTCTAATTTGTTGTGACTATGAGATCTTGATGCATTTCCCGAATTTTGAGAACTTATTCCACAACTATATCCTCCATAGTTATAACTATCATGATACTCATAAATTTCACCATATATGCTGAAAGTTTTTAGTGGGAAAGCAATCGTTGTTTTCTTGTATTTATTCACAATAAAGATAAATTATATACTTTGTACATGGAAACCCTAAACTAATGCTGAGTCTCGGCTGCTAAGCAGTAGAAGTAAGAGAAAGTTTAAACTACTAAAGCATCTATAATACTAAAGATAATAAAATACATAAAAAGCCTAGCTAGGTGTATAACAACATGAAGACTCCTAATTAGGAGTGATATGGTTCGGGCATATCATATCTTTAATCTCAAGACCCCCCTCAAGTTGGAGCATGAAGGTCCCAAATACCCAACTTGCGTGAAAGGAAGTGAAATTGAGATGGGTGAAGTGCTTTAGACTAAAGATAGCAGGTTGAAGACTACATCGAAGATAATAAGGGAGATAATGCCGACTTTGAAGACATCACAAACGAAATGCAATCTATTTCAATATGCTTTATTCGTTCATGAAAAATGGATTGGCACCTATATGAATAGCTGCCTAACTGTAACAATATAGAGGAATTGGATGATCGATGGCAATGTGAAAATCTCGAAGAAAAGAACGCAACCATTTAATTTCGCATAAAGTAACAGCAATGGACCTATACTCGGCTTCAGCAGAAGATCTAGGGACAGTATGCTACTTCTTTATTTTCCAAGAAATAGGAGAACCTCTCAAAGAAATGAAGAAACCGATCACAGATTGGTGAGTAATAGGACAACTCGCTCAGGTAGAATCATAGTAAGCTGATAAAGTAAGAGGAGAATTAGACTTCAGGAGAATGCCTTGTCCAGGGCATCCTTTGAGGTATCTAAAAAATCTGAGAGTCGCTTCTCAATGCTCCTTTCAAGGATTTTGCATAAACTGAGCCAAGATATGTATCCTGTAAGCAAGCTTAAGGTGAGTGATAGTGAGATATATAAGCTTACCAATCAACTTTTAATAACGATCTGGCATATCAAAGAAAAGACCAGAACTCTTTGCCAATTCATGGTTTGGTTCAATGGGAGTTGAGGCAGGCTTAGCGCTTATTAAACTTATTTCAGAAACTATCTCCAAAGTACATTTTCCTTGACACAGATAAATACTAGAAGGATTGTGAGCAATCTCAATGCCAAGAAAATATTTTACCGTCCCCATGTCTTTCATGTGAAAACAAGAATTTAAATAATTCTTAAATTTAGTAACTGAAGCAATGGAGTTTCCAGTTATTAACAAGTCATCAACGTAGATAAGGACACATAAAAACACACAATAGCATTATAAGTAAAAAGAGAGTAGGCAGTATAGGACTGAGTGAATCCAAACTTACGTAAAGCATTAGTGAGTTTGGAAAAACGACATCAAGGTGCCTGCCGCAGACTATAGAGGGATTTTCCCCATCTGCAAACTTCAGTAGAATCAGATGAACGAATATTCGTAGGGGGATGCATATACACTTCTTCATTCAAATTGCCATAGAGGAAAGCATTAAGCATATCCATTTGGTGCATAAGCTAATTCCAGATAGATACAATCGAAAGAAGGGTGCGAACCATGACCATTTTTGCAATAGGAGCAAAAGTTTCTATAAAGTCAATTCCTTCTCATTGGCATTTCCAAGAATGACTATTCTCACCCTATACCTTTCCACAAGTCTGTTAGCTTTGTATTTGATGCGAAATACCCATTTTTTACCCATGGTTGCTTCCCGAGGGGCAAATAATTCATTTTCTAAGTCTCATTTTTTTCAAGTGCATCTATTTTTTGCTTCATAGCACAACGCCTCTTAGGATTAGAAACTGCATAAAAAAATCTAGTAGGCTCAACTTCTATAGTCATGGAAGCTAGAAAATGCCGATGAGAAGTAGAATAATTTTTATAATCCACAAAGTGTGTTAAGGGACAAGGAGACATGCTAGAAGAAGCTGAAGGGTAGGAGAAACAAAAGATATAGAATTGATTTTCCAAACCGTATGTCAATCATAATCCTTTAACCTGGCTGGAGGACCCCTCTTTCGAGTACATTTCCGTGTGACTGGGAACAATTTATCTGTTGAAGAAAATTACTTAGACAAAGGGGCATCCGGAGAAGAGTTTGCTGGCTACAAAGTGGAAGAAGTAGTGGGCGGCAAGAATGACCCAGATGCACAATCGAGCCCATTAGTAGCTGGTTCAGTAGGCATGGAGCCCACCATCAATTGTCCATCAATTTGTCCAGACTTAGGCCCAAATGAAGAAATATGGGCTGTTGGCGGCAATGGCTATAAAGCCGCTGAAGAGGACAGCAACAGAGGTAGTTGTGGGCCTGCTTTGCTGGGCTCTCCCCCTTGGTAGATTGTCATTAACAGTTCATGGGCCAATGCCCCTTATAGGAACAATGTCTCCAAAATTGTACAATGTTCTAAAAAATCAACAAATTGCCATGTACGTTGTAATCATTAGAAATGTATGGAAATTTTGATTCATCAAAAACTACATCTCGAGATAAAATAATCTTATCACTTTCTAAATCATAAAATCTCCAACCTTTCTTCCCTAAAGTGTATCCCAAAAAAGCACATTTTTACTACGAGCACGAAATCTATCTTTAGGCAAGGTACGATCATGAACAAAAGATAAGTACCCAAAAGTGTGAAAATATGAATAAGAGGGAGGTTTATTATGGAGTATTTCAAAAGGAGTTTTTCCATGAGAAGAGAATGGGTACGATTTATCAAATAAGGTGCAGTCAAAACACATTCTCCAGAGAATTTAATTGATAGGTTTGCTTGGAAACTTAGAGCACATGCCACATTAAGGATATGAGTATGCTTACGTTCCACACGATCATTTTGTTGAGGCTACCTACCATGGATGTTTAATGCAAAATATCATGCTCTAAGAAATGGATTTTTAAACAAGTAAATTCGGTACCATTATCACTACTAACCATTTTAATAGTTTTATTAAACTTTTTTTCACCATAACCAAAAAAATTCTTTATAATACCTGCAACCTCACTATTTTCTCTAATTAAGTATATCCAAATGGCTGGAGAACAATCATAAAAAATTGTAAGGAAATAATAAGCACCACAAAGAGAGGCAGTATGATATGGTTCCCATAAATCACAATGAATAATATAAAAAATACAGAAGCATTGTTTAAACTCAAAAGAAAAACATTTCTAGTTTGTTCAGCACGTAAACAAATAGTGCATGGTTTATATATACTAGAACTAGAGAATTTCAAGTCATTCCATCCTAACAATTTTCCCATGACAATATCTGAAGGATACCCCAAACAAACATGCCATAAAGCTCTTTGCAGAGAATGCACAAAAAGAAGATAATGCCAACGGTTTGAAAATCAATCCATTCTTTGACTCACCCACTCTAATCAATTTTCTCGAGATACGGTCTTGAATAACACAATTCATCAACAAGAGTGATAACATAATTAGTTTCCCATACAAGTTGAGTCAAAGAAACCAAATTGCACTTAAGGTCAGGAACAAACATAACATTATGAATTTTAAAGTTTGGACCCAAATCAATGCTACTCTCATGCAATTAAGGCCACAAACCTCTGCACCATTAGGAAATCCAACCACATAGAGAGAAATAGGATGCAAAGTTTCGAAAAAATCCTTTCGGCCTATCATATGATTTGAGCATGTAGAATCTAAAATCTGCATAGAAATTTTACCAGATAATTTATCAGAGTTGGCTGTGGAGTATGATTGATTATTTATGAGGGTCAAATGGGAAGTCCATTGGTTTTGAGTGAGACATAGAATTGGATTCCCCAAATTGCCCCAACCTACCACGTTTATTGCTACATTATGTCCTCGTCTTCACAAGTGCCAGCGCTAGTGTGTGGCCATCCATCGGCATTGTTATCTTGTGGTTGCATTCCAACACTCACGGCCGTA
This sequence comes from Catharanthus roseus, assembly GCA_028651295.1. Taxonomy (NCBI): domain Eukaryota; kingdom Viridiplantae; phylum Streptophyta; class Magnoliopsida; order Gentianales; family Apocynaceae; genus Catharanthus; species Catharanthus roseus. The sequence goes on along the minus strand of JAPQWS010000168.1, from coordinate 12,577,267 downwards.
GTTCCCTTACTGAGTAAGCCACCACGACCACCTCTCCCGTGCGGGTCAAATCGTCCTCCTCGTTGGCAACCAGTACTGCCATTCACGCGCTAATCCATTGCTTGTCTGGCTACCAGTTTGAGAAACCGATTAATTGGAAGCAAGAAGTAGAGTTATGGCCTGGTTTTAGGCAATCAGAGCAAGTGCTTCGATTGGACTTTATAGAAAAGGTAGATCCTCTGGTCATCTGTATCCTGGTAAACACGTTTTTAATTGTTGCCATTGATTCTTGTTGAGTAATGCTCGAACGGATAGTAACAAATGCATCAATCAAGACCTTGAAGAATTAATACACTTTTTCCTCCTCTCTTTCCTTGATAATAACCGTGGTAGAAGAAAAAATTTTACCACTTTCGCATAAGGGCAACTGTTGATAGTGTTCAACTTCATCCTAAATTTTCTAACGACCAGAGTGTCCCCGCTTGTTTGCAATTGGCCAAGGCTGCTTTAAGTTCATACTTCCTTGGTCCATTTCCGTGCAAGAAATGTTCTTTCAAATCCATCCACAATTCATCTACGCGTTCAGAGTAATTAATAGAAGTTCTAAGAGTTGGCTCTATGGTATTAAGAATCCAGGAGCCAACGAGTGTGTTGACTTCCCACCATTCATCTTCCTTGTTCGGGTCTTCATTCGGCATCGGGATCAAGCCATCTATGAATCCCAATTTCTGCTTCGATTGCAAAGCCATACACATAGCCTTTGCCTATTCATCGTAATTATTGTCCGTAATATTGTCCTTGAGTTGGACCGTTGTAAAGATTAGATGAGGTCCATCTAAAGATTCCACATAATAGGCATCCTTTCTCGTCGCACGATTAATGACCGAACTCTCTTTTTAAGTATCACTTTTTGTCTGAGTGCCAGTTTTATCTTTCCCATTACTGCTTATCGTGAAGGATAGATGAGGACTCTGATACCATGAAAGTTTTCAGTTAGAAAACAATCGTTGTTTTCATGTGTTTATTCATAATAAAGATATATTATATACTTTGTACATAGAAAACCTAAACTAATACTAAGTCTCGGCTGCTAAGCAATAGAAGTAAGATAAAGTTTAAACTACTAAAGCATTTAGAATACTAAAAATAATAAAATACATATAAAGCTTAGTCTAGGTGTACAATAAGATGAAGACTCCTAATTGGGAGTGATATGGCAGTGATATGGTTCGGCCATATCATATCTTTAATCTAAAAACATGCTCTCGTCGTAAGCTTCACTACCATATCTATGCCCTTGATAATCATATTGAACATTCTTTCTTTCATATCCCCCTTAGAAATCGTAAAAAGTATGCTCAAAATACTTAGCATAAGGAGAGAAGTTATCATAACCCCTTTGACTATTAGGTATGAATGTCCACCAAGATTGTTTCCATCACTTTGCTCCAAAATGGCTTCCTTGTCTCTTTTTATATCTACCACTTCCTTTACTTGGCTTGATAGTTATTGCATCATCGATTCCATGGTTTGTTGCATGTGATGCAACGCATCACCCATGTTTGATATAGGCATCTTAAAACGTGCAACATATCAAGAAAACAAAAAAAGAATGACCTCCCAAGTCACTTCCTAAGTATATGTACTCGTAATGGCTTTTATTAAAATAAGCTCACCCTCTTACTTTTTTCCAAACTCTCACCTTACGTAGGTTCTTTGGTCCCTCAAACTTTTCTACCACAACCAGAAGGAAGATCAAGCAAATCAAGAATTCAATCTATGCACTTAATTGAGGTAAAGAGAGTTCAAAGAATATTTTCAACAAACACTTGAGGTGCAAAGAATTCTTAAGAAAATCCAAGAAAATTAGAGCCAATAAAGACAATTGATCATCACATAACCATTAGGCACACTTAAGAAATAAATTAGGAACATAAAACAACAAGTAACAAAGCAAAATTAAGCTAAGCAAAGAATATGAGAGTACACAAAAATTTTTTTGAGAAAATAGGAGCAACTGACACCCTTTAACTATTTTCATCATATATCTATTTCAATATAACTCCAAATCCATTGAAACCTGCCCAGAAATATTACCAACTTGATGAGGATGAATTTAAGCACAAATTTTTGCACCCAATTCCAATCAATATAACATGTTTTATGAATGAATCAATCAACAAAAAATTCTACAACTGAGGTTCACAATACACCTTTCAACTTTTAATTCAATTCACCCATCAACTTAACTCTAAGGTGAGTGAAATTAATCTCAAACTGTTCCCAACTCAAATACAATCAAATTCAGCACAAATTTTGTTCAAATATTAGAAGTATACATCAAGTTTCATACTCTTTTTCTAGACTCAATTTTCTGTCCGAATTTTGCATCTTCATGGTTTCTTTTGATCATCATCTTCAATAAATTGCATAAGTAAACACAAATCAAGCTTACTTGAAGGTATCTCTGATACCAATTTGATGTGAATTCGCTTCAATTTGATGTAGCTTTACAATCAACTCAAGATCTTGTCTCCAAGGAGGGCTTAGCCAATTCATCAACAAGCAATTCTAACTATATTAAAGCTAGAAACTCTTTAAGAGTACAATTAACATTTCCCCTAATTAGTTAGATCAACAATGGACATATTATGTCCATCACCTATCTAACAACATAGAAGAGACCTAGTTTCAGCCACAATTATAATAGATGTATGATCGCCTCTAGAAAAATAGAAATTGATGATCAATTAAGAATCCCTCGGATCATCCCAATCCAAGTTCATCAAATAAAATCTAAGAAAGATCAAACCCTAGAAGAAGCTAAGAACAAGCTTGAAAGACTAAGAACCCTAGTTGGAAAAAAACTCTCATAATTTCATAATACATCAATAGTTGTTCAATTACAAGAAAGTGAAGAATATAGAGTTTCCTCAAGCCATTAGCTAACCAGAGCAATCGGGTTAAGTTTCAAGGGTTAAAATAGACATAATTGCCCTTAACTACAAGCTAGCTTTTAGGAAAATTCAACCATTAAATACACAAAACAAAATAGCTATATTAATAACTGCCTCAAGTCCAGTGGCGGTGCTTCAGTAGTCCGATGCCAGTTCTTCGCCCATTTATGCTTAAAATATAAATAGTGAGAGCCAGGAGCCAATTTTGAATGGAAGTCTGACGTCAGTTGTTTCTCGTTAGTTAATTCCCCAATTTTGTTCTGTATGTCCGGCGCCGGATCTGGCAAGTCTGACTTCGGTTTTGTCTTCTCTGCATACTTTGTGAATTTTGAGCTCACTTCTTGAAGGCAATGATTTCCTTGAGTGATTGTATGAATAATATACGTTTTAGAAGCCTTCAATTTCTACTCATTGTAGCATCCTTTGTTCCAAAATTATTACTTTGTCAATTTTTCCACTAAGACATTAATTCCACTGGCTTGCGCTCTAGTTACCGGCCCTTTGAACAACCTTACGATCTCACGCTCGATCCGAGTCATATTAGAAGAGTCCTCGTCAAAGCTAATTAGTTACATAATAAAGGAAAGATTTCATGATAAAATATGAAAAATATACAAGAATATTCTCAACACCCCTCTCAAGTTGGAGCGTAAGTTGCAAATGCTCAACTTGCACAATAATAATGAAAATGAGATTGTCTAGCAACATGTTTGGTATGGTGGAATGAAATGGAATAGGATGCATTTTTCACCCAGAATCCTTCCCAGTCGGAATAGGTTCGGAATCATCTTTCCATTCTATCGTTTAGATGAAGAAGTAGGGATAAAATGCTGATTCATTTTTTATGTTTGGTAAAACTATTATTCAATGTCCGAATGGAAAGAAATTTTACAGTATATGACTTAAATGTCCTGACATTAGAATTGTTAAATATTTAAAATTTTATATTTATGATATACACGTCATAAATGCATAAATATACAATAAAATATAAATAAATGAATATTAAAAGAGAAAAAATAAATTTTAGTACACTAGTTACTAGTCCTTTTTGGTTGTGAATTAAAATTCACATAAATATAACATATTTTTTCTATAGATGAAATTATAACCACATAGTAATATTTTTTCATATATATTGTGAGGGTATAAAAGACAAATTTTTTTTCCCACTTCACCTGGAAAGGACTTTCTATAGGTTTTATTGTGGAAAGCCTTTCCAATTTCTGCCCGGAATGAACTTTCCTATGAAAAGATTTTCCTACTTTTATTTTGAATACCAAGCACTTGAATAGAAAGAGAACTTAGAAAAGTCATTCCATTCTATCCCCATTCCAGCATATCAAATGTGTCATAAGGGTCTTAGTGAAAATATCAGCAAGTTGAGCATCAATCGGAATGTAAGAAGGATATACCGATGTGACTGAAATTCATTCGAGCCAAGTGACAATTAATCTCGATATGTTTGGTGTGCTCACGGAAAACCGGATTAGATTAAGTGTGAACTGCTGCCTAATCATCACTGTTAGCCCTAAGGGCATTATTACTTGTGTTTTGATTATGATTAACATGTGCTTGTGTGAGTATGTTAGCTAACCCTTCATAGAGAACAAAAGAAGAACATATGAAGTCTCAAAGTCTCAAGCAAAAGATCTTGATGATGAGGGCAAAATAGAGAAGAAGAGATCAAGCCATACCAAGATCATATCAATTGAAGACATTGAAGACATTGTATTTGTGAACTAGGTATTATCTTGTAAAACTCTCTAGTCTTAGTCTTTGATTCATTGATCATACATGAAGCTCTTCTCTTGATTTTCTAAAATATAATCCTTTGATAAAATCCAAGTATTCTTGACTTTAAGATGTTTTGAATAGTTTTTCTCCTCTTTAAAAATTGTCAAGAATGCCTTTGAAACTTGGAAGAAAGTTTTGTTCGAGAAAAAAAACTTGGTGAGGAAAAACTGAAATTCGAAGTCCGTTTTTAAAACCGGAAGTCCGTTTTTCCACGAGCACAAAATTTGGCAGTCCGTTTTCGGGAAAAATCAAGTCCGAATCTTTCTGTTCGAAATTCGGCGGTCAGATTTTCTAACCGGTCGTCCGAATTCTTAATTCGGCGATCCGTTTTTAGAAAACTCAAGTCCGAATCTTTCTGTTTCAAAGAACCGGAAGTCCGTTTTTCTGGAACCGGTCGTCCGTTTTTAGTTTATCGATGTAAAAAATATTACCGTTGCACTGAAGCAACGGTCATTTCTGAAATTTGACAGCCTATTTCTTAGGCAACCGTTTTGAGCTTAAAAAATCCTATATATATACACTCAATTATCAGCCATAAATTCAAGGAGTTTGGGAATTATTCATTGAAAACATTTAATACATTTCAAGAGCTTCAAAAATACATTTTTATTACAAATCATTTTTGAACCCAAACAAAATCTTCTTGAGCTTCATTATTGATCATCCATCAAAGAAGAAGAAAAGAGGTGCTTGTAGAAGTATACCATTGAGTTGTAATCTTCCTCTTCTCAAGCTAAATTGGTAACATTGTACCTAACTCTCTCTATTCTATTATTGTGATCAAAGGTTTGTGGAAAACCCTTTGGGTGATCCTTTGATTAACTAGTTGTATTGTTGTGATTGAGGTTTTGGTGTAAAACCCTTGAAGGGTGAACCTCATTGTGTGGTTGTGTAACCAACTTGGAAATTAGTGGATTTGTGAAATCCTTGGGTTGAGGCTCAAGGTAGTGGATGTAGCTCTTGGAGAGAGTGAACCACTATAAATTGTTGTGCATGCTCTTTAATTCTTTGCTCATTTCTTAATTGCCAATTCTATAAGATTATGCTTTGTGTGAATTCTTATTAAAAAGAGTTTTAGAAATCTTTCACAAACAAATTGGAGGTTTATCTTTCTAATCAAACAAAAGATTTTTTAAATTACCCAAAAACCTTATTCACCCCCCCTCTAAGGTTTTTCAATCACAAAAGAGACATGTAGGGGATAGTTGAAAGACTCAAAATCACGGAGGAAATATTTTAACCATTTTAATTCATAATATATCATTGCAATGGAATAATACTCCGCTTAATCAGAGACTGTGTGTCGCTTCTTGGATTTCTAGGAAACTAGTGAATGACCTAGAGAGAGAAAGAAACTAGTCAAGGAGCATAATGATGGGACAACTAGCTCATTTTTAACACAAATTTAATTGAAGGTCAAAGTCAGATCGAAGAAGATCTTGTTCAGGAGTACCCTCAACCTCAATGTATCAAACAGTGGCAGATGTACCTTGAGGCAAGGGTATACGGCCGAAAAATACCCCCAATTAGTATATTCTGGCGACTAGCCGGAGAGAAGAAAGGGCGGCAGCAATTCCGCGAGGGGCAAAAGAGTTGTGTTGAAAAAGAATAATAGGGCAATTGCAGCTATTGGGCTCTTTGGAGAAGACAAAGGATTTTTTTTAATAAAATAGTTCGGCATTTCAGTAAGAACCATTTTTGAAAAAAACAAGAATCCCCAAATATAATATCCCAATTCCTATTAGTCCATTACCCTAAAATTCCATTAAAAACTTAGCTCCACAGGTCCACCTCTCTCTGCTCCAAAACATGTGCTGCGCTGCAAGTTCTTCACCACTCCACCAAGTTCCCACTCTACTGCTTGCCGTTTGCCGCTTGACACTTGAAAGAATGTAAGTCCCTTTTTTTTTTTTTCAATTGCTCCTCCTAATTTTCATGTTTGAGCAGTTTCAAGCAAATTCAATGCTTCTTCTTTCTTTTCCTTTCTTTCTTTCCTTACATATGTTAATGTATAGTTCATTCTATTGCTTATAATTAAAAGTTTTGCCAAAATTGTTTAAAAAAAATACAACTTTTGGGTCATAAATTTTTTGTTTCTCTGTTCGTAATATTGGACTTGCTCCTTGCAGAGCCAAGCAATGGTAAAAATTCTTTATTTCTTCTTTTAAAAAAAATTTAGAAGATGGAGAGCGTTTGGTAAATATAAGGTAAACAATATATATATATATATTTATTGTGAATAAAAAGGTTGAGTAGAATGAGAAGCTTGCTCTCATGTTAATAATGATATCTAAAGGAAAGAAAAGAGAAACTTTTTAAATATCATTATTGTTTGCTTTTTTTTTCATACTGTCCATTGTGTACTATTACTAAATACTAATTTAGTTTTGTTCACAAGCTACAAAAGGGTAATGTAAAGAAACAAAACAAATTAAATGTTAGTATTGAACACTGATCCCAATTGCTGCATTTAACATATTTTGATAATTTGCATTAAAGAACCCATATATATAATTTCTTGTAATTATCATTTAGGAATACTATGGATAAATGTCTTGTTAAATCAAAGAAGCCTAGTCCATCTACATCAAATAATGTGATTATTAATGATACATAGGATATTGGTAGTAAAAGATCCCGAATAGACACAGAATTGTCGGATGACGATATTATTGGTGATCCAGGGTTGCGTAGACCAATTAATAGTTATCTGTGAACATTAGAGATGAAGTAAGAAGACGGTATTTGGCTAAAGGTCCATGTCAATCACATAATCACAAATTCCCACAAAGTGATTTTAGTGGAAATATGAGAAGGTTTAATAAGGCATGGTTTGAACAATACGATTGGCTAGAATATAGTGTACATAAAGATACTACATTTTGTTTATGGTGTTATTTATTTAATAGTGGCCATAAACATGGTGGAAATGATACTTTTATAGAAGTTGGATTTAGAAATTGGAAGAAGGGTACGAAAAGATTGAACAAACATGAAGAAGATACGAAGGGTGCACATTGTTATGATAAAATTCAGTTTTCGGCATACAGAGATCAAAGGCATAATGTGGATTATGTGTTATCACAAAAAAAAAAAAAAAAAAAAAAAAAATAGGGCAATGGAGATTGATTACCTTGTCCAATTACAGCAGTTGTGGATGTGGTTCGATTACTTTTAGAGTAAGGTTTAGCTTTTCGTGGATATGATGAGTAAGAAATGTCAATGTAGCGAAGTAATTTTCTTGCAATTCTGAAATGATATTATAAGCGTAATGAAGAAGTCAATAAGGTAATGAATTTAAACGCTCTGAAAAATAACTAATTGACTTCTCCTAAAATTCAAAAGGATGTCATTAATGCTTGTGCAACAAAGAGAAAAGTTATCATAAATAAAATTGGATATGGGTTCTTTTCTCTTTTAATTGATAAGGCTCGAGATAGTTCAATAAAAGAACAAATATTTGTGGTTTTAAGATTAATTAATGATCGAGGAGAAGTGAACGAGCAATTTCTTGGATTAGTGCATGTTAGTGACACTTCAACAGTCTTTGAAAAATCATGTTGATGACTTCTTTGCAACAAAATGGATTATCACTTTCTTGGCCTAGGGGTCAAGGTTATGACAAACCTTCTAATATGCGTGGTGAGTTTAATGGTCTTAAAGCACTCATTTTAAATGAAAGCAAACACGTATATTATATTCATTGCTTTTCTCACCAACTTCAATTAGTGGTTGTGGCTACTTCAAATGAGCATGGACTGGTGAGTAATTTTTTTATCATCTTATTGTAATTTTGAATCTTGTTGGAGCTTCATGTAAGAGAAGGCTGCTATTCCGCAAAAACTCCATGATAATCTTGTGAAACGTATAGAGAGTGGTGAAATTGCTATAGGAAAAGAGAAGAATCGAGAAAAGAATTTAGCTCAGCCAAGTGATACTTGTTGGGGATCTCACAATAAGAATATAACCCTAATTTTGGACATGTGGGATGCTGTAAAAGATGTTCTTGAAACTATATATGAGGATGGAACTGATAAAAAAAGTTGAGAGATTGCTGCGGGTTTGATTAATAAAATGTTAAAATTTGAATTTGTGTTCATTGCTCATTTGATGGTTATGTTATTGGCAAAAACAAGTGCACTATCTACAGTAACATGAGAGTCAAAACATTGGCAACACTGTAATGTTGATTACAATGGTGAAAGATGACTTGAAGAAATAAAGGAGTGATGATGGTTGAGAGAATCTATTGGGAGTTGTCACAACTTTTTATTTAGAAAAAGATATATTTGGTTGGGAGAATCCTATGCCAGGTCTAGTTAGATGTCAAAGAAAGATTGATGGCCAACCAAAGACTTATTTTCACTATTTTCAACGAGACATTTTTTCTTCAGGTACTTTTTTTACTTGATACTATATTAATGAATATTCAACCCATTTATTTATATTACGAACCATTAGTTTTTTCCTTATTAGACTAGGTTATTGATTACCATACAAGAAATGGATAATCGTTTTGTTGAGTCAAGTTCGGAGCTTCTTATATGCATAATAACATACCTTGATCCTAGAGACTTATTTGGTAATTTTGATATTGAATGGTTACTCCGTCTTGCTGAGCTATATCCAAATGATTTCAATGATCAACTTAAACTAAATACAGAACTTAACCAAAATATTTCTATAGACAAAACAAATGAGCATGAATTTTTCTCCGGCCTTGAGAGTATTGTAGAGCCTGCAAAAAGGATGGTTGAGAGGTGATGGCACACTACTTTAAAGTTAGTGTATCGACTCATCGAGTTAGTGTTAGTTTTACCCGTCGCAACAACCACAGTTGAAAGATCCTTCTCAGTAATTAACATCATCGAGAGTGATTTGCGCAGTACTAGGGAGATGACTTTCTCACAAATAGCTTGTTATGTTACATCGAGAGAGAGATTTTTGTAAAGATTGAAAATGAAGCTATTTTGCAGCGATTTTAGAATATGGCATCTTGAAGATTACAATTGCTATCTGTTGATCGTACTAACTAAATGTATAAATTTTTTTGAAATTATCTTTTAATATTGCTTGTCTTAGACACAGTCATTTCTTGTTTGTTATATAAAAATTTTACAAAGTTATTTCATTTTCATTCTTTAAGTATTTGTATCAGTGTTATTTATTTGTATAAAGCTTCTTATCATTAATCAAATAGCTCTAATATGCAGTTCATATAGGAGGCCGCCTTTTGATCGTGTTCGATTGGTTTTCCCAATGGCTTTTGCATTCATATCTTTGGATTTAATAGAGATATTTATCCATGAGTGATGAGTAGTCATTCCTCGTGAGTGATGGATGATCACTCATCGTTGGTAATGGGAGATTATCTATTTATTTATTATTTGTTTGTAAATATTTATGATTACTAAAACAAAGTTAGAGAATGATTGATGTGTAATATTTTTGTTAATCTTAGAATTGTTTGAGCGACTTTTGTGCTTGGAAAGTGGCCATTATATAGAGAAAATTCTTTTTAAAAAAAATTTAGTTTAATTTTCATCCCCCAACTTTTCTGTCCTAGTTTCGGCACTGGTATAAAAGAACATGGATCACTACATCTCAGTGTTCTTGTCGAGGTTGATGCATAAATTGAGGCTAAGACTTGAACAGAGTAAATTGTATCGGGTCGAGTAATTGTTAGATAAATCAAACGACCTACCAAACTTCGATAGGAATCAAGATGTGAGATAATAGCACCTTTTGCCTTACCTAATTAATGAGTTTATTCCATAGGAAACTCCAAAGGTTTAGACCTCAATAAACCTGCATCAGACAAGAGATACATGACATATTTTCTCCGACAGAGATAAATACCTTACTTTAAGTCAGTTCAATTCCAAGAAAATACTTTAAAGACCCTCTAGTAGAGATAAATGCCTTGCCTTGCCTTTCTTACTTCGGTTGTTTGTCCCCCTCATTACCGGTGATGGTGATGGTGAGGGAACTTTTAGGCCCCTTTGCAATGTTTTTTCTTCATTACCTATGTCCGACGACGATGTTTCCTTAATTCCCTCTGCAATTCTTTTAAAGACTTAATTTAAAAAACATAACTAAAGCTTGGGTCAGTGTCAATTTGGTATTCCGTCCTTTAATTCGGACAATTGAGTAACCAAATTAAGTTTCCATCTAAATTGAGTTACTTGGTTTTTATAAAATTAACGGAATATTTAAAATTGGGTTAATTATATATTTCCCTTGAGGTTTGTCCAAACTATAATTTCATTCCTCTATTTTGTATTTATTACAAATATATCATTATTGTTTATATTTTCATAACTAATTAATCTCTACTACTAATTTCAATGAAAACATTTTATCAGAAAACAATGATTTTGATGTAAAATGTTTAAAATCTTCTTAAAAATATCATTTAGCAAGTTTTTATCATATATTAAAAAAAATATCCTTCATTATAGAAATTAAACTACTAAAAGATTTTAGAAAGAGTATTATGATCTTAATGGTAGTAGATAAGAATTAGACGCGTGAAATTATATTTTAAGAAAACTTTAAACTTTTTACTACCAAATTGTAAATTTTATAATATTTTTTACTGAAATTAGTAATAGAGATTAATTAGTTATAAATATATAAATTATAAGGATGTATTTGTGGTGTATACATAGAGAGATGAAATAGTAATTTGGACAAATCTTTTGGGGAAAAATATAATTAATCCTTAATAATTTGGCTCTAATATTAAAAAAATTACTCTAATTTTTAAAGTTTACATGTGAGATTCAAGAGTTTTCAGTGTTCTTTTAAAGACAAAAAATTGATTTAGATACCTAACTATCGAAATTAAAAGATAAGATACTTAATTAACACTGACCCAAACTATGGGAACTTTTTAAATTTAAACCCCTTTTTAAAAACCCCAAAGCAAAACAACACCATTTTGCTTTGGGTTAAAAAAAGGTTAATTCTTAAAATGCCCCTAGAGTTTTAGTCAATTGTCAATTGAGTATCTAAACTTTTAATCCTTACAATTAATTACTCAAAGTAGGACTTTATAAAAAAACAATTAAAGCCTAAGTTAGGTATTAAATGTCAAATCAAAAGTTTAAATACCTAATTAAAATTGACTAAAAATGCAAAATTATTTTTAGAAGGATACATTTCAATTTAGTATTTGAAAATTGACATTTGTATTAAATAAGTACTTAAAAATTTTAAGTTATTCGTCTCAAATTAGTATTTCATTTAGATTGCATATTGCATACGGAAGACTTAGTTTTTTGGGCCTGAAATGCTTAGATGGGGTACATTTAGAAGAGAGTTTCTTCTTCTTCTCCCTCTCCTTCCCCTGGCGGCAGCCAGCGCAACTCCCTCCCCCTCTCTTCTTTCTTCTTCTCCTCTCCACCTTCCCCTCCTCCTCCTCTCTTCCCCTTCTTACAATTTAAAGCAGCCAATCGATTCAAAGATAATCCCAAGCTAATCGCAATTTTATTTTCTTTTCCAAATTTTTATTTGAATTCCTCTTTTCTTGAATTGATTTTATAACAAGCTTACAACAATGCTAATCCAAGCCATGGTCAATGAATAGATTCACTGCTTCTTGGTCATTTCCTTTGCATTTTTTTGTTTAAACCAAGCTTATCTCACAATTCAATTCAATCAAAGAGCACATATTAATGCACAAAATTGAGCTGCCAAGATTATAACCATATTGGTAGCGAAGCTCTGCTGAGCAATTATGTGTGCTCTGCCTTCATTACTAATTGGTGGTTGGCGGCGGCGGCGTATCAGGTTTTGAATAAAGAAGTAACCGGTGAGGACGATGATGAACATTCATAGGAGATGCAAATAATAATCGAAATCTGTTAGACATATATTCACAATAGGATTCCTATTAATCATAAACTATGTATAAGTTGTGTTTCCTAGTTCTATTTAGCTAGGACTTCTACTTCTAATGTGTTTCCTAGTTCTAATCTGCTTAGGATTTGTCACTTGGACAAATCTATAAATTGTACACTATTCTCACATTAATGGGACAGAAAACATAAGATTGTTTTCCCCACTGGAAACTTTCATGGTATCAGAGCCAATTGTCTGAAATTTCTCAAAATGAGTAACGACAATATTGGCAATGTTGATAATGACATGGTGGAAGAAAGCCATGTTAACAAAATAAAGAAAGATGCTTATTATGTGGCATCCACTGATGGACCTGGATTGATCCTAACAACAGTCCAGTTGAAAGAGACAGAAACAGATAATAATTATGCAGAATGGGCAAGGGCCATGCGCATGGCCTTGCGATCGAAGAAGAAATTGGGATTCATTGATGGAATAATTCCAATTCCTGAAGGTGATCCAGAAAAAGAAGAAGAATGGTGGGAGATCAATAATCTTGTAAACTCGTGGATTCTCAATACTATCGAACTCTCTCTCCGATCCACAATATATCATTCAGAGAGAGCTGATGAATTATGGATAGACTTGAAGGAACGATTTCTAGTTGGCACCGGCCCACGAATATATGAATTAAAAGCAGCTTTGGCAAATTGTAAGCAAGGCGGTGATTCAGTACACGTGTATTTTTCACGTCTAAAAAAGGTATGGGACGAACTAGAAAACTATACTCAACTTCCGCTCAGCACAGACACAGGTCTATTGAATTTTATTATAAAAGAAAGAGAAAGAGAAAACGAGAAGGTTTTCCAATTTTTAATGGGATTGAATAGTGCAATTTATGGCACTGTTCGTTCCCATATGATCCAACAAGAACCTATACCCAAATTACGTACCGTTCTTGCTCAAATCTGTAAAGAAGAACAACACAAAAATTCGACACGGAAAGAAGATTATTACGGAGTTGGCGCCGCCTTCGCCGCCGCCGGGAGCCACCGCCGGGAGACGCCGCTCGAGTTGCCGCCACCGCCGTAACCGAAAAAAAATTTCAGAGTTTTTTCTTCATCTTTCTGCTCCCATTGCAGACGCGCCGGCCACGACGTCACTGGCTGCTTCAAACTTATTGGCTATCCGGATTGGTGACCTCGGACTTCTCCAAAACCAAGCGGCCGCGGCTCCTCACCGGCGACCCAAAATTCCTGGCGCGGAGGCAGATCCGGGACAGGGCGCGGCGGCAGACAGCCACCGGCGATGGCTAGACCGCGCGATGGAGGAAGGGACGGCGAGGCGTGGGCCTATTCCCGCAACAACCGCCGCGGCTCCGGGAAAACTCCGTTCGCCGGGCGAGCTGGAGAAGACGATGAAGGCGGGCCGATCTGATGCGCGGGCCGAGCTCGGGCCGACTTCCCAGCAGAAACGGGCCGGGACGGGCCGGGCCGGTCCCGGGCCCCTTACCAGCGTTGACCGTTGACCAGTGGTCAACCCTGTTGACTGTCCTCCAAAACTCAAATAATATGCAATCTGAAAAGGTATCTGGTATGGAAAATTTTTGGATTTTAGATTCAGGGTGTTCTAACCATATGACGGGTAGGAAAATTTTTTTACAAAATTTACATCCTATCTCTCCACATATTATTGGATTACCTAACGGTGCCAAAACTTTTGCTATGCACGAAGGAATGGTCTCTTTAAGTCCTACATTACAACTCCACCGAGTGTTGCTAATTCCTGAACTAACCTGCAATTTAATTTCTTTGTCTCAATTGGCAAGAGATTCGCAATGCTTTACACACTCTCTGACAAATTTTGTGTTATACAGGACCGTATCTCGATGAGGCCGATTGGAGTGCGTGAGCAGAGGAATGGGATCTTCTTCTACAAACCTTTGGAATTGAAGGAATTATACACCTTTTCTAGCATAGTTCTTGATTCAAGCACACTATGGCATATACGATTGGGACATCCTTCAGAATATGTAGTCAATCATTTTTTGGGTAATTCTAAAGACTCTACAACTAGCACATCACCTTGTAATATTTGTCTACGTGCCAAACAAACTCGTGATTGTTTTCCTCTTAGCATCAATAAAGCATCTACAATTTTTGACCTAATTCATTGTGATCTATGGGGCCCATATAAATCCAAATCCACTATAGGTGCTTCATATTTTCTTACTATCTTAGATGATTATTCTAGGGCTATTTGGATATATTTACTGTCAGAGAAAAATGAGGTTGCCTCTATTCTTCAAGATTACCTTACCATGATCAAAACCCGATTTCACAAAAGCTGTCAAGACAATCCGTACTAGATAATGGGACAGAATTTACACCCCTAAAGTCGTATCTTACTACCCATGGCATAATCCACCAAACTACTATTCCTGGCACACCACAACAAAATGGAAGAGTTGAACGCAAGCATCGCCATATCTTAAATGTAGCTCAGGCACTACGATTTCAAGCCAATTTGCCTATAAAATTTTGGGGAGAATGCATTTTGACGACTGCCTATCTCATTAATCGAACTCCCTCAAAATTGTTACAAGGTAAGACTCCTTATGAATTGCTATACCATGAAAAACCATCCTACTCTCACATTAAAACTTTTGGGTGCTTAGCTTATGTACATAACCATGATATCCCAAAAGATAAATTTCGAGCCCGCAGCAAACCATATGTCTTCCTTGGCTACCCTCTTCATAAGAAAGGATGGAGATTTTACGACCTGCAAACAGAAAAATTCTTTGTGTCCCGAGATGTGATTTTTGATGAAACAAAGTTTCCATTCCATGACCAATCAGGTACTTCCATTTCTCCAGACTTCACACAATCTTACAATTATGGGGAACAAGTTTTGGGCTCCAAGCAACAAAGTATCCAAAAGAAGGGGAGTTTAACACACAACACACCAAGCCCAGATCAACCACATCCTTTCCACAGCCCACTTGCAAACCCAGATCCACTAAATCCTTCTAGCAGCCCACTAACTCACGGCCCAGCTCCATTATACCCTTCCCACAGCCCATCTCCACTTTCAGACCCTGATCCACACCCACAACCCAGCAGCCCAGGCCCACCACCAACCTCTCCAGCCACCCCTCTCCAAACTAGTCAAAATGATACTCCTGCCAGCTTGCCACCAGAAAATCCGCAAATTAATGCCCCAAGACGAAGCACTCGAATTAAACATATTCCGACTCGGCTCCAAGATTATGATTGCAATGCCATATGGAAGTCCTCTATATCCCATTCCTCCTCTGCTCTCTCACCCTCTTCGGATCTCTCAGGTACGTCCCTTTATCCTATCACAAAATTTGTGGACTATAGTAAATTTTCTGATACACACAGGCAATTTTTAGCATCTGTAGCAACAGAATCCGAGCCTACCACTTACTCTGCGGTAGTCTCTAATCCTCTCTGGCGCACTGCTATGCGTCAAGAGATTGATGCTCTTGAACAAAATGGTACATGGATTTTAACCTCCTTACCTCCTGGAAAACGTGCACTGGGGAGTAAATGGGTCTACCGGATAAAGTACAAAGCCGATGGCACCATCGAGCGATATAAAGCCCGCTTGGTAATTTTGGGAAATACACAAATGGCAGGTATTGATTTCACAGACACCTTTGCTCCCGTTGCTAAAATGGTCACCGTTCGTACTCTCCTTTCCGTTGCCGTTGCTCGCAACTGGCCGATCCATCAAATGGATGTTCACAACACCTTTTTGCATGGAGATTTACAAGAAGAGATATATATGCGACCACCTCCAGGATTTCGTCCCTGTTACAAAGGACAAGTCTGTCGTTTAAAGAAGTCTTTATATGGTCTTCGCCAAGCCCCTCGATGTTGGTTTTCCAAACTCACCACCACTCTCCGTAGGTATGGTTTTTCTCAGTCTTATGCAGATTACTCTCTTTTCACATATTCTCGAGGGAATATTTATCTATGTGTTCTTATTTATGTGGATGATTTACTCATTACTGGAAATTCCCTATCCACACTCGAAAAATTCAAAGCTTCATTACACAAGTGCTTTCACATGAAGGATTTGGGCTCGCTCAAATATTTTTTGGGCATAGAAATTGCAAGAAACTCTACGGGATTATTTTTATCCCAACGAAAATACACATTGGAAATTCTCTCGAAATGGGTTTATTAGGTGCCAAGCCGACATCTACTCTGTGGAACCTAATCATGAGCTGGCAAAAGCATCTCGGATCATTGTTTGACAACCCGGATCGCTACTGCAGACTCATAGGCAAGCTAATATATCTCACACTCACTCGGCCCGAACTTGCATATGCTTTGTACATACACTTGCTCAATTTATGCACGCCCCTCGTCATGCTCATTGGGATCTTTCGCTATCCGAGTTGTCCAGTTATACGAAAGGGAGTCTGGGACGTGGCATTTTTCTTTCTTCTAACTCTCCTCTTTCGTTAGCGCATATTGTGACTCCGATTGGGCCACTCGCCCGATAACTCGCCGCTCTCTCACTTTGGTTATTTTATCTCTCTTGGTGGGATCCCCTATTTCTTGGAAGACAAAGAAACAACATACTGTTTCTCGTTCTTCTGCTGAAGCTGAATATCGCTCTATGGCTATGACTTTATGTGAACTTAAATGGTTATCTATTCTTCTGCGCGATCTTCATGTTCCTGTCACTCGCCCCATTCCATTACATTGTGATAACCAGTCTGCTCTTCATATTCTTTGAAAATCTCGTTTTCCATGAACGCACTAAACACATTGAAATAGATTGTCATTTTGTTCGTGATGCTTTTCAAGACGGTTTTATCTATCCTGCTTATATTCGAAGTGAGGCGCAACCTACCGATATTCTTACTAAAGCACTTCATCCGACACATTTTCATCGATTAGCTTCCAAGTTGGGCATTTCTGATCTTCATGCTCCAACTTGAGGGGGAGTGTTAGACATATATTCACAATAGGATTCCTATTAATCATAAACTATGTATAAGTTGTGTTTCCTAGTTCTATTTAGCTAGGACTTCTACTTCTAATGTGTTTCCTAATTCTAATCTGCTTAGGATTTGTCACTTGGACAAATCTATAAATTGTACACTATTCTCACATTAATGGGACAGAAAACATAAGATTGTTTTCCCCACTGGAAACTTTCAAAATCCCTTCTAAATTAGGCCGAAGAGATACTGAAATCACTAAGCAGAGACGTTAATTGACCTCTGTAATTCAACAAGATATCCGACGACGAAGGAGATGGAGAGTAGAAAATTCATCTCAGTTATAAAACAACAAATTCTGCTCTAAAATAGTAAGAAGGGGGGAGGGAGGGAGGGGGGAGTGGGTTAAGGGAGGAGCGGTGGCTGCCGCCGAGAAGGAGGAGATGGAGAAGAAGAAGGATCTCTCTTCTGAATGTGAATTTTTTTTTAATTTTTTTTTATAAATTCTTCTAAATGTACCCATATATTTTACTTATAACATTTTAACCCAATTAAATATAAAAAAAAAGTCATGTATTTAAAATCAGTTGAAACTAGCGCTGTAATAGAGCGGGTCTTACATGTACTCGCACGGGTCTATACCCATTTACAGTGGGTAAAGTTAAAATTTTATACCCGCGGACCCGTACCCGTACCCATGCCCATATATATATTCTATTAAATGGGTCTGGGTAGGGTACGATGATACCCAGACCCGTATACCTATATATCCGTTATAATAAATAATAATATATATTTATATATGTTATATTATTTTTATATTTTTTT
Source organism: Catharanthus roseus (assembly GCA_028651295.1). NCBI lineage: Eukaryota > Viridiplantae > Streptophyta > Magnoliopsida > Gentianales > Apocynaceae > Catharanthus > Catharanthus roseus. The sequence continues at coordinate 12,558,877 of JAPQWS010000168.1, read as the reverse complement.
ATTAATACATAATTTATACATATATATATTTATATATGTTATATTATTTTTATATTTTTTTATTAAAACATAATTTATACATATATAATATTGAGTGGTTTATTTTCTTAGTTCAGAAAAGAGAGAGAAATTTTCTTCATAGTTTAGAGAAGATAAATTTTCTTCAAGATTTGTTCTTCTTCGAGACATTAGTACTACTGTTTTCTCCATTCGATGTTTCTTGTGGACTTGTTTCTCTCATTCAAAATTTTATACCAGTGGTTGTTTGTTCAAAAAACAAATAACATATGCATGATTTTTTAAGGTTAGATTTTCTAAAAATTTTTTTTTATATATACTTTTGTTTAACAGGAAAAAAAATAGAAAAATATCATACAGGTACGGGTATACCCAGACCCTACCCTAGACCCTGAATGGTCGGATCTGGGTCCATAAATTTTATATCCAGAGGGTACGGGTCTAGGCCTGGGTCCATGTTTCACTATAAGGATATGTGTTTGGATCTGGGAGTACCCAGAGGGTCTGGGCCCGTTTACGCCCCTAGTTGAAACCCAATTAAATAAAAAAAAAATAGTGTTGTATTTAAAATCTAACTGAAGTATTAACTTAAAACAAATAAATTAAGGGGGTTAATAAACCCAACTCGAAAAAATATATATAGTGCGAAAAAATTCAAAAAAGTTCATTTTTTAACCTAAAATTTCTACAACTTCACAAAATTCTCCACTCTCTAAAACCATAAATTTCAACATCAAATTTAAGAAGATCCGACCGTTGTAATGTGGAAAAAAAAGTTAGTACTTTGATCCATACTTATTTATTAACATTTATATTGTTTTAAAATTTGAAAATATTCGTTGGATTTGAAAAAAATGACAAATTTTAAAACTGAGAATTTTTGCCCGAAAATGGCATGGTCGCCGAGTCCAGCGATCGGGGCCATCTCGGGTCACCGGATCCAGCGACTAGAATGGCGAGCGGTGCCTGGACCTGCGAGCCAACCTGTTCCCGATCTCTGGTTCAAACGGTTCGGACTGGTGCGGACCGTCGGTTTCTAGGCTATCTTTTTTTTTAATTTTTTAATGATTATGTTATTGTAATTAATGATTATGTTAATTTTTCTAAAGTTATGATTATGTTTATGTTTATTTGTTAAATTTAAGTTTATTTTATGTTATTTAATTTATTTTATCTATTTTTTTACATTTGTTTATGATTATGTTATTATTATTATTAATGATTATGTTATTTTTTTAAAGTTATAATTATGTTTATGTTTTTTTCTTTATTTAGAGTTTATATTATGTTATTTAATTTGTTTAATTTTTATTATAACGTAAAATTTGTTTATGATTATGTTATTATTATTAATGATTATGTTATTTTTTTAAAGTTATGATTAAGTTTAGGTTAATTTGTTTTATTTAGAGTTTATATTATGTTATTTAATTTGTTTAATTTTAATTTTTTAACATTTGTTTATGATTATGTTATTATGATTAATGATTATGTTATCTTTTTAAAGTTTTCATTACCTTTATGTTTATTTGTTTAATTTAGATTTTAAAACATGAATTATTTAATTTGTTATATTTATTTTTTTTACATTTGTTTATGATTATGTTATTATTATTAATGATTATGTTTTTTTTAAATTATGATTACGTTCACGTTTATTTGTTTAATTTAAATTTATTTTATGTTATTTAATTTTTTTCATTTATTAATTATTATTAATGATTATGTTATTTTTTTAAAGTTATGATTACATTTATGTTTATTTGTTTTATTTATAATTTATATTATGTTATTTGGTAATTTGTTTAGATGGTTCGACCTGGAGCACGTAGGAGCACATACTTTTGGCCATTGATGTTCATCACCGAACACAAAATCTGTCACGACCCGATAACTATAATTTCCATTACCAATCACGTTCTTCCAATTCTCAATGAAAGTAGAGAAAGCGTTTGTATAAGAGAATGTGGAACATGGAGATGGATCTACAACAGAAGAAAAACTACTTTGGCCACAGCTACGCCTAGGGCTGTAAACGGGGTCCAGACCCTCAGAGTACCCCCAGACCCGGACCTGTACCCTTATAGTGAAACTTGGACCCAGACCCGGACCCATACCCTCCAGGGTATAAAATTCTGGACCCAACCCGACCCTCCAGGGGCCAGGGTAGGGTATGGGTATACCCGTACCCGTATAACATTTTTCTATTTTATTTCCCTGTTAAACAAAAATATGTAAAATAATGTATAATTCAAAAAATAAAAATTTTAACATGATTAACATAATCTCCTTAACATTTCTTTCAACAAATAAAATCATTTAACATCTCTAATTCACATAATTAAAAGTTCAAATATACACAAAATCGTCATAGTACATTAATCGAATAAAAATAAAAGTTCTAGTTCAATAAAATACATTAATCAAAGCATTTGGATTTTGGATACCGCTTGCTCCTATTTGTCTCCTACAAAAGAAATATTGAAGTGAGTATATATTATAATTTTATAAGTGTATGTAAAATAGAGCTAATTATGAAAATGTAACTAAAGATAAAAAAACTCACATCAATTTTTCTCTGCAAATGCAACTGAAGGGATGGAAGAACTCTCAACAATATCATTGTCATCAAACACATACTCTAGAAACAAAATAGAAGTTAACTAATATAAGAGGGAGAAAAACGAAATTAGAATAAAAAAACAAAGTACTTACTTTTATTCGGTGAAAGTTCAATCCAATCCGCTGTAGTTACCAATGCCTCAACCATTTCGGGAAGTAATGATGCACGTGTCTCATCAACCACTCTTCCCCCAACACTAAATGCAGACTCCGATGCAACAGTAGTAGCCGGAACAGCTAAAATATCACGTGTCATCTTTCCTATGATAGGATACTTTGGAGAGTTTTCTCTCCACCAATTCAAAATATTAAACTTCTCATTTCTAGGAAACACAGGCTCTTCTAAATAATGCTCTATTTCACTCTTTTGGTACATACGAATAGTAGTGGACTTATTCGTCTTATACCATTCATCAAAAGCAGAATAATCATCTTCCGATGTTCCTCTACCAGATATGGGATAGGAATTATTGCTAACATAACTTACTTGCCCACCATATTCAATGTACAAATCTTGAAACACATTCTTAACTCTTTCAACATAACGATAAGCATCACTACCATAAATGGCATCACAATAAAACTCCATCAAATTCGTTTTAAACCTGGTATCAAGCACAACAACAATTCCTAAAACCAAACATGATTCCTCCCAATATTTTTCAAACTTTTGCTTCATAGGACCAACCATAACTTTAAGAAAATCATGTTGACTATTTTCCCATTCCCTCAACTTAAGTTGGATTTTACACACATCAGGGAAGAAGACATTTGAAGTTGGAAAATTTCTACCGCTAAAATGATTAGTACAATCATAAAATATCTTCAAACATCCATGAATCACATCAGCTACTTTCCATTCATCATCACTTGGACAAAACTTATAATTTCTATCAATTTGTGCAAGACGGTTAAATGCTTCCTTAACAGGTAATGCAGATTCAAGCATCAAATATGTAGAATTCCATCTAGTTTGTACATCCAAAGCAACTTTCTTCTTGCTTTTTAATTTGCATTGTTGTAAAGCACACTCAAATTTTCTGAGAAGCATAAGTAGATTTTTTTTCAAATACTTGCATGTTTTTTCGAATCTTCAAAATCACATCTCCCAAAACAGCCAAACCATCTTGCACAATCAAATTAAGAATATGTGCACTACAACGAACATGAAATAAATCACCACCAAGGGGAAGCCATGCTTTCTCAACCAATCAAGATTTCAAATGTCTAACCATTGCATCATTTGATGATGCATTATCCACAACCATACAAAAACAATTTTTTTGTCCAAATTCCATTCTAATATGAGATCATTGATGAATCGAAATAATGTTTCACCGTCATGAGAATAAGGAATATGTCTATATGCAAGAATTTTCTTTTTTCAATTCCCAATTGTCATCAACAAAATGAGCAGTAAGACAAGTATATGCAATATTAGCATGTTCTGAAGTCCAAATATCAGGTTGTTAATGTGATTCTACAATCAAGACCATCCAAGAATTCATACAATCTCATCTTCTCTTCCTTATATACGAACATCACTTCCGTCCTAATTGTATTTCTAGAAACAAGCTTAAAGTTAGGATTCAAACTGTTGCAAAACTTCTCAAAGAATTCATGCTCACACATATTGAAAGGATAATTGTGCTTGATTATCATTTTTGCCAAAGCCCTCCTACTCTTTTCTTGATCAAATTTGAAATTACTAAGTTCAATGTTACCTGTCAAGTTACTTTTTGAATGTTGGATTTGTTGCTGCCCTTTGCACCGAAGTTTTCTAGCAACACAAACTTTCAAATGTTTTGTCAAATGAGTAGTCCCCGCTTTACCACCGCTAACAAGTTTTTTCTTGCACCAAATACACTGAGCTTTAGTACTTCCATCAGGATCCGTCAGCCTTGACATTTCTTTCCATACATCCGAAGTTAATTTTTTTTTAACTTTGAGGGATCCGCAGCCGCTTGGTCTTCTAGGTTTTCTTCGACATTCAACTCATTGTAATTAGTTATTTCCATATCATCAGTAGCAGCAGTAGATGCCTTGGAACTTTGAGTGGGTATTGTACCGGACATCCTAATTCCTAAATGATAAAGCAAAAAACCTATTAATAATAAAACAAATTCTATATGTAAATTGAACATAACATAACATCAATCAATTAATAATGAGTACTCAAACATATCAGTTATTGGAATTTGTTTGTTCAAAAGAAAACAAGTATCATACATGCAACTCTCAACAAGAGAGAGGAGACATAAATATCAAAAGGAACCCCCCAACTGTAACTCTCATTCAACAACAGACAGATAATGTAAGCAGGCAGGCAAGTAAAAATCTAGACACATATCATGAGGGGGGGGGGCCTTGGCACCGTTCATCTTCGTGTCCAGACATATGGACTTCCTTGGTTCTCCAAGCACAACTGAAACAACATGAGCAAGAAACACACATTCACTTGCCCATTCATTACCAGCCATCTATCATGTTTTGTCTCGACTCGATCAAGATACAACACAACATTTTATTTGTGATTCTAATAGCTCACCTCATCGGTCGACAAATCATCGATCCCGTCCTTCACAGATGTCAAGGGCCGAGCCCAAGAAACATTGTTCAGCACTCCAAGACCCCAACATAAATAGAGATATAAGGAAAACATGAATGATCCGAGGAAAAGAAACTGCAATATTTTCACTGCCAAAGTGTACCAATGAACCAAAGACAATCATAAATATCCAAATAGAGAAATAACATAATGCAGCTAAATAACAACATTATTGGAATAATGCAGCTAAATAGAGAATAACAACATTCTCAACTAAGCAGCAGCATATTAAGGAAGGACGGCATAATGCAGCTAAAAAAAGTCAAAACCCCTTTTCAATCCTCACAAAATATTTAGGTATGTGATTAAAGCATTGATACCCAAATTACAAGGGATTGAAAAGAACAGTCATTTCACAAATTTCCCTAAATCCCATTTCAAATTCCACAGCAAGAAAACTATAAACAAACAAAACAACAAGAAAATGACACAAAAATTACATCAACAACTTCTTAAAGCAAAGGATTTACTGCTCAACAAAGCAAAATGTCAACAAAGCAAAAAAATTCAATCACAGTTTCAATCCCTGAACTACCACCAGTGAAATCTTTGTACACTACTCATAAAACAAAAATGTACGTGAACTAGCAAAAGATGGTTGCAGCAAGATTTCTTCAAAACTCAATCCAAGCTATTATTTGAGAAGATGGAAGAAGAGAAACCGAGACAGCAAGGCAGAGCAGCGAAACAGACGGCAGACAGCAAAATAGATGATACCGGAGCAGAAGCAAGTCAGCTTTTTGAAACAGACATGGCAGCAAAGCAGTGACCGGGCGGTGGCGGTAGAAGATGAGATGAAGAAGATGACAGTGAGGGGAGAGAGTCTGAGCTGAAGATGACGACGGTGCGCGGGATTGGGAAAGTGATGAAGCTGAGTGTACACAGCGACGATGGTGACGGCCGTAGCCGGTAGATGAAGTTGAAGAAGAAATTGTGACTGTGAACAGTCTGTGAGAGAGAGAGAGAGAGAGAGAGAGAGAGAGAGAGAGAGAGAGAGAGAGAGAGAGAGAGAGAGCTGAAATGAGAGGAGAGGCGAGGAGTGAGGTGAGGTGAGTAGTAGTCTGAGACTCTGAGTAGTGTAGTGTGTCTGTGTAGTGTGTGACAAGAGGCAGTGTGAGTGTGATGTGATGTGAGTGTAGTTGGTTGGTAGGTAGGTAGAGTAGAGATAGTAGGTTAGGGTTAAAGATAAGAGTAAAATAATATGTTAAAAAAATTATAAATTATATATTAATATAATATAATATATAAAATATATTATTATTTTATTAATACGGGTATACGGGTCTGGGCATCACCATACCTTACCCGGACCCATATAGCAGTATAAATATGGGTACGGGTCCGCGGGTATAAAATTTAAACCTTACCCGCTAAAAACGGGTACAGACCCGTGCGGGTACGGGTAAGACCCGCCCCGTTTACAGCCCTAGCTACGCCCTCTACCCCTACCCCTAAGAGCTCGAGGCGGTCTCCCTCTCCCACGGGAACCCGAACCAAAACTCGAACCCGACCCTGACCTAGATCCAGAAACCAGAACTAGAACCAGAACCGCTTGACTCTTATATCTATCGATGAGCAATTGACGCGTGCTCCCAAAACGACTAGTCTCTTTTCGTTGAGTTCGTTGTTTTCCGCCCTTTCGTGATTGCTACCTCGGGAGGTGATATCAAAGTCACACTCCGATCTTCAGGCAAAACCAGATTCAATACCCCTTTCGCAAGACGATGCATCTCTCTAAATTTGGATATAGGTCTTGTACTTATCTGATGCAAGAGGTCAGTGAGAGAACGCATATCAGAATCCATGTCTTGCTGTCAGGCTGAACGATGACACCCGTCAATTTCTAGTGTCTTCCAAAACGCCTCAATATCATCCAACTGGATAAGAAAGACGTGGACGAACCATGAAATCAGCTCGCAAAAACAAGGGAGGCCATGTGATTTCCTCATATAATGCCCGCACTTATTTTTGGGATCATCAATTATCTGGCCAGCTCTCGATATCTGAAGCCATATCTTTTTCAAGGCCAAATGACTAATTTTATTACTTACAATTCTCAGTATCAAATTACTCTTCATATTAAACTTTTCTTTAGTCCTGGAAAACTCTAATGAGGCCTTAATGTCGGCTATTTGACCTTCAATAAACGAGTCAATATTAAAGAACACAATGTCCAAATCACCATGGCATGTTAAAAGCCATAGCTTCAGCACTGAGTGTTCACTCTTAGCCTAGTTGGTGGTCTCCACCCCAAAATACATTACACTCTTAGTCCAACATCTCACGAATTTATGAGCAAAAGGATTCAACCAAGTGTTGAACAAATAATGTAAGACGTCCGGCCTGCTCTTCCACTTCGTCTTCAGAGCATCCAATTTCCTTAAGTATTCCTGCTCATCAATTTCATTTAACAATGTCTTCCATGACCCATTTACAAACCGTGATGCAACCTCTTTATCTTTTGTCAACTCGGTTAATTTAGCCAACACGTTCTGATCGATGTGCTTTCTACATAGCATATGGTACGCTATACTAAACACATCGTTGATCACGGGCATTAAACCGCTTTCCTTGTCTGTAATAATTAGCTTCGGCTCATGATCATTAACATATTGTTCATTCTCTCTTGACATAACATTTGAAAAGTATAGATGCTTAATCTGTTGAAGAATCCATCTATAAGTCGTAGCTTGCTCATTCAGCATAAAAGCAGTGGCCACAGTGAAATTCTTACCAGTCGAGGTCATCCCTACGACTTCCAACAGTGACATAGTGTACTTTTTTTAAAAAGCACATAAGGCAGATAACTTGTTCAGAAACTATACGTAAAACCCAGTAAACTTAAACCAAAACTGATTAAATATGGCATATTTCATTCAAGTATTCATGAAATACTAACTTAAATATGACCAATTAAACCTAAACCCTATTTATAGTATAACTTAAACAATCATTTTGCAAATAACATCCAAATGTACAATTAATATAACATATTTAATACAATTTACTTGTTTATTTTATATGTCGTATCCATTATAAGTACATATGACCACGTTCTCATCATTTTAGTTGATGTCGGGTGAGCAATGACAATGTCACTAAGCACGTTGTTGTCCTCACAGTTTCTATAGAAGACCGTATAATCCCGTTGAGCACTTAAGCAAAGAACTTCCTCAACCGTGTTTCGCCCCTGCATCCTATTTTTCTTAATCTTCGCAACGACGTTATATATTTTTTGGCACTACAAAAAATATGCAAATCATATTATTAAAACCCTAAATTTAAACCCTAAACATAGAACCAGGATGCACTAGAGTTAATGCTACATACTTGACGGCACAACCCACGTTTTGTTTCCGGAAAAATCGTAAGATATTACGGGGTGACACATAACTCTTCCTAAATTGCTCAGTCTGTCTCAGTTGCTCCTCAGTTAGTTTTGCAGCTTGAGCGTGACCGTTAGTATATACACCTATTGCACGGTTGTGCCTCCTATCGTGTACGAATAATTGCTAATTTTCACATGTCGCTATTTGCTCGCCTTTTAATTTGAATGGACAACCATACTTTTTAGTCCCATAAGGACTCCGCTTTTTTACTTGAACTTCTTCTTAGTCAACTCCGGGCTTTATTCTTGGTTTATTTGCACCTCCACGCTCGCAACCCAATGTAAGATACAGTCGGCGATCGGATGTTCTTGATTTCAAATACCGAGTGACAATCAAATATGTGTTCACTTTCATAGCTGTTTCTTTTGCCTAGTTCACCGACTCTACTTTTGAATTAAAGATTTGATCAGTTCCAAATAAATGTCTGTGATCTACGTATTCTTCCGGTTCCAAAAATTCTTCAAATGTATTTGGATCTACGTCGTTCTGTTACGATATATTATGAAACAATTAAAATAGGAACACATTTCATATTAAAAATAAAATTATAAAAATAGTGTAATAAACAAAAATTTCATATACTAACATTTAAGGAAAAAAACATAAAAAAAAAATAAATTTCATATAATAACATTAAAAAAAAAATAAAAAAACTCCACTGTGGCTTGGGCCTCCCAGGCCGGCGAGCCAGACCTGAGCGGCTCGCACCTTTAGGCGACCGACACTGAAGAAGGACCGCCTATATGGGTGAACGACACAGGTTTGATTCGCCGGTTCGGGCGATCCGAGCCCCAGTGACCAAAAAAATTAATTTGAATTTTTTTTACCTTAAATTCGATATTTTCTTCTACAAATTCTTCATAATCATTTTTATCTATCTCCAATACAAGTTCAATGTTAAAAATTAGAGTAGAGAAACGTAAGAGAGAAATTTTGTAAAGAGCGAAAGAGTAGGCAAGGGGAAGGAAAATAATGAATTTTTCGCGCTATACATATAGATTCACGAGTTGGTTTTATCGATCCCATAAATTAATTCTAAATATGTATTAGAAATTTAAAAGACTGAGAACTTACTTGACGCATACAAACTTTTTTGGATACATAATAAAAACTTATCCTTTTTTAATTAACCCAAAAAAGTAAGTCCAGACTCCTGAAGGCACAAATAAGGACATTTTGGCTCTCTCCCCCTCTCCGGCTCTGCCTCTCCTGTCCTCACTCTTCGCCGCCGTCAGACGACTCACACCCTTGGCGCCGCTCACTCCTCTGTCCTCTCCCCTTCTCGATCTACGCGGCCTTCTGGAGCGGCCGCGCTTCCCAGAGGACTCCTCCCGGCAGTAAGGTTTAGCTTCTTTCCTTTGTTTTTATTTTTATTTTTTAATTTTAAATTTCATTTGGAAATTGGGATTTGGGGCTATGAAGAAGATATGATTCTGCTCTGGATATATTCGTGATTCATGGTTTTAGCTTAGTGCTTTACTTTTACCCAAAAAAATGCAGTGGGACAAAAAATTTAGGTTTCCTTTAATTTTGTCTCCTTTGAATTTTTGAATTCATGATGGGCAAATGTAGGGGGCCTTCTGTGATGGGTGATCAATAAAAATACGGTCTTGAGGCTTTACTTGGAACTTCAAAATAAAAAATAAAAAAAAAAAAAGAAAATTTGAGTGTTTTTCTTTGTTAATGAGCATGAGATTAATTTTCTTGAGATTTGATTTGTTCTACTCGGTGACTCATGTGATGTCTGTTGATTCTGGAATTCCACAGACTGTTTAGCCTGTGAACTTGAGACAAAAAGAGCCTCAAAAGTGGTAATATGAACGTACCCTGTTCCTCTATTCTAAATTATCATTTGATTTGGTATTCTTTTTGTACTTACATTGAAAAACCTAAATCACAATCTTTTTTTTTTTTTTGTTTTAAAGTAGAAGGGAGCTATCATTTTCCGGTAAATTATTCATTGCGTAGACAATAGTTTCATTTTCTGAAACGCCAACAAAATTGCAAGATAGCAGAAAATGATTGTAACTTGCACTATTGGGAAGGGTTGTTTAGTGCACAGCAGATGGTGGGTGCTTTCTGATATTGCTGAATAGAGGAAACTAGAGAGCAAGAACAATTGTTAGATTTCTTTTCAATATTGATCATCATCTTCTTGTTAGAAATTAATTTCCAAGAATAGGTAATTTGTCAATGGAGGCATTCTAGTGAAATTATATGGTTTTGAATTTGTCTTTCTAAAATTATATATAGTCTTGAGGCTATTGTGCATAAGGGCATTATCTATCTTGTTGATATCTATAGATTTCTTGGTACTTATTAGAAATGTTCTATACTGGGACTTCATATGATTCGTGATATATGTTTTATTTTTGTATAAGTAAGATGGCCTCTTTAATTTGAAATATTTGATTATGATTTAGGGATTTCACTATAGATAAATTTGCGCAAAAATGGGAGGGCATTTCATCCAACAATATAAATGTTAATAATGAAGATGGTTGTAAAAAATCCGAGAAGTAGGCTTTTCAGATGTGATATTGTTGGTGATGCAAGATTGCATAAACCGATTATAGTTATCGTTATGAGATTAGAGCTGAATTGCATAAACCGATTCACAGTTGTCTTTTCTACTCGAACTGTATATAGATGTTGTTTAATATTTTTTTAGTGTAGTTAAGCCCCTCCAGTGATTTCATCTGTATGTCTACCAAGAAATGGTATTTGAGCTATATCTAATTGCATCATATTTGAAGCGATTAAATGGACCTTCCTCTGTTGCTCTCCATGTGCAGTGATTACCTCATTTTCCCCAACCAAATCCCCGAAGGACTTTGGATAACTTGATTGAAATAGTTTGCCTTCATTTTGCATCAGAAAATGATTGAAATTTGGATATGCTTATACTGCTGCCTTTTTCCCAAGCAGATTACATGAGAATATTTTCTTTCCATACCTGTTTGTTGCCAAGAATTATTCATTTTTGGGACTCTTCATTGACAAGAAGAAAATCATATATACCGCTATGTTAATTGTTAACATGATGAATTTCTGAATATTGCAATACGTATGGGAAGCATTAAATAAATAGGTCAGCAAAGTCGATCATTTCCTTTCTTTTTCTTTGAGTAATCTTTTTTCTGTTTCAAGTTTCCAGAGCTTTTGGCGAGTTTCAGTTCCTATTCTTCTGTTTTTTTTTTTTTTTTTGTTTTTGTTTTGTGTTTTTTAAAATTTTTTTATTGTGGGAATGGATCACCTTCGGACAAAATTATGGACTTTGTATTTGTGCTTAATAATATGAGATTTGTATTTGAACAAGTTGTATTTGACTATTGATATGTACTTGGTCGTGTTTGATAGGCATTCTTGTTGGATGAAAGAATCTTTCTAAATTATAATATATTTAACATTTTAATATATTTATACCATCCTATTATTCGGTTTCTACACCTACCTGACTAGTTGAACTAGTGACCAGTAGCTTGACTGGTTCAATGTCCGATTTGGTTCTGACAACATTGAAAAAAACCAGACTTTAAACAGAGGCGAGAACATTCCAGCTCCTATAAAGGGTCATAACCATTGTAGCCTCTGTCCTGTGCCACCGCATACACTATTTTAGATGGAGCAACCAGTGTCGAAGAGCTGGAGCATCCACACTCGCAGAGAAATCACTTCCAAATACCAGATCCTAGAGCGTGTGGGATCAGGGGCCTATGCTGATGTCTACAAGGCACGGAGGCTCTTCGATAACCTCAAGGTGGCCCTCAAGGAAGTACATGACTATCAATCGGGATTCCGCGAGATCGAAGCCCTTCAGACACTGCAGAACTGTCCGAATGTGGTCGTATTGCACGAGTATTTTTGGAGTGAAGATGAAGACGCTGTTCTTGTGCTTGAATATTTGCCCACCGATTTGGCTGCTGTGATCAGAGAAGCTAAAAAAGGGGAGTGGAAGGAAGAAGGGTTAAGGGTCGGTGAAATAAAGCGATGGATGATTCAGGTGTTATGCGGAGTGGACGCTTGTCATCGGAATTCAATTGTGCATCGAGACTTGAAGCCAAGCAATTTGTTGATTTCAGCTGAGGGGGTGCTTAAGTTGGCTGATTTTGGGCAGGTCAGTTTGTTCAATCTAAAAAGTCTATCTTTTCCTTGTTCCCCCTTTGAGAGTATATTTTCTGTTATGCCAGATGTGTACATTATATATGTTTCTTTTTATGTTGATAACTCGATGTGATTGCCTTCTATGTTTGTAAAGTTCCAAATATTGTAATTCTGTTAGACAAAATGGATGGGATAGAATGATTATTGAGGGAAGATTGTTCATGCACTTGGACTCAGAGAAGAGAAATAATGGAGAAGGTTATTCTGGGTGGAAACTTGTCAGGTTCTAGTACCTTTTAACATCAGCATACTCTTAACAGATTTCAACGACTCTCTAGAAAGTGATTGTAGGTTGCCAATTTTGAAATGTTTAAGAAAGGTTAAAAAAGAAGACTGCTTTTTGTGTAACATCTTTTTGACATAATTCTTGATATTTCAATCTCCCCAACATGATTAATCCCTGTTCTGATTAAAACAATTGTATGCAACTGAAATCGCAATGGGCGGTAAGAACGATGGGTGCCTATAGATGGAGCAATTGATGGATGGTTGCAAGTAACTGCAGGGGCATGTGCTATCATTGACACATCCGAAAAATTATTCAAACTCATTTCTAATTTTTAAAAGTTACTTTTCCTAATTAGTTCATTCAGTTTAATATTCTATATAAATTGATTTTCAATAGCACATGTAGACAAGTGACTTAAAATAATTAGTTGTTGAGAACTTAACAATTGGCCATAGAATTTATGAGAAAAGTGAACAGTTCTAAAAGCTCATAAACAAGGAAAACTAAGCTTTAGAATATGTATTAATAAAGAGTAAATTATCAAGCGGTTCAAGTTAGATGCACTTTCTCGAGCATCCTCGTGTCTTGGGTGGGTTGGGGTAGGATGTCCAACTTTTGTCGAAAGACAGAAAACCCTGCATTTTCAATTCTGCACTGCAAGACTATTATCTAGGTAGAGAGGCTATGGAAGTGGATGGGTTGCATATGTTGCAAGTCTTTTCCACTTAAAGAGGAAATTACAGCTTAATTTTCTAATACTGATGATCTTTAATTGCTGGTGGTGTTAAAGCTTCTTGTTAGATGGAAGGAAAGTCATGCTAAATTTCCTCGCTTCATTCTGAAAGACAGACGCTTAAATAGTGGAAATAATAAAATCAAGAAAAGCATGTTAAAACTGAATACAGGACTTCGTTGAGAAAAGGAATGCTGCTGCACAGTTAAAAAGTGAGAGGTTGTGTAATTTTGGGTTACGTGTTTGTGTTAGAACTCTCGTCACCATTTTGAATAAGCATTCTTTCTTCAGTTGGCAAGGGAGTAATTTCCATGTCACTCATTCTTGAATAATTCTTTGATTACTAACGGTAAGGAGTAATTTTGCAAATCTAATGTATTGCAGCCTTAGAACTGGTTGTGTTCCAAATGTCTCCTAAGATGTTCCAAGTTTAGGAGTGTGTGCTTTGAAATATTTCTATAATTTGCTACATCTGCTTTTCACGGTGTTAAATCCTTGTTCGTGCAGGCTAGGATACTTCTTGCTCCTGGATTTATTGCTGTCAACGACGATCAGCAGAATACTCCAACTAATGAAGCTGTAGATAATCCCTCTGATATTGTTCCTGAGCTAGACAATCCTGATCAAGAAGTTCAGATAATTCAAGAAGCACCTCCATACAGAAAAGAATTTGGACTATCAGATGACCCGAAAGTTCGAGACTTTGAAGACATGGATAAAGAAAGTTGTTTTCCCGACTGCGATACATCTTGTCTTGCTACATGCACTGCAAGTGACATTGAAGAAGATCCTTTCAAAAGTTATGCTTATGAGGCTGAAGAGGGTCAAAATCAGGGGTTAGGACCTCTTACGTCATGTGTGGGCACTCGATGGTTTAGGGCCCCTGAGCTCCTTTATGGCTCTACAACCTACGGGCCAGAGATTGACTTGTGGTCATTGGGCTGTATTTTTGCTGAGCTTTTGAGTCTGGAACCACTTTTTCCTGGAACTTCTGATATTGATCAGCTAGGCAGGATTTTCAACGTTTTGGGTGACTTATCGAAAGAAGTTTGGCCAGGCTGCACTGAACTGCCTGACTATAATACAATTTCATTTGGTAAAGTGGAAAATCCACTTGGTATTGAAGCATGTCTGCCCAACCGCTCTGCTGATGAAATTCTACTTGTCAAGAAACTACTTTGTTATGATCCAACCAATAGAGCTACGCCAATGGAGTTACTCCAAGACAGGTACTTCAATGAAGAACCTTTACCGTTGACCATCTCTGAGCTGAGAGTTCCTTCAAAACACTATGCTGCTGATGAGGATTCTCCCAATGAATGTGGTGATTATAAAGATTTTGATTCTGACTCTGATTTTGGTGATTTTGGCCCATCCTATGTTACAAGAACGGAACATGGATATGCAATTCAGTTTTATTGAAGTTTGAAGATCATGGAGGCTTATTTTTGTCCAATGCTTTATAAAGTCTGCATGTGTCGGTATCTTCCTATCATGGCATAGTGGAGTTACCATCTGATACTAGTGAGGTTCTTTCCTCTTTTCTTGGTTTGTATATTTAATGGAAACATCTACCCTAGACTGAAGGAAGCAGGCTCTAGAAATCAGGGGCCACACTTATTTTTGTTTCTGATAACATGCTTTTTTTTTGGGGGGTTTAGAATTGTTTGTATTTATATTGACTGCAGAAGAGTAGCTTGTATGATTAATAATACATTCTTTCTTTAGGAAAACGTCTGTGATTGATTTTTGTATCGAGATTGTACAGTACAGAGAAGTACTTGAGTTGACCAAAAACTGATACTGAAGATTATAACTTGTTAGAACAGGCAGCCAGAGCCATTTCAATACCTTTAGGACTGAAAAGCAAGTTACTTGTCGAAAACAAGTTCTTATATCATGCACCTGAGAACACAATGCGAGCTATAACCAGTATGATGGTTTTATGAGTTATGGTTTCATAAGGACGGTATGTAGGTTTCATGGCGCAAATGCAAAGTATGTTATGTACTATGATTTCATGAGTTTTATGTTATGAGTTCTATGTTATGGTTTCAAAAGAGTAAAATGCGATTTAATGGCCATGCATAGTATAATTTGTTAATGAAAACATGGATGTAACCTGGCTCCTTCATATGGGTTCTCGGTACCGATAAAGAATTGCCATTAGAGCTTTTGGATTTAAGGGTGGGATTTGATATAGTTTTCTTTTGATATTTTTGTCCTAAGTTTTGTTAGTACTTTTGGAATTAACAGTGCGATTTGATATAGTATGGAATGTTTTTGTATATTTGAATGAAATTAAATGAAATGGTTTACCACCAGAACTTTTACTTGAATAGGTTGGAAATTTTTTCATTCTATTGTTTGAACAAAAAAATCGAAATGAGATGATTTCTTGGTGAATATTGAAATGAGGTGATTCATTTTCTGTGTTTGGTAAAACTTTTCATTGATAAGAAAAATGGTTATGAATGCCACTAAACTATTTCCTTAATTACTTCTGAGAGGCTCCCAATATTTAGGGGTATGTGATCCTGACTAATTCGGACTTGACCACTAAATTATTTATGATTCTTCATAAGTAGCCATAATATTTTCCTTTTATGTTTTTTTACCATTTAACTATTTTTGTGCATTTATTTATACCTAACAACCACTTCAGAGGTGGTTTCAGACGAAATTTCATGTGCCTAATACATAGCAAGTTTTAAGAGGGCAAAATTGTATTACCATTTATTCTTGTGCAAAAAAAACTTAATTTAAGGGGCAAAATTGTCTTACCACCTGAATTTTTGTGGAGGGAAATAGATGGTAGCATAGTTTTTCACCCTAAAAATTGTTCCAGTGTAAGACATGCAAGTGTCGGTTGGATATTAAAAGATGTATAAAAATAATTAGATAGTAAAAAGAATGAAGTAAAAAAATATGGCTATTCATAAAGATACCATCACCATTTTCCTTATTTGATATTTAGAATAAAATGAAATTCACAATCTATACTTCAAATACCTCTTATAATAAAATCCATAAATATTTTAGAATGTATTTTTAGAATGTAAGGCATCCCACTTAGGTTTAAATATTTCTATAAATGAAAGGCTAGAAAGTACCGGTGCCCTAAGAACTTTTTCAAATTTTAATTTTAGACTTGATTTTTAAAATGACTAGTTTTGTACTTCAAATTTAAAAAATATACAAAAAATGACATTTTCGTCTCCTTCAATCATCAATTCATTAATAGTCAAACAAGACAAAGAGCACATTTGAAATTTCACTTATTTTAACGTCTTTTTTAATCCTTTAAAACCTAATAAAATTCAATTAGGTCTCTACTTTTAATTATTAATTTTTTAAGGTATAATTTAGATAATTCTTTTAGAAAACCATATTCTATTTTTCTTCTTCATCTCGACTGATGCTAGTGGAGGACCAGTTGTTGGCGGCTTAATTTGAAGGCCGATCCCATGGTTGAAATCACTAGCACCACTGAGCACTAAGGGCGGAGCACCAACTCAACAACCAACAAAACCCATCCTTCATCTGTAAGAAGGTCACTAGTTAATCAAAATCTTTCATTTCATATTTAGACGCCACCTCTTAAAACCAACAAAGCCTACTAGTTAATCAAAATCATTTTAGAAGTTTTGAATCCATTTCATCTATCAGAAGTGTAAAATAATACCTTATTTCATCGACATTGACGGTGAGAAAAGATACATCTTGGAAATTCGGGGCTAATTCCTCAAAAAATGGGTTCATAGCCACCAGTGGCATACTGCATACACCAAGCAGTTGTAAAGTGTACCACAATCTAATCAAAGAAACCAAAGAAGATGAAACATAAATCAATTAAAATTCAAGAACTTTATATTAACTATAAATCCTGTTAACCACAAATGTTAAATACAGTGTGTAATATATATAAAAGAAACAGAAATATAAAACAGAAATAACAAAATAATAGTAAGGAAATAGAAATCAAACCCGAGTCTTGAATAAATTTCAATTTCCTTAAAACAAATTCGTTCTCTCTACCGGAAGTGTAAGAGATGTGTTAGAACGTCTGTTTCCCAAGATAAAACGGGCTTCGGAAAATAGTTTAGCACTTGAAACTGTTTTCCCTTAGAACTTGAACAAATTGATGATGAACAGGAAAAAGATATATGTATGCAGGTTAAGAGAGAATTCTAGAAATTTCAAAGAAAAATTTCTTATGTCTTCTGCTGTGGAAAACAACATTATTTATTGATGGAAAAACCCTTCAACTGTTACATTAAATTAGTTCTGTACGCTGAATTCACCCTTCACCTGTTACATTCAATTAATTCTGTATACTGAATTCAATTATACAAAATTAATTCTGTATATTCAGTAGCCATTAGAGAAATGAATATAGCTGTACATTGAACTCACTAGAAATGAATGTGGCTGTTCATTGAACTCATCAGCCATTGAATCCCGACAAAAAAAAGAAGAAGGCAAAACATGGGTCTGTAAGGCCCCCTGTTATTTTCCAATGTGGGATTCAAATCCCCTTACTTGCAAACCTTTTCCTCTTTAATTTTTTCATTCACTTCCTTTTTCCAATTATTTTCTAATAATCCCCCACATGAATGATAAAAAACTGTTTTGACTCGTAGTTTATGTTCATCAACTGACTTATGCATAGGAAAAGTAGGTATTCGCCTTTGAACTTTCCCTTTGTAACATATTTATACTTTACTAGCTGTCCAGTAAACATGATGTCCTTGAACTATCCTGCTTTCTTATGTAAAGAGTCCACATATCTTACACATAAATCATTTACTTGTTCAGTTCTCATGGTTTATTCATTTTGGCCATGAACATGTCCTAGTTCAACAAGAGTTTCTAAAGAATTGAGCCTAAGCAATTCTCATTCAAAGCGGCCCCACTTTTCTCTCATATAAATGATTTCTTATATATATATATATATTAAGAATCATTAAAGCAACATAATACTAACCTTAACTGTTCCATCACTGTTGTGTGACAGGAATAAGCTGAGGTTTCCCCCATAGTGATACACTAAGTCTTATAATTAGGTTGTCCCTTTGAACCTAGATCTTAGGGTCTCCAGTCAACTAGGTAGGGTTTTCCTTTATAAAACTTTATCCTTTATAGGCTTTTAATCCCATTCATTTTGTCAA
The DNA here is from genome assembly GCA_028651295.1 of Catharanthus roseus. Lineage (NCBI taxonomy): Eukaryota > Viridiplantae > Streptophyta > Magnoliopsida > Gentianales > Apocynaceae > Catharanthus > Catharanthus roseus. The sequence continues at coordinate 12,539,943 of JAPQWS010000168.1, read as the reverse complement.
TTTTTCAATGCCTCTCTATTTAACCCTTTGGTTAATAGATCCGTGATGTTTTCTTTTGACTTTACATAATCAATCGAAATAACACCTGACGAGAGAAGTTGTCTAATAGTATTATGTCTAAGACGAATATGTCTAGACTTACCATTGTAAATGGCGTTCTATGCTCTCCCTATTGCCAATTGGCTATCACAATAAATGCAGATAGGGGCACATGTTTTTCCCACTTAAGAATATCCTCCAAGAAATGGCGTAACCATTTAGCCTCTTCCTCACACTTATATAATGCAATGAATTCAGATTCCATGGTGGATCTAGCAACCACTGTTTGTTTTGAGGATTTCCATGATATAGCTGCTCCAGCTAGCGTGAACACATACCCACTAGTAGATTTGGAATCCTTTATATCTGATATCCAGTTAGTATTTGTGTAACCTTCTAATACAATTGGTTATTTGGTATAGTGCAGCCCATAATTTTGCGTATACCGAAGGTATCTCAATACTCTTATTATTGCTGTCCAATGTTCTGCACTAGGATTACTCGTATATCCACTCAATTTGCTTACTACATAAGCAATATCTGGTCTAGTACAACTCATTAGATACATTAAACTTCCAATTATGCTTGCATAACCTTCTCCCCGATTCTTGGATAAATGAAGACTAGTATCTAATGGCAATCTTGCAATTCAAGAATCATTCTTGTTAAATTTTCCAATAATTTTATCTACATAATTAGTCTGGCCTAAAACTAGTCCATTTGCTGTTCTTATGATCTTAATACCTAAAGTCACATTAGCAAGTCCCATATCTTTCATGTCAAATTTTGAATTCAACATGTTTTTAGTAGATTTGACAATTTTGTCATTACTACCTATAATGAGTATGTCATCTACATAAAGACATAAAATGACATATTCATTTTCCGTCTCTTTGATATAAACACACTTATCACACCATTAATCTTAAATCCACTAGAAATAATTGCGCGGTCAAACTTCTCATGCCGCTTTTTCGGCGCTTGTTTCAAACCATACGATGATTTAATCAGCTTACACACTTTCTTTCAGTATCTGGAGATCTAAAGCCCTCGGGTTGCTCTATGTAAACTTCTTCATCTAACTCCCCATTCAAGAAAGTTGTTTTAACATCTATTTGATGTACATTTAGATTTCTTAAGGATGCAATAGCAAATATCATTCTTATGGAATTTATTCTCCTCACAGAAGAATAAGTATCAAAGTAATCTAAGCCTTCTTTTTGTCTATATCCTTTAATGACAAGCCTGGCTTTATACTTATTAATGGAACCATCTGGTTTCATTTTCCTTTTAAAAATCCACTTAGACCCTAAGGTCTTACATCCGGTTGGTAGATCCACCAACTCCCAAGTATGATTCTACAGAATAAAATCAACTTCACTTTTTTATGGCTTCTTTCCATAAATGTCCTTCCGAAGAATTCACTGCTTCGTCATAAGTTAAAGGCTCTTTTTCTAACAAATAAGTCTCAAAATTATCTCCAGAAGTTTTTTCTATTCTTGGCCGTTTGCTATGCCTTAGTTCAACTTCTTGAACTTTATTTAGATCTTGAACTTCTTCATTAACTCGATTTAATGAAGTAGATCCACTCATGGACTTGCAAGGAAATACATTTTCCAAGAAAGATGCATTTCTAGACTCCATAACTGTGTTCTTGTGTATATCCAGAAATTTTGAATCACGCACAAGAAACCGATATGCATAATATTATGTGCATACCCTATGAAGATACAATCCACTGTTTTTTGACCTATTTTTATTACCTTAGGTACTGGTACAGCCACCTTTGCAAGACACCTCCACACTCGCAAGTGTTTATAGGATGGTTTCTTTCTGGTCCATAATTCATAAGGAGTTTTATCTTCTTTCTTGCATGGTATCCTATTCAAAATATAATTACTAGATATGATAGCTTCACCCCACATGTTTGATGGTAACCCTGAACTTATCAACATCTATTCATCATTTCTTTTAAAGTGCGATTCTTACGTTCATATACTCCATTAGATTGAGGAGAATACGATGCAGTTACTTCATGAACAATTCCATGTTGTACACAGAAGTCACCAATTGGTGCCTCACGCTCTCCATCTCTATCATTCCTTAATCTTTTAATCTTTTTTTCCAGTTGATTTTCAACTTTATTCTTATAAATGATAAACTTTGCTAAAACCTCATCTTTACTCTTAAGTAAATACACATAGATAAATTTTGTATTATCACCAATAATGGTTATAAAATATTTATTACCTCCACGTGTTTGAACATATTTCAAATCACATATATATAACTATGAATCAGTTCTAATGGTTCAGTGCTTCTTTCAATTTTGTGGAAAGATGTTCTTGTCAATTTTGCTTCAATGCAAATTTTGCATTTATGTTTTGAATCGATTTGGAATGTTGGAATATGGTCCACATTAATTAATCATCGTATTGAATCATAATTAGCATGAACTAATCTACCATGCCATAAATGAGAAGACTCAAGCAAATAAACAGAAGAAGGAGTATTTTTATTGATCATGGTCATTACATTAAATTTAAACAACCCATCGGTTTCATACCCTTTTCCTAAATACATTCCAGACTTAGTTAAAATGACTTTATCAGATTCAATCACAATACGGAATCCATGTTTGTTCAACAAACAACCAGACACAAGATTCTTATGAATTTCTAGCACATATAACACATTTTTAAGTGTTAAGACTTTGCCAGAAGTCATCTTTAACAACACTTTTCCTTGACCTTCAATGGTAGCTGAAACAGAATTACCCATGTAAATCTTTTCCCCTTGAACTGGCTCAAAAGTTTAAAATAGGTCTCTGTTTGTACAAACATGTCTGGTGGCACTGGTGTCAAACCACCATTCCTTCAGGTTGGAATCAACCATGTTTATTTCAGAAACTACTGCAACTAAATTCAAGTCATCCACTTCTTTAGTAATGTAATGAACCATATTTGCTTCATGATGTTTCTTAGGAAAACGACAATCAGAAGACTTGTGACCTAATTTGCCACAGTTAAAACATTTTCATTAAATTTTTGTTTCGGTTTGGAAATACCACCGAATAGACCGATCTTGCCCTTAGTTTTGTGATATTGAACTTGGTTTTATTTTTCAAATTTTTATCATGTTCAACAATATTAACCTTCGGATTTGAAGATCTCATCATTTTATGATTGGCATATCTGTTGTCTTCTTCAATACGAAGTGTAACAATAAGATCTCCCAAAGACATTTCCTTCCATTTGTGCTTGAGATAGTTCTTAAAATCTTTCCAACTAGGGGGTAGCTTTTCTATCACAGTAACCACTTGGAAGGCTTCACTTAAAATCATTCCTTCTGCAAGTATTTCATACAAAATAATGTGCAATTCTTGCACTTGACTTATTACAGTTTTAGAATCAACCATTATATAATCAAGAAACCATCCGACAACAAATTTCTTTGTGCCAGCATCTTCAGTTTTATATTTCCGGTCTAATGATTCCCATAGAGCTTTAGTAGTTTTATATGCAAAATACACAGTATATAATGAATCACTTAATGTATTTGAAATATAATTACGACACAAAAAATTAGAGTGATTCCATGCATCAACAGCAGTTACCGTTTGTGCATCATCATTAGACTGCCACCACAGGAGCTACCTCTGTCAAGAATTTTTCCAAATTCAAAGTAGTCAAGTAGAAAAGCATTTTCTGTTGCCATCTTTTAAAATTAAAACTAGAAAATTTTTCTAGTTTTTTCCAATTGACTGGCAAAATTGTTGGCAGAGCAACAGCAACAATCGGGACATTTCCCAAACCAGAAATAGCACTATTCACATTAACAGCTCTGTTCCAGTTGCCATTTCAGCAGGAGTAGAAAAGAGATTCTGTTTTAAGATTGCTAACCACAACTGTTAAACACAGTGTGTGATATATATAAAAGAAACAGAAATATAAAATAGAAATACCAAAATAATAGTAAAGAACTAGAAATCAAACCCGAGTCTTGAATAAATTTCAATTTTTTTAAAAAAGATTCGGTCTCTCTACCGGAAGTGCAAGAGATATGTTAGAACGTCTGTTTCCCAGGATAAAACGGGTTTCAGAAAATAGTTTAGCACTTGAAGATATTTTCCCTTCGAACTTGAACAAATTGATGATGAACAGGAAGAAGATATATGTATGCAGGTTAATAGAGAATGCTAGAAATTTCAAAGAAAAATTTCTTATATCTTTTGATGTGGAAAATAGCAGTATTTATAGATCCTTCAACTATTACATTGAATTAGTTCTGTACATTGAATTCAGCTGTACAGAATTAATTCTGTATATTCAGCAGCCATTAGAGAAATGAATATGGCTGTACATTGAACTCAATAGAAATAAATATAATTGTTCATTGAACTCAACAGCCATTGAATCCAGAGAAAAAAATTTTTGGCAACACAAGCGTCTGATAAGGCCCCCTGTTCTTTTCCAATGTGGGATTCAAATCCCTTACTTTCCAACCATTTCCTCTTTAATTTTTTCATTCATTTCCTTTTTCCAATTATTTTCCAACAAATCCCACAAAAATAAGTTCAAGTTTCCGCTCTGTAACTCAATCAAGAATAGAGGAAAATTTACAAGAGAGTCTTGGTTTGTTGCCTGATTAACATGGAATTCCCAAGAATCTTTGGATCCACTTTTACAACTTAAGACTTTGATGATTTTTCCTAATTTTCCATCTCTTCTTTGCACTATCTCTTGAGTCTTAGACTGAGATTGGGATGATTGTTTATAACAGTACTATAGCAAAGGATTGAATCTACGGGCAAAACCAAAAGGATGGAGAAGAGCTGGTCCTTAGCAATTGTGGTGATTGGTGAAAAGGATGGAAAAGATCAATGGAAGGAAGTAATGGTAGTGGTGATAGTGATTTCAACCGTGGGATTAGCTTCAAAATAAACCACCGGTGATTGATTTTGGAGGTGGCAGCGCCGATGTCGGCATCAGCGAGATGAAGAAGAAGAAAAATATATTAGGATTTTCTAAAAGAATTTTCTAAACTATAGTTAGATCCTCAAAAAAATAATAACTAAAAAGTAGGACTTAAATGAATTTCATTAAATTATAAAGGATTAAAAGAGAAGTTAAAGTAAGTGAATTTTCAAATGTACCCTTTGACTTGTTTGACCGTTAATGAGTTAACTGTTGCATGAGATGAAAGAGCCGTTTTTTATACGTTTTCCAAATTCGAGGTCCAAAACTAGCCATTTTGAAGTTCAAGGTCCAAAACTTAAATTCGAAAAAATTCAGAGTCCCCGAGGCTTTTTACCCTAAATAAAATAAAAATAAAACTTTTGTATTACTCAAATACCTCTTATAATAAAATTCTTAAATATTTTTTTGAATGTTATGAAACTAATGAATACATAGTGGATGTCCAATACATTCTCAGAAGAGAATTATAACTCCCAAAACCAAATTCTAATTGTGCTTTGACTCCCTACCCCTAATGATAAAGCCCATTTCTTCTAAGGTTTTACTACCTTGGAATAAATGAATAATATGATTGATTTCTGAAAATATGTGTCTACTTTCTATCTCTTTCTTATTCTCTTTGCTCTTCTACTCTTATTTTATATATGTATTATTATTCCAAGCAAATCATGTGTTGCGATCATCAAATTTATAACACGTTATCAGCACGATTGCATGAGCAAGCAAGATTTCTTGAAGAATAAGACTCTACAATTAAGTCCCTAGAGATAAAAGAGGTAAAAGATTCTTGAAGTTTCTTGAGGTAAGAAATATCGAAATTCTTTTCTTTATTTTTATTTCAAGTTTTGTATATGACTTTGATGTCATAAAAACATCAAACTTTTATTATGGATTCTTATAGAAATCCATACTTATAGAATCAGTCATATGTCTACTTTCTATCTCTTTCTTATTCTCTTTGCTCTTCTACTCTTATTTTATATTTGTATTATTATTCCAAGCAAATCATGTGTTGCGGTCATCAAATTTATAACACGTTATCAGCACGATTGCACGAGCAAGCAAGATTTCTTGAAGAATAAGACTCTACAATTAAGTCCCTAGAGATAAAAGAGGTAAAAGATTCTTGAGGTAAGAAATATCGAAATTCTTTTCTTTATTTTTATTTCAAGTTTTGTATATGACTTTGATGTCATAAAAACATCAAACTTTTATTATGGATTCTTATAGAAATCCATACTTATAGAATCAGTCCTGAAGATGCAAGTAGAAGAGAAATCACGATTATAATGATTTCTTTCCTCATTAAAAGAAAAATCAAGATTATAAATGATATGATTTCTTCATTAAATTTATGAGGCTCTGAAGGCTGAATATTTTATCAGGAAAAAATCTTTAAAAAATTAAAAGAAAGGCACAACCACCTGAAGATGGTCGTTATGCCAATTCTTATATTTATGCCTATAATATGTTGAACCTATCCGTATGCAAGATTCTATTTTTTTTTTAATTGAAATAATATAGCTATAGAAATTCTCACTTTCTTATATCTCTAATATGCTTCTGCAGTAACAATATTGAAATCAAGGTAATTGATCACTTTTTGAGACTAAACAAAGGATTGAGTCATTGTTGGTGGAATATTATAATATTTCTAATAATTTTATGTCATTCCATGAAGCAAATACAATTAGAAATTTTATTTCTATAATATGTTATATTCGTGATTATAATTATTTAAAATAATTTGTAATTATTATGACTCATGAACCTAATATCTAAATTATCACCAGAAGTGATGATAATGAGAAAGGAAAAGGGAATATATAATCCCGATATAAAAGAGAGTTTGTAACGTACTTATATAATCCCGATATAAAAGAGAGTTTGTAACGTACTTATAGTGCTCGAACGAAATTATGCTATTATTGATCTCATATATTGATCATGTCTATTATATAGACTTGTTAATATAGCCAATCCCTTGAAATAATTAGAGGAAAGAAATTAATTTTTATTTGTGATTTTATATGATTTTTGCATATTATATATATGCCTCTTGATTTATTATATATATATATATATATTCAAGAATAGAGAAAAAGATGTATATTAGGAGAATGAATATTAGTATACATTAGAACTTGATAAGAGTTAATTAATAGAAAGCTCTAGAAGAGCTAATACATTGAAATTAAAGCTCCCCTAGAGCTAATCAATAAAAGGCTTCAGAAGAGCTAATATTTTAAAAATCTCCAAGAGACCTAAATATCTATAATATATCTATCTAGAAGATATTTAATTAAGAAGATATCTATAATATCTAGAAGATATTTAATTAAAGCTCTAGAAGAGCCTATTTACTAAAGACTTAGAAGAATTAGTTAATAGAAAGTTATAAAAGAACTAATTATTTAAAGACTCCAGAAGGGTAAATTGACTTAGGAGGTCACATGATAATTATGCTATATTATCATGACTTATGGAATAAATGTGAATTACATACACTATCATATTCTCCCATCGTAATTTGTAATTCAACAAAGTTGATGCAATGTAATGTATCATTAAGTAAACCTGAAGTTTACTTATTCAAAAAATATTAAATATATTGGCATGACCGATTAGATCATTCCGGATCATTAAAATACGAATCATATTTTATGGAACTAGAAGTTTTTGATTACAAATTTATTTGTATTACTATTTTTCAATGCAAAATAATTTTATGGGTACCATCAATATACTAGGGTTGAATATGTTTTGGGATGAATATAGTTCGATGCATCTACCTATGGTCACGATATACTGCTGACTTGCCAGTTAAACTTTGCAATTTTGATAATGAGCTCATATTTTAGACTCTCCTATTAACAATTTATCCTAATATCATTGATGATGTTGCACTATTTGCATAGAGATTAAACGTTCCTACAGAACATGTTCATAGACTTAGTAAATGGTTTTATAAAATCATAAGCGCCTTAAAATTGATTTATGTATATTTTGTAGTAGTACTTATCCGTATTTTGCCAAAATATTATTTTTGTTATCCTCATTGTAATTGGTTCATCGTGAGAACCCAAATATGTTGCCATCTTAGCGTCAAATATACGCTATAGAAATATACTATTCCACCACAATATATTTAAGATGAGTATTGAAAAGAGGAGTAAATTATATAGTCGGATAAAGATAAGTTATGTGTCTCATTTTGATTCAAAAGATGATAGCCAAGCATGTTTATTGACAAAGGAAAATCCGACAAAGAATGCTCCTGTTACTTAATGTCCCCGAAGGATAATCTATCACTACATATTATTTTGAGACACATTTAAATGTGATAGAATAAATTGGTTTCGACAAAATCCTCGCATATGTAAAGAAGCAATAATTTAAGATGGTCCTATATAGTTAAGTCGAGGAGATGAAAATTCTAGCAGAATTTTCTATGACATGACTTTATGATTATTTCTAGAAGAAATACAAGTACCTGAAGTCATAATAATTATGAGATCTCATTGTATCATGTCATAATATAAAATAGATAGAACCATAAATTAGCATAAATGTCGACGATATTTATACGCATGTTATTTAATAGAATGAAGATCTTGAATTAAAGTCTGCAGACTTGAGATTGAAATATTATAGAGATATTTGGCAAAATAGAATATAAAGTTCGCATTAGAAAATATGTAAAGTTCGAACAATTATTAAGCACACTTGACATGTACATGTATTCCCTAAAGGAATTATATACATGAAGTATAATCCCAAAAGGATAAGAATCAATAAATAAATTACTAATTTGTATAAAATTATGATATATGATTTTTTTTAAAGTCATGGCAATATTTATAGAAGAAATAAAATATATGGTGGTGGATTGAGTTTAGATAATAGCGCACTAAACTTTAATAATTTATATAATATCCTTGAAGGGCTCGATAGGCATGCCTGAAGTATGTTAGTAAATTGTTTTTGAAGAACATAACATCATTATTGTCTTAGTAATTTTTATTTTAAAGAAAGATATAATGATCGAATATATCCATAAAACTTTTCTTAAAATCTGTTACGCTTACCATTTATGACTCTTCATCTACTTTTAATGTTCTCCAGATTAGGAGGAGAAAATTAGAATCATAAAATGTCATTGAAACATCTCGATCCATATGCAAGTATTTGTGAACTAGAAGTTCTACATATTATTTATTTGTAAAAGATTTGCAAAATTTACTTAATATTTTTGTTAACTCTAGAAGAGTTACAAAATTGAATTTGTAGATGCTTCTATAGATGTCCCAATAGGACATAATTCTTATAACTAATGTAAGCCCTAAAGGCATATTTGTAATGTTTTGATTATGATTAACTTGTGCTTTGTGATAATTAGAAATAGCTTTGTATAGAAGACCAAAAGATGCACAAGAGAAGTCTCAAGGGAATCTACAAAGAAGCAAAAGATCACTCAAGACAACAAGATTTATGAAGTTGAAGTGATTAAGTTGAATACCTTGAAGACAAGAAGAATAGTAAGGGGTATCTTATAAGTTAATTTTGTAAAACTCCGTAAATTGTTTCTTTGATTTTTGCTCAATTATATTAGCTCCTTAAAAGAAATATATTTTGACAAACTATCCTTAAAAAACTAAGTGTTTTTGATAAAGTTTTTATATTTTAAAAGTGTTATACATTTTTAAAGAGTATCAATAATACATGTTTTAAAGTGTGAAGGAAAATGTATATTTTACAAGAAAACTGGTTGTCCAATTTTCTGTAATAAGTCTAAAACCAGTCATCCAATTTTCTACTACTAAGAAAATCGAAAGTTTGATTTTTGGGTTTTCACAAAGAAAAAAGTCATCCAATTTTAAAATCGGTCATCCGATTTTTTCAAGCCTTTTTAAAAAATCGGTCTTCCCATTTTGAAAAAAGTCATCCAATTTTCTGTTGATAAGAAAATCGGACGTCCTATTTTGAAAACCGGTTGTCCGAGTTTTACTTTTACTTTAAAAAAAATGACCGTTGACTGACAGTGACAATTAGTTTTTCCCTTCATATATAAAATGACTTTTTGATCAGCCATAAATTCTAAGTGGTTTAAGAAAATTGAAGAAAGTTTTCAAGAGCATTAAAGACCCATTTCTAATCTTCTTTATCTTATAAAAAACAAAAAGAAAAATTTCCTTGGAGCTTCATCATTGATCATCCTTCAAAGAAGGAGAAAAAAGGAGCTTGTAGAAGCATTAAATCGATTTGTATCTTTGTCTTTTCAAGCTTCTTTTGTAACATTGTTTCATCCCTACCCTTTTATATTAACTTGTGATCAAAGGTTTTGTGAAAAACCCTTTGAGTATTCCTTTGATAATTGTTATATTGTTTTGTTTTGTAAACTTTGAGTTTTGAGTGCAAAATCTTTGAAGGGTGATCCTCATTGTGATATTGTATAAAGACTTGTAATTAGTAGATTTGTGAAATCCTTGAGTTGAGTCTCAATGTAGTGGATGTAGCTCTATTGAGAGAGTGAACCACTATAAATACTTTGTCTCTTTTTCTTTGTAGCTTGCTTTTTATTTCTATGTTTATTGTCTAATCCTTGGTCATAAAAGAGATTTTGTTAGGTTAGGAATTTTATTAAAAAAGGAGTATTAAATTCTTCTTCAAACAAAATTGGTGGTTTTAATTAAAATTGTTCAAAAATTTTTTAATTAGCCAAAAATCTTATTCACCCCCTCTAAGGTTTTTCAATTGGTATCAGATCAGGTCTTCTTTCAAAGGCTTAACATCCTAAGAAGTAAAAGATCTTTTATAAATTGGTTAGTATTTCAAATCTACCTTATGTAGAAGGTTGTTCTACTGATAGACCTTCTCTTTTTAATGTCACTGATTATACATTCTGGAAGTCATGGATTAAAATCTATATTTGTTCTATTAACTTTGATCTTTGGAGTATTGTAGAAAAAAGACCTTTTGTTCTCCAAAAGAATGGAAGAGTCAAGAAGGTTGAAGAATTCGACGAATTTGACTCAAGAAAGATGACTCTAAATTTTCAAGCTATGAACATATTAAGTTGTGCCTTAGATGCAAATGAGTACAATAGAGTGAGCGGATGCGATTCGACTCATGAAATGTGGAAATTGCTAGAAGTTACTCATGAGGAAATAAAGAAGAAGCAGAAAGGCAAAGGTCTAATAGAAGCTTGGGATCAAGAGTCAAGTGAAAGTGAAGGAGAAGAAAATACCAACATGTGCTTCATGGCACTAGAAAATGAGGTACAATCTTCACCTTCAAACTTATCTAATTTTGTTGTTGATGATGATGATTATCCAAACTCCATGCTTATTGAAATGTATGATAAATTAAAAAAGATTTCCAAAAGGAACAAGGAGTTGAAAAATAAGATTGATAATTTATTAAATGATAATTCAAAACTTGTTTGTGAAAACAAAACTCTTCTTGAATCTTTAGAAGTTTTGAAAAAAGGAAAAGGACTTCTCAAACTTAGAATTTCAAAAACTTGTTATAGAGAACAAAAATCTTTATAAAAAAATTATTTCTCTTTAGAAATACATGGTTGATTAGAATGATTTAAAGAAAAAGGTGAGTGATCTCACCATATGCATTAAAAAATTTACAAAAGGAAAATGAAACTTTTGAAAAACTTCTCAACTCTTAAAGATCACCATTTAGCAAAAATGGTATTGAATATAATCACTTCAATATTTTTTCAAACCAAACACATTTCGTAAAAGCTTCTTCATCCTTCTCACATCTTTGTTGCACTTATTGTGAAAAGAGTGGTCATAAGGCCACAAAATGTTTTATGAAAAGAAAAATTGAAAGGGGAGTAAAAGCCATTTGGAAAGTAAAAGAAAAAGCAACTAACGTTCATGGATCCAAAAGGATATGAGTACCAAAAGTCATCTCTACTTCTTCTATTGTAGGAACACAAATCAAGCTCAACTAAATGTTATTTGGATAGTGGTTGCTCAAGACACATGATCGGCAACGCATCTCTTATGAGTGAGCTTATGGAAACCGACAATGGCTTCATCACCTTTGGAGATAAGAAGAAAGGAAAAATCATTGGCATAGGTAACATCGGTAATGACTCCTCTTCTTTAATTAAGGAAGTTCTTTTAATTGATGGTTTAAAGTTTAATTTGCTTAGTATTAGTCAATTATGTGATAATGGGTACAAAGTTGTCTTTGAAAGTGATTCTTCTTCTATCATTGATAAGCATTAAAACAAAACTATTTTTGTTGCAAAAAGAGTTGGAAATATCTAAATCTTTTATCTTGAAGATCTTATTTCTCAAAATTTAAAGTGTCTCTCGATTCATGATAATGATGCATTTTTGTGGCATAGAAGGGTTGGACATATTAGCATGGATTTACTAAACCAACTTTCTTCAAAAGAGCTTGTTAGAGGATTACCAAAATTACATTTTGAGAAAACCAAACTTTGTGATGCTTGCTAATTTGGAAAACAAGTTAAGACCTCTTTTAAACCAAAGAAGATTTCTACTTCAAAACCTTTAGAACTTATTCACATGGATTTATTTGGACCAATGAGGACAACTAGTTTTGGTGGTATGAGGTATGCCTTTGTTATAGTGGATAATTTTTCAAGATTCACTTGGGCATTGGTTTTTAGCCAAAAGGATGGGGCATTTCAAGGATTTTTAAACTTTTCAAAAAAGGTTCAAACCTCCCTTGATTTTAAATTGATCTCTATAAGAAGTGATAATGGGAGAGAATTTAATAACAATGACTTAACAAAACTATGTGATGATTTTGATATAACACACAACTTTTTGGCCGCTAAAACCCTACAACAAAATGGTATTTTGGAAAGGAAAAACCGAACTTTACAAGAAATGGCAAGATCAATGATTTGTGAAAACTCCCTACCAAAATATTTTTGGACCGAAGCTGTTAACACTGCTTGCTACGTAATGAATCGTGTTCTTTTGAGACCCTTTTAAAGAAAACTCCTTTTGAACTTATTTTTAATGAAACTCCCTCAACTGGCTATTTCAAAGTTTTTGGATGTAAATGTTTTATTTTAAGCACCAAGGACAATCTTGGGAAGTTTGATAGAAAGTCCGATAAGGGAATTTTTCTTGGTTACTCTTTAAACAAGAAGACCTATAGGATTTACAACAAAAGAACTTTGTGTGTGAAAGAGTCAATTCAAGTAAACTTTGATGAATCTAACATTTTTGAAAAGAAAGATGATGATGATGATGACATAGATAATTCTTTGAGCTACCAACCATTGCATACTCAAGCAATAGAAGAACATGCTAAGGAGGAAGAAGAGATTGAAGAGAGAAAACGATAAAAAAGTTCAAAATCTTCCTCAAGACGTGATATATCCAAAGGGACATTCCAAGGATGAAATCATTGGTGATGTATCACAAGGGGTAAGAACAAGAAGGTATTTTGTTGACAACTTTGCCTTATTATCTCAAATTGATCCTAAATTTATAGATGATGCCTTATGTGATGAGCTTTGGATTATTGCTATACAAGAGGGACTAAATCAATTTGAAAGAAACAAAGTTTGGACTTTGGTCCCAAGACCTCGTGATCACCCCATTATTGGCACAAAATGGGTTTTTAGAAATAAACTAAATGAATCCGGAGAAGTTATAAGAAACAAAACTAGACTTGTTGCCCAAGGATTCAATCAAGAAGAGGGCATTGATTTTGATGAAACATTTACTCCAGTTTCTAGACTTGAATCCATAAGAATACTTTTAGTTTTTGCTTATTTTAAAGGATTTAAGCTTTTTCAAATGGATGTTAAAAGTGCTTTTTTAAATAGTGATATTGAGGAGGAAGTTTATGTTAACAACCTTCCAGTTTTGTACATGAAAATTTTCCAAACTATGTTTATAAACTTTCAAAAGCACTTTATGGTTTAAAACAAGCTCCAAGAGCTTGGTATGAAAAATTAAGTGGATTTCTCCTTTCAAATTTTTTTTCAAGAGGTGTGGTGGACACAACCCTTTTTACAAAAACCTATTATAATAATGATCTTCTACTTGTCCAAATTTATGTAGGTGATATTATTTTTGGAGCCAGTAATGTTTGTTTATCTGAAGAATTTGCCTCTCTAATGCAAAAAGAGTTTGAAACGAGCATGATGGGAGAATTGACCTATTTTCTTGGACTTCAAATCAAACAAACCAAAGAAGGTATCTCCATCAATCAAGAGAAGTACAAAAAGGAACTTCTCAAAAGATTTGGGATAAGTGATGCAAAAGGAATAGGAACTCCAATGAGCTCATCTTTGAAACTTTACAAGGATGAAAGGGGTAAAAAGGTAGATGAAAAACGGTATAGAGGAATGGTTGGGAGTTTGCTTTATTTAATGGCTAGTAGGCTGGATATTATGTTTGCTGTGTGTTTATGTGCTAAATTCCAAGCTTGGCCCAAGGAATCTCATTTAATAGCTTTAAGCATATTTTGAGATGTTTAATAACATCTTATGATTATGGATTATGGTACTCTAAACAATCTTGTTTTGATCTTATCGTTTACATCGATACGGATTATGCCAGATGTAAGGTAGAAAGAAAGAGTACCAGTGGAAATTGTAAATTCTTGGGGGATGCTTAATGTCTTGGTACAGCAAGAAACAATCATGCTTATCTTTATCGACTGCTGAAGTGGAATATATAGCTGTTGGTTGTTGTTGTGTTCAGGTACTTTTGATGAAACATACTTTACCTGACCTTGGTTTTGATTTTAATAACACACCTATTTTATGTGATATCACAAATGCAATAAATCTTTTTTTAAACCCTGTGCAACATTCAAAAACTAAACATATTGAAATTAAACATCATTTTATATGAGTTCATGCTGCCAAAGATGTATTTTTAGACTATATTTGCACAAAAGATCAAATTGCTAACATTTTTACAAAAGCCCTTTCAGAAGATCATTTTTGTTATTTGAGGAAATTACTTGGTATTGTTAAATTGCAGGACTAATGTGTGTTTTGATTTTTAGATTTTTCTTCATTTTTAAGCCGAGAAAATCGAACGATAAAATCGAATGTGTATTGGAAAAAACGGATGTCTGTTTTTCCTTGAAGAGTTTCAAGAATTTTTCTTCACAAAAAAAGTCGAGAGTTTCGGACTATGAAATCAGACGCCCCCAAAAAAATCGGACGTCCGATTTCTTTTGTTAAAAGAAAAATCGGAAGACCATTTTTAGAAATCGGTGGACTGGTTTCTTTATTTATTCGACAGTTTCTGCACTTTTTAAATTAGAAAACTGAGAAACCCTTCTCATTTGCTTTTATTTACTCTCTATCTACAAAACAGCTCATTCTCTCATCCGTTTCTCTCTTTTATCTCAACAAAAACAACCATTACTCTTCTCTCTCAAAAACCACCAGCACTCTCTCTCTGAAACATACAACAATCGACTCTCTCTCTGAATCTACTCATCAATCGATCGACACACACACACATACTCTCTCTCTCCTCTCTCTAGAAAAAAAACCCTCTATGAAAAAACCATCACTCTTCTACTTCAAAAATAGTAAAAGTAAAGAATGCCAATGTTGGAAGGGTGAAAACTTTGAAGAAGGAGGAAGTAGAAGGGGTGGAAGGATAGGAATAGGGAAAAGGGTGGCAACTGGAGTTAGGGCAACAAGAAGATTCATCTTTGTCAAAGAAGTAGCTAACTTTGAAGAATGGACACGAAAGAGAAGAAAGATTGCTCCAGGTCACAGAGTTGATCTCTCTAACATGGAAGGTATGGAAATCATCCCTAATCTTTTTGAAGATATTGGTTGGGGACCCTTGCATACTATAAATGAACTTTATTATCCCGAAATGATACATGAATTCTATGCAAATTTACATAAGGGTAGAATTCAAAAGAAACGAAATATAACCTATCAATGGGTGATCTCTATGGTTAGTGGCAGAGACATTTTCTTTGATGATAGATTGCTAAACACTATCTTAGAAACACCTGATGATGGTATAAGATTTTACACCAAAAACAAGAATGTTTTGATCCAAACCTATATAGTGAAAGAAGATTTGAAGAAATATTCACAAAGGGAGAAGTTCTTAAGAGGCATGATGATAGAAATGTCAATAAGCTTAGTGCCTATGGAAGATTATTGCACCATATGATCTCTAATATAGTCATTCCTAATGTTGCTCACAAGTCTTCCATTATAAACTTGCACTCCTTTGTCATGCTTGCGATACATGAGCATAGAAGAATGAACTTTGGTTATATGGCCATAGATCACATGCTGGCCACTCAAACATTTTCTGCAAAATGCTTGCCATAGGGTAGTTTCCTCATAAAAGTCTTTCAATACTTTGTGCTTAATTTATTTGGAGTTGGTGATCCATTGGGGCTAGAAAAATCTACAATAAACATACTTTTAAAAGATGCTTTATGTTGATGCTATAAGGATATATATATATATATATGAGATGTATATGCCTTGTTGAGATTTGTCTTGATAACTTGAGCCATGTTGCCTTGATGTTTTCAACAATTTGTGTTGGAAACATACCTTGAGTTGTATAAAGGTTTATGCATTATACCTTTTTGCTTATATAGCCTTGAGGTTTATTGATGATATTTTTGTGCAATATTTGTTGTGAAGCATGCTTTTAGGAGGAGCTTTAACTTTCTAAATTATTTTTCAAACCTTGGGTTGCTTTCAAAATGAAAGGGGGAGTTCTATCTCTCTCATTTTTATGCTTAGCTCTAAATGTTGATCTTTTGAAGCATGTTCTTGGCTAAACCTTGTTCTTTTGTTCTATATAATCACCATCTTGCATCTTTGTTTGTCATAATCAAAAAGGGGGAGATTGTAAGCCCTACGGGCATATTTATAATTTTTTTATTATGATTAACTTGTGCTTTTTGATAATTAGAAATAGCTTTATATAGAAGAACAAAAAATGCCCAAGAGAAGTTTCAAGGGTAATCTACAGAGAAGCAAAAGATCACTCAAGACGACAAGAATTTATGAAGATGAAGTGATCAAGTTGAATACCTTGAAGACAAGAAGAATAGTTAGGTGTATCTTATAAGGTAATTTTGTAAAACTCCCTAACTTGTTTCTTTGATTTATGATCAATTATGCTAGCTCCTTAAAAGAAATATTTTTTGAGAAACTATCCTTGAAAAACTAAGTGTTCTTGATAAAGTATTACACATTTTTAAAGAGTATCAAGAATATATGTTTTAAAGTGTGAAGGAAAATATATATTTTATAGGAAAATCGGGTGTCCAATTTTCCGTCATAAGTCTAAAATCGATCATCCAATTTTCTACTAATGAGAAAATTGGACGTTCGAGTTTTGGGTTTTCACCAATAAAAAAGGTCATCCGATTTTAAAATCGGTCATCCGATTTTTTCAAGTCTTTTTAAAACATCGCTCTTCCTATTTTGAAAAAAGTCGGATGTCCTATTTTGAAAACCGGTCATTCGATTTTCACTATTACGGTAAATAAAAATGACCATTGGCTAATAGTAACGGCTAGTTTTTAGTTCACATTAAAATGGCTTTTTGATCAGCCATAAATTCAGTAGTTGAAGAACATTTAAGAACTTTTTCAAGAGTATTAAAGAACACATTTCTAATATTCTTTATCCTACAAAAAAAAAAAAAAAAAAAAATCTCCTTGGAGCTTCATCATTGATCATCTTTCAAAGAAGGAGAAAAAGAGAGCTTATAGAAGCATTAAATCGAGGTGTATCTTTCTCTTTTCAAACTTCTTTGGTAACATTGTTTCATCCCTACTCTTTTATATTAACTTGTGATCAAAGGTTTTGTGAAAAACCCTTTGGGTATCCTTTGATAATTGTTATATTGTTTTGTTTTGTAAACTTTGAGGTTTGAGTGCAAAACCCTTGAAGAGTGATCTCATTGTGATGTTGTGTAAAAACTTGTGATTAGTGAATTTGTGAAATCCTGAGTTGTGTCTCAAGGTAGTGGATGTAGCTCTATTGAGAGAGTGAACTACTATAAATATTTTGTCTCTTTTTCTTTGTGGCTAGCTTTCTATTTCTATGTTTACTATCTAATGCTTGACCATAAAAGAGATTTTGTTTGGCTTGGAATTTTATTAAAAAAGGAGTTATTAAATTCTTCTTCAAAGAAAATCGGAGGTTTTAATTAAAATTTTTCAAAAAGTTTTTAATTAGCCAAAAACCTTATTCACCCCCTTAGGTTTTTCAACTAACAATGTTAAATCATGGCTGAAGTGTGATCTACTTTTTATTTATAAATGTTTTTTAACGAAATAGTTAAATACTTGAAGTGTTCCTCCTGAAAAGTTTATGATTGGCAAACAAATACTTGAACTAAGTATTTCAATATTTTTGTTTTGATTTACAAATTTGAACATCCCGAAGATGGAAAATCTTTATTTATTCATAAAAGTTTTACATAGGTATATTATATTGTACATTATCATCCAAATATTATTCAATTATAAAATGTTGATAAATATCACATATTTATAAATAAAAAAATGGATATTTATTGGTTCTGAAGTACCATAACTTTGCACAAGTGGTGCATACATTCTTTATATGACTTTTGGAAAAATATTATTATTGTCCTACAATATTTTTCAAAGATAAATAAATCTCGAATTATGAATAAAATCCAACTCCTGATGAGATGCATAAGTATCAAGTTGCTTATTTATATGATCCATTTGAAACACATTCTCAAATAAACATGTTATGCATATGTGTTGTGCTATTATCAAGCAATCATACCTTCAACTATTTTGAAGTTTTAAATTGTTGTGTAGATTGCTGAGAATATATGTGATCATTACTGATAGTTAACTTTGAGATATTTATATAGTATCCTAGAAGGATAAAATTACAATCATATTATTGGATTGTGAAATTTGAGGACATATTCAGAGAAATATGAAAAAACAAATCACAAAATTTCTTTATAAGAAATGTGAAAATAATGTGCAATAATATCTATCGAATATGATACATAATCGTGAAGATTTATTCACTAAAACATAACAATTTATTAGTTTAATGATGCTTTAAACAAGGGGAGTATATGGAACATAAATGAATGGCGTACTCTTTTTCCTTCACTAGACATTTTTCTCCCACAGGTTTTTTTTCTAGTAAAGTTTAACGAGGTATATTCTTTATGTTATGGACACCAAGGAGGAGCATTATGAAACTAATGAATACATAGCGGATGTTCAAATACATTCCCCGAAGAGAATTATAGCTCCTAATTGGGCTTTGACTTCCTAATGATAAAGCTCATTTCTTTTAGGGTTTCGCTTGTACTTGGTGCCTATAAATAGGACATTACGAAATACATGAATAAGATGATTGATTTTTGAAAATTGTGTCTACTCTCTATCTCTTTCTTATTCTCTTTGTTCTTCTACTCTTATTTTATATTTGTATTATTATTCCAGGCAAATCATGTGTCGCGATCATCAAATTTATAACATAGAATGGATTGTTAGAGTACAAACATTTCATTTAGACATAAATAATGCTATAATAAAATAGAAAAAATTAAAAATATAAATTTGTATGCTGCATTGATTTGTTTTACTTAATATTGACATGAATGTCGGGGGATTTTCTTTTCACAGGTGAATTCTATTGGGAATTATGTCGAAAAAGATTTCTTTTTGATGTAAAATTCTATACTTAATAGAATTAGTGTAAAATAATCTTTATAATTATGTGATTATGTGTTTGTTTGGATGAATTTATTTTCACAGTACGATGAAGATTGTTGTTACTTAAAAGTACAAGCAATGTTGTTCTTGGCTGGTCAATGGAGTTGGACATGCTATTGAATTAAGGATAAAATATCCCGGTGCCCCTTGAACTTTTCTAAATTTTTGTTTTAGGCATTGAACTTCAAAATGGCTAGTTTTGGACTTCAAATTGGAAAATGTATAAACAAATGACCATTCCATCATATTTAACCGTTAACTCATTAACGATCCAACAAGTCAAAGGGTATATTTGGAATTTCACTTATTTTAACTTCTCTTTTAATCCTTTAAAATTTAAAAATATTCAATTAAGTCTTCATTTTTTTAATTATTAATTTATTAGGGATCTAATAGTAATTTAAATAAATATTTTAGTAACCCTACAATGTATCTTTATCTCCTTCATCATCCTCCTCACCAAATGCTGCCGTCGGCGGATGAAGTAGAGGGAAAGAGAATAAGAAGATGAATTAAAACATCAGTAAAATTCTTTTCTTAATATCTGCAAAGAGAGAGAGAGGAGGTGAGAGAGAATGAAGCAATTCAGGCAAATTGGAGGGGTGGACAGAAGTCTCAAGGCTCTGATGATTTTCCAGGATGACATACAAATTAATCATCCCCAGTGCTGTTTGCTGGTTGATATGCTCCAAAATTTGAAGAAAAGAATACCAAATGGAAGGTAATTGGAAATTCATTAAAGGAGTTCCTCAGGCTATTTAGAGAAGTAGAATTCTATGTCAGAAATTGCTCGGATGTAAAAGAATAGTGGGACAAAGCCATGACTCTATCAGAACACTGACTGCACAGAGTTTATCATACATAACTTTGCATCTTCCTGGTAGTCATCGAAGCAATTGAAATGGCTGGAGAAATATGTGGTTAGGATAAAGATGAGATGCCGAAGAAGAGAACGATGTACTCGTTGAAGTATAAAAGAGAATTAGAGAAGATACCCCGTTGCCGGTAGGAGATTCGGCATTGGTGGCAATAGCTGGTAAGGAAGGAGATAGAGATATATTAAGTTTATTAAAATACTTTTAAATTACTATTAAGTCCCTAACAAATTTATAATTAAAATATAGGGACTTAATTGAATTTCTTTAAATTTTAAAGGATTAAAAGAGAAGTTAAAATAAGGGAAATTCAAAATATACTCTTTGACTTATTTGACCATTAATGAGTTAATGGTCAAGTGTAATGGAAGGGTCCTTTTTTTATGCGTTGTCAAATTTAAGATCCAAAACTAGTCATTTTGAAGTTTAAGGTCTAAAACCAAAATTCAAGAATGTTCAGGGGGCATCGGGGCTTTTTACCCTTAAATTAAAGGTCATTGTATGATAGTCTGCTTTATGGATGATCGTACCTTAGATGAATGAGAGGTTTTCTCATAACTATTATACATGTATGCTTGGAGCATATAGAACTGGACCTCGTGAAAGAGGTTTTCTAGAAAGTACTATAAGAGAAAAGAAACCTAGCGTATGACAGCTATAGCATGGACGAGTACTCTATGGTTAGAGTATGAGCTGGTAGTCCAGCGAAGATAAACTCCTTATGCTTAGATATACTATAGGTGAAACTTCTAGCAATGAGGTCAATAATCCTTATACGTTGGGTAGTTAGAATTAGCTAGTCAAGATGAACTTGTATAATAACTTCAATGGAAATCTTCCACTTGGGATTGTTCAGGATAATCAATAGGATATAAGCCTGGAATAATGTCTCTGGATGTTTTCTTTAGGATAGCTTCCTAAGATAAGCAAGAAACATCTTGAGAAGTCATTGAATATCGGACTAGACATCTAAGGATGATAGATTTCATTGAGCAAGAAGTTAGTATACTCAATCTATACTCAATTATGGGTGTTACATAGAGGGTATTCTCATCACTACACTTTTAGGCAAAGACCTATTCGCAAAGTAATGTTTTGGGGTCAATATCTCTATATGGTGATAAACAGAGATATTTAAAATGAGAAATAATGCTATTTTATAGCTAGGGTATTTTGTTCATTTTAGTAGCATAGAATAATTTAGTCTTTGGTCATTGGAGTATCTCATAAAAGCTGGGTAAATTAATTGTCACCACGCAAGAATAAAAAGACTAGAGAAGAAATAAGAGTTATTTGATTAATAGAGTTTTGGGTATATATTAAGTAATCAGGCCAATATATTTAATTAAATAAGAAACTAAAGGCTTTATTACATATTAGGTTGGTAGTTCTAGGGTTTTTAGTGAATTCATTTAATTAAAAGAAGCCTAGAAATAATTGGACCGAATAGAGATGATCGGACTTGTTCTGAATTGGACTGAAAAGTCTAAGGCTCAAAATGGAGCCCATGGCCAAAACCCTAAGGTCTTTTCAGCCTAGGGTGGCAGCAAGCATGAGGGATAATTGAATCCTTGGAGTCTTAGTTAGAAAAGAGAGAACCTTGAAGGTGGTTGTGATCACTTATGAGTTGTAACCTATCCAGAACTCTTAGAGGTTGATCTAAACAACCAAGACTCCTCTCTCATTCATTCCATCAGCCATAACCGTGAAAATTGCAGCTCTCCTCTCACCAATTTTTGCTAAAATTCTTGAGAAAAGAACACAAAAAGTTCTTCAAATTTAAAAAAAAAAAAAAAATTCAATAATTCTTCGCTTCTCTTCTAGTTCTTTGTTTCTCTTTCACCAGAGACTCTTGCAAGCTCCAAGAATAATCCAGAAAGCCTTAGAAACCTGTGAGATTGATGAGAAATAGTAAGAGATTGGGAAGAAAGATCTTTGAAAAGAAACACACTAAAAAGGACGAAAAACGATCAACGGAAGCAAAATCGATAGCTACGGATTTCCAGACAGCAATCATTTAAAAGCATGCTCTAAAGGTATAAGATCCTTTATTTTTCCCTCTTTTAGTCTTCTGCTGGCCCTCTGTAACCCTTCAAATTCATAATTATTTTTAACAATTCTTCTTCTAATGCTGTGAGGGGTAATCGTTACCATAATTTTTAGCAATCCTATATAACATGGAAACAGAGTATATAGCAGTGTCCAAAGCGTCTAAGGAGTTATGGATTTGTAAATTTCAAATGCAAAACTAGGATTTGTGTCTAACGTGGACAAACTAATAGTCATGTTTTGGTGACAATAGTTGAGCAGTGTCACAATGGAAGGAAATAAGAAACCACAACAAGGGCAAGCACATCGAGATGAAGTATGGGTTGTGCTTTACATTAAGGTGCATACTATTATTACTTATGATACAAGAAAGATTTGTTCTTGGCCATTGAATGGAGTTGGAGATGTAATCAAGTAAAACACTACCAAAAAAATAGGGTTTTTGTAATCAAAATTACCGACTGATTCTATTCGGTCGGTAACTTTATTCAGTTACCGATCGATTACCGACTGAATGGTAATCCGTTGGTAATTAAGTTACTGACCAATTGGGACTAATTCGTTCAGTAAATCGAATTAAATAGGCTACCGACCATTTTTGCCATCACTAATTGGTTGGTAAGGTTTAAGTTTTTTTAAAAAAAAAATCGGACAAAAGCCCTAGCCTCCCATTCCCGGAAAGCTCACTCTTCCCTCTCATTCATTCTGCAATTTCCTCCTCCCTCTCCTGTACACCGTAACCTCCCTCACGCTGTCCATCATCATCACCACACCACTGCACAGTCAGGTATGCCCTTCTTTTCCTTCTGATTCCCCCCCTCTCTCTCTCTCTCTCTCTCTCTCTCTCTCTCTCTCTCTTTTTCTCCTCAGTTTTTTGTTTTTGCTTCCTCTTCTTCTTCTTCTTCCTATCACTCTCCCTCAAAATGGTGAGGACTTTGGAGCTCACTGGATTTAGAGGCATCGCCAGTAGCCAGACAAGAACTCCGCCGCTGCTCACTGGAAATATTTTTGATATTTGGTTTTTTTGGTAAAATGTTAGAACATTGTGCTAGAATATTTGGATGCTATTTTAAATTTTTTTAAGGAAAATGGACAGAATTGTTGTATTTTTTTAAAATGTCATGTTTTGGAGTTGTTAATGTTAATGTTTAAGAATATAGAGACCGTTTTTTAGGGGTGGATGTATTGAGAATTGATTATGGTTTTTCTTTTCAGGAAAAAACTGAAGGAGACAATTTGATTTTTTTATTTCTCAAAATACATTTCTGTTGTTAAAATAAGTAAATACAGAATTTAGAAGATGTTTAACTGCAAGTCAACAACCCGAATCCTATCCTAATTAAGAGATTTTTTGGATTGATTTATTCGAGTTTATTTTTGGTGAATATTATGAAGACATTAGACATATTTTTTTGGAATTCGAGTGTATTTTTTTTAAAAGTCTTCTTTTATGGATTCTCTTTAGGCCAAAATCGAAGAATTATTTTTTCCTTCGTGTTTCGGTCCGGCATTGATGACAGAGCCATGAAAAGTTCATGGAGTCATATACATTAGACATATTTTATTTTAAGCTTTGATTTTATTAAGAAAATTATGACTTGTTTTTTCCCTTAATAAATTATGTTTATAAAGAGTTTTATATATTATTTGTAACTATAAAATCATTTGAATTTATTATTGTAATAATCCAATTGTAAATTTCTAAATTTGGATATGATTTAAGTTTAGAAAATTTTTCTTACTTACTTACTACCAGATAACGGTTTATTTATTTATTTTTTTTCCATTTTATTCCCTCTCTCTTTGCCTATTTGGGGCTTGTACTATGTTTTTTATACTTTGATCATGTTGGAAAAATATAATTGATTGTTAACTTTTGAAAAATTGGCTATTGGTTGTTGTGTGATTATGGAAGGAAAAAGGCTGTTTTAGAATAATTTTCTTAAACAATTTGCTTAGGATCGTTGCTCAAGTTCTTTTTATAACCATGGGGGACTCTCAAGCAATACTTGATTAGAATTGTTATCCTGTATTGCTTGATAGTATATGATGTTGTTACAACCTTTATGGTATTAGAAATATTCTTTTGGGATTATTAATTTAATGAAAGAGGTAGTAAGGATACTCTCTATCTTGTTAAATTTTGAACATGATTAACACTTTCAATGGATAGCTTAACAAAACATATTCTTGTGATCAAAGTGCTGTGCTGTTAGTAAGACTTCTTTGTTGTATGCCATTTGGAATATTTATTTATTTCCTTTTAAGGAGATTCTTTGTAATAATCCATTTAACCATATTTTTTACTTTTGAAATATTTGTAGATTTATCATGTATGGAGGTTAAATTATTGAAACCCTTTTGCTGTTATTGCTCAATCTAGAAGCAGCCCCATATCTGACATAGGAATTAGGAAACACCAAATTATGCAAAAAATAAGGGTTATAAGAATTGAATTAAAAAAAATTTAATATTTAATATTTTCATTCTTTGTTTTAGGTATATTTTTCAAAACTTAGAGCATCATCGCTTACCGATCGATATATAGAGGTATGTATTACGCAAACATTTTGAACCTTTTTTGTTATTACGGGGAAGCCCGAACTCTTAACTATATAGTTTTTGTTTTATATTATGAATGAATTGTTGTCTCTATGGGGGAACCCAGACTCTTAAAACTTTTTTAGATTTGTTGTCTATTTGTGTTGTTGGTGTCTTCAAGGGGAGCTCGGACTTTTAAACTATTGATTATTTGTCTTTATAGGGAGCCCGAACTCTTAAACTTTGTTAGATTTCTTTTTGTTTGTGTGGTTGTTGTCTGATGTAGCCATTGTGCCTAGGAATTGTTCATTTTATAGGGGAAAACTCTGTGATTAGTTTTGTAAGTTAGTATTTAGGCAAATCGTGCAGTGTGACTGATTTTGTCGCGTGAGTAGTAATGCGAAACACAGTGTGAAAGCAGTAAACAAAATAAATACACGAAACAGCAATTGGTAAGCAGTTCGGCCACCAAGTATGGCTTGTGTCCGGCTTTTAGTTCGAAGTCTACATTTGCAGGGCCACGCCCAGAAAGCAATCCACTAATAACTTTCAACACAGTACAAGAAAACACCTAGCTCTTTTACACATCTAGTGTTTCCCTAGTGGAATCAATGCAAGCTCCCTTCGCATACTGCACAGTTGAGTCCCTTCAACTGTTCAAGGCTAAATCAGTGTAAAATCCCTTTGCACACAACACAATTGAATCCCTTCAACTCTTCAAGGTTCCCCCTCGGAACAAGCTGCTTGATCTTGAATCCCTTCAAGTCTTCAACGCCGTTGAACCGTAGCACAACTTCTATCCCTAGAAGCTATAGTCTTTAAAACAAAAACTACATTGAATTATGAAGGATGAGCATCGATCATCAATGGAGAATCACAGTGTTTGAAGTTTGTGATTGCACAAACTCAACCACCAAGAACTGCCGTCTTCTCTCTTGCAGAATGTCTTCAAAGAATTGCAAAATGGCTAACCTCAATCTTCAATTGGAAAGCTTTATTTATAGATGTTGAGGCTCATTGGTTAGTCATATATTTCCTAATGAGTCTAGACTGAGGATTTAGTTTCCAAAAGCACTTCCAGTTTTGATTCCCTACAAATCCTATCATTCTTTAGGATTTTGGCCTTTATGCTTTCAAATTTCCTTAACCGGACTTCCATATCACAACTCATAATCACAGATTCTTCGAGATTGATCATGTTTCCTAAAACGATGCCAATACATAGTGCTGCTGAAAATATGTAGCTTTTGTGCCGTCACATGATCAACCTGTGTGACAAGTTTCTACTAACTCCCCCTTTTGTATTGTTTTAGATCAAACACCAATGAGCTGCACAGTCTTTCATGCTTTATAAAAGTCTCATAGCAACCATATCAAACCATAATCATGAATAATAATAAAAACTAAGTGAATTGTTCAAGTCCTAGATCTTGGTGGCACACAAGTCAAAACAAATAGCTCAGAGGCTACCACATTAAGCGCAAAAAAATTATATCCCAAGGCCATGCAGGCCACATAAAAACAGATATTGAAATTAAAGTTTCAATTCAAGACCACACTTAGCCATCCAAAGACAACACAGGGTGAATTAAAGTAATATCATTTAAAACAAATTGCAGCTAGGACTCCCCCTTTTGATCTAAAATAATGCTCACGGGAGCTCATCTTTAAGATTCTTCAATTCTTGCTGCATTTGAAGGACAAAGGCCATAACATTTGAGAGTTACTGATTGAGGAGGTCTAAGCTAGTATTCACCTCTAAGGATTCAACATTGGGAGGAGGAGGAGAGTGTGACGCAAACTTGGTTCTGGGCTGCTTCTTCTTGGATGACTACTGCCTGGTATATCGTCCTAGGCATGTGTGTCCTTGTGTGGATGGGGTTTGAAAAGGCGGCACCACACTAGGAGCTGTATTCTTTGGCATCACCAGGGTCTAGTGCCCTTACATAGGAATCAGAAGGCAACGAAAGGTCCCTGGAACCAAGTAGATATTCAGAAATCAAATAAGGACATGGAAGAGCAATCTTACTGGCCTTCATTTGGTCTATCTGCCTGAGGATGTTTTTAAAGATAAATAGTGCAGATATTGATCTTTTTCCTAGTGGCAAAGACATAGGGCAGATGAGCT
The DNA here is from genome assembly GCA_028651295.1 of Catharanthus roseus. NCBI lineage: Eukaryota > Viridiplantae > Streptophyta > Magnoliopsida > Gentianales > Apocynaceae > Catharanthus > Catharanthus roseus. The sequence continues at coordinate 12,512,581 of JAPQWS010000168.1, read as the reverse complement.
CTTTTCTTAAGAACAAAGTTACATTTGTTGTGGGCAGCTAGTTTCCATAAAAGACTTTAAACAAGGGTTTGTATATCATTTTCATCAAATTTGAGTTTGAGCCTGTTTGTTTCTGGCCACACATCCCCTGCATCACCAGCTAGAACCTTAGTCACTTTATCAAAATCAGCTTCCTCCTGCAGGCCAGTCCCCTCAATGTCACTGTAATGTGGACAACTTAGGTAGTGTGCTATGTTTGCAGGTTAGGAGTCAACGACATAGCCCTTCACATATACTTGACCATAAGCTGGGCTCTCAGGATTGCCAAACTCCTCAGTCATATTGGCATATAACTCCTTTACTAAGTTCTCATTATACTGTTCAGCAAATAGAGCCAATTCCACATAGCCCATTCCAGCAGCAACTCCATCAAATCGTACTATTCCAAGCTTTCTTGATTGATAATTTTCTCAGCCAAAATTGGTTTGTCAATTAGTTCCACATCCTCAATTCAACAGTCTTTGTGTAAAAGTGTTTGTTTAGAGCATTTTTGGCTTTAAGAGGAAGAGAGAGAGGAGTAGTGGCAGCCCGTGCCTGTTTAGCACTGGTTTTTGAAGATAAAGCTCCTTTTATAGCTACTCTAGTCCTCTTTCTCCCCTGACTTAGTCCAATGCCAGGGGTCACCCCTACAACCTCTAGGTCTGACCAAGAGCTTCCATTTCCTTCAACATTATGTTCCCCCTCAGAACCTTCCTCAATACCTTCATCAATATCTTCCATAGACTGATTTATTAAACTATCAAACAGTTAAAGGTGGGAGTACAGCAAGAGGAGATAATTCATTAATAAAATGGTGCACAGGGTGTGCATCAACAGACAAGATCTCAGCACCTAAGTTTTCAACAATAGGCAAAGACTATGTATTTTTCAGAAAATATTTAGGCAAAAATGCATGAATCATCAAGCAAAAATAAAAAATAGACAGGACATGCAGTAACAATGGATTCAACATAAATGAGATTTGCATGCTTGTTAGTCTCAACCTACACATGAGTAAGAACTCATCTAGAAAACCTAGATAATGTCCAAGAGACAGAGAGTTTACCGGCCTGATTACCAAAGTGACTGGTGTAGCCGATGAAGTTGCGTCGCTTGACAACCTGGGAGAGGAGTATCTGGTCCTTGCTAAGGGTGAGAGAGTGCAATTATCAAGTCTAAGAGCCAGAGACCTCCTGGGCCTAATCGGTTGTTCTCCTGCAATTATTTGTTGTCAGATTGAGCAGAGTGGATGAGTATGCTTCGGAGAAAATAGACTTGAATAGAAAAACCCTAAGGAATTATGGAGAGAAAATCACAGAGTTTGGATGCAAAGCAGGTCTGTTTTCAAAGATATAGAACCGACTGTTGAGTTGATTTAGTGAGAGAGAAAATCCCTCATTTTTCATGTCAGACCCACTAATGGACTCTTCTTCCAAGGCCTTTTGTGTTTGAACAGAACTGTGTTGCAGACTGATGTGGTTGGTGTGACACGGGATTATCTGAGTGCGAGACGAGAGTGTTCACATGTTCTCACACTATATGTACCTGTGTAACATTTATGAGGGTGTGAAGAAACATAAATATTAGACATGCATCTCTTATACTAGTTAATCACACATATCCCTAAAGCCTATCTAAGTCCTTCAAACCTCATGGCATCCAAGGACTTTGTAAGAATATCATCAAATTGTTTCTGTGTGTTCACATACTCTAAGCTTACTATATGTTGCTCGACTAATTCTCGAATAAAATGATTTCTTATGTCAACGTGTTTGGTCTTGATGTGTTGCATAGGATTTTTGATGATGTTGATTGCACTAGTGTTGTCACAATACGTGATCAGCTACTTCTGCGTAATCCCATAGTCAATTAACATCTTTTCATCCGAAGGAGTTATGTGCAACAGCTCCCTGCAGCAATGTGCTCAGCTTCTGCAGTGGATAGTGAGATACAGTTCTGTTTCTTACTATACCAAGAGTCCAGATGTTCCCGACATAGAAGCATCCTCTGAATGTGTTTTTCTATTATCACAATTACCAGCCCACTCCGTATTATTATAACCGATAAGATAAGTGGTGGTATCTTTACTGTAGAATAACACATTCTCCGCAGTAAGTACATATCTCAGGATGCATTTCACATGTGCGACTCCTAGGATCTGCTTGATATCTTGCACACACTCTAACACTGTACGATATATTAGGTCTACTAGCTGTTAAGTAGAGTAAACCACTGATCATACTTTTATACTCATGCTGATCCACACTTGTTCCCTTCTCATTCTTGTTGATCTTAAGTGTGGTACTCATGGGTGTTCTTACTATCTTTCTATTCTCCAAATCAAACTTCTATACTAATTTTTTTTGCATATTTTGCTTGGGAAAGGAATATGCCTTCCTTCATCTGCCTGACTTGCAAACCAAGAAAGAATGTTAGTTCACACACTATACTCGTCTCAAATTCAGTTCTCATAGATGTAATAAACTCGTCTATGAGCTCCTTTGATGTGGATCCGAACACTACATCATCAACATATATCTATGTTATGAGCAAGTACTATGCTAATGTTTTGATGAACATAGTTTTGTCCACACTCTCTCTGATGTATCCTTTATTGAGCAAGAAGTTAGCGAGCCTTTCATACCAAGCTCTTGGAGCCTGCTTTAGTCAATAAAGAGCTCTTTTCAACTTGTACACATGATCAGGATACTTCGGATTCACAAATCCTTTTGGTTTTCCACATATGCTTCTCCTTGTGATATTCCATTCAGAAATGCACTTTTAACATCCATCAGCTGTAGTATGGAGTTCTTGATATATGCAATGGAGACCAACGGTCTTACAGATTCAAGTAGTGTGAGTGGGGCAAATGTTTCATCAAAGTCCAGTCCCTCTACTTGAGTATATCCTTATACAACCAACCTTGCTTTATTGCATCTGATGTTACCTTTCTCATCAGTTTTATTCCTTAATACCCACTTGGTACCGATCATATTCACACCTTATGGTCTTGTGACAAGTTCCCACACATCGTTTCTTCAAACTGTTGCAGCTCTTCTTGCATTGCTTCAATCGAGTACTAATCAGTAAGAGCTTCTTTGACATTCTTGGGTTCAAGAGTGGAAGTGTAGCATGTCATGCTGATCATTACTACCATTTGATTGTAGTCTACTCCTTTCTTGCTTCTTTTTCTTAGAGCTTCTGTGATGTCCTCGATGATAGCATTTGTGGGGTGATCATTCAGAAGTCTTATACCTTTTCTTCTTGCTATCTCATTGCGCTGAGTATGAGTCATACTCCCATCGACTGGTAAGTTTTTAGAGTCTCTAATACTGCTTTGATCTCCTCGAATCACTGTCATTCCAGGTATGTTGTCTTTATCGTCAATAGCTTGAACATTAACACTTAGTCTCCTTATGTCAACATCCTCAACAGTCACATTTACTAATTCCATGACTACTCATGTGCGTATGTTAAACACACGGTATGCATGACTTTGTGGAGTATCCCAGAAATATTCCCTCATCACTTCTAGCACCGAATTTTCCTAAGTATTCACGATCTTTTAGGATGTAACATTTACTTTCAAGCACATGCAGATAACTTAGCTAAGGTTTCCTGCCCTTCCAGATTTCATATGTTGTCTTATTCATCAAAGGCCTTAAAAACACTTTGTTGATGATGTGAACTGCTGTGTTGGCTGCTTCTACCCACCAATTGTGTGACAGTCCCTTAGAATTTAGCATCGTAGGAATCATATCTTGAATTATTTTATTCTTTCTCTCAACTGCACCATTTTGTTTTGGTGTCTTAGGTGCTGAGAACTCATGGATGATGCCATGTGACTCATAAAACTCTGAAAACTAGTTGTTATCAAACTCCTTGCCATGATCATTTCTTAGCCTTTTCAGAGTTGTGTTCTTTTCTGTCTAAATACTTAGATATATCATTAGACATATCTTTCTAAATGCATGAAATGAATCTGCCTTATTTTTGAGAAACTCTACCCATGTGTATCTTGAGAAGTCATCGATACACACCAAGACATATCTTTTTCCACCAGTACTTTCTACATGTGTGGATCCAAACAGATCAATGTGCACTAAATGTAAGATATGTGTTGTGGTAATATCTCCAACATAGATGTGCTTTGCTCTGATTGGCTTACCAATATGACAATCTTTACACAATAACTTATACTCCTTTTTACATTGTAGAATTCCTCTGACAATTTATTTGTTTCCCAGTTTGTGTAAGTGCTTACAGTTCACATGCCCAGTCATTTATGCTACAGTTCAGCCTCTCCAATTTGTCCAGTTAGTCATATAGGTTCCTTATTGTGCATCCTTAAGACGTTATTAGGGTCTTTCCTATCCCTATTGTCATTCTGAAAACTCCTTTGTGGTTTGGATGTTTTACCGGTTCTACGAAGAAAACTTCCCAAAGTCTTGAGTAAGCATCATAACCTCTTCTTTAGAAAAAGATGTGGCATTGGATGAGCTGTGTTTAGCTTTCATTGCAGTGCCCTTGCTTTTGGATTCAACATCAAAATTCATCTCACATGTTCTTAAGGATCCTAAGAGATCATTCAAAGGAAGTTTTGCCACATCCTTTTCTTCTTCAACTGCTGCAAGCTTAGGACGAAATCATGCAGGTAAGGACCTTAGTGCCTTTCGCACTAGTTTCTCTTCAAAAAATTCTTCTTCCAATTGATAAGGCTTATTTGCAATGTCTCTGAGTTTGCCACTGAATTTACCAATTGTTTCATCCTCTTGCATCCTGAATTTTTCAGACTGAGTAGTCAACATCTGTAATTTGGAAATCCTCACAGCATTTGTACCTTCATGAATGGTTTCTAAAGTTTTCTAGGCCTTCTTTGCAGATGTGCAAGTTGAAATTAGCTTGAATTGTTCCTTATCCACACCAGCAAAGATGGTGTTTAATGCCTTACCAATAGCCTAAGCAGATTTTCTCTCAGCATCAGTCTATTTGAGTTTGGGCTTCACAACTACCTTAGTGAATTTAGTTGTATCAACTTTCTTAGTCTTCGTAGGAGGTTTTCATTCACTTCAACATCGTCCCATACAGTTTCATCCAAGGGCTAAATGAAATCCGTGTTTTCATCTTCCAATATGCATAGTTTATGCCTTTGAGCAGAGGAGGTCTGGTAACAGATCCGCCTTTCTTGGTTGTCATGAGGACCCAAATACCAATTTCCCACGATCTTCACTTGCTAGATAACTAGATCAACAAATGGTGCCAAAGCTCTAATACCAGTTGTAAGTTAGTACTTAGGCATTGTGTAGTGTGACTGATTTTGTTGCGTGAGTAGTAATGCGAAACATGGTGTGAAAAGTAATAAACAAAACAAACACACATGACATAACAATTGGTAACACAGTTCGGCCAAGGCTACATCTGCGAGGCCACGCCCAGAAAGTAACCCATTAATAACTGTCAAAATAGCTCAAGAAAGCACCTAGCTCTTTTACACATATAATGTTACCCTAGTGGAATCAGTGAAAACTCCCTTCGCACACTGCACAGTTAAGTCCCTTCAACTCTTCAAGGCTAAATAATTGCAAACTCCCTTTACACACAGCACAATTGAATCCCTTCAACTCTTCAAGGCTCCTTGAACAAGCTGCTTGATCTTGAATTGCTTCAAGTCTTCAATGTCGTTGAACTTCACCACAACTTCTATTCGTAGAAGCTATAGTCTTTGAAACGAGAAGTCCATTGAATTATGAAGAATGAGCATCGAGCATCAACGGAGAATTAAAGTGTTTGAAGTTTGTGACTGTCCAAACTTAACCATCATGAACTGTGGTCTTCTCTCTTGTAGAATGTCTTCGAAGAGTTGCATAATGACAAACCTCAATCTTCAATTGCAATGCTTTATTTATAGATGTTGAGGCTCATTGGTCAGCCATGTATATCCTAATGAGTCTAGACCAAGGATTTAGTTTCCAAAAGCAGTTCTAGTTTTGATTCCCTGCAAATCCTATTTTTCTTTAGGATTTTGACCTTTCTTTATGTTTTCAAATTTTCTTACTTGGACTTCCATATCACAGCTCATAATCATAGATTCTTCAGGATTTACCATGTTTCCTAAAATGATACCAATACATGGTGTCGTTGCGAACTTGCAGTTTTTGTGCCGTCACATGATCAACCTGTGTGGCCACCTCAAGCTGTGTGACAGGTTTCTACAGGTTTAGCTCACATTTAAATCGAGGTCAAAAGATTCATGATAAATATAAACTTGTGGAGCTGCACATTAAAAAGAAATATACAAGGGTATATGACCCTTTCATTTTATCCCAACAAGCTTAACAAGTGACTTTTACATCCCATACCCTACACCTAAACGACAAAAAAAATTGATTGGTGGACTGTAATGAAATCAGGACCTCGTATTTTAGATGTACCTCTAGTAGACGTACCATTTCAAGAAGACGTTGATATTGCTGAGACTTCAAGGATAGACGTTGATGTATAAGACATTGGAACTCTTGTTCACGAGTCGGGCGAGTTAGAATCGGTAGACATTTGCAGGAGGAGTAGTGTTATAGATGAGGATGAAAATATTGAAGATGAAGAAGAGGTCGAATGAGAGTCCGATGAAAAAGAGGAAGAGGAAGAGTTCTTTAGGATTTTTACCTAACTTTATGCTTTCAATTTTCCTTGACCGGACTTCTATATCACAGTATAATCATAGATTCTTTGGGATTTACCATGTTTCCTAAAATGATGCCAGTACACAGTGCCACTGTAAACCTGTAGCTTTTATGCCGTGACATGATCAATCTATATGGCCATACTCATGCTGTGTGACAAGTTTCTACATGTTTGATTCACATTTAAATCAAGGTCTCAAATTCATGATAAATATAAACTTGTGGAGCTGCACATTAAAAAGAAATATACAAAAGGATATGATCCTTTCATTTTATCCCAATAAGCTGAACAAGTGACTTATGTCCCATACCCTACACCTAAACGACAAAAAAAAAAAATGATTGGTGGGCTGTAAATGAAATAAAGACCTCATATTTTAGATGTACCTCTAGTAGGCATTCCATTTCAAGAAGACATTGATATTGCTGAAACTTCAAGGATAGACGTTGATGTTCAAGACATTGGAACTCTCATTCACGAGTCGGGTGAGTTAGAATCGGGAGACATTCGTAGGAGGAGTAGTATTGTGGAGGAACATGAAAATAATGAAGATGAAGAACAGGCCGAATGGGAGCCTGATGAAGAAGAGGAAGAGGAAGAGTTTCAATTGGAGTTCGATTCCAGAATGTAGAATGTTTAATTGGTAATTTGTTTAAGTAACTCATTTATTTCTTTTTCTCTTAATTTATATTTAAGTAACTTTAATTCTAAATAACTTGTTCGTTTCTTGTTCTCTTAATTCATGTTTTAAGTAACTTTGTTTCTACATAACTTGTTTGTTTTTTGTTCTCTCAATTCATGTTTAAGTAACTTTGTTTCTAAACTTGTTTGTTTCTTTTTGCTGTAAATTTAAATAAATTCCTTTTTTAACTTTCTAAAATTGTTTAATCTTTTATATTACAGATGGTACGTGGGAGTAAGAAGAAGAGGGCTCACCCAGAGATGTCTACTCCTTCGACAGCAGCTTCTATTCCTTCGGGGACATCTCCTTCTCTGGCAGCGACTTCTCTGGTTGAGATGTCTACATCTCCGACGACCTTGACTCTATTTCTGCAGCTGCCATACTCGAGTTCGGCGCCTATCTCTACTTCTTCTTTGGCTTCATCTGCTGCAGGGATGTTATCGAGGCATTCCCATTTATCTTCAACACATCCACCGGCACTTGCCCCTTCTTTCGCCCCTTCATCTGTCCCTTCATCCCAGGATGTTGTTGACTCTCGCATCCTTATCTTACCGACCACTGGCAAGTACATGTAGCTAAAATTAAATTATGGAATTGTTGTTTGTTAAACTTGGAATATATGTTTGTTAGATATCGTTCGATGTTGTTTGTTAAACTTGGGATATATGTTTGTTAGATATGGAATTGTTGTTTTTTAAACTTGGATATGGAATGAGTGTTATGATTATATTGGGATTAATGTTTTTTGTTAGACTTAGAATATATTTTTGTTAGATATGGAATTATTGTTTGTTAAACTTGGAATATATGTTTCTTAGATATGGAATTGTTGTTTGTTAAACTCGGATATGGAATGAGTGTTAAGATTACATTGAAATATTTGGATGATAGTTATACTTGAATATGGAGAAGTTCTTATATATTCTTATATAATTGATTTTATTGGAATTATTGTGTGCCTGTTTTCTGTTAAATTTATAGGGAAACTCTGTTAAATTTTTTTTTTTAAAACTTAAATGTCACTATTTTTTTTCTTAAACTCTTTATTTTTGTTAAGTAACATTGATTAGGTTTACTTAATTAGATGTACTTGTATTTTTAACATTTTCACAGCTTTAAGTAGCAATCGGACTGTGCAACGTTGATTACTAAAAATTATGAAAGTACATTTTGTTGAGGCACATCTTAGTTTTGGGAAGGTCCCCGATAAAATAAAGAACATGTGGTATATAGAGTTCGGGGCTAAGTGTTTATATAACGGTAACTGCATGAACTTTTAAAAATATAAGCTTATATTGATTTACAAATTACGTGTTGTTGCAGAAGAGGTATCGTTGGGACCCAATGCATAAGCATGCTATTCGGAACGCTTGGCAAAAACAGGCCTCATTACAATACAAGGACTTGATGTACGAGGTGTGAGTGGACAGGTATCAGCCCGACTGGGTGGCTACCACACAGTACACGAGTCTTTATGATGAATAGGGCTCGGAGGCATACAAGAAGAGGCGAGAGATGACACAGCAGAATCGACTGTAGAGGCGTGGTGACCAGGGGCACAGCAAGCACACCGGTGGGTCTAGGTCTTTCATTGAGTGGGTAAGTCAATTTCGTTTCCATATTTAATTATTAGCAGTTCTTTTAACTTAAAACCATATTTTCTTATAACTTATAAATTTTTTTTAATTACCTTTATATTTGAAATATCATTTGTGTTTGCAGTAGGAGAAAATAGGCGAGGCCTTTGCATAGTTGGACTTGTATGACCTACTACATTAGCAGAAGAGACAAGGGGTTAATATACGATCCAACGAGTTTTGGGTGAGGTTCTTTAATAGTTTTAAACCAATTCTCATATTGTCATTTATTACTCTATACTTATCGTATATTCCTTAGCAATAACTCATATAATTTCTTTTTTGTGGGCCAAATATCAGGAGTTGACGGTAAATGCAGAATGCTTTTATATTGAGACGGGCTCGCCTATTATGACTAATGAGTAGTTGATGTTCAAGGTTGTCGGTGGCAGCAACAAGGGCTATGCCTATAGTTTCGACTCACAGTCTCCAACCATCATCCTGGAGCACCGGGGAGGCAGTAACAGCTTGTCATCGGTTCTTTCGGTATCTTTCGGTCAACCCACAAGTTCTGTATCGAGAAGGAGAGGAGGTAGTGGGGATACATGTAGCAGGTACAGGACAAGGTCACCGGCTTCATGACTTCATTCGCCTCTCAGTGTAGAGTACAGCTGGATTCGGTACCCACTCTCTTCTCTCCTTTACTGCCGCTGGATGATGATGCCACATCTCAGCCACCTACCAATTCTCCCTCTTCCTCTAGCCGACCTCCTCCTACCCAGACTTTATGATATATTTGTTATGTATTTTTGATATATTTGATATTTGATATTATATTATGTATTTTAGACTTTTTGATATATATTTATATATGCATTCTAGACATTTTAGTTGATTATATTATAGATTTGTTGATTTTATATTGTTTGTGGTTGTTGTTAGTTTTTAATTTCAGGTGGATATTTATAATTATAAATAAAATATATTTTTTTAAAAAATACAAAGTTACCAATTGACACCGAACAATCATAATTATTTAAAAAAATAAATTAATTTACCTACCGAATATCAGTCGGTAAATAGATATACCGACTGAATTATTCGGTCGGTAACTATGAATAATCGGTTGGTAAATTAATATTTAATTTATAATTTTTAATTAAGAAAAATAATTTACTGACCGAAATTTCGGTCGGCAACATTTACCGACCGACGTTTTATTCCGTCATAGCCAGTTACCGACAAAATTACAGCAACTAACCAAATCGGTCGGTAACTGGCTTTTAGGACCGATTACAGACTGAATTATCAGTCGGTAATCTATTGAATTCTTGTAGCGAAAGGTCATTGCATATGGTAGTTTCCTAAGACGATGATGTACCTTAAATCAATGAGTGTTTTTCTCATAACTAACTATGAAAGTGTTCTTTGAGTACGTATAAATGGGCTATTTGATATTAGTTTATGAAAAGTAGTATAAAGGTAGAGAAACTAAAGATTCACAAGCTACAGCTTCAACAAATGGCTTATGGCATTTATATAAATTGGTGGTCTACTGAAGTTAAGGCTTGTACTTAGTTGTACTATGGAAGAAGACATCTATGCATGGGGTCGATGAACCCTTTATGTTAGGTAATCTAGAGTCCAAGGCCTTTACATATAAGACGAGCTTGTGTGTTTGCTTCTATGAGAATTTCCTCTGTGATTGTCCGTAATAATCTAGACTCACAGGCCTTGGCAATAACACTCTACATGTTTGCTTAAAGGTTGCTTCTTGAAAAAAGAAACATGAAATAGAGTGTCAGATTATTGGACTAGGTCTAATGATGGTAGAGGTCATTGAGGAAAGTAGTATAGTACACATTCCTAAACTCAATGATGTTTGCAAACATAGAGAGATATTTTTATCTTTAACATATGTAGGGTAAAGACACTGTATCCACAGGTTTGTTCTTAGGTCAATATTTCTACATGGTGATAGATGGAAATATTTAAACTGAGAAATACTGTCATTTATAGTAAGAGAATTTTTTGGTGATTTTACAAGCTAAGAATAAAAGGTCTTTTGGTTCCCTAAGTAGCTCATGAAACTGAAGTAATTATTTATTAATCACTACACCAAAAGATATAAGAATTATTTAAGAGAGACTTAATTAATTATGCTCTTGATATTTAATTTATATTAAATAAGAGCAAAGTAAGTACTTAAGTAAAATAATATTTATTTAATCAATAGGGCCTAACAATTTAATTATTTAGATTGGGCTAGGCAATTAATAATAATTGTTATGTAATTATTGGATTTTAATTATTTAATTAAAAGACCCAAAGATATTATTTTTGGACTAAGGAAAATAGGTTGAGCCTGGATTTGACAAGAAATAAAAGGTCCGACCCCATCAACCTTTCGATGGCTGAAACCATAAGGATTTATCCCTAGGGGTGGCCGTCCACTTGGAGTCCCAAATCCCTTGGGAAATCTCTTAATTAATATGTGACGGAATATTAGCTAAGTATCATTGTTTGACTAGGATACTAGTTTCCTACTCATATTCTCCAAGATCACATGTAATATTTCTTTTCCTAGTTCACCATTATTTTTCTTATTCTCATTGGGAAAGAATTAGTCTTGGCCTATCTTAAAATTCTAGCCCTAATGCTCGTTGGAATTTAGGGCAACTCAAGAAAATTCCAAGAGAAATCTTTCTATTTTATACTGCATAGTTTTCTTTAATGTTTTTCAACTTCTCTTGTTATCGCAAAAATATTTTTTGTGAGGTTTGAGAATATACTAGGGAAGATTAAGAGATTGTGGTAAAATTTTATGAGTAGACATCTTCAAGGTCAAGAACACAAACATCGAATAAGATTAAAGGGGAGGAAACAAGAGGAGGAATTCAACAACCTTCACTAATCCTACAAATAGTAAAAAGACGAATTTTCCTAAAGGTATACTCCAAACCCTATGTATTCTTTTTTGCTTCCGTTATGAGGCCGGTGTAGCAATTCATCACGCCCCAAATCCACGAGACTTAATATGATTGTGCCAAGTACACAAGACCTCTTACATATCATAACTTAAAAGGAAATATTGTATAAAAACATAAAATTTCACTAAAAGAAATCATAATCTATCACATCATTTTGCATAGGGAAAAGACCTAAAACATCAAAAGAGGAAAACTATAAACTTTAAATCTTTCTAAGAATTCATCATCAAAAGGGAAAACCTCCATTCCCTTGCGACATCTTCCTTACAACTCTTACTATCTGTTGAAAGGGTGGAAAGGAGTGAGCTTCGAACTTAGCGAGCAACTGTAACCCCTACCCAAGAGTCAAAAGAAAATTGTTTTCAAAAAGGTTAGAAGTTTTAAGAAAATATTTAATTACTTACTAAAATATCTTTAGAAAACATCTTTATTTTTTGAAAATAACATGTCTTGGAGCTATTTTAAAATTCTAAAAAGCTTTGGGGGTTGGCCAGCAAATTTTATTTTTTAAAGAAGAGTTTATGAACTAAATTGAAAGACGTTAAAACTTTTGAGTCAAATCGCAATTCTAAGCTTGCTAATGAACAAACAAAGTTTTAGAACTTTCTCAAAAAGAGTTGTAACCATGCCAAGAACACAAGTCTTAGACGGCAAAGCATAATAAACACATCAGGAGTACTCACATAATGTGATACCCCAAACCTTGCCACTAGGTCAGCTACGGCTAAGTAGGGTATCTGCGTGCCTCTCGGCACTAAACCATAAATCTAAACGAAAACAAGAGCATAACCCTCTGAGCAACACTTAGAAGTATATATACAATATGCAGCGGAAAACTAAGTAATTTGAACACTAAAAGGGCGATCAAAATATAGGATTCAAGAAAACTTCTTATCTTATGATAATTCCGATACAAAGATAGAAATACTTTACAAACGGCTCGAGTACAAGAGAGTAAAACGGAGACACATGTCCTTCCGGAGAGACTTGAACCAAAACTCCATGCCTAAAACTTCCGCAGTTTATTGTATCTCCGTCCTGAGTTAATCTGAGAAGAAAACATGATATGAAAAAACGTGAGTGCGAATGCTCAGTGAGTCCACGTGTGTGTGTGTGCGCTGTGGTGATTTCTTTAAAATAATGTTGATGCAGTTTTACAAAACAGTTCATGCAATGTTATAAGAAAACATTTTCTTTGATTATTTTAACAAAACTGATGCTTGAACCTACATGAGGATTTCGAGTGCAGCTGGAAAGTCTGAGCGAATCAAGACACATCAATGCAGTTCTACACTCAAATTTAAAAGAACATGTAATGAAAGAGTAGGGCACCACGGAAAAAGTCCGGATCCCATAATGAGGTCATCGGAACTAAGTTCCGGCATCTCGTAGTCAATACCAGCTAAACACCATACGAGCGCTCGATTATCAAACAACCACACGCCCATGTCTCAGGTCAAAATATCAGGCTACAGATTCCTAGGGCACCTACCAGGTCTACCCTGGGACCAACCTTGGTGTCGAGCCCTTCCTAACTCCACTAGGCGGTCGAACCCCACTGCAGAGTATGATGCGGTGTTCACGTAGACCGATTGGGCCACACCCTCTGCAGTCTACGCGCCTCTTCAAGTGGATCCATTCTCCCGAGTCTGAAATATCCACGCCATCGGTAGAGGCCCTCGTACGGGGGACTAGCCACGTACAGTGCAATCCTCTGATGCTTCCGAACAAAAGATCATAACCCGAATTGACACTTTGGTCGGAATGGGGTTTTTTATTTGTATTTGTAAATAGAAATGCCATTTGCCCTGCCGTCAAGACAGAATCAGGTCATAAATATTCTCAGCAAAAATCCCCATCCGCCAGTCACCACATGCTCATGCAAATTTCACAATTATGTTAATGCCAGATCTATATTCATGCATATCAAAACATGCAGCTTTTCAAGCTAGAACATTTTCCAACTTATGAATATTCCAAAAAAACTTGTGTACAACCAAATTCTTTTTTTCACCACAATACTAGTCTGTTTTAAAACAAACACCTATATGGAGCATCGGTCCTATGTATTTTTTTCTAAGGAACAAGTAACACATTGTGGAGAACATCTCCAAAACCATGCTGAGTTATATTGTTCCAAAAACAACAAATATTTTGTGACAGGTTCGGAAAACATATTCATACCACTTGTAATATTTGAAATAAAATAATAACACGGAGTTTGTGGACTCACCTGAATGCAGATCTGACGCTATGATCCTACAAAATAATAATACGAAAATACTTAATGCCTGGGTACCGATCAAATAGTCATATTCCCTAAATAATATCGAAATCCTACGGAATGAACTTAGGATGTGTATATATAAATATACCTATATGACGACATATTCATACTTTTTATAATTCTTTAAAAGATCGAAAATTCTAGCCTCTTAATAAAATATTCTCTCCCAAGAAACAATAATTAACTATATACTAAAATCCATTTTAAAAAAAATATTTAACTCCTAAAATAAATAATTAACTTAATATATATAATTTAACTAGAAATAGATCTCACTATATACTAAAGCCTAGAAAAAAAGAAAACAATACACTTAAACTATATATATTATAACGAAAATACAAATAAAATAAGAGAGAAAAAAAACACATGCAAAACAAACCTTATATATGTTAAGGCTGCTTCAAGTTGTTCTTATTGCCAAACAAATTAAAAAAAAGGCAAGAAAAGTATGTTATATATATATATATATATATAGGATTGAGTCGATTGCTGGAGGTAGAAGAGGAAAGAAACAAGAAAGAAAATGAATGTTCTTTGGTCTCATATATTTATATATTTATATATAGGACAATCAAGGCAGTGGAAAAATGACTTAAACAAGAAGGATTTTCAAGGGATTATTTGCTAAGCAAAAATGATGGTTACACGTGCGTGTGTATATAAAGAATGATTGGTGGTGAGAATTGTCTAATTGGCATAAAATAGGATAAGCTTGGTTAGTATCTATTCCTTAGGCTCCAAGAATTCCTTTTTCTCACCATTATTGTCATTCATGTTAATAATAATAATAATAATAATAATAATAATAATAATAATAATAATAATAATAATAATAATAATAATAATAGCACTGAGAGTGATCCTAATAATAATACTAATAATAGCATAAATGCTAACGGGAATAATATAATTAGTAAGGTCAATAATAGTAATTGTGATAAAGGAAATCACATTAGCTTAGTCTTAAAATAATGATCTAACATAACTAATATCATCCCAAAAATAATAATAATAATAATAATAATTAAATATGGACCTAATGGTATTATTTATATATATACTTCAAAACATCTTTTCTCGACCTTAATACTATCCTATTTAAATTTACGATCTTAAATCTTATATGAGACTACCAAGTATTTAATTTGCTAAAATGTGCATATTATATATTCGTAAGTTCACCTTGTTAGATCCTAACCTCCACGTTTACGGCTTCCACATTCTTAAGGTCGCCCTAGGTGCTTACTGGGTAGGGCGTTACATTCTACCCTCCTTAAAAGAAATTTCGTCGTCGAAATTTAATAGTCACGTACTTATAAGCTCTGGATACTTTTTCTTCTAGTACTCTTCAGTCTCACAGGTTGCCTCTTCGATACCATGAAGTCTCCACACCACGTTACACAATGGAATCGATCTCCCGCATAACTCTTTTACGCTTTGTTATATAATCTCAGTTGGTTTTTCTTTCTACGACACATCCGCTCGTAATTCCAATTGGTCATCATTGAGAACATGATCAGGCACAGGATGATACTTCTTTAATTATGATACATGAAACACGTCATATGTACCCATTAGTTCACTCGGCAAGGCGAACCGATACGCTATTTTACCAACCCTATCAATAAACAGTCCAATATATCGGGGGCTTAATTTTTCTCCCCTTGGATATCTAAGCTTTTGTGATGCGGCGTAAGTTTTAAGAAAACTTGATCTCCCACGTTAAACTCGAGATCCCTTCTTCGATTGTCGGCATAGCTCTTCTGTCTACTTTTAGCTGTCCGAAGCCGATCTTGAATTATCCTAACTTGTGTCTGCATCTTCTCCAAGTCTGGCATCAAGTGTCTTTGTTTCCAATGGGATCGAACTCCAACTTCATCCCAGTACAAGGGTGTTCTGTGTCTCTTATCAAAGAATGGTAGCTATTATTATAAGCAAACTCAGCATAAGTAAGATTGTCAACCTACTTATTTCCAAAGTCCAAGGCGCAAGCTCTTAACATATCCTCTAGGGTTTGAATTGTCCTTTCTGACTGTCCATCGGTTTGGGAGTGTGCTGTGGTGCTATAACTTAGGTTGGTTCCCATAGCTGCCTAGAACTTGGGCCAAAACCTTGAGGTAAACCTTGGGACTCTATCAGATACAATATCAATGGGCACTCTATGAAGTCGGACAATCTCATCTACATAGTTTTGTGCTAACATATCCAAAAGGTATGCCATATTAATGGCAATAAAATGCGCCAATTTCATTAGACGATCAACGATCACCCAGATAGCGTCTTTATACCCCTTGGTCTGGGGTAATCTTGTGACAAAGTCCATTGTCACATGATCCCATATCCATTCAGGAATAGGTGACGGTTGTAGTAGTCCTACTGATTTTTTATGCTCCATCTTAACCCTTGACATGTAGACAGGCCGCTACATACTCCGCAATCTCTCTCTTCATTCCATTCCACCAAAAGTTTTGCTTTAAATCTTTATACTTCTTATTCTCTCCCGGGTGCATTGAATACTTCCTTCTGTGTGCTTCTTCTGTATTTTACACTTAAGTTCGGTATCGTCAGAATGTACAACAGATTATGAAAGTACGAGCTCCTATCGGTTTCTAATGTCCGATAATCTGTCTACTTCTTAGCCTCTACTCAGTTCTTAAATTCTAAGAATCTCATGATATTCTTTTGGGTGCTTGTAATATCTTGTTGCAAGGTAGAGGTGATTGTGAGACTTGATATCTTTGCCTCCTTTCTACCTAAATCCACCATCACATTAACTTTTTCTATATGGTAGTTAATTTGGTATCAGTATTTTTTCGCAGCCCCATCCATCGACATTGTCTTATATTAAATCTTCTAGGAAAGCAAGTACTATAAACTTTTACGATCAATAAAGATCCTCTATTTTCCCCATATAAGTGAAATCACCACTCCCTAGTCGCACTATAGTTATTAGCCCCAAATATTTTGTTGGATAGTTCCGCTCATAATCCTTCAATATAATTCAAATATAATCAACAATCTATCTATCTTGCATCAAACTGTCTCTAGGCTTTCCCTTTATAGGGAAAACTCCTCACTTGAGTTGGGTAATAGTACAACTTGTGCTGAAATTAGTCCATGCTTTACTTCTTGGAACTTTTCTCACACTCCTTCACCAATTTAAACTCGATGGCTTTACTTATAAGTTGTGCTAAAGATCAAACGATTCTAAAAGAAATATGTTATAAATCTCCGATAATACCCTTCCATACCTAAGAAGATATGTACCTCTATTGGTATCTTGGGTTGTGTCCAATTGGTCACTTCTCTACCTTTACTGGGTCTATTGATACTCCTTCCAGAGTAATAACATGCCCTAAGGAAGTCACTTGTTGCCATTCAAAACGTACATTTACTAAACTTGATGTACAGCTTATGCTCCTATAGGGTTTACAATATTCTTCAAAAGATGCTCATGCACTTCGAGGTTAAGTTAATGCATAAGAATATCATTAATGGAAATCACCAGAAACTTATCTGAGTAAAGACAGAAAGTCCTATGCATTACTTCTATGAATGTCACAGGTGCACTTATCAATCCAAATGGCATAAGACAGACTTATAATGCCTATATCGGGTGTTGGAAAAATGTCATAGGAATATCCCTTTCTTTTGTTCGTACCTAATAGTATCCTTGTCTTACATCTAGTTTGGAATAGTATCCTACTCCTCGAAGTGATCAAACAACTCATCAATAAGTAGAAGTGGGTACTTATTTTTTAATTGCCATATTATTTAGT
Organism: Catharanthus roseus; assembly: GCA_028651295.1. NCBI lineage: Eukaryota > Viridiplantae > Streptophyta > Magnoliopsida > Gentianales > Apocynaceae > Catharanthus > Catharanthus roseus. Next base: position 12,494,564 of record JAPQWS010000168.1, on the reverse strand, counting down.
CATCTGTAGTATATGCACATAGGCCTAAGGTCCCATATTTCTTCTTTACAAGCAAACCTAATGCACTCCAAGGAGATGTACTTGGATGGATATATTCTCGTTGCAACAATTCTTGCGATTGCTCTTTCAACTTTCTCAACTCTTCTTGTTCCATCCACTATGGGGGTTCGAGATATTGGTTTAGCACCAGGTACCAACTCTATGCTAAGCTCCACTTCTCGATCTGGGGCAACGTCGTTAACTCCTCGGGAAAAACATCTATAAACTCCTTCACCACGAGTACTGTCTCTAATTTTACTTCTTCCTTATGCTTGTTGAGTAAATATGCTAGGTACCCTTGACATCCTTTCCATATAACTTCCTAGCTTCATTCCAGACAAAAAGGGATTTTCCCATTTCGTTCACTTCCCTTCGAATACGAGGATTGACATACTCGGTCGGCTAAACTTAACCAACTTCTGTCGATAGTCTACTTGAGCGTAATGTTTAGACAATCGTCTATCACAAGTATCACGCCATAACCCTCAAATGGCAAGGCAATCAAGTCACCGGATAGAATCACACTCTCGATATAGATGTCACAACTGGGTACTATACCTCAGCTATCTTACTCATATCTACAAAAGTGCTAACTATCAACTGATAACACATGATAACAGAAGGTACAGGAATATGTTTTATGAAATGTAAACTCACAAAGGAATACGTAGCTCCAGGATCAATAAGTATTCTTGCTGGTTGAGAAAAGATTTGAATCATACCTTCAACTACTTGTGCTTCTGTGTCTACAAGCAGTCCATCCAATACGTGATTTGAAATATCGGCTCATCCTCTATTTTTTTTATTCTATCCTAGGCTCGACTTCCCAGTCTGGAGATGCGGTCGCTAGTTTCTTTTAAAGATATCTGATAATTCCCTTATCATTGAATCGACTTATCGCCAGACTAGTTACACTAGTACGTTAGATATCCTAACTCTAAAGATTAGAAACATTGACTGACTAGACTTAACTAAATTCCACCCACAATACACATATATGCACATGTCCAGTCAACCAATCCATTCTTACTATCATACCCGATCCCTCAAATAATTGAAACAATTATTATCCCCTTGCACTTCTGTTGTCCTTTCCAAAAGCATCTACCCAATGTTAAATACCTAAACCTTAACTTATGGGTTAAAAATTACTTACAAAACACTGCACACTAGAACTATATATCAAATAAAGAGTGGAACATCCTCTCTATTAATAAAAATAGTCATTGGTGCACAGGTTAGAGCATGTATACAAAATCTGCCATTGATGTACCATACACAACATAATTTACGATCAACACGATCCTAAGCTCTTCCAGGTTATATAGAGCCATTAAATAATCACACTTACAAAACTAGATTTATACTCAACATATATGTACAGTGTAAACTAAAGAATGCAAGTACACCAGCCCACTTTAGGTATATCTTCTTCCTAAAGACTATGGTCTAACACTGAGCTTATCAAAAGTACTCTGGATGTAATTCATAGCAAACACACGGAAAGATCTCAACAACTATATTAATTGTTCCTTGCTCTCATATTAGACTACCAATCTCTCATTCACAAGATATACTAATACTTCAAATCTTAAGAAACTTAGCTTCTAGTTTACCCATCCTCGTCATTACTTATTGTTCTCCTTATCGAGCTGAACTCATTATTAGCTCACCTTCATCTTTACATTCATCGATCGGTAGCGTGAAGTAATAATTAATATACATCGAATATAGAACCAAGTACCGGAGAGCTCTTTCTATTGTGACAACAATAATGAAAGTGTCCATTTTACAAGGTATATGGTGTTCTTTGGTATCACTGAAGTATGAATCACAGAGATCGATGCAGGTTACATTTTGTACCTAACAAGAACTTCACACTCACTCTTTGTATAGTTTATACACTGCAAGTCATCAGAGTTTTCTCCTAATGCCTTATGTCCCACGAAATCCATTAATCGAGCTACAAGTCTCAGAACAAGTAACCTCTTTTGATGACTCAAATAATCTTAGTCCTCTGTCACCTAAACCATCATCAATTCAAAAGCTTAACGTATCTAAATGTCCTCTCATTGTGGTTATGACCAAAGATATGGCATCGTATACAAAGGAGCACTATTCCCACAAGATTAATAAAATGATGAGCAAAACGAAAGAGACAAGGGAACTTAAAAATCTTCGATCAAAATAAAAGTATACCGCTGACTCCTAGTACTCGTCTAAGATCTACTAACTCTAACCACAAATCGAACCTAGAGCTCTGATACCACTTGTGATACCCCAAACCCTCCCACTAGGTTAACTGCGGTTGAGTAGGTATCTGCGTGCCTCTCGGCACTAAACTATAAATCTAAAAAAAAAAAAAAAAAAGAGCATAACCCTCTGGGTAACGCTTAGAAGTATATATACAATATGCAGGGGAAAACTAAGTAATTTGAACACTAAAAGGGCGCTCAAAATATAGGATTCAAGAAAACTTCTTATCTTATGATAATTCCGATACAAAGATAGAAATGCTTTACAAACAGCTCGAGTACAAGAGAGTAAAATAGAAACACATGTCCTTCCTGAGAGACTTGAACCAAAACTCCACGCCTAAAACTTCCGCGGTTTATTGTATCTCTGACCGTCCTCAGTTAATCTGAGAAGAAAACATGATATGGAAAAATGTGAGCGCGAACGCTCAGTGAGTCCATGCGTGTGTGTGTGTGTGCGTTGTGGTGATTTCTTTAAAATAATGTTGATGTAGTTTTACAAAACAGTTCATGCAATGTTATAAGAAAACAGTTTCTTTGATTATTTTAACAAAACTGATGCTTGAACCTACATGATGGTTTCGAGTGCAGCTGGGAAGTCTGTACGAATCAAGACACATCAGTGCAGTTCTACGCCCAAATTTAAAAGAACATGTAATGCAACAGTAGGGCTCTACGGACAAAGTCCGGATCCCATAATGAGGTCATCGGAACTAAGTTCCGGCATCTCGTAGTCAATACCAGCTAAACACCATACAAGCGCTCAATTATAGAAAGTTTGGAATTATACTTTATTCAAAAATTTTTACTTAAAATTCTAAACCCGTAAACATTTAAATTTAGAGATGTACTATCATTGAAAACCCTAAAACTCCCAAACCGTAACATTGAAACCCTAAAAACACTAAACCCTACACGACTAGGGTGTGCAATAATACTTTACTGTAAATATTCTAATTTTAATTCTAAACTCTTACTGATAAATTTAGAAAGTATATAACCACAACTATAAATATTCTAATTTTACTGTAAATAATGTAGGTAGAAGAAGTCCCAACTGTTAGTATATGCCCTAGACCAATTGAATTACATTTATGAAGCATGTATTTTGAATTGTATTTTATGCTCTTGGACATCAAGTATGTGACTTGATAGTAAAACCCTTATTGCTAATACAATACTATTCTTGTTTGTCCCTAGTTTTATTACATCTTGTATTATTAAGCTAGTGTGAAGTTGATTGATGATCAAGTTTTACTGACCATGAATATGAGATATAAAATGAATTCATAAATACATATTGAGAATATTGTATTGGACATGACCCAAAGTGAAGAACAAATATTGCATGGGTTTAAGTCATAAGTACTTCTTTTCAATTTTATATTTGGTATCCTTATACCTAATGTTTCTAATGCTTCTTGCATGGGGAGAAAATATGTTTTGACATAGTCAAACATCACTTTTAATTAGATGATTATTATGACTATTGGTTGGGCTATTTTCTTGTCCTGGCTTTAATATTGGAGATGGTAAAAGTGACTCTTATTAGAGAGAGATATTCATGGGCCCCTTGATAAGGAAGACTACAAAATACGTATGGCCATGCTCAAATAAGTATTAATAAGGTGTTATTAATATTATTTGTCGGAATAGTCTGCCGGGTGATCAAGTAAATGGTTAATTAAGTTTTATAAAGATGACTCGGTCTATGCCTTATACTTAATTAGGATATCGTGTGATAGAAGTACTAAATATTAAAACTGATACTAACTTATCATTGCTTTTACTTGGGTAAGCATAATGTCTTGCTAGAGGCCACTTATGTTTTGTGAATAAATGTCTAGGACATTTTTCATTCACTGGCAACGTTAAGTGAACCTACAAGGTCACATGCATAGACGATCTTGTGAGCACAATGTCCACGTTCAATGAATATAGATCTTGTCCAGATTCGTTGAATGTATACAAAGAGGAATCATATTCCATATTGTATTTTCTGGTAAGTTAATAAGTAACTAATTTTATTTATCAAATAAATGAAATTAATTACTTAGTATTATTCATCTAACCATTAGATGATTATAGGAATAGACGGACGAGATTAAAACTATCATTAGTTGACAATTAGGGTTCTGATATTGATAGCTATAAAAAGTTATGTTAACCTCTTTCTCTCAAGCCGTCTTCATCAAATTAAAAAACAAAACTTTAACCCTAAAACGGCGATAACAGTATCTAGCCTCTCTCTCTCTCTCTCTCTCCAAAATTCCACGTATTATCAGATAGTCAGGATTCGTTCTGAACAGTTTTCAGAACACTGAAGGGGCTAGCATCTCGATCGCTTGCAGAAGAGTTTGTCGCAAGGATACCAGTAGGGAGCGAAGCGTAAACAGCAGAGCCTACACACCTAACGGCAGAAAACATTGATTTAGTTTTCTATCCAATCAATTTTCTAGTATGTACAGATCCTGTTGGCGCTTTTTCATTGTTTTAATTTTTTGTTTTTTTCCTAGGAATTCCAACATGGATATCAGAGCCTCGTACATACTAGTTTTACTAATTTTATCTGTTACTGCTTTGATTACATGTGTTATTTTCAATCGGCCTTATACTAAGGTTTCTAATTAGTGTAATAATCAGAGTTAACTGAATTATAAGATTTGCATATATCATATTATGTTATACATGTTAATGCGATTAAACAAACAGAATTTTCTAATGTTAAATTGCCTGATGTACACAATATAATCTGTGTAGTTTAATTGTTAAACAAATATGCAGAATCACATAATTTAATGTTTAGCTGTTAAACATAATTTTTGGTGGCATGATTATTAGAGTTTATGATGGCAACAACTCATTCAATGAGTTAGAAAGAAAATTGTTATTAGGGACCGCCGTTTTCTTCCTAATAACAATTTTTGTCATTTTTTGTCAAATTTTCCCCTCATTGTTTTTGTCATTTTTTTTTCTATCTTTAGATGCATGGTGTATAGCATGGCCCTTTACCCCTTGTGATTGGTTGGTTTATTTTGTCCATGGGTTGTAATGTTTTTAAATATGGCCTACGTGTCGTCATTTTCATTGATGTAATATTATCAAGTTTTCCTAAAATATGTTTATTCTATTTCCTATTCCTGTATATGTTTTTCTATCCTATGTAACAAGATCAAAAGGCCAAGACTTTGGAGGCAAGCTCATGGAGATGAAGACTTACTTAGATTGACTTTTGATTTCCATGAGGCTCGTGAAAGTCAATATAGGATTGGGGCCATGCTATGTCACGTTTTATTCAATCTATATGTTATGCATGTCATGTTTAGTTTATTTCCTTTTATTTTATTGGATAAATGTTTTATAAAATAAAATATATAAAAGGAAGAAGGTTTTTGAAACCATGTAAAGATTAAGTCATAAAATGCCTCCCATGATCATAAGCACTTTTCCATGCTTGGATCATTATTTTGTCTCATTGCCAAAACAAGAGATAAGTGGTTACCTAAGTTGGAGAAGATGGAAAATGGTGATTTCCATATGCTTGGAGTGGTTTGACTTAACTAGGCTATCAAAACGGTTTTGATCCTAGGGCATCATATGGGATTTTGCCGGGACATATAGATGTAAATCTCATTTGTCCATTTTTCTTTAAATATGGGTGTTAAGCCAAAGCTTACTTATGATTATTATAAAATAAAATTTTTCTACCCATGATTTATATCAAGTGTTGAATATTTCCGGGAAATTAATGCTTCATTTATTTAATTTTACTTTGCAAATTCTATGTGGATAATAGCCTCAAACAATTCAAACACCTCATTGCGATCCGTGCTTGAAAAGAATAAGCTTAGTGGGAGTAACTTTCTTGATTGGGCACGAAATTTAAGGATTGTCCTTAAACAAGAAAAAGGGCTATATGTACTTGAGAACCCTATCCCTAATCAACTAGCTAACAACGCTCTTAGAGTCGAAAAATATGCTTATAGTAAGCACAAGGATGATTCTAATGATGTGACATGTCTCATGTTAGCTACGATGGAATCTGAGTTGCAAAAGCAATTCGACGAAGTTGAGGCTTATGAGATGATGAAACAGCTCAAGGAAATGTTCTAAGAGTAAGCACGTCAAGAGAGATATCTTACTACTAAGGCATTGAATAGCTGCAAAATGACCCCAGGTACTTTAATTAGTACTCATGTCCTTAAGATGAAGGGTTATTTTTATCAGCTTGAAAAACTTGGAGCACCTGTAAGTCATGACTTGGCTACTGATATGAACTTGGCCTCTTTCACTTCTAACTATGATCAGTTCGTTATGAACTTCAATACGCATAATATGGAAAAGTCCATAAATGAATTGCACGGGATGCTCAAGCAGGCTGCACAAAATATTAGGAAGTCTACTCTTAATGTTTTGATGGTCCAAAAGGGGCAGTTCAAGAAGAATAAGGGAAATGGAAAGGGAAAAATATGGCCAAGAAGGGAAAAGGCAAACAGAAGGTTAAACCACCAAAGGAATGGACTTGCTTTCACTGCAATGAACCTGGTCATTGGAAGAGGAATTGCAAGCTCTACTTGGAAGAAAAGAAGAAGCAAAAGGCCAGTAAGGCTGTCGCTTTATGTATTTTCGTTATAGAAATTAATGTCTACTCCTACTTCATAGGTATTAGATACCGGATGTGGAGCTCACATTTGTATAAATGTGCAGGGACTCAAAAGGAGTAGATCTTTAGTAAAAGAAGAGGTGAACCTGCGAGTAGCAAATGGAGCAAAAGTTGTTATTGTAGCTGTAGGGAAATTTGATTTACTTTTGCCTAGTGGGCTTATCATTGAACTTAAAGACTGTTATTAAGTTCCTACTATGAGTAGGAATATCATTTCAGTTTCTTGTTTGGATATTGATGGTTTTGAGTTTAATACTAAGAATGGTAAAAGTTCTATTTATAAAAAGGATATTTTCTATGGGGATGCCTCTTTATGTAATGGACTTTACATTCTTAACCTACATAATTCCATTAGTAAGCCGATCTATAACATAAATACAAAGAAATTTAAATGTAATGATTTAAATCAAACTTACTTCTAGCATTGTCGTTTGGGCCACATAAATGAGAAACGCATCTCCAAGCTCCATCAAGATGGACTTTTATCTTCATTCGACCTTGAGTCTTATGAAAAATGTGATTCTTGTTTATCGGGCAAAATGACTAAAAGTACATTTACAGGACAAAGTGAAAGGGCTACTGATTTATTGGAACTTATACATACCAATATATGTGGACCAATGAACACACAAGCCAGAGGAGGTTTTCAGTACTTTATTACATTCACAGATGATTTCTATAGATATGATTATGTCTATCTAATGAAACATAAATCTGATTCCTTTCAAAAGTTTAAGGAATTTCAAAATTACTTCCATCAGATCGAGCTGGTAAATACTTAGGCCAAGAGTTTTACCAACATCTTAAAAATTGTGAGATAGTATCACAATTAACTCTACCAGGAACACCACAATGGAATGGTGTGTCTGAATGCAGAAATCGAACTCTATTGGATATGGTTCGATCTATGATGAGTCAAACAGATCTTCCAATTTCTTTTTGGGGTTATGCTCTAGAAACTGCTGTATTCATATTAAATAGAGTTCCATCTAAAGCTGTTAGAAGACAACATATGAGATATGGACCGGGAAACAACCTAGTTTAGCATTTTTCAAAATTTGGGGATGTAATGCTTATGTGAAGCGATCATTATATGAAAAACTAGCACCAAAATATGATAAGTGTCAATTTGTGAGATATCCTAAGAAAACTAAATGATACTATTTCTCTCTTCCATATGAAACCGAAGTGTTTGTTGCTCGGAAAGGAATTTTCCTTGAAAGGGAATTCGTTTCCAAAAGAGTTAATGAGAGTAGAATCCATCTTGAAGAAACTCAAGGACAAAAGACTATTTCTGAACCGAGTATGACACTCAGTTAGACTCACATATTCATATTGAGCCTGAACCTTTGGCACAATGCCCAAGAAGGTCTAGTAGGATTCCTCATATACCACAGATATATGGATTTCTTGTGATTGAGGATCATAATATTGATCTTATTGATCAAGGTGAACCTAATTCCTACCAAGATGCTATTCATAGTCCTTAATCTAATAAATGGCTAGAGGCTAGGAAATTAGAAATGCAATCCATGCATGACAATCAAGTTTGGACTTTGATTGATCCACCTGAAGGTTGCAAGACCATAGGGTGTAAATAGGTTTTCAAAATGAAAACTGACATGGATGGAAATGTGCACACTTACAAAGCACGACTGGTAGCAAAAGGTTATAGATAAACTCATGGTATAGACTAAGATGAACCCTTTTCTCCGGTTGTAATGCTTAAGTCAATAAGAATTCTACTTACCATTGCAGCATATTATGATTATGAAATATGGCAAATGGATCTTAAAACTGCCTTTCTTAATGGAAATCTACTGGAGGATGTGTATATGACATAACCTGAAAGTTTTATTCATCCTTCGAATTCTGGTAAAGTGTGTAAACTTCAAAGATCCATTTATGGCTTGAAGCAAGCATCTCAAAGTTGGAATCTTCATTTTGATGAAACAATTAAAGATTCAATTTCATCAAGAATGAAGATGAACCTTGTGTGTTCAAAACGGTTGAAGAAAATGTAGTAGTCTTCTTAGTGCTCTATGTCGATGACATCTTATTAATTGGGAATGACATCCCTACTTTCAAAGTGTAAAAACTTGGTTGGGGAAGTGTTTTTCAATGAAAGATTTAGGTGAAGCAGCCTATATTCTAGGCATTAGGATCTATCGAGATAGATCTAAAAACCTAATTGGCCTAAGTCAGAGTGGATATATTGATAAGGTACTGAAAAGGTTTAGTATGCAAGATTCTAAGGGAGGATTCTTGCCGATGTCACATGGCGTTAAGCTCAATAAATCAAAAAGTCCTACCACAAGGGAGGATATAAAACACATGAGTAAGATTCCTTACGCTTCCGCAATTAGATCTATTATGTACGTCACCTTATGCACTCGCCCAAATGTCTCGTATGCATTTTTGCATGACTAGCAGATTTCAGTCAAATCTTGGTGAACCACATTAGACTGCAGTAAAAAACATTCTCAAGTACTTAAGAAGGACAAAAGAGATGTTTTTGATCTACGGAGGTCAGGAAGGAAAGCTTGTTGTATATGGTTACACGGATGCTAGCTTTCAAACTGATGTAGATGATTTTAGGTTGAAATATAGATTTGTATTTTGTTTGAATGGAAGTGTTGTGAGCTGGAAGAATTCAAAGCAACATACCGTGGCCAATTCTACTATGGAGTCTGAGTATGTGGCTGCTTCTCATACAGTTAAGGAGGCAGTTTGGATCAGAAAGTTCATCACTGAACTAGGAGTGATTCCTAGCAATGTGAACCCAGTGGACCTATATTGTGATAATACAGGAGCCATTGCACAAGCTTAAGAACCTAGATCTAATCAACAATCCAAACATATTCTCAGGCATTTCCATTTCATCCGAGAAATTATTGAGTGTGGAGATGTAAAAATTTGCAAAGTAGATACCAATAACAATGTCGCAGATCTATTGACAAAGCCACTCCCACAGCTTAAACATGAGAGTCATACTAGGTCGATGGGTTCGAGAGTCATGACATATTGGTAGTAGGGCAAGTGGGAGATTGTTAGTATATGCCCTAGACCAATTCACTTACATTTATGATTTATGAAGCATGTATTTTGAATTGTATTTTATGCTCTTGGACATCAAGTATGTGACTTGATAGTAAAACCCTTATTGCTAATACAATACTATTCTTGTTTGCCCCTAGTTTTATTACATCTTGTATTATTAAGCTAGTGTGAAGTTGATTGATGATCAAGTTTTACTGACCATGAATATGAGATATAAAATGAATTCATAAATACATATTGAGAATATTGTATTGGACATGACCCAAAGTGAAGTACAAATATTGCATGGGTTTAAGTCATAAGTACTTCTTCTCAATTTTATATTTGGTATCCTTAGACCTAATGTTTCTAATGCTTCTTGCATGGGGAGAAAATATGTTTTGACATAGTCAAACATCACTTTTAATTAGGTGATTATTATGACTATTGGTTGGGCTATTTTCTTGTCCTGGCTTTAATATTGGAGATAGTAGAAGAGATTTGTCCCTCTCTTATTAGAGAAAGATATCCATGGGCCCCTTGATAAGGAAGACTACAAAATACGTATGGCCATGCTCAAATAAGTATTAATAAGGTGTTATTAATATTATTTGTCGGAATAGTCTGCCGGGTGATCAAGTAAATGGTTAATTAAGTTTTATAAAGATGACTCGGTCCATGCCTTATACTTAATTAGGGTATCGTGTGATAGAAGTACTAAATATTAAAACTGATACTAACTTATCATTGCTTTTACTTGGGTAAGCATAATGTCTTGCTAGAGGCCACTTATGTTTTGTGAATAAATGTCTAGGACATTTTTCATTCACTGGCAACGTTAAGTGAACCTACAAGGTCACATGCATAGACGATCTTGTGAGCACAATGTCCACGTTCAATGAATATAGATCTTGTCCAGATTCGTTGAATGTATACAAAGAGGAATCAGATTCCATATTGTATTTTCTGGTAAGTTAATAAGTAACTACTTTTATTTATCAGAAAAATGAAATTAATTACTTAATATTATTCATCCAATCGTTGGATGATTATAGGAATAGAAGAACGAGATTAAAACTGTCATTAGATGAAAATTAGGGTTATAATATTGACAGCTATAAAAGGTGATGTTAACCTTTTTCTCTGAAGCCGTCTTCATCAAATTAAAAAACAAAACTTTATCCCTAGAAAGGCGATAACAGTATCTAGCCTCTCTCTCTCTCTCTCAAAAATTCCACGTATTACCAGATAGTCAGTATTTGTTCTGAACAATTTTCAGAACATTAAAGGGGCTTGCATCCTGATTGCTTGCAGAAGAGTTCGTCGCGTGGATACTTGTAGACGGCGAAGCGTAAACAGCAGCGCCTCCTCACCTAACGGTAGAAAACATTGAGGTAATTTTCTATCCAATCGGTTTTTCTAGCATGTGCGGATCCTGTTGGCGGTTTTTCGTAGTTTTAATTTTTTTTCTACAAATTCCATGCAGGTGGATTGGGCACATCATACTCGTCTTCCCCTGCGGGTTTATGGTTTTCTTCATTTCAGGCACCTCCCCCTCCGGGTACAGTGGGTTCTTCATTTTAGGTACCTCCTCCTCCGGGCATAGCAGATTCATCTACACTGCATATGCTTATATCTTATACATCTTCATCCGATTCAGATGAGCATGATGATGAGTGGACGGATGACTTGACACCGGCACAACAGTTTGGGTTTGTTTATCATGTTAGTAAGAACACTACTAGATCACGCCATCTGATTGGCCCTAGGGTTTTTAAGTTTAGAGTTTTCTGTTTTTTGGGGTTTTGTAAATTATTTCTTGAACTTTGGAACCCTTCATTTTATGTATTTAAAATTTGTATCTTCATTTATTTCTTTAACTTTAGGTTTTACATTTTATGTATTTAGGGTTTTATTTATATAACTTTAGAACCCTTCATTTTATTTATTTAGGGTTTATTTCTGTAAGTTGTACCTTCATTTTATGTAATGAAATTATTTCTTTAACTTTAGGGTTTTCATTTTATTTATTTAGGGTTTTATTTATTTAACTTTAGAACCCTTCATTTTATGTATTTATGGTTTATTTCTGTAAGTTGTACCATCATTTTATGTAATAAAATTATTTCTTTAACTTTAGGGTTTTCATTTTCCGTAATTAGGGTTTTATTTCTTTAACTTTAGGGACTTATTTCGTTAACTTGTAACTTCAATTTATTCATATTATCAAATTTAACCCTTCTTTATATTATGTTTATCTTACAAACCAGTTTAGCATATTTATTTCCATCTTGTCATGTCATCACATGGCAATGTCGGTAATAATTCAAGAGCAGGCTCTATTACTTTGTGTTGTCATGTCAATTTATTTATTTCAAAAATATTGTACCTCTCCCCGACATGCCCATGTGGGTTAATGTGACAACTCATTTAAAATCTTATCAAAAGTTTTATACGCTTCCCGACAAGCCTATATGGGCTCTTTGACTCGGAAATAATTTTAAAAATTTCCAACCCTCTCCCCAACAAGCCCATATGGGTTAATGTGACAACTCGGAAAAAATCTTATCAAAACCCCTATATATACGGCAGCATGAAACCCAATTTCATCCATCAAAACTTCATACCTTTAACTTTCCATCCTATTCTGTTTCTAAATTCCTTAACTTCACAATTTCGTATATCCACTACAAACAATTAAACATGGATGCAACTCACCCAATTAGAGTTGTATTATTTTGGGATTCGGAGATTGCAAGAAATGCGTATGGTCCTTATTTCACTAGATTGGTGAAGAAAAGTTGGAACTTCAACCGAATGGTAACACATGCCGAAATTGTTAGAAAAATATTAAAACATCGAGATATGAATCCCATTATGGGAGCGTTTGAATGACAATGATGGTGCCTTCATTCTATGAAAAGTATCATATGTTTTATTTTACTTTATACAGCATGAACGACGATAACAAAATATGTTATCTTTGGACCATTAGACCCAACTTAGCGAAAGAAGGGATTCACGTACTCGTTGAATTCATTCTGATCCAACCATAGACAGTTTCAATTACCTATGACACAAATACCGTAAACATTCCGGAACATGTCACAGCAATAACACAGATGGTTTCTGATGAACCGTATATATTGTAGCCAACTATTGATGAAGATAATGATGAAAATGACCATTCCGACGAAGATTATGCCGTATCTAGTGAATTTGAAGACGATGATAACACTGATCCCGAGGAAGAAAACATACAAACTCCTGTAAATCCTGTCATTGAAAACACAGTGACTCAATGGTAGAGTGGCCAATGGCTCAACAGTGCTAGGTATGACTGCATACAGCCTGGAGTATTCCTATATATGGGCTCGGGTGAGCAGATAGATGACCTTATCAAATCAGGAACCCTAAGATTGCTCGATTGGAATGATTTGATGACTGATATTCAGTTAGGCATGAGATTCGTTGACAAAGTCCAAGCAATAAGTGCGGTTCAGAAGTGGTCGATTCGGATGGGCCAAGAATATAGAGTTGTAAAAAGTAAAAGTGATCAATGGACAGCAAAATGTTACCATTACAGTGACTCTAATTACTGTTCATGGTACATTCGCATAAAAAAGAAAGCAACTCACGGTCGTTGCGAAATAACCAGATTCATCAAGAAACACACATGCCTTGTACAGGTTCAACATAACAAGCACCAAAATATGTCTTAAAAATTTATTTCAAGATCAATATCGCACCTTGTTGCCAACGATCCAGAGATACCTGTCTCAAACATCATCCAAGAAGTGCAAGTATTATTTCAAACGGGCTGTACGTACAAGAGGGCATGGTATGCTCGAAAATTCACAATAGAAAGGGTTTTCGACAGCTGGGAGTCAACGTTTAATATTCTACCAAAATATCTACAGGCAATGCAAGATTCAAACCTGGGGACTGTCTACGAGTTCTTGCATCACAGAATGAGCAGTCCCTCAAACTATGTTTTCAAATTTCTTTTCTGGTGTTTCTCGCCTTGTATAGACGGTTTTCAATATTGTCAGCCAGTGATTTATGTGGATGGCACTCACCTACGAGAACCATATAAGGGTGTACTGTTAATTGCAAGTACATGGGATGCTAATAATCATTTGTTCCCACTTACATTTGCAATTGTTGATAAGGAGTCGTCCGAAAGTTGGAATTAGTTCCTCCAACATCTACGGGAACATGTTGTCAAAGGTTGCATATATGTCTTATTTCTGATCATCACAAAAGGATTTTATCTGCTATTCAAAATCAAGCTTTGTGGCAACTTCCATTTGCAGTTCACAGGTTTTGTTTATGCCATATTCGAGCAAATTTCAACAAGATCTTCAAGAACACCGAATTAAAAAGCTTAATATGGCAGGCTGGAACGGAATCTAAGCAGTGGAAATTTGATCGTGTTATGCGTGAGATCCAAAAACGAAATGTTGATGCTTACATTTATTTGGCAAAAATAGACCTGGACAAATGGACACTGTTGCATGATGGCGGGCACAGACACGGAATGATGACAACTAATATTTTGGAAGCACTTAATAGTATGTTGAAAAAAGTTAGGGTCTTACCTTTAAAAACCCTAGTTGAATTAATATTCAACAAACTTGTTAGGTACTTTAACCAACACCGTGAAGAGGCCCAAAACTGTATGCATCCATTTCCGACCAGAGTTTTTGACAAGTTCCTGCGGATTGAATTAAAATCAATAGACCACAAAGTTAAAAGCAATCTGCGACAAGGAATTTATATGGTCAGATCTTCAATCCATGTTGATAGTACCGGCAATAACGTCTATACTTTAAGGATGAATAATAAATCATGCAGTTGCGGTAAATGGCAACCATATACAATGCTTTGTTCTCATGCTCTTGCAGTCTGTAGGGAAAATGGTATGAGAGCAGTTACTCATGTGCCGTATATATATTCACGAGAAACGTATAGAAGAACATATTAATCAAATTTTTATCCGAGCATGAGAACTTTTGGAGATATGCTCTTTATAATTTAACATTTCATCCTCCAAATATAAACAATGAACGGGATAGAAAACAGGGCATAAAGTTTCGGGAGGAAATGGATTATAGAAATCCGAATTCTCCCCCAAGATGTGGCAAATGTCGTATTCTGGGACATAATAGAAAAAATTGTAATAACCCCGGTTCAAGCAATGTATAAGTTTGTTTTATTGAGAGTGTTGTAATATTTTAGGGTTTCTATTAATAAATGTTTTTTTTTTGAATTTCTTCTAACTACTTCTTCATTACTCTAAATTTTGATACTAAAATTTACAATACTTTAAATTACTTCTTCATACTTTTTTTAATAAAATGGTTATAAGTTGAACATATTTTCTTTTAAAATGGTTATAAATATTATCATGAAATATACATCAAAAGAGGTTACATAAAACAATACAGTCTTTTTAAAAAATTACATAACTATAAGTTTTGGGGAAAAAAAGAAAAATTTTAGTTTTGCAAAAAATATAAAATGACGTGGTTGATAATGCACACCCATGATGCGTTATTACTGATTATAACGCATGTGTTTTGTGCGTTATCCACCACATGGATCAATTAAGGAATAAAAGTATAATTAACTGATAATACACAACTAATGTGCGTTATCCTTTTAGATAACGTACAAAAGTTGTGTGTTATGGCCAGATTCTGAATAAAAAAAATTTTGTGGCTCTTTTTGAACAAAATGGCTAATTACATCAAAAACCCTAAAGACACATAAGCAATGTGCATGTATCTAGTATTCTTTCTCTATCTTTGGGACATAATTTGTCAAATCTAAGGTCACTTATACTCTATTCTTGCTGGAGGATTATATGAAGGCAAATAGACATCTCTTTCATCAACAAAATCATCCTCCAGTCATGAATGATGGAAAGCACATGGTTTCATACAATGAGATCAAAATCAATATTGAAAGTTGATATGGCAGCACACCATCTCTAGGTGCCATAATGGACACAATTGAAAAGAAAAGCAAACATGTTATGTGTCGACTCTTAAGCTTCCAAAAGTTTCTGAAGGAAAAGATTTTTTAAGTTGCTGAGGTAAGAAAAATCGAAGCTTTATTTAATTTTTATATTTAAAGTTATATACTTTGACATCATGAAAAGAGTGAATCTTTTATTGTGGATTCTTGCAGTGACATATGAATATTTCTTTCCTTATTGAATTTATGAGGTCGTGAAAGCTGAATAATTTATTAAGAAAAGTTTTGGCAAAATCTAAAAGAGTGACACAACCACCAGAAGATGGTTATTCTACCAATATCCAACATATTTATGGCTATTATATTATAATATTTTGAATTATCAGTGTGCAAGATTTTTTCGAATATAGATAAAATAACAAAGAGAAAATATATTTCCTTTCTCATATCTCAGATATGTCCCGCAGTAGCAACATTGAAATCAATGTTATTAATTACCTTTTGAAACTAAATAATAATACTGAGTCATTATGGATGGAATATTGTGATATTCCTACCAATTTTATTTCATTCCTTGAAGCGAATGCAATAAGATATTTTGTAAAAAAAGGTTATACTCGTGACTATAATTTCTTATGATCATGCTAATATTTATGATGATATAAGCTTTCGGGGCCAATTTTTCTCCCAATATTTTCAATTTTTCCAGCCCAATCTTTTTAACCCAATGATGAAACCATGGGCCTCAAATCAAGATAGGTGGCTGAAGTTTGAATGGGTCAGAGATGCCGGGCCGGGCCAGCCCGGGCTGCCCGTTGTGACTCTTGATCTATTTATGTCTCTCTCCCTCCTCGGTTCTAGAGTCATTCCAGACTCTCCTCTCTTCTCTCTTTTTTGCTCCTTCTCAGCCTTCTTGAGAGCCGTTTATTCTCTTCTTCTTCTCCCCTTCTTTACCACGGGTTACCGCGTCTATTGCTCTTCTCTGGTGACCTTCGCGGTCCTATGTTACACCGTCCCAGAAAGCGGTGGTTCTGTGTTGTTCTTATTTGATCTTTTCTGATCTTTTTGAGAAGAGCCGTAAGAGTGAGAGAGAAGGTGAGCACCAATAATCTTTTCTGTTTGAGGCCGAATCTTACGGTGATTTTACCGTTAAAGTTGATACCTTTTTGTCTTGCTGGCACCTCGACGCGGTCGTCATTTCAACACCGCTGCTCGGCACTGTCAGGGCTCGCTGCATGCCACTGGCAGTTCCGACACCGCATCGACAGGTAAGGACCCCTTACTGATTTAAGGTTCATTTTTATTTTAATAGTGATTGTGTTTATCCTTGGTCTTGCCGATCGGCTTGAATCGGTTGTGAACAGGAAGAAGAAGAAGAAGGATATTGTTTTACTGTAATAAAATAGGTTTTTCCGCTGCATTTCTATTCTTTATTGATTTATAATAGTAATCAGAGAGTTTGTAATAGTAATTAGGCCTTAACAAATGACTTATCAAACTTAATATTTAAATTATCACCAGAAGTGATAAATTAATAATGAGAAAGGAAAAGGGAATTTATAATTCTAAATAAATATTATTGATATAATATGTAAAAGAATTTGTAACGTACATTTAGTTTGTCAAACAAAATGTTTAGTATGCATCGTTTAGAAAAGAAAGATATTGTGCTACTTATAGTGGATCTCGTCTTAAAGTATTAAACAAGTCTATGTTTATATAGAGCCATTTGCTCAAAATATTTAGAGAAAAGAAGTTTACTTTTCTTTGTGATCAAATCTGATTGTTGTATATTATATATGATCCTTGATTTGTTGTGATGTTCAAGAATGATGAAAAAGATATATATTGGGAATATGATGTTTGTACAAAGCTCCAGAAGAGCTAATAAATTAAAATTAAAGCTTCCCAAGAGCTAACAAATAAAGCTTCGAAAAGCTAATATTCTAAAATCTCCAAAAGAGCGAAATATCTAGAATAGATATTTAATCAAAGGCTCTAGAAGATTTTAGTTATTAAAGACTTCAAACGAGTTAGTTAATAGAAGGTTCTAGAAGAACTAATTATTTAAAGACTCTGGAAGAGTAAATTGACGTAGAAGGTTACATGATAATTATGTAATGTATATTTTCCTTCAAGTTTGATAAATTTGTTTTATCATTAAAATATTTTTATATATTAACACAATGGATAGATAGAATTTTTCGGAATCTAGCTATTATTATTAGACTCATAGAATAAATGTGAATTACATAAATTACTATTTTCTCCTCATATAATGTTGTAGTTCGCTAAAATTGATACAATTGTAAGGCATCATTGAGTAAACATGAAGTTTACTTATTCTAAAATATTAAATGTCGGCATGACTGGTTAGACTATTCCGAATCAATAAAATACAAAATGTCATAAAGAATTTGTGACAATATTTTTATGGAACCAAAAGTTTCTAATAACACAAATTTTATTTGTACTACCATTTTTCAAGGCAAAATAATTTTATGAATACCATCAATATATTAGAGCTGAATGTGTTTTCGAATGAATATACAGTCTATGCATGGACATATGGTCACATATATATATTATTGACTTGCAAGCTGAATTTGCAATTTTGATAATGAGCTCATATTTTAGTTTCTCTCATTAACATAGTTTGTCCTGATATTATTGATAATGTTACTCTATTTGTATAAAGATTGAACGTTCCTGTAGAACATATTCATAGGCCTGGTAAGTGGGTTTATAGAACCATAAATGCCTTGAAATTAGTTTATGTATATTTTGAAGTAGTACTTATTCGTATGTTTCCAACATATTATTTTTGTTCTCCTTATTGTAATTGGTTCATGGTGAGAACCCAAATTTTTGACATCTTAGCATTTAATATATGTTGTATTACTTCAACACAATGTATTTAAAATGGGTATTGAAAAGAGGAGAAATTATATAGTCAGATAAAGACAAAAATATGTGTCTTATTATGATCCTCAATAAAGATAATTCGAACCAAAAGTTCAAAAGATTAATAGCCATGCATATTTATTAATAAAAGAAAATCCAACATAGAAGGCTCCTATTATTTAATGTCCTCGAAGGACAATCTACCACTACTTACAATTTTGAGACACATGCAAAATGAGGTAGAATAAATTGGTTCCAATAAAATCCTCGCATCTGTAAAGAACCAATAATTTAAGATGGTCATTTGTGATTAAGTCGAGGAGATGAAAATTCTAACAGAATTTGCTATGACATGACTTTATTATTATTTCCAGAAGACATTCAGGTACCTAAAAACCATGAGATCTCATTGCCTTATGTAATAGATGGAACAACAAAATAGCACAAAATGTTGAAGATATTCATGTGCATGTTATTAATAGAATTAGAATCTTGAATTAAAGTTTTCAGACTCAATATTCAAATATTATAGAGATATTTGGTCAAAATAGAATATAAAGTTCGCATAAGAAAATATGTAAAGTCTGGACAATTATTAAGTATACTTGAAGTGTACATGTATTCCCTAAAGGAATCATACATCTGAAGTGTAATCCCAGAAGGATTAGAATTAAAAATTAAAGTGCGAACTTGTACAAGTTATAATATAAGATTTTTCGTAAAGCCCTGACAATATTAATACGAAGAAATAAAATTTATGGTGGTGGATTGAGTTTAGATAATAGCACACTAAACTCCAAAAAATTATTTCAAATCTTTAAAGGATTCTATAGATATGCCTGAAGCATGTAAGTGTATTGTTTCTGAAGAACATAACATCATTTTCTTAGTGATTTTTATTGGAAAGAAATATATGAAAGATCGAATATATCCATGAAAATTTTATTAATATTTGTTATGCTTCTCTTTCTCTATTATAAATGATCTCCACATTAGAGGGAGAAAATTAGAATCGTGAAATGTCATGTTCAATATTGAAGCATTTTGATTTATATACAAATATTCGTGAACTCAAAGCTCTATAGATTATTTATTTGCTAAAGTTACAAATTTACTTGATATTTTGTTAACTCTATAAGAGTTATAAAATTGAATTTGTGGACATGATACATAATCTTGAAGATTTATTCAATAAGGCATACTAATGTATTGGTTTAATGATATTTTAAATAGAGGGAGTATATGAAATATAAATGGATAGTGTACTATTTTTCCTTTAGTAGACGTTTTTTTCCCACTGAGTTTCTTCTCCAGTAAGGTTTTAACGAGACATATTCTTTATGTTATGGACATCCAAGGGGGAGTGTTATGAAAATAATATAACACAATGGATGTCCAAATATATTCCCTAAAGATAACAAAACTCCATAATAGAAATCCTAGTTAGATTCATGATATCCCATTGATTTAGTTAGATCCTTTTAGAATTCTGCAATATCTTGTATTTTAACCTATAAATCAATCTTATAAGAAGGCATTAATAAGATTAATTATACTTATTCTTGGGTTATACTTTCTTTTTCTTGTTATTCTTTTGTCTATATTCTCCTGCCTTATATTTGTGTTATTACTCTAAACAAATCGTGTGTCGCGATCATCAAATTCATAACAAGATCTAATAAATTTTAATAGTTTAATATTGAAACAATTTATACTTTAGTAACACAATATCCGAAAGTCATCATAAATTTGAGAGGGGTCGGATGGCACAAGGCCCTCAAATAGTAGCTCAAGATTGGCATGCGCACAATATTAAAATGCTCCTTGAATGTTTCTAGTTTAGAACCTCTCGCTTAGCATGTTAAGTGAAGATATCTAAATGAGAAGGGTCACATCATCGAACCACACACCTCTTATCGAAAAATTTAAGTGAGGAACTTAATAGTTTAAAATCTAAACCATTTATACTTTAGTTCCTCTAATTTGTCATATAATCATCATTAATGAGTGGAAGCTCAACTCTTATTTAAGATAATCTTCGTGCTTATGTGCTCTATCCAACTGGGCAAAAGAGATTACGTGCCTTTCTCCTTTTGTAAGTTTTTATAAATCCCACTTGTCATATTTGAACTAAACATTAAACCTTTATCTCCAACTCCATGCCACAAACAGACATAATTTTCCAACTTTCACTAAATTAATGCTTCTCATAAAATAACTCTCAAAAATCACAAAATGCCACAGCAATTTTCCATGATATATATTTTCAAAGAAAAATCTTCAACTTGCAGACTTGAAAAAAGATCGAAATTAACTCCACCACCTTTGTTGTTGATGCTTATAAATATGCATGTAAATCAGTGCAGAAAAACCAATGGAATTAAATGAAGATGAAAATGAAGCCCTTCTGCTTCTTCTACTTGTATCTTATTCTTACTTCTTCCTTAGGCTCATCAGGTACGATCTTGGCAACGTTCTTCATTTATATATATATATATATATATATTATATTAGATGGCATCATACTCTATTGTTTGGGCGAATTTATATTAAAGAAAGAAAAATTGATAAATTTGAGGTCCAAATTACTTAGTTTTTGTCTTAAATTTAGTCTTAAAATTAGTTTTTCTATAATTATTTTTCCTAAAAAATTCTGATTACTATTTTTTTTAATATTGAATTGTCAAATTGATGCACGTGACACCCATATACAGGTCGCCATTCACCGATCAATGGAAAAATGTATATATATGTCTTTTTCTTCCTAAATAACCGGATAATCCCTTTTCATTTTCACCGGATTGAAGGCAATTTAAAAGGGAAAAAATTGATGTTTCTCCCTAGTCAATAACCATGCAAGCGACGTAAGAATTTGCTTAGTTCACGTATTTTGACGTGGAAAAAGAAAACACATTTTTTCTTTATCTGGTAATAAGAGAAAAGAGTTAGGAAAACTAAATTAAAAAATCGTAAAAAAAAGTAACTTATTAAATGTAGAAAATTGTTTTCCTCACAAAAGTATGATAAAAAATAAGATAAAAAGGAAAATGAAAATAAATATGAACTTTGTTTCAATATTTTTTTTATATTTACACTCTAAAATTTGTTTACTTTCTTTTTTTAAATTTCACGATAATATCTTTTTAAAATTCACGAAACTTTCTCTCCACTCACTTTCTTTCTCTAAAACTTACGCTCACTTTCTCTCTTTAGAATTCACATCACTTTCTCTCTCTAAAATTCGCATTCACTTTCTCTTTCTAAAATTCACGACACTCTCTTTCTAAAATTCACGACACTTTTCTCTCTAGAATTCACAACAATTTCTCTCTCTAAAATTAATATCGTAAAGCGCTAATAATATTTTGTTAAGATTATAAATAATTCTAAATTATATATCTTTTGTAGCGTTATCTTTCTTTTTAATTTTTCTCTTTCCATTTCCATCTAAAAATATAGAAACCAAACAAGAGAAGTTCTATTTCCTTAGCATTTTTCTTATATAACCAAACAACATATGGATTTTGGTTTTCTAAGAATTTTATTTTCCTTCTTTCTTTTCTTTTCCCACATCAAAATCGTGGAACCAAACAGGGTCTTAAGATTGGTCTAATTTATAATTGCATCCTTTTATTTTGTATAAATTATAAATATATACTTATCGTTTATATTTTTATACCTAATTAATTCCAAATGTTAATTTCAATAGAAAATTTTTTATCAAAAAACAAAAAACAATAATTATATAGTAAAAAATGTAAAATTTTCTTAAAATATCATTTTGTGGGTCTATGTTTTTATTCAATAGCATTTACTAAGATAAATATCCTTCGTTACAAAAATTAGACCCACAAAACAATTTAGGAAAAGTATTATAGTCCTAATAAATGGTAATAAATAAGAATTAATTAGACGCATCATATGAGATTTTAGAAAGATTTCAAAATTTGAGACAAGATAGTAGCTCAAGTGATTGCAACACTTCTCACCAGGACAAATATCTTGGGTCCGAACCATATCCCCTCCCCTGATGTATAAAATAGAAAGATTTTAAATTTTTTATTACAAATTTCTTATTTTTAGATAATTTTTTATTTTTTAGATTAGCAATAGGATCACTCAGAGAGTTGTTTAATGTCTCATGCCAGACTACTAGTGTTGTTTGGGGGCCTTGTGCTATTCGATCCCTTCCGAATTAGTTGATGACTCTTTGTTACTAGGTTACTAAAAACTAATACATAAACAATAAAGATATATTTTATAATTTATATAAAATAGAGAGATGGATTTTTAATGTGATTAATCTCAAGGGGAAAATGTAGCAATGTATTTTTAAAGAAAAAAATTAAAATTATAGGAAAAATAAGTTTTGGACTAAATTAGACAAGTTAAATAACTGTATGATCAATTTTATCAATTTGTCTTAAGAAATATTATTTTTAATCCTCAACATATTTACCTTATTTAGATTTGGTCCCTATCAACTATTTTTTTTAATCTTTTTTTTGGTCCTCAACTAATTTATAAACTAATTTATAGGCAACCTTTTTTGTCCTTTTGGATGAATTCCGTTAATTATGACTGGTGGTCAATGATTTCTCTCAGGTTATATTATAATAAAAAGGGTAGATATGGAAATTCATACTACTCAATTAAAAAAAAAAAGGAAATTTTTTAACTTGAATTGTTTCAATTTTTATTTTTACCCTTGTTACCTTATATAACCAAAGAGAAACTATCAATTAAAATTGCCACAATTCATCCAAAATGACCAAAAAATTGCTTGTATATTAGTTGATGACTAAAAAAATAAAAATATTTTTTAAAAATCAAACCTAAACAAAGTAAATACATTAGAACCAAAAAAAGTATTTAGTCTAAAATAAATTTTAAAATATTTAAAAGATGAAATTTAAAAAAATATTCACTAACTCTACAAACTCCACCAACAAGAACACTTATAAAGAGTTTCTGTAAATATTTAGGGGAGGGGCAGGGGCAAAAGTCCCCCACCTCTACCCTCTTTTGATTATGTCCTTGCTCTTTAATCCAATTGAAATAGGATTTCTTTTTTAAAAAAAAAATCCAAATATTTGCATATAATAATTTGTTTATGTATGTTTTATTTTGCTTGTATTTCAATAGGGAGGGTGATTGAAATTAGGCGAGATCACAAGTCTAATCAGAACGGAAGTGGAAGATGTATGGCAGTGATGGATTCAGATGTATGCAATCTTTCATCTTGCAAGATGCAATGCTTTCAAGTGAAGAACGGGAATGGAGTTTGTTTGGCTAAAGTGCAAGATGGTTACCAGTGTGTGTGCTTTTATAATTGTTAAACAATATTAATTGGTTTTAAAATTCGAAAGCCCACTTGTGATCAAAATGTGTCTTTTGTTTAATGTTTGAAAAAGATAGGTTTTAAAATTCGAAAGCCCACTTGTGATCAAAATGTGTCTTTTGTTTAATGTTTGAAAAAAATAAGGTTTGTGTTGTGAAAATTATTCCATAGACACAATTATACCGAAAAGAAGAAACTTAAAGAATAATTAAAAATTGTATAGAGGAGAAAGGAAAGCAGAGAAAAGTTGAAAAGATTTTATTATTTTTTTCTGAGGTGTGATTACAGTTGAGAGGTAAGAGCACTATTTATCGGACTTTGGGAATATAAGAGATAGAGGTGAATCAGGAAAATAGATTCTATTATGACTTAGATAGAATTAAAATTACATTACCAATATATTTAATATCTATCTTTGCAGAATATCTATCTCTTCAGGATATTTATATCTTTAGAATATATATCTCTTTAGAAAATAGATTTTATCTCATATATTCTTATCTTATGGACATCCATAAATATCATTTAATTCATAGCACTCTCCTTTGGATGTCTATTACATAGAGAACATGTTTCGTTAAAACCTTAATAGATAAAAATCTAATGGGAAAATACTCTAATGAAGGAAAAATAGTACATCATTCTCTATATTAAAGATTACTCCCCATGATTAGGTAATCCGCTCAGATTTCTATATCAAAGCATTCCAATCTTATATACCAACTTTTCAAATGATATTGTCAGTAATGTCTTAGTGAATAAATTGCGAGATTATCACATGATATAATTTTTTGCACATTAATATCACCTCTCTTTTGGAGCTCGTGAGGAAAGAAAATTTTCGATGATATATGTTTCGTTCTCTCTCTTTTAATATATCCTACCTTTAATTGAGCTATACAAGTTGCATGATCCTTATAAGAGGAGTTGGGACTCTTTCCCCAGAGGATATACCACAACTTTCTTGAATGTAATAGATCATAGGTCTTTCCCATACACATTCTCGACTTGCCTCATGAATGGCTAAGATTTAAAGTGATTAGATGAAGTGGCTACCGTAGATGCCACCATTCGTAAATATATATCCAGTTTGAGAACATATTTTATATGGCTCAGATGAAAAACTAGCGTCTGCATAACCAATTAACTTTAGGCTAGTTTTAGTTTAATAAAATAACTCAAGATCTATGGTCCTTTAGAGATATCTAAGACACGCTTAACTCCATTCCAACAACGTCGTGTGAGAAAGAACTAAATCTTGCAAATAAATTGATATATCAGTTATTGTGTTATTAGCAAGGTACATTAGTGCACCAAAGCACTTAGATAAGGTATTTCAGGACCTAATAATCTTCATCTTTTTTCCTAGGTCGAAAGAGATTTTTATTTACATCTAGCAACCGTGCGACCATTGGAATACTTAGTGGATGAGCTTTGCCCATGTAAAATTCTTTCAGTGCTTTTGCAGTATATGTTGATTGATGAATGAACATGCCATCTTCCAGATATTCAATTTGTAAACTAAGACATAATTTGATTTTTCCAAAATCTTTGATTTCAAATTCTTTCTTCTAGTAATTGATTGCTTCTTGGAGCTCTTCTGGAGTTCTAATAAGATTGATATCATCAAAACATATAGCGAATATCACAAACCCTAATAAACATTTCTTAATGAATAAACATTGACAAACTGGATCATTTTTATATCCTGCTTTTAGCAAGCTTTCACTAAGACGATTATACCATATGCGTCCAGACTGCTTTTAACCATATAATGATTTCCGTAACTTAATTGAATAATCTCCACGAGAACTAGAGTTATCTGGTGCAAGTATATTAAATCCTTTTGGGATCCTCATATAAATGTAATTATCTAGGTTCACATATAAGTAAGCACTTACTACATCCATTAAGCAAATGTCAACATTTTCATGCACTGCCAGACTCACAAGGTATCGAAAAGCAATTGAGTTGATCACAGGTGAATATATCTCATTATAATCAACACTTGGTTTTTGTGAGAAACTTTGTGCTATAAGGCATGCTTTATATCTCATAGTTTTATAATTCTCATTTCTCTTTCATACAGATACCCACTCGTATCCGATTGACTTAACTCCTACTGTTTGGACTATAGTTCCAAAAACCTCACATTTTGAAAGTGAATTTAACTCTAACTGAATCGCTTCTTTCCATTTTGGCCAATCATTTATATGTCCACATTCTCCAGCTGATGTTAGTTCAAGATTCTCATTATCCCTTAAAACTTCAAGGGCTATATTATATGCAAACGAATCATCAACTTTTGTTTCTAATCGTTTCCGACTTCCGCCAGAAGTGGTATAGTTGATGGAAACTTCTATATTGTTTTTATTATTTTCAGAAGTTTGTATCTTTTCACAAGTTGTCTCTTGGTTCATTTCTCAATGTCTTCAATATGATCTCCTTGATCATTTAATCCTCTCCTCTTTCGAGGAAAAATCTTTTGAACCAAGAGGATGGCCACACTTCTGGCATGATTTGGACCCAATACTATATATGCTATATTTTGCTCTTTTGGGACGTCAACCCTAATAGGAGCATCTATTGCTGGAATGTACGATTTAGTCACCCTTGTTGAGTCGATAAAGGTGTCAAGAAATTGATTTGCTATTTTCTGCAGATGAACTATCTTTTGAACGTTTAGTTCACTCGTGCTTGTGCGGATCAAGATAATTCAAGGATGTTGTACAAACAAAGCTCTTTTCCTTTTGGCTTACTTTCTTCCCCTACAATTTAGGAAGAGAGGCTCATCAAAATGGCAGTCAACAAACCTTGCAGTTAATACATCTCCCGTTAAGGGTTCAAGAGACCTTATTATTAAGGGAGAGAAATAACCAATATATATTCCCAACCTTCTTTGGGGATCCATTTTGGTTCAATGATTTGGTGTTATAGGAACATACACACGCCGAAAAATTTCTCAAATGAGAAATATTTGGCTCAAAACTAAAAGCTAATTGTAAATGGGAGAATTCATGGTACGTTGGCCTAATACGCATAAGTGTTGCATTATGCAAAATAGCATGTCCCCAAACTAAATTAGGGAAATTTTTTCTCATTAAAAGTGATTTAGCAATCAATTGTAATCTTCTAATAAAATATTCACACAAACCATTTTGTATGTGAACATGAGATACAGGATGTTCAACAGTAATGCCAATTAACATGCAGTAAGCATATTCCGTGGCATTATCTAGAATCGTTTTAATAGGGTGATCAGGAAATTTCGCTCTTAGGCGAATTATTTGAGAACGTAATCTCACAAATGTCAGGTTGCGAGTTGATAATAAACAAATATATGACCATCGGATCATTGCATAAAGTAAAACCATGAAGTATCTAAATTGCCCACATATTGGGTGAATAAGCCCACATATTACCAAATGAATTCGTTCTAGAAATGCGAAGATTCAAGCCTTGCTTTTGTTTAGGATGAACTAACAACCAACTTCCCTCGAGAACAAGCAGTACATGATAATTTGATCAAAACCCTTTGATTTTTTAATGGTAGACCATAAGTATTTCAATTATTTCTGCATCCTAATTGTTCCCGGGTGACTAAACGGTCATGCCAAATAGTAAAAGTATCAGGATTAGTAAACTTCTAGTTTACTAAATGATGCACTTCAACAATACTCATTTTTGTGTAATATAGGCCATAAGATAGAGATGGTAATATCTCTAGAATTGATTTCTTTTCCAAGGCTACTTGAGTAATTGTAAAGATATTTAGAACCATTTTCCTCCATTGTCTCAACATGAAACCCATTAAGACAAGTATCTTTAAAACTTAGAAATTTCTTTTGGTTTTGAGGAAAATTTTAGTGCCTTGTGGATGACAATTATTGTCCCTCCAGGCAATAACACATTGGCTCTTCTACAGCCTTTAATCAATTTTCCACTACCATTAATAGTGCTAAAATTTGTTTCTCCCATACGCAAATATAAAAAGTATTTCTCGTTTCTTAGTATAGTGTGGGTAGTTACACAATCAATAAGGGAAATATCTTTAGTGTCATTCTTAGAATAAGGAATAAGAGCCATCTGAACACATCAGAAAAACTCCAAATGAACTTGAAAGTTGTATTACAAAGAAACTATGAAAAACACACGAAACTTTATTACATCAATTGAAAACATAAATAAAAGTAAAACTATAAAATTGAAATAAAACCCTAGTTCTTTTGGATGCTTCCATTACCAACCTGGTTG
Source organism: Catharanthus roseus (assembly GCA_028651295.1). Taxonomy (NCBI): domain Eukaryota; kingdom Viridiplantae; phylum Streptophyta; class Magnoliopsida; order Gentianales; family Apocynaceae; genus Catharanthus; species Catharanthus roseus. The sequence goes on along the minus strand of JAPQWS010000168.1, from coordinate 12,466,087 downwards.
TCAACTCTTATTTCTTCTAAGAAGTCAACCACATCCAAGTAAGTTATATCCATAGGGATATCATCCATGCTAGTATCATCATTATAAGTTGAATCTCGAGAAGTAAAGTTTGCTTCAAGCTTTTTATCCCTTTTATTGATCGATGCTTGGTAAAGCTCAACAAGGTATTTCACCGCATGACAGGTACGAGACCAATAACTTTGCATACCACATCGATAGCACTTTTTCTCATAATCTTCGGGAATCATTTCCTTCCCTTTCTTTTTATTGTCATTTTCCGACCACTTCTGGTGGTTGCCATTATTCTTCGCACTTGATCCTCTGTTATGATCACCATGATTGTATGGATGATTTCTGTTATAGCCAAGTTCAAGTTCGCGGCCTCTACCACGTCCACAACCTCTTCCGGGACCATAGTTATTGGTTCTAAATGCATTCGTTCTGGGAGTGGAGTAGAACCAGTTTGTCGAGCTTCATGATTCTTCATGAGCAACTCATTGTTTTACTCGGTCACAAGAAGACAAGAAATTAATTCAGAACATTTCTTGAAACCTTTCTCTCGATATTATTGCTGCAGGACAATGTCGAGGGATGAAAAGTTAAAAAGGTTTTCTCTAGCATGTTTACTTCTGTGATTTTTTCTCCACATAATGTTAACTGGGAAGTAATTCTACTGCAGAATTGTACTCACTGATAGACTTAAAGTCCTGTAGCCTCAGATGCATCCAATCACATTGTGCTTTTGGCAGAACGACCACCTTTTGGTGGTCATACCTTTGTTTCAAATCAGTTCACAATACCAGTGGATCTCTCATAGTAAGATACTCCGCCTTAAAATCTCCATGAAGGTAATGGCGGAGAAAGATCATGACTTTTGTGCAATCTTATGATGATGATTTATTATTTTTTATAATGGTGTCTACCAGACTTATTGCATCTTGATAGATTTGAGCATCCAATGTTCAGGATAAATAGTTTTTCCCGGAGATATCAAGAGCCAAAAATTCTAACTTGGAAAGATTAGTCATTCAAATCAAATAGATACAAAGTTACCTCCTTTTCTTCTCTTGATTCAAACTTCGGAACTTCGATGGTAGAGTCGTGCTGATAACATGTTGTGAAAATTATTACAAGTGTAGGTGCAATTATATAAATACGAAGAAATTTAAAGAATAACTAGAAATTGTATAGAGGAGAAAGGAGAGAAGAGAAGAATAGAAAAGTTTTTATTGTTTTTCTCTAAAGTGTGATCACAACTAAAAGGTAAGCCCCTATTTATAGGGCTTAAAGGATACAAGAGATAGATGTGAATCAGAGAATAGATTCTATCATAACTAAGATAAGATTAAAATTTTATCACATATATATATAATATCTATCTCTACAGAATATCTATTTGTTGAGGATATCTATATCTTCAAAATATCTATCATTTTAGGAGATATATTTTATCTCAAATATTCTTATCTCTTATACACATTCACAAATATTATTTAATTCATAACAGTTTGCATTTCCTCTTTAAGTCTTAAATATTATGTAACCTCTTATTATCTAAGGAAAGAACTTTTCACAAGATCAGCCCTTATTCCAGAAAAAGGTTAGAAAAAATCATTCCATAGTAAATGTTATGGGAAGATCATTGTAGGAAAACTTGAAAACATAAATAATTATTCATTGTCTATTTCACCATTTTCATTGATATTTGTATATTAAGCTCTACTTCCATTTGGATTGGGTTTAAAAAACCCAATTCTTTTATGTTTTTTAATTTTGGGCCCACTTTTCATCTCACAAATAATTTACCTTTACATTTCATATAGAAAATCTTCATATTTTTTGTTTTTATCTCTAATCCAAGTGGAACCCACTTTTTCCGCTCCTCACTCTCGATCCCACCACTCTAGCAAACCAAGGAAAGCCTTATCTTTGGAAAAACTCATAGTACATATGTTTCCTTTAATATTTTTTTAAAACATTGATTTATTTTAGCCCTAATTTGGTTTGCAGAGCGGAAGGGAGAGAGGGGAGAGGGGGGGAGGAGCGGAGAGAGACTGCACCATTTACTTCCACAAAGAGAAGTATATTCATTTACTTCAAAATTATTTAGTAGATGTGGGAGGGAAGGAAATCACATTTACTCCCCTCCGTTTGGTTGGGGTGAAAAGTGAAAGGTAAATAGTTTTTACTATGTAGAATTTAATATTATATTCATTAAACAAAGTTAGGAATGTTATATATATGAGATAGAAGTTTAGTGTAGGATAAATTTATAATAAACTCATTGTGAAAGGATAAAATGGACTTTTTAATATCATTTACGTCCCAATCCGTCCGTTATGGGAGGAGCTAATTTACTGACGTGGAGGGAGAGCTCCCCCTCCTTATTTACATCCCCTCCACTTTTACGTTGCAACCAAACGACGTAAATAGGAGATTTTACATCTTGATTTACATCCCCTCCTACTCCCCCTCCCTGATTACACACCAACCAAACTAAGAGTTAGGGTTAGTTACATTTCCCCTTGAAGTTTATTCACATTATAATTTCATATCTATATTTTGTATAAATTATAAATATACCCTTACCATTTATATTTCATAAATAATTAATTCCTACTACTAATTCAATAAAAAAAATTTATTAAAAACATGATGATTCTATGGTATAAAATTTAAGATCTTCCTAAAATATGATTTTGCAAATTCACCTCTTGTTTATTATCATATATTAAGATAATAATATCTTCCATTATAAAATTAAACTACTAAAAAATATTTAGTAAGGGTATTATGTCTTAATATATGGTAGTAAATAAGAATTAGACACGTGAAAAGATATTTTAGGAAAACTTTAAATTTTTTGCTATCAAATCGTTACTTTCTGATAATATTTTTACTGAAATTTGTAATATGAATTAATTAGTTATGAAAATATAAACAATAATAATGTATTTGTAATATATACAAAATAGAGGGATGAAATATTAATTAGGACAAACCATAAGGGAGAAATTGTAATGAATCCTTGTTTTTCGACTACTTTTAATTTTACATATACATTCACTTGAAAGTTTGAAGAAGATTTTTGATGTTTTAAGGTTTTTGTATAAAAGTTATGAGAAATTAATTATATATACTCATAAATTATTTTTAGTTTTTAGTTTCATACTCAAATTTTTTTTTTCTAATTTTTTTTATATCCATGAATTATTTACAATCTTGATAATATGATAAATTATACTGAATGTGGTAGTTTCTTGGCACATTGTAGGCATGCATCACACAAGTGAGGTCTTTATTAAAGACAAATTTTTAAAAGCAAATAATGATTTATACATTATGAATTATTAAAGACATTCTGGTAAATAGATAAGAATTTGAGGGTTTTTTTAAGGAGTAAAAGAGTTGAGGTTGTTATGCCAAACTTAATCAATTCAATATACAAAGAACAACACAAAAAATAAGTTTTGTTGTCTTGCAAAATCCAGGGGTCATAAGCAAAGGAACTCCAAAGCCAAGGGATCTCCAAAAAAAAAAAAGGAATGGTGGCACGAGCACGAACCAATAAAGAGTTTTGAATCAAACTCCACTGTAAGGAAGACAGAACAGAACCCCTAACCGGCAGGCTGCAATTGCAGTAAAGAGGAGCATCTGAAGAACAACCTCACTACTTCCTCTGTGTCACTGTTTTATTTCCTTAATTTAATTTTCTTATCGAAAAATGGAAGACATAGAGGATCTGTTAGTCGGCAGCGGAGGCGGGGTGGCACCTGGCTTCCGGTTGCCGGTGGCGGCGGCCGTTCGACTGAATCCCAAGCAACAAAGCAAGAAAGTTAGTCAAAGTATTCCAAAAGTGGCCTCTGACGTCCCAGGAACCCAGGTCCGCCTTACTCTTTTCAGTACATGAATGTCTTTCTTGTGGCCTCATACTTTTTTTTTCCCCTTTTCTGTTATAATTGCTGAGTGTATACATTTATTGCAGACAATTTATATCAAGACTTTTGGATGTTCGCATAATCAGGTAAATTTGTTCACCCGTGTTTTCTTTGTGAGCTTTGTTAACGGGTTCTACTTTTTCCTTATTCTTTTTTTTTTTTGGCTTTATATGGTTTCCATTTACTCTAATTCTAGTCTTAAGAGCCTTAAAAATTTGATCTTGCATCTTGTAGAATGCATTGAGCATGCGCTGATACTCAATTGGATAGGTAGAGCCAAGAAAAGGTTGTAGAAACAGAATAGGAAAATGACTCTGACCTACAGGTCTTATTTTGAAACGTGAAATTCTAAGCCTGCTTTTCTGGTTTTAGTATTTTAGGGAAAAATAGTTAATGGCTAAAACTGAGGGAAGATGATGGCGGCGGAAGCATAAGGAGGGTAGGGCCTTTGATTCATATAAAAGTTATGGTTGTTTTTAGGAAAAACCAGCGGAAACCTTAGTTTAGGGGCTGATTTAGCTAACCCTAAGTTCTTAAAGAAGAACACAAAGCCAAAGGCTATATTTCATAGTAATGTAAAGATAAAAAGTTGTCCTTACAATGCTGAATAAGAGAATTATATAGAGAATAATCCTAGTATCCTAACCTATCAAGGGTTCTTGTCTTTAAGAAACTAACTAGTCTGGAAACTAAATCAGACTAGGATCTAAATTTTAAAAAGACAATAATAAACCTAACTAAAGACTGATTCTTTCCTGCATAAGAAGAATAGCTTACTTTACTATTCACTTGTTCTTGTGCCTTATCTTTCAACATTTATGAGATCTTTTTAATAGTTAGGAATAGTTTTCATTTCTCTTTTCCATAATGGAATCCCCCTTTCTTTTTATTCTCCTTACTGTGCCAAAATTTGAATTCTGACCAAAGCCTTGTTGTTGTGATGGTGGCCGAAGGAGGAACATATAGCTGGTTGATGATTCCAGCAATATGGGCCTGACAAGCAACTTGTGCTTCAGTTTGCTTTTGTTGCTGTTTGAATGCTTGTATTTGTACTAATATTTTGATATTATCTTGCTGTCCACCAGTTCTCTGGCTTGTTTAAGGGCCAGAAATAGAATTCAAGGTGGTCAGGAGTAAATGGAACTAAATGTAAACTTATGGTAACAGTGTGATACACGATTCCACTGGCAAAAAGCCACATAGCTAATGTTCCTTTGAATCAAATATGTTGGAGATGCAGAAAGGAAGGTTATCTACTATGACTCCTCTAAGAATCTAATACCTGGAATTTACAGTTTTCTGGCGGAAAAGAAAAGGCTTCGCTTCGTATTCACTGTTTATCTGGCTGTTTGATAAAACCTTAACCGGAAGATATAACCATTTATTGGACATATTCACCCATTGGACTCTTGTAAGTATTGAAAACAAATGAAGTATAAAGTTAAAAGTGAGCTATATGATTGCTGTACCCTTGCTTGACGATTTCCTGGAGTTTCGGTCACAAGAACCAAGCAAGGTCCTAGTTCTGTTTACATGAGTGAGTTACAGTGCTGTAGATTTGTTTGTTAAACTGTTGAGAGAAGGTCTTAGACGACAGTGGAACCAGATCGACCTGGGAGGAGTCGCAAGAAAGGTAGAAGACTGGTTTGCGGTATAGGGATGGGGAGTGAAGACATCCATTGACATTCTTAGTTTCCATGCTCAATTATAGAAATATGAGACTCAGAAGAGAAGATCAGTTTCTCAATCGCATCATGGGCCGCATTCGTCTTGTCTACCCGTCCTTAGATAAATTTGTGGTATGGAGAATGTGGTCAGAAATCCATAATAGACTCTGACTCTTCCCTTGATTCATTCCTTCCTTCAGGCCAGGCCAAGTGCTAGTATGGGAGTTTAGTGGAAAAAAGAAGAGAAGAGACTTCTTAAGCTTAGAGAGAAAAGAACAAAAGAGAAGGTGAGAGATTTATCTTGAATTGTTTTTGGGAGTTCTGGATAGAAAAGAACAGAAGTGCTCTTTTACCATTTGGGAGATTAGCTAAAAGTGAATAGAAAGTCTGTCATAAAAGGTTCTCTTTTTTCCAGAAAACAAAAATGACATTTTATTTAAGAGAGACCATATTTGATGATGGTGTAGTTTGTTATTATCATTAAGCAGAATATACTTTTCATTGTTTTACATAAAGGAACCTTCTGGATCCGTCCATTTCTCCCCACTTTTCAAGAAACGATTTGGCTGTAGAGAAGATGAGACCTCTTCTCACTCCTATTCTCTTCTCTCCGCATAAAACTCCCTACGGGAAGAAATCCTGTCCCCTGATTTCTCCCTATTTCTCTTTGGGCAAACTAGGCCTAAGTGAAGAGAGCGAACAGAGTCAAGAAAGGAAGATTTTCCTCTCTGACTTTCATTTTTTCTTAATGTCATTACTGTGAGGAGTACAATTCCCTACCTCCTCCGTTGAAACTGTTAGATATGTCTGAAAGCCGTAAAGTGCTGGATGGCTACAGAGAAACCTTTCTTTGAGACCTGTTTTCTTGGTACCTTTGGCAGGACAGCCACATGGAAAATCATATATTCCTTTCAGAGTGTTATTTTTGTGAAGAAGGATATAAAACATTGCATTGTTGATGGGATTCTGGTTGCGGGGAATACAACCAGCCTATCGTTGTGAGGACACAAGTAACTTTGAATGGTTGAATGATGACCGCTCTCTGCTGTGAGCTTCCGGAAAGGACTTGAGATATCCATTAACAGTCTTTCAATTCTATGCCTCAACCAATATTTGTTTCTTTGGGTTAGTAGATCTTACAAGATTGGTTTAGGACTTGACTCTAGGTAATGGGGTGTTATTGGAGAGATCATGCTGGCACAATCTTGATGGATTGGTTACCTACCATGGTCCCTCCCATCAGGCAGCATAGGTTCTTGAATAAATTGTTAGATAGTCTTCACATAAAGGTGGGTACAAGGAGCTCTTTAGCTAAGCTGAGGCCTGAAAACCTAGGTACACATATTATCTGTCTAACAGATAAAAGCTAGTCTGGAAAAACCGGGACTTAAGAAGAGATGAATCATAGGATTAGGAAGCTTTTAGATATATATTGCTTTTAGCATGGGATAGCTTTTAGATACAGATTCTTGCTGGTGTTTAAGATAATATAATAACAGATCATGTTAAGTTGTGTTCTGGGTAACTATTCAAACAATGATGCCAGCTGATGACTGAAAACTGATGAATCCAATTTAAAAAGTCAGGAAGGTTTCTTTCTTATCTAAACCTATTGTTGTTTTATGACTATTAAAGTTATTATTAAATAAAATAAGTGAGACTTTTTCCCAAAATGTGCCATCTCTTAACCTTGGTGGTGCTTGTTATCTTACTGCTTCCTTTAATTGTCTTCGTCCCACCCCACCCCTCCCCTTCCCACAGAGTGACAGTGAATATATGGCTGGTCAACTTGCAGCATTTGGTTATGGATTGTCTGACACTCCGGATGAAGCTGACCTGTGGCTCATAAACACGTAAGACATCATTTTGTTCTACTTTATTATTACTCCCTCCATCCCACAAAGATGGTCCTATTTCAATTCTCACATAGATTAAGAAAATTAGTTAGACTAATAAATTTTGTTTTGATTTCTCTATTATACCCTTCTTTAATATTAAATGAATTTGACTTTTTGTCTTGAAACTACAAATATAAGTGTTAGAATGGTTTGTGTTTTATTAATATTTCTTGGGAAGTGGAGAATTTTAGTAATTAAGAGGCAGATAATGAGGGGCATAAAAGGAAATTCAGAAATTAGCTACCATTAATAAAAGGAAATGAGACTATAATTTGGGATAGTTGAAAGAGGAAAGTGAGACCATCTTTGTGGAACAGAGGGAGTATTAATTTTCTCTTAACACAAGGAAAAGTAATATGTTTCTGAGTTTTTCTAAGTTAATGAATAGCTTAAACAATCTTTCTTGTCATGCTATTAGCAGATCCTGAGTTATTAAAATCAATCATTGGGTTGTGGAATTCTATTTTTAAAGCTAACTTCTCTTTATGACCTGCTATCTGGCTATGTTGTTCTCCTGCAACTTTTTCATGCATTGTATTTCAAAATATGACTTTCAGTATGTATATTATGAAAGTTGATGGCAGACGTGGTCAAAGCTTCTCTCGCAAACTTTTAATTGTTTCAAAGAAAACCTTCCTGGTCTTTAGAGCACACCCTCCCTTAGAAAATTTCTATATAGAAAGTTCCCTTATATGGAAAATGTGAAATCATCTCGCTGTTATCAATAGGTTTTCCTTTTGTTGATTTCTTTATATTTGTTTAATAATGCAGCTGCACAGTTAAGTCTCCTAGTCAATCTGCAATGGATACCCTCATCTCAAAATGTAAAAGTGCAAAAAAGCCTCTAGTCGTTGCAGGATGTGTGCCTCAAGGAAGTCGTGATCTGAAAGAGCTTGAAGGGATTAGCATTGTTGGAGTTCAGCAAATTGATCGCGTGGTAGAGGTTGTGGAAGAGACGCTGAAAGGTCATGAGGTGCGGCTTTTGACACGAAGAACATTGCCTGCACTTGACCTCCCAAAGGTGTACTTTGCTTTTCTAGTTTATTGCTGTTAAAGGTTGGAGCCATATATATTTGATCAACTATCTTTTAGTCTGTAAGCATTATGATTGCTTAACCTCTTTCTTCGATCAGGTGAGGAAGAGTAAGTTTGTGGAGATCCTTCCTATTAATGTTGGCTGTTTAGGTGCTTGTACCTATTGCAAGACAAAACATGCTCGTGGTCACTTGGGAAGTTACACAGTTGACAGCCTTGTATGAATCTCCAGTGCATGTCATGTGTTTATTAATATGAATTGCTTACTCTTCTAACTAAGCATCCTCGTTTTAGGTGGGGCGTGTCAGAGCTGTTATAGCTGATGGGGTAAAAGAAATATGGTTGAGTAGTGAAGACACTGGAGCGTATGGTAACTGCAGACTCTTTGCTTAGAACCTTATGAACTGCTCATTCTAAAATATTTAATTAGATTAAGTTAAATCAGAGTGAATTGAGGTTCATTAATTTGGACCATTTTGAAAGGACTAGGTGCATGCAATATTACTTCTTAGAAACTTATTAACTAGTGGTCTCTATGATCTCAGCCAGACCACTTTCCATTGCAATCTCGCATGCTTAACTAATTGTTGCTCAAGAAGGAAAAAGGGAAAAGAAACATACTCACATATGCACATATCACATCTTTGTAATTCTCATTAATAAAAAGAAATAGTATATGTACAATTTGTCATACTAATTTTTCTGTATCCCAAATGAGAGTGCTATTATTACCTGGAAGGTTTTATTTCTTTTATATGATTGCTTGTTTCCTTCAAAACAAGTAAATATAAAATTATTAAGATGTTTTGTATACTTCATGTGTCAAGATACTGCCTTTGTTAAAGACAATTCTAAGCTTTTATTTTCCTTATATTTTTAGTGTCTTAATCATATTCCATATCTAGTATTTTGATTTCGGTACTGAAAAAAAAACAAGAATGATTAATTTCCAATTGAAACATAAAGGCAATCAACATCTGGAAGAGGAACCAGAATAGCCATTCTTCACTGGTTCCATTAGTAAATCACTGAACGCACGGAATCAAATGCTGACCTTGTACTTTACTGGCACAAAAGAACTGTTCTGAGGCTCTGAAAAATTCTTCAGGACGTGACATCGGAGTGAATCTTCCAATTCTATTAAATGCTATCGTTGCGGAGCTTCCTCTGGATGGAAGCACAATGCTTCGGATTGGAATGACAAATCCTCCATATATTCTTGAACACTTGAAAGAAATAGCGGACGTTTTGTATCACCCATGTGTATACTCTTTTCTCCATGTACCAGTTCAATCTGGAAGTGACTCCATCTTGACAGTAAGTGCGGAACTAACTACCGTGGCAGTTTCATCCTTGAGAATTTCCATGGATGTAGCCAATCTTGCCTTTTCTGAAAGAAATGCAGTTTAAAATGGGATTGAATATTCTTTCTGATGTTCTATTTCTCATTTCCTTTTTTGCCTGTAAACTGTTTTCAGGGAATGAAACGGGAATATACTGTTGGAGAATTCAAGAAAGTGGTTGATACACTGATGGAATTGGTCCCTGGAATGCAGATTGCCACCGACATAATTTGTGGTTTCCCTGGTTTGTTTTCTATTCTGCCTGCTGATACTTTTCACTTTTAATTGCTTCTCTTCTTTTATTAACTTGCTAGTATAAATGCTTCGCCTGCCTGGGGGATAAGTTTTTGAGTTGCTTGTCAATGTGATTAAATATTACATGTAGTTCAAATGCCTTGAGTTCATTTTGAATTCAATGGTGATTCTGTCTTGAGTTAAAAATTCACAACCTTGAACTTGCGCATTTGAGAAATCAATCATTTCATCATAAAAAAGTTTGTGCTTACTAGTTGTTAATAGCGAACTAAAGAATGGGACTATAGGAGAAGAATTTTCTTCTTCAAGCTGCAGAACAGTTCTCCTTTTGGTGAGTTTTAAATTCACTTTGAATTAAGCAAACACTTGTACCTTCAGTATTTTGATAATTCTTTTTAATTTTATTTCAATGTAACGTTTTGTTTGCAGGTGAAACTGATGAAGACTTCGCTCAAACAGTTGACCTGATCAAGGAGTACAAGTTTCCTCAAGTTCATATATCACAGTTTTATCCTCGCCCTGGTGTGTTGTTTTACCTGCATACTATGCTTTCTCTCGCTTTTTACCCTTGCTCGGCTGGTGAAGATTAAGTAGAACACTTTATTAATTGGCTATTGTGGTATCCTGTTTTATTTCCAGGCCGTAATGATTTAGTTTTGCTACATAATTAAACTCTATCGTATTCATATCAGAAACTTTCATCTGCATTCCTAACTGTCCTTAAGGAAAGAGCTAATGACATAGCCTGGGCCAGATATTTTTTCTTTTTCCCCTTCGTAATTACATGTTTTAAATCTTTTGATATTACACTCTAGGATAAAGATGCGATGCACATAAAATATTATTATTCTAATGTATAATATATACTAATTCATTTTAACTTGTAACCACTTTGTCCAGAAAGAAGAGAGCAAAATGTGCTATTAATGTGGTATTTGGCTATGAACTGCCTCGTGATACCATATCACATTCAGTCACTATATGGAAATTCTTGTGAATCTTATAGTCTTTCATTTCAATCAGGGACACCAGCTGCGAGGATGAAAAAAGTTCCAAGTACTGTAGTTAAGAAACGAAGTCGTGAGCTGACTACTGTGTTTGAGTCCTTTACTCCATACAATGGAATGGAGGGCAGAGTGGAGAGAATATGGGTAACCGAAATTGCCACAGATGGCATTCACTTGGTATGATTCATGGATCTGGATTGAGAAATGTGAATTTGTTATTGCAATGATGTTCTGATATAGAGTTCAACAAAGTATATTTAGTGACATAGTGGCCTAGGGTATGGGGCTTAAAGTTTTTTGTGTATCTGTCCTATTCCAAAGAAAATTTAGGTAGTTCTTTGATATTCATTACTACCTCCTTTCAGAAATATAAGTCCTTTTAGGTATAAGATGGATGATCAAAATATGAGTCCTTTTACAATTTTAATTATTATTTAGTTTATAATTTTACCCTCTCATTAATTCATTCATTATCTCTCTCCCTCTCTTTTCTCCCCTTACTTATTAAGGATTCTGAGGGAAAGAACTTTCATGTAATTCCTCGTGAATACTGAAATTAGGTGATGGAACATTTTCCAAATGATGCTCTCTTTTCCCCCATTGTCACTGTTACTGTTTTATGCTCAGGAAGCCCGGATAGGTCATTGGTCTTGAGAAAAATATGGAGAAACTTTCAACCTAGCTTCCATATCTTTCAACATCATAATGTTGATGTACAAATTATTAATCCTCCAGGCAACTAGTCCAGCTGGGTCGTTTTATTTTACTAGGGCATATATATTGAATTTGCTTTTTAAGTTTCCAGACTGATTGTATCTTTGCTTTTGCTCCTATTGAACTTTTTTCTTTTCTAGGTGGGACACACTAAAGGATATATTCAAGTGCTTGTGACCGGTCCAGAAAGCATGTTGGGCACTTCAGCTATTGTCAAGATAACATCTACTGGGAGGTGGTCTGTCTTTGGAGAAGTGATTGAGATTCTTGATCAGAAGACTGAAGCAGACTCTTGTATAAGGAACCGTGAAGTTTATTCATCGTGCTTCAATCTAGATTCTTCTGTTTGTTCAAAAGAACCCGAATCATGTACTTGTGGGACAAGTGATTGCTGTGGGCAAGTTCCGGTGAAGGATAGAACAGCTTCCATCCCAATGAATGAAGCAAAGTTAACTGATCAAAATAGCCAGAACCTCATTCAACAATTGCTCAGGAAGAGGAAGAACGACGCACATAAGATAGAGAATGGGATTGCGCTGGAAGATAGCGGGCAAAGCCATGTAATGTCAGTGCTTGGGTGGAGCTCAGTTGATAAAGCTCTTTTAGGTGGCATTTTTGTGAGCCTGTTGACAATTTTAGCTCTATTTTTGTACTTGGGATCTAAAAAGTTTTGATGCACAAGGATTATTTTTTACATAGTGGGGTCTTAGACCTGTTTCATATAGTGTAGAATCTGATGAGAAGAGAACTTCAGCTATGGATGGGAATGTTGGGGCAAGAACTTTCATTTAGTTCTTGTTGCCCCAAAGCATAGGCAGTCAGCTTTTCTAGATCATGATTAGTCATAGTATCTCTTTTTGTTCTGTAATGATTCTTGTTGCCTTCAACCATATATAATAATCTGTTGTCAAAGTATTACTTATAGAAGTTCTCTGTCCTGGAATGTGGACCTTTATTTACATTATAAGAAACAAATACTTACACTTAGTTTGCCTCCTCAGTACATTCAATAGAATATTGAAGTTATGACAAGAATAAGAGAAACAAGAAAGTTGTTGGCCTTAGTACAATGGCTTGTGAATGAAGGATAACTAAAGGGTCGAGATTGTCTGGGGATTTTTGGGTGGTGGATGAAAAGTGAAAAAGAACTCTACTTCTTTCTCGTGTTTCTTCTGCAGCTGGCTTTATTGGACTTATTTGCAGAATGTATCTATCTCTTCTTCTAGACTTGGACAGTAGTAATTAGGGGATTGATAACGGGGGGCCATCTTACAATAATGTATCTGATTTGGCAGGCAATCTCTTGAAGAAATTAACTGGAACTGATGGCAGCTTGCTCCTGAAACGGGGATGCCGGAGCAGGTACAGACCAATGAGCACTGCAACAACCTGGAACGGAGTAACATAAAGGAACACTGCAAAGAACAAGGCAAGTATGATAAATATTGCTGTAGCTCTTGGATCCCTCCAGCTTAATATGGAAAGAGCCCTTTCCCCTTGAGTTGCCAAGTCCCCAAGCACACTCTGAACTCTTCCTGCAACACTTCTAAGGCGATCATATCTCATCCTTACGATGTCTGTTGGCCGAGAAGTTGGGAAAGTATCAAATTCCTCATCCAGTTCATCAGGGTGAGTGTTTTCGGCCTGAGAAAGCCGGGCATCCATGTAAGGTGGAAATCTTGGCCTAAAACGGTAGTTCCACAAGCCGATGACAAACAGATAAAGGAAAATTGTTGGCAAGATCAGTTCTGGATAGCAGACTAGGATCAAGAACAGCACATGAACCAGGATAGTTGTCAATGGGTTTTTCCAGTAGCAGATACTATCGAACCAACGGCAGATAGCTGAAATCCCAGAAAGAAGTGACATTATACGATGAAAGTTAGCTTTGCTTCTCCTTAAACTGAACATGTGGTAATCTACATCCAACATATATTCCACAACTTCCCTTCTCAGTGGTGGCTCTGCTCTGGCTAGCCTTACAGAAACTATCTGCATTGCCTGGTGGCGTAGCCAATCGATGTGCCTAACGGATATAGGCTGAACATAATGCATTTTGGGAAGCAAAGGCCTTCCATACTGTGCCACCATATTAACCCAAGCTGTGCAAGTGAACCGAATAGCCAAATGCAGTTCCCCGTGCTTCTTCAAACCAGAAGGCTGAAGAACCAACAATGGATAGAAATGTGTATATATCCGATCAGTTTCCAAGGTGGAAAGTCTAATTCTCACCTTACCGATCCTTTGATCTTTCGCGTCCTCCTTGCTTCCATTGATGTGGCAATTGTCAAAAACGCCAATAGTAATCACGGTGCATGGATCGTACACTTCCCAGGTATACTGCTCATTCCACCGAGGAGCCAGAGTTTCAAGAAGCGTTCTTGTTCGAACCCATTTGTTGCCATACTTGGCTATACAATAAGCATCTGTAGTTCTACCTTCCTTGCCCTTCATCGGCACCAGATTTCTAGCACTCAAAATGCCCAGTTCAAGAATCCCAATACTGGGCTTCCTCAATTGTTTTGAAGAAGGTTGAAGATCACTGCTAAAATGTGTGGACTCATCCAAGACATGATAGCCAGCATCTAAACATAAACGAAGGTGAATTTTGCTAGAGAATTTCACTTCTTTTTTCTTCTCACCTTCTTCTTCTGCCACTGAAGCTTTATGGAGATTAAACCAACGAGCATCCGGTAGCTTTGGAAGTTCACCTCTCTGTGGAACTTCTCTGACCGGTATCAATAACCGGCCAATTAGCTCATTCTTATCCTCAACACTAATGATAATGTACTCATCAAAAGGCTCAGCAACAACAAACATTAGCTCCTCATTCCACACAGGATTGAATGTTCCCATTTGTGCAGGCCTTGTGGCCCTGCCCTGATGACCAACCTGTATCTTCACACCAGCTACCGGTAGCCTGCCCTTATCAGATGGTATAAGATCTTGAGCCTCAATAACATGAATCCGAAGATAATACAATTTAGGCGAAAAATAAACCTTTGATCTTGTATTTGCAAGGATTTGTTGGCTAACACTATGAGCATCAGAATGCCAGGCATCAGGAAAGGCCTCATCAGCTTGTGTTCCCATCCAAACAGCAAGCATAATCTCTCCATGACTAATCTTTTCCCCTTTCTTGTTCTCCAATTTATACCATTGAGGAGCCAAAGGACTATCTGGAGGAACACGAAGAGGTACATCCGTGACATCAAATGTAATTTTACCCACAAAATCATCCTTACCAATGTCTTTATCTTTCACAGTAACTTCAATAAAGTTGGACTGCAATCTTTCCTTAGAGAAAGCAAAAACAGCATTCCAAACAGGGTACTGATTCTTCTCCAAATGTTTAGTTACCCCTTTGTAATTCCCAACTTTTACTTCAACATATGGATCAAGACTTCCTGAAATATCCATCACAGGAAGATCTTTTGCCTTCACTACATGTACATACAGAAAGTGCATCTGCTCAACCATGTCATAAGTACTAGCTGTCTTATCTCTTCCCCAGTATCCCATTCGTGCAGCCACTGGTGGCCTAGTTTCCACCAACCCGAATTCGGGTTTTTGCCCTGGATACTGCATATGCATCACTGTGGCCGGAGGGGCAGCCTTGGCGGCGTCGGCTCGAGATTCTACAATGACTGGCTTTTCTGCAGGAGGTGGAGGAGGACCAGCAGGGGCAGGGGCAGGGGCAGGAACAGAGTAAAAAGTTCTCACCTCTTTCTCCTTCTTCTTCTTCTTCTTGATTTCACTGTATTCCTTGAATTCATCATCAAGTTTATTTGGGTTGATTTCTTGCAAAGGGGTTTGTAATTTACTCTCCACACTATTCACAAACTCCTGGTTCTTCTTCTGCTGCTGCTGTTGCTGCTGTGGTATTTCTGGCTCAAAAAATTGATTATTTCCAGTAACAGCATAAATCTTTAATGCAATATCACCTTTTATATGAGAAAAAAGGCCACGTTTATCAAGAGGGTATCTCTGAATAGTGGCTTCAGACTCAGAAAAAGGAACAAAAACACCAGAAATTTTAACTTTTCCAAGAAAATTCCGATGATGGCCATGTTTTTGATCATTGTAAACATAGACATCTATGGTTTTATTAGCAAGTTCTCTTGGATTTTGAACATTGAAAACAAGCTTTTCATTCCAAACAGGGTTGAGATCTTTAAGCTTGGTTTGAGTTCTTTGTCTCTGCTCATCAAAGTCTACTTCTACAAAGGGACTTGCTGAGCCTTGTCCATCTTTTGGCATAAGATCACTAGCATCAAGGACTTCTACTATAAGTTTTGCCATTAAAAAAAAAAAGAAGAAGAAGAAGAATTTGGTGACTTTTTTAGGTAACAAAGAGAGATTGAAGAATGTGAGAAAGAAAGAGAAGTAGGATTAAAGAAAGAAGAAGACAGGAAAAAAGGGAAAGAAAGAGAGGTGGAGAAAAATAGTAGGCGGTGGTCTTGTGGGTGATGTGTTGGCTTGGGGGTTTATTTTTAGAGTATGAAGACAGAAAGATTTGTTATT
This sequence comes from Catharanthus roseus, assembly GCA_028651295.1. Taxonomy (NCBI): domain Eukaryota; kingdom Viridiplantae; phylum Streptophyta; class Magnoliopsida; order Gentianales; family Apocynaceae; genus Catharanthus; species Catharanthus roseus. The sequence goes on along the minus strand of JAPQWS010000168.1, from coordinate 12,449,706 downwards.
ATTATGACCATTTGGTGGTGGTATGAGGTGGCCCCTCATGAAAAGTAGTATTTGTATATCTCTTTTGATTCTTTGGTTTTTAGAAGCTTCAACTTTTTATTTTCCTATTTTTTTCTTGGAAAAAACGGGGGGGAGGGGGGGAGGGAGAGGGGCATGGTGTAGGGGTTCTTTGAAGAGATTAGGCTTTTTTTTTTAGGTTGAGCCCAGTTTAAATAATTGGATATTGAAGTGGTCTAATTTTTTTTTCTCTGAGTCTGGTCATAACGCACAGCGATTGTGTGTTATCTCAGATGATAACGCACAATCATTGTGCGTTATCCCTAATCACCGCGCTAATTGCGTAAAAATTTGACGTGGATCTCATCTAACATTGACTTGTAGATAACGCACAATGACTATGCGTTATCAAGCTTAATAACGCACAGCCATTATGCGTTATTAAGCTGATAACGCACAGTCACTGTGCGTTACCATGTTATAAAAAATCCTAGCTGGAGCCGTTGCCCCCTTCCTCCCCATTTATTTTTTCCAGCGTATTTATTATTCCCCTCCTTTCCCCTTATTTCTTCTTAGTGTTTTTTTCCATCAACCTCTCTCTCTTTCCTCCTTCATTCTTTTTTCATTTTTTCAGCATTCCTATCTCATTCTTCTTCCTTTTTCATCCTTCTCCTTCAGAAATTTTTTTGCTGCCGCCTCCGCCAACTGCTGGGTAAATTATTTTACTCTTCTTTTCTTTTTTCTTTACTTCTTATTATTATGCTTTGACTTTTCTTCTTCTAATAAATGTGTATTTTATTTTGAAATTTATAGTTAAAAATTAGTTAATCTTGGAGACTTTCTTTAGAGTACGAAAGCTATTAAAGTTTGGAGTGGAAAACGATAGACTAAAGCTACATTTTAAATTTTCGCTAAGTTTTTAATTATTTAAAAGTTTTTTTGTGTATTATTTATTAAGTGTAATTATTTCGTTATTTGTTGTTTGTTAATATTTTTTATGAATTTTATTTATTAACTTGAATTAATTTATTTTTTGTGGAATTGGCTTTTGGATTTATGTTTAAAATGTTTGTTATTAATGAATTTGTACAAATGTGATAATTTTATGTATATAATTATTTTTTAATTTAAAAAGTGATAGTAGGGTGATGTATTATTTTCATGAATTTATTTGGATAATTATGTTTAACTTATTACCTTACTTTATGATTATTAGAAATTATTTAGATAATCATTTTGCATATTTCGTATAAATTATTGAGTAGAAAATATGGGAACCTGTAATTCGATATTTTTAACTTTTTGTAAACAGTAGAAAATATGAGAACTTTTTGTTGTAACTTAAAAATTGTAAAATTTAAATAATACAAAACTTAAAAATGTATTATTAAAATCCAAATTTTACATTTTTTTTTTTTGTTAAAGTGGGGTTTGGATTTATATTTAAAATTGTAGTTATTAATAAATTTGTACAAATTTGATAATTTTATGTATATAATTGTTTTTTTGCATTTAAAAAGTGATATTAGGGTTTAGGATTTTTTTCATGAATTTATTTGGATAATTAGGTTTAATTTCTTACTTTATGATTATTAGAAATTTTTTTAATTATTTAGATAATTAATTTGCATGTTAGAAAATATGAGAACTTGTAATTCGGTATTTTTAATTTTTATTTTCTTAAACAGTTGAGAATATAGAAACTTTTTTTTTTTTTGCAACTTAAAAATTGTAAAATTTAAATAATACAAAACTTAAAAATCTATTATTAAAATCCAAAATTTTACATTATTATTATTATTATTATTATTATTATTATTATTATTATTGTGAAAGTGGGGTTTGGATTTATGTTTAAAATTGTAGTTATTAATAAATGTGTACGAATTTGATAATGTTATGTATATAATTTTTTTTTCATTTAAAAAGTGATATTAGGGTTTGGGATTTTTTTCATGAATTTATTTGGATAATTATGTTTAATTTCTTACCTTACTTTATGATTATTAGAAAATTTCTTAATTACTTAGATAATTATTTTGAATATTTCGTATAAATTTTGCGAGTAGAAAATATGGGAACCGGTACTTAGAAATTTATAGTTTAATAATTAATACTTTTATTTAAATCGTAAAACTATAATAGTGAATTTATGAAGTAGTAAAATGCTTACCTATAAAATATACTATAAGTAACTTTAAAAGACTTAAAAATTCTAAACTTTAAATACAAGGAAACATAAAAATCTATTATCAAAATCCAAAAATTTACACCAAACAATAAACCGTAAAACTATAAACTTTTTAATAGTAAACCTTAAACAACCAAAATCATAATTTTAAAATTCTACAGGGTACATTATAAAAACTTCAATATTTTAAAGAAATGAAAATCTGAATATTTTAAATATTTATTCGATAAAACCATGTATAGTACGTAACAGTAAACGTTAAAAACTTTAAAATATTATTTATTTAAACATCTCTAAATTTTGCATCCCTTTTAACACTATTCCGGATATTTGGAAATATTAAAACGTAAAACTATAAACTTTATAACCGTTAAACGTAATAACAGTTAAATCTTAATATTCTTGCTGATTAACTATAAATTATAAAACATTTAAAACTCTGAAAACCCTAAAAACACTAAATTTGATACGCTAAAAATCATTCAAACCTAAAACCCTAGAAGACAGATATGGGCTCGGGTTCTCCTATAGATGACATTATCGAATTTGGTACCGTCCGATTACTCGATTGGAACGACTCCATCACTGACATACAGTTAGGCATGAGATTCGTTGACAAAGTATAGGTAGTAAGTGCGGTTCGTAAATACTCTGTCAGTGTGGGGCGTGAGTATCGAGTTTTGAAAAGTAAGATTGATACATGGACCGCAAGATGTTACCATCATAGTGACAATAATTACTGTTCATGGTACATCCGTATAAAAAAGAAAGCCACGTACAATCGGTGGGAAATAACCAGATTCGTCAAGGAACACACATGCCTTGTACAGATTGAACAAAACAAATACAGAAACTTGTCTTCAAAATTTATATCAATGTCTATATCACACCTAGTTGCCAACGATCCTGAGATACCTGTTTCGAACATCATTTAAGAAGCACAGGTAATGTTTCAAACAGGCTGCACTTACAAGCGGCCATGATATGCTAAAAAATTTGCCATCGAGAGGGTTTTTGGTAGCTGGGATACAACCTTCAATATTCTACCTAAATACTTAAAGCTGTACCGGATATAAATCCTGGGACTGTATACGAATTTTTGCATCACAGAACAAGCAGTCCCCCTAATTATGTTTTCAAATTTGTTTTTTGGTGTTTCTCGCCATGTATAGACGAATTTCTATATTACCGGCCGGTGATTTTTGTGGATGGAACATACTTAAGGGGACCATACAAGGGCGTGCTGTTAATTGCAAGTACGTGGGATGCAAATAATCACTTGTTCCCACTTGCTTTTGCAATTGTTGATAAGGAATCCTCCGAGAGTTTGAATTGGTTCCTTAAAAACTTGCGAGAATACGTAGTCAAAGATCAACACGTATGCCTCATTTCTGATCGCCACAAAGGTATCTTCTCTGCTACTCAAAGTCAACCTTTGTGGCAACTACCATTTGCAGTTCACCTGTTTTGCTTACACCACATTCGAGCAAATTTCAACAAGACTTTTAAAAATATAAACCTAAAAAGCTTGATGTGGCAGGCCGGAACAGAAACAAAACAATGAAAATTTGACCGTGTAATGAAAGAGATTCAAGAAAGAAATGTTGATGCTTACATTTACTTGATGAAGTTGGATGCAGAGAAATGGACACTGTTGCATGATGGCGGTCACAGACACGGTATCATGACAACCAACATTTCTGAAGCACTTAACAGTGTGTTGAAGAAAGCTAGGGTTCTACCTTTAAAAGCCCTAGTTGAACTAATATTCAACAAACTAGTTAAGTACTTTCACCAATACTGGAAGAGGATGAAAATTGTGTGCATCCATTTCCAACTTGAATTTTTGACAAGTTCTTGCGGATTGAAATGAAGTTAAGAGAACACAAAGTTACAACTTACAATCCGCGAGAGGGAATATACATGATCTTCAATCCGGGTTTCTGGTACGGGCAACAATGTCTATACATTGCTGCTAAATAATAAATTTTGTAGTTGCGGAAAATGGCAAACATATACATTGCCTTGTTCTCATGTTCTTGCAGTGTGTAGAGAAAATGAGTCAAGAACAGATACTTATGTACCGGAGATATATTCGCGACAAACGTACAGAAGAACTTACCAAGCGAATTTTCATCCGGTCTTGAGTGAGAACTTTTGGAGGGTGTCCCTTTTAATTTGACATTCTATCCTCCAAACATGAAAAATGAACGGGGTAGGAAACAGGGCAAGCGATTTCTGGGGGAAATGGATTATAGAAATCTGGATTCTCCCCCAAGATGTGGTAGATGTCGCATGCTGGGACATAATAGAAAAATTGTAATAACCCCGGACCGAGCAATGTATAAGTTTGAAATTTTCTTACAATAGTTGTAATAAAACATGTTTATATTAATGAAATTTTTCTTTCATTTTCTTATAGTTACTACATCATTGCTTTAAATATTTACAGTTTCTTTAGTATTACTTCTTCAAATAACTTGCGATGAAATGGTTAAAATGTAAATATATTTTCCAAGAAAATGATATAAATATTACAAAATAAGTTAAATATAATAAATACAGTCTTTTTAAAAAAATTATACAATTATAAGTTTTTCCAAAACAACTTTTCATTAAAAAAAAAAAACAAATTTTGATTAAACAAAATACTAAAAAAAATTTATAAAATTATAAGTTTTCCCAAAAAAAATTTTGGTTAAAAACAAAAAAAATGTTCATTAAAAAAATAAAATAAAAAAATATTAAAAAAATAAAAAATTTAAAAAAAATAATTACATGGCTGATAAAGCACAACGAGTATGTGTTATTGCCTAATCATAACGCACACCCATTTGCGTTATCAGCCACATAAGCCTAAAATCGTGATTAACTGATAACGCACAATTATTGTGCGTTATGGCCAGAGTCGGATAAAAAAAAATTTTTTTTGCCACTTTAATGCTCAATAATTTTAACTGGGCCCAACGCAGAAAAGAACCAAGAGATTAGGATGGATTTTTTTTTTCTTTATCTTCGGTCAGGATGGATTTGGAAGTTTTATTATGGGTAAATGTCTGTTTTTGAGGATTTCTTTTGGCCTAAAAATGATTTTTTTTCTTTTGAAATGTAGTATTTCTTTTTATGAATAATCTAATATATATTTAAATATTTAAATATTTAAATATTTATTATGAAAGTTTTAATAAACGTGTATTTAAATAGGATTTATTTTAAAGCTTAATATGAATTTCTTATTTTACATCTGTATATCTCCTTTTATAAATAGTTTAAATTTTAATAAAATTAAGAAAAAAATCTTAAAATCAAAGAGTTTGAATGCAAGGAGAAGAGGTTTGAAAAATGAAGGGATTTTGAAGAAAAGGGAAAAGGAAAATTGATGCAAAGAGGTAATTGTAGATTAAATTCTTGGAATTTCAAATAGGTTTCCAAAAGGAAACAAGTTTTTTTGTTAGTTGGATCTCTCCCTTTCAAGGGAGCGTAAAGATGCATCCTTGTTGATACAGATGTTTTGAGAACATTGGCTGTTTGTTGGAATTGAGCAAATGGATGGAGGACTCTATTTCTTTTTTTTTTTTTTTTGGTGGAAAAATAGATGGAGGACTACTACTATATTCCCCACCACTAAATCAGTGTCAACAACAAAACAATGTGGTGGGGGTGTTTTGTTTTAATCAATTATTAATAATAAAATAGAAACTTGGAACACTTTAAAAAAAATATTGGGACATGATGGGTATTTCATTTCAATATCAATATATATATATATATATATAAAGGGTACAAAAAATTTCTTGGTCTTTCAATTGGAAAGGAAATCAAATAACTTCTGAACAATGCAAAGCCTGCAAATCTTAAAAAGTTGGAAAAAAAAGAGATCACTTCTTTTTTTTCCATACCCTTTCCCATCCATTTCCATCCTATTATAACGTAGACATTGAATAATTTTATTGGTGATACATTTAAAACGTTTTTAGTTTTATATTTTTTTCTTTATATATATAAATAAAAACAAGTGAGATAATATATTGTGATTCAATGAACACTTTATGCGAAAAGTTTTTAACAAAAAAACCCATTAGGTATAATGGATAATAGAGTCAATTCACGAATTTAGTAAAAAGAAAGGTGTGTTTCATGATCTAATGAATTACCATTACCTAATTGGATGTGCAGGACAACATGAGTATAAGTTGATACTTTGTACCTTGTAAATTATATGGACTTTGTTTCTCGGTGGCCAATAGAATCTTTCTTCAGATTCCAAAACAATGAATCCAAAGAAAGCTTATTATTAGAGGCACTATTACCATATAATTGGGTATACGATGCAAAGTATATTTTGTTAAAAAATAAATAAAATAATACAGTTTAATAAATTGATTATTGTATAAATCTCATTTTCATCACTCGTGTTTAAATTACACACATCAACTTAGACAAAAAGATCAATTCTCTCCAAACCCTCACGCACTCAACTAGAGAAAAATATAGGTAATTTTCAAGATGAAATTATAGTAAAATTCACGTCTTAAACCAAAAAATTCTCCAATTTTCTTTATTCCACGAATCAATTCCATACTAGAAGTTGAATTTTTCATCAAAAATACTTAAACAAAGTAGATTATTGTGTTTTTTTGTTTGATATACCTGTTATTGGATGGATTATTAAGTTTTTTAAGCCTAATTTATGTATTTTCTACTTTGAAATTAGAGTGTTTGTGTAAATAAAGGCTTTCCCCGTTCAATTTCATATATTTTTGGACATTATTTCACAATAATTGCGCATCTATATAAAAAGTTATTCTATGGCCTTTTTTTTTTGTGATTTGTGTGATATAAAGTAGGCACAAATAATTTAGAAATTAAACATATCCAACTATAAAATTTGGCGCACAAGTATAGAAAAATAGCCACATTACTTTCTGTATATTATTTCTCATGTTTGATGCCATATTCAGCTTTATATATGCATCAATTGTGCACCTTGCACATAAAATTAACAGTTGTCACAAGGGTACAAATGCATAATGTAATTCAACCTGTGTGTGATCTAGTGTAGGCACAAATAGTTTAAAAAGTAGGCACAATCAACTTCAGAATTAGACATACAAGTGTACAAAACTAGACACATTATCTTCAATGGATCATTCTTGCATGTTTGATGTCATATTCACCTTTGGATATGCAACAATTATACCTCTGAACAAAAAAATTGAGCACAAACAGTTGTCGAAAAAGACACAAATTCATAAACTAATTCAATCTGAGTCTAATGTAATGTAGGCACAAATAGTTTACAAAATAGGCACACACAACTATAAAATTATGCACAAACTGTTGTAAAAAAGGTAGAAATTCATAAACTAATTCAACCTCAAATTGATATATGTAGGCACAAATAGTTTAAAGAGTAAGCACAATCAACTGTAGAATTAAGCATAAATGTATACAAAAGTGGGCATACCTACCTTCAGTGGACCATTTTTCATGTTTAGTGCCATATTCACCATTGGGAATGCACCAATTGTACCCTTTGCATATAAAAATTACACAAGAAAATAGTTGTATCATTCATGTTAGACCAAAACTAGTTTTAAATATAGACACACATTGCTATAGAATTAAGCACACTACTTTATAAAAATAGTCACACTCTGTTATAAAAATAGGCATACATAGTTATAAAAGTAGGCACACTCTATATTTGACCACTGAACTTAAAAAATTACATAATAAATCAATATAAATTTAAAACACACAACATAAAACGTACCAGAATTTTAATATTCAACTTGTATTGTATATATATTGTTTGATGTAAATGCATCAAATAATATAACCCAAAAACAGAAAAGTTTAAATAATATAGGTACACATAGTTAATAAAATAGGCACATTCTGTTATTAAAGCAGGTACACATAGTGGCGGAACCACTTATGGACTAGCCCACCTGAGGAAAAAAAAACTTTAGGAATTTTGATGTTTTTATATTCAAGCCCCTCCAATTTTGTTTTTTTTCCAATAAAGCCCCACAACTTTTGGATTGGATTGCTAATTAAAAATTTTTTTTTAATGTTAATCAGCCCCTCCAAGTTTTCTTTCCTGGTTTCGCCACTGCACATAGTTATAAAAGTAATCACACTCCGTATTTAACCACTGAACTTAAAAAATATGTAATAAAATCAATATTCACCTTCTATATAAAAGTAGGCACACTCATTTTCAAAAGTATGCACACGTAGTTAAAAATAGACACATTTGGTTATAAAAGTAGACACACTAACTATTGAAGTTCAAATACATAATATATATTAAATAAAACAATCCACAACTATAATAAAATTATAAAATAAGGTGGAAAAGTATAAGAAACATTATATTACAACAAAAAAGAAAAGTCTAAACATACAAGAATTTCAATATTCCACTTATATATAAAAGTGGGCGCACTCTGTTTCAAAAGAAGGTACACATAGTTAAAAAAAATAGGCACATTTTGTTATAAAAGTAGGCATACTAACTATTGAATTTTTAAATACATAATACAAATAAAATGAAACGATTCTCAACTATATTAAAATTAAAATAAGTTTGAAAGCACAACAAACATTACATTAAAACTAACAAAAAAGTCCAAAAAGAGAAACAAAACAAAAATTCAAAAAGTCTACTGATTATAAAACATAGGCACACTTAGTTGAGAAACTTGATGCACTCAGTTATTAAACTAGGCATACCTAGTTATAAAACTAAGCACATATATGTACAGTAGCACATCTCAAAAGCAACAGCCAAATTGAAAAAAATATAATATCTTGCGTGAAATTCCTTCCTCAAATGACTTGCATATAAATTCTTCTTCAAAAGATTTCAGAATCATCGAATCAACATCTATACACGTAGACGGATTGAGAACACAACAATTCAAATCTCCATATCAACAAATGACACAAATATTTGTTTCTTCACAATTCTTCATTGAAAAACAAAACTGCAGATGATTAACGATGATCAATTGAAGGAAAATCAACAAGAAAAACAAAAAATCTTGTGAATCAATGAGGTTGTGCAGCAGAGATTTGGATCTCAAGTTCTCTATTCCCTAAATAAGGTTCTTTCCACCTTTCCCTCACGATACTTGTACGCTATCGGTCATTGAGGAATACTTAGGCTTATAGGGTGGTCCCCTTTTCTCGCGTAAAAGCGATTAGAATTCGAACTCGCTGCGACCTCTCAAAGGTATAAGTAGACATTAGTCTTGCTGGTTCGGTCTTTTGTTTATATGCCTATATTGTTCTAAATTCCAGTTCATGGCTTCGTATGTACTGAGTGACTATAGGTCCATTCAGATGCTGCTCCAAGAGTAGAAGAGATCGCGGAAGCAATTAGAGAAAAATTCGATTTTCACCGATACTGAGTTGCGTGAATTTGTAAAATTAAAGACGAGTTATTTATAATTAAATAATAAAATCTATACTAAAATAACGTAATTTTAATAAGTGATTATACCATGCTAGGTGTACCCGAATACATGATGTAAATTGCCTCACTATTTTATACAAATATCTGAAAAAGTCATGTAAAATTTAAGTTGAGTAGATGGAAAAGGAAATAAGCTTTAAATCCTAACCCTAAAATAGTTGTTCCAAAAGATTTCTACAAGAAAAGGGCAAAAAGTTATCCACTTACTGTTTGATTGGCACAAGGGGAGTAATGGGTGGGAATTTGAACTATAGTAAAATGAATTCATTGGACTTGATTTCAAGTAGATTCTATTATTGTGTTTGGCTTGTGCAATGAATTTTTAGAGAAATAATTGTAATTTATTTTTGTTTGAAGTGTGTAACATAAATAAAAAAAAAAGTAAGTTTTTATATGTAAATGTATAAATATTTATTAATATATTTATAGTGTTATAAGGTTTAAAATGTATCATTTTTTGAAAAAAGTTATAAACAATAAAGTTATTAATACGTAAAAAAGAGTTATTAATGATTTTCTTTCATATTTTAAATTTTTTATGCCCATATTTTCACGCATTTATGACATGATTTATAGTAAAAATTTGAAGAATATAAACACACATTTTAAATTTGATATCTCTCTTAAATGAATGCTTATAAACAGAAAAGTTAAAATAATTCATGGTTATTTATAGTTAATTTCTTTTAATTTTTTATAAAAAATATATTAATTTTTTAGATAACAATACTTGCGAGATGTACAATATAATTTTGATACACCCTTCAATGTAAAACATTTTAATTAAATCAGTTATTCTTTTATATTTTATCAATTTTAAAGAAAAAGATACAAAATATGAAGATATAAAATTTTAATTAGAATATTTCAAAATTGGAAAATATATAAAAGAAGAAAAATGAGATATTGAAAGAAAGATTAAAAAACCTTTTAAAAAAGTAAACTATCTCTTCAAATTTAGTTTTTTTTTTTCCTTTTTAAACTCCTTGAAAATGGGATCATAATACCATCTTCTTAGGAATTCATCCCTCCCCTCTCCCTGCACAATTTTACATGAGGAATTAAGTTCCTCTCATATAACATAAGTAATTTGATAAATCGAGAAATTTAAATTTAAAAATATGATTATTTTTCTAATTCACTTATAGATGAAGAATTATAAATGGCAAGCATAATAAATTTTAAGAAAAATTTCATGGATATATTTGATCATTATAAATTTCTTTAAATAAAAATCACTAAGACAATAATGATGTTATGTTTTTCATGAACAATTCACTTACATACTTTAGACATGTCTATTGAGTCCTTCAAGGACTTCAAATGAATTTTAGAGTTTAGTGTGGTATTATCACACTAAACTCAATCCGCCACAAAAAAAAAAAATATATATATATTTTCGTATTAATATTGCCAGGACTTAGGAAGAATCCTAAATCATAACTTATTCAAGTTCGCACTTTATTTATTAATTTTTATCCTTGTGGGATTACACTACATGAGTATAATTCCTTCAGGGAATACATGTACACTTCAAGTGTACTTAATAATTTTCCGGACTTTGTATATTTTCTTATGCGAACTTCATATTCTATTTTCGCCAAATATCTCTATACTATTTGAATGAATTGACTTTAATTCGAGATCCTTATTCTATTAAATAACATGCATATAAATATCATCGACATTTTATGCTATTTTATGATTCCATTTATTTAAATCGATATGATACAATGAGATCTCATAATTATCATGTCTTTCAAGTAACTGACTTTCTTTTGGAAATATTAATAAAGTCATGTCATAGAAAATTCTACTAGAATTTTCATTTCCTCCACTTAATCACATATGACCATTTTAATTAATTGCTCCATTACATATGCAAAGACTTTTTTGGAACCAATTATTATATCACATATAAATGTGTCTCAAAATCATAAGTAGTGATAGATTATCCTTTGGGGACATTAAGTAATAGGAGCATTCTTTGTCGGATTTTCATTTGTTGATAAACATGCCTGGCTATTCATCTTTTGTACTTCTGATTCAAATTATCTTTATATAAGGATCAAAATGAGACCCATGAAATTTTTTCTTTATCTGACTATAAAATTTCTCCTCTTTTCAAATATTCATCTTAAATACATTGTGATGGAATAAATATTTGTATAGCGCATATATAAATATTAGATGGAAAAATATTTGGTTCATTACTATTAAACTAATTATAATGAAAAGAACTTAATTAAAATACATATTGGAAAAATACTAATAAGTACCACAAAACATACATCAATTAACTCAAGCCACTTATAGTTCTATAAAACTATTTACTGGGTCTGTGAATATGTTCTGCAGGAACGTTCAATATTTATACAAATATTGTGAAATCATCAATATTATTAGGAAAAATTATGTTAATGGGATAATCTAAAATATGAGCTCATTATCTTGCAAAGTTCAGCTTACAAGTCAACAATAAAATATGTTACCATAAGTCGATGCATCAACGATATATTCTCCTAAAACACATTAAACCCTAAATAAATACCAATCAATGGTTTATAAAATTATGTTCCTTAAAAATTAGTAGTACAAATAAACTTTATTTAATCAGGAACTTCTGGGTCCATAAAATTATTGTCACAAACTTTAATAACAATTCGTATTCTAATGATCTGGAGCTGTCCAATCGGTCAAGCCTGTTGGAATCCGTAGGAAAAACAAACAAAATAATAACTACAAAAATCCACCAACAGGATCCGCACATACTAGAAAAACTGATTGGATAGAAACTACCTCAATATTTTCTGTCGTTAGGTGTGGAGGCACTGCTATTTACGCTTCGCTTTCTATTGGTATCCACGTGACAAACTCCTCTGCAAGCGATCGGGATGCTAGCCCCTTCTGCATTCTGAAAATTGTTCAAAACTAATCCTGAATATTTGGTAATGCATCGAATTTCGGAGAGAGGGAGGCTAGATGCTTTTATCGCCGTTCTAGGGGTAAAGCCTTTTTTTGTTTTAATCAGATGATGACGGCTACCGAGAAAAAGGTTAACATAACCCTTTATAGCTGTGAATTATAAGAACCCTAATTATCATCTAATGATAGTTTAATCTCGTCCGTCTATTCCTATAATCATCCAACGATTGGATGAATAATATTAAGTAATTAATTTCATTTATCTGATAAATAAAATTAATTACTTATTAACTTACCAGAAAATACAATATGGAATCTGATTCCCCTTTTGTATACGTTCAACGAATCTAGACACGATCTAGATTCATTGAACGTGGACATTGTGCTAACAAGATCGTCTATGCGTGTGACCCTATAGGTTCACTTAATGTTGGCAATGAATGAAAAATGTCCTGGACATTTATTCACAAAACATAAGCGGCATCTAGCAAGACATTATGCTTACCCAAGTTAAGTAAAAGCAATAATAACCTAGCATCAGTTTTAATATTTAGTCCTTTTGTCACAGTTATCCTAATTAAGTATAAGGCATGGACCGAATGATCTTTATAAAACTTAATTAACCATTTACTTGATAACCAAATAGACTGTTCCGACAAATGACATTTATATCACCTTATTAATACTTATTTGAGCATGGTCATGCGTATTTTCCAGTCTTCCTTATCAAGGGGCCCATGGATATCTACTCTCTAAAAAAGAGAGGGACAAATCCCTTTCACTATCTCCAATATTCAAGCCATGACAAGAAAATTGCCCTACCAACAGTCATAATAATCACCTAATTAAAAGTGATGTTTGACTATGTCAAAATATATTTTCTCCCCATGCAAGAAGCATTAGAAACATTAGTTCAAAGGACACCAAATATAAAACTGAGAAGAAATACTTGTGACTTAAACCCATGCAATATTTCTTTTTCACTTTGGGTCATGTCCAATACAATATTCTCAACATGTATTTATGAATTGATTTTATATCTCATATTCATGATCAGTAAAACTTGATCATCAATCGACTTGACACTAGTTTAATTATACAAGATGTAATAAAACTAGGGACAAACAAAAATAATATTTTATTAACAATAAGGGTTTAACTATCAAGTCATATACTTGATGACCAAGAGCATAAAATACAATCTAAAATACATGCTTCATAAATTATAAATGCAAGTCAATTGGTCTAGGGCATATACTAACAATGCCAACATTTAATATTTTTTAAATTAGTAAACTTCATACTCAAGAATGCATTACAATTGCATCAACTTTAGTGAGTTACAAAATTATATGGGGAGAAAATAGTAATTTACGTAATTCACATTTATTCTATGAGTTTGATAATAATGCTTTGACTCTAAAAAATTCTTTCCATCTATCGTCTCAATATATTTTAATAATAAAACAATTTTATGAGACTTAGAGGAGAATAATGCATTACATAATTATCATGTAACCTTGTAGGTCAATTTACATAAGGTATTTCTAGCACTTCATATTAACTAACTCTTTTAGAATAACCTTTAACTAATGAGCTCTTCTAGAGCTTTTAGTTCGTTATCGCTTCTAGAGATTTCAATCAATTGGCTCTTCTAAAGCTTTCTATCGAGTAGCTCTTGAGGAGCTTTAATTTCAATTTATTAGCTCTCATGGAGCTTTTTTATTAATTTACACTTTTGGAGTTTTAATTTATACTACCATTCATTCTCTCAATATATATCTTTTTCTCTATACTTGAATATATAATAAATCGAGAGCATATATACAATATGCAAAAATCAAATTTAATCACAAATAAAAGTTGAATTCTTTCCTCTCATTATTTAAAGAAATTGACTATATCAAGAAGTCTATATAAACATAGATATGATTAATACTTGAAATCGACCTCAAATATCAGTAACATAAAATTGGGAGTAAACATACTCCAACCTTTTTATCTTTGTTTTTTAATTGATGCATAATAGAGACTTTTAAAATTTTGCTTGGCGTACTGCAAGTACATAACAAGCTCTCTATCACATTGCGTCAATAATATTTCTTTGGAATTATAAATTCCATTTTCCTTTCTCATTATCAATTATTATCACTTATGGTGATAATCTAAAATTAGGTTACATGAGTTATCATAAATATTAGCATGATTATAAGAAATTATAATCACAAGTATAACATATTTTACAATTAAATTTACAATTGCAATTGCTTCCAAGAATGACTTAAATTTAGTAGGAATATTATAATATTCTGTCAACAATAACTCATTCTTTTATTTAATCTCAAAAGATAATCAATAATGTTGAGATATTACCAGAAAAAAACAGGGCCAGCCCAGAATGGTTTGAGGAACAATATAAAAACCTTTCTCGTAAACTAAATAAGGTTCTCTCAACATTGCTACTATAAGAACACAGTGGAGACATGAGAAAAAGGAAACCTTTCTCTATATTATTTTATTTCAACTGAGAAAAAAATATAGATATGAAATATTCTGACATATTGATATGCTAAAAAATGTTGTGCTCATAAATATGTATTGGCATAATAAACCATCTTCTGGTGGCTGTCATTGTTTTAGGTTTTGCCATAATATTTCTAAATAAATTATTTAGCCTTCAAGGCTTCATAAATTTAATGAGGGAAAAAATATTTATAATCGTGATTTCTCTACATGTGTCTACAGGATGGATTATATAAATATGGATTTTTTTACGAGAATTCGTAATAAAAGTTTGATCTTTTTATGACATCAAAGTCATATACAAAATTTTTAAATAAAAACAAAGAAAAAAATTCGATATTTCTTATCTCAAGAAACTCCAAGAATCTTTTACCTTCTATATCTCTAGAGACTTAACTTCAGAGTCTTCTTCTTCAAGAAATCTTGCTCACTCGTGCATGATAACCTGTTATGAATTTGATGAACGCGATACGACGAATTGCTAAAAAAAAATGATATAATATAAAGACGAAGAATATAGATAAAGAAAGAACACAAGTGAGAAAATAGATCTCTATGAATTGTCTTCTTAATATCATCTCATAAGGTCTATTTTATAGGCTCGAGATACAATATATTGCATAATCTAAAACGGTCTAACTAAATCAACGGGGACCTCATTTATCCAAATAGGATTAATATTTTGGGAGTTTAGTTCTCTTTAGGGAACGTATTGTACAACCATAATGTATGCATTAATTTCACCAAAATTAAAAGGAAGTGAATTAGTTTTATGTTGAAAATGATTTGTAGTATACTTTTTTTAATTACATGATGTTCCAGACACTACTAGAAAACAGGGTATTACTGACCAAAGTTACCGACCGGTCAGTAGTCTGTCGGTAACATTAAAAAATACCAACTGATTAGCGACCGAAGTACGTCTGTCGCTTACTTTGATGATTCACCGATAGATTTTTTTAATTTATCGAACGAAATTAATTTAGCGACGGAATATCGATTGATATTCAGTCATTGACTGTAAAAAAATTTTTTGACCAGCTACCGATTGATTATTTCGGTTGCCCATCGTTCGGTAACTTAATTTTTATTTTTTAAAAAATACTGAGTCGGTAAAAGTGGGATTTTCTAGTTCCCAGAACCCTTTCCCTTTTCGTTCTTTCCTTCTTCTCCAAACCCTATCCCCCCAATTGCAACCCCCACCGTACCTCCTCCGACAACCCCCACCCTTCACCGTACTTCTTCCAACAACTCCAAGAGACACCGCAGCCACTGCCACCGTTAATCAACCACGATAATTCTCCTCTCTCTCTCTCTCTCTCTCTCTCTCTCTCTCTCTCCTTTGTTCTTTTTCTCTTCTTCTTCTTCTTCTTCTTCTTCTTCTTCTTCTTCTCACTCTCTCACTTTCAGCCGCACAGTCGTTTTTCACCGTCGTCGAAGTTCTACTTAGACATTGCTCCGGCTCCGTCGTTGCTCACCAGAAACTAAGGTATTATTTATTTATTTATTTATTTTTTTGTAATTTGTTCTAGCATACTTGTTTGTACATTTGTTATCATTTTTTATAGATGTAAAGCATGAAATCTTTTTTTTCATTTGAGTTTATAGAACCAGAGGAGAAAATTTTGAAAAAGAAAAGGTTTAGTTAGGACAGTAACTTGAGCATGTAAAATGTGATACATATGAAGTCCAATAGTAGAAGTGCTAGCGATGATAACTTCAGCTCCTTCTTCCTCTAGAATTCTAACGATTTCTTGCAATGAAAACTTTCTTTTCTTCCTATGATTATAACCACTTTTTGACTTGACCCTATTTCTCTTACTTTTACAATTTGAATTTCTATTTGATGATTTATGTCACTTCTTCTAGAACCACTATTACTACTTGCCTTTATTTCTTTTCTATTATTCAAATCATCTACCTTTTCTCTTAATTTTGTGATATAAATTGCAACTTGATCAATCTGATCTTGTTGTGATATCAACTCCTGACAAAACAGCTAGATGACGTTTGTTGGTTGGTAGCAAGAGGACTCCCCCCAGTAACCAAGGTAAACAACGTAAAAAAAAGCACCCATTTCTATACCGGTCTTTTTATACAAAATTTCAAGTGGTGCCATGCCGCCAATGGAGAACATTGGATGTGGACGGCCCATCTGGTTAGTTCAGTGGAAGCCCCTACGGTTGTTCGGCTGCATATTCTAGCCTTTCTAAGTAAGAGGCGTGAAATTCTTCCCTCGGGGAGTTTACCACGGGAGTTGACCTTTTACAGGTGCTACAATTTATTTACTTAACTAGAAGAGTGACTACTGATTTCTGCTCGTGCTTCTGAACAAAGAAAGATTTAGGTTATTATTATAGTTAATAACTAGTGTGGTATTATTTTTTAAGGAAATTGGCTCGAAATGTTGCTGGAAAAATATCATTTTTTCTTTGCTAAAACTTATAAATTTCTTTTCTTCACTCTTTTTACCATTACATAATTTTCTTGTCTCTTTTCATGTCATTCTACCACTTTTTATTCTTATATTATAATTTAGTTAGATTTAGTGGCGCTAATTATAACACCCTAAAAAGAACTATGGCACATGTGAAGGAATTATTATGAAAATTTAGATTTTCAATACTATACATAAAATAAAGTATTTTCTACATCAACCTTAGGTTACAAGTAAGAAACAAATAAAGGAAGACAGCAGCACAACTCTAATGTAAAGAAACTTTAAAATTTTGAGAAAATTATATTTTGTGAGAAGGTAAAAAAATTGAAAATGCACTATTGAAAATGGGGTGTAATGCATCTGTCCAAGCTGTTTTCATAGGTGGGAAACTTATTGGATCAACTAATGAAGTTATGTCTTTTCATGTAAGTAGTTCTCTCATACAATTGCTCAAGCCTTATCAGAATTTAACTTAGAAAACATTTTAAAAAATTTTTAAAAAAAGTTTACTTTCTACTACTATAAAGTTTGTTTGTTTATCTAAGTACTTAGTTGAATAAGTTTGTAGCTCCATAGTAGTTGTGCTCTAGAAGCACTAAATTAACATAAGCATGTAGTAATGTGGCATTTTTTGCCTAGTTTAAGAATGTATTATTATATTATTATTCGATGTTTCTGAAATGAAGTTTTATTATTTATCTTTTATATATATACCTTTTACTACGAGTTTCATCTGATTCTCTTTTTTCTAATTCTTTAAAGTTTTTAAGTTTTTTTTAATGCATCAGATAGTATGTTGTGATTGTATGATACTTCTGTTTTGCACGAGATAAGTGTGATATGTTTGGAAGCTATAAGATTATGCCCTGAGTATCTTTGTATATTTGGATTTTCATAAAGTGAGGATAACCGGAAACTAGATGATGTATTTGCTATTAAACTCATGAGTAAAGCGGGTCTCTACGTACACAAAACATGCTTTAGACCATATCACACACTAAGACTAATTTTCATTTGAATTGAACAATATTATAGGAACGTTAAAATTTTCATAATAATTATTGTCTATATAGAAGTTAGAATTTTTGGGCTTGGGCCTGACTCACCACAAAAGATACCTGAAGAGAGGAGGACTGTCCAAGTCTTTATAAGGAGTAATCATTTTCTTTAATTAGCCGATGTGGGATTCTCAATAGTAGAGATGATCATTTTTAATAATTAAAAAAAAAAGATGATACTTTTTTCAAAAATATATATTTTGATAAATCGCACTTTGCTTAGAAGATTATCATTTTTGTTTCTCTTGTTCAAAATAAAGATTATTGTCAAGGTCGACAAATTTAATATTGAATGCCTCCATGTCCAAATCATCATATGTTTTGTTTGATGAGCATGAATAATGGTTGTTCTTTAAACAAGAGAGACATTTTAAGAGGCTTTTTTTCTATTTCTATGTTTTCACTTGATATTTCTATGTATAGTTATATATTGATATTTTCATTCTTTGTTTAGGGTATTTTTTTAAGACTTAGAGTATCATCACTTACCAATTGATATATATAGTTATGTATTATGCAAGTGAACCATTTTCGTCATTATGGGGGAGCCCAAACTCTTAGATATATAACTTTTATTTTATTATAAATGAATTGTTATCTTTATGGGGGAGCCCAGACTCTTAAACTATTGATTATTTGTCTTTATAGGGAAGCTCGGACTCTTAAACTTTGTTAGATTTCTTTTTGTGTGTGGTTATTGTTTGGTGTAGCCATTGTCCCTAGGAATTGTTCATTTTATAGGGGAAACTCTATCAAAATTTCTATAACATTTAAATTTTAAATTCTTTGTTCTTAAACTCTTAAGTTTGGTTAATTAGTTTTGGAAAGTTTTGGGAAACATATTTTATATATGTTTGTATAATACTCAAATGATTATAGAATTCTTTAACCTGTTACTCTATAAGTTTAAACGTAAAATTCTTAATAAAACTTATAAATCCTTAATCTCTAAAACATTTTTGGATTTATTTCTAATAGAGAAATGATTATAGAATTATTAACCTCTTAATCTATAAGTATAAACATAAAATTCTTAAAATCTTAATCTTTAATGATTTGTAATACTCAAATGATTAGTGATGAGAATAAACTCTTAAACATAAAATTCTTAAACTATTCACAGAACGCATGTAAACACCTTAAATGTAAGACATAATGAAGAATGAGTTCTAATTTTGAACTCTTCATAAGTAAGTTTCATACTTCTAGTAAAATGTATGTTTTGCTTTGTGAAGTTATGGTGGAGGATCGTAGTTGGATGTATAGAAGAATTGTGCCTGGAGTTATGGGGATTAGTAGTGAGTTCAACTAGGTGTGAAGTGGTTTGTGAATTGGTGTTTGAATTACGGTCTTGGTACAGTTAACTAGTTATGGTGTCTGTCTGCAAAGTGCAAGAATTTAAAGTATCTTAAAGAGGATGATGTGAAGTTGCATCTTTATAAATCAGGATTTTTACCTAATTATCATAATTGGACTGCAGATAGAGAACCATCGGTGGATTACTGACCGATTGTTAGGGAAGATAGTGTTAAAGAAATGTTGAAAGCAACACTTACCGTGAGGGTATTTTTTATGCCGCTAGTCCGTATTTTGAACCCAATGCAGCGTACTACAATTATGAGGAGACACCTAATCCTGAAGCTCAACGGTTTTATGACATACTGAAATCTGTTGATACACTATTGTATAAAAGGTACACAACGTATTCACAGTTGTCTACGATGGCGAGGTTATTGAACATTAAGTCAGAGAACATGTCTAAAAAGTGCTTTGATCAAATATTACAGTTGTTGAAGCATACACTCCGCAAAGGCAATAATGTGGTAGATGATTGGTACCAGAGAAAGAAGTTAGTATCTGGTTTGAATATGCTGATGGTGAAGATTGATGTATGTATTAATGGATGTATGTTGTATTAGAAGGATGATGCTTTAGCACATCAGTGTAAGTTTTGTGGCTATGAACGTTACATGAGAAGAAAGAAAAATAAGAAGAAGAAGTCTAAAAACATTCTGTACGAGAAGATGTATTATTTTCCACTAACACCTAGGTCGCAGAGGTTGTATGCTTCTCAAAGAACGGCTGAGCATATGGATGGCAATCAAAAAGCATTCCTGAGCTGGATATGATGAGTCACCGTAGAGATGGAGAAGTTTGGAAGTATTTTGATAGTATTCATTTTGAGTTTGCTTCCGAAGCAAGGAATATAAGACTTAGACTGTGTACTGACAGTTTCTCACCTTTTGGGATGTCTGGAAAGCAGTATGCGTTATGGCCAGTGATTGTTACACCATACAAATTACCTTTTTGGATGTGCTTAAAAACTCTGATAATGTTCCTGACATGCAGTATTCTAGGCCCTCAGAATCCAAAACATAAGTTAGATGTTCACTTGCAACCGTTGATAGAAGAATTGAACCAATTGTGGTTGCATGCAATTAACACGTATGATATTTCCAAGAAACAAAACTTTAATATGAGGCCTTCCCTTCTATGGACTATTAGTAACTTTTCTACATACGGGATGTTGTCTTGTTGGAGTACTATTGGAGCATTGGCTTGTCCTTACAAAGTCATTTAAACTACAAAGTGGGATAAAGCAATCTTGGTTTGATTGTCATCGCTACTTTTTGCCTTCCGCTCATCCATTTCGAAGGGATTCGAGGAGTTTTAAGAAGGACAGTGAAGAAGATCATTCTGAGCCGCCACCTCGTCTTAAAAGAGAGCAGTTGTGGGAAAGGTTCAAGACATGCCAAAAATTACATAAACTAGAATTAAGATGGGAAAGGAATATGGTAGAGGAGAATATCACAATTCGACAAGGTGTAGTATCTTTTGGGATCTTTCATACTGGTGTACTCTTCTAGTTCACCATAATCTTAACTCATTCATAATGGGAGAATGTCTTTGATAATGTTTTTAACACGGATGTGAAAGGGAAGACGAAGGATAACGTGAAGTCTAGGGAAGATGTTCAAAGATATTGTAATTGGCCCGAACTAAATCTAAAAGGTTCTGCAAAACCGAAGGCATGTTACACTTTGATAAAAGAAAAAAGAAAGGCTTACTTGAGTGGGTGAAGGACTTGAAACTACCGGATGGATATGCATCTAACCTGAGCAGATATGTTGATTTGAAGGAGTTGAGAATGTCTGAAATGAAAAGTCATAATTAACACGTATTTATGGAGCGATTGAATCATATTGCTCTCAAAGAGGTCCTTTTGAACAAGGTATGGAGTGCTTTGGCAAAATTGAGTTTGTTTTATAGAGACTTGTGTTCTCCTAAATTATGGGTGGCACACATGCATAAATTGGAGAGTGATATTATTGTGTTGTTGTGCAAGTTAGAAAGGATTTTTTCTCCTTCGTACTTCGATGCATGGAGCATTTAATAGTTCACTTGCCGTATGAGGCTAGGGTATGTGGTCCAATTCAGTATAGATGGATGTATCCATTCGAGAGGTACTTGAACCATCTGAAGAAGAAAATTAAGAATAAAGCTAGGGTTTAGGGTTCAAAGTGCAATGCTTATTTGGTTGAAGAGGATACCACAGTTTATAGCTAATACTTTGAACCTCATATATCAACTAAGGCCAGAGATCCACCAAGAAATGATGAGGGTAATCAAACAAGGGATAGAGAATTGGATCTTTCAATTTGCAATGGACAAGGAAGGGCGGACAGTAAGACAACGACAAGATACTTGGATGATAAAGAATATGAGGCAGCAACGAACTACATCCTATTAAACTGCAATGAAATTGAACCCTATCTCTCATAAGTTAATCTCATTACTTACTGTATAACAATATTTTTACTTACAAATGATAACACGTGATTAATTATAAGTTAAATATATTAATTACTTGCAGGAAGGACGTGTTTTCCAAGTTTAATGGAAAGCGACGTATGGATGAGAATCAGCGATAAGTTTTCAATGAGGTTTAGGGAAGAAGTGAGTTAAAAGTTTGATTAATTTTACTATTATAAGTTTAATAATGTATAAACAAATATTAATTCTTTTATTTAGATGGAAAAATCTGTGAATGCAAGCAACGACGAATGCCGTAAGTACTTATCATGGGTTCCATCTAAACGTGTGAATCGTATCATGGTTATTTTGTTAACAGGTTTAGGTTTCATACACAGGAAAGAGGTTCCAGTAGTCTTACATATAACTATGATGTACGGGTTAAAGGTGATTATCACGGGACTTCAAATGAGATAATTGAGGTTCGATATCCAGGAAGACCAAGTCAACCGGTTGTTCTTTTTAAGTGTGATTTGTTTGATTCACATTTAAATCGAGGTCTCAAGATTCATGATAAATATAAACTTGTATAGCTGCATATTAGAAAGAAATATGCAAGGGGATATAATCCTTTCATTTTATCCCAATAGGATGAACAAGTGACTTACTTCCAATACCCCTATATCTAAACGACAAAAAAGTGATTGGTGGGTTGTAATGAATCAAAGCCTCGTATTTTAGATATACCTCTAGTAGATGTTTCATTTCAAGAAGACATTGATATTGCCGAGACTTCAAGGATAGACGTTGATATTCAAGATATTGGAACTCTTGTTCACGAGTCAGGCAAGTTAGAACCGGTAGATATTCGCGCGAAGAGCAGTATTGTGGATGGAGATGAAGAAGAGGTCGAATGTGAGTTTGATGAAGAAGAGGAAGAGGAAGAGTTTCAACCGGAGTCCAATTCCAAAATGTAGAATGTTTAATTGGTAATGTTGAAGTAACTTGTTTGTTTCTTTTTCTCGTAATTTATTTTTAAGTAACTTTATTTCTAAATAACTTGTTTGTTTCTTGTTCTCTTAATTTATGTTTAAGTAAATTTGTTTCTAAATAACTTGTTTGTTTCTTTTGTCGTTATGTCACTTTAAATAACTTTCTTTTTAAGTAACTTTCTAAAATTGTTTAATCTTTTATATCACAGATAGTACGTGGGAGTAAGAAGTGAACTCACCCGGCAGCGGCTTCTACACCTACAGAGACGTCTACTCCTCCGCCAGCAGCTTCTACACCTCTAGGAACGTCTCCTTCTCCAGCGGCTTCTGCTCCGTTTGAGACGTCTACTCCTTTGGCAGCGTCTTCTATTCCTCCGAGGACATCTCTTTCTCCGGCAGTGGCTTCTACACCTCCGGGGACGTCTACTCCTCTGGCAGTGGCTTCTACACCTCAGGCGACCTTGACTCCATTTCCGCAGCTACCATACTTGAGTCCTGCGCCCATGTCTACTTCTTCGGCTTCATCTGCTGCAGGGATGTCATCGAGGCCTGCCCCTCATCACTTGCACGTCCATCGGCACCTGCCCCTTCACCTCCCCCTTCATCCCAGGGTGTTGGTGACTGTTGCATCCTTATCTTTTCGATCGCTGAAAAGTACATGTTATAACCAAATTTGAATTATTTTTGTTTCATGGAATTGTTGTTTGTTAAACTTGGAAGATATATTTGTTACATATGGAATTGTTATTTGTTAAACTTGGATATGAAATGAGTGTTATGACTATATTGGAAGTGTTGTTGTTTGTTAGACTTGGATATGGAGAAGTTATTATATACTATTATAATAATTGATTTAATTGGAATTATTATGTACTTGTTGTTTTATGTACCTAGGGATTGTTAATTTTATAGGGAAAACTCTGTTAAATTTTTTAAAACTTAAACGTCGCTATTTGTTTCTCAAACTCTTTATTTTTGTTTAAGTAACATTAATTAGATTTAGTGTATTAAATGTACTTGTATTTAACATTTCCTTCTGTATCTTCTGCGGCAACCCACGAGGCCTGTATCAAGAGTAGCATTGTCAATACGGGCCTGAGCCCATGGACTGGCCCGGACCGCCCGCTATATGGACGGATATGGGTTTATATTTTTAGGCCAGTAAACATGAGCCCGGACCAGACCGGACCATTTTCAATGTGGGTTTTTACGGTCTAATCTGGTCCGGTTCGCAGGCTGGCCCGTTTTCTTCTTTTTTTTTTTTTTTTTTTTTTTTTTTAAAGGTTTAGCAATTAATTAGCATTTCTCTACTTTTCTTTCTTATTCATTTCATTTTCCGCCGCAACCGCTTCCCATCTTCTCCTCTTCTCCTCCTCTTCTTCTCCTCTTCTTCTTCTTCTTCTTCTTCTTCTTCCCCTCTTCTTCTTCCTCTTCTTCACTGTCACACCGCCACGGCAAAAACCAAAATTTTGGCCTGTTTACCTCTCATTTTTTCACTTTCTCCCTCAAAATTTTGGCACTCCAGGGTTTCTATTCTACATAATAAACTCAAAATTCTTATTCGGTAGTTAGAGAGGAGCAAGAGACGGATCAGCAGTGGCATAACTACACCAAGCCCCCCAGTGAAGCTGTTCCCCACTGTGATTTTCGCCATTGTCTAGGTTGAGTGGCTTGAGCCCCCAGGTTTTTTTTTTTTTTTTTTTTGTAAGAAAACCTCCAACGGTAGTTGGGTTTCATAAGTGACGGGTTCACGGAGTTATCTCTGCCTCTGCCGCTCTGTGCATTGCAATTGGGACTCCAAGGTTCTGCTTTCTGGTGTTACTACTTGTTGACTGTTGAGATTGTAGTCTCTTACACTAATTAATATTGTAATTGCAATTGTTCGATTGTTTTTTGTTTTTTATTTTATTATTTGAGATGTAGATATTTTTTATGATAAATTGTAAATCTGTAAGTTTGTTTTTGAGTTGTGAAAAGTTCAGAAGATTTGGTGGGTTAGGTAGAACTGTAGAAGTAGAAGGAAAGATTAAGGTAATCTCCGAACCTAATGATGTTTCATGTCTGCACCTGCACATTTATTCATGTTAATTTAGCATTATTTTAAAGTTTAATCCTTGTTTGTTAAACACGATGAATTATGTTACTATCTTTATTCTTTTTTACGAATTTTTCTAAGATCAAGTCGGCTTGTTTCTTACGCAAATCCCTGATGGTGAGGATTTGGTGTTTCTTAGACAAATTTTGTTCCTGATTTTTTTTTTTTTTTGGCCAAGCCCGCGGGCTAGCTACGGACGGGTATGGATTCATATAATTTAGGCCCATAAAAAACGAGTACGGACCGGACTGTTTAGGCGCGGACTTGACGCGGGCCGGTCCTGTCCAGTCCGGTTTGGCCCGTTTGACAGTACTAATCGAGAGGGAGAGGAGGTTGTGGGGATACACGCAACAGGCACATGACAAGTTCGTCAGCTTCATGATATCATTCGTATCTCAATGTGGAGTGTAGCTGGATTCGGTCCCTACTCTCTTCCCTCCTTTCCCGCTGCTGGATGATTACGCCACATCTCAGCCACCGACTGGTCCTCCCTCCTCTAGCCCACCTCCACCTACCTAGACTTTATGATATATTTGTTATGTATTTTGATATATTTGACATTTGATATTATATTATGTACTTTAGACTTTCTTATATATTTTTATTTTATATATTTATATATATGTATTCTAGATGTTTTAGTTGATTGTATTATAGACATTTTTATTGATTTTATATTGTTTGTGGTTATTGTTGGTTTTTAATTTTAGGTGGATATTTATAATCATGAATAAAATATTTTTTAAAAAATAAAAAGTTACCGACTGATATTCAGTCTTTAAATAATTGTTTTTTAGAAAAATAAAATTAAGTTACCGATTGAATTTCGGTCAGTAAATAAAGTTATCAACTAAAATTTTCAATCGGTGATTATGAAAAATAGGTCGATAAGTTAATATTTAATTTACATTTGTTAATTAAGAAAAATACAGTTGCTGACCGCACTTCAGTCAGTAACTTCAAAAATTCGGTCGAAAAAAGTTATCGACCGACATTTTATTCTGTTGCAGTCAATTACCGACCAAAATACTGTGACTGACAGTTTCGGTCGGTAACTATCTTTTAGCGACTAACTATCGACCGAAACGTCGGTCGGTAATTCATTGAATTCTTGTAGTGAGAATAATGATGAAAATCGTACATGATTATGAATTGAGATTTTTTTTTTTTTTTGGGAAATACTTATCAATTGAGTATATTATGATAACTAACCTATAAATAATAATGAAATGACGATGAGGGTGGAGTCTAATGGCAAAAGATTCCTTTTTTAAATACTTCCATTTGACTTATCAAGTGAAAGGTATTTGAGTTCGAGTTACTTTGGGAGCGGCCGTATTTTTAGTCTTGTGCCTCGTAAATCTCTCATGAATTAGTTGAGAAATCTTAGACATTAGATATAAAAAAACAATAATAATGAAATAAAGAATTTCCTATAAAAGGGATTGAATAAGAGAAAAGAACTATAAAACGAGATAATACACTTTGCATTAGGCAAGGATTGAACTCCACATTCAATTTTTACCACTTCGATAAGAATAATTCCTTGGGTAAGATCTCATGGATTCATTTACAGCTTATTTTATTCAACAAAATTATGTAGCAAAAGCCATACGAAAGTATACACATTAACTACATGTATACCAAAAACAGTATATATTATACCTTCATATTTTATTATGTTTATGATTAACAATAAAAATACTGAAAGTTAGATTTAAAGCACCAAGTGGAGTAACATATGATCTTGCATGGATTTCACATAGCTTATTATTTGTTTTATTATTTAATTAATATAATTATTATTTCTAAAATATACATGAAGTTCAGAACTATTTGTGGCAAATTAAGTTGTAGGAATATACCCTTTTTCTTTGTATTTTAAAACTGTTTCTTTGAGCGGAAGTTGCAGGAATATACCAGTACCATGCTTATCAAAGACAGAAATAAAATATTGGAGGCATCAAATTAATAACTTTGTTGCTGTCTGCTGCGGTTACACACATTTTGGTAGCTGGATTTCATGTCTCTGTCCATTATTTCTTCAATGATCACCGTATGTGACATGTCCTGTCCGAGTAATTTAGAACTAAAAGATTAAGAGTTCCCTCTAACTATTGTCAGATTAATTTACTATCTTATTTAGTTGAGTTATATTTTTCTTTTCTAGTTTATAAATTTAAATTATTCACTATGATGACATAATCTCTATTTTTCTTATATGTAATTAAGAATGGACACACACAAATAAATATATATATATATATATGTATGCAAAATTTATAAGTATAGGAGCAATAATTAATATCCATTAATTAATCTTTGTTGGTCCAGATGGCCCAAAATTGTTTCACTAATATTTTCTTTTTCTTTTGGCCCAAAATTAAATCCCTATGATGACCCAAGCCCTGGTGGGCCTTGAATGCAAAATTGAAGCTGGGCTGGCAAGAGATGCCGGGCGGGCCGGTTCAACCCGACCCGCCCTGGTGACTCGTCTATAAATGTCTCGCTTTCTCAGCCTCTTGCCCTAATCCTCTCTCTTGCATTCTCTGTGCCGCCGCTGCCTTTCTCTCTCCTCTATAAATCCTCTGTCTTCTCTCTTCGTTCGAGCAGTCTCTTTGCTCGTTCCTTGTGCGTGACCCTTCGGGACCCTCTCCTGCTAGTCGGTGCCGGCCAACCCTTCGGGTAGCCGAGTGTGAGACCGCAGTTAGAGGGGAAAGGGGCCTTCGGCACTCATTGCCGAGAGAGACCGAGAGTGAGTACTTTCTAAGGCAACCCAAGACTCATCGAGGGATTCTCCCTTCTTCGCCGGAAGGACGCGGGACAGGCGGGACTTGGTGGCTAGCCGAACTCGCAGAGCTCGTTCGCCAACCGACCGTCGGTGTCCATTTCCGAGACCGGATGGTCTCGTGGTAAGGAAAGCTCGCACCTTTTCTTTCTTATTTACTTTATATTACTGTTTGTTCACTGTTGTGGCTGGATCTGAAGACGGAAGGTCGCCGGAGCTAGAAGGCTATTTCTGTAATAGCATAGTCTCTGTTTTTCCTCATTTTTCTGTCTTTATTTCTTTGATCTCTGCGAGATCTGTAATAGTAATAGCTTCTGTAATAGTAAATAGGCTGTGTTTTTGTACTGTTGGTAGCCGAAAGGTTATAACAATCTTGTAGCAATATATCTTTTGTAACTAATTATCTCAACCCTTATTATATAGTCTTTGTATGAATGATTGAGGTAGGTGAAATTAATGAGACTAGACCACATGTGAGGCAGCAGCTCTTGAGGAACATAATTAAAGTAAAGAAAATATATATTGTATATATAAGAATTAACAATTACATATGGTTGAATACTTCTGAAACCCAACTCCCCACCCCACTATATTAGATGCTTGAAAAAGTATATATATGTACAAAATAAAGAAAAAAAAGATAAGAGGGGAATCTACTAAAGAAAGGGTGTATATATAAGAATATTGCATGTGTTTTTTTCTTTCTTTTTCTTTTCTTTTGTTTGGTAGGAAGCATCATCTTCACATGCAATAGCACATGCAAACTTTTGGCTCATTTCCATTGCTTTTTTCTCTATAGATTGGTGCCTCCATGAATATCAAGAGAATTTTTAATATCCCCCATATACTCGATAAATTAATATGTTAAAAGGTATATATACTTTAAGCGGGAAGTAATTTGGTTTTATAATTAACTTCCTCGTTATGAGAATGATAAAAAGAAAAGAAAGGTTCCGCAATATTGTAAAATTCATTTGAATATTTTGTATTTTTGTTTTTTCTAAAAAAATAACGATCAATATAATAGCTGTCATTTGTCTTGCTTAGATATATTTTTTAAAAATTAAAAAAGTAATTTGAATTAATCAACAACTTCATTTATGAACTTGCGCTATGTTTGGTACGTACGATTAAGTTGAAATATAATGACTTTTTTAACTTCTCTTTTCATTTCAGTATTTAGTATTCAAATTAAAAATAAGAATAACCTTTTCACGAGTCATTCCAAGATAAAGTTGGAAAGGCCTTTCAACATGAAAATCTATAGAAAGGCTTTTTCAGGTTAACTGGGAATTACTTTAAAAAATATTTGACTATTATATCTCAATATATTACATTTAATTAATTTTTATATATCGTACTTTATTTTATTTTGATCTTTCAAAGGAGTTATCTCATGACTATTTTTAATTTTATATATGAATATTTACACTTCAATAAAATATTTCATTTTTTTAAGTTTTAATGTGTGTTAGAGTATGAAAAATATATTTTATACAAGAAGAGCATTTAGTTCATATTATATATAATTTCATTCTATTATGATATAAAATACTAATTTTTTCAAATAACGAAAAGGTATTATTATTTGATTCTACATTTTCCTTCTAAACACAGAAATTGAAAGAGGATTCATTTCTATTTCGGATGAGAAAGGATAGTGAGCTGTAAAAGATTCTATTTTATATCATTTCAGTCTACCAAACATGCTAAACAAATTTGTAGATTAAAGAAATCAAATATAACAAATTAAAGCAACAATCACCGCTAGAACCATCGTCGTGCTTGCTTTATAAGTTGCCACTTTAAGATTCACAATATGAGAGGTAGCTTGATGATAAAGCATCTTTTACCTAAGTGCTCCATTTGATTTGTCAAGTGAAAAATTTTGAGTTCAAGTTATCTTTCAGAGTGGCTTTATGCTATATTTTCATTCTTGTGCTGTAATTGGTATTGTGTCATGTAGATTTCTTTTTAGATTAGTTGTCAAGCTATAAAAAAATTAAAACAAATAAAAAAAATAAAAGATTCACAAATATTGAAGTGATGCGTTCAAGGATTTGATCAGCACTAATGTTTAGGAAAAGTATCTTAATTAATTATAAATTAATAATTAATAATTTTTTTCCACCGAAGCATTTTGAATGTGACCATAAACTAGTTCACATAATGTGGGAACAAGAAAATGTCCCAAAGTTTAGTACTAGGCTAGAATTCCCAAACTAAAGAACTAGGAATAATGTGGAGTGGAGATGAACCTTCCATTCTAATTCACGAGTGCATATATTAAAGAGAAATGTTATGAATTAATATTAGGTAGATAAATTTACTCAATTAAAATAAATTTTAAAAAGGCAAAACAAAGTATTTTTGCTCCTTTGATGATATGTGTACTTTCTGCTGCAAATAATCTTAATCTTTTTGTTCTTATTGAGTACATTAATACTCGGATCACTACTTATTATAAAATGCATTTTCTTTTTTATTTGGCTTAATGGGGCGGGAGGAAGGGGGTTTGTAGCGTACTGGGGTTCTAGGCGTGTAGGGACTTGGATGGCAATTGGAGGCTGAAACAGGCAAAAAAGGTTGTACAAAAATATAGGTTAAGCCCACATCATTGATGATAACCTTGAAAAAATGGGAAAAAATCACATTCAGTGAACAGTGTAGCCGACACCTGCAACAAGATTATCCGCCCTTTCATTCGTATTTCGTTTTTTTTTCCTGGAAATTTCATTGCTATTTCTTGAACTTTATATACAGTGATTGGTTTCCATTTTAGAAAATACGATAAAATGTAAGATATCTACGAGGGAACAACTTAGGGTAGTTATGAAACGAATTGTTATTTAGTAATATATATATATATATATATACACGAAACGAATTGTTAAGATTAATGTAAAATTTGGAATTGCATTCTTATATGTGATACAATCTTAAAAATAAAAATTTAGCAGCTTCACCTCAAAAAATATAAAATTACTAATTCGACCCTACATATAAATGTAATAGCATAGGGAGAGAGTAAGAAAAAACATACTCTAACTTGGGCGGGTGATTTATTATGAAGACAATTGTGGCCCCTAGTCCATGAAATCCATCCACATTATCGTCTTAAACATTTTAAAGTTACCTAACTTCTTAACTTAAATATTAATTTTGTAGTTTAGATAATTTTTTGCAGAGTAAAAAAATAAGTTTTTTCATCCCTTTTAGCCTTAATTTGAAGAATTATTGTTTTTTATCTCTAAATATCTCACAGTAGATTTCTAAATATTAATTTTGAATTTTAGACCCTTTTTCCTTTTACGGCACCAAAATACATCATTTCATTCCCTTATTTTGCGTTTAATGAATTTTTAACTATTAACTTAAAAATATTTTGATAATATATATATATATATATATATATATGGGCTCCTCATTCTCGCTCTTTTTCCCCATTTTGGACAAAATTCCCACCACCCTCTTAATTCTAAACAAGAAAACTCTTCTTCCTCGTCGTTGTTATTAAAAACGTAATTCAATGTCAATCATTCCACTCTATTAGCCTTTCATACCTCTCCCTTCTCATATTCCTTCTGAATTTCGGTCTCTTAATACCAATGCTCATATCAAAATTCTCGCCAATCGTCTCGATTTATGATGTAGAGTGACTGAGTAAGCTTGTTGTGAGAATACAAATTAAAAATTCATATTTATTATATGTACAAGAATATTTTTCGCCTTCTTAATTTCAACTTCATTGTCCCTCTTATTCACCTACTTCCACAAGCAATACCTTCCCTCTCTTTAACTTTAATTATTTTGTTTGAACCAAAATTCCAATAGTTAAAAATTAAGCAAACCAAAAAAAAATGAACAGAGGTATCTATTTCTATTCACAGTACAAAGAAAAGAGTATAAAAATCGAAATTAATGTTTAAAGACCTAATTTATCAATTATAAAATGTTTAAAGATAAAAAATGACAATTTACCTCGAGTTAATAGTTTAAAAATTAATGAGACAGTGAAAGTGGACAAAAAAATTTATTTTTAGTCTCGTAAAAAGAAGAACTTAAAAAATCAAAATTAATATTTAAAGACCTAACTTAAGAATAGTAAAAAGTTTAGGGATAATAAATAACAATTTGTCATAGAAAAATAAAAAAATATCTCCACAGTTACAACCATGAAAAATCAGAAAATTTGTTAAGACAAAAGATTCCAACCAATCCAAGCATAAGACTTTGATCCAAGAATCTGAAAAAGAGTTATATATATAAATATATATGATATGGAGAAACAAAATGGAAAAGGAGAAGAAAGTGTGGATTCTAATTAACTTTTGGAATTTTGATCTTTATTCAAAGTAAAACACATCAAAAATTTCAGCAAGTATAATAGCATCATGACTAGCATCTAAAACTACTTTCATCCCCGGCCACATGGATCCATAGAATCCCATTTAACTGCTCTTTCGCTTTTCCAACCCAACCCCATTGGCATTCTTCGAAGCCTCTGCGCCCCCTCCTTTTCACAACTCCAAAAAAATTCTATTAATAGTTTATTTGCTAAAATAAGAACAATAATAACATAAAATGTTGGGAATGAAAATTTCACATCGGTTAATTAAAGAAAATGATTACTATTGATAAATAATTGGACAGTCCTCCCCTCTTGAATTACCTTGTGGAGTGAATTAGACCCAAATTCAAAAAGTTTAACATTGTATCAGAGCCATGATGTTGGGCCACTGTTACAAAAAATGTTACAGAATATTCAAACCGCCAAAATAGTCCCCCAAAATTAAAATTAAAGTCTCTATATTATTTAATTCTTAAAAAATTTTAACCATTAAAATCTCAACGATTTTACGTGCCATTGAATTGGATACATGATCACTTTTCAAGATGTTTTTGGACTAAATTAGCTAAGATAAACTAATTTTATGGTGAACTATTTAAGGACAAATAATCATGACAATTGTCTTTAAAATAGTATATGTGAATTTCACATGAGCTATTTATTCTGAAAAATATGTGATAGAATATTCAAGTATCTAATTTAGATGCATAAATCATTAAGAACATATAATCAAAATATGTCGAGGCCTAATGTTTAGGACCATTTTGAGGTTTTTTTTCTAGGCTTGGCCCATTTTTAAAAAGCCCAGACTGAAGTGGGCCAAATTATTTTTTTCCGATTCAAACCATAACGCACAATGGTTGTGCGTTATCTCTCATGATAACGCACAGCTAGTCAGCCAATGTGGCTGATAACGCACAATCAATGTGCGTTATGACTTGGCATAACGCATACTTGTTATGCGTTATCAGCCACGTAATTATTTTTTTAATTTTTTTAATTTTTTCAAATTTTTTTAAATGTTTTTTTAAAAATTTATTTTTTGTTTACAATTGTGTTATTTAATATATTTTATTTTTTTGAATGAACATTTATTTTGTTTTTAACAAAAATTTCTTTTAGGAAAACTTATAATTGTATAAGTTTTTTCTTAGTAATTTGTTTAATGAATTTTTTTTTTTTTAATGAAAATTTGTTTTGGAAAAACTTATAATCGTATAATTTTTTTAAAAAACTGTATTTATTATATTTAACTTATTTTTTTCTATTTATATCATTTGCTTGGAAAATATATTTATATTTTGACCATTTCATTGCAAGTTATTTGAATAAGTAATACTAAAGAAAGAGTAAAAACTTAGAGCAATGATGTAGTAATTAGAAGAAATTGAAAGAAAAATTTCATTATTATAAACATGTTTTATTACAACTATTTCAAGAAAATGTCAAACTTATACATTGCTCGGTCTGGGGTTATTACAATTTTTCCTATTATGTCTCGGCATGCGACATCTACCACATCTTGGGGAAGAATCCGGATTTCTATAATCCATTTCCCCCCTGAAATCGCTTGCCTTGTTTCCTACCCCGTTCATTTTTCATGTTTGGAGGATAGAATGTCAAATTAAAAGGGACATCCCTCCAAAAGTTCTCACTCAAGACCGGATGAAAATTCGCTTGGTAAGTTTTTATGTACGTTTGTCGCGAATATATTTCCGGTACATAAGCATCTGTTCTTGACCCATTTTCTCTACACACTGCAAGAACATGAGAACAAGGCAATGTATATGTTTGCCATTTTCCGCAACTAAAAAATTTATTATTTAGCCGCAATGTATAGACGTTATTGCCCGTACCAGAAACTCGGATTGGAGATTTGACTATGTATATTCCCTCTCGCGGATTGTAAGTTGTAACTTTGTGTTCTCTTGATTTCAGTTCAATCCGCAAGAACTCGTCAAAAATTTGAGTTGGAAATGGATGCACACAATTTTCTGCCTCTTCACGGTGTTGGTGAAAGTACTTAACTAGTTTGTTGAATATTAGTTCAACCAGGGATATTAAAGGTAGAACCCTAGCTTTCTTCAACACACTGTTAAGTGCCTCGGAAATGTTGGTTGTCATGATACCGTGTCTGTGACCGCCATCATGCAACAGTGTCCATTTCTTTGCTTCCAACTTCATCAAGTAAATGTACGCATCCACATTTCTTTCTTGAATCTTTTTCATTGTCAAAATTCCATTCTTTCGTTTCAGTTCCGGCCTGCCACATCAAGCTTTTTAGGGTTGTATTTTTAAAGGTCTTGTTGAAATTTGCTCGAATGTGGCGTAAGCAAAACCGGTGAATTGCAAATGGTGCTTGCCACAAAGGTTGACTTTGAATAGCTGATAAAATATCTTTGTGGCGATCAGAAATGAGGCATACGTGGCGATCTTTGACAACGTATTCTCGCAAGTTTTTAAGGAACCAATTCCAACTCTCGGAAGATTCCTTATCAACAATTGCAAAAGCAAGTGGGAACAAGTGATTATTTGCATCCCACGTACTTGCAATTAACAGCACGCCCTTGTATGGTCCTCTTAAGTGTGTTCCATCCACAGAAATCACCGGCCGGCAATATGGAAATCCGTCTATACACGGCGAGAAACACCAAAAAACAAATTTGAAAACATAATTAGGGGGATTGCTTGTTCTGTGATGCAAAAATTCGTAGACAGTCCCCGGGTTTATATCCTGTACAGCTTGTAAGTATTTGGGTAGAATATTGAAGTTTGTATCACAGCTACCAAAAACCCTCTCGATGGCAAATTTTCGAGCATACCATGCCCGCTTGTAAGTACAGCCAGTTTGATACAATACCTGCACCTCTTGAATGATGTTCGAAACAGGTATCTTAGGATCGTTGGCAACTAGGTGTGATATGGACATTGATATAAATTTTGAAGACAGGTTTCTATGTTTGTTTTGTTCTATCTGTACAAGGCATGTGTGTTCTTTAACGAATCTGGTTATTTCCCACCGATTCTGCGTGGCTTTCTTTTTTATGCAGATGTACCATGCACAGTAATTATCGTCATTGTAATGGTAACATCTTGCGGTCTATGTATCTATCTTACTTTTCATCACTTGGTACTCACGCCCCACGTTGACAGAGTACTTACGAACTGCACTTACTGCCTGCACTTTGTCAACGAATCTCATGCCTAACTGTATGTTAGTTATGGAATCGTTCCAGTCGAGTAATCGGACAGTACTAGATTGTATAGTGTCATCTACAGGAGAACCCGAGCCAATATCTAGGAATGCTCTAGATTGTGTGTAGTCATACCTAGCGTTGCTGAACCATTGGTTGCTCTTCCATTGTTGTACTGTGTTTTCGGTGACCGGGTTCATAGGGTTTACAGGATTGATTGGAGTTTGGAACTTTCCTTCTTCTGGTTCATTTTCATCATCCGATTCAGATTGACTAGAAACGGCATCATCTCCGTCTGATCTGTCAAACTCATCGTCATCATTGTTTACGCACTGTACAACATAGACGGTTCATCAGAAACCATCTGTGTTACGGCCGTAATATGTTCGGGCAAAGATGTTATGTTCATGTCGTGAGTAATTGGAATATTTTGTTGTTCGATAGGCTCGAATTTCCGGAGAAGTCGGGAAGCATGTGTCCGCCAATAAGTAAGAAAAAAAGTCCACGAGCGCGCAGTATTATATCGTCGTCGGTCTCTGAACCGGTGAATGCTCTCAGAATCCATGCTTCCAATGGTTCCTTCTTCACTTTGTAACCGGAAAAGTGGCTGAGAGACAACTGCACACTAAGAAGTCTCTCAATAACATCAATCTAGTATTGTTTAGGGTGTAAACTCCAACTAGGCCCGGTAACAACCGTGCCGTCTATCCCTAAACCCCACAGCGCCTGTACATCTTGGAGTGTAATCGAGACTTTACCGCACGTTAGATGAAATGTGTGGGTCTCTGGTCTCCACCGCTCGACTAATGCGGTGATAAGCGTGTGGTCCAATCCAATATAACCACACTTAAAGACTCCCCCCAAACCGGTCCCATCAATAATCTCAACCAATCTACGGGGAGCCGCACTATAGCACTGGAACAGGTTGCGGCCAAAACGCCTACACTGAAGGTCAGTATAACACGTCTCCCGATCCCCACTCCAAATCAAATCCGATCTGTGCTCGTGCTGTCTGGATAAGACGTCAGTGACAATGGGCCCCGGATGCACATGTGCTGGCACTTCTTCAATCTACATTAATTATATTTTCCAAATATTGTGAACATCTATATGTTAAAATTAAAAAATTTAAACATATTCTAATTCCTAGAATATTAAGATTTAATTGTTATTACGTTTAACGGTTGTAAAGTTTATAGTTTTACGTTCTCATATTTCCAAATATCAGGTATATTGTAAACACAATTAATCAACGATTTAGGGATTTTTAAATAAATAAGATTTTAAAGTTTTTAAGGTTTACTGTTACGTAATAAATTTCACTTTTACTGTTAGTTTTTAAGGTTCACTGTTAAAAAATACCGGTTCCCATATTTTTAAATGAAATTCTAAAACCTAATATCAATTTTTACATGAAAAAAAATTATATTCATAACATTAAAAAAATCGTACACTTTTATTAATAACTACAATTTTAAACATAAATCCGAACCACACTTTCACCAAAAAAAAAAACATAATGTAAAATTTTGGATTTTAATAATAGATTTTTAAGTGTTGTATTATTTAAATTTTACAATTTTTAGGTTGCAAAAAATAAAGTTTCAATAATTTCTACCGTTTAAAAAAATAAAAATTAGAAATACCGAATTACATAAACCCATATTTTCTAACATTCAAATTAATTACCTAAATGATTAAAAAAATTTTCTATTAATCATAAAGTAAGAAATTAAACCTAATTATCCAAATAAATTCATGAAAAAAATCCTAAACCCTAATATCACTTTTTGAATGAAAACAAAAATTCGTACACATTTATTAATAACTACAATTTTAAATATAAATCCAAACCAACTTTCACAAAAAAAAATAAAAAAATAATATAATGTAAAATTTTGGATTTTAATAATAGATTTTTAAGTTTTGTATTATTTAAATTTTACAATTTTTCAGTTGCTAAAAAAAAATTTTCCATAATTATCCGCTTGTAAATTCATGAAAAAAATTTATCCCTAATATCACTTTTCAAATACAAAAAAGCAATTACATACATAAAATTATCAAATTGGTAGAAATTTATTAATAACTACAATTTTAAACATAATTCCAAAAAATAAAAAAAGGTAAAATTTTTTGTTTTAATAATACATTCTTAAGTTTTGTATTATTTACATTTTACAATTTTTAAGTTACAACAAAAATATTTATTTTCATATTTTCTACATTTAAAAAAAATGTTAAAAATATCGAATTACATATTCTCATATTTTCTTACAATAATTTATATATATTATGCAAAATAATAATCTAAATAATTTCTAATAATCATAAAGTAAGGTAATAAAGTAAATATAATTATCCACATAAATCAAAGAAAATAATACATCACCCTAATATCACTTTTTAAATTCAAAAAGAATTATATACATAAAATTATCACATTTACACAAATTCATTAATAACAAACATTTTAAATATAAACATAAAACCCATTTCCACAAAAAATAAATTAATTCAAGTTAATAAATAAAATTCATAAAAAATATTAACAAACAACAAATACCGAAATAATCACACTTAACATGTAATAAAAAAAATTTCTAACTAACTAAAAACTTACTGAAAATTTAAAATGCAGCTTTAGTAGCCTTCGTACTCCAAAGAAAATCTCCAAAATTTACTAATTTAACTGTAATTTTCAAAATAAGATACACATTCATTAGATAAAAATAAATCAACGCATAATAATAAGAAAAAAAATTACAGTAAAATACCTAGTAGATGGCGGAGGTAGGAACAAAAATTTTTTTGAAGAAAGAAGGATGAAAAAAGGAAGAAGAATGAGATGAAGGTGGCTGAAAAAATTAATAAAAATTGAAGGAGAAGGGGGCTGTAAAAACAGTAAGGGGGAAGGAGATGAAATAGAGAAATAAGGAGGAAGAAAGGAGGAAAGAGAGTAAAAAATGGGGTTGGGAAGAGGCTGGGGAAAATAAAGAGGGGGAGGAAGGAGGAGGAGGAGGGGGGAGCCACGTCAGCTCAGCGCCAGTTGGGATCCACGTCAAATTTTTACGCAATTAACGCGGTTATTAAGGATAACGCACAGTGCGTTATGGCCTGAATCAGAAAAAACAATGAACCCACTTCAGTCTGGGCTTTTTAAAACTGGGCCCGGCCAAGAAAAAATCCCATTTTAACCGTTTTCCACGAAGTTATATAGCATATAACGTTAAATATCACTTGTAGAATTAAAAAATAGATAGAATACCAATTTTTATTTAAAAAACAGTGAACCCTTCTTCCCCCAACCCCGTCTTTCTCTGTTATTCCGGAATATCACTTTCAAGAGAGCGAAAACGGCAGGTCTTTCAATGATGTTTAATTTGGAGCTTTCATCATAAAGTTAATCAAATTTCAGTTCATCATGTATGGATTAAGCCTTTCATTTTAATGCCTTTTCAATTTCTTTTTTAATGATTGTGTTAGTGACTTCTTTTATTCTCAATGGCTTAATATTTTAAGAATTCATATTTTTTTAAATGATTTTTTTTCTGCTAAAAATCTGCATTTTAATTTTACAAAATTACTGCACATAGGTTAAGACGATTTCCTTTTTTTCTTCTGAACAAAAAAAAAAAAAAAAAAATTAAAAGAAAGATGCGAGTGTGGATGATCAATACCCGTCCAATTACCTCATATACTGATTCTTGTCTTCATCAACAAACATATCACATGTTTCTGAGTTCATCAACAAACATATCACACCAATTGAACAATTACAGTGCATATATTGTTCCTATCAAAATAGTACTACCAAGAGATAAATATAACTTCAAAAGTCGATAATACTAGTCAAGATTTGAACTCATGATCTTGACTTTATCAAACCATTTAATAGTAAGCTCATCTATAGTGCAAACGATTGTAAACATATTTTTACATAGCTTACAAAATTTGTTAAATGTGACAACTAATTAAATAAAAGCAGTCCTAATAAAATAAAAGTTGTAGGTTATGAATTCAACATATCTTCATTCTTCTCTCACGTATTAAATAAAATAATATGATACATAAACAATATAAATTTACTAAAGGTAGGAAATTGATTAATACTTGCAAAGAGAAAGCGGAGTTTAGGCAAACTTCCCAACTAAAATCCCTATATTCACCCAAAAAAACGAAAAAAAATGCCTCAAAGAGCATTTAGAAAATTATTATTAACAAATGTTAATTGTTCCGATTAAATTAGTTGCCATCAAATTTACAAATTCCTAGTTATGAACTACTACTACTACTAACGCACAATAATGTCGGTGGGCCGGAAGTCAATTGACGTTTGCTGCGGCCTATACTTTCTACTGATTCATTGCACTAATCTGAAGAAAAAATCATTTTGTTAGTTAGAGAATTGAAATCCAAACTACCCCCTAAAAGTACATTCACATTATGGTCCAATTCGATTTTTTTTTGGGTTGGGCCCACATATTAATAATGGGTACTAAAAAGGTTTAAACTTTTTTTTCTTAAAATTATTATTTCTTTCCTAGGAGCTCAAGTAGCTTCCTTAACTGCAGTAGCTGCAAGCTTCGCAGAAGCAAAAGGGGCTCCTAACCTCATTTTAAATTCCATCTAAAGCTGAGGGTGGTAGACTAAAGCAGAGCTTGGCCCTCGTCCGTGCTATTCTTCCGATTCAGATGTTGTTAAGTGCGCCGGGAGGGGGGGTAGAGTCCTATTATTTAATAGAAAAGAAGGAAAAGAAAAAGTTCTGACTCTGGTCATAAAGCACCCCCATTGTGCGTTATCCCAGATGATAACGCACAATGGTTGTGCGTTATCCTTAATCACGCGGCTTAAGCCGCGTTCAACCGTGCTAATTGCGTTAAAAAGTGATGTGGATCTTATCTGGCACTGACGTGGTGATAACGCACAATGACTGTGTATTATCAAGCTTAATAACACACAGCCATTATGCGTTATTAAACTTGATAAAACACTGTGCGTTATTAAGCTTGATAACGCACAGTGACTGTGCGTTATCAAGTTATAAGAAAACCCTACCACATCTGCCGCCCCCTTCCTTCTTCCCTTTTATTTTTTCAGCCTGTTTATTCTTCCCCCCTTTCTTCTCCCTTATTTTTCTTACAATTTTTTTTTTTCATAAGCTCTTCTCTCTCTTTCCTCCCTCATTCTTCTTCCTTGTTTCAGCCTTCTCCATCTGAATTTTTTTTGCAGCCTCCTCCGCCACCGCTCAGTAAGTTATTTTCCTCTTCCTTTTATTTTCTTACTTTTTATTATTATACTTTGACTCCTCTTCTTCTATTACTTGTGTATTTTATTTCGAAGTTTACAGTTAAAAATCAGTTAATATTTGAAGTTCAAGTTTGAATCTGTGAGACTTTCTTTGGAGTACAAAGATTATTAAAGTTTTGGAGTGGAAAACGGTAGACTAGAGTTGCATTTTAAATTTTCGGTAAATTTTCTTTTAACATTTTTGGTGTATTATTTATTAAGTTTAATTATTGTGTGTTTAGGTTTGTTATTTGTTGTTTGTTAATCATTTTTATGAATTTTATTTGTTAATTTGAATTAATTTATTTTTTGTGAAATTAGGTTTTGAATTTATGTATAAAATTGTTGTTATTAATAAATTTATATAAATTTGATAATTTTATGTATATAACTGTTTTTTGCATTTAAAAAGTGATATTAGGGTGATGTATTATTTTCATGAATTTATTTGGATAATTAGGTTTAATTTCTTACCTTACTTTATGATTATTTGAAATTTTTTTTAATTATTTAGATAATTATTTTTCATATTTCGTATAAATTATTGAGTAGAAAATATGGGAACCTATAATTCGGTATATTTATTTATTTTTTATTTTTTATTTTTGTTAAACAGTAGAACCGATACTTGGAAATTAATAGTTTAGTAATTAATACTTTTATTTAAACTCTAAAACTGTATTAGCGAATTTACGAAGTAGTAAAATACTTACTTATAAAATATACAATAAGTAACCTTGAAAAACTTAAAAATTCTAAAATTTAAATAATACAAAACTTAAAAATCTATTATCAAAATCCAAAATTTTACATTCATTTTTTTTTTTTTTTGGTGAAAGTGGGGTTTGGATTTATGTTTGAAAATTGTTGTTATTAATAAATTTGCACAAATTTGATAATTTTATGTTTATAATTGTTTTTTGCATTTAAAAAGTGATGTTAGTGTGATGAATTATTTTCATGAATTTATTTATTTGGATAATTAGGGTTGAATTATGTACCTTACTTTATGATTATTTGAAAATTTTTTTAATTACTTAGATAATTATTTTGCACATTTCATATAAATTTTTGAGTAGAAAATATGGGAACCTGTAATTTGGTATTTTTATCATATTTTTTTTTTTTGTAAATAGTATAACCGGTACTTGGAAATTTATAGTTTAGTAATTAATACTTTTATTTAAATTCTAAAACCATAATAGTGAATTTATGAAGTATTAAAATGCTTACCTATAAAATATACTATAAGTAACTTAAAAAACTTAAAAATTCTAAACTTTAATAGTAAAAAACGTAAAAATCTATTATCAAAATCCAAAAATTTACATCAAACAATAAACCGTAAAACTATAAACTTTTTAACAGTAAACCTTAAAAAACCAAAATCATAATATTAAAATTCTACAATGTACATTATAAAAACTTTAAAAACCCTTAAAATTGATTTTTGAAACATTAAAAAATAAGACTAGAAACTCTATAACAGTAAACCTTAATAAACCCGAAGAACCTTAAAATTGATATTTTGAACATTAAACCGTAAAATTTTCGATGTTGTAACAGTAATCCCTCTTGCATTAAAATCTTAATATTTTAAACACTAAACTATAAAACTGTAAACTTTGTAACAGCAAACCCTTAAAAGAACAAAAATCTGAATACTTTAAACATTAATTCGTAATACTATAAACTACGTAACAGTAAACCTTAAAAACTTTAAAATCTTATTTTTTAAAACATTAAACTGTACATCCCTAAATTTTGCTCTAGTAAACCCTAAGAATGATATTTTGAAATATTACACCGTAAAACTATAAACTTTATAACCGTTAAATGTAATAACAGTTAAATCTTAATATTCTTGATGATTAACTATAAATTATAAAACATTAAAAACCCTGAAAACTCTAAAAACACAAAATTTGATATGCTAAAAAATATTCAAACCTAAAACCCTAAAATGCAGTGTACCACAAAGAACACACCTTAAAGAGTTTGGAATTAGAATTTATTTAAAAATTTTTAATTTTAACATATAGATATTGATAGTATCTGAAACTATAATTAATGCAGATGGAATAAGTACCAGCACATGTGCATCCGGGGCCCATTGTCACTGATGTCTTATCGAGACAGCACGAGCACAGATCTGGTTTGATCTGGAGTGGGGATCACGAGATGTGTTATACTGATCTTCAGTGTAAGCGTTTTGGGCGGAACCTATTTTAGTGCTACAGTGCGGCTCCCCGTAGATTGGTGGAGATTAATGACAAAACCGGGTTGGGAGGAGTCTTTAGATGTGGTTACATTGGGTTGGACCACGCACTTATTACATCATTGGTAGAGCGGTGGAGACCAGAGACTCACACATTTCACCTGGCGTGTGGTGAAGTGTCAATAACACTGCAGGATGTACAGGCACTGTAGGGTTTAGGGATAGACGGTATGGCCGTTACCGGC
This sequence comes from Catharanthus roseus, assembly GCA_028651295.1. NCBI lineage: Eukaryota > Viridiplantae > Streptophyta > Magnoliopsida > Gentianales > Apocynaceae > Catharanthus > Catharanthus roseus. The sequence goes on along the minus strand of JAPQWS010000168.1, from coordinate 12,406,161 downwards.
CCTAACTGGAGTGTAAACCTGAAACAGTACTCGATTGATCTTATCGAGAGACTTCTGGGTGTGCGGTTGTCTCTCCACCACTTTTCCGGATACAAAGTGAAGAAGGAACCATTGGAAACATGGATCCTGAGAGCGTTTACCAATTTAGAGACCGATGATGATCTAATCCTGCGCGCTCGTGGATTTATTTTCTTACTCGACACATGCTTCTCGACTTCTCTGGGAATTTGGTTCATGTGTGCTACCTCAGTTTATTAGAGGATATTGATGCTATCAGGACATATAGCTGGGGTAGCTACATTCTTGGTTTTTGTATAGGCAGTTGTGCACAGCAGCATTGGGGGGTGCACGACAGATTGGGGGGGCCTTAGTCTTAGTAAATATTTGGGCGTGGTCACGTATACCTATATTGTGGCCTCAGCTGATTACGGAGATTTAGGCCGACCCTCTTGCTCCTCTTGGCACAATAGTGCACATCATTTGACTGTAGCCAGCCTACGCACACTCTGGTGACCTACAGGGACCAGTTAGATTTCATGTCATCTGATCAAGTTCGCTTTACAATAGCTTGTGTTATTTGTAATTAATTGAGTTTTTTTATGTACTTACATTTCTATTGATTTTGAATTTTGACATGACAGTTTATATGGCTCTCTTATTATGACCGTCCTCTAGTTCCAAATGACTTGTGGAGAGTAGAAGTCCCGCTCATCTGTTACAAAAAAGTGGAGTACCACTAACCCGGGCGTGTGATGCACCAGTTTGCACGGGCTTAGATGGTTCCAGATGCATGTGATACTCGTCTGGACCTACACTGGATCCAGCTGAGAGGGAATGATCACACATACTGGGGGACAACATGCTATCCATCTCGATGTCTAGTACCAGCGGCGACTTCGTGTTAGGGATGGTCCTGCTGTAGCTGCTGAGGCGTTGTCATACCCCAGTGATGAGTACATCAGATGGTATAGGGGTATCATACGGGCTTACATCGGCAATCCAGTTAACAGTGATACCCGTTCGCATGGATATCAGCCTGCCGGTGTGGACAGACGGATGATGGTAAGTTCTCCAAATAAATATATTTTTTTAAGGGTTTTTCTTATGCATTTTAGTTATTTATGTTGATTTCTAACATTTTAATTAATTAATTTATTTATTTAAATTCTTTTTTTTTTAGATTTCTATGTTGCAGGAGGTGGATGATATGACTTCAATGGTGATTCAGGAACCAACTTCATCTCCTTCACAGATGGTCGTGTTTGCGAAGAAAGTGCAGACGATTATCCAGAGGTGCATGGTCTCCATTGGCGGTACTTTGGGATGCACTCCTTCACAGCATGAAATCCAACAGACGTTCCCTATGCAGTCATCGCGTCGACGTCCCCGGGAGCACGTACCGGACCGAGGTGCTCGTGGAGTTAAGAAGGGTGCTCGGAGACATCCTGGGCGTGGAGCAGGAGGTGGACGCCCTCCTGTGCCTCCTGCTCCATAAAGGCACGAACATGTCAATCCCGGCCATGTAGAGGTGGAGGGGGTTGAGGGATCTAGAAGTGGACAACTGCCTGTTGACCCATTTGACAGACCGAACTTAGATATGCTTCTTTTAGTTTGGGTTTGATGCCAGCTTCCCAGTCACTTCCTAGTGGATCCGGGACATCGCAGACGCCTCCCCCGCCCGGTTTAGGATTTGCCTCATTTCAAGCACCACCACATTCTACATCCTACGGGTTTCCGGGTTTCGGGCACCCCCTCCTCCGGGCACAGCCAGTTCACCCGAAGGTGTAACCTAGGCAACGAAAAAGGGGCACAATACTTCAACTAGAGGAGCGACTATTGGTTCACCAAATCCCGACCCAGCGTCACACGTTCTCCAGGTCCGAAGGGATCCAGTGCCCAACTACGGACTCCTACCGGAATTACGTTATCGGAGCTGAGCCAGGAATGGCCGTTAGTGGACACCCACCACTTTTCACGGTTAGAGAGGCCCTCTTTAATACATTAAGAAAAGATGTTCACAGGGGCCAGAAAGACTCGGTCATAGGAATTTAGACCACCTACGTGCTGGTAAACGAAAACCACCTCGACCAAATCAGGGTGAAGAACAATGTCAAATCAGGCCGCCCCTTGCCTTGAAGGAATTCACACGCGGCCACCAACTTTCCCCAAATAAGGAAAGATCTGCTCTACACCGCATCAGCCTATATCGCAAGCATCTTCGTCTGATGAAAAGGAGCGGGCGGATGACATGTATGGTGTACAGCGTTACGGATTTGGGCATCGTGTTGGTAAGAAGACTACGAGGTTCACGCCATTCGACTGGCCGTAGTTATAATTAGTATTTTCTAGTTTTCATTACCAATTATATGTAAATTAAATTTCTATATAAAGTATTCAGTTCATGTTTATATTATTGATTTATTTGTTTTACGTATCTTAATTATATTCTTACTTTGTTTTAGGCAAAAACCTAAAATTTCAAATTGTCCAGTTTAAACATAATATTTTTAATTTGGTTTGCTGAAAAAGTTTGGTTTAATTTAAAAGTTTGCTGAAAAAAAAATAAAAAACAATTAAAAAAAGGGGTAAATGTGTAAAATAAAAAGTTTGCTGGGAAAAATAAAAAAAATAAAAAAGGGTAAATGTGTAAAAGAAAAAAGTTTGCTGAAAAAAATAAAAAAATAAAAAAAAGGGTAAATGTGTAAAAGAAAAAAGTTTGCTGGAAAAAAAAAAAAAAAGCCTGAAGATAACGCATGATGGTTGTGCGTTATCTTGAAGATAACGAACAACCATAAGATAACGCACAACCATCATGCGTTATCTTCAAGGATAATGCACAATGAATGCCTGTTGTGCGTTATCCTTGAAGATGACGCACAATAATTGTGCGTTATCTTCAATTGTCACATCGCCCCCGTACAATAATTCACTCATACCAGCTCTTCCAAGGTTCAATAATTTCATCCAACAGAGCTTTCGAGGACAATAATTTCACCCAACAAAGCTCATCACGTGAACTCAGCTCATGGAAGGACAATAATTTCATCCAACAAAGCTTCCAAGGACAATAATTTCATCCCTCCAATTACTTTTCCCTCATCCCATTACAACTTACTCTCTGCCTTCTAAACCATTGAAAGTCTATAAATTCATACATTCATTCATTATTCTCCACATCTTCAAAACACTTATTCTCAACATCTTCAGTTCCACTCATTCTTTTTTCAATTTCCGAAGTTCCTAATATCTTCATATTTCATCCTGCCTAAACACTTATAGTTGAATCTATTTTGAAATGGAAGCAATCAACTCTGTTAGAGTATTGCTATTTTGGGATTCTGAAACTGCAAGGAATGCATAAGGTTCCTATTTTACTGGAACAATTCAAAAAAGTTGGACATTGCCAACGAACCGAATTATTTCACATGCCGAACTGGTAAAGAAAATATTGAAATACCGAGATATGGATCCCAATCTCTGGAATGTTCGAATGACAATGAGGGTACCTTCATGCTACGAAGTGCATCGTATGTTTTACTTTAATTTATATAGCATGAACAACGATGAGAAAATGCACTATCTACGGACTATTCAACCCCATCTAGCGAAAGAAGGAATTCATATTCCTGTTGAATTCGAACCTATCCAGCAACAAAATATTCCAAGTACAAATGACAGAAATACAACAACTTTGCCAGAACATATTATGGCGGTAATACGGATGGTTTCTGATGAACCGTCTATGTTGCACAGTACCGGCAATAACGATGACGATAAGATTGATGGATCGGATGGAGATGATGTCATTTCTAGTCAATCTGAATCGGATGATGACAATGACCCGGAAGAATGAGAGTTCCAAACTTCCCTGAACCCTGTAAATCCTATCAACCCGGTCATCGAAAACATAGTGCAACAATAGGAGAGCAGCCAATGGTTCAGCAACGCTAGGTATGACTATACACATTCTGGAGCATTCCTAGATATTAGCTCGGGTTCTCCTATAAATGACCTTGTAGAATCTGGTACCGTCTGATTACTCGATTGGAACGACTCCATGACTGACATACAGTTAGGAATGAGATTCGTTGATAAAGTGCAGGCAGTAAGTGCGGTTCGTAAGTACTCAATCAGTGTGGGACGTGAATATCGAGTTTTGAAAAGTAAGATTGATACATGGACCGCAAGATGTTACCATCACAGTGACGATAATTACTGTTCATGGTACATCCTTATAAAAAAGAAAGTCATACACAATCATTGGGAAATAACCAGATTCGTTAAAGAACACACATGCCTTGTATAGATAGAACAAAACAAACACAAAAACTTGTCTTCAAAATTCATATCAATGTTTATATCACAACTAGTTGCCAACGATCCTAAGATACCTGTTTCGAACATCGTTCAAGAAGTGCAGGCATTGTTTCAAATTGGCTGTACTTACAAGCGGGCATAGTATGGTCGAAAATTTACCATCGAGAGGGTTTTTGGTAGCTGGGATACAACCTTCAGTATTTTACCTAAATACTTACAAGCTGTACAGGATTTAAACCCGGTAACTGTATACGAATTTTTGCATCACAGAAGAAGCAGTCCCCCTAATTATGTTTTCAAATTTGTTTTCTGGTGTTTCTCGCTATGTATAGACCGATTTCCATATTGCCAACCGGTGATTTCTGTGGATGGAACACACTTAAGAGGACTATACAAGGGCGTGCTGTTAATTGCAAGTACGTGAGATACAAATAATCACTTGTTCCCACTTGTTTTTGCAATTGTTGATAAGGAATCCTCCGAGAGTTAGAATTGGTTCCTTAAAAACTTGCGAGAATACATTGTTAAAGATTGCCACGTATGGCTCATTTCTGATCGCCACGAAGGTACTTTCTCTGTTATTCAAAGTCAACCTTTGTGGCAATCACCATTTGCAATTTACCGGCTTTGCTTACGCCACATTCGAGCAAATTTCAACAAGACTTTTAAACATACAAACCTAAAAAGCTTGATGTGGCAGGCCGGAACAGAAACAAAACAATGGAAATTTGACCGTGTAATGAAAGAGATTCAAGAAAGAAATGTTGATGCTTACATTTACTTGATGAAGTTGGACCCAAAGAAATGGATATTGATGCATTATGGCGGTCCCAGACAAGGTATCATGACAACCAACGTTTCTGAAGTACTTAAAAATGTGTTGAAGAAATCTAGGGTTCTACCTTTAAAAGCCTTAGTTGAACTAATATTCAACAAACTAGTTAAGTACTTTCACCAACACCGTGAAGAGGCTGAAAATTGTGTGCATCCATTTCCAACTCGAATTTTTAACAAGTTCTTGCAGATTGAAATGAAATCAAGAGAACACAAAATTACTACTTACAATCCGCGAGAGGGAATATACATGGTCAAATATCCAATCCAGGTTTCTGGTATGGAAAACTACGTTAATGCTTTGCGGCCAAATAATAAATCATGCAGTTGTAGAAAATGGCAAACATATACATTGTCTTGTTCTCATGTTCTTGTAGTGCATAGAGAAAATGGGTCAAGAACAGATGCTTATGTACCGGAAATATATTCGCGACAAACGTACATAAAAACTTACCAAGCGAATTTTCATCCGGTCTTGAGTGAGAACTTTTGGAGGGATGTCCCTTTTAATTTGACATTCTATCCTCCAAACATGAAAAATGAACGAGGTAGGAAACAAGGCAAGCGATTTCAGGGGGAAATGGATTATAGAAATCCGAATTTTCCCCCAAGATGTGGTAGATGTCGCATGCCGGGACATAATAGGAAAAATTGTAATAACCTCAGACCGAGCAATGTATAAGTTTGACATTTTCTTGAAATAGTTGTAATAAAACAAGTTTATAATAATGAAAATTTTCTTTCAATTTATTCTAATTGCTACATCATTGCTCTAAGTTTTTACGGTTTCTTTAGTATTACTTCTTCAAATAACTTGCAAGGAAATGGTCAAAATCTAAATATATTTTCCAAGCAAATGATATAAATAGCAAAAAATAAGTTAAATATAATAAATACATTGTTTAAAAAAAAATTATACGATTATAAGTTTTTCCAATACAAATTTTCATTAAAAAAAACAATTCATTAAACAAATTACGAAGAAAAAACTTATACAATTATAAGTTTTCCCAAAAGAAATTTTTGTCAAAAACAAAAATAAATTCATTAAAAAAATAAAGAAAAAATAAAAAAATAAAAAATTTTTTTAAAAAAATAAAAAATTTTAAAAAAATAATTAAAAAATAAAAAAATTACGTGGCTAATAACGCACAAAAAGTATGTGTTATTGCATCATCATAACGCACACCCATTGTACGTTATCAGCCACACCGAGCAATGTATAAGTTTGACATTTTCTTGAAATAGTTGTAATAAAACATATTTCTATTAATTAAATTTTTCTTTCCATTTCTTCTAATTACTACATCATTGCTCTAAAGTTTTACAATTTCTTTAGCATTACTTCTTCAAATAACTTGCGATGAAATGATTAAAATATAAATATATTTTTCAATAAAACGATATAAATATTATAAAATAAGTTAAATATAATAAATACAATCTTTTTAAAAAAAATTATACAATTATAAGTTTTCCCAAAACAAATTTTCATTAAAAAAAAAAAACAATTCATTAAAAAAAATACTAAAAAAAATTATACAATTATAAGTTTTCCCAAAAGAAATTTTCATTAAAAACAAAAATAAATTCATTAAAAAAATAAAGAAAAAAATAAAAAAATAAAAAATTTATTTAAAAAAATAAAAAAATTTTAAAAAAATAATTAAAAAATAAAAAAAATTACGTAGCTGATAACGCACAACAAGTATGTGTTATTGCATCATCATAACGCACACCCATTGTACGTTATCAGCCACACCGGCTGATTAGGGAAGGAGGCTTAATTAACTGATAACGCACAATGGTTGTGCGTTGACATCTTCCAGAATTTAAAAAAAAAAATAGACCTCTTTAGTACCCAATACTAAACACTGGGCCCAACAAAAAAAAAAAACCGTCCAATCCTTCTCTTCAACTTCTCTTTGCCAAGATGGCCCTCATAACCAATCTTCAGATACTTTGGGTTAATGTTCCTATCAAACTGCCTCACATTAAGTTGACGATATTAATCATAGTAACTTTCACCAATCTTGTATATCGAAAGCACAAGACTTAACGCTCATAAAAAATCACTCATACATTGAAGAGATTAAAATTCTCACACAACATTAATTTTTAATACCAACTTTACAATCTCATAATCAAATTAATTGAACTACGACCATGCAAACAGTTAAAAATGCTTTCTCGTTTTCATACAAAAAGGCGTACCATTTCACAATGTCTTCTTTTAATTTATAATACTTATTCAAAATAGTATTTGAATTTCATTATTACAATTTAACAGATGTATGTAACCGTATTTCAACATTTTTTTTATCCATTAAGAAAGATGACGTGATTTGAATTAAAAGTTTCCCTATGGTAAATAGTTTACCATTAATCTACTATTTTCCCACTTTATGTTTTGACATTTATAGACTATAACTCATGCTAATCAATACAACTATCCAACTTTCAAGTGTTTATACTTCTTAATTAGAAAAACATCTTTACTCTAATTCAAAACAATAGACATGATTTAGATCAAGAATCACCATCTAGTAAAATGTATGTTTTATCCCTCATATAATTCTTTGCTACTTTATGTTTCGACATTTATAGATTATTAGATCTTATAACAATCAATACTATTATTCAACTTTCAAACATTTGTCAAGAGAATAGTTCAATTACAAAAACACTACAATATACTCTAAAGCAAAACAAAATACTAATGCATTTCCGACCTAATATCATAATCAAAGATTATCATTGTGCTAAGATTAATCTAGTCACGCAATTTCTTTAAATCTCTTGCTATAAAGGAAATCTTGGAAAAAGAATATCTAAGAATCCCCAAAAGATGAGATTGACAAAAAAATATGCAAGAACCCTTCATTCAAATGTTATGCAAAAAATTGGATTACCATAAATTTTTGTGCTCATCCCATTAAATAGAAAAAGAATAATAACATTGTTGAAAATCCCAGTCTAGAAAAATAGCAGCAACAATATTTGTTATTGGCTACAGAGCATTCCATGATATTTAATATACTTTGTGAAAAATATGGGAAACATTTCTAGGAATTTCCAGCATTGCTGAGCTGAGGTTCATTCACTGCTACATTTTACCAATGTAAGTCAGAAAACAATAAAAAAAAAAAATTTAAAAAAATGAACTCACACATCCCAACTGCATAACATAGGATCCAGCAGGACTTGCACAACTTGAATGGCCTCCCAATTTGTCCACACAAAAGATAAAAAGTTATTTGCAAGCTAGAATTCCAAATGTACATAAAGCTTCTTCGATCATAATATGTATGAAAACATCAATTTTTGAGAGTATACGTACAAGATTATTGAATACATACATAATGAAGAATCTTAGTCCACTAACTGCCATTACTTATATACCTCATAATCAAAGAGTCCCACAGTTTTCTCTCCCTATACAGTTTTCTTCTAACTTATATAAAATAAAATTAGTCGTGTTCTATCTAACAATAATTACACGAGAACTAATTAGCTGATAGATAAACAACACATTAGGGCTTAAGCTGTTTTCAGCATTAGAAGATGGATAAATACTTCACCATGCAGCAGATACACCACATAACAACATAAATTTTCCATTTTCATTACCAAAGAACACTGCAACGGTGAAAACAGTTAACTTGTCAAACAATTCATAACGAAAAAGTGTCCTGAGAGGCTCTTGCAATTATCAGAATGACACTCTTCAATGACATCAAACAAAAAGAGCATAACAATCGCATTACAAAATTAGAGAGCAGACATGGTGATAAGAGACAACAGGAAAGATATAGACTTAGCTGCTAATTCACAAAAGAAAAGGTTCCAAATTCACGTGCACTCAGAAAACAAGAAATAAGAGAAACAGAGAGAACATGAATTGGAAAAATTCCTTCTTTATGTTCCTCTTTCAACTTGAAAATCTTACTCAAGTGGCCTCTCTCTTCTCTACACCAGTAATAGTCTAACCAATCTACCCGAACTCCTCCATGTTATATACTAGTTTTCTTTTCTTTTGGCACATGGGATAGGCAAAAAGGCCTAAATCATCCTTAAAAAAAATAAAAAATAAAAATAAAAATAAAAAAACTCTTCTCCCTCTTTCAGCTAACAAGCAGTATAACATGCTTAAGGATGACCTGAGGTATGGGGTTCTCTCATCTGATCAGCCTAGTGAGTAATATTCATATGTCAAACCCAGAATTTTTTCACTTTTTCACTTTTTTTCTGGGTTAGCGGGGGTGGGGGGGGAATGCGGAGGGGGGGGGGGGTGCGTTGTTCAATAATGTTACAACTATACCTAGGTGAGGATTCAGGGTAATGAGCAAAAACATGACCTTCTAAAACAGCATTCTCTAGGATCTGGGTTCTCATCATTTGACTGCGAAAAAAGGTCTCTCATTTGGCACATACAAATAATTGTACACACTAATAATCTAGCACATGTACACAAAATTCTTTGAGTTCCAATAAATATGTACAATAAAATTTGTGTGCACAAGTTTATCAGTCCTTTATGTACATGTTCAAGATTAGTGGGTTGAAGACTATCCGAACATTTGCTTGTATAACAGTAAATTTGTGAGTGCAAATTAGAGATACGTAAATGAGGAGAGTCGAGTCCAGCTCTCAAGTAATCTCCCATAAAAATAAAGAATAGCACTCCTACTCTACAAATTTACAATAATTAATAAATTGTATGAGAGAATGGAAACAACAGTTAATTTTCTAAATGTCTTTTCATCTACAATAAGGGGAAGTACATAATATCCAGAGCTTAAATATAGTTTACACCTAAAATTTTACTGCAATCTAAATGGAACTTAATAGAATCTTCTCGAAAACCGATAGAAAATTACTAAAATGGCTCCTTGAAAATAAAATCCTCTTAGACAAAAAGTAAAATGACAAGAAGAACAAAATGAAAAAGAATACAGATAAAACAGCAAATAAAATGACCACAAACATGCAATTTAATCTCTCCCTCTTCTATTCTACCATTTACATAATAAAGTTTTAGTAAAGGAGGCTCAGACATGGAATAGAATCAAGAAGGCCATACCGCCATGACTGCTTGTCACCCCAATAGACCCTTGAGTTGCCACGCCAAGCTACAGAAAGTTCAGAACTTGCATTTCTTTTTTTTTTTTTTCTTTTCTCCGGAAAAATAATCATGACAGACTCACAAGTTCATAAGCAGTTTCGTTAAAAGAGTCCACTTTTTAGTTATCTAGTTTCTAGCATCTTTCTCAATGGAGATTAGCATGAAATTGTTCTTAGATAAGCAGTAGCGCATTCCCGTGGATCTTCAAAGCAATGGATGGCCAGAGGATATCAATATAAATGGAACCTCCTAACATTATGGATCCATGAAGTGATGGATAGATGATGGGAGAATTTAGAGACTTCAAATCAATTAAATGAGAGGATAAGTATTCAAACTAAGCTGCCATTTTATCCTTTCAATCAAGTTTACTTCAGTTTCTTTTCAAAAGCTGCTAAAATTTTTGAAAGAAAGACTTCAGGATTCAAGTTTCAATTAAAAAAAGGAACAGAGAGAGCACTGAAAAAATGAAATGCTCTCGCTCACTCTCACTCTCCTTACACACATACACACTCACATAATCATGCTAAAAGAATACGAAAAGATTTGCTATTAGACTACTCTTGGCTTACCTTACTAAATAATTTTCTTCACTTCAGTCTTTTGCCACAAATAAAATGCCGCTTCAAGCCACCGAGAATGTGCCAAAAAATTCTCCTCTGAAACTGCCCAATGAGACTTATCAGTTCCTCCGTGCAAAGAGACCACATGCATCACAGCCATCCTCCATAGCCTGAAAGAGGGTAACACCACGGCGCCATCAATCACAATCTTGCAACCCTTTAAACTGTTTACAGAACTTGCTTGTTGTGCAAACAAACAACGATAAACACGACAGTAGAGAGGCTTTTCGTTTCATTTTACCAGTAATTGGCCATTTTTGAAATGCAGTAGGATAATGGACAGTTGATAAGTCACTTTGACAGTGATCGAAGAGAATGAAAATGAAGTAATTAATCCAATCTATGCTTCGCCTAATAACATAATACTGGTACAAGTCCCCACCGATTTCCGGCTGGAATCTGAATCGATCGGTATTTTATGAATAATATCGATCGGTACAGCTGGACTAAACAAAACTGACCGAGATTCACTTCGGTATCTTATTAAAGATTATAGAATCAATCAGTAGAATCTTATTTTTAGCCAATATTTTTATGGAAGTGTAAATAGTCATTTAGGAAAGATAGACACCATTTTAGCACTCATTTTCCAGTATATGTTGTAGTATATATATCTTCTCCATTGTAATGAAGAAACTGTGAATATTACACCACTTTTTACATGGTATCAAAGCAAATTTTCTGAGCCTTACCAAGAAACCATCTCATTTTCTCTCTAAGTTGAATTAACACATGGCAGACAAAACTCAAAATTCAGCCAAGCTTGAAACTAGCAAATTTGATCATCCGAATAATCCTTTTTATCTTCACTATTCTGATCAACCCGGTCTCGTGCTCGTCACGCAACCACTAAATGGAGAAAACTACAATACATGGAGCCATGCCATGTTGATGGCTCTCAGCATCAAGAATAAAGAAGGTTTTGTTAACGGCACTGTAAAGGAACCATCACAGACGTCCAGCACAGAACTCCAACAAGGGAAGCGTTGCAACAATCTTGTCAAGGCATGGTTGTTTAATTCAATTGCAGAAGACATTGGAGCAAGCATAATATACAACGAAAGTGCCCATGAAATCTGGCTCGGCTTGAAGGAGCGTTTTTCACGCACCAACAGCCTTCATATTTTCCATGTCGAAGAAGCCATCCACTATTGCAAACAAGGCGATATGATAGTTGGAGCTTATTACACCAAGCTCAAAGGCCTATGGGATGAACATGACACCCTCCATAACATTCCCAAATGCACATGTGGTACCATGAAGGAAGTGATACAGTTTCAACAAAGCCAGAGAACCATGAAATTCCTCATGGGGCTTAATGAAATGTATACTAGTATAAGAGGGCAGATTTTACTCATGGATCCTCTTCCCAATGTCAGCAAGACACATTCTCTCATACTCCAAGAGGAAAAGCAGCGCGGAATGAATAATGGAAGTGTGTCGCAGTCGGAAGCTTCGGCTTTTACCGTGAAGAATAACAGGTGGAAACTAGAGATGCTTTTTACACCTAAAAATCCTCATATGAAGTGCAGAAAATGTGACAAAATTGGGCATACCTCGGACACATGCCGAGCACATCTCAAATGCGATTATTGTGGATGGCAAGGCCACACCATTGATGTCTGCAGGAAATTGCAAAGGGCCAATCCAGCGGGCAACAAACCTGAACGGAAAATTTTCACTTCCAAAGCCAACCATGTGGATGTCGACAAATCAAAGAGTTTTGCACCATTCACTCTTACAGCCGAACAATATCAAAGTCTCATGTCACTACTTGTGGAAAACAAATCTAATTCAATGGCTAATCATGTAGGTAGTACATCAGCCATGAGTGATACCTCAGGTAAAACATTTTGTGCTTCTATTTTTGACAAAGAAGCATGCTGGATTCTTGACACAGGAGCCACAGATCACATAGTATACTCAGCCAACCTACTGATTACAAAATCCAGTGTCACTAATCGAAAAGTTCACTTGCCCAACGGAGCTACTGCAACTGTCACCCATATAGGCAATATCCATTTTGCTGACTTCTATCTACAAAATGTTCTATGTGTTCCTTCCTTCAAATTAAATTTGATTTCCATTCGCAAACTTGTGCTTGATTCACAATGTTTTGCCATTTTTGATAACCACACTTGTGTGCTACAGGACCAACGATCGGGGAAGATGATTGAGATGGGAACTAAGAGAGGAGGACTCTACTACATTGATACTCTACAAAAGAGCAAGTGCAATGTTGCCTCATCACCAGCCCCAGGTCTTTCAAATCTCTTGCATCAACGTCTAGGCCACCCATCAAATAAAGTTTCCAGTTTGTTTCCCTTCTCAATTACAAACAATAAAATTTGCACTTTTTCTGATTGTTTAATTTTCCCATTAGCTAAACAAACTCGTTCATCTTTTCAACTAAGTACCATTCGATCTACAACCCCTTTTGAATTAATTCATGTTGATATTTGGGGAGGATACCATGTTTCTTCCATCACAGGAGCACGGTATTTTCTTACAATTGTTGATGATTATACTCGATGCATATGGACTTATTTGATGAACCACAAATCAGATACACATTCACATATCATCAAATTTATTAATCTTGTTGAAACACAATTAAGTCTGAAGGTCAAAATTATTCGCAGTGATAATGGCCCTGAATTCACATTGAGAAATTTTTATCACGACAAAGGGATCATTCACCAATCCAGTTGTGTCTCCACTCCGCAACAAAATGGAGTGACCGAAAGAAAACATCATCATCTACTCAACATAGCCCGAGCCTTATTATTTCAAGCTAATTTACCCAAACAATTTTGGGGAGATGCAATCCTGACTGCCACCTACCTCATTAACCGAACACCAACACCCCTTCTCCAAGGAAAAACCCCTTCCGAAATGCTCTTCCAAAAACAACCTGCATATGATCATTTGCGCGTGTTCGATTTTCTTTGTTTTGCTTCAACACATCATCAGATACCAACCAAGTTTGATCCTAGAGCCCTTCGATGTCTTTTCTTGGGCTATCCGTATGCTCAAAAGGGTTATAGAGTCTACGATCTTTCAACTGGCAAAGTATTTGTGTAACGAGATGTCATTTTTTGATGAACACATTTTTCCTCTCTCTTCTCTTGCTACCAATAAAGGTTCAATCCCACACTTCTCCATCCATACTAACATGCCTTCATTTGATGAGTCACCTCAGGAAGACATTTCCTCTTCTCCAAATACCGAAATCCCTTCTCAAGAAACCCCTTCACCTGCAACTCTGTCCTCCAAACAACCTGCTCCTATTCCAATTTCATCACCACAACCAATGAGAGTAATAACAGCACCTAGCTATTTGCGTGAGTATCATGTTGGTATTTCTCTTTCCTCACGACACGCCCCAACATCGAACTCCGTGTTGGCCAAAACCACAGGTATCTCTTATCCCTTAACTAACGTCTTGTCATATGATAGATTGTCACCTTCAAATCGTGCTTTCACCACTACTCTTTCAACTGAAAAGGAGCCAAGCACTTTTGTCGAAGCTGCTCGTGATCCAAAGTGGCATGTTTTTATGCAAGATGAACTTGACGCACTCAAAGCCAATGGCACATGGTCCCTTGTACCATTACCGCCAGGCAAAAGGCCGATTGGATGCAAATGGGTATACAAAATCAAACTCCATGCAGATGGGACAGTTGAACGCTACAAGGCCAGATTAGTGGCGAAAGGATACAATCAAGTCGAAGGGCTTGATTACCAGGAAACCTTTGCCCCAGTAGCAAAGCTTGTAACAGTTCACCTCCTCCTTGCGTTAGCTTCCACTAAGCAATGGCATCTCCATCAATTAGATGTCAATAATGCTTTCTTACATGGGGATCTTGATGAAGATGTATATATGTCTCTATCTTCTGGTCTCGAACGAAAGGGGGAGACCCCGAGTTTGTAAGCTTTACAAATCATTATATGGTCTCAAACAAGGCTCACGTCAATGGTTCATCAAACTCTCCACTGCTCTAAAGCAAGCCAATTTTATGCAATCAAAGGCAGACTATTCCTTGTTCGTCCGATCCCAGAATGGTAAATTCATCGCCCTTCTTATATATGTAGATGGTATCATCATTGCAAGAAACGACTTGCAAGAAATTGAAGATGTCAAAGTATTCTTGAGGAACCAATTCAAATTGAAGGACCTTGGACAATTGAAATATTTCCTTGGTATTGAAGTTGCGCGATCCAAGAAGGATATTGTGCTTTCACAACGAAAGTATGCTCTTGAAATTCTGGAGGATGTTGGATACCTCGGTGTAAAACTAGCTTATTTCCCTATGGAACAAAACTTATCCCTTAGCAAATCAGAAGGAGAATATGTTAGAGATCCATCATCATACAGAAGACTAGTTGGGAGATTAATCTACTTAACTATCACACGTCCTGACTGGCATATGTAGTATTCTAAGCCAATTTATAGACAAGCCACGAGTGCCACACTTAGAAGCAGCTCATCGTGTCTTGCGTTATGTAAAACAAACAGCAGGACAAGGAATTTTTCTCTACAGAAAGCTCAATCCAACTAAATGCCTTTTGTGATGCGGATTGGGCCAGGTGTTGTGACACTCGAAGATCAGTCACTGGGTATTGTATCTTCCTTGGAAGCTCATTAATTTCTTGGAAAACCAAGAAGCAGACCACTGTATCGCGTTCCAATGCAGAAGCAGAATATCGATCCATGGCCACTACTTGCTGCGAAGTTACTTGGCTAAGAGCAATTTTGCAGGATTTGGGGATCATGCATTCACAACCTGTCAATCTATTTTGTGATAACCAAGCAACCCTTCACATCACCTCAAACCCAGTTTACCATGATCGAACAAAGCACATAGAGATTGATTGTCATCTCATACGGGAGAAAGTTCAAGAAGGAATGATAAAGTTGACTCACTGTCCACTTTAGAGCAACCAGCGGATGTTTTCACAAAACCACTAAATTCTTCTCAATTCTCAAAACTACTCAGCAAGTTAGGAATTATTAACATACATTCCAAAATTGAGGGGGAGTGTTAAAGATTATGGAATCAATCAAGAATTTGCAGAATCAAAAGATTACAGAATCAATCAATGATTGCAGAATCAATCTCTTATTTTTAGCTAATCTTTTTATGGAAGTGTAAATAGTCATTTATGGTAGATAGGCACCATTTTAGCACTCATTTTCCAGCATATGTTGTAGTATATATATCCTCTCTATTGTAATGAAGAAACTGTGAATATTACACCACTTTTTACACATCCGGTCGGTAAATTTTGACATAAAAAGGGGAAACGAGCTCTCATCTTACACATTCTTTTTCTCATTTTCTAACACTATCCCCATACCCGCTGCCTCTCACCCCTTTGAAAACCCTTACCCCTCCTCCCCTTGCCGCCTTGCCGTGCTGACCCCCTCTTCTTTCTCTCTCCCCGACGCCCCTACTTGCCTTCTTTCTCTCTTCCTTTTCCTTCATTTTCTCCTCTCTCTTCCCCCACTGCCTCCTTTATCTTTTCCTTCTCCTTCTCTTTTCTTTTCACCCTACTGGACGGCTCCGCCGCGCTGTCGCTGCTACTCGTAAGTTAGTTTATTTAATTTAATATTTGTATATTTAGTTTTAAGAATAATTGGCAAAAAAGACCAAAAAATTTTTCTGAAAAGAATAATTGGCAAATTAGTCCTAGAACTATTTATCTCAGCATCTTACCTTGGTGTTATATATATATATATATATATTTATTTATTTTGGTCCAGTAATTATTGAACTTGTCCATTGTTGATCTTATATCGATTTTTACTCATTTAATTTTAACAATTCTTTATTTTTGATAGTTTACATTCAGACAGGAGAACGAGTAATGAAAAAGTATAAGGCCTAATTAAGATGGAAAATATACTTATATGACCAAATTTGTTAATTACTCTAATTTTAATATCTCCAATTTTTTTGTCAACTCTAATTTATTTAATTTAGTTAATATTTGTAATTTATTGAATTTAGTTAATATCATTTATGTAATTAGTTTTTTGAATATAAGTATTTCATTCTATAATTTAGTTAGTTTTATGAATTTATGAATATAATTTTGTAATATAATTTAATTAATTTCTGAAATTTTTGTAATTAGGTTAATTTAATATTTTGTGCTTCATATTTAATTTAGTTGTTTCTTTATTTATTCTACGAATTTAGTTATTTTTAGTTAATTTTTTAATTTTATGTTATGTATTTATTCAATTTTTGTTAATTTAAGTTTTTATAAGTTAATTATATATATATATATATTTAGTTAATTATTTAGTAGTTTAAAAATAAGTTAATTTTCTTCTTAAAAAAATTAAGTTTTTGTAGTTAAGATTTTGTATTTGGATGATTACGATTTCATAATTTATATTTAGTAACTTTTATTTTTTATAATTTCTTGTTAAATTTCTATATTTAGTTATTTTTTATTAGTTTTCTATATTCATTTAATTTTAATTCATTTTTTGTATTTAGTTAATTTACTTTTTTTAATATGTTTTTAATGTGAATTATACATAATTAGTTAACTTTTTAGTTGAGTTTTCATATTTAGATAATTTTATTTAATATTCTGTATTTAGTTTATTTCGATTTTCTTTATATGTTTTTACATTTTTTATTGGTTACTTTTTGTTTAATTTTATACCTAAGTTAATTTTAGTTTTTATTAATCACAACTTTTTGGATCTTTTGGTTTGTTTTGAGGTGCTTGAGTTGCAGCATTGAGCTATTTTTGTTAGAGGTATGTATTATGTACTTCTTTGATAAAAAAAGTTAGACAATAAGGTTGTATTTATGTCATATAGTTTATTTAATTTATTTAAACGGGAGAATTCAGACTCTTTATTCTTATAATTGTTTGTTATTAGAATAGGGAAGCACATATCATAAAATTTACATTTATTTGTTGCTTGAACGGGGGAATTCCGACTCTTTTTGTTGTTGTTTTTGGAAAAGTAGTTGTTGTGGGAACCATGGTGGTTAGTTGAGATTAGTATATGTGGTCATTGTGCGTGAAAAAATGTTCATTTTATATTGGAAACTTTGTTAAAAATTTCTTTATATCTTAATCATAAAATTAAGACTTAGGTCTTGTTTGTTAAATTAATTCACCTCTTAAAAAATTAATTAAGTTAAGAGCTCATAAAATTAAGTGTGTTCGATATCAAATATTATTAAGTGTTTAAAAATTTTAAGTGCGTTTGATAATAATTTTTATAAAAATCACTTAATTGTTTAATTAAGATGTGCTTAATTGTAATTATAAATTTTAAGTGAAATTTTCTTACTTGAAGATGAAGTTTGAAATGTGAATAATATATATTGTTTGTGAATTTGGTACACTTTTATATATATGATTACAACTTATTAATTAATTCAGCATTCAGATTCAATGTTCAAACTTAAGATTCAGAATTCAGAATTTAAACAATTCACACTTCAAACTTCAGTTTTCAGTTTTATCAAACGAGCCTTAGTGTCAAAAAAGGTAATAAAAAACTAATACATTATAAATGAAACTTAAAACCTAAAATCTAACATAGAAAATCACTTGTTTGGTCCCTAAAGTTTAGGTATTGATATATTATAGTCCCAAAGTTTATTTTCAACCAACATCATCCATCATCCCTAAACTATTTATAGTTAGCCTTTAAAGTCCTATTGAAAAAAGGTCACGAGTTCCTATTTACTCCCTAAAGTTTAGACCTCGGATAATATGGTGCTCAAAGTTTATTTTCAGCTGTTTGGTCCCTAAACAATTTACAACAATATAAATCTATTTGGCATCAAACACTTAATTTCTGCTAAAAAAATCACGAGGGCTACTCACGCAAGGTAACCTAAAGAATAAAATAAGTATTACAAGTCATTTTATTCAAAAGCAACACACATGAGGGGCAATTTTAAGAGGAGGTGGAGCTTTTATTTCCTCCAACCGAGCATCAGAAGATGTGTTTTATTTGTAAGGAATGGCTCATAATGCTTATTTGACTTCAAGTTACCTTGTGGGAGTTGCTCGTGTTTTTATGGAATTCAAGTGTTTGAAGGGAAAATGATCATATTAGATTTCTGTAAATTGTTTAGGGACCATAATGACAGAAAATAAACTTTAAGGACCATATCATGTTGAAACCTAAACTCTAGGGACTAAATAGGAGCTCGTGACTTCTTTTTTAACAGAAGTTAGAGGTGTAATGCCAAAAGGACTTTAATGGCTGATCGTAAATAGTTATGGGTGATATTGGTTAAAAAAAACTTTGAGGACCATAATGTATCAACTCCTAAACTTTGGGGACCAAATAGATGATTTTTCCAATTTAAAATTTAAATATTTAAAACCTAATACCTAAGACCCGGCAACCTCTTGTTCACGAGTCAGATGAATTGAAATTGGTAGACATTTGCAAGACAAATGTAAGTGAAGATGAAAAATAACGAAGAAGTAACAGAGATCGAATGGAATTCTAATGATGAAACAAGTGAAAAAGAGAACGAGTATCAATCAGAAGTTGATTTTGATACCTAATTATTATGTATGTTCACTTTAGTTTAGATACAATAATGTTGTGTTCACTTTAATCTTTTAAGTATTTGTAACTTTTATTGATTGTTATAACTTTATTTTTCCATTTAATTGCAAATACACCATGTGGTGTGCCGTGAAGAAGAGGTTGGCCCCAAAGAATCTCCTAGAGGGTCGTGGTGGTCAGGGGCTCAGTAAGCACATTTGTGGGTCGAGATCATTCAATGAGGGGTGAGAAATGGGTAAGATTATTATTTTCTATAATAACAAGTAAATTTGCATGGCTTTTTCTAAAACTAAATGGTACCACTTTATTGGTTTGCATCGCCAAGAGATGGAGGAAAATTTTAAGAAATCTGACTTGTATGTCCTGCTCCATAGACTAGGTAAGTGGCAGAAGAAGAGAGAGTGGATCGATATTCGATCAGACACATTCTGGGTATGTTTATCATTTAACTTCATGTCATTTTTAAATTAACAAAGTTTCATTGTTTGAATTGTTTACAAATTCTCTTTGTTGTAGGTGAGATTCCAAGAGTCGAAGAGTCAAGCGGAACAAGTAGCTCTCAAGATTGGCACTCCGCTTCCCAGCGATAATGTCTTTATGTGTGAGGATGCTAAGGGTCTTAATCGTGATCACGACTACAATTTCGACTCTAATTCTGAATGAATCAGAGGAGAGATCCTTGACACAATGAGCTCGTCATCGATGCCTTTAGTCTCTTCCAGTTATGTCCCGAAGTGTTGTAGTGAGATGACAAAGAAGTGGGAAGATCATATGCAAAGTGCTGAAAATAAACTAAATGAGTACATGCAGTGGTTTGCTACTCGACTTGGCGTGCCTTTCACCCCTCTTCCTCAAATTTTCACAATTCCTTCTATTGAGAAGGAAGAGACGAGAAAGCAGGATATCTCCACTGATGCACTCGGCCACAATGACTCTACCCCTGGCTCCCAACCCTTCTCTGACGCACCACCTCCATTATAGACATTTCAAACACTTTGTTAGATATTTTTGAATACGTATCTTTTGATTTGATTTAGAGGAAATCACTCCTCGTGCCTATAAATTATTTCTACTTTACCGTTCGTGTCCTAAATATTTTTTAATCCTTTTTGCCATCGTAAAATTTATGTGCCACTGATTATAACCACAAGAGCCAAAATCTGACAACAAGCTGTCTTAGGTCATGTGGCTTGACCATTGCAGGGACAAAACAGTTCATCCATATTTTGAGTTAAAAAATAAATAAAAACAAATTTATGACCTAAACAAAAAAATAAATCCTCCCTCCCGTATTTTCTAGGGAGTTAATAAAGGCAACTCAAAAATCTATAAGGATAACTCGAAAAAATTCAAAAAATTTCATTTTCACCTGAAAATTTTCTCTCTAAAAATATTCCCTAAACACTCTCTTGACTCTTCACTTCAATCTCAGATCTTAGAAGATCTGACCGTCAAAATAAAAATAAAAAAAAAGGTTAGTTCTTCAATCTGTTCACATTTATTTACAATTTTATCGGTTTAGATCATGAATATATACCTTTAGTTTGAAAAAAATCGTAATTTTAGATTGTCTTTTTTCTGCCGAAATATCGAAATTTTTATTGAGAAGGAAGAGATGAGAAAGCAGGGTATCTCCACTGATGCACCCGACCACGATGACTCCATCCCTGGCTCCCAACCCTTCTCTGACGCACCACCTCTATTATAGGCATTTAAAACACTTTGTTAGATATTTTCGAATACTTATCTTTTGATTTGATTTAGAGGAAATCACTCCTTGTGCCTATAAATTATTTCTACTTTACCATTCGTGTCCTAAATATTATTTTAATCCTTTTTGCCATCGTAAAATTTATGTGCCACCGATTATAACCACAAGAGCCAAAATCTGACAACAAGCTGTCTTAGGTCATGTGGCTTGACCATTGCAGGGACAAAATAGTTCATCCATATTTTGAGTTAAAAAATAAATAAAAACAAAATTTATGACCTAAACAAAAAAATAAATCCTCCCTCCCGTATTTTCTAGGGGGCTAATAAAGGCAACTAAAAAATCTATAAGGATAACTTGAAAAAATTCAAAAATTTTCATTTTCACCTGAAAATTTTCTCTCTAAGAAAAATTCTCTAAACACTCTCTTGACTCTTCACTTCAATCTCAGATCTTAGAAGATCTGACCGTCAAAATAAAAAAAATAAAAAAAAAGGTTAGTTCTTCAATCTGTTCTCATTTATTTACAATTTTATCGGTTTAGATCATGAAAATATACCTTTAGTTTGAAAAAAATCACAATTTTAGATTGTCCTTTTTCCGCCGAAATAGTGCATTTTTGCCCAGGCCGGAGAAAATCGCTGGTGATTTTCTCCTGGTCAAGTAAAAATGCACCCAGACTTTCTATGGGGCTGGTGGTCCTAGGGGTTAGTTTTCTCCAGTCTGGGCAAAAATGCTTGCATTAAATTTATTTTTTTATTATATATTTCATTTTTTTTTGTTCATAAATATTTATCTGAACTGTTATTTAATTCTATATATGTAGAATGAGTGTAACTAATTGTTTAAAATATTTTATGTTATAATTTTTATTATTAATATGATTATGAATTATGTTTTTATGAACAATATGAAATGAATTATTATTAGTGAGAAGAAATAAAATAACGGAAATGAAATAATAAATCTCATTAAGGTCAATAACAAAATAATAATAAATGCTATTTCAAATTTATTTAATTTTGTCTATGTAGAGTAAATGTAACTAGTTTAAAATTGTTTGCTTATAATTATGTGTTTAATAAGAAAATGTGTTATATAATTGCTCAACTATTTGAAATTTAATTTGAATTCATCGTTATTCTTGGCCTTAGGTTTAGAGTTTAGGAGATAAGATCGGATAATATATAAATTAATAACTATTACTAAGTAATATTAGTGATGAATAATAATAGTATGAAAGAAATAGTAGAAATGAAATAATAGATCCCGATAATAATAAATAATAAAATAATAATAGATGTTAAAGTAAATGTTCAAATATATGATAAACTTGAATAAATAATAGATGGTTCGACCTAGCGGTCGTTGAGGAGATGATGATCTTGGTCCTGTCACTGAAAGGACAGGTCGAGTTGAGGGGCGCACTGTCATAGCTTCGTCTAGAGATTTGAGGAGCGACATAGTACATCCGACCTCCCGTCTACCCCTAACCCCCTTCCTGCTGGTTTTCATTATGATACAAGTGCACCCAGGTCTTCTACCCAACCTTTACCTGTACCTTTTAGATCTCGGCCTCCCCTCCCATAACATCTGTCTCACACTCTTGTACCATATGAGGCATATGGATCTGCACATCCACCTTCACACTCCCGAGGCACAGTGTATTATCCCTACCTACATGCTCCCATTGTACGACCTCATATACCATATAGATCTGCAGCCCAGGAGCCATAAAAGGAGTTTAGTGGTCAGCAGAGGCAAATAGGGGTAGAGTTTTTTTATCAGATGGTTGGCACCACCCCGCAGGATTCTTCATACAGCACACATAGTTATACTGCTACAGATTATGGTGTTTCATCTTTTAATCCTTACATAGGGAGGCATTCTATAGATAGGGGCTTTGAGAGTGACAAGGTCTAGGCCAGGAGCATGACAGGGTCCGATCCCTACATATTGAGGGTGAGACGGATGAGAGAGTTGATGATGATGGTGATAGTGATGATGATGATTAGGATGTTGGTGAGGATGCTGGAGATGAGGAGCAGCCCGTGCCTGTGGTACCTGCTAGTGGATCTGATGGGCGGCCTCGTCACAGGAAAGGGAAAGGGTTGACAGACAGTTGTATGTCGGTCATGAGTAAGATTTCAGGGTCTCGTAACAAAAGACTCGACGTGGCTCGTGAAGTTCCGGATCCAACTTAGAGGAGGAAGAAAGTGAAGGCTTCAAATTGGGAACAGACAGGCCCAGCAGAGGGAGGTCCTGTTGACCTGGAGCTCATCCCATTATACGGTGGTCATGTTGCAGGTCTGACATGGCGTGGACAGGTACATATCTTTATCTTAAAGTTACATGTTATTATTAATTTATTTTTATGTAATTTCTCAAATGTTTATATTTTTATAAATAGTTTATTTGTTTTATCTCAAATACAAAATTTATTTCTTTTATCTTCAGAATCGTGGTTTATTGAAGTGTCGATCACGCTACATGGCACTCACCGGGTGGGACCTTACTGATGCACATGTTCGTTGCTTGGATTTCGGGACAGGTCTTATGTATTTGAGATCGTGCATGTTCCAGCACCCCAATGCTGCATTGTTATCTGCCTTTGTTGATGTGGCAGCCGGACATGAACAGCTTCCACAGCTATAGGGTGAGATGACTGTTATTTTACACGACGTGGAGCTGATACTCGAGGTTCCTGCAATTGGTCGGGCCGTGGATTCGAGTTTAGCAAGAGATCAGTTAGTACAAATCGTCCAGGGTGATTTGGGTTTGGCCTTCACTGTTGGAGGGATAAATGCATCGGAGATTCACGGTATAGCCATTAGCTCTCAGAGTACACTGTCATCCAGTGACAGAGCTGCCTACTACATACAGTATTTGCTGGGTTGCTCACTGTTCAGTGATAAGAGTGGCAACATAGTTCCTTCCAGACTTTGGCCACTAGTGAAAAATATGAGGTCTGCTGGGAAGTTCGCATAGGGTATTGCCACGCTTGCGTATCTGAATAGGAATCTTGGGCAAGCGTCACGTGTTGATGCAAAGGAGTTCGTTGGATGCTGGTGACTACTGGAGGTATGTGTTCTAAACATAATGTGTTTTATGTTATGTTCATATTTTCATATTTATTGCATTAGGGTTTATATTATTTATATTTATATTTTATACATTATATGTTTATTTTATGTAAATATTTTTCATATTTATGTATTAGGGTTTTTCATATTTTTCTCTCGAGGGTCAATAAAGATAACTCGAAAATCTATAAGGATAACTCGGAAACAATTCATTTTAAACATAAACCTTTCTCTCTACAAACTTTCTCTCTAACCTCTCTCTAAAAAACTCTAACTTTGAACACTAAAACGAAATTAGAAGAAAATATGGCTTCTGTTGAAGAATTTTTGCAAGAAAATGTTGGTTGTGAGGTAAGAAAATCGATTGAAAATGTTTTTTTCCAGTTTCTGGGTCACTTTTGCCCAGATGGGCGAAAATACAGGGAAAATTTCGCCTATATGGGCGAAACCTCAACGCAATTTTCACCAAGAAAGGCGAAATTTCCTTTGCTTTTTCGCTCCCCTAGGCAAAGCGTTTCGAAATTTTTTTTGTTTATGAATTTCTTTTTTATTTTTTTATTGCTAATATTTTTATTTTACATTAACAGGGTAATGAAAATCCAAATCCGTTTGAAGAATTTTTAGAACCGAAAGAATATATTGATCTTGGACATTTATTCACAGCAGACCGAATTTTTAGTTCGAAAGGTGAGTTGGTTGACTGGGCAAAACAAACTGCGATGAAGCCAAGACATATTTAATCATCAATCGGTATCAGAGATCAAGAACAGCTGACCTTCAACCGTATGTCACATTGGCTTGAGAGCGTGGATGTGTAGTTTAAAAAAACGAAGCCAATAGTTGACGATGAGGAAGAAGAAATTCCAATAAAAAGGCGGGGACCTTATGGGACAAAAAAATATGGGTGCCCATTTAAACTAAAGGGAGAGCAAATGGCAAACAAGCGAAAATTGGCAATTGTTCGTACACAACGGGAGGCACAACCATAAAATAGTTGTTACAATCACGGTCATGCTCAAGCTGCAAGACTTACGGAGGAGCAATTGCAACAGACTGAGCAGTTCAGGAAGAGTCATGTGCCGTCTCGTAATATCCTACGATTTTTCTGAGAACAAGATGTTGGTTGTGCAGTTAGGTATGTTAGAAGGAAATTATTTTTAATACTTTATTAAAATATTTTAGATTTGTTTTTCTTCCGTTAATAAAAAGAATTTTATGATATATGTAGTGCACATAAAATTTACAATGTTGTTGCGAAGATTAAGAAGAACCAGATGCAGGGAAAAAACATGGTAGATGAAATTCTCTGCCTAAGTGCACAACGGGGTTACACGATGTACTATAGAAACTGTGAGGAGAGCAACGTACTTAGTGATATTGTCGTTGCACACCCAATATCAATTGCAATGATTAGAACGTGGCCATATGTACTGGTAATGGATATCACGTACAAAACGAACAAGCAAGTACTCTAGTGGATCATTATATTACTAAATCTCTTTATTAATTTAAATACATATTGCTTTTTTATCATTTTTTTAATAAATAGTTAAAAATATTTTGAAGTTCGTTTAAAACAGTTTCCATGTTAATCATTAATTTTTCCCTTTATTTTTTAATTAAGGTACAATATGCCACTATTAGAAGCTGTAGCAATGACACTGACCGGAAAGAACTTCACAGTGGCTACAACTTTTATGTGCAATGAACAAGCTACAACATACAGATAGGTTCTTAAACAAATAAATCACTTATATGTTATATCTGCTATGTCAATTGGGCACTGTTCAATTCTTAATGACAGTGAGCCAATCCTGATTCTTACTGATAGGGAAAGCGGACTTATGCCAGTGATTGATGATGTGTTTAGAAATTCATATCATATATTATGTAGAAGACACATCGATCAGAATGTGTTGGCAAAGTTGACAGAGATGGTTAAAGACGAAGAGGTGGCACAACGGTTCGTGAATGGGTCGTAGCACAAATTAATAAATGAAATTGATGGGGCAGAATACCGGAGAAAGTTGGGTGTTGAAGACTAGGTGGCAAAGTAGGTCGGACTTTCTACATTACCTGTTTAGTACATGGTTGAATCCATCTGCGCATAAATTTTTGGACATCTCAAGTGCTGCATTTTGGGGATGAGACAACAAACCGTGCTGAGAGCGAACATTTGGTGTTGAAGCTATGGCTCTCAACGTGTCATGGTAATTTGGACATCGTGTTTCTTAATATCGACTCTCTCATCGAAGGTCAAGTTGCCAAAATAAAAACCTCATTGGAAATTTCTAAACTTAAAGAGAAGTATTTCGCGAAGAGTAATTCCATATTTACGAATATAAGTAATAGAATCAGTCATTTGGCTTTGAAGAAGATATGGCTGGAGATAAAGAAAGCACGCGAGATGGTTGAAAATCCGGAAAATAAGTGCTTGCATTATTTAAGGAAGTCGCACGGTTTACCATGTACATGTGAACTGGTTGGTAGGTGCCAATATTTACTTCCGCTCCAGCTGGAAGATATTTATATTTTTTTGGAGAAAACTAGAAATTGGTGTTGATATCCTGAGTGTACATAAGAGAGACATGAATTCCAAGATGCGTGACCTCACCTTAATATTAGAAGAAATTAGTATGGGTCCAATTTCGAAGGTCCGAGAAGTGTGTCGTTTCATCAAAGATGTTATATGTCCGGTGTTGCCTGAAGATCCTTGCCCTCCATTCACAATCCCCTCCTCACCCCCTACCCTGAAACCACAGTCACGAAGGGACGACAGAAGACGAATTCAACCAAAAGGGATAAGTCTTATTTGGAACATATGTCCATCACACATAGGAAGATAGGAAAGTCAAGTGGTTCAGGGTTTGGTTCAAGAAGCAGTTCAGGCTCACTAGTCCATGTGGAAAAGATAGGTCGTCCCGTTCTGGTAGGGTTAGGGGGCAGAGGACGTAACTGTGGGAGGTCTAGTTTATCTTCTGTTATAAATCCGGGTTCCCTATCAACGCTATTCCCGTTCAACAATGCATTTCCCGAGTTCATGTATGAGTTCATTCAAAACTGGAAGAATATGATAGGTGATGGTAATTTTGGATTTAGGGTTGTAGCCAATTTTCTGTTCGGGGATGAAACCAGTGGCCTGAAATTCGTAGAAGAATGTCTTATGATTTACACCATCATATGAATATATATGTACAATTGTTCGGATCATTAGAACGTGTTTACGAGCTGATAAAGAAGACGAATTGGGAAGAGGGTTCGGCGCCTTATGATCATTGAATGGATACTCCTGATCATCTTTATATCATTGCTAACACATTTAATTTATGTGTGGTTTTAATTGCACGGTTAGGGTCGACCACCGTCCTTCCTCTTTATTCTAATATGGATTGTACTGTTGGAATGCTATTCATCGGACTCATATCGGAACAAGATCATTTCATACAGGTATTTTGGCGGCACTTGATAATATTTTATTATTATTATTTAAGTTTTATTGATTTACAGAGCTTCTTATTTACTGTTTCTTTTATGTTCTGTAGTTATAGTTGCGAGATCGATGCCCTTTGCCTCCAATGCAGGTCCAATGGTAATATCATCGAGATGTACGAGTAAGTGGTTGGGCAGAACCTTATCATAATCGGATTGTAGATTGGGTTACGAGATACCGTAAAATGTATCCAGCTCAGAGTCCTGCTCAGGTTGTTATTAACTAGCCAATTATAAATTGTACATTTATCGCCTTATTTTTTTAATGTGATGTTTGCTATTATTAATATACTAACTGCTTGATCATTTTAATGTAAATTTATTACATTATTATATTAATACGCATTATTTAACCCAATGAAAAAATTTAAAATAATAAACATGAGAAAAATTCCAAATACAAAAAGGGAACGCATAAAATATAAAACAAAGTATCCAAATACAAAACATCAAACTAAGGAGCGGGAGATGCCTCCTTAGTAAATCCCAAAACCCTATCAAGTCTCTCTTCCTTTCCGACATCCTCTCAAGAAGCCTCACTTGCAGCCAAATCTAAAAGAGCTTCAGCTGGCATCGGGAGATCTACCGCTACGTGGAATCCACAGGAAATATTCGAGGGATTCTGTATCCTCGGGTGACTGCGGGGGAGGAACCAGTCCAGAACTTACTTAGCAGGGCATGTATCGGGAAGCTTTTGACCATCCCCAAAGCATCGACACTAGACTGAAGGTTGGCTGTTTTCTTCTTGCTTTCCCGCATGCGGGAATACCACCCCTTTATGTAGTTAAGCATATAGCAGGGACTAGTAGCTCTCCCAAAACTGGTAGCTAAGCTGGGGTAGCTATCGGGATTGGTAGTAGTCGAACTAGTAGTGGTAGCGAGTCACAACCCACCGGCTCAAACAAAGGCTGGATCGCTTCACTGAACGCAAACCAAATCGAGCAAGTAGATACACGAAAGCCACAGGTCCCTGACCAAGGGATGATCCATGGGACATCGAATCCCCACATAGTACGAATTACTATACAAGGGAAATAAAGATCGGCTAAAGAAGTACTTTTCTCTGGAAAATAGTTACTGATTAGAGGTTCATAATGCATGAAAATGTGAGATAACAGGAAGGCAGGAATGATTAAAACGAGAAATTCGATTTTCCTTTATTGCAAGAGATGATGCAGTGGCTTTCTTGAGGAAGTCCACCCTTTCCAAGTGCGATTTCTATGTTATGTATGGCCGTGCCTAAGGGCATGGAACTGGGTGGAATAGCCGGAACACTAGTCCATGACTCTGTCAATAAATGCGAAGGTACCTCGAGCCACAGTGCCTCCACAAATAAGTTCCTCACCATGTACATCCTTTTGTTTGTCGTCCTGTGTGCCTCCTGAGATTGGATATGGTGTGCGGGAATACACTGCCTAAACCCGAACTGTCTCACAACCTTTGTCAGGCATGTACGGCTCGACGCAGTCGAAGTATGCACGGAATCTGTACCATGTGGATACCCAGCAATCCCGAATCTCTTGCATCCTGTAGCGGTGTCCATCTAACCTCATCAATTGTCATCATATCCAGCCGCAGGCAAATGTCCAGCAGTTTATGCTCATTCTTATAGCCCAACATAGAATACTGCTGGATGTAGGGCTTGCAAGCTTGAGTTCCCGGTCTAACCGCAGGTGCAAACATGGGAAAGTACATGTATATCCATGCCTAAAACATACATATGGAAAATATGAAATAAAATAAAAAACATTACATATAAAATATAAAATGTAACTAAAATATAAATAGAAAATATAAATAATAAATAATATAAATCCTAATGCAATAAATATGAAAAATATAAACATAACATAAAACACATTATATTTAAAACTTTTGAATTCATTTTTAAATTTGAATTTTCTTTTTCTTGAAACTAATAAATTCGATTTCGTTCTCTTTTCACCAGACTACTTGACTGTACTGATTGGAATGAATTCAAGTACAATACAGAGCTGTAAGAAACTCAGCACTGAAAGGACGGGACATATAAACCATTCCAAGCGGGGGTCAGAATTTCTTCGAATATGTTCTTGAATTCATTCGAGATGTTAGTGAACTCCTTTGAGCTAGAGTTCTCAAAAGAAGCCGTGCTCAGAGAAGGATTATTGGAAAAGGAATCGACATCTTCTTTCGCATACCTCGAGTAGTGACCAGCACCCAGCGAGCTCCTTCGTATCAACACGTGATGCCTGCCCCAGATTCCTATAAAGATACGCAGGTGTGGCAGCACCTCATGCAAACTTCCTAGCAAACCTCACATCATTCACGAGTGGCCAAAATCTGGAAGGAACTATGTTACCACTCTTATAACTGAATAGCAAGCAACCCAACAAATACTGTATGTAGCAGGCAACTCTGACACTGGATGACAGTGCACTCCGGGAGCTAATGGCTACACCGTGAAGCTCCGATGCATTTATCCCTCCAGTAGTGAAGGCCAAACCCAGATCACCCTGGACGATCCGTACCGACTGATCCCGTGATAAACTCAAGTCCACGGCCCGACCATATGTAGGAACCCCAAGTATCAGCTCCACGCCGTGTAATGTAACGGTCATCTCACCCCATGGCATGTGAAAGCTGGTCGCGTCTGGCTGCCACCTCTTAACAAAGGGCGCTAAAAATGCAGCATTGGAGTGCTGGAACATGCACGATCTCAAATGCATAAGACCTGTCCCGGAAGCCGAGGAACGAACCTGTCATTGATAAGGTCCCACCCAGTGAGTGCCATGTAGCGATCAGCACTTCAATAAACCACAATCCAGATGATAAAAGAAATAAATTTTGCATTTGAGATAAATCAAATAAACTATTTATAAAAGTATAAATATTTGAGAAATTACATAAAAATAAATTAATAATTATAACATGTATCTTTAGGATAAAGAAATGTACATGTCCACACCATATCTGACTAGCAACATGACCACCGTATGATGGGATGAGCTCCGGGTCAACAGGACCTCCCTCTGCTGGGCCCTTCTGCTCCCAATATGAAGCCTTCACTTTCTTCCTCCTCTGAGTTGGAGCCAAAACTTCACGAGCCACATCGGGTCTTTTGTTACGAGACCCTGAAATTTTACTCATGACCGACATAAAACTGTCGGTCAACCCTTTCCCTTTCCCATGACGAGGCCGCCCGTCTGATCCGCTAGCAGGTGCCACAGGCATGGGATGCTTCTCATCTCCAGCATCCTCACCATCATCCTGATTATCATCATCACTATCACTATCACTTAGTTAAAATAATGTAAAAAAATATAAAATAACGAAATTAGTGGATTTATAGACAAATTATAAATATATATTTATAATTAATGTATGTAATTTTGTTTTAGAGAAACTAAAATAATTTATATCATAACAAATGAATAAGTTATGGGGTCATTTTGAAAAACTAGTGAATTTTGTGAAAACTTAGCTAAATTAATGTAAATTATATCAAGTATCAAAACTAGTAGGTTTAGAGACAAATTATAACCATATTTATAATTACTATAAGTAATTTTATTTGGAAAACAAAAATAAATGTATATGATAACAAATGAACAAATTATGGGGTCATTTTGAAAAATTAGTGAATTTTGTGAAACATAGTAAAACTAATGTAAATTACACAATATAACAAAATTATTGGTTCAGAGACAAATTATAAGGATATTTATAATTCCAATAAGTAATTTGATTTGAAAAAAACTAAAATAAATGTATATCATAACAAATAAACAAGTTATGAGGTCATTTTTGAAAAGCGGTGAATTTTGTGAAAGCACAGTGAAACTTCTGTAAATTACATAAAATAAGGAAATTAATGGGTTTAGAGAAAAATTGTAAGTATATTTATAATTAATATAATTAATTTTCTTTGGAAAAACTAAAAAAACATGTATATCATAACAAATGAATAATTTATGGGGTTATTTTGAGGAAACTAGTGAATTTTGTGAAAACTTAGTGAAACTAATGTAAATTACGTAAAATTGTGAAATTAGTGGGTTTAGAGAAAAATTAGAAGTATATTTATAATTATTGTAAGTAATTTTATTTTGAAAATCTAAAATAAATGTTTATCATAACAAATAAATAAGTTATTGGGTCATTTTGAGAGACTAATGAACTTTACGAAAACTTAGTTAAATTAATGTAAATCACATAAAATAACAAAATTAGTGGGTTTGGAGAAAAATATTAATATAATTTATAATTAATGTATGTAATTTTATTTTGGAGAAACTAAAATAAATGTATATCATAACAAATGCAATAAGTTATGGGGTCATTTTGAGAAACAAGTTAATTTTGTGAAAATTTAGCTAAACTAATGCAAACTAAATAAAATAGCGAAATTAGTGGGTTTACATACGAATTGTAAACATACTTATAATTACTATAGGTAATTTTATTTGGACAAACTAAAATAAATGTATAGGATAAAAATGAATAAATTATGGGGTCATTTTGAGAAATTAATGACTTTTGTGAAACTTAGTAAAACCAATGTAAATTACATTACATAACGAAATTAGTGGGTTTAGAGACAAATTATAAGGATATTTATAATTCTTATAAGTAATTTTATTTGAAAAAACAAAAATAAATTATATATCATAAAAAATGAACAAGTCATAGGGTTATTTTGAGAAAGTAGTAAATTTTTTGAAAACTAAGTGAAACTTCTATGAATTACATAAAATGACAAAATTACTAGGTTTATAGAAAAGTTATAAGTATATTTTAATTAATATAAGTAATTTAATTTACTGAAAGAATGTATATCATAACAAATAAATAAGTTATGGGATTGTTTTGAGAAAATAATGAATTTTGTGAAAACTTAGTAAAAGTAATGTAAATTACATAAAATTAAGAAATTAGAGGTTTTAGAGAAAAATTATAAATATATTTATAATTACTATAAGTAATTTTATTTTGAAAATTTAAAATAATGTATATCATAACAAATGAATAAGCTATGGGTCATTTTGAGAAACTAATGAATTTGTTAAATATAGTTAAAATAATGTAAATCACATAAAATAACGAAATTAGTGGGTTTAGAGACAAATTATAAATATATATTTATAAGTAATATATGTAATTTTATTTTAGAGAAACTAAAATAAATGTATATCATAACAAATGCATAAGTTATGGGTCATTTTTAGAAACTAGTAAATTTTGTGAAAAGTTAGCTAAACTAATTTGAACTACATAAAATAGCAAAATTAGTGTTTTTGGAGACATATTATAAGCATATTTATAATTGCTATGAGTAATTTTATTTGGACAAACTAAAATAAATGTACATGATAACAAATGAATATATTATGGATTTATTTTGAGGAATTAGTGAATTTTGTGAAACTTAATAAAACTAATGTAAATTAAATAATATAACCAAATTAGTGGGTTTAGAGGCAAATTATAAGGATATTTACAATTCTTATAAGTAATTTGATTTGAAAAAACTAAAATGAATGTTATCACAAAAAATGAACAAGTTATGTGGTCATTTTGAGAAAGTAGTGAATTCTATGAAAACTTAGTGAAACTTCTGTAATATACATAAAATAATGAAATTCATGGGTTGAGAAAAAAATATTATCAGTATATTTCTATTTACTATAAGTAATTTTATTTTGAAAATCTAAAATAAATGTATATTACAATAAATGAATAAGTTATGGGGTCATTTTGAAAAACTAATGAATTTTGTGAAAACTTAGTTAAAATACTGTAGATTACATAAAATAACGAAATTAGTGGATTTAGAGGTAAATTATAAATATTTATAATTTGTATATGTAATATTTTGGAGAAACTAAAGTAAATATGTCATAACAAACGCAGTTATGGGGTCATTTTAAAAAATTAGTGAATTTTGTGAAAAGTTAGCTAAACTAATGTAAATTACATAAAATAGCGAAATTAGTGGTTTTAGAGACAAATTATAAACATATTCTTAATTACTATAGGTAGTTTTATTTGGACAAAGTTAAATAAATATATATGATAACAAATGAATAATTTATTGATTAATTTTGAGAAACTGGTGATTTTGTGAAACTTTGTAAAACTAATGTAAATTACATAATATAATGAAATTATTGGGTTTAGAGACAAATTAAAAGAATATTTATAATTCCTATAAGTAATTTGATTTGGAGAAACTAAAATAAATGTACATCATAATAAATGAACAAGTTATGGGGTCATTTTGAGAAAACAGTAAATTTTGTGAAAAGTCAATGAAAGTTCTGTAAATTACATAAAATAACGAACTTAATGGGTTTAGAGAAAAATTATAAGTATTTTATAATTAATATAAGTAATTTTATTTGAAAATAAAAAAAAAAATGTATATTGTAATAAATGAATAAGTTATAGGGTTATTTTGAGAAACTAGTGAATTTTGATAAAACATAGTGAAACTAACGTAAATTACGTAAAATTGCGAAATTATTAGGCTTAGAGAACATTATAAGTATATTTACAATTACTATAAGTAATTTTATTTTAAAAAATTAAATAAATGTATGTCATTACAAATAAATAAGTTATGGAGTCATTTTGAGAAATCAGTAAATTTTATGAAAATTTAGTGAAACTAATATAAATTACGTAAAATAATGAAATGAGTAGTTTTATAGACAAATTATAAGTAATTTTATTAAGAATAACTAAAATTAATATTTAACATAACAAATGAATAAATTATGAGATCATTTTTAAAAACTAAGTAAATTTTGTTTATCACTTACTAATTTTCAACCAAGAAAGTGATTGTTCAAGAACTCCTAGAGCTGTAGCAGAACGAGTTAACAAGCACATTTGCTCACCTTAGGAGCTTGTGTGTTGTAGAGCAGTTCGCCCAATGATTCCATAAAAAAAGTTTTGCTCGCCAAAAAATTTTGTGTAATAGAATAGCACATTTTTTTAGTAAAAATATAGCATATTTGCTCACCAAAGAATTACATTTAAAAAATTGCTTGGAATTTATGAATAGTAGACCACCATCTATCCTTGAATGAGCAACAATCTATTATTATTATTATTATTAGTTTATTTTTTGCTAATGATATGTTAGGATATGAAATTTCTACTAGGTGAGCTCAACATGAAATGAGAAGGTACAACAAACAAAAAAAGAGGAGCAAATGATGGCACCACACAACAACAAGAGTTAACCATGGATTAGAAGTGGAGTTTAAATTAAAAAGGATGACCACACAATCAAGAATTTTATCATCTACGGTCATTACTATTCATTATCAATCAACCAAAGCTAAACAAAACTTCAATTCATCATTTCTCTCTCTTCCTAACATTCTCTTCTTCTTTTCCTCTTCCATTGATGTGCCAGCATAGACCTTGAATGGAAGGTTGTATAGCTGGAAATGAATCATTTCTTCCTTTGGTTTCATCACCTTAATTAACTTACCCATAAAAAAAACCACCTTAATTAACTTTATTTATGATCTTAGTGAAAAGAATGCAAACTTTCTGTGATGCTTGCGATTTCACTGATTTTCGGCAAAGTCAAATTACTTGGTGGAGGAGAAATTGTGTTCGCCACCACCAGTCCACCACCCCAACAGCCTCTCTCAAGGTCCCTAAACTGAAGTTGAAACAGAGACTCCGATTCAGATCCAGCTGTAGACCAAGCTTTTCTCTATCTCAAGGGCCATCGTCTTCTTCAGTCTTCATCAAGGGGGGAAACTCCAGTAAACCAAAGAGAGCGAAAGGAACAAAGTCGGACTGAGCAAAAATGCTATCTTTTTAAAGAATCTTGAGCAGTGGCAGAACGAGGATGGAAACACAGGAGGGGTTGAACTATATTAAAGGTCAAAATACTAAAGTCACCGTTGCGACAAAATTCACCGATTGGCACCAATACGGATAGATAAAGAGATCAATTCCGAAGTCAAAACTTCCGCCGCCAATGAGAAAAACAGAGATGAGTTTTGAGAAGAAAGCTCCTTTAGAAAGGAGAGAAAAATTATCAGTCAAATTGGAGAACGACGACAACCTTACAGAGGGCTCAAACTCATAAAAAGAAAAATTAATAGGTGATAACGTTATCACTGGAGGGGTTCCAACCCCTCCAAGTCTCAGTGTAGTTCCGCCACTAATCTTGAGTGTGAGCGAGCAACCTTGGGCGAGCAAAACTTTTGCATTCCATGAAATTTTAGGATATGTGAGCAATCTTGAGCAATCTTGGGGGTGCTATTTTACTATTAGCTCTTTTTTTTTTTTTTTTTAAAAGGCCACTAAAGAGTTACAAATTTTTTTTTATTTATAATTTAGCCATAACGCACAATGGTTATGCGTTATTTATCAGAGTAACGCATAATGGTTGTGCCTTATCACTTAATTCCAGTTTCTGACGATGTAGCTGATAACACATAAATTTTGTGTGTTATCACCATATCAGTTTTTTTAAATTTTTTTGTTTATGTTGATTAGAATTTTGAAAAATTTGAAACATGAATAACTCTGCGATCAGATGTCCGTTTAATGCATATGACCACTTGTTTCAATGGCTCTCATAAAGATAAACGCAATGGCATTACCCAAAAAGTGATCCGGACGCGTTTCAAAGCAAAAAAATGTCCCGTATAGTCGAAAACTTTGACGAGACATAACTTTTCGTTTGGACGTCCGATTGAGGCGATTCTTGTGGACATTTCGTGTATTTTTTTGAGATCTACGCGATGGAAACTCCTTAGGAGGTTTCATCAACTGTTTCTACAAAAACACTCTAGTTTTGTTTTAATTTATATTTTTATATATTTATAATAATTTCTCTCTTATTAACTAAGGAAATTACGCAGTCAATTTTAAAACTAAACATAGGAGTAGTTCTTTTTTTGCTCTAATTAAAAATTTCAATGATTCAAGTTTGTAACTATTAGAATACTTAAATAAGTTATTATTAAATAGAATCTCATGCATCTATTATAATAAGGTTTCATGTAAATCTATTGGTAACTCTTTTATGTTATTTTTCATGAGGTCAAAGAGTTCAAATCTTTTACAAGGCTTTTTTTTTAAAAAAATAAATGGAAGGATGATGTTGCAAATAACACATAATCAAGGTGCGTATGAAGATGCGTGATCATTAAAGATAACATACAATCAACGTGTTATGACCAAAGTAAGACTAAAAAAAATATTGTGACCATTTTGGTGGCTTTTTAGAAGAAATATGATCAATAGTAGAAAAAAATCAATCCTTGGCGAGCAATATTTTGGAGACAAATTTTGTTTTTTTTTTTTCTTTTAGTGGAATCTTGGGTGAGTAAAGATTTAACGAGATACAACAAATCAAGAAACCTACCACTGGAGAGAATAAATCTAGCATTAATTAACTAATCACAGTTATTTAATTTAGTTTATTAAAAATAAAATGTCTAATTAATAATAATAAAAAAGTTGTTCAATGATAATTAGGAGATAATGACAAGACAATTATAGAATGATAGGAAGGAAAGCTAGAAGAAAAATAAAAGAGAGGAGGAAAGTTTTCAGTTAGTCAACAAGAAAACCGCTAATTTAATGAAGGATATTTTTTTCTTTTTCCCTCGTTATTTGTAAAAGTCAAGTTTATACTCTCTCTCAGTGCAAGCAACTTATATGCCATAAAAGATATAAGAGTAGTGATTGGTGGTTTGTACACTGAGTGTCAATAAATATAATTTTAGAATCTATAAAAATAGCACGAAAATAATTCATTTATTATTTTCAACTTTCTCTCTAACTTCTCTCTAAAAAAAACATCAACCTTTCATATTCAACATAATTTGGAAGTAGATATGAATCATTTTGAAGATTATTTGCTAGAAAATATCAATTTTGAGGTAAGAGAAGTGATGTTTTTTCAACACTGACTCACTTTTGCCCAAATGGACGAAACTATCCAAAAGTTTCGCCCATACCGGCAAAATTTTTAAAAAATTTCGTCAGTTGAGCAAAACTTTCGGATAGTTTCGCCCATTTGGGTGAAAGTGAGTCAGTACTATTTTTTTTTATTTTAAATGTTAATTTTTTGGTTTTTTAAAAAGTTTTTTAATTAATATAACACATATTTTTTTAACGTAACAGGATGATGTAGATCCAAATACATTTGAAAATTTTTTGAAACTGGAAGAATACATGGATCACGGACATTTATTCACAACAGATTGAATTTTCAATTCAAAAGTAGAGTTGGTGAATTGGGCAATAGAAACGGCGATGAAAGCGAATACATATTTGATCATTACTCAGTATTTGAGATCAAGAACATCTAATCATCGACCCTATGTTACACTGACTTGCGAGCATGGAGGTGCAATTAAACCAAGAACAAAGCTGAGAGTTGACAATAAAGAAGAAGAAGTTCCTATCAAAAGGCGGGGTCCTTACGGGACTAAAAAGTGTGGTTGTCCATTTAAATTAAAAAGTGAGCAAATGGCCACGAGTGAGAATTGGCAATTGTTCGTAATGATGGGAGGCACAACCATAAAATAAGTGTCCACAGTCACGATCATACTCAGGCTGTAAGACTGACTGAGGATCAGCTGATACAGACCGAGCAATTTAGGAAAAGTCATGTGCCACCACGTAATATATTAAGATTTTCTGAGAACAGAATATGGGTTGTGCCGTGAGGTAGGTCACATTACTTTTAATAGGTTATTATAATATTTTATATATTTATGTTTAGATCTAATAATATGATGTATATGTTTTATGTAGTGCACAAAAAATATATAACATACTTGCGAAGATGAAGAAAAATAGGATGCAGGGACGAAACACGGTAGAAGAAGTTCTTTGCTTAAGTACTCAACGGGGTTATACGGTCTTCTATAAAAACTGTGAAGACAGCAACATACTTAGTGATTTGTCGTTGTACACCCAACATCAATTGCAATGATTAGAACGTGGCCATATGTACTAATAATGGATACAACGTATAAAACAAACAAGTAAGTTCTCTGTCAAACATATGTAGCAACTCTCCATATTAATGTAAATGTATATTGATTGTTTAAGTTATAATTTAAATAATTTATGGTTTAGGGTTTAAATTATAATTTTAATGTATTTTAAGAAAATGTATAATATGCTACTGTTGGAAGTCGTAGGGATGACTCCGACCGGGAAGGACTTCACTGTGGTAATTACTTTCATGCACAATGAGCAGGCTACGACATACAGATGGGTCCTTAAACAAATTAAGCATCTGTATTTTTCATCATCTATGTCAACCAGGAATAAGTCAGATGTTAATGCTGGTGAACCACTTGTGATTATTACTGATAGGGAGAGCGATTTAATGCCTGTGGTCAAAGACGTGTTCAGTAAATCATATCATATGTTATGCAGAAGACACGTCAATCAAAATGTGCTGGCAAAATTATCCGAAATGATTAAGGATGAAGAGGTCGCATCTCGGTTCATTAATGGCTCCTGGCACAAATTATTGAATGAAATCGATGAGGCGGAATACATAAGAAAATTGAATGTGTTGAAGACGAATTGGCAAAAAAGGCCTACCTTTTTACATTGTTTGTTTAACACATAGTTAAATCTATTGGCACATAAATTCTGCAGAGTTTGGACATCTCAGGTATTACATTTTGAAGTTGAGACCACGGACCATGTTGAGAGCGAACATTCGGTCCTGAAGCTATGGCTTTCAACATACCATGGTAATTTGGACATTGTGTTCCTTAATATTGACTCGCTACTCGAAAGTCAAATTGTGGAGATTAAGAGCTCATTGGAGTTTTCAAGACTTAAAGAAAAGTTTAATGCGAAAAGTAATCACATATTGAAGAATATAAGTAATAACATCAGTCATTTAGCTTTGAAGAAGATATGAGTTGAGATAAAGAGAATTCCTGAGATCATTAAGGAAACCACACAGACTACCATGTTTATGTTAGCTGATTAGACAGTTCGAACACCTTCTTCTGCTCCCATTGGAAGATATTGCAGCCTTTTGGAGGACACTAGAAATTGGGGTGACATTCCTTCGGCGCAAGCGCAGGACATAGATTCCGAGATTCATGATCTTGCCTCCCGATTGAATCCAATAAATACAGGTCCCATATCGAAAGTCAGGGAAATGCGTCGTATCATAAAATGAATTTTGAGTCTGGTTTTTCCTGAAGATCCTGGTACAACATTCAACCAAAATGGACAAGTCATACTGGGAACATGTGCCCATTGCACATAGAAAAATAAGAAAGTCAAGCGGATATGGATCTGGATCAGGTTCCAATTCTGGTTCTAGTTCACGTGGAAGGGGCAAACCGCCATGGGCGCCTAGGGGCAGGGGTAGGGGTAGATGGCGTAGCAGTGGACGAAGTAGTTTATGTTCTGTTATAGATCTCTTCCACATTCCCTTATATCGATGCATTCCCTGGTTTCTTGTATCCGTTCATTGATAACTGGAAGAATGTGATAGGTGATGGTAATTGTGGATTTTGGGTTGTGGCGAACTTTGTGTTCAGGGATGAAATCCAATGGCTTGAGGTCCGTAGACGGATGTCTTTTGAGTTGGAGAATATTGTTAGTATATGCCCTAAGACCAATTGACTCACATTTATGATTTATGAAGCATGTATTTTTGAATTGTATTTCATGTTCTTGGTCATCAAGTATGTGACTTGATAGTAAAACCCTTATAGCTAATAAAATACTATTCTTATTTGTCCCTAGTTTATTACATCTTGTAAACTAGTGTGAAGTTGATTGATGGTCAAGTTTTACTGATCATGAATATGAGATATAAAATCAATTCATAAATACATATTGAGAATATTGTATTGGACATGACCCAAAATGAAGAAGAAATATTGCATGGGTTTAAGTTATAAGTATTTCTTCTCAGTTTTATATTTGGTGTCCTTCGACCTAATATTTCTAATGTTCCTTGCATGGGGAGAAAAATATGTTTTGACATAGGCAAACATCACTTTTAATTAGGTGATCATTATGATTATTGGTTGGCTTATTTTCTCGTCATGGCTTGAATATTGGAGATAGTGAAAGGGATTTGTCCCTCTCTTTTTAGAGAGAGATATCCATGGGCCCCTTAATAAGGAAGATTGGAAAATATGCATGGCCATGCTCAAATAAGTATTAATAAGGTGTTATTAATATTATTTGTTGGAACAGTCTGCCTGGTGAAGTAAATGGTTATTGAAGTTTTATAAGGATGGCTTGATCCATGCCTTATACTTAATTAGGATATCGTGTGAAAAAAGGACTAAATATTAAATCTGATGCTAGGTTATTATTACATTTACTTAACTTGGGTAAGCATAATGTCTTGCTAGAGGCCGCTTATGTTTTGTGAATAAATGTCTAGGACATTTTTTTCATTCACTGCCAACGTTAAGTGAACCTACAGGGTCACACGCATAGACGATCTTGTGAGCATAATGTCCACGTTCAATGAATCTAGATTGTGTCCAGATTCGTTGAACGTATACAAAAGGGGAATCAGATTCCATATTGTATTTTCTGGTAGGTTAACAAGTAATTAATTTTATTTAATCAAATAAATGAAATTAATTACTTAATATTACTCATCCAACCGTTGGATGATTATAGGAATAGACAGACGAGATTAAACTGTCATTAGATGACAGTTAGGGTTTTGATATTGACAGCTATAAAAGGTTATGTTAACCTTTTCTTGGTGGTCGTCCTTTATCTGATTAAAAAAAAAAAAACAAAAC
The DNA here is from genome assembly GCA_028651295.1 of Catharanthus roseus. Taxonomy (NCBI): domain Eukaryota; kingdom Viridiplantae; phylum Streptophyta; class Magnoliopsida; order Gentianales; family Apocynaceae; genus Catharanthus; species Catharanthus roseus. The sequence goes on along the minus strand of JAPQWS010000168.1, from coordinate 12,364,629 downwards.
CCTAGAATGACGATATAGTATCTAGCCTCCTCTCTCCGAAATACGACCGATTACCAGATAGTCAGGATAAGTTCTGAACAGCTTTCAGAACACAGACGGGGCTAGCATCCCGATCGCTTGAAGAGGAGTTCGTCGCGTGAATACCAGTAGAGGGTGAAGCGTACAAAGCAGCGCCTCCACAACGAACAAGCAAAACATTGAGGTAATTTCTATCCAATCGGTTTTTCTAGTATGTGCAGATCCTATTGGTGGATTTCCGTAGTTTTATTTTACTTTGTTTTTGCCTACGGATTCCAACAGTGGTATCAGAGCCTCATACATACTAGTTTTACTGATTTTATCTGTTACCGCTTTGATTACATGTGTTGTTTTCAATCGGCCTTATAGTAAGGTTTCTGATTAGTGTAATAATCAGAGTAAATTGAATTATAGGATTCGCATATATCATATTCTGTTTTACTTATTAATGTGATTAATTAAACAGAATATTGTTACTGCCGAATTGTTTGGCGTACAGTTTGTAATCTGTGCAATTTAATTGTTAAACTAATATGCAGAATCACATGATTTAATGTTTAACTGTTAAACAAAATTTCTGGCGGCATGATTTTAGGGTTTATGATGGCAATAACTCATTCAATGAGTTAGAAAGAAAAATCGTTTTTCTTTACGGGGGCGCTGCCCCCTGAGACCCTGCAAGGGCGCTGCCCCTGAGACCCCGCAAGGGCGCCTCCCCATCGGCCAGCGGGACTGCAGTTTTCTTCCAGGGGCTTCGCCCCCGGAACCCCCTTGTTGTTTTTTGCATGTTTCTTCCTATCTTTAGATGCATGGTGCATAGCATGGCCCTTTACCTCTTGTGATTGATTGGCTTATTTTGTTAATGGGTTGTATGTTTTTAAATACGGCCTGCGTGTCGTTGTTTTCGTTGATGTAATATTATCAAGTTTTACTAGAATAGGTTAATTTTATTTCCTATTCCTATGTATGTTTTCTGTCCTATGTAACAAGATTAGAAAGCCAAGACATTGAAGGCAAGCTCATGGAGATGAAGACTTACCTAGATTGACCTTTGACTTCCATGAGGCTCGTGGAAGTCAATATAGGATTGGGGCCATGCTATGACACATTTTATTTGATGTATATATATTATGCATGTGATGTTTAGTTTATTTCCTTTTATTTTTGATATATGTTTTGTGAAATAATATACAAATAAAAAGGAAGAAGGTTTTTTAAACCATTAAAAAAAAAAAAATTAAGTCGTAAAATGCCTTCCATGATCATAAGCACTTCTCCATGCTTGGATCATCATTTTGTCTTACTGCCAAAGCAAGAGATAAATGGTTACCTAGGTAGGGGAAGATGGAAAATGGTGATTTCCATATGCTTGGAATGGTTTGGCTTAACTAGGCTATCAAAACGGTTTTGAGCCTAGGGCATCATATGGAATTTTGCCGGTACATGTAGATGTAAATCCCATTAATACATTTTTCTCTAATTATGGGTGTTAAGCCAAAGCTTACTTATGATTAGAATAAAATGAATTTTTATACCCATGATTTATATCAAGTGTTGAATATTTCAGGGAAAATTTAATGCTTCATTTATTTAATTTTACTTTGCAAATTCTATGTAGGTAATGACCTCAAACAATTCAAACACATCGTTGCGATTCGTGCTTGAAAAGAATAAGCTTAGTGGGACTAACTTTCTTGATTGGGCACGAAATTTAAGGATTGTCCTTAAACAAGAAAAAAAGCTATATGTACTTGAGAACCCTATCCCTAATCAACCAGCTAACAATGCCCCTAGAGTCGAAAAGGATGCTTATAGTAAGCACAAGGATGATTCCAACGATGTGACATGTCTCATGTTGGCTACGATGAAATCTGAGTTGCAAAAGCAATTCGAGGAAGTTGAGGCTTATGAGATGATAAAACAGCTCTCAAGGAAATGTTCCAAGAGCAGGCACATCAAGAGTGATATCTTACCACTAAGGCGTTGAATAGCTGCAAAATGACCCCTGGCACTTCAGTTAGTGCTCATGTCTTTAAGATGAAAGGGTATTTTGATCAGCTTGAAAAACTTGGAGCACCTGTAAGTCATGACTTAGCTACTGATATGATCTTGGCCTCTTTGACCTCCGACTATGATCGGGCTTTGTCATGAACTTCAATATGCATAATATGGAAAAGTCCATAAATGAATTGCACGGGATGCTCAAGCAGGCTGAACAAAACATTAGGAAGTCTACTCCTAATGTTCTGATGGTTCAGAAGGGGCAGTTCAAGAAGAACAAGGGAAAGGGAAAAGGAAAGGCTATGGCCAAAAAGGGTAAAGGCAAGCAGAAGCCCAAGCCCAAAGTTAAACCACCAAAGAAAGGGACTTGCTTCCACTGCAATGAACCTGGTCATTGGAAGAGGAATTGCAAGCTCTACTTGGAAGAAAAGAAGAAGCAAAAGGCCAGTGAGACTGCCGCTTCAGGTATTTTTGTTATAGATATTAATATGTCTACTCCTACTTCATGGGTATTAGATACCGGATGTGGAGCTCACATTTGTGTAAATGTGCAGGGACTCAAAAGGAGTAGATCTTTGGCAAAGGGAGAGGTGGACCCACGAGTTGCAAATGGAGCAAAAGTAGCTGTTGTAGCTGTAGGGACATTTGATTTACTTTTGCCTACTGGGCTTATAATTGAACTTAAAGATTGTTACTATGTTCCTGCTATGAGTAGGAATATCATTTCAGTTTCTTGTTTGGATATTGATGGTTTTGAGTTTAATACTAAGAATGATAAAAGTTCTATTTATAAAAATGGTATTTTTTATGGGGATGCCTCTTTATGTAATGGACTTTACATTCTTAACCTACATGATTCCATTAGTAAGCCCATCTATAACATAAATACAAAGAGATTTAAATCTAATGATTTAAATCAAACTTACTTCTGGCATTGTCGTTTGGGCCATATAAATGAGAAACGCATATCAAAACTCCATCAAGATGGACTTTTATCTTCATTCGACCTTGAGTCTTATGAAAAAATGTGATTCTTGTTTATTGAGAAAAAATGACTAAAAGTCCATTTACGAGGGGCAAAGTGAAAGGGCTACCGATTTATTGGAACTTATACATACTGATGTATGTGGGCCAATGAACACACAAGCCAGAGGAGGTTTTCAGTATTTCATTACATTCACAGATGATTTCAGTAGATATAGTTATGTCTATCTAATGAAACATAAATCTGATTCCTTTCAAAAGTTTAAGGAATTTCAAAATGAAGTACAGAATCAACTTGGAAGGAGTATCAAATTACTTCGATCAGATCGAGGTGGTGAATACTTAGGCCAAGAGTTTGGCGAACATCTAAAAAATTGTGGGATATTGTCACAATTAACTCCACCAGGAACACCACAATGGAATGGTGTGTCTGAACGCAGAAATCGAACTCTATTGGATATGGTTCAATCTATGATGAGTCAAACAGATCTTCCAATTTCTTTTTGGTGTTATGCTCTAGAAACTGCTGCATTCATATTAAATAGAGTTCCATCTAAATCTGTTCAGAAGACACCATATGAGATATGGACCGGGCAACAACCTAGTTTAGCATTTCTCAAAATTTGGGGATGTGATGCTTATGTGAAGCGATCATTATCTGAAAAACTAGCACCCAAATCTGATAAGTGTCTGTTTGTGGGATATCCTAAGGAAACTAAGGGATACTACTTTTATCTTCCATCTGAAAACAAAGTGTTTGTTGCTCGGAACGGAATTTTCCTTAAATGGGAATTCGTTTCCAAAAGAGTTAGTGGGAGTAGAATCTATCTTGAAGAAGCTCAAGGACAACAGACCATTTCTGAACCGAGTATGGATACTCAGTTGGACTCACGTATTCATACTGAGCCTGAACCTTTGACACAAGGGCCAAGAAAGTCTGGTAGGACTTCTCAGATACCACAGAGATATGGATTTCTTGTGACTGAGGATCATAATATTGATCTTACTGATCAAGGTGAACCTAATTCCTACCAAGATGCTATTCATAGTCCTGAATCTAGCAAATGGCTAGAGGCTATGAAATCAGAAATGCAATCCATGCATGATAATCAAGTTTGGACTTTGATTGATCCACCTGAAGGTTGCAAGACCATAGGGTGTAAATGGGTTTTCAAAAAGAAAACTGACATGGATGGCAATGTGCACACTTACAAAGCACGATTGGTAGCAAAAGGGTATAGACAAACTCATGGTATAGACTATGATGAAACCTTTTCTCCAGTTGTAATGCTTAAGTCAATTAGAATTCTACTTGCCATTGCAGCATATTATGATTATGAAATATGGCAAATGGATGTTAAAACTGCCTTTCTTAATGGAAATCTACTGGAGGATGCGTATATGACACAACCTGAAGGTTTTATTCATCCTTCGAATTCTAGTAAAGTGTGTAAACTTCAAAGATCCATTTATGGCTTGAAGCAAGCATCTCGAAGTTGGAATCTTCGTTTTGATGAAGCAATTAAAGAATTCAATTTCATCAAGAATGATGATGAACCTTGTGTCTACAAAAGGGTTACAGAAAATGCAGTAGTCTTCTTAGTACTCTATGTCGATGACATCTTGTTAATTGGGAATGACATCCCTACTTTGCAAAGTCTAAAAACTTGGTTGGGGAAGTGTTTTTCAATGAAAGATTTAGGCGAAGCATCCTATATTCTAGGCATTAGGATCTATCGAGATAGATCTAAAAAGCTTATTGGCCCAAGTCAGAGTGGATATATTGACAAGGTACTGAAAAGGTTCATTATGCAAGATTCTAAGAGAGGATTCTTGCCAATGTCACATAGCGTTAAACTCAGTAAGTCTCAAAGTCCTACACAAGGGAGGATACAAAACGCATGAGTAAGATTCCTTACGCTTCCGCAATTGGATCTATCATGTACGCCATGTTATGCACTCTCCCAGATGTCTCGTATGCATCAAGCATGACTAGCAGATTCCAGTCAAATCCTGGTGAACCGCATTGGACTGCAGTAAAAAACATTCTCAAGTACTTAAGAAGGACTAAAGAGATGTTTTTGATCTATGGAGGTCAGGAAGGAGAGCTTGTTGTAAATGGTTACACGGATGCTAGCTTTCAGACTGATGTAGATGATTTTAGATCGCAATCTGGATTTGTGTTTTGTTTGAATGGAGGTGCTGTGAGCTGGAAGAGTTCAAAGCACGATACCGTGGCCGATTCTACTAAAGAGGCTGAGTATGTGGCTGCTTCTGATGCAGCCAAGGAGGCAGTTTGGATCAGAAAGTTCATCACAGAACTAGGTATAATTCCTAGCGTTGTGAACCCAGTGGACCTATATTGTGACAATACAGGAGCCATTGCACAAGCTAAGGAACCTAGATCTCATCAACGATCCAAACATATTCTCAGGCGTTTCCATCTCATTCGAGAAATTATTGAGCGTGGAGATGTTAAAATTTGCAAAGTAGACACCAATGACAATGTCGCAGATCCATTGAAAAAGCCACTCCCACAACTTAAGCATGAGAGTCATACTAGGTCAATGGGTTTGAGAGTCATGTCAAATTGGTGGTAGGACAAGTGGGAGATTGTTAGTATATGCCCTAAGACCAATTGACTCACATTTATGATTTATGAAGCATGTATTTTTTAATTGTATTTTATGCTCTTGGTCATCAAGTATGTGACTTGATAGTAAAACCCTTATAGCTAATAAAATACTATTCTTATTTGTCCCTAGTTTATTACATCTTGTAAACTAGTGTGAAGTTGATTGATGGTCAAGTTTTACTGATCATGAATATGAGATATAAAATCAATTCATAAATACATATTGAGAATATTGTATTGGACATGACCCAAAATGAAGAAGAAATATTGCATGGGTTTAAGTTATAAGTATTTCTTCTCAGTTTTATATTTGGTGTCCTTCGACCTAATGTTTCTAATGTTCCTTGCATGGGGAGAAAAATATGTTTTGACATAGGCAAACATCACTTTTAATTAGGTGATCATTATGATTATTGGTTGGCTTATTTTCTCGTCATGGCTTGAATATTGGAGATAGTGAAAGGGATTTGTCCCTCTCTTTTTAGAGAGAGATATCCATGGGTCCCTTGATAAGGAAGACTGAAAATATGCATGGCCATGCTCAAATAAGTATTAATAAGGTGTTATTAATATTATTTGTTGGAACAGTCTGCCTGGTGAAGTAAATGGTTATTGAAGTTTTATAAGGATGGCTTGATCCATGCCTTATACTTAATTAGGATATCGTGTGACAAAAGGACTAAATATTAAATCTGATGCTAGGTTATTATTACATTTACTTAACTTGGGTAAGCATAATGTCTTGCTAGAGGCCGCTTATGTTTTGTGAATAAATGTCTAGGGCATTTTTTTCATTCACTGCCAACGTTAAGTGAACCTACAGGGTCACACGTATAGACGATCTTGTGAGCATAATGTCCACGTTCAATGAATCTAGATTGTGTCCAGATTCGTTGAACGTATACAAAAAGGGAATCAGATTCTATATTATATTTTCTGGTAGGTTAACAAGTAATTAATTTTATTTAATCAAATAAATGAAATTAATTACTTAATATTACTCATCCAACCGTTGGATGATTATAGGAATAGACGGACGAGATTAAACTGTCATTAGATGACAGTTAGGGTTTTGATATTGACAGCTATAGAAGGTTATGTTAACCTTTTCTTGGTGGCCGTCCTTTATCTGATTAAAAAAAAACAAAACCCTAGAATGGCGATATAGTATCTAGCCTCCTCTCTCCGAAATACGACCGATTACCAGATAGTCAGGATAAGTTCTGAACAGCTTTCAAAACACAGAAGGGGCTAGCATCCCGATCGCTTGCAGAGGAGTTCGTCGCGTGGATACCAGTAGAGGGTGAAGCGTACAAAGCAGTGCCTCCACAACGAACAATCAAAACATTGAGGTAATTTCTATCCAATCGGTTTTTCTAGCATGTGCAGATCCTGTTGGTGGATTTCCGTAGTTTTATTTTACTTTGTTTTTGCCTACGGATTCCAACACATGTGACGAATATGTATATTTCACTGTTTGGATCATTGGAACGATATTATGAGCTCATACAGAGGACATAGTGGCGGGATGGATATGCGCCTCGAGAGCATTGGTTGGATACACTTGATCACCTTTATGTCATTGCAAATGTATTCAATTTGTGCATGGTATTAATTGCACGGCTAAGGTCCACGACATTATTGCCTTTGTACTCATATTCGACTTGTACTGCGGGAACTCTGTTTATTGGGCACCCCTCCGAATAACAACATTTCATAACGGTTAGTGAACGACTTTATTTATGTATGTCTTTTCGTATAGTAATAACGTGTATAAAAAGAGATTTATTTTACATTTTCTTTTATCTTATTCAGCTACAACTACATTTTCTTTTATCTTACATTTTCTCCTAAAACATAAGTACACCCTAAATCGTAAATAAAGATAAAAAGAAGTAAATCAAAACAATCCACAGCAGAACCGTACATAATCATAACAAATCAAAAAAGCGTACAACTAAATAAACAACAAAAACAAAACATCAACTCTAACCCCAGGCTGATAATGCCACTTTATCAATTAGATACCCTATCGAACTTCACTTCTTTCCCAATGTCATCACGGTCAACTTCACGAGCAATTATATCCAGTAGAACTGTGTGACATGGGAGCACCAACTGTAAACTCTAAAACCCTAAACCCATGCCATGTGGAAACCCAAATGTCCCGGATCTCGTCAAGCTTGTAAGGAGTCCATCGTACGTCATCAACCGACGTCACATCTAATCATAGGCGAATGTCTAATAATTTATGCTGTGTTTTATGTCCGAACAATGCAAACCGCTGGATGTACGGCTTGCAAGACATCATGCCAGGTCTCACCGCAGGTGCAAATATAGGAAAGTACATATATATCCATGTCTAATAAACAAATTTATTGTAAATGCATAATTTCGAACAACTCAGATAATATTAAATCAAATAAGAGCATTTTAATATGTAAGATAATGATAAAAATAACATATCATTAAATAATCAAATTAAATAAACAAATATTAACAAAAATTAGTAATAATACCTCAAGCAATGACCAACACCCAACCAACTCCTTTGCATTAACACGGGATGCCTGATCTAGGTTCCTGTACAAGTAGGCAACTGTCGCAACACCCCTTGTAAACCCCCCACATGGTCGAACATTCTTCACGAGCATTCAAAGCTTGGGGGGAACGATGTTACCACTCTTATCGGTAAAGAGTGAACTACCAAGTAAATATTGGATGTAGCATGCAGCCCTATGCTCCGAGGAAAGTCTACTCCGGGGATCCTCTGCAACATCAAACAACTCCTGACCATTTATACCACCCCCGTTATAGGTGATACCCAAGTCACTCTAAATAACAATAATCAACTGATCCTGAGAGTAATGAAGATCCACAGCATTACCATAATCAGGTTCATCCAGTATCAGCTCCACATCATGTAAGGTTACTGTCATCTCTCCCTGCGGCATGTGAAAACTGTTGGTGTCCGACTGTCACCTCTCCACAAAAGCATATAATAACGCTTGGGGTGCTGGAATATACAAGACTTCAAGTGGATGAGTCCTATCCCTAATGCCAAATCTACCACCTCAAGATCACAAGAGGTCCAACCTGTAAGTGCGATATAGCGCGTCCGTGACTTCAATGTACCTCGGTCCTGAACATCAACCAAATAAGTTAATATTTAGCATTAAAATATATAACAACATAAAAAAAAGTAAATAGTTGAGCAATTAATAAAGAGAGAAAAGTACTTATCCACGCCATATAGAATATGCCACATGTCCGCCGTACGATCGGATAAGCACCAGATCGACAGGACCTCTCTCAGCTGGTCCTGTCTGCTCCCAATCTGCATTCTTCGCTTTCTTCCTCTGGGTAGATGCTGTAGGAGGACGCGACTTCTTGGGTCTTTTGTTTTGAGTCCCTAAAATATTACTCATAACCGACATGAAACTGCCGGTCAAGCATTTGCCTTTTCACAAACCAGGCCTACCACCAGATGATGAAGCAGGGGCCCTAGGTACAGGCTTCTCCCCATCTCCGGCACCATCACTGTCATTATCATCATCATCATCCTCATGCTCCCTCTGCTCGTCCTCTCCGTCGATGTGGAGGGATCCAACCATAGAAGGCTCATTAAAGAAACCTCTGTCACCTTCCAACCGAATATCCTCAGAATCCCTCCCTAAAAAAGGCTCAGAAGAGGAAATGCCATAAGCAGTGCCTGTGTAATCATGTGTGCTATAAGATGCATCGGGAAGAACTCCACCCATAAGCTGCTCGAAAAAATCAACACCTAATTGCCTCCCTGGACCACTAACCTCATTCAAAGGTTCCTGAATTTTAGATCTATAAGGTACATTATGAGGATGCACAGAAGGAACATGTGTATATAGATCATATAATATGGGTGGAGACTGAGATGGTGGCTGGGAAGATCTATATATATATATATATATATATCATATGATACCGGAGTGTGTGGACGGTGTGATGGAAGAGGAGGACGAGACCTAATCGGTATATGGGGTGGTTGCGTAGAAGACCTCGGTGCACTTGGTTCATAATATATCCCAAGTGCAAATAGGGTAGGAGTAGACGGGATATCAGAAGTACTGTGACGACCCCTCAAACCTCGAGATGAAGCAGTAACAGTATGACATTGAACTCGACCTATCCTGTCCGTCACAGGACCTACATCATCATCTCCCCTACGTGCGTCGGGTCAAACCATCTATTATTTATTCAAACACATTCATCAATAATTAGCATATATTTGCCTAATTAATTTACTGTGCATTATATTATTCTTTTAATTACATTATCTATATTATTTCATCATGTTATTTTTTAAATTTACTTTAATTTTTTTCTTGTATTATTAAATTATTTCATTATTTTTTTCAAGCCCGTTATTATTTAATTCACATAATTTAACATTTATTATTATATTATTTATTCTTAAAAGGATTTATTATTTTATTTCTTTTCACTAATAATAATATAATTAATAGTTATTAATTTATATATTGTATTATTTCTTATTAAAATTACTAATTAAAAGGGTTTGGATCCTATTTTTTAAATTATTATCATTATTCTTTATCTATTATTAATTGACTTTAATTCAAATAATTATTTTAAATTATTATGTACAATATTATTTAAATAACAACGGTTGAATTATTATTTGGTTAAAGTCATTCATTAATCTTCATTAATTAATAGATACTCAAGTCATATTTATTATTTCCTTTAAGGGGTTCACAACACTAACCACTAAATTAACGAAATCATTAAATTATATTTTTCTATACCATTGACGTAATAAATAAATTTAATCAACATAAACATATAAATTGATTCAAACTATAACATGAATAATTATAACACTTATGCTTATGCTAACAAAATAATGAATGCACATTACAGTGAAATTATTCACATAAACATAATACATAATCATATTAAACAAACAATTATAACATAAACCATTTTAAAAAACTAATTACATGTATAGACAAAATTAAATAACATGTGAAATAAACATAAAACTTCATATACAACTTACTTAAATAATATAACATTAACAAATAAACATAATCATAATGTTAAACATTTATAATCCCAAAAGTAAATAATATAAACAAAAAATCAAAAAAAAAAAAAAATTTACGAGACTTTCAACCAGGCTGGCGAGATGTTCTCAAACTTTCGCCCAGCCTGGCGCAAATCATAGTCATTTCCGCCCAATTCACACGACATGCAGAGGAAGTTTCGCCGGATTGGGCAAAAATCACAAATTTTTTCGCCGATCCAGGTGAAAACCCCCAGAAATCGGCAGAATTTGAAGGGGAAAAAACGACTTTTTTTTCAATCTGATGCATGTTTCAAGTTTTAAACCGATAAAATTGTAAATAAATAAGTATAGATCGAAATACTAATTTTTTTTTTTGAATTTTAACGGTCAGATCTTCCTAGATTTGAGTTTGAAATGTAGACCTTTAGAGAAATGGAGAGGATTTTTTTTAGAGAGGAAGTTGGAAGATGAAAATGAAAATTTTTGAATTTTTGGCGTTATTCTTATAATAGAGTATTCCCTTCATATTTTTTATTTTTTGTTTTTTTTATTTGTAATATAATCGAAAACAATACAATTTTAATAAAAAATTTCGAATTATACCCTTAATACATCAAACCCTCTCTCATTCCCTATGTCATAAAAAAGTGTAATTACTTATTTCCAATAATTGTTGTCATTTTTCAATATCTACTCTAACCACCATTCATTATCACACAAGCTCTAAGTTAAAATTTAAAAATTTTCAATATCAATAAATTAGGTGAAAGATTAATGTTAAGAGTAATTTAATCTATAGACACAAAAAATTATTCTTAATTCTGATTTTTTTTTTAATTTGTATAATGTTTGAAACGAAACTAATAAAAAAAAGGAGGAAGTAAAAAGATAAAAGTTTCTTAAATTAAAAACCAAACGAAGTTGAAAACGTCTTTGTCTCATTCAGGGCACGACGGACGGCAGACAAAAGGTCTGTAAACATCGTCCAATGACAGAACATGCAAGAGATTGCCAGAAAGACATAAAAATTATCTGTGAGAGTATTCTAACTGCCAAAGCCAACCACCTTAAAAAAGTAGATTCCTTAAATCTTGGAGGGTTGTACATAGAACATCCAATTCTACATCATCTTTGATCAGAGCTTCACTTACGACAAGACAGAAATCCTAAAGCAATCTCCAAGATAAAGATTTCTGAAACATCCCAAAGAAACATTGTTCTCTACTAATAGTAACAAGACAGTAAATCATACAGTACTGATACATATTCATACTCACCTACGTATTTCTACATTGATTTCGTTTACCACTGACTTTTGATACATGAGGCAGGAGCTATATGGATCGATGGATAGCAGAAGCTGACATCGTCTAGACTTGATTCTGACTAGAAAGGCCCGAAGAATGATCAAAATATTGAATGTGGTTGCTCGAAAGGTGGACACACATTTGATATCTGCGGAGGAAGTCCGCTTGGGCTTAGGCGTTGTTTTTTGCTGGACCTATCAGCATCCATGTTCTCAAATAGATTAATTCTGCAACCAGATTCTGGTGTTTGGGGCTCCTGAGGAGAGGAGAATGATTCGTCGAGAGAAAAGCTTTTGGCTGCAGCACGTTCTTTGGAAGGTTTGTCCATGACAGGGGACTCGGAAGTTGGGGGAGGGGTTCCCGGGTCATTCCTAATCTCAGATTCTGGACAATTGTCACCTAGTTGATTGGCAGTAACCCCAGCGCTAGGAGCGTCTGAAAGAACTCCACTGAGACGTTGCTGTTCTTCAATTATCTTCTTCAAATATTTCCCTTGGGCTTCTATACGCAACTGAAGTTGTTTTTGCACCTGTTTTGCAACCAAGAAAGAAGATTTCAGATCAACTCATTTTTTATGCATGGTAAAGGAAGCTTCTTGACAAAATAAAACAGACATAAATGGACAACTCCCACGATTGACTTTCTATGTTTGGAAAGCCTAATAAAAGTACTAATTTCAGGCAGTCATAAATGACTTCATGTTATGCTAGGATGATTCTTCTACAATAAGGCCACTAAAGGCATTCAAAATTTTTCCTTTTATTCTTCTACAATACGTTCCTTGTGCCGAATAGGTCATATCAGGCATTCAAATTTTTTTTTTTGTCATCTTATCAAGGGCTTTAAGCTTACTTACCTCTAATTGCTCATGTAGTCGCTTCTGAACCTCCATCTGCAGCTTCAATGCTTCAGTGATTTGCATTCCACTGCAACCAGAGAGAAGATGTTGCGTGAAAATTCTGAGCTATAAACCATATCAATGTCACATGTATCTCCTGATAAATTTATTAACGGAGAAGCAGACCATTAAAAAAACAAATGATTGCAGATATATTGCCAAACTAATGTCAATTTAAAGATAGTTTTTGGCTCCAAGTAAAATGATGGGGGACATTTCTAGACAAGTAAATAGGACAACCATATTGCCAAAGTTCAAGCTAAAATAATGTGTTTGGACAGCATCTGCTAAGAGTCTCCTCAGAGTCAATTACCCATTATATATGTATGTGTATACATATATATGTGTGTAATATATGTGTCTATATATATATATATATATATGTGTGTGTGTATAGATATATGTGTCTATATATATATATATGTATATGTATATATATACATATATGTATGTATATGCGTATATATGTATATATATACATATATGTATATATATGTGTACATATATATATGTATATACATATATGTGTGTATATATATACATGTATGTATGTGTACATATATATACATGTATATGCATATATGTATATAAGGGAAAATACTTACGATGAACCATCCAAATTGGAAAGCATCTCCTTGGAGTCCTTCTTATCAGTCTTCTTGCCTGGAAATTGCAATTTCAAATATAAAACATATCAGCAAGGGCAAAAGGATATCATTTACGTGTCTCCCTATCAGAAGTATCTTAAAAATTCATATAACTATTAGTGCTACATAAGATAAAGACAAACTTAAAAACATACCATCAGAAGAAGAATCTGGGAGGTACTTTGCCAGTCTATATTTCTGGATTCATGTAAAAGAGGGAAATCATCAAACCAAGAAAATCTTGAGAAAGAAAGAACCCTCAGTTAACCGATCTTGTATAAAACCAAAATCATATTCATAATACCTGTAAATGGCTTTTTACATGGTAAATGGTTAAGCCTTGTACACCCATGACCCTAAGCACACCTTTGGGAGTAGCCCCTGAAACAGAGAAACCAAATTTCACAAATCTACTCGGGTAAAGAAAACATTCCTGCGAGAAATATAGCAGTGGTGTACAAACTTAAGCCAAAATAAAAATTCTATGCGACAGAGTATTTTCTTTCTAAACCAAACAATAACTCAATGACAAGAACAAAATCAAGAACAATAGAATAAGCTGCTTACATTCAGGTATTTCTTCGGTTTCCCATCTTCTTTTTCCTTTGTTTTCTTCTCAGTGCTTCTAAATCTTCTTTATGTTGTCTTTGATAAACCATTTTTCTATATTTCCTTGGGAATTATTCATCTCTTCAATTTTTTCTTATCCTAAAAGAATTATACCTCCTTATTTCCTTTTCCTTTTCATCAATTTCCTTAAGTATTGTTTCTGTGACTTGTGTTGTTACTAGGCTCATTAAACCATACTATGATTCATAGGTCCCAAATAATTTCCTCTCGCCCATGCATTACACAATTTCAGCTGCACTCCTCCTAAAAATTACAAATAAAAACTTCCTAGTTTAATAAACTACCTACTTGACCTTATTTGGCTGCCGAGTAAGGAAAGGTAGTCCTATCACACATTATCACAAAATATTCAGCATAATTGAGTTCTAAATTAGCCAATAATGGCAGCGTTATTAATTGCAATTCATCATGACATGTTTGGAAAGTGAAAACAAAGATTAGGAAGGAAGTGATTATACTGAAATGAAACTAAAGACACTTACTATCAGGGCCACCAAGCTGTGCTACAGCATCAACAAAACGCTCATGAAGTTCATTAGTCCAGCGAAGCCTTTGCTTAGATGCCAGATTCGAATTGTTACTGTTGTTCATGTTGTTGTTTCCTCCTCCCATGAAGTCCATCGTCTAGAAACCAGAGGCTCCTAATGGCTGAACACAATGCAAGCTCTACTTTCTTTCAACAACTTATAGCTCCAGCTAAGATGCCTAAAAGCCCTAAACCTGACAGTCAAAACCAATAAATGCTTCAAAAAGATACCTAATAAGTACAGAAAAATCCAAACTTGTAATGATCCCACCTCTTTACAGTAATCCTCCAATTAATAAAGACTTAAGAAATTAATTACCAAATCTGGAAATCTAAAAATTGCAGTGAACCCATTTTTCTCAACACTAAAAGTATACTTAATAATTCATCACCATTTTCTTTCTGGTCAACTACACAGAAATTAAAGTAAAAAAAAAATCCTTTCCCAAACACGGATTTCATCTGCTGAAAGATAAACGAAAAGGGGGGAGGGGTAGGGATTTCAAGCTACTACCAAAGGAAATCACAGAAACTACAAGAAAGTGAAATTCAAACAAAACCCATCACGAAACATACCTTAAACAAGCTGAAGAAAATAATCCCAGTAAGTAATTATACAATTTCGAACAAGAAATCAAAAGGGGTCAACAAGAGAAACCGCAGCTTCGTGATCTCCAAATTCAAAGACCCTGAAGCTGCTTCTGAGTTAACAAACTGATTTGATTCCAAATGAACGACTGATATACATGTATGAACCTTGGAATTTCAACACCATTAGATTAGTATACACACAGATAACACACGCAAGAGATGGGTGGGTCCCTTTCTCCAAGATGATAGTTACAGACACAGTTCAGGAGGGAGGAGAGGAGAGAGAAAGAGAGAAGCCCGTCTTCACCTCAGCCCTATGAGGGACGGAATCTACTTGGACATATTCCGGGCCGGCCCTTTGTACACTTGTTAATTTGCTAATTGCCACTATCCTTCTGTCCTTTTGTGAAATCACCGGACCATTGTGTATTTTTTCTTTTTTCTTTCATTTCGTTTTCTTTTGGCTCAGCTCGCTGTAATGATTCTAAGTTTTACTAATGAGGATTATATATATTTGTTTATTTTTTATTTTTTTCTAAATAAATTTATTTTTTTGGGTAAAAAAGTTTTTTTAAAAAAAAAAATCGAAATCTTGTATTAAAACAATAGAGTTTACAACAAGCGCATAAGAAATGTAATCAAGAATTACGCCATAAACTCAAAACATAGGTCTACCGAGAGACCTAGCAAAATGAGCTAATTTAATTGTAACATAATTTTAAACTCTAAAAAAAGAAGAAAACCCATTAAACTTACAAATTTGGATTTCTCGTGCGAAACCAAAGTTCCAACAGAAGACAAATCTTGACTATGATTAGAGAATCTAGTAATGGCATTTGTCCTATCACTCTCCAATACGAAAGAACCAATACCCCATGATCAATGTACAACATTGCCGGTAAGGGCACCACTCCAACAACTACTAGCATACCACCAGCATCACGAACAACAACCAATGCACCACTCTGGCCTTTACTCATAGAAGCATCAATGTTAATCTTCACACAATTCTGTAGGGTAGCCTCCAAGACGGGACCATCACCACGCTCTGTTAGTACTCAGAAGCATCCCAACGTCATTGTGGTTCATGAACTCAACCTGCAACACTCCTGAACACCACGAACCATGACTTCCGCCTCCTTCAACTTATTCTCAACACACCCAAAAATACCTTTCTTTCCAAATTCTCCACAAAATCATTACAATTCTCTCCATATCTTCCCTCCATCTGTCACACAAAAACTCCACCCAAAGCGGCCAAGACACTACTCCACGCCACAGCTCTACAAAATCAACACTAGCAGCCTCCACACATGCATTACATAGTCACAATTCACAAACAAGTGAGAATCAGACTCCTCATCTTACCCACAAATCAAACAAAAAGAACACACTCCCTCTAAACAGAGGCTCAGATTCAATTTAGTAAGGAGAGAAGAAATACAAACCTTCCATAAAAGCACTCTTACTTTAGGAGGCACTTAAAGCTTCCAAAGAATGTTCCAAACCCGTTAATTCTCCCTAGAAGATGACGACTCTTCCCCATTCCTTCTAGCAACACAGTTTATCCCCAAATGGTAGGCAGATTTTATAGTAAAATAACTATCTTTTGTGTAATGCCATATGACAATATCCCCTGGGCAAAGATGGTACCAACGACAATTGGAGTATAAGATCTGTATTCCTTGAGTTATAAAATTGCCGCACAAAATCCTCCTGCCAAACTCTTACATTCTGATCAACCAGGTTTGCTATCCTTAATGAATGCTCAAGAAAAAGGTTCATCAGAGTTATCTTAAAAGAGTAAGGCATAGGTAATTACCATCGTGCCCCCCAAACTTGAACTGATTCTCCATTACCAATCCTCCACTGCAAACCTCTCACCAACAATCTTCAAGCCTCCCAAATGGACCTCTAGGCATAAGAAACGTAGCCTCCCAAAGTTGCATCCATAAAAGAACAACCAGGATAGTACCCACCCCTCAATGCCCAGGACAAGACAGATTCCAGATTCTGAAGAATATGCCATCCCTGCTTTGCCAACAAAGCCATATTAACAATTTTCATGTTTCAAAATCCCATTCCTCTTTCCCATTTACTTCTATAAAGATCATCCCACCTCTTCCAACAAATCCCTCTTTCTTTTCCCTAACTACCACTTCATCAAAAATTCCGAATCATAGAAGTCATCTCATTACATAGGGTTTTTGGCAAAAGGAAAACATACATAACATACGTGGGCATAGACTGCAATACTGACTTAATTAACACTTTCTTCCCCATCGAAGTCAGAAACTACTCCTTCCATCCCCTTGTTTTCTTCTAGATTCTATCTCTAATATAGCCAAAAATCTCTTTCTTTGAGTGCCTAATGAGATATGACAATCCCAAATACTTCCATTGGCTGCTCGACCACTGTACTCCCAATAAATTATCAAGAGCATCACAGTCAGAAAGTACACCTGAGATGAAAAATATGCAGCAAACTTCTATAGAATGACCTTCTGTCCCAAAACCATCTCATAGTTTGAGAAAACAAATTTCAGGACCATAGCACCCTCCAGAGTAGCTCTATGAAAGAGCAAACTATCATCTGCAAAAAAACAAATGAGTTAGAGAAAAATCTGCTCCAAAAGGCTTGCCCGTGCAAGGACCCTGTAATTCCGCTCGTCTAATCAAAGCGGAGAAACCTTCATAACAAAGGACAAAGAGGAACAGGCTCAATAGGTTGCCTTATCTAATTTCTCTGCTCGGAGTAAACTCATGAAGGTTGACCATTCACCATAATCTGAAAGGATAACGAGGCTACACATCTCATAATCCTGCTCAACTACTCACCCAGGAACGCTATCCTTCTTATAATCCACTCTAGAAAAACTTATTCAACTCGTTCGTAGGCCTTCATCATATCAAGTTTCCGTACTATAAAGTCTTGCCTAAGATACAGTCTCACTGTCTTCATAGAGTGGAACACCTCACTGCTAAGATGGCATTATCAGTGATCAACCGGTCAGCAATAAAAGGCACTTTGTGCCTCATCTATAATTTTTGGAAGAACTTACCACAATCGGTTGGTCAGTATCTTCAGGATAAGCTTATAGGCTAAATTGCAAAGACTGATAGCTAGGAATTCAGTTACCTTCCTCGAATTCTTGATTTCGGGAATAAAACACAAAATTGTTTTATTTAGCTTCGTGATATCACCATTTCCATTGAGAAACCCCAAGACCACTCTTAATACATCCTTATCGACCACACTCCAAAATTTTTTATAAAACATAGCATGAAACCGTTGGGCCCCAAGCTTTGTAGGTAACTCATCCTTAAGAGCCCCTAAAACTTATGATTTTGTTAAAGTGGCTGATAAGTACTATATACTATCCAAGCATAGCATTCTAAACAGGACGCCCCCATCTCTAATTCATAATCAATTGGCTCAGAATGCTCGGTAGAAAACAATTTTTTATAAAAATTCACAACATGGGACTCAATCTCCTCTTTCTTTTCTAACAGCCGACTCCCGTCATCTTCTAAACTTACAAGCATTTTTTTTTTACTTCTGTTTCCTAGCACAATGATGGAAATAACTCATTTTCTTATCCCCACACTTCAGCCACTCTGATGTAGACCTCGTCTTCTAATATTCCTCTTGTCTACTTAACACCGTTCCAACTTTCCCCATGCCTCACTCAGCGTCCGTCCATCAACTGCCCTGCTTCCCATCTTTTCGAAAGCCTCCATTGCCCTCTTTACCTCCCTATCAATGTTCTTAAATTGACTCCTCCTCCACTCCCTTAACGTTACAGCCGCCTCTTTTAGCTGAGATACTAAGCATGAACTCAGCTCCTCCTTTACCTCAAAATTGCCACCCCACACTCCCTCTAACACTTCCTTACACCCCTTCTCCCCAACCCGAAAAAGCTTGAAGCGAAAAGTACGATTTGCAACCCTTTCCCTCCTACCACTAACTTTCTCCAAAAAGAGAAATTGGATTATCGTCAAAGTAAGCAGAATGGCAAAGGGAAAGGTATACAAGTTAAAAAAAGGTTTTCCATGCAAGATTCCTGAACCCCCGGTCTAATCTCACCCTTGTACATGCATCCCCCTCCCCCATATTACTCCAAGTGAATTGTCTACATATCATTCCCACATCCACCAGCCCCACCAGACCTATCACCTCTATAAAAGCTTTCATCACCCCAACAAAACCACGCCGCAGTCCTCGTCTCACCAATCTTTTTGAAAGCCTCCAAGAATCCGCCCTTTCTCCATCCTTGGATTCCCGTAAAAACTAGTATAAAACCAACTCTCTACACACTCTAGCCCCTTCACACACACATCAACATGGCCCACTGAATAACTGCCAAGAAATATCAATAACATCCATACACATAAGAGCTAGACCACCACTTAGCCCAACTCTGTCAACAATAAAACAATGCGAAAAAATAAGAACACGTAGAAACTCCAACCTAGCTTTAGCAACTTTAGTTTTAGATAAAAAAAAGTAAAGAAAGGCCAGAAACACGCACCAAATCCTTCAAATCTTTGATTACACGAGGCTGTCCAAGACTCCAGAAGTTCCAGAAAATGCAATTCACTATTGCCGAAGGGGTTGCCTAGAAACTCACCCCGCTGATCCAGAAATTGAGTAATTAGATTTGGAAAGATTGGCAAACACATAGCCCTCCTCAGTTTAGATATTAGTGACTTCCAAAAGTGGTCATTTTTTCAGCAGCTTTCCGTCCCCTCTGCCTCCCTCCACCATCTTTCCTTTTGCCACCATCCCCACGTTCTTCACCTTCTCGCAGCCCTCTCACTGGTACTTGGAACTGTCGCTGTAAGTCCAACGACGTAAGCCCCAGGTCAGTAGCAATGTGCACTTTTTTCAAACCATTATCTCCCACTCCATTTCCAACTTCTACTCTTCACACTGCTGCCATAAAGTCACTAGATAGAACAAATGCATCCCCACCATTAATCACTGCTGCACAGAAGAACCATGCACCCTTGCCCCTACCTCATCACAAGTTGGCACCACCATCCACTCAAACCTACCATCACTCTCCACTCCTTCATCCATCTTCCTTAGCAACACCTGCCTCTCATCCCCCTATTCCTCAGCATAAACTCCTCCACCCCCAACCACCAGTCGCCCTTCAGAACCCCCCAACTCCTCTCGCCTCTGCACAACTGCCCCTTCTTCCATATCCTCATAATCCATCCCTTTCTCCAGCATCACCTTACTAATTATCCTACCTTTATCACCTAGAGCATTAAGCCAAAACTCATACTGAAAATTTTTCTTGTGCAAATAAGTCACATTTTCCACTATGCCAGGACAATTCTAGACTGTATGTGTGATAAAGCCACAATTCTGGGAAAAGTGTGGCAAGTGCACGCACTTCACCATTACCTTCCTCACCCCATAATGAGCCAAATCAAGCACAACCACATGTATCAGTTGTTGAACAAGGTCAATTGCTACTCTCAGGTGGAGATAGCACATTAGACAGAGCATATTCACAAATTTTAATTTCACGAATCCTCGTAAACATACTCCCAAGAACTTTCCCTACCTCCACTGTAACCCCCTCCCATGGCAACCTAACCACATGCACCAAAATATCATAGGTATCAAAGACACTCGCTTGCTCCATGGTTTAATCACGAACAAAATATTTGTGAAGCACCACGAGCCGTAATTCAAAACAACAAATTGGAAAGTATTCCTCCCCAATCGATTTATAGAAAAATCTTCGCACTCCAAACCTGTCGCATCGCAATCTTACAATTTCAAATATGGAAATCCATATAGGAAAAACCTTCCAATAATGCTCTTCGCACAAGCTTCTATACCCTTCTATATGACATTCACCTGCACTAGCATCGCCGGTGCCTCATCTATCATCAGAGAAAGAGAATCAAGCAAAGCCTTAATCTCAGAAGTATCCATGAAAATCAAACTGTGAACAAGGGGGAAAACCCTAAACCAGGCAGAGGTTCTAATTCGGAGAGAGAAAACTTAAACCCGACAGTATAGTTCATTGGTAAAAACCTTAAACATTATAAATTAAGGAGTCAAATTACAGACTAGTCTATCATAAGATGTCCCCATGGCATCATCGACCAACTAACGACCTACACAAAAAAGGGTAGCAAAAAATAATAAGGGAGGTTGATGTAGCTCTTCTCCTTCCTTTGTGAGGTCATTCGACAAAAATTAGCCTCTCTGTAGACATGTGAGATTCTAGCCGCCTCGAATGTGCTTTATATCGACCTGCAATCCCGAATAAGATAAAATAGAGAGTGAGTCAAGTTAGGAGGATCATGCAGTGTATCGATGATAAGAGTAGCATTAGACTCAATGGCCAACTGAAATGTCCAAACCCCTAGCCAAGATTAAACTGTCCCTGAGAGTATAGAAATTCGTAAGCTATTTGAAGTTATTCCCAAGTTCAACATGAAACCCGAAACCCACCTACCATAGAGATTGCAAATCAAGCCCCCGACGCCCGCAAGACCTTGGTTATTTATAGAGGATCTATCTACATTGAGCTTCAACCCACTGTCATCGGGAGGGATCTACTTAACTTGAATGGTAAGTGTATGCTAAGGGTCAGGAGACTCAAGGCCTAGGAGAGTGAATTCTTGTGCTCTGTAGGCATAATCCATCTTTGGGGGGAAGTGGGGCATGATTCAATTCGAAGAGTTTCTTGTTTCTTAAATTCCAAAGACTCCAACATCCAAACCCAAAGAAAGTTCCCCAAAAGACTAGGAATCCTCTTGATATCTTCTTTTCCAAATACCCTTTCTTTGACCAGCTCCTGAAGTCATAAGTATACATATCTTACACTTCATTTTAAAGGCCGAGGTTTTGCCATAATTCCTGGGCTTTGGGACATAAGCATAAGATATGTTCCATTGTTTTCTCGTGATTCAGGCAACGGTAGCAGGAGCCATCATATATAATATTCTTGATTCTTAAAATGCTTCTAGCAGGCAGACGGTTGTGGTTTACGAGCCATAAGAAAAGCTTGACTCGATGACTGGCACCACGCTCCGAATCCAGTTCTAATCGCTACCTCTAGTTTCCTCCCTGCTAAGCTCCTGGAGAAGACAACTCAGATAGGTACTCTGGTTAGTGAACTCTCCCAAGGAGAAAATATCCCAAGGATAAAAGTGATCTTCAACATGTGTTAGGGGTCGGGGAATGTCTTTAATATGAGTGTCGATGCTGAAAGGAAGATAAAAAGAAAGAGCTCGCAAATCTCATGATCCATAGGGCCATTAAAGTTTGTGAATAGGGAGATACTCCTCCCCCCAATAAAAGAGGTCCCTGTATAAGCCTACGAAGGGGTCCTATGCCAGTCTAGTTATCTGTTAACACCTGTATAACCTCTCCGTTAGAGAGAAACCAAAGAAGATTTTGAAAAACCTTAGAGAGGGGTGAATAAGGTTTTTGGCTAATTTTAAAAAATCTTTCATGTGATTAAAAGATAAACATCTAATTTTATTTGAGAAAGAATTCTAAAACTCTTTTTAATAAAATACGAAACCAAACAAAATCTTATAGTTTTGACAATCAAGCAATAAGCATAGAATGAAACTTTAAAGAATAAAGATTCACAATAATTTATAGTGGTTCACTCTCTCAAAGAGCTACATCCACTACCTTGAGTCAACACCCAAGGATTTTCCAAAACTACTATAATAAAAGTCTACAACAATCACAAGTTTGAAGATCACCCACCAAGGGCTTTGTGAGTAACCTCAATCCACAACACAATTACAATCAAAGGATAACCAAAGGGGTTTTTCAACACAAACCTTTGGTATTAATAGAAAAAGAGATGAGTAAGGAACAATTTTATCAAGTGAGCTTAAGAAGGAAAGATACAACACAATTGAATACTTCTACAAGCTCCTTTTTACTTCTTCTTTGATGGATGATCAACAATGAAGCTCCAAGAAGATTTTTTCTTTTTCTTTTTGTGAGATAAAAGATGTTTGAAAAATGAAATTTAAAGCTTTTTAAATGTTCTTAAATAATCTCAATAATATTTTCAACAACCTCTCATTTACTGTTGATCAAGGGCTCTATATATAGAGGAAAGAAAAAAGTAACTGTTACTGTCTGTGTAACAGTAATATTTTTAACAGTAAAAAGGAAAACCGGACGACCAGTTTCTAAAAATGGACGTCCAATTTCCTTGTATAAGAAAAATCGAATGAGCCCTTTTTAAAATAGGAAGATCGGTTTTTGATACAGTAAGAATTGGACAACCCCCATAAAAATCGGACGATTGATTTTTCTAAAGCTAGAAAAATTGGACGACCGGTTTTAAAATAGGACGTCCGATTTTTCTTTTCTTTTGAAAAAATCGGATTTCCGGTTTTAAAAACGGATGACTCTTTTTGAGAAAGATTTTTCAGCCAGGTTTCCCTAACAACAAAAGAGCTTTCCTTCATATTTCAAAAGCATGTATTCTTGATACTCTTTTAGAGATAAGAAAACTTTCAAAGGCATCAAAAACTCCATCAAGAATACTTGGGTTTTTCAAGAATAGTTTATAAAGAGAAATTCATCCAAGTAGCTTTACACTTGATCAACAATCAAAGATGAGAGTTAGGGAGTTTTACAAAATACCTTAGCATATGCCTAACTAAGACACAAGTCTTCAAGGTCTTCAATGGGTTGATATTTTCTCCTTCATTTTGCCTTGATCACCAAGATCTTTTGCTTCTAAGAGTGTAGTCTTAAGACTTCAAAGATATTTATTTTGTTCTATAGAAACTAAGCTTAATAATCATCAAATATATGTTAATCATAATCAAAATCATATGCAATAATCCCCTTAGGGCTAACAATCTCCCCCTTTTTGATTATGACAAATACATATGAAAGAAGAGCAAAAGAGCAAGTATAAAAACATGGTGATGCTTCAAGGAAATCATCAATAAGAGCAAAGCATATCAAACACCATAAGAGAGAGATAACTCCCCCTATGAATTTGAAAACATGCCAAGGGTTTGAAAGATAGTTTAGAAAGATAAGCTCCCCTAAAAACATGCTTCACAACAAATATGGCATCAAAAAATCATGAAAGCAACTTCAAGCCATATAGCCAAAAAGACATGATGCATAAAGCCTTATGCAACTCAAAACTCAAGTTTTCAAAACATCAAAACATATGCATCATAAGACAATGACAAGTTATTATCAACCATTGTTAAACAATGCAAACAATGCAAGGCATATTCAACAATATACTAGCAATACCAACATTGATACCAACAAACTAAAGATAAGCATTAACATAAGCATCAACAAGCATAGGCATCAACAATACCTTTGCATCTTACATTTTCTCCCCCTTACTTCTTGCATATATTTCTCCCCCTTTTGTAATAAATCAAAAAGACACTTAGGAGAGTTTTTAAGGGATCATAGAAACAAAGATAAAGGAAACTTTCATCATTAAAGATTTCATCATAAAGTTTCAAACTAATCAAAAGAGATCATAGAAGCGAAGATCATTGAGACTAATAAAAAAAGCATAGAACTTCATAAGCACCAAAGTTATAAGAGAAAGTAGTTCAAAACAAAAGAAATAAAGAGGCTCAATGAGTAAAGAGTTTGAAACTAAACAAAAGAAATAAAGACCAGTAGCAAGTCACTCCCTTTTCATCATCTCTTCAATGGCCTTTATCTCTATCTTTTGCCTCCAATCTCACAACCCTTTCTTGAATGTCGGATATCTTGCCATCTAAAGCGTAAAACTGGGTGTTTATTTATGTTTGTAGGGAAGCTATCGTTTCCATTAATTGCGTCATGCTACACGAAGATGAACCTTCCTCCGTTCTTTCTTGTCTCTTCTTTTTTCTTGTTTCTCTTCTAAATCTTTCTTCCTCCGTCTCTGAGCCACTTTCTTCATCCATATCTTCAGGCTCATTGCCCTCTTCTTCTTCTTTTTCTTCTTCTTTTTCGCTATTTTCACTATCTTCCTCTTGGACTCCCCTTATCAATTTTCCATCTTCATTTCTAGAGAATCCCATTGTCTTGAAGGTGTTTTGATTGTATATCTTACCGTTTCCAATCAATGTGGTTATTTGGTCCAATGAAAGTGATCTTAAAATGTTGGAACACCTTGGTAAGAAAATAACCATAGGGCAAACATTTTGTTGATGAGGATTGTGTAGCTAGCATGTGTTCTATTGCAATATACCAAAAATTCATCTTTTTGTGTTCATGCACTGCTAGCATAAGAAAGGAATGCATGTTTGTTATTGAAGACTTGTGCCCTACATTGGGGATAACAATATTCGAAATAATGTGATGTAAAATCTTCCCATAGGTATCAAGTTTGTCAACTGTTATATCTTCACTCCTTTTTAGCACAATTCATTTGGTAAATAATTCTTCAAACCTCTTTTCACTATACAAATTGGGATCAAAGAACTTCTTATTTTTTGTGTAAAAAAGCATTCCATCTTCGGGTGTCTCAAGAATGGAATTCAATAATCTATCATCGAAGACAATATTCTTTCCATTCAGTCTAGAGGTAACAACATTCCCACCAGTTTGTATTCTACCCCTTTGCAGATTTGCATAAAATTCATAAAGCATCATAGGAAAGAAAAATTCATTAACAATTAGTAAAGAACCCCAACCAATATCTTGAAAAAGTGTAGGAATTATTTCCATACCTCCCATGTCTGATAGGTCTATTCGGTGTCCGGGTGCAATTTTCTTTTTCTTCTTTGTCGAATCTTCATAGTTAGCAGCAGCTTTTACTGAGATGAATTTATCCAAAGGAGTTTCACTCCTTGCTACTTGTTTTCCCTTCCCCTTTTTACCACCTCTAATACTTCTACCTTCTTCATCATGGCCATCCCTTCTAACATGGGCATTCTTTACTTTGACTATTTTGAAGGAATTTCGACCTAGGGTTTGAGGCAGAAATTGGGGGTTTCAAATAGTGAAGATTAGAGATAAAAACAGAGAAATAAATAGCTTTCTTGCTTGTGGAGAAGAGAAATTTGAAGAATTTGAGAAGAAGAGTGAGAATCGGACTTTGAAATCGGTCGGGCTTTGTTAGAGAGAGGGGTTTCGGACGAGAGAGTGAGAGAGTTGTGAGAAAGATCTGAAAAATGTAGAAAAATCTAGTTTTAAAAATCGCAGGCCCCGAAATTTTTAAGAGAAATCGTCGATCAATTTTCAAAAGCGGTCGTCCGGTTTTTATGAAAACAAGAAATCAGACTTCCAATTTTTATAGAGGTCGTCCGAATGTCTCGGTAATTTTTTTGAAGGAAAACTTTGAGTCCGTTTTTGGAATCGGACGTCCGATTTTTAAAAGTAGCGCCCGATTTTTTTTTAAAAAATTTAGTAAGAATAAAGAATAAGAGGAAATCTGAAAACTCAAACCACACACATTAGTCATGAAATTTGCCAATACCAAACAATTTTCTCAAATAATAAAAAAGTTCTTCAGAAAGGGATTTTGTATCAACAATAATCCAAAACTCATCACAAAAGGCATCATCAATAAACTTAGGCTCAATTTGAGATAATAATGCAAAGTTATCTATGAAGTACCTTTTTGTTCTTACCCCTTGTGATATATCGTCAATGATTTCATCCTTTGAGTGCCCTTTGGGATATATCACATCTTGAGGAATGTCTTGAGTTTGTTGATCATCTCCTAGTGTCTCCTCAATCTCCTCTTCTTCTTTAGTTTGATCTTGCGAAGCTTGAGTGTGTATTGGTTCATAGCTTAAAGAGTTATCTATGTCATCATCATTTCTTTTTTCAAAAAATTTAGTTTCATCAATATTTACACGAATGGACTCTTCAACGCATAAAGTTCTTTTGTTGTAAATTCTATAAGCTTTCTTGTTTGAAGAGTATCCAAGAAAAATTCCCTCATCGAATTTTTTTATCAAATTTTTTAAGATTATCCTTGGTGTTTAAGATAAAGCATTTGCATCCAAAAACTTTGAAGTAGCTAATGGAGGGAGTTTTCTTGAAAATAAGTCCAAAATGGGTTTTCTTTGCAAGAGGTCTCAAGAGAACACGATTCATCACGTAACAAGCGGTGTTTACGGCTTCGGCCCAAAAATATTTAGGTAGGGAGTTCTCACAAAGCATTGATCTTGCCATTTCTTGTAAAGTATGATTTTTCCTTTCCACAACACCATTTTGTTGTAGGGTTTTAGTGGGCGAAAAATTATGTGTTATGCCAAAAATCATCACAAAGTTTTG
Source organism: Catharanthus roseus (assembly GCA_028651295.1). Classification (NCBI taxonomy): domain Eukaryota; kingdom Viridiplantae; phylum Streptophyta; class Magnoliopsida; order Gentianales; family Apocynaceae; genus Catharanthus; species Catharanthus roseus. Next base: position 12,337,059 of record JAPQWS010000168.1, on the reverse strand, counting down.
TAAAATCTTGATTGTTAAATTTTCTCCCATTATCACTTCTCATGGAGATCAATTTTCAATTAAGGGAGGTTTGAACCTTTTTGAAAAGTTTGAAAAATTCTAGAAATGCCTCATCTTTTTGGCTAAAAACCAAAATCCAAGTAAATCTTGAGAAGTCATCCACTATGACAAAAGCATACCTCTTATCACAAAGACTAGTGGTCCTCATTAGTCCGAATAAATCCATGTGAATAAGTTCTAATGTTTTTGAAGTTGAAATCATTTTCTTTGATTTAAAAGAGGTCTTAATTTGTTTTCCAAAATGGAAAGCATCATAAAGTTCAGTTTTTCTCAAAATGAAATTTTGGAAAACCTTTAACAAGTTCTTTTGAAGAAAGTTGGTTCAATAAATCCATACTAACATGGCCAAACCTTCTATGCCATAAGAATGCATCATCATGAAACGAGAGACATTTTAGTTTTTGTGAGATAAGAACTTCAAGATAAAAGACATAGACATTACCAATTCTTTTTGCAACAAAAATAGTTTTGTTCTCAAGCTTGTTTATGATAAAAGAAGATTCATTTTAAAAAACAACTTTGTACCCATTATCACACAAATAACTAATACTATGTAAATTAAACTTCAAACCATCAATTAAAAATATTTCCTTAATTAAAGAAGATGAACCAAATCCAATGAGCATAGAACTAGGATCAACATCACAATTATCATCAATGAGACTAGAAGAGTTAGAGAGTGAAGATTGTACCTCATTCTCCATTGCCATGAAGCACATGTTTGCCTTTTCATCACCTTCACTTTCACTTGTATCTTGATCCCATGCACCAATTAGTCCTTGCCTTTCTTCTTTTTCTTTAAGGCTTCAAGATTGGCTTCCAATCCTCTTTTTTCCTTTTCAATAGCCTTTGGACAATCGGCTACAAGGCGTTCCATGCTATTACATTCAAAGCATCTTTCTTTAAATAATGAAGAGTTTTATCCTCCTTTCTTAAATGGAGGTTTGTTTCCCTTTTTGTTGAAGCCTCTCTTATAGAATCTTTTGAATTTTCTAATAACCAAGCCATGTCTTCATCATCATCATAATCATCCTCATTGATGGAAAAACTAGCTTGTTCTTCCTCATCAACTTTGAGAGCTATACTTTTTACTCCTTTTTCTTCTTCTTCCACTTCATTCAATCTTTTTACTTTTATTTCATAGGTGAGAAGAGAGCCTATGAGTTCTTCAATTGGGAGAGTTTTTAAATCCTTTGATTCCTTTATAGCAAGACATTTTGGTTGCCATGCCTCAGGGAGTGCATCTAGAACTTTTCTATTTGCTTCTCCTCTTGAGTATTCCTTTCCACAATCCTTGAGTCCATTTGTGATGTTTGTAAATCTAGTGAACATTTCACTAATACTTTCATGTTGCTTCATCACAAAGAGTTCATAATCCTTTACTAACAAAGCCAACTTTGATTCTTTAACTTGGTTGGTTCCTTTATGAGTGACTTCCAATAGTTTCCACATGTCATGTGCCGAGTCACATCCATTTACTCAATTGTATTCATTTACATCCAATGCAGAACTTAGGATGTTCATGGCTTGATAGTTTAAAGCCGTCATTCTTGAATCATATTCATCAAACTCTTCTACCTTCTTGATTCTTCCATCTTTTTGAGGGACAAAAGGTCCTTTCTCTACAATACTCTAAAGATCAAAGTTAATAGAACAAATATATATTTTAATTCTTGATTTCAAAAATGTATAATTTATTCCATTGAAAAGAGGAGGTCTATTTGTAGAAGAACCTTCTACATAGGGTAAATTAGAAACATTAGCCATAGTAAATGAAAGATCTTTTGCTCAAGGATGTTAGTCTTTTTTTAGAGAAGCTCTACTCTGATACCAATTGAAAAACTTTAGAGGGAGGTGAATAAGGTTTTTGGCCAATCTTAAAAAATCTTTTGTGTGATTAAAAGATAAACCTCCAATTTTGTTTGAGAAATAATTCTAAAACTCTTTTTAATTAAATACCAAACCAAACAAAATCTTTAGTTTTGACAATCAAGCAATAAGCATAGAATGAAACTTTAAAGAATAAAGATGCACAACAATTTATAGTGGTTCACTCTCTCAAAGAGCTACATCCACTACCTTGAGTCAACACCCAAGGATTTTCCAAAACCACTATAATAAAAGTCTACAACAATCACAAGTTTCAGGATCACCCACCAAGGGCTTTGCAAGCAACCTCAATCCATAACACAATTACAATCAAAGGATAACCTAAGGGGTTTTTCAACATAAACCTTTGGTATTAATAGAAAAAGAGATGAGTAAGGAACAATTTTATCAAGTGAGCTTAAGAAGGAAAGATACAACACAATTGAATACTTCTACAAGCTCCTTTTTACTTCTTCTTTGATGGATGATCAACAATGAAGCTCCAAGAAGATTTTTTCTTTTTGTTTTTGTGAGATAAAAGATGTTTGAAGAATGAACTTTAAACATCTTTAAATGTTCTTAAATGATCTCAATAATATTTTCAACAACCTCTCATTTACTGCTGATCAAGAGCTCTATATATATAGAAAAGAAAAAAGTAACTCTTACTGTCTGTGTAACAGTAATATTTTTAACACTGAAAAGGAAAACCAGATGATTAGTTTCTGAAAAAGGACTCCAATTTCCTTGTTGAAGGAAAATCGGATGAGCCCTTTTTAAAATAGGAAGACTAGTTTTTTATATAGTAAGAATCGGACGACTCCAATAAAAATCGGACGACCGATTTTTCTAAAGCTAGAAAAATTGGACGACCAGTTTTAAAATAGGAGGTCCAATTTTTCTTTTCCTTTGAAAAAATTGGATTATCAGTTAAAATTGAATGACCCTTTTTGAGAAAGATTTTACAGCCAGTTTTCCCCCAACAAAAGAGCTTTCCTTTATATTTCAAAAGCATGTATTCTTGATACTCTTTTAGAGATAAGAAAACTTTCAGAGGCATCAAAAACTCCATCAAGAATACTTGAGTTTTTCAAGAATAGTTTATAAAGAGAAATTCATCCTAAGAGCTTCACACTTGATCAACAATCAAAGATAAAAGTTAGGGAGTTTTACAAAATACCCTAGCATATGCCTAACTAAGACACAAGTCTTCAAGGTCTTCAACGGCTTGATCTTTTCTCCTTCATTTTGCCTTGATCACTAAGATCTTTTGCTTCTAAGAGTGTAGTCTTGAGACTTCAAAGATTCTTCTTTTGTTCTATAGAAACTAAGCTTAATAATCATCAAACATACGTTAATCATAATCAAAATCATATGCAATAATGCCCTTAGGGCTAATATATTTTCCTTACATAAATTGATACCACCATTTAGAGCTTTCCAATTTGCTGACCCTGTATTTCTTTTAATGGTAAACTTTCGATAGGCTTTGTTGAGATCTTCTGAGATGTATCTCCCAAGGCATTTACTTCAAAGCTTCTATTTCTCCCTTCGTGTGTGCTAATTCAGTTTAGCAAGAGCAACAATATTTGCACTCTTAGCCTTTTTTATACATAAACCTCCTATGGCTTTAGAACGAGCCACGATATCCCATTTAGTAAGACCCATCTTTTTTCTTGTCACCCTTGGCATTGTTACCCCAAAGGAAGTTCCTACGCTCATGATCAATCTTATCGCAGATGGATGTAGGAATATTTACGGATTGGGCATAGTAATTCAAGATTGGGGTAGAAGAGTATTGAATAATGGCTTTTTGGCCCACTATAGAAAGAAGACGAGCTTTTCAGTCCAAAAGTTTACTTTGAACTTTCTCAAGGAGGAAGTAGAAATCAAAGGTTTTCAAACATCCATCCTTCACTGGGAATCCCAAATATTTGCCAAAAGATGTTTATGGGGGATCGAGAGAAAGTTGTTAATTTTCTAAATTCTTTTTTGAGACATATTTTTGGATGTACAAAATCTGGATTTTCTTGAGTAATTAACTGGCCGGACATCGAACAGAAACAATGTAAAACTCCTTGCATCGTATCAAGGCTTTGGGCATCATCCTCTCTAAACAGGACAATGTCATCCTAAAAAAGACTGGGATATTTTGGGACTATGATGACCTACCCTAATCCAGTTTCCCTCAGCCATTTCTTTCTCGCGAGGAGAGATAGAAACTCCATATAGAGAACAAAAAATATACGGAAAAGGGGATCCCCTTGTCAAATACCCTGAAAGAGTGGAAAAAATCAAACGATTCCCCACTGACTAAGACAACCAAAAACGCTGAATAGACACAACTGAGGATGAGGTAAATACTTTGATGGGAAAATTATAAAAACAAAGGATATCACGGATGAAACCTCACTCAAAGGGTTCATAAGCTTTTTCTAATCTTGATTGCAATACTACTTCTTTTACCAGACATGTTTCGGAGAGTGTAAAGTGTTTCTCGCACAAGAATGACATTATTAGAACAATGTCTCCTCAGAAAAGAACCCTGAAAAGGAGAAACGCATTATTTTAGAAAGGGACAGATGTGATTAACAAGAATTTTAGTGATGATCTTGTACCAAGTATTATAAAGGCTGATGGGCCGGAATTGGTAAAAAATTTCAAGGGAGTTAACTTTAGGAGTAAGACACAGAAAGGTGGAGTTGGCACTTTCCAGGACTGATCTGCTGGAGAAGACTTGTTGCACCCAATTGCACAGAGAAACTCCTATCATATCTAAAAATTTCTAAAAACATAGGATGGAGGCCATCTGGTCCGGGCTTTCATAAGGTTTGAATTCGGACAAGGCCTGTTTGATTTCCAAGGAATCGAGAATGACAATGATCTGACTAAGAAGGTTGTTATTTGGAGAGGACCACTGAAAAGGAAAGAGAAAGGTTTTCTGGGAGAGGAGCTAAAACTGGAAGAGAAAAGGGAAGCAAAATATTCCACACCCTTCTTTATAATAATAGAGGCATCAAAGATCCAATTACTCAAAACATCCTTGAGTGAGAGGACAGGATTCAACTTTTGATTGTGGAAAGTAGAAATTTTAAGAAAAAATTAATATTGAGATCATCCCAAAGAAGCCAATCCATTCTAGACTTTTTTAGCCCACAATTCATTGTCCTATTTAATGATGCTATCCAATTCCAAAAAAATGTTTGTTTTCAAAATTTAGCAAAAAAGGTTTGGGGCTAACAACAATAGATTTTTTACAGCCAAGAATACAAGCAAGGAGTTTTTCATTTTTTATGAAAGATATTACCAAACTTGTTCTTATTTCAAGATAAAACCTGAGAGAAAAAATCAAAAATCGCCCCATCACAATTAAACTCCTTATTACTCCAGGAAGCCCAGACCACTTTAGAGAGCCCCAGATCAGAAAGCCACACAGTTTCAAAACGAAAGATCTTCTGCTTACGCTCAAGATCGGCAGAGAAAAACATTAACAAATGGGGGCATGATCAAAGTGCACACGAGTTAAATGATAAATAATTGCAATCCGGATAAAGGCTAAGCCAATAAGAATTACACAAAAATCTATCTATGCACTTTAGAATAATTTGGCCATTAGCTCTCTTGCCGAGCCAAGTGAATTGGGGCCCTTCAAAGCCTAAAACAAGAAGATATCAATCATCTAAAAGACTTTTAAAAGCAAGAATCCTAGCAAGCGAAGGAGGACAATCCCCCAATTTTCCCAAAGCACAAAGAATATCATTAAAATCCCAAGTAAAACCCAAGGCAAAGAATTTGCTATAACAAAATTGCACAAATGGTCCCATAAAATAAGTCAATAAGCAAAATAAGGGCTAGCATATATACCACTAATAATCTAGGGAGAGTTAGTTCCACTGACCTTAACCAAAGCATGGATAGCTTGATGAGATTTAGGAATAAGCTTGAGATGTACATCCATTTCATTCCAGAACACGTACACACCCCCCTTATAGGCAACGGGATCAACGCAGATGAAATGGGTATAGGGAATATGAAGACATATAGCTTTTGCTCATGGTTCAACAAGTTTCCAGCAGCACCAAAATACCAGGTTTATGAATATTAAAAGGCTCGTTAATATGATCAAAGAAGAGAGAGCGGCCAGCACCCCTTACATTCCATACAAAACTCTTCATTAGGTTAGAGTTTGGAACTTTTAGAAGGACGGTGTTGAGGAGTTCTCTCGATCTCTAAGAAAGTTGAAAGGATAACGGCTCATCCTCCCAGGATTTGGAGTCATCTGCATAGAAAAATCCATCCCCCTCTGCGTCTCCATCCTGAATATACGTATCTTTGTATTGAGAAGGAATTGATCGGGTTTGAGAACCACTGCCTTTTTGTTTCTGTTTAAAAAGAGCAGCTTAAAGGTGGTAATAGAGAGGTTTAGTAGCTCTTATTATAGTACCCACGATGTCACATCCCTTCATCTTGGTCATCTACTCTACTTTTCCACCAATTTAGTTCGTCTGGCTCAGTGGGTAATTACCTGTTCAGTGTGTTCTGATTGGTTGAAATAGTCTAATTGGACGTCTGACCGTTGTAGATTGGAAGCTCCTAGGTCAGTCGATTTTGGAGCCATTCCTCTGTTCTTTGCGGGTTGATGTCTAAGGTGAATGCCAGCACATTCAGTGCTGACCGTACATTGAACATTGTGACCGGAATTGCATTCCTCGGTCTGCTATTATCGATTGTGTTTAGGAGGGCTTATGTGCCCACCCAATTCCAATGATGTTGAGCATCGCCTACTTATGAGAGCACGCGCCACTGAGACTGTTGGTTGGAACCGTGTTCGCTCCTGACCAAAGATGGAGGGTAGTGGCGCCAACTCTAATGGCGGTCTTGGTAGGTGGGAATAGAGACCTCTCCATTCCTCTGCCACTCATTTGGGGGTTCAAATTGATTGAAATGCAATAAAGAAATTTCCTTATTAATTTCTAAATGGCAGAGAGGAGTTAGAGAGGTAATTTGTAGAGTTGGAGGCTCTCTTATAACTTTGAGTTTGCCGTTTCTCATAGTTTCCCTCAACCGTTTTGGTGGAGGAGTTGATCTCTACAATTGAGTTCTTAGCTGAAAGAGGTTATGCTCACAGTATGCTTTGGGTGTTCAGCACACTATCTTGCACCAAAAAGGTAAGCTCTTTGCTTGTTTAAAAATTCTTTGTAATTTCTTTGTTTTTTGGTTTAATTGCACCTTTGCTTTGTATATTCTAGAGCAGAATCCTTGTTGACTATGGCAGAAGAGTCCAAAAGTGTGTTTTGATATTGCAGGGACTATCACGAGCATCTTCTATATCCGCACTTGGTGAGTTTTTGCTTAGTCCTAAAGAATGACTTCACCCTTAATTTTTGAAGGAAGAGCCTAAGCACTGATACCACTGATAGGAATAGTTGCTCTGGTGATCAGTCCTGTTACATTAATGTAAAATCTCTACAAAAAACTATTACAACAGTAAAAGAGCGGAAGAACAAGAAATTACTAATCTATTACAAAAACCGGATGATGGAACTAGATAACAACTCTTAATCAAAACTCTTCAAAATTGGATGAGAAGTCTGAAAAATAGGCTTTCGTTTCTTCTTTAAATACCTACAAAACAGTAAACAAAATAGGATGAGATCCGATTTTTGCCACAAGACAAAACCAGATGACCGAAACCAAAACCAGACGTCCGATTATGAAAAATGGACGCCAACACAAAAGAAAACGGATGACCAATTTCTGTGAAAGAAGGGAACAGAGATATTCGAACGATAAAAACGGATGAGAAAAGGAAAAACAGGACAACCGATTTTTCTCTGTATGTCAGAATCTCGATCAACAGCAATGGATGAGCCTCAAACAATAATCTACTCTCTCACTTTCGGTTATCTCCTTCACAAACTACCCAAGCACGTGGTCAACCAACAATGGTGACTAACGACGACAGTAACAGAAGAATTCACGGAGAACAAACAGAAACAAGAATCTGCAGAGAAGAAGAAGAGGAAAAAGAAGGTTTTACACAGAATAAATAGTTACGTCTCATCTATTAGCAACAAGAAAGGATAAGAGTATTTATAGAGCTTCTATGGTAGACTTCTAGAAGGATCGTTCAACAACAAAACATCCTATTACCTAGAAGACCCTTTCAAAGAGACAACAGCCAAGTCACTTGAGGGGGATTGGGCTGTTTACCAGCCCAGCCTGCCGGCATTTTGGATTAGACATAAACTTATCTTATTGGATTGTGAGGCTCTGTCCAACTCATTACAAAGATTAAAGAACATGGGCTGAGAAGAGAAAATGTGTGAATACTGACCCAATTGGCCTACAATTTTGTTATGCTTTTCCTTTTCTACCCCTGGTTAGGTACTCTTTGCATTGGCCGTTTCTTGTCCCGATGGTGATTACGCCAATAAGTCACCACATTCTATTTACCAAGCTTTGCTTCCAAAGGTGGAGCCTCAGTTTCAGTCTCTATAGTAGCGAAGGGTATTTTCACTATTGTTTCTGTGCTCTTTGGCTTAGTATTTCAATCTGGCAGAATATTGCCAATTAATCCACATGAAAGTAGAAATCAACACCCTCATATTGAACTCTTTGTAGATAGCTTTTTCCTATCCGAATGGGAGGGACTAAAGGTTTGTCTAGATCCACTTGTATGCAAACTCGAGCATACCACCCTCTCTCATTATTAGCTGTCTTTGTATCCACCCTTGGGAGTTTTCCTAATCGGTTGCCAGTCTTGTTAAGGATGCACTTGTCGTATTGATGCAGTAGTAAAATTCTTGCCCAAATAGCTGTTGTAGAAGTTTTTTCTGTAATAGAGTGGAAGCCTCGTTGCAATATTCTTATTGTGATATACTGCCCAACCACAAACCATGGACCTCCAGAAATGGTTTTCTTAAAAGTCAAAATCAAAATCAAATCTGGCCAAATAGTAATGATACCCTAAATTAATAAGATGTAGGTTTCCTGTTGGTTTCCATAGTTGTTTGAGTTTGGATTCTAAGAATCCAGAGGGATGGGTTTACCATAAGGTTTAACAACGATGGAGTTTACCCATTTGTGCGGATTCTTTCTTTGTCAGTGTTGCTTAACTTCACAGTAGGAATATGATCTCTAGGCTCATTTTTCTTCATTACCTGAACTAAGGTCCTCTTCCTCATCTAACAAGACTACAGGCTGAAAATCCTTTGTGCACAGCTATTGAGTTTTAACCAATTTTTCCTTGTAGGAGGGAAGCACTTTGGCCGCAGAAAGAATTGGTGATGTTTGAGTCTTACTATTTTTACATTTCTTGTCTACGTTAGAGTTTCTTTACTGAATTTCTGTTTCTTTTGGTGACTGCTGCTGTTGAGGAGAGGCACTAGCACTTACAAGAGCATCTAAGTCAGATCTTAGAGGATGTGACATGGTTATGGGAAAGTTAGAATAAAGAGGTGGGGGTAGTTGCAGGAGCGGTGATAGTAGGGTTAACAGTCGAATTGGAGAGAGGAGTCATGGTAGAAGAGGCGAAGGTTTTTTCTACTACAACTTTGGATTAATTATTTGTTTATCTTATTAATATAAGTATTTTGTCCATTTAGTAAATAGTTTTAAATCTATTGTTTTATAGAAATGTTGTTATCTGATTATTCTTTTTAGAAAAATGTTGTTATATAATTATTTTACGCTATACTTAATTTGCTTTTTTTTTTTCAAGTTTATATTAAATTTCTCACTCTGAATCTCACTTTTGCTCTAACAAAAAATTTTAATTTTTTATAAATTATAAAAGAAAAGACTGCACTTTACTAAAAAAATGGCAATCTAAGTAGATCCTTAATTTTTTTTTTTTCTCTTTCAATAGACTAGGAAAAAAATTGATGATGGCTTTAATGGTAATTATCCTAGCATATTTTATATATATGAATAACATTTTCATTCAGTAAGAAAAAGCTTGCTTTTTCACACATTGGCAACTAGATTTAGAAAACGAATTCACACGAGTCCGAAATAAGGTATTTGAGATCCATATTGAAAGAGTATTGGATATGGATCTGAATTTGCACAGATATTGATTAATATGCTTTTGTTTGACCTAGACAAGTCTGAATACGTATTCAAATTAAACTTATTTCATTTGATCATAAAATTTCTCTCTTTTATAATAAAGAACAAAAACTGAAATTATATAAAACAATACTTAAATTACAATTAAAAAAAATAAGATCATTATAAAGTAAACAAGATTGTGGTGTTACAGCGTGATTATGATTTCTTAATTGTCGAAGAATAATTAGATTTTTGGCTCAGAGAAACTAAACTTTTTTCTCAATAAAAGGATATCCATGGATGAAAATGTTAGAGTCATTACAACCAAAATAATCGTCGAACTTTTTCTTAAACACAACAAAAAAGAAAAGTTAAAAGATTTGGAGAACCTTACAACTAGAAATAGCAAGATTATATAAATTAACAAAAATAAAATAACACCTAAATAAGTGGGGTAAGATACACGCAATAATTTTCTTCGCAGTACCTTCATCATAATCTTCAAACAACAGCGGCATAAGAAGCTCATATCCAAAAAAAAAAAAGCTTGAAAAAATTTAAAAAATTTCTTTTTTTCCTAAAAGTATTCTCTCTCTAAAAAAAATTCTCTAAACTCTCTCTAAAACTCTTCACTTCAATCTCAGATCTTGGAAGATCCGAACATCCAAATTCAGAAAAAATGTTAGTTCTTCAATCCATACTCATTTATTTACAATTTTATCGGTTTAGATAATAAAAATATGCTTTAAATTCGAAAAAAATCGTACTTTTAGATTGATTTTTTTTCCCGAATGTGCACTTTCGCTGATTTTCGCCCGGTCAAGCAAAAGTCACAGGATATTTTCGCCAGACCTAGCAGTCATGCACGTGGACTATCGCCAGGCTGGCCGAAAATGCATGGTGATTTCTGCCAGCCTGGGCGAAAGTCACATGTTAAATTTTTTTTAAATATTTATTTATTTTACTTTTTTGTCCATAATTATTAATAGTGAGAAAAAAATAACGAATATGAAATAATAAATCCAGTTAAGAATAAATAATAAACTAACAATAAATGTTGTTTCAAATGTTAGTCAATTTGTATATGTAGAATAAATGTTACATGTTTGAAATTGTTTTCTAATATTTATGTGTTTAACATGAGAATGTGTTATGTAATTACTCAACTATTTGAAAGTTAATTTGAATTGATCGTTATTCTTGGCCTTATATTTCAGGGTTTAGGTAAAATAATATGTAAATTAATAACTATTACTAAGTAATATTAGTGATGAAGTAAAAAAAAATAATAGTAGTAGAAATTAAATGGTAGTAAATAGTACGAAATAAAATAAAATAGCAGAAATAAAATAACATTATCTTTATATGAATAAATATTATAAAATAATAATACAGGAAAATTAAATGTTCTAATGTATAAAAATATTTATTAATGTGTTTGAATAAATAATAGATGGTTTGACCGAGCGGCCATAGAGGAGATGATGATCTTGGTCTTGTCACGGATAGGACAGGTCGAGTTCAGGTCGCATTGTCACAGCTTCGTCTAGAGGTGTGAGGGAGCGACATAGTACATTAGACCTCCCGTCTACCCCTACCTCTCTTCCTGCTGGTTTACATTATGATACAGGTACACCTGAGTCTTCTACCCAACCACCGCCTGTACCTTTAGATCTCGACCTCACATCCCATCACACCTGTCTCACACTCTTGTACCATATGAGGCATATGGATCTGCATATCCACATTTACAGCCACCACACGCAGTGTATGATCCCTACCTAGCTACTCCTACTTTATGTCCTTATATACCATACAGATCTTTAGCTCAGGAGCCTTTGACAGAGTTTAATGGTCCAGCGAGGCAGTTAGGGACAGAGTTTTTTGAGCAGATGGTTGGAGCCGTCCAGCCCGACTCTTCATATAGCACACATGGTTATACTGCTAGAGATTATGACATTTTATCTTTTGAGTCTTTCATGGGGAGGCAGTCCGCAAATTTGAGGTTTGAGGGTGATAGGGGTTTAGGCGAGGAGCCTGACAGGGTCCGATCCCTGCATATTGGGGGAGAGGAGGATGAGAGAGCTGATGATGGTGGCAATTGTGATGATAATGATGATGATGGTGATGGTGAGGATGCTGGAGACGAGGAGCAGCCTGTGCCTTTGGCACCTGTGGTACCTGTTAGTGGATCTGATGGGCGGCCTCGTTACGGGAAAGGGAAAGGGTTGACCCGCAGTTTTATGTCTGTTATGAATAAGATTTCAGGGTTTCGTAACAAAAGACCCGATAAAGCTCATGATATTCCAGCTCCAACACAGAGGAAGAGAGTGAAGGCTTCAGATTGGGAGCAGACTCTGAACCGGAACTGCTTCCCGAACCAGACCCTGAACCACTTGACTTCCTATCTTCCTATGTGCGATGGACACGTGTTTCCAGTAAGACTTATCCCTTTTGGTTGAATTCGTCTTCCGTCGTCCCTTCATGACTGCGGTTTCGGGGAGATTGTCAATGGAGCACAAGGATCGTCGGGCAACACCGGACTTATACTTATTGGACCCATACTTATTTTCTCTAACATGGAGGTGAGATCACGCATCTCGGAATCCATGTCTCTCTCATGTACATTTGGGATGTCAATACCAATTTCTAGTTTTCTCTAAAAGATAAAAATATCTTCTGCCTGTAGTGGAAGTGTATGTACGTACCTACCAACCAATTCACATTCACAGGGTAGATCGTGCAACTTCCTTAAATAATGCCCGCACTTACTCTGTGGATCATCACTTATCTCGCCCGCTCTCTTTATCTCAAGCCATATCTTCTCCAAAACCAAATGACTGATGTTATTACTTATATTCTTTAATATGAGATTACTCTTTGCTCTATACTTTTCTTTAAGTTTAGAAATCTCCAATGAGGTTTTTATCTCGGCAATTTGACCTTTGATGAGAGAGTCAATATTAAGAAATACAGTGTCCAAATTACCATGACATGTTGAGAGCCATACTTCAGCATTGAATGTTCGCTCTCAGCACGATTTGTTGTCTCAACACCAAAATGCAACACTTCAGATGTCCAAACCCTGCAAAATTTATGCGCTAGTGGATTCAATCATGTGTTAAACAGGTAATGTAAAAAGTCTGGCATGCTTTGCCACCTCGATTTCAAAACTTCCAATTTTCTACTATATTCGGCCTCATCAATTTCATTTATTAATTTGTGCCATGAACTGTTGTGTAATCTCTTCGTCTTTAATCACCTTTGTTAACTTTGCTAACACATTCTAATCGATGTGCCTTCTACATAACATATAATATGAGTTTCTGAACACATCATCAATCACAGGCATGAGTCCACTTTCCCTATCCGTAATAATAACGATTGGCTCACCATCATTAAGAATTGAACCGTTCCTGAATGACATAGCATATGAAACATATATGTGATTGATTTATTGACGTACCTATCTGTATGTAGTAGCCTGTTCATTGTACATAAAAGCAGTTGCCACTGTGAAGTTCTTTCCGGTCGGAGTCATTCCTATAGTTATTGTACCTAAATTATATTCATAAAGGGGAAAATTTATGATTACAATGGAAACTGTTTTAAACGATAGTTAAAACATTTTTCACTATTTAAAAAATGATTAAAAAGTAATATATATTTAAATTAATAAAGAGATTTAATAATACAATGATCCACTATAGAACTTACTTGTTCGTTTTATACGTGGTATCCATTATCAGTATATATGGCTACATTCTAATCATTGCAATTAATGTTGGGTGTGCAATGACAATATCACTAATTACGTTGCTCTCCTCACAGTTTCTATAAAAGACTGTGTAACCCCGTTCTGCACTTAAGGAAAGAACTTCATCTATCGTGTTTTGTCCCTTCATCCTATTCTTCTTAATCTTCGCAACAACATTGTATATTTTTTGTGCACTACATATATATCATAAAATTCGTTATATTAACGAAAGAAATACAAATCTAACATATTCTGATAAACTATTAAAAATAATTCCTTTCTAACATACCTAACTGCACAACCAACATTTTGTTCACGGAAAAATCGTAGGATATTATGAGGCAGCACATGACTCTTCCTGAACTGCTCAGTCTGTTGCAACTGCTGCTCCGTAAGCCTGGCAGCCTGAGCATAACCATGATTGTAAACAGCTATTTTATGATTATGCCTCCCGTTGTATACGAACAATTGCCAATTCTCACTTGTGGCCATTTCTCTCCCTTTAATTTAAATAGACACCCATATTTTTTTGTCCCGTAAGGTCCTTGCCTTTTGATTGGAACTTCTTATTCTTCATTGTCAACTATTGGTTTCGTCTTTTTTGTAACTGCTCCTTCGCGCTCACAAGCTAATGTAACATACGATCGACAGTCAGATGTTCTTGATTTCTGATATCGATTGACGATCAAATATGTGTTAGTTTTCATCGCAGTTTGTTTTGCCAGTCCACCAACTCATCTTTCAAATTAAAAATTTAGTATGTTGTGAAAAAATGTCCATGATCAACATATTCTTCTGATTCTAAAACTTCTTCAAACATATTTAGATCTTTATTACCTTGTTAATGTAAAACAAAAATATTAGCAATGCAAAAAAAAATTTTAAAAAGTTCTGAAAATCCTAAACCGAAAAAAAAATTTGAAAAAAAAAATTCTGGAGCACTTTCGCCTAGACAGGCGAAAAGTCCAAGTAACTTTCACCAATTTGGGTGAAGGCGTTAGCGCAGTTTTGCCTAAATGGGCAAAAGTTGATTGGATTTTCGCCCATCTGGGCGAAAGTGCTCCAGAAAATGAAAAAAATTTAATTGATTTTCTTACCTCAAAAGCAACATTTTGTTGCAAACAATTTTCAAAGGGATCAATATGTTCTTCTAAGTTTGGTTTAATGTTGAAAGTTGGTGGTTTTTTAGAGAGAGGTTAGAGAGAAAATTTGTAGAGAGAGAAAGTGAAATGTTTAACATGAAATTTTTTCGAATTATCCTTATAAATTTTTTCGAGTTGTACTTATTAACCTCCAAAAAAAAGTACCATCATTAGTATTTTTAGCTCTCTTGTGGTATGCTAATAATTATTAAACTTTTACAATTGTTATGGAATAACTTATAGGTAGTGATATTATTTTTTTAGAATGAGTTAGAGTTACCTGTTTAAACAGTTCTTAAGTCAAATGAAAATAATCCTAACTGATTGGTCATAGTTCAATAGACTTTTTTTTTCATGAATTTGTATACACTAAATGAATAATTATATTCTAACTTTTTTAATGTAGATAGGATCGGAGAAATCTAACAAATGAAAAAACTTATTTACTGCAAGATGTTAAACTAGGATTGTTCTGTTTTTGGAAGAAATTATAATTGTTCTTTATAGATAATTGCGTTTAAATCATTTTAATTTCCTTGTATTTGATATTAGATAAAAAGTTTTATAAGCTATCTTAATAAACAAAGAGTATTTTGGAGCTTTAATATATTTACTATTGCAAGAGAGAAGTTTATCCCAAAAAGATTGAGACATTAAAGGATTAATTTGTTAATTATTTGTCGGTTAAGAAGGGAAAAAATATAATTTGATCAAATTTCAAGGATTCGATCAGTAATTTGAATAAATTTCATAGAGGGTAAACCTAATTTACTCTATCTTTTATTAAATTAATTAACTATTGGGGTAAAATAACTATTTTCTACATGGTATTACCCCTAACATTGTGAATTACGTTTCTTTTTTAAATTGAAACTTTGTAAGGTTTTATTTTAGTTAGGAGGACTTTCCCAGCCAGTTATTAAAAAGCTTAGCGGGCCTAAAACCGTTAATCATTTAAGAAGCCAACTTGGGTAAATTCACTTCTCCAACACAAGGTCTGATTTACCACTAACCGATTGGGTCATGAGAACCCAAAATGGACCTTGTCTCTGCTCATTCATCCTAGAGAGAGACTAGAAGAAAGAAAAACTCCCACCATCTGCAAAGGCCCCAAAAAAGCAGTACTTTACAAAACGGACACGTAGAATTCAACTCAGACATGCACAAGTCTTACGTGTTAACCCTCTTCAACCTTCTTCTGCCAAGTGGGCTCTCTTTCTTCTTTCTCAAATATCCTCAGTTCATTCCCCCCAACCGACCCTCTCCTCAAACATTTCCATAATTACTCCCCACAGAAAAAAAAAAAAAAAAAAGAAAAAAAAGAAGTTTGATAATTCTTGCACAAAAATGATGAATGGTTTGGCTTTATCTCTGATATTAACCACACTTGTAACTGCAGGTGTATTTTCTCCACCTGCAGTGAACAAAGAGAATCAGAAAGATAAGAATGTTATAGTGAAGGAAGGGCATAGAACTGTGGTGGTTGAATATGAAAATGATGATAAAAGTAACACTCGAGTTGTCATTTCACCTCAAGAAGATCAACAAGGAAAAGAAACTATTATTTCTCATGATGATTATAATAATGATAAGGAGAAAATCAAAGATGGTCATTGGGCAAGTCCAAGAGAGCTTGTTTGTGATGCTTATGGAAAGTGCAAGCATAAAATAGCTACTGCGCTTGGCAGAACTAAGGATAAAGTTTCCGGTAAATTTGAAGAAGGCGAAGAAAAGATTCAAGATGTTGAACAAGTAGTGAAAGAAAATGTTCAAGAAGCCTACGACAAGGTAAAAGTAAAGGGTTTTTTAATTTTAATTTTTAATACGTTAAGTAATGAGACATGATTTGAATCTAGAATTTCAAGTTTGGTAATAAATGTTTTTATTATTGAACTATTATCTTTTTTTATTATTAATTTTTTTTTTTGTACATTAGGGATAAAATGATTCGTAAAAAAATGTTTCGTATATTTAACTACTATCTTGCTTGTATTGTAATGAACTACTTTATTGCTTCTACAAGTAGAGGAGGGTTTTTTATACATTAGGGACGGAGTGAGGACTTCTAGTTTGGTGAAAAATGTTTTTGGGTTTCTGTCAGAACTACTATATATCTTGCTGCTACATGTGAAAGAAAAGAGGGAGGTTTTTATTTTTTTTTATATACGTTAGGGATGGGATGAGGACTTCTAGTTTATAAAATATTTCTATTACTGAAGTACTATTTTACTTCAGCAAGTAAAAAGAAAAGTGTGTTTTTAAATACATTAGAATTAGGTTAGGAAATGTGGTTGAGTTCAAGATTCTTCTAGTTTGGTAAAAAATGTTCGGGAAAAGACGTTTCAAAATGTTTACATATTATTGAACTACTATCTTGCTCTTACAGGTAAAAGAAAAGGTAAAACATGGTGCTGAAGAGATTTCTGGCAAAGCAAAGGAGACCAAAGAAACAATTAAAGGACGAGCTAAGGAAATTTCAGGTAAAGCAAAGGGTACAAAAGAAGCAATTAAAGAAGGAGCTAAGGAAATTACTGGCAAAGCAAAGGATACAAAAGACGCAATTCAAGAAGGTGCTAAAGAGAAAGCTAAGAAAATTAAACAAAGCGCAGAAGAATTAGTAGACACGGGAAGGACACTTAAAGGAGACGTACAAGAAAATGTATCCGAAAAGACACACGAAGCAGAACAAGTAGCGGTCCAAAATGGTAAAAAAGACTTAAAAGAAATTCTTGGCCGCGGCCGGGAAGTTCTCGGCGATGCATTTTCGTATGTATTTTCGCAGGAAAGTATGGCCGCCGCATTCGGAATTGTTCAATTATTGGGATTGTCAACTTGTTTCGGAATGTCTGTATGGATTACGTTTATTTCTAGTTATGTTTTAGCTAAAGCATTGCCGAGGCAGCAATTTGCAATGGTGCAAAGTAAGATTTATCCTGTTTATTTTAAGGCTATGGCTTTAAGTATTGGGGCTGTTTTGATTGGGCATTTATTGAGTCATGGAAAACGTTTGTTCTCCGGCGGGCCGGCCTACATTTTTCAAAGCTTCAATCTTCTCTTTTCACTTGGCATGGTTTTGGTCAATCTGTACATTTTGGAACCCCGGGCGACAAAGGTACGGACTATATGTGCTCCAGTTTTTTCTGTGGCAAGAAATTAATTCTTTAATATATTAGTCCTTTCCAGATTTTAATACGATTTATTATGCTTAAATGTGCAGTGTAAATGGATTTGTATTTGTATCCTCTATTCGGATTGTCGTTAACATTTTCTGTTAATATTTTCTGTAACAGAATATTCATATATTTTATTAATAAAACTTACCAAGTTAATACAAACTCATGGGAAAACCATTAGGATAAATCCTAAGGGGAACATGCTATAAAAAGAGGAATTTTACAGGCAGTGATGAAGAGAATGTTACAAATGATTGTGCCCGTATGTAATTCGTGACTATTTATTATGATTTTTAGCTACCACTTTTTAGTTTTATTTTGTTATGCTGAGGTGCACCTCATGCTGCGGAATAAACTTATCTTGATTTTGTATGAAAATTTAGGCTTTCGTTTTTTTTTATTTAAATTATTTCGAGCTACCATTTTCTAGATTTATTTTGTTACGATGTGGTGACATGATGTATAAACTATGCTAATTTTGTATGAAAATTAAGATAAGGTTTTATTTGAATTGGTCCTTAGTTTGAAAAAAAATGTGAGTTTTTTCATCCGGGCTAGAGTTGGATCCAGAGTATTAAAAAAAAGAAAGTTTCACTTAAAAATCAATCCAAATTGACCCTAAATACTAAATTTTGGTAGTATGTATCCAACTGTGTATATATGTACATGTACTTATGTAAGGGGTGGGATATATACATACATAGTGTGGTAAGTTATTTGTGGCTATTTCGTTACAATTTTTAGCTATCATTTTATAGTGGTTCATTGAAAGCTCGATTTCTGAAAAACATCTGTATTGATCGATGACTGAAGGTGATGTTTGAGAGAATGAGGGTAGAGAAGGAAGAAGGCAGAGATAAAGAAAGTAGCGGTACTGCCACAGCCGAAACAAGCGCCAGACTGGTTGATTCCTTTACGGAGGAAGCAATCACCCGAGCAACCGCAACACCACGGTCGGCGACAACGAGCGGAGCAACTACCACTGCCACTGGGACTGAAGAAAGGCCAAGAGACGCGCGATCAAGGGCTGAGCTGATTAGGTTGAGCCGCAAACTTAAGAAGCTGAATATAGTGTCATCGTTTCTGAATATCTTGACATTGATGGTCCTCACTTGGCAACTTGTTCATTTGGGACACAGCCTCCATACAGTACTCTCCCAATTCTAATCTTTTTCCTTTTCTTTCTGGGATTGATGTATTAAGATCGTATGTAGTATTTGTGTTGTGTTTGTTGGTTTTTTTCCTGTAAGAAAATGATGTACAGGGGTCCCTAAATTGGTTAATATTGTAGCTGGATGTTTGTTTAAAGCATTCATATTGGTTTTGGTCTGAAACCGGACCGGGATCATTTTCATTAGAAAAACATGTATAGAGGCCGTACAAAAATGCTGCCTCAGCAGTAGGCAGAAACTCAGAAGTGATATTATCCATATCCTTACTCCCATAAACATGAGTTGGAACATTGTTTGCCCTATTAATACATTGTTTGCCCTATTAATACAATGTGTCACTAACTAGATAGAGAGTTGTTGGGGGAAGGGGGGGGGGAGTATCAGGATTATGCAGCTGAGTATTCTTCCAAAACCAGATCCCGCCGGTTCACCGCCTCCCTGAATAAAATCACAGAATGATCATCAAAGAACTCCCGCTGTGCTCCAGCTCGGACGCGCCAATACAAAATTTCAGATGTCCATCCCTGAATAAAATCACAGAATGATCATCAAAGAACTCCCGCTGTGCTCCAGCTCGGACGTGTCAATACAAGATTTCATATACAAAATCTCAGATGTCCATGTGCAATCCCCTACTGAATGGAAACATGTTTCCTCTTATCTTTTTTATAGTTATAATTTAGTTTCCTAGATTAGTTTTCTTAGTTTTATTCGTTTAGAATTTGACACAGAATTTGTCACAAGTATTGACAAGTATATAATATAAATTATTTTGTAATAAGATATAGAAAACATTGATTGTTTTCTGATTTTATAGTATCAAAGTCATTCTCATCTAATTTCTCATAATGAGTTATGACAAAGAACAAACCGGACATATTGACAATGACGTGGTTGAAGAAAGATGCCCGCAAAACAAGAAAAGATGTTTACTTTGTAACATTCTCGGACGGTTTCGGATTGATCTTTATGACAGTAAAATTAAAAGAGAATGATAAAAATAATAATTATGGCGAGTGGGCAAAAGCTATGCGCTTGGTCCTACGTTCAAATAAAAGATTGGGATTTGTCGATGAAACAATTCCCATTCCATAAGACGATCCAGACAAAGAGGAGAATGGTGAGAAATTAACACCTTGGTGAATTAATGGATTGTCAATACTATAGGCCCTCACTCCGATCATCTATAAATTACCCGAGAGGGCAGATGAATTATGGACAGATTTAAAGGAAAGATTTTTAGTTGGAAATGGACCGCGAAAATATGAATTAAAAGTCGTTTTAGCAAACTGTAAATAAGGAAGAGATTCGATAAACACATATTATTCATGTTTGAAAAAATTATAGGACGAGTTAGAAAACTACTCTCAACTCCCTTCCACCACAGATACAGAACTTTTGACAACCATTACAGAGAAGAAGAAAAAGTTTTTCAATTTTTAATGGGATTAAACAATACAATTTATGAAACTATTCGTTCCCATTTAATTCAACAGAACCAATGCCAAAGGTAAAAATGGTTCTCGTCTCAGATCTGTAAAGAAGAACAGCATCGAAATCTGGCGTGAACGGAGGAACGTAGCCGGCGACGGTGTCGCCTTCACAACTGCAAGAACAAATCGGAACCACCTCACCGCCGCAACTGCAAGACCAGATCGGTGTTCGTTCTCCATGCTGCGAGCTCACTGCACCCACTGCAATCGAAGTGGGCACAGCATTGATGGGTGCTTTCAACTGATAGGCTATCCCGATTGGTAACCCAAGGCGAATGGCGCCGGCGGAAACCAGGAAGGTAGCCATGGCGTGCTGACAGGACGAGGATGCAGCGGCGCAGCAGCGAGAGAACCGGGAATCCGAGGAAGGGCGCCGGACACCAACGAGCTGGAGACGCTGGCACTAGTTACGGCAACACACAGAAGCAACGGCATGATTCCGACAGAAGGCTTACATGATAAAGCTGTAACAAAAACAGCTTTTCCAAATCTCAATAATGAACAGTGGTAAACTCTTTTGACCATACTAAACAATTCAAATCCCAGCCAATCTGATCAATTATCTGGTATGGAAAATTTTTAGATGCGGATTCACGTTATTCTCATCGTATGACTGGTAGGAAAGATTTTTTAACTAATTTAAATACTGTCTATCCATCTACTGTTAGTCTGCCTAATGGTGATAAAACAATTGCACTGCAAGAAGGAATGGTTTCCTTAAATCCTCGCCTTAAAATTCTTAGTGTGTTTTATATTCCTGAGCTTAAAATCAATTTGATTTCTTTAGCTCAATTAGTACGTGACTCAAAGTGTTTTATCACTTTGTCTGATAATTTTTGTGTGATACAGGACCGTACCTCGAAGAGGCCGATTGGAGGGAGTGAGCAACGAAATGGGATATTCTTCTACAAACATTTGGAGTTATCGTCTCAATTTGTTTTCTTTAGTGTTATCTTGGATTCAAGCACATTATAGCATACGCGGTTAGGTCATCTGTCGGACTTTGTGGCGAACAAATTTTTGGGAAATTCTGCGAAATCTAGAAATAGAAATGCTCCTTGCAATATTTATTTGCGTGCCAAACAAATCGTGACTGTTTTCCTTTAAGTATAAATAAAGCTTCTGCAATTTTTGATTTAATTCATTGTGACTCATGGGGACCTTATAAAACTTGTTCCACTATACGAGCTTCATATTTTCTTATTATACTGGATGACTATTCTACAACAGTATGGATATATTTAATTATTGAAAAAAGTGAAATCGCCTCAGTTTTAAAAGAGTATTTTGCCATGATCAACACTCAATTCCACAAAACAGTTAAAGTTGTTAGGAGTGACAATAGAACAGAATTTATTTGTCTAAAATCGTATTTTGCAGCACATGGTATGATACATCGAACAACCATCACCGAAACTCCTCAACTAAATGGTCAGGTGGAATGCAAACATTGTCATAAGCTGATCGCCACTCGGGCCTTACGTTTTCAAGCTCACATGCCTAAAACGTTTTAGGGAAAATGTGTTTTGACGGCCCGATATCTCGTCAATCATACTCCGTCTTCATTGTTGGATGGCAAGACACCGTTTGAATTATTATATAGGACCCCTTCATCCTACTCTCACATTAAAAGTTTTGGGTGTCTAGTTTATGTCCATGATCATAACTTGCCAAAAGATAAGTTCCGTGCCCGTAGCCGCATATGTGTTTTTCTTGGCTATCCTTTAAACAAGAAATGTAGGCGATTCTATGATTTGCAAAATAAGAAATTTATTCTCTCCAGAGATGTAATCTTTTATGAGACAAGGTTTCCTTATAAAGAAAATTCAGATACTCCAGAGCATATTTCAGATTTTTTCCAATATTACAATTTTGGGGAACAAATTCTGAGTTATACGGACCCAATTACCCAAGATAAGGGGATCCATTCTTCTTTGTAAACTGCCTCCAGCAGCCCAGATCCTTGTGGGCCGACCTTTTGGCCCAGTCTCAGATCCAGCAAGCACTTCCAGTGGGCCAGAGGCGCATGACCCAGCACACAAGGGCTCTAGTCCAGTTTCGGCTTCCTCCAGTGGCCTAAACGCTGGTCCATTCAACAACTCCCATGGGCCGATGTCGCGTAGCCCAATCTCTAACCCAGAAAGCCCTTCCAGTAGGCCCAAGGCATGCGGTCCCAGCACCCAAAGACTCAAGTCCAGCGACTGCTTCCTCCAGCGGCCTAATTGCTGGCTCCAGTTCATCAGCCTCATCGGGTCCACCTGCAGCTGCACCCCATTCTTCTCCATTATAAGGTCCATCTGGGGATTTTGGTTCTGGCTCAGCTACCCCCCATTCTCCTCACGGCCCAGAATCCCGCAGTCTTCCACCATGCGCCCCAGATTCATTCTCTCATCCACAAGGTCCAGCCACATCAGATCTGCTAAGTACATGCCCAACAACTTCTAAGGACAGTCAGCCCACTACTGCTGGCATTAGAAAAAGCAACCGCAGTAGAACTGTTCCTGCTCGACTCCGAGATTATGATTGTAATGCCATATGGAAGTCTTCTATATCCCATTCCTCCTCTGCTTCCTCTCTCTCTTCGGACCTCTCAGGTACGTCCCTTTATCCCATAACAAGCTTTGTGGATTCTGAAAAGTTCTCTTCCTCCCATAGGCATTTTTTAGCATCTGTTGCCACAAACTTAGAGCCTGCTACATATTCTGAAGCTGTCTCTCACCCTAAATGGTGTGCTGTAATACAACAAGAAATTGATGCCCTCGAAAAGAATGACATATGGTCCTTGACATCCTTGCTCCTGATAAACGTGCTCTTGGGAGAAAAAAGAGGTCTTTCGCATTAAATACAAAGCAGCCAGCACCGTTGAGAGATATAAAGCCCGCTTGGTGATTTTGGGAAACACATAAACAGAAGGTATTGATTTTACCGACACTTTTGCCCCGTCGCTAAAATGGTCACTGTTCATACTTTGCTTTTCGTGGCTGCCGCTCGAAACTGGCTCATACATCAAATAGATGTTCACAATGCCTTTCACCATGGCGATTTAAAGGAGGAAGTTTATATGCGACCTCTACCTGGATTTTGTCCCTCTGTCCGCAGACAAGTTTGTCTTCCGAAGAAATTTTTTATGGTCTTCGCCAAGCACCTCGTTGTTGGTTCTCTAAACTCACTGCCGCTCTTCACAAGTGCGGATTTTCTCAGTCCTATGCAGATTATTCCCTTTTTACCAATTATCAAAATAATATATTTTTGTGTGTTCTCATATACATGGATGATTTATTACTTAATGACAATTCCCTACATTCTATTAACAAGTTTAAAGCCTCTATAAATACATATTTTCACATGAACGACTTGGATCCCCTGAAATATTTCCAGGGATTGAAATTGCCAGAAACCCTTCAAGATTATTTTTGTGCCAACGCAAGTACACCTTGGAGATTCTTTCTGAAACTGGTCTGCTCAGGGCTAAACCGGCTTCCACTCCTATCGAACAAAATCATCAATTGGCCAAATCCTCCAATCCTTATTTTGATGCATCAGATTGCTATCGGCGGCTCATTTGAAAGTTGATATATCTTACTTTTACCCGTTCTGAGCTTGGCTATGTAGTTCATATCCTCGCTTAGTTTATGCACGCCCCTCGGCGTGATCACTGGGATGATTCTCTCCAAGTGGTTTGATATTTTAAAGGAAGTCCAGGACGTGGTATTTTTCTTCGCTCTGATTTCTCCTCTTTTACTGACCACATATTGTGACTTTGATTGGGCTACTTGTCTAATTACTCGTCGTTCTGTCACTGGCTACTTTATTTCTGTGGACGGTTCCCCTACTTCTTGGAAAACAAAGAAACAATATATTGTTTCTCGCTCTTCTGTTGAGGCTGAATATCGCTCTATGGCTATGACTTTGTGTGAATTAAAATGGTTTTCTGGCTTACTTCTGGATCTTCATGTACCCATCACTCGCCCCATTCCATAGCATTGTGATAATCAGGCTGCTCTTCACATTGTGGCCAGTCCGGTTTTTCATGAACGTACTAAGCACATAGAAGTTGATTATCATTTTGTACGAGATGCATGTCAAACCAAGTTTATCTCTCCCTTCTACATCCGCAGTAAGTTTCAGCTTGCATATATTCTCACAAAAGCTCTCCATCCTACTTCTTTTCATTTGTTAGGTTGCAAGTTAGGCATTTCAGACCTTCATGCCCCAACTTAAGGGGGAGTGTTAAGGATTATTATGTAGAATTATAATAGGATTATTATGTTAGTTTCCATATTCTTATAAAATCCTAAATCATGTATATTTTTATAATTATAATTTAGTTTCCAGTTATAATTAGATTAGTTTCCTAGTTATAATTTATTTAGGATTTATCACAAGTAACAAGTATATAACGTAAACTATTTTGCAATAATACACATAAAACATTGATTGTTTTCCCACTGGAAACCTTCACTCTTGCTGTTTGCAAATTTCACACAAGGGAGATAACTCTTCTATCTGCGAATTTCGCACAAGACAGATAAAGCATTCATATTGTTACCGAAAATAGTCTTATCAAGTTTAGTTTAAAGCGTCCGTTAACCTAGAGTTGACAAGGGTCAAGATACAAAAGAATAGTCTGGTCAAGTTTAGTTTAAGCGTCAGTTAAAATAGAGCTGACAGGGTCAAGATAAAAAAAAACAAATTTTAAGAGTTTTGACTACATTATTTGGATTTTATTTTATTATTTTTTAAAATAAACTATCCGGCTTGGAGCTCATTATTATTCGTGCACTAATCCAAGTTGCTAGACTGTGGTTGTTTTATGCGCAGTAAGCTGCTCTTTTTTGTGTCTTCTTAGGTGAATACCATTGGCTAGACTAGTTGAGTTTTGAACTTTCGCTATATCGGTGTATTGTCCTTTTATTATTATTTCATATTGAGGCGCAATCATATTGAAATTTTTAGTTC
The DNA here is from genome assembly GCA_028651295.1 of Catharanthus roseus. Lineage (NCBI taxonomy): Eukaryota > Viridiplantae > Streptophyta > Magnoliopsida > Gentianales > Apocynaceae > Catharanthus > Catharanthus roseus. Next base: position 12,311,379 of record JAPQWS010000168.1, on the reverse strand, counting down.
GTGAAGGGAGAAAGAAATGCCATCTTTTACGGTAATGTATATTCATACTTGTATGATTTTAACTTGATTTTGATAATGTCATGAACGAAAGAAAATTATATCTTTTTATTTAAATTATATTCATATATGTGTAGAGATTAATTTCACATAATAGGTAAGACAGTACTCCTATTTTTGTTATGAAAAGTGTATGAAAATATATTTATACGTTTAAAACTAATTTCATATTTGTACGTGTCTAAAACCCGTTTAGATAAAATTATACGACAAATAGTATGTCACTTAATAAAGTTGAGGATAGTGTATTATTAGATATTTAGACTTAATTCATATGCACACATATATATAGCATTTGAACATGTAGACGTATATGTATTGTTTAATTTAATTATATGTTTGTTATTATATATATTTTGACACCTAATTAAGGTAATCTATATTTATATAGGTGGGTCTGTCATTTTAGTAAAAGTATGGAGTCTCTTTATTAATGTGTAGAAACCTAAACTATGATGGACTATTTAACAAAAACATCTATATATTATGGTTATGGTCCCTGATTGCACGTAGGGTTTTAGACCATTAGCCTCATCTAAAAGTCCTCATCTCTTTGAGAAAAACGGCTGCGTACGTCACAATCAGAAGAACCAAACCCGATCTTCAATCTCTCAATCGCCATGGATCAAGTTACATATTTTGATTCTTTATTCTATATAATCTGTTGAGTAAGGTTTTGTAACGCCCTACTCGGTAAGCACCTTGGGCGATCTTGAGAGTGCAATTGACATTAACGTAGTAGTCGGGATCTAGCAATTTATGGTATGTACTTTTTAGTAGTTTAAAATACTCGGTAGTCCCACGTAGGGTTAAAGTAGTATTTTTTTATGAAAGAATTTTATCTTTTATTTTTATATTATTATTAATATTATTATTATTATTAGAATTATTATTCTTATATATATTTTAGAGTATTATGATTTGTAAAAGAAGCCACTTGTCTTGAGAGTGGTGCCAGTTGGTACCATACATGCATGAGGAAGGGTAGTATATATATGTGTATTAAGGGGAGAAAAAGTTGATGCCTTCAATTTTTTTCCCTCCTCTCGGCTTCAACAGCAGCATGTAAAGCTCCTATTTTTTTACCTTTTATTTGTTTTCTTTTTTTCCTTCTTTCTTTGTTTTCTTTTTTTTTCCCTTCTGCCGTTTTTTTTTCTTTTGCTGTTTTGAGTATTTTTGTCTTGCTCTCTCTTTTTCTTGTTTTATTAGTCATTTTAGTGATTGTGTATTTTTTTTTTTTTTGGTAGGGTGTAGGATTATGAAGGCTTTTATGTCTACTAGTTAGTATATATATATACCTACTTATATATAGGTCTTAACAAGTTTTATTTTTCTTAAGCTAGGGATTAGAATTGGCTTTTGATTATTTATTTGGATTAGCTAAGTTTAATTTATTTTCTTCCTTTTGATGATGGGTTGTAGAGTTTAATTTTAGAGTCTTGAGATGAGGTATTTAGGGTATAATGTGGTATAAAGTTAGTTAATTTTTATTTTGGTTTTTCTTATTTAATTTTATATAAATTTATTTATTTAAATTTTTTTTCTTGGTATAATTCTTTTATTTAAAATGATTTTAGTAGACGTAATTTTTGGGAAATAATTTTTGTGTACTTTCTTCTATATACATATATATATATTTTAGTATACACAATTGTTTATATTCTAACACACATATATATATATAGTATCTATATATCTTAAATATATATTTACATGCATAGTTTCATATATATATATATAGATATATTTTTTGTTTTGAGTATATATATTTACATGTATATTTATAGTATACATATTTACAAGTTTAAATTTCAATTTTTTATATATACATATATCTTTTTGCATGGGATTTTATAAAGAATCGTAGTATATGAAGTCTTGAATATATTTTACTACATAAATAAATTCTATTATATATAACTTTATACATGCTTGTGGTATATAATTGTTGTGAACAATTTTAGTATATATAGTTGGTAAATATATATATATGTATATATTAGTATATACGAGATTTTCTTTTTATATAAATAATTTTAGTAAATGAAGTCTTGTATATATATATATTAGTACATAATTTTGTATATATTTTTATATACATAACTTCTATAACTAACTTTAAAGTTCATAAATTTTATATGTAATTTTTAGTATAAACGATTTTTGAAAATGATTTTTACATTTATGGATTTATATATATAATTTTGGGTATACTTGACTGTCGTGACTAATCTTCATATATATACACACACACCTAATTTTTGTATATGACATTAGCATATATGTATATTTAGTATCACCAGTGCGTATGTATTCTTTTAGTGTAGATGAGTTAAGAAGTTTAGGATCTTGGGATTAGCATGTGTGTAGCTATAACCTAGATTCATAAAGAGTTATTGTCTTTTATTTTTAGTGGCGAATAGAAATGTTTGGATTTGTACTTAAGTGTTTATTGGTATCATGTTTGTAGGATTATAGCACCAGAACCACATTCAAGTGAGTCCACAAAACCCTGTTTTCTAATATTTGCAAATATTACGGGCCTTGTAAGGCATGTTTCCTGAATCTGTTATAAAATATTTACTACGTTCTGCATGTTACAGTTTAGTATGTTTTTCGGAGATGTTCTCCACAATGTGTTACCTGTTTTCTTAGTTAATGCATAGGAGCCGTGCTCTATGTAAGTGTGGCCTTATCAAAATGGTTTATAATTGCCATGAAACAGGTTTCGACCCTACACAGGTTTTTCTGGGGAAGATTTATATGTTGAAAAATGTTCTAGTTTTGAAAAACTACACTGTTTTGACATGGATGAGTATAAATCTGGCATACATGTGTGTATTTGCATAAACATGTGGTGAACTGGCGGATGAGGACTTTTGTTGAAAATATTCATGACCTGATTCTGTCCTAACGGCTAGTCAAGCGGCCTTTCTTTTTGTAAACACATGAGAAAACCCCATTTCGACCAGAGTTACAGTTCTGGGTTATGTTGATGTGTTCGGAAGCGTCAGAGGATTGCACTGTATGTGGCTAGTCCCCCGTACGAGGGCCTCTTCTGATGGCGTGGACGATTCAAATTCGGGAGAGTAGATCCACTTGAAGAGGGACATAGACCACGGAGCGTGTGGCCCAATTAGTCTACGTGAACATCACATCATGCTCTGCGGTGGGGTTTGACCGTCTAGTGGAGAGTTAGGAGGGGCTCGACACCGGGTTGGTCCTAGGGCAGACCTGGTAGGTGCCCCATGAATCTGTGGCCTGATGTTTTGACGAGTTTTGGGAAAGCGGTTGTTTGGTAATCGAGCGCTCGTATGGTGTTTGGCTAGTATTGACTGCGAGATGCCGGAATTTGATTCCGATGACCTCATTGTGGGATCCAGACCTTGTTCTTTGAGCCCAACTGTGGCATTGTGTGTTTCTTTGCATTCGGGTGTAGAAGCTTTGCTGATGTGTCTTGATTCGCTCAGACTTCCCAGCTACGCTCGAAACCCTCATGTCGGTCCAAGCATCAGTTTTGCTAAAATAAAAAAATAAAGTGTTTTCTTATTACATTGCATGAACATTTTTTGGGAAACGGCATCAGTAATGTTTCAAAGAAATCACTAAGACGCACATACACATGTGGACTCATTGAGCGAGCGTATGTGCTCACGTTTTCCATATCATGTTTTCTCCACAGGTTAACTCAGGATAGACAGAGCACGATAAGCCGCTAAAGTTTTGGTCATGGAGTTTTGGGTCAAGCTCCCTAGAAGAACATGTTTTATGTTTTGTGTTTCTTAGATCGGGGTCAGTTGTAAAGTTCTTCTTGTTATGTTGTCATAAGGTTTTGTGGATGAAGTTACTTTTATTTATGTATTGAAACGGTATTTAAGAAGTTTTCTTAAATCTTGTATTTTGGGCACATCAATAGTAACCTGTTTACTTAAATTTTCCGCTGCATGCTTTGTGTTTCTACCTATAAGTGTTGCCCCGGGATTGAGCTCTCGTTTTGGAACTTGTAGTTTAGTGCCGAGAGGCACACAGATACCCTAATCAACCGCAGTTGACCTAGTGGCAGGGTTGAGGGGGTCACAGGTTTAATTTTTAGAATTTATTTGTTTTAATCTCCCCTTTAGTTCTATCAATGATATCAGAGCCACCTTATATCAAAGATTGTTTGAATTCTTGATTTTTGGTTTGATTTTCGGAAATCATTTTTTAAAGAAAAAAAGTTTGCCCGATCCTAAATTTTGCTTTAGATTTGATTTCTTCTGATTAGTTTGATAAAGTTTTTTTTCCACCACCTTTGTGTTCTATTTTTGGATTTTTTTCGAAAAGAAAAGAAAAGGGCCTTTCGGCAGTTTTGATTAATTGTTATGGTTCTTGGTTTCAGAAATATGTGAATCCAACCTGCTTTTGTTTTGTGCGGTCATAGATCAAAATTTGAAAGCTTTTTATGGAGGATCAACAGCTTTGGACAACATGAGTTCTATTTTTTTTATGACTACATGTCATGCATTAGATCTAATTTCGAGGGGCTTTTTCTTTGTTTCTGAGTTGCAAATCCTTTTGCAAAATTGGTTTGGATGGTTTTTATCCTTGTTTTTTGCTTTTCTTATAACATCATGTCTCTGCATGCATATGCGATCAATATTTGATTATTTTTATTAAGATAAAGATGTGAATAAGATTGAAGCATTTATGTTTAATCTGTTCTGCAACTTCATGTTTCAAGGATATTGACTTGATGAATGTTTTTTTTTGTTTAATTTTTTTAATGTCATCATTTATATGTGGCGATATATATGGTTATTTACATATTATCTTGTTATGTCAAATTTATTTGTTAATCCTGGATTCTGATACATACATAATATAAAAAAGTATGTAATTAAAATTTTTCTTATATTCATAACAACTTAAGTTGTTCTAACGAGAATGTCTAGTAGCCTTATATTGATTGGTGGAAGTGGCATCCTTTCAAAGTAGGTTCTCCCATGAAAATCTTTCGATAATGAACTATTTAGATGTCGTGTTTTATATTTCTTATACAGGTAGCAATCGGCCCAAAGAAAGATTGTTATTGTCAGACTCAGAGTTACAAACACATGTGGTGATGAACATGTAATAGTTATTAAGTATCCATAGAAGGTGTTATGTCGGCCCAAAGAAAGGCTTGATACTTGACTGGGTTTTACTATTAGTGCTCGATCACTACATCAAGAAAATCACTTGCAAGCTAACTCTTTGTCCAAAGACTAGACTTAGTGTTCCATCGATATTCTTGTGATCGGATATTGTTATGAATATAGCCCATGAGTTGTTAAAGGTTTATTTTATATATATGAGTGAGCTTTATTTATTTTTATTATATTATGTTTTCTGTAACAGTTACTGGTATCTCTGTTGCTCAATTATCTATTAATTTAAGTAATATTTCATCATTAAATGGTACCATCTTTAAACCTTGGAAAGATAATGTTGCAATTCATCTGGTTTGTTTGGATTTAGACTTGGCCATTAGGGAGCCACAACCAGCTGAGCTGACGTATACTAGTTCCTCCGAATAACGGAGGGAAATGGCTCAGTGGAAAAGGTCAAACAAGTTAAGTCTAATGATCATAAATAGTACAATTCCAAAGACTTTTCTTGCTCACATGACAGATGAGAATAATACAGTAAGTTTCTCGAACAGTTGGAACAATGTTTTATAAAAAGCAAAAAGGCAGAGATTGTTACGTAACTGCGTAAACTCATTACCATGAGGTATACTAGTTCAGGAAACATTAAAGGATACATTCTCGAAATGTCTAATATTATATCAAAACTTAAGAAACTGAAGTTGGATCTTCCTGATGATCTACTGGTGTACCTTGTTTTGATGTCTCTTGTTCCTCAATTCGGTCAGCTTAAGGTGAGTTACAACTGTCAAAAGGATAGTCAATGAACTCATCTCACATTTAGTGTAGGAGGAAGAGAGGATGAGGCAACATAAGATCGAGAGTGTTAATCCCACTTTCTCAAAAAGTAACAAGAAAAGAAAGGGCAAAATGACTGCAGATACGTTAACGAAGAAAAAACAGAAGAATCAATCGAAAGACATAAATTATTTTTTCTGCAAGGATCCCTCTCATGTTAAGAAGGAACGTCCCAAGCATCACACATGGGACGTGAAGAATGGTATACCTCTAACTTTTGTCTGTTTAGAGTTTAATTTAGTTTCGGTACCAAGATATACTTGATGGTTAGATTCTGCTGCCACTAAACACATAAGTATATCTATGCAGGGTTGCCGGAGTTGCTGCCAACCAAGGGATGATGAAAGATACATCTATAAGGAAGATGACAGTACGACAGAAGTTCAAGCTATAGGCATTTTTAAATGATCATTAAAGATGGTTTATTTTTAGAGTTAAAAGAGACATTTGTTGTACCGTTATTTAGACGAAATTTAGTTTCTATTCCTGTTTTGGACAAAGAAGGTTTTTTTGGTTCATTTGGTAATAAACGGTGTCGTCTCTATTTTGATTCAAAATTGTTAGGAACTGGTTTTTATATACTTATGATAATTTATATGAACTTGAGACTACTTCTAATGAATCCTTGCATGTAAGTACACGTTGTACAAAAAAAAAAACTAACTAATGACAACTCCTATACATAATGGCAGAAAAGATTAGGTCATATCTCCAAAAGTGTCTTTAAGAATTTTTGACACTTCGTGGAATACATTATGTGTCAAGTGTTTTAAGGTAAATTAACAGACAAGAAAAAAGTAGGTGCCAAAAGAGCTAAAGACGTTTTAGAACTAGTACATACGGATATATGTGGACCATTCTCTGTGGCTTCTTGGAATGGTCAACAGTACGTTATAATTTTTATAGATCATTACTCTCATTATGGATACCTATATTTGATACATGAGAAATTAGAGACCTTGGATAAGTTCAAAGCATTAAAGCTGAAGTTGAAAATCAAGTAGGCAAAAGGATTAAATGCATCATATCTAACCGTGGAGGTGAATATTACAGTAAAAATGATGGTTCAGATGAACAACGTCCAGGGCCATTCGCCAAATTCTTAGAAGAGTGTGGGATCGTCCCTCAGTATACTATGCCGGGGTCACTTAGCATGAATAGAGTTGCTAAGAGACAAGATAGAACTCTTAAGGACATGGTAAGAAGTATGATTTGTCATTCTAATTTACTATAATCACTCTGGGGGGATGCACTTAAAACTGCAGTCTATATACTTAACAGAGTTCCAACTAAAGCAACAACAAAAACCCCATATGAGTTGTGGACAAGTAAGATGTCTTAGGACATTTAAGGATATGGGGATGTCCAGCTGAGGCAAGGCCTTATAGGCCTAATGAGAAGAAATTGGATGAAAGAACAGTAGTTGCTATTTTGTTGGATACTCTGAACGGTCACGGGGTTACAAGTTTTATAATTTCCAAAACAAAACATTTTTTGAGACGAGAAATGCCTAGTTCTTTGAGGATATTGAGGTTGGGAGGGAAGATAAGGCAAGAAATGTTTTCTTTGATGAGAACTCAGTTCTCGTTCCTAGCGTTGTTCTTGAACATGTGCAGGTTCGCGTACCTGATCTTGTTCAAGAACAAAATTCTATACAAGACAATATTGTGCTTCCTCATAATATAGATCAACAGGCTCTGCCTGAAATTGATCATCCAGTTGCTCCTCAACCTATTGTTCTTGTGGAACAACCTCAACAACCTCAAGAACCAGTGCTCTTAAGAAGATCCATTCGAAAAAGAAGAAACTCAATTTCATATGACTATGTTGTGCATAATGAGCATATGGAAAATATTGACTCGACAGAAGATGATCCAATCACCTTTTGTCAATCCATTGAAAGCTCCAATGCTCGTAAATGGATAGATGCCATGTGTGAAGAAATTCAATCTATGAAAGACAATGACGTGTGGGATCTCATTCCTTTGCCAGAAGATGTGAAACCAATTGGTTGTAAATAGGTTTTTAAAACCAAAAAGGATTCTATGCACTATGCAGAGATATAAAGTGCGTCTAATCGCTAAGGGATTCACTCAAAAGGAAGGAATTGACTACAAAGAGACTTTCTCTCCTGTTTCTTCGAAAGACTCTTTTAGAATAATTATGGTACTAGTGGCAAATTTTGATCTTGAGTTACATTAGATGGATTTCAAAACAGCTTTTCTAATTGGGAACATTGATGAGACAATTTATATAGTACAACTTGAAGGTTTGGAATCCAAAAATTTTAAACAATAGGTTTGTAAACTTAAGAAATCCATATATGGGCTCACACAAGTCTCTCATAAGTGGTACTATAAATTTCACAATGGGATATTATCTTTTGATTTTGAGACAAATGTTATGGATGATTGTATGTATCACAAGTAATAAATATATTTTTCTAGTACTTTATGTGTATGACATTTTTCTTGCATATAACAATGTAGGTTCAATGCATGAAACTACGAAATTTCTTTCGAAGCAATTTGAGATGAAAGATCTTGGTGAAGCATCTTTTGTATTAGGAATCTAAATTCATCGAGACCGTTCTCAGGGAATTCTTGTATTGTCACAAAAGTGATACATCGAGAAGGTATTACAACAATTTGGAATGCAAGATTGTAAACCGCTTGACACTCCTGTGGTCATAGGAGAGAAGTTTCACCTCAAACAGTATCCTAATAATGACTTTGAATCCAAGCAAATGGAAGGTATTCCTTATTCTTCAGTGTTTGGAAGCCTTATGTATGCACAAGTTTGTACTTGTCCAGACCTTGCATTCGTAGTTATTATGCTGAGTAGATATTTGAGTAATCTGGGTCCTGCACATTAGATGGCAGCCAAGCGGGCCATGAGGTATTTGTAGAAAACAAAACATTACATGCTCACTTATAGAAAGTCAGACAAACCTGAGATTGTTGGATATTTAGATTCCGACTTAGGTGGATGTCAAGATAGTATGAGATCTACATCATGATATATTTTTCTACTATCTAAAGGGGCAGTATCATGGAAAAGTGTCAACCAGACATTCATTGTTTCTTCAACTATGGAGGTAGAATTTGTAGCATGTTTTGATGCACTAAATCAAGCTATTTGGATATGTAATTTCATTACAGGACTATGTGTGGTTGACAATATTGAGAGACCACTTAAATTATTTTGTGATAACAAAGCTGCAGTCTAGTATTCTAACAATAATAGAAGCTCAACAAAATATAAGTATATAGACCTCAAGTTTCTAGTTGTAAAAGAGCGAGTTTATTACAAGACTGCATGTGGTTGACAATATTAAGAGACCATTTATATTATTTTGTAGCAAAGTTGCAGTCTACTATTCTAACAATAATAGGAGCTCAACAAAATCTAAGTATATAGACCTCAAGTTTCTAGTTGTAAAAGAGTGAGTTCAGAATGGTATAATTCGTATTGAACTTATTGGGTCAGACTCTATGCTTGCAGATCCGCTAACTAAAGCATTGACAGCGAAAATCTTTACAGAACATACTACCCATATGAGTGTTGTATCTTTAGATAGTGCCCAAGTTCAGTGGGAGTCTATATATAATATATATATTTATGCTCATACTTTATTTATTTATTATTGTTAAGATGACAATAATTTTTCTACTATTTGCTCATTGAGACTATGTTGTTGAGTTGTTCATTTCCTATTTATATATTATAGTGATCTCAATTTTGTTGGACCAGTTGGAAATAGGCATGCATAGATTACATTCGCATGTAGTTTACATGCAACACATCTACACTTAACTCAAGTCGTTTAGTTGAATTAATGCATGTGACAAAGGATGGGTTTAATTGTGCTTTTTAATGCAGTGAAAGTCCCTTTGATATATGTATTAATGAAATTAATGGACAGAGTTAGTTTAAGATGACAAATTAAAGTGTGCTAGCTATTACAGTGACAATCACATAATTATTTAGACAAGTGCATACTTGAATATTAGTCCAAGTGAGAGAATTTTAGATCTTTGGACTTAATTTATGTACACACGTATTTATATAGCATTTGGACATGTAGATACATGTATTGCTTAATTTAATTATGTATTTGTTATTATATATATTTTGAGACCTAATTAAGGTAATCTATATTTACATAGGTGGGTCTGTCATCTTAATAAAAGTGTGGGGTCTCTTTATTATTGTGTAGAAACCTAGGGGTTAAATTGCAAAATTATGATGGATTGTTTAGCAAATACATATATATATATATATATATTAGGGTTATAGTCCCTGATTGCACGTAGAGTTTTAGACCATTAGCCTCCTCTAAAGTTCCCCATCTCTTTGAGGAAAACGGCTGCCTACGTAACAATCAGAAGAACTAAACCCGATCTTCAATCTCTCAATCGCCAGGGATCAAGGTACATGTTTCGATTCTTTATTCTAAATAATCTGTTGAGTAAAGTTTAATTCTTGAGATTTATTTATTTTAATCTCTCTTTTAGTTCTATCACGCATTACTTAGGGCTATAAATGGAGCAGGTCTTACCCGTACCTGCGAAGGTCTATACCCGTTTGTAACGGGTAAGGTTAAAATTTCATACCCGGGACCTGTACTCGTAAAGATTCTATTAAATGGGTCTGGGGAGGCTATAATGATACCCAGACCTGTATACCCGTTGTAATAAAATGATAATATATATTTATATATATTATACTATTTTTATATTTTTTATTAATACATAATTTATACATATGATATTGTTTCTCTCAATCTCACCTCACTCTCAGTCTCTCACTCTTCTTCACCTCACTCCTCTGCCGCCGTCTGCTCATCTCTTCTCAACCTCTCAAAATTGTTTCCAGTTTAGATTGTTTCCAAAATTGTTTACAGTTTAGATTTTTTTCTAAAAAAAGAAATATCATTATTTTATATATATTTTTGTTTAACAAGGAAAAAATAGAAAAATGTCATACATGTATGAGTATACCTAGACTTTGGAGGGTCAGATTTAAGTCTACAAATTTTATACTCAGAGAGTTTGAATTTGGGTTTGGATTTGAGTCTGGTTTAGTAGTACCCAAAAAGTATGAGCCGGTTTACATCCCTAGTATTACTATAATAAGATAGTAACATGGTGATAAGAAAGTGACAAGTAACATACGATAGGAATTGATAGTAGCGTATTATTAGCAGAACACGGTAACTTAGTAACGTAGTGCTAAGCAGATGCAGTAACTTATGATAAGCAGATAGTGTGATAAGAAAGTGACAAGTAACATACGATAGGAATTGATAGTATTGATAGTAGCGTATTATTAGCAGAACACGGTAACTTAGTAACGTAGTGCTAAGCAGATGCAGTAACTTATGATAAACAGATAGTGTGATGGCAATATAGTGACGTACGGTAGGACAATGATATAGTTGATGAAATTTGATAACCAAATTTCTAATGGGAACTACAAGATGAGCGTGGGTAAGAGAGACAAGAAACTTCAAGACTATTTCGTCATCAAAATCAATAAAAATTAAATTGGTCGAATAAGAGTAATACCTTATTTGTTAAAATAATTTACTTTTTTAAAATTAGTTACTTAGAAACATAATGATCTTAATGGATTAAGTATATTTAATATCAAATATTATTAAGTGCTTAAATTTAAGTGCATTTGATAACATACAAATCACTTAATTATTTAAGATATATTTAATCGTAATTATAAATTTTAAGTGATTTATTACATTTTTCTATATATAATTACCACTTATTGTTATGAAACTAATGATACATAGTGGATGTCTAAATACATTTTCTGACGAGAATTATAGCTTCCAAAGTCCAATTTTAATTGGGCTCTGACTCTCTAATGATAAAGCCCCTTTTTTCTAGAGTTGTACTACCTCTTGTAATTGGTATCTATAAATAGGACATTATGGAATATATGAATAAGATGATTGATTTCTGAATATCTGTGTGTATTCTCCATCTCTCTTATTCTTTTTGTTCTTCTACTCTTATCTTATATTTGTATTATTATTCCAACTAAATCATATGTCGCTAGAGAATACTCTCACTTTCTCATATCTCAAATATGCTCCCGCAGTAGCAACATTGAAATCAAGGTAATTGATCACCTTTTGAGATTAAATAAAGGATTGAGTTATTCATGATGGAATATTATAATATTCTTAATAATTTTATGTCATTCTATGAAGCAAATACATTTAAAAATTTTATTTCTATAATATGTTATATTCATGATTATAATTTATAATAATTTGTAATTATTATGACTCACGAACCTAATAACTAAATTATCACCAGAAGTGATAATAATGAGAAAGGAAAAGGGAATATATAATCCAAATAAATATTGTTGATGCAATATAAAAAACAGTTTGTATTACCTGTAGTATGTTGAACGGAATTATGATATTATTGATCTCATATGTTGATTATGTTTATTGATATATAGAATTGTAAAGTAGCCGATACCTTGAAATAATTATAGGAAATAAATTACTTTTTATTTGCGTTTTATATCATTTTTTGCATACTATATATATGCCCCTTGATTTATTGTATATTCAAGAATAGCGAAAAAGATATATATTGGGAGAATAAAAAGTAGTATAAATTAAAACTTCAGAAGATTTAATTAATAGAAAGCTCCAAAAGAGCTAATAGATTGAAATTAAAGCTCCCAAGAGCTAATCAATAAAATGCTTCAAAAGAAATAATATTTTAAAATCTACAGAAGAGTTAAATATCTAGAAGATATCTATAATATCTAGAAGATATTTAATTAAAACCGTAAAAGAACCTCTTTACTAAGGACTAAGAAGAGTTAGCTAATAGAAAGTTCTAGAAGAACTAATTATTTAAAGACTCTAAAGGAGTAAATTGACCTAAAAGGTCACATGATAATTATGCTATATTATCATGACTTATAAAATAAATGTGAATTACATAAACTACTATGTTCTCCCATTCTAATTTGTAATTCACCAAAGTTTATACAATTGTAATACATTATTGAGTAAACTTGAGGTTTACTTATTTCAAAATATTAAATATTGGTATGACCGATTAGACCATCTCGAATCAATAAAATACAAGGTAACATAAAAAAAAGTTGTGACAATATTTTTATGGAATCAAAAGTTCCTGATTAAACAAAGTTTCTTTGCATTGCTAATTTTTAAGGCAAAATAATTTTATAAACTATCAATATTTATTTCGGGTTGAATATATTTCGGAAGAATATATAGTCGATGCATCGACCCATGGTAACATATGTATTATTGACTTGCAAGCTGAACTTTGCAATTTTAATAACGAATTCATATTTTAGATTCTTCCATTAACATAATTTGTCATAATATTATTGATGATGTACCCTACTCATATAAATATTGAACGTTCCTGCAAAATATGTTCGTAAACCTAGTAAATGGTTTTAAAGAACCATAAGTGCCTTGAAATTCATTTATGTATATTTTGTAGTAGTACTTATTCATATTTTGCCAATATATTATTTTTTATTCTCCTCATTGTAATTAGTTCATGGTGAGAACCTAAATATTTTGCTATCTTAGCATTAAATATGCGCTATGTAAATATATCATTCAACCTTAATGTATTTAAGATATGTATTGAAAAGAGGAGAAAATTATATAATCGGAGTAAAGACTAAGTTATGTGTCTCATTTTGATCCTCCTACACAGATAATTTGAACCAGAAGTTCAAAGGATTAATAGTCAGGTATATTTATTGATAAAAGAAAACCGACATGGAATGCTCCTAGTATTTAATATTCCCGAAGGACAATCTACCACTACTTATGATTTTCAGATACATGCAAAAATATGGTAGAATAAATTGGTTCTAATAAAATTTCCTCATATGTAAAGGAGTAATAATTTAAGATGATCCTATGTGATTAAGTCAAAAAGATGAAAATTTTAGCAAAATTTTTCATGACATGACTTTATTATTATTTCAAGAAGAAGTTCAGGTACCTTAAAGTCATAATAATTATGAGATCTTATTGTATCATGTCATGATATAAAATAGATAGAACTATATAATATAACAAAATGTCGACAATAATTCTGTGCATATTATGATTAGAATGATGATCTTGAATTAAAGTCTGCAGACTCGAGATTCTAGTGTATTAGAGATATTTTTCCAAAATAGAATGTAATTTTCGCATGAGAAAATATACAATGTCCGGACAATTATTAAGTCCATTTGAAGTGTATGTGTATTCCCTGAAGGAATTTACATATGAAATTATTAAATAATTGCGAACTTGTATAAGTTATGATATATGATTTTTCGAAAAGTCCTTGGAATATAGATACAAAGAAATAAAATCTATTGTGGTGGATTGAGTTTAGATAATAACGCATTAAACTCTAATAATTTATTATTTGAAGTCCTTGAAGGACTTGATAGGCATGCTTGAAGCATATAAGTGAATTGTTCTTGAAGAATATAGCATCGTTGTCTTAGTGATTTTTATTAAATAAATATATGAAATTAAGATCGAATATATATCCATGAAATTTTTTCTTAGAATTTGTTATGCTTGCTTCTTATGATACTTTATCTATTATAAAAGTTCTCCACATTAGGGGAGAAAATTAGAATCATGAAATGTCATGTTCAATATTGAAGAATATTAATTTATGTACAAATATTCGTGAAGAAGTTATACAGATTATTGATTTGCTAAAGTTTTTACTTTATATTTTGTTAACTCTGGAAGATTACAAAATTGAATTTGTGGATGCTTGTATAGATGTCACAGTAGGACATAAGTATTATAACTAGTAATATCAAGTCATACCTGAAGCGTGATCCACCTTTTATTTATAAAGGTTCTTTTACGGAATAATTAAATACTTGAAGTATTCCTCATGAAGAGTTTATAATTGGCAAGCAAACACTTGAACTAAGTATTTAAGATTTATCTTGATTTACAATTCGAACATCCCGAAGATGGAAATTTTTTATTTTTTCATAAAAATTTTACATAGGTATATTATATTGCACATTATCATTCAAATGTCATTCGATCATAAAATGTTGGTAAATACCACATATTTATAGTCAAAAAGATAATGGATATTTATTGGTCCTGAAGTACCATAACTTTGTACAAATGGTACATATATTCTTTTTATGACTTTTGGAAAAATATTATTATTGTCCTACAATATTTTATAAAGATAATTAAATATCGAATTATGAAGAATATCCAACTCCTGATGAGATGGATAAATATCAAGTTGCTTACTTATATGATCAATTTGAAACAGATTTTCAAACAAACATGTTATGCATATGTGATTTGCTATTATCAAGCAATCACACCTTCAACTATGTTGAAGATTTAAATTGTTATATGGATTGTTGAGAATGTACGTGATCATTATTGACAATTAACTCCGAGATATTTATATGGTATTCTAGAAGGATGAAATTACAATCATATTGTTGGATTGTAAAATTTGAGGACATATTCAGAGAAATATGAAAAAAACATTTCATAAAATTTCTTTATAAGAAAAGTGAAAATAATGCGCAATAATATATGTAGAATGCGATACATAATCCTGAAGATTTATTCACTAAAACATACCAATTTACTAGTTTAATTATGTTTTAAACAGAGGGAATATATATAACATAAATGAATAGTATACTCTTTTTCTTTCATTAGACGTTTTTCTTTCATAAGGTTTTTTCTTTAGTAAGGTTTTAACTAGATATATTCTTTATGTTATGGACATTTAAGGAGGAGTATTATAAAACTATGAATACATAGTGGATGTCCAAATATATTCTTTGAAGAGAATTATAGCTCCCAAAGTCCACTTCTAATTGTGTTCTAACTCGCTAATGATAAAGCCCATTTCTTCTAAGGTTTTATTACCTCTTGTAATTGGTGCGTATAAATAGGACATTATGTAATATATGAATAAGATATTGATTTTTGAATATGTGTGTCTACTCTCCATCTCTCTTATTCTCTTTGTTCTTCTATTCTTATTTTATATTTATATTATTATTCCAAACAAATCATGTGTCGCGATCATCAAATTTATAACACTTATTAATTAATTCACATTTAAATTCAGATTCAATATTTAAGTTAAGATTTAGAATGTAAAACTTAAATATTCATGCTTCCTACTTAAATTTTATCAAACGGATAGTCACAAACAATTAAGGCCTTATTTATTAAATTATTAATTCTCCTAATTAATTAAGAATTTACTAAATTAAGTGTGTTTAATAACTGACATTATTAAGTACTTAATATTTAATAATATTTGATAACAATTTTTACAAATCACTTAATTGTTTAAGATTACTTAATTGTAGTTATAAATTTTAAGTGAAAATTTTTTCTTAACTCTGAAGTCTGAAATTTGAAAATATATATTATTTATCAAATTATCATTTTTTTATATAATTACTATTTAGACTTTAGTCTTTAAATTTAGTATTACACTTAAGATTTAGAATTTACAGCTTAAATAATTCTAACTTCATTTTTATTTTTATCTTTTTATCAAATAGTCCTAAATAAAGTGAACTGATAGTTATTTATGAGAGTTGATTTCTAACCACTCTTACTAATTTTTATTTTGGATTTTTGTAAATGATTTGATTAAATCTTGTGAACCATTTTAATCAACTTGTTTATGAACTTTCTGCTAAAGATTATAGGTTAAATCGTAGCAAATTAAGTCATAGCTTAAGCCCATGGCTGTTTCTACCGATAGCGGTTGAAAAGAAAATTTCTATAAGAAGAAAAGAGAAAAAAATTGCCTTCATATTTTTTTAATACGGTCGGAACAAATTCAGGAAGGGTAATGCTTTATCAAATTTGCCTTCTTTTGACACGTTAACTACATGTGGCGCTTATTCATAAAAAATAAAAAATAAAAAAAAATAAATAAATAAAAAAAAAAAAAAAAAAAAAACCTACATGCGGCAATTGCAAAGCCACCTACTAATCAATTTCCTATATAACTCACCATTTCTCCGTTGTTCCCTTCTATTCTCAGAAAATTAGGCACAAAAATGGAAAAGACTGTAGTTCTTTACCCAGCACCAGGAATAGGCCATATGATCTCCATGCTAGAGCTAGCCAAGCTCATCCTCCACCATCACCAAGACAAATTCTCTGCCGTCCACATCCTCCTCACCACCGGCTTTCGTGATATCAAATCCAGTTATCTCGACCATATTTCTAGAACCAACCCTTCAATCATTTTCCATCACTTACCATTTGTTCAACCCGATTTCACGCTCAATCCTAGTGTGATTGCCTCAACTTTCGATTTCATCCGCCTCAATGTCCCAAATGTTGGCAATTTGCTCCGAGAAATCTCAAGAACATCGAGAATTTGTGCTTTTGTAATTGATTTCTTCTGTACTTCAGCTATGCCTTGTGCTGAAGAATTAGGGATTCCCACTTACTATTTCTTCACTTCTGGTTTAGCTGCTGTCGCTACGTATCTCTATTTTCCGACAATTCACCAGCAAATTAATCTGAGTTTCAAACAATCGCCTCACATTGAGATTCGAATCCCGGGTTTGCCGCCAATTTCGGCTACACATTTGCCGGAACCGGTCCTTAACAGGGATGACCCTGCCTACCGTCGTGATGCTCTGTACTTCTGTGAGCATCTTCGGAAGAGTAATGGAATTCTTGTTAACACATTTGATGAGCTTGAACCAATACCAAGGAAGGCCATCACAGATGGCTTGAATGTCCCCGTTGGAACTACTCCTCCAATTTACAATATTGGGCCATTGATAGCTGAAGCTGATAGCAGACCAGCTGAATGTGGAAGTGACAAAGAAGATACTGATCTGCATCAGAACGAATGCTTGTCGTGGCTCGATGGACATCCAAACGGGAGCGTTGTTTTCCTCTGCTTCGGTAGCCGCGGATCGTTCACGGTTGAGCAAATAAAGGAGATAGCAAATGGGTTGGAAAGAAGCGGCCAGAGGTTCTTGTGGGTTGTGAAGAAGCCTCTGGACGATGATATGATGGACAAGCAAGTCCATCAATTGGCTGATTTTGAACTTGAAAGCACATTACCAGATGGGTTTTTGGAAAGGAGTAAAGGCAAAGGTCTGGTGGTGAAGTCTTGGGTACCTCAGTTACAGATTTTGAAGCATTCCGCAGTAGGCGGATTTGTGTGTCATTGTGGTTGGAACTCAAGTTTGGAAGCAATTGTTGCAGGGATACCAATGGTGGCTTGGCCTTTGCACGCGGAGCAGCACATTAACAGGGCTGCTCTGGTTCATGACATGAAGTTGGCGGTAGATCTTGAGCACGAGAACAATGGCTTAGTGAAAGCAGAAGAGATAGAAAGGAAGATAAGAGAATTGATGATGGATTCGGAAAGAGGGAGAGAAGTCAGAGAGCAAAGCGCGAAGATGAGAGATTTGGCTTTGGCTGCTCTGGGTAATTCTGGTTCTTCTACTACTGCATTAGCCAAGTTAGTTCAGTTCTGGACACAGTGGAATTGAAATTGTGCCTCGTATAATAATTCCCTCCTCCTATTCCTTTACGGGGGAGCTAGTTCTTATTGAGGGGGGAAGCTGAAACTGTGAAGTCCCAAAATAATTCAAGAGTAGAGGGGTGAATTGGACTTCGCATAAATTTTCAGTAAAATAGCTTGACTGGAGAAAACTGCAGTAAGATCAATCTAGTTAGCCACCAGTTTGACTACGAAATTAAGATCAATGAAACATAAAAAAAAAAAATAAAAAAAAAAGCAGTAAGAAAATTGCAAAAAATAATTAACACCAGAGATTTTTATAATGCTTCGATTAAATGACTAAGGATTTTATTAAAACACTCTCGACTGCAGTGAGAATTTTTGTAACTCAATTTTATTCTACATTAGCAACTAACTGTCTCAAAAGAAACATATCTATAAGTTTTGTCTTGGATGTCATAAAATTATACTAGTTTTTCTCAAATAACTTAAAAATCAGTTTTTCCCAAATAACTCAAAAATCAAAAGAAACATATCTATTAAGTTCTGTTTTGGATGTTATAAAATTATACTCAAGTTCTTTTCAAATAACTTAAAATCAGGATATAAACAAAGAAGAATCCTACAAAGTTAATCAGTAGAGAAAATACTAAATAAAGACGCTCCTTCTAACTGCTCAGATTTCTCTCTTTCTAAAAATCAAACTCTACCAACTCTTTCTCAGATGAACAGGTGTACTCAAACTTTAGATGCTAACTCTTTGCTGTGAGGAATTACCGACTAGGAATGCACATTTACCCCTTCTTGAATTGTTACTTAAATGCTCTCTTCCTATTTCTCTCTCGACTGCAGTGATACCGAAGGTTCTGAGCACGTTTAAGAGTTGGTTAATAAAATTGGATCAAGTGAAGGTTCTGAGCAAGTTTAAGAGTTGGTTAATAAAATTGGATCAAGTTTCAACACGAGTCCATCTTCTAAAAAAGGGAGATTCAAAGTGATTCAGAAACTGTTTTTGGTCAACTTGGAAGAGTAAATTATAGTATTTTATGAGGAGTTAGTCAATGATACTTACACTGTGGAAAGCTCTATGAGTCTAGTTTATGATGCGACAAACGGTTCGTAATTCGGAGTTTTCTGTTTCAAGATATGATCCATTTATTAAAGTGTTTCATTTTTATATGCAGTTGCGAGATTAGTTTGATGGTCCAACTTCTTTAGAGTATTTCTTGACTTCCTTTGGGATTTTAACTAGCTATTAAGTATTTTATGTTTACCAACAAGTCTATTGGTTTTTTTTTTTTCTTTTTTAGTCAAGATTACTAGTTCTTAAGTTAGCATTTATTTTGGAGAGATATTCCAACTATCAATATAAACTCTAGACAAACTCTTGTAATGTAGATTTGAATGATATAAAATATTTTCAGCCTTTGGCTTCTTGAGTAAAAAGATCTCTTCTTCCTTATTTTATTCTTATCCCTTAGCTTGATTTCTTTGACTAGTGAGTAATATAAACTCTTATCCTTAGAAGGGTTCATTCGGTGGCTAGTTTTGTAAATTCTTATCCTTAGGTGGATTCCTTTGGTAATGAGTTTGTGTGTTACTTCTTATCTTGTCCACTTGTTTTTAATATTTTCAGTATCACGCAGCTTTCCTTGTAACTTTTTCACTAATCTGTTGCTATCTTTGCTATTTCTGCACACACAAAAGTTAGTAGTATAATATTCTACTAAAAATAGAAATATAGTACTAGGGGATTACTGGATAGATTGCGAAGTTTCTAATGCTTGATCCTCAAGCTATTATATTGAGCATCTTAGTACACAACAAGTGGAAAAATCCCAACTATAGTTAGTTAGGAAAATATTCTCTAGTCCCACATAATTCCAACTTAACTACTAAAATCTTGTTTCTACTGCAACTTTTAGCTTAACCCTTGTAACCGATCTTAACCATTAGCTAAATTATATCTCATCAAAATAAACTAAAATATTAAGCCACACAAGCATGTTTTATTAATCATCAAAATCATTGAAAAATACTGACCCTTGAGCTAACATTCTTCCCTTTTTGATGAGTAACAAAACTAGGTTGTTTTATTAAAGAAACAACTGAAGGCTCCCCTTAGCAAAAGGCATAAAATAAAATAAAAAACCAATAAAACAAAATGCTGCCCCAGAGCAAGTGCCAGCCTTTTCAAAATCTAAATTTCGATAACCAAGTAGAAATTAATAACTATAGTTAGCCAATAATTTAACCTATGAGAGGTAGAAAAATATAGGAAAGAAACATGTAGAACAGAGAAAAAAAAGGATCACAAGAAGTACATATATCTACTTACCCTTTTTGTCACACATCAAAACGATAAGCAGCAAAACTAAGAAGAGCAAGTAGAGACGATAAGAAAGATTAATCCGGACAGCATAATATCAAAGAGATAGTTTTAGGGTACACAGACCCTTTAAAAACAAAACAAAGTTCTAGGGCGCATAGACCCTTGAAAGTAAAGTACTTGGGTACAAGATCCCATCACACCTCAACAAAAATAAATTGTTCAAATTAGCCTACATTGGCTACACAGTTCATGATTAGAATAGAGGATGATCAAAAAACCATTTAGAGTAATATAGTGGATGTCAAGCTAATGGGGGACAGACTAACTGCAGCTGGCACCAACAAGTTCTTGGCTTGACAACATGCTCTTGGGCAGAGATAGACACAAAAGCAGCAGAAAGTTCTCTTGAAAGAATGCTTAAACATTAACTAAGTAGAAAGAGGACGGGGATGATGACTAGCAAAAGAGAAGAAAGTAGAGAAAACACCCATGTAATGATCAAAAATAGATTCAGGAGGATGATGAAGTATATCAGGATATACAGATTCAAAAAGAATAGAAGGAATATTATTACCATCATTAGATCCAGAAGGCATCTCCATAGCAGAATCAGGAACTTTTCTTTCGACTCGTCTCCAAAGGCATCTTTTAGTTTCTCCTCGAAGTCATAAAAGGATTGTCCTAAGTCATCAAATTTTTTCCATAATATTTCCTTACATTCCCCAAATCTTAGTCAACTTTTTTCTTTTCCTGCTAAATTCTTACTTGATTTATTTTCTCCTCAGTGTGTGGTTTCTAATCCTAATAAAATTCCACTTTTAAGCAAACGTAAGGGGAGGAAAGTCCTTGGATTGTCAAACTTTCAGGATGGCGAAGCACTAATACTAACTACGACTCTACTGTTTAATCAAATAAAACACTTTGAAAAGATATTTAAATTAAGAAACAATTAAAAGAAAATTACCAACTAAGAAAGCAATTAAAGGTTTTTAAAGTAAGTTTTTATGGAAAGAGTGCTTAAATGATAGAATCCACTAGAATCTTAAGTTAATTTTAATTAGAAACTTTTTGTAATTAATTATTAAAAACCATTAGCTGGATCTCACTCAAATGACGGATAGACCCTATTTCCAGGCGAAGATCCTCCTATTCAACTTAACCATTTAGAGAACAATTCCTTCTCACCCTAACTCGATTATAACTGAATTATAAATTATAATGATTAATTAATGGTCTAACAACTGTAATTAGTATTCCTACTCAATAACAAATTCCTATTATTCAATTAAGCCCTAGGTCAACCTTCCTCTGTCAAAGTCAATTAACCTTGCGAAATCAACAATCTCTAGAAAATCAAAAAATAATCAAACAATTGAATAATAACCACACAAGAATTAAATAATTAAAACAAGAAATTCATATATAACATTAACCAAGAATTCTAGAGTTCATCCCCATATAAACACAAATAAAATTAGCTGCTAAACATAATTCTTAAACATAAACTCATAGACAAAAATATGAAATAGAAAGAGTTTAGGGGAGCTTCGGGGAAGTCTTGAAGATTCTGCGGTTTCGGTGAACGTTCGAGCTCGTCTCTTGAGTCGCCTGAAGAACTCTAGAAGTTCAGGTCTCCAAAGTCTTCTTACAAAACATGGAAATGAATCTAAAACTCTACTTGAAGATTAATGTTGCTAATGAGATGTTTAAATAGAAAGTTTTGCTACTAAAACCGCCATAATCCTCTCCTAAAATGGTTTGGAATCAAATTACAAAAGAAAAGGAATTAGGAGTCTGAAAGGAAAAAGTTTAGAAAATTACAAATGTGCCTTTCTGGTGAATTTTCGGGGCTTTCCCGATCCGAAAAGCTTCTACCCAAAAGTACTTTTATTTGTTTTGTTTTCTCGGATCAAGTATGTATTTCGCTTTTCTTGAGTCTTTTTAAGCTCTTTAATGGACGATTTAGATCTTGATATCTTCATATGATATGTAGATAAATCCCTTAACTTTCTAAAAAATCTTGAATCATATCGATTGGAGTTGTATATCTCTAGTCATGATCGTTATACTGAAAGATATCAAACTGGAACATCATGTTAGAAAGCAAATTTTTGCATAATACTTGGATGATTAAATGAACTCTAATTGAGACAAAATTTAGCTTTCTAGAAATTGCATGAAGTCCTCTAAAATCTTCAAGAAGGACACATCTTCAATTAAGGTCATTAAGAAGGTAAAAAATCTATAGGAAGCTACATTTCTCGGCCATGGATACTATTTTTGGCAGCTTGTTATTTCTTCTCCTTCTTTTCCTCGTTTTAGCTCCAAATGCGTTCATTTTGACTTGTTTTCAACATATCTTCATTTGAAGGTACCTATAAGAATAAGAGAAGAAATGAGGTTTGTTTCGTCCATTTTATAAGCAATTAAACTAAAAAACTTATGAAAGTAATAACACTCAAAGAGGGTAAAATAGACATATCAAATTCCCCCACACTTAAGCTTTTATCTTCTTCGAGCAAAGGGCTAAAAGCAACAAAAAGGCAAAATAGAAAACAAACTAACAACCACTTTTGTTGGACTCACGATTGCACTTAGCACGTGCAACAAGCCCTTTAAACCCTTAAGTTATCAAAGAGGACGAGTAAGATGTCGTGAGGCTTTGCAAAAGATATTGTTAGTTATATGCCCTAAACCAATTGACTATTCTGAATTGTATATTCTTCTCTTGGTCATCAAGTATGTGACTTAATAGTAAAACCCTTCTTGCTAATAAAATACTATTCTTGTTTATCCCTAGTTTTATTACATCTTGCATTATTAAACTAGTATGAAGTTGATTGATGATCAAGTTTTACTGATCATGAATATGAGATATAAAATCAATTCATAAATACATATTGACAATATTGTATTGGACATGACCCAAAGTAAAGAAGATATATTGCATGGGTTTAAGTCATAAGTATTTCTTCTCAGTTTTATGTTTTGTGTCCTTTGACCTAATGTTTCTAATTCTTCTTGCATGGGGAGAAAATATATTTTGACATAGTCAAATATCACTTTTAATCAGGTGATTATTATGACTATTGGTTGGGCTATTTTCTTGTCATGGCTTGAACATTAGAGATAGTGAAAGGAATTTGTCCCTCTCTTATTAGAGAGAGATATCCATGGGCCCCTTGATAAGGAAGACTAGAAAATACGCATGGTCATGCTCAAATAAATATTAATAAGGTGTTATTCACATTATTTATTGGAACAGTCTGCCTGGGGGTCAAGTAAATGGTTAATTAAGTTTTATAAGGCTGACTTGGTCCATGCCTTATACACAATTAGGATATCGTGTAACAAAAGGACTAAATATTAAAACTGATGTTAGGTTATCATATCTTTTACTTAACTTGGGTAAGCATAATGTCTTGATAGAGGCCACTTATGTTTTGTGGATAAATGTGTAGAGCATTTTTTTTCACTGCCAACGTTAAGTGAACCTATAGGGTCACACGCATAGATGATCTTGTGAGCATGATGTCCATATTCAATGAATCTAGATCCTGTCCAGATTCATTGACATATACAAAATGGGGATTAAATTCCATGTTGTATTAATTTGGTAAGTTAATAAGTAACTAATTTATTTATCAAATAAATAAAATTAGTTACTTAATATTATTCATCCAACTGTTGGATGATTATAGGAATAGATGGACGAGATTAAAATTGTCATCATGACAATTAGGGTACTGATGTTGACAGCTATAAAAGGTTATGTTAACCTTTTCCACTACAGCCTTCCTTTGATTAAAAAAAAACTTTAACCCTAGAACGGCGAGAATTGTGTCTTGTGTCTCTCACAAAAATTCCATAATAGTACCAGATAGTTAGGGTTCGTTCTAAATAGTTTTTCAAAATGCCGAGGGGCTTTCTGATCGCTTGCAGAGAGGACCGTCGCGTAGATACCAGTAGAGAGCAAAGCGTAAACAGCGGCGCCTCTACATCTTGCGGCATCTAAACCATGAGGTAGTTTTTCTTTCCAATCGGTTTTTCTGGTATGTGTAGATCCTGTTGGCAGTGTTCGTAGTTTTTAATTTTTCCTTTAATATACCCACAAAATCAGTATAAACTATAATAAAACTTTATTAAACAAATGAATTTTACAAAAACAAAAACCATAAAAAAAAAAAAAAGTCACTTTCAAAACATAATAAAAAATTACAAGAACTGCTAAAACTTATCAAGGCACAACTCATAAACTAACTAACACATCCAACATTCCATTTGAGCACATGAGAATCAATGGTGTGTGTTTTACGAACTTCACATTTAGTTTCTAAAATATGCAAGGAGAATTTCAAGAAATTAATCATATGATTCACTTTATTAAGCTATACTCTATATCTTGAGTTTTATAGCACCCTTCTACTCCAAGTTCTAGTTAAAGTCATCCCCGAATTAGGTAGAACTTTTAAGCTTGTAACGTTAGGCTAGGAACATAAGTGGCTATGAAATGAAGGTAAAGGAAAAACAAGAAGAATGAGAATACGAACTAATGCAACCGAAAGGAAAACAACTCAAGTTAACTATAACCTTTAGGCCATTTTCACTTAATTGTCACAAAATTTCATTCAACTCACTCACAACCCCATAAACTTTATAACACACATCAATCGTTCAAAACTCAAGGAAGTATATGAGAAGAAGAGAGTAAATGGTATCAAGAGATAAAAGACTACTACTAGTTTCTTTTGAACTCATTCTTTTTCTCTCTCTTTTTCTTTTCTTTATTTCTTTCTTTTCTTTCTCTTTTCTCTTTTAACAATTTTTTTAATCTTTCCTATTTTTTTTCTCATTTTTTCAACAAATAATTGATAAAATACAAGCTTTTTCATAAAAGGGTTTCTCACAATTTTTTATTTTTATTTAAACATCTTATTCTCTTGAGACTTTTTCTTCTTGTTTGATTTCTTTCTAACATATATTTCCCAACATTTACCCTTTCCTTCATAATTTTCTTTTCTAACTTTTTCCCCATACGTATTTGTGAAGCTCTCTCAAACCAACTTAAAGGTCTGGAACATTAGCTCATCTGTAGAGAGTTTTATATTTAAATGTGAGTTTGAAGATGAACAAAAAAGCAGAGAGAGAATCCCTTGGCATGAAACTTCAAAAAAGGTAAAGGATTTAGCGTTAAAAGGAGGCTCAAACGCATCCAAGAAGGCCTAAGACCATTATCTCCAGGGCTAACAAAAACTAGATTCTTCATTTCAAGGTGTGAGAAAACAAGTTCTAGAATGATGCTTTGAAAAATAAATCATATAAAACAATTTTTTACAAGATTCTTAAAGCATATTCCTACTTCTAAAAAAAAGCATTGTGCATAAACACCATCAATTCACAAGACATAAACAAAAGAGGGATGAGAAGTTATTACGTATTATGCCTATTCAAAGTTCTAACAAGTTACTCGCACCTCTTTTCATACTTTTCTAGCGACACAAAAAAAAAAAAAGAAAAATCTGTTTAGGTTTTTCAATAATGATAAAGACAAATATACACAAAAAACTAACTTTAAAACAAAACAAATTTTTTTGAGATTTTTCAAAAATTTTCAATGTTTTTGAGGTTTTTTGGATATTTTAATGTTTTTGGTATTTTTATAAAAACAAACACTTTAAAACGTAAACAACATAAAAAGAACTTAAAATAACTAAAACAATTAAAACTCCCCCCACACTTAGAATCACATTGTCC
This sequence comes from Catharanthus roseus, assembly GCA_028651295.1. NCBI lineage: Eukaryota > Viridiplantae > Streptophyta > Magnoliopsida > Gentianales > Apocynaceae > Catharanthus > Catharanthus roseus. The sequence continues at coordinate 12,284,719 of JAPQWS010000168.1, read as the reverse complement.
TCGATGTGGGGATAATAAAATGAAAGCAAAGAGATAAAAGAAAAGAAAAACAAACAAACAAAAAGAAAAGAAAACACACAAAACAGAAAATAAATAAAGACGAGTAAGGGAAAAGACAACTCCCTAGAGGGCCGATCAGCCCTCTCCACATCTTCCACCGCTAGTTTCACGAGGCATGATGATGAATGGAAAAGACTGAGGTAAGGTAACAAGGCAAAGGGGTGCAATAGCACAACCAATCAATAATATCACTAAACAACCACAGACAACAATAGAAACAAGAATGAAATGCAAAACGAGCAATTGGAGAACAAAAAAATGAGGCCTAACAAAATTATCCGAGAGCTTGAAACAACAACAACACTTAGACAAACAGTGCAATGAGATAATGAAAACCAACGTAGTCCGCGTGTGCTTTAGTGTACAATTTATGTAATATAAAGAATAAGTTGTGTCCAAAAACATGTAATTTAAGCAAAAACAACAAACACAATTGACAGTAAATGACTATAGGCTACGCCCCCGACCATTTAAGAAAGTGCACACAAGAACCGAACTAAGAAAAATGGTTAGAGAAACTTAGCCTAGTTTGTTGTGGGAACGATACGCCACCGCCAGTTTGAAGCTTGAATTTCTTGCACTGCCTTGTCTCAAATGTAGTTGCTTCTACTACTTGTTTCTCAACTATCCGGATCAAACCAGATAGTCTCCGGATGAAAATCACCGAATGTTGTGCTTATTTCTAGATCCGGATACGGAAAGGCTGTTTTATGCTGGATTTTTCTATTTTCATCCGTTTTTCAACTTTTTAGCGTACACACAAAATATATAGAGATTAATAAATGTATTTTTAGGGACAATAACTCTTCTACTCACTTTTACTACTTAAACAAAAATGAAAAATTATAAGACGAAACCACATAAAGTAACAAAAACTAAAAAACAAATCATAAAAATGAAACAAGCATGAACTAATGTTTCAACAAATTACACAATTTCTAACTTCTCTACCTACTTTAAAATTCAAACAAAATGAAAATACTGGACTAGAACTTAATGAAATATATATATAAACAAAAAAATAAAAAGACACACAAAAAAAAAACTAAGGTCAAACTATAAAACGAAATAAGATGCATTAAAGATAAAACACATTATTCAACAAATAAAAAAATTTTAAAAATAAAAAAACAGGAAAAATTATTAAGCAGTAAATAAATAGCGTTCCTAATGTTACCGTCCCTGACAACGGCGCCAAAAACTTGGTGTGTGGTTTCTAATTCTAACAAAATTCCACTTTTAGGCAAGTGTACCTATTGGTATAATAAGGTGAGGAAAGTCCCCAGATTGCCGAACTCTCAGGATGGCCAAGCACTAGGACTAACTATATTTCAACTTTTTATTCAAATAAAACGATTTGAAAAGATATTTAAACTAAGAAAAAATTAAAAGACAATTAACAACTAAGAAAACAATTAAAGGTTTTAAAGCAAGTTTGGAAAATAGTGTTTAAATGGTAGAATCCCCCTAGAATCTTAAATTAATTTAAATTAGAAAATTGTTGCAATTAATTATTAGAACCCGTTGGTTGGATCTCACTTAAACGTCGGATATACCCTATTCTTAGGTGAAGACCTTCCTATTCAACTTAATCGTCTTCTCACCCTAATCCAATTATGAACGGATTATAGATTATAGTGATTAATTAATGACCTAAGAACTATAATTAGTATTCGTACTCAATTACCAATTCCTATTATTCAATTAAGCCCTAGGTTAACCTTTCTCTATCAAACTCCAATTAACCATGCGAAATTGCCAATCTCTAGAAAATCGATAAACAATTAAAACAATTGAATAACAACTAAACAAGAATCAAATGATTAAAACAAGAAATTCATATAAAACATTAGTCAAGAATTCTAGAGTTCATCCTCATTTAAACACAAATAAAATTAGCCACTAAACATAATTCTAAAACATAAACTCATAGACAAATTTATAAAATAAAAAAGTTTAGGGGAGCTTTGGGGAAGTCTTGAAGATTCCACGGTTCCGATGAACGCTAGAGCTCGTCTCTCGAGTCGCCCGAAGAACTCCCGTATTTTGGGTCTTCAAAGTCTTCATAAAAAATACGAAATTGAATCTAAAACCTTAGCTGAAGATTAATGCTGCTAAGAAGATGTTTAAATAGAGAGTTTTCCTACTAAAATCGCCCTAATCCTTTCTTAAAAAGGTTTGGAATCAAATTACAAAAGGAAAGGAATTAGAAGTCTAAGAGGAAAAGTTTAGAAAATTGTAAATATGACCTTCTGGTGACTTTTTGTATCAGGAAAGCTAGCTTTTTGAATCTTAAAAGCTTCTACCCAAAAGTTTCTTTATTTGTTATCTTTTTTTCTGATAAGGTACGTATGTTGTGCTTCTTGAGCCTTTTTGAGCCCTTAAATAGACATTTCATATCTTGGTGTTTCTATTAGCTTTCCAAAACATCTTGAATCATATCGATTGGAGTTTTATATCGCTAGTTATGATTGTTTATCTAAAGGTGTCAAACTTGAATATCATGTAAGAAAGTGAATCTTTGCACAAGACTTTGCATGACCAAATGAACTCTGATTGAGACAAACTTCGCTCATAGGAACGGAACTCCTTTTAGTAATCCTCTAAAATCTTTAAGATGGAAACATCTTCAATTAAGGTTATTAAGGAGGTAAAAAATCCACTAGAAGCTGTATTGCTCGTCCAATGACGCTGTTTTGGATAGCTTGTTATTTCTTCTCTCTTTTTTTGCTTCGTTTTTTCTCCAAATGCCTTTATTTTGACTTATTTCAACATATCTTCATTTGAAGATACCTATAACAATAAGAGAAGAAATGGGGTTCGATTAGTCTATTTTATAAGCAATTAAACTAACAAACCGATGAAAACAATAACGCTCAAAGAGGGTAAAAATAGACATATCTCCTCCTTCACTCTGTCCTTTTTTTCTTCCTCAAAAACTTTCATTGTTTTTTTTTCCTTCTATCACTTTCTTCAACCACATATTCTTGCTCCTCAGCTTCATTCTCAGTTTTCTGATCACTCAGATTTCTTTTAACCGTCTTTTTTACTCTCTTAGCTTGACTTTTCTTTTCTTCCTCTTCTAAGCTACTGTCTTTGGACTCAGTATCTTTCGTCTCTTCTTTCTCTCCTTTACTATCATCTCGCTCATCATTTTTTAAATCCTCGTATTTTATCCCTCATTTTCATTTGATATTTGTTCTTCAAAATTCTCATAAACATCCTCTCCTTCAGAAATAACAGTGTTGGTTCTTTCACTATCTTCTTCCTCAAATTCCTTACTCTCCTCTTTTTCAGCTACCTCTTTCTTTTCTTTTCCCTTCACAGACTCTTTTCCTTTTCTCTATCCTTCTTCCTTTTTTAATTTCTTCCCCATCTATGTTCTACTCACAAATTGCTCATATATAATTCTTTTTCCGCTCATATTAGTATAAATTTCTTGACTCAACTCCACTCCTAAGAACTTGAATAGTTTTGTCAACACCATACCATAGAGTAGAGCTTTGGTTCTTCCTAACTTCTCAGCTGCCATCATATTCTCAATTAACAAATAACAGAGATTCAGATCTCTCAGTTTTTGTATGTGTCGTATTATGTAAAGCTTTGTTGCATTTATGTACTGATAACTATTATTCTTAGGAGAAATGTAGTTTGTGATCAACTTATGAAGAACCTTACTATGCAGCTTCATTCGAGAAGATATGACATTCTCAAATTCTTTTACTTTGGGATTTCCTAACACTTCTCTCTTGAAGGCCAACTCATTATAACCTTTAACATTTGTAATGTCACTCTTTTTTGCCACCTTTGATCCTAAATTCGGAATACCATGTGCTTCAGCCAATTTATCCAAAGTTATCAGATACTCAACTCCTCTTAGCCTCACAGTGATGGACTCTTCATTAGATTCATTCAAGGTTGAGTAGAACTCTCTTACCAACTCACTATTCCACTTGTTTGATCCTTAAAAACCCTAACCATCCTTTAGTTTTGAACCATCCTCTATAAGGTTTATTCTAGGCACTGAAATAATTCCATTCGATAGCCCTAGATCTTATGATGGTGTTTTCGAATCTTCCCTTGTCAACAAATATATGAACTTTCCGAGTTTCTATAGATACTTCTTTGGCCTTTCTCTTCCTTAGGAGAGTTTTCTTTGATTGAAGAGTCTTTTTCTTTAAAGCTTTGGTACACATGGATTTTTCTTTCAAAAAGGATTCAAGAAGAATATGAAGTTTTTCAAGTTAAGAGAGTTGAAGGGGAAATTTGCTTGAAGGAAATGCTTGTCCTCTCTTACATAGGATACATAAAGTATCTGAATATTAGAAAAAGGAGGATTCCTCTTACGTAGCTATTCAATTAATAACTTTTTCTTGGAATATATAAATCTAAAACACAATTCCAAGAAAGATTGTATATGTTTTTATGGCTGCTAACACAGAAGAGACATGACTTATAAGGGAAACAAACGATTTATTCAAATCAATCAAAGCTGCATATTTTCAGTCTAATGCTAATGATCAAGTACTATTCTAAGCATGAATTACCATTGCTAGGTTTTTCAGAAATCACATTATTTTAGTAAGGAGTGTGGGAATAAAAAAGAAGACTAAATACATGATGACAAAACAAAACAAATAAAAACCATAGATGCACATAAGCTAACCCGTTTATAATATAATCATTAAAATCTAGCTAAAGCTATAGAAACTAAAGACAAAGAAAAAGCAAGACACGTTTATTTAAAGGGAAAGATTTTATTTGTACAAACAAATAAACTAAACACAAATTAAACCAAGCTCAATGCGGATTCATGAAAAATTTTCCTCACAAAGAAGTTTTGTAAAAATATCTGCAAGCTGTTTATCAAAGGAACAAAGATTAGCTCAACCGTAACTTCTTCCACATGCTCTTCGATAAAACTGATGTTGTATCTCAATGTGCTTAGTTCTTGAATCTTCCACTAGATTCGTTTCCAAATTTATTGCACTAGCGTTGTCACAATAAATAGGTGTTTTATTGTAGCTCAATCCATAGTTATTGATGTTTAATCTAGAGTAGTTGAGCTAGACCACTCCCAGCTAAGATGTATTCAGGTTCAGTTTTGGAGAAGCTAACTGATGCCTGTTTCTTGTTATACCATGATACAAGACATTCTTGCAAAAATTAACACGGATCTCTATCTACTCGACTTCCAGCAAATTCTGCTTCAATATACCCTTTTAGCTCAAATGTACCATTCTTTGGGTACTAAAGGACTAGCTCCATTGTCCCTGCAAGATATCTAGAGATTCTCTTCACCACAGTGAGATATGATTTCTTAGGATTAGCTTGAAATCTTGCACAAAGACACTTACTAAATATATATCAAGTCTACTAGCAGTAAGATATAGAAGATATCCAATCATACCTCTATATTATTTCTGATTAGTAGCTTCACCTTTTTCATCCTTGTCTAACTTCTTTGAAGTGCTCATCGGTGTCCTACTAGGCTTAGCTCCACTCATCCCATACTTTATCAGTAACCCTTTATGTACTTAGCCTGACTGATGGCAATTTCTTATTTTGTTTGTCTAATCTGAAGTCCCCAAAAGAAATTTAGCTCACTCATCATGCTCGTTTGAAACTCCCCCTGCATCAACTTAGAAAAATCTTGACACAGGCTAATGTCGGTAGCTCCAAAGATAATATCATCCACATACACTTTCACAATTAAAATGTCATTTGAAAAGCTTTTGTAAAAAGAGTTTTGTCCATACCACCTCTTGAAAAACCACTTTCCAGTAAAAACTTGCTTTGTCGTTCATAGTGATGTGTGTAAAATAAAAGAAATAAAAATGGAGAATTCTAATCACTACATTGCTAAACAAGTGGACCTAACAAAGTAGAGCTGAGTTCAACCCGAGTGTCAAATCTCTCAGGGACACACAAAGGTTCAAGTACTACTTGTGTTTCTAATATTTAGTTGAATAAGAAGGTTGTCGTTGAGAAAAACTTAAAAACAATAAAATTAATTAAAAGAAAACAATTCTTACAAGATTAATAAAAACAAGAGTTTGGTCCGGTGGAATCCCCCTAATCTTTGTTACTATCTCAATTAGAAAAGACATTAATGAAAACAATGTATGAATTAATTAAGTTGGGTCATCACTCAGAAATCGGGAAATCCTTGTCTCTAGGACGAAAGCCACCCTACTCACTAACCCTTATAGGAAATCTCTTTTCTCCCTAACAAATTATGAGTGCAATAAAATTAGGTGATTAAAAAGACCTAAAAGTGTAATATCATATTTCTAGTTAATTGCCCCAATTAACCCCTAATTGGTTGCCCTAGATTGTTCTCCCTTTTTCAATTCCAAATCACCTTGCGAACTATCTTATCTCACGAAAAATTGACTTTACAAAAAAATGCAATTGGAAGACAACTTAAATTAAAACAAGCATCGAAATCAAGAAAATCAAACCAAGAACTTCATAAACAAGAATCCGAACAATAAAACTACTCAATATTCATATTAATAAAACTGTAATTAATAAAAGAATCCAATAATAAGAAAAGTAAAAAGAAAGCTTAGGATTAAGTTTTGAAGCCAAAGTTGAATCCCGAATGAGTTCTAAGATCGTCTCTCGAGTCACCAAGTCGAAGAATGAAATCTTGAATCAAAGCCTTCAATTCTTGAATCCAAGAAATTAAATCTTGCACAAAACTTGAAATTCTATAACTAAAGAAAACATAAAATCTGGGACTTTAAAGTGTTTAACTAATCTACCTAATTAATCTAATCCTAATCTAAAATCTAATCTAACCTAAATTCAATCTATTCTAAACTATTCTAAATTATATCTAAATTGTATATGTCGTCTTTTATAATGGCTACATAAAAGCCCTATATATAGAGGTAAAAATACAAGAAATCCGAACTAAAGTTGAAGTAGGAATCAAGAAAATAGAGTTGGAAAAGGATTGGATTCGTCCCTTGCCAGCCTACCTACCGCTGACGGTTAGGTGAGGCCTATCGTCCATGGTAGGTCTTGGGTTACAACTTCCCAGGTATTCTTGGCACCTACCGTTGATTGTAGGTTGCCCTGCCATCCGCGGTACGTGCTGTGGCATTGTCGACGGCTTTAATTTTCGTCGTTTTCGCTCCATTTTCATCCGTGTTTTATTCCTTTTCATCGTTTCTACTTCTGAACCTAGATAAGAATAAGAGATATTTAGCTCAAATATATACTTTACATATTAAAAAGACCAAAAACGATGAAATTGACATATAGAAAATACAGACAAAAATGAACTTATCATATACCCCCACACTTATCCCTTGCTTGCCCTTAAGCAACACAAACTAAATAGATGAATGAAGGATATAAAGACTTTTTATGCTAAAACCGAAAACGAATTAAGCCGAATGAAAATATTTAACTCAAAACAATTTTGAACATGTACTCCAAAACAAGTTTTTCAAAAAAAAAAAAAAAAAAAACTAAAGCAAAACAAAACAAAATCAAACTTAGAAAAATAAAAGAATAATACCACTTCAATAGAGTACATCAAATCCAATTCCAAAGATACATAAGAAATAGACAAACGACCAAATTACTAAGTTAACCACAAACCACCAAAATCATTACCAATCAATGGTGTGTAAGTGTGAATTTATCATACCATCTTTCACAGAAAAAGAGGAATTTTAAGTTATTAGCAATAAGAAATATTTTCAAAGACAATGCATATAATTCATACATTTTCTATCACTTACCCATATTAAAGTCTATTTTAGGTCATTCTCGGATTAGCTAGGACTTTGTGGCTTGCAATGTTAGGCTAGGGACACAAGTAGGTTATAAACGAAGGTAAAAGAAGACAAAAATAAAGGAGATAGAGCTAACGCAACTGAAAGGATAAGATAATGAAATAAAGAAATACTTTCTAGCCGTCGTTTTCACTTTTCTCACTGATCCTTGTATACTTTCTTCATTCTTCTTTTCATAATAACCCCATCTAACTACATACTTTCTCAAAATTTTCAATAATGACCAGAGTAATTTAGAGAGAGATGATGCTTGAGTTTTTTCAAGATTTTTCTGTAAAATAAGGCACATATTTTTTTCTCTGTTTTTATGCCAAATTTTCATCTTTTCGACTTTCTTTTTTCCCTCAAATTTTCTTTTCAAGCATCAATATTTTTCTTTTTCTCTCTTTAATAGTCAAAATCACCGAATACATGAAAATACCCAAAAAATACCCTTTTTTCTTTTTATAATAGGGCTTTTCTTTCTTTCTTTCTTTACCTATTTTTCACCATACTTATTCGTTTCTTTCATTCAAGATGGCCAAAAGTCTATACTAACCAATAGCTCACGAAACAAGGTTCACTCTAAATCACCCAAAGTCTATACTAACTATTAGCTCCACTAATTGAGGTTCTATATAGTGAGGTTAAAAGAACAAAGAAAAGAAGGGAGTATAACCCTTGGCATGAAGGCAGAAAATGGGAACTAGGGATTAATTTCATAAAGAATATAAGATAAGAAATGCTCAATCGGTTCAAAAAAGGCCTAAGACCATCATCTCCAGGACCATTACAAATGCGATGCTCTAACCTCTGAGCTAAGCGGGCTTCTTTGCTTTTAAAGATAGACAAATTATGAAATTACAGGCAAAGCTGAAAAATTATTATCATAATGCTAATTACTCAAGATTCTTACGTTTCTATTACTTAAACAACATTCACAAGTGCCAAAAAAAAAAAAAAAAACCATTGATCAAGTAAAACATTAGTAAATATGGTTTTCAGAGTGATTAAGTAATTTGTCTTTTTCAAAAACCTAAGGAATTTTTCAATTTTAAACTCTATCAAAAGTGATGAAAATAAAATATTTTTGGAATTTTTTAAATTTTCTGATTTTTTTAATATATTTTTAGAATAATAGACTAATAGAAAAAAAACATTTACGAAAAACTTAAACAAAGAAAAAGAATAAAAGAGACTAACAAAAAAAAATATTACAAGAATGAAAATACCCTCCTCCCCCCTCCCCCCCTCCTCCTTTAAAATTACATTGTCCTTAATGTGGGAGTTATACTAAAAGAAATAAGAAAACAGACACATACATGGGAAGTAATCACGCAGATAAAGTTATTGAAGCATAACGGGAAGCCATCCCCACACAAAAATAAAATAAAAGAAGAAGAAGCAAATAACAAATAAATGAAACAAGAAAAATAAAAAGAAATAAAATAAAACGCAAAAATATAAAATAAGGGAAAAGAAAAGAAAAACTCCCTATTGTGGACCTCACTCTGTGCTGCTGCCTTAGCCTTGATCAGGCATGAATTTGTTGCACAGTCAGGGTAGCATCACTTTTTTGCGATTGATCGATGCCCTATGATATGCCAACTCGTCCACATAGTGATGAGTGGACTCTACTATTTAATTCAATTGCATCCTTTGGATTTCTTAATTGATCCGAAGTTGCTCAAAGGCAGTCTGTATCTCTGTTTGGAATACATCCATCTAGATCGTATTTTGGGCACCAGCCTCGTCCTCTTCATCATTTGATGCTTCATCCCCATTATCATCCTCACTTGGTTGCGAGATGACGCCCCGATACCAGATTGAGTGGTTTTCTTATTATTGGTCGAAAACCACCAAGGGAGCGGTCCCGCAACCTATCTTCTTCAAAGGGGGGAATCCACTCATTTTTCTTCTCATCTCATCGGTAACCGCAGTTGTTGAATGTTGTGAATTGAATCATTTTTTGAGCCTCGGTTGATAATAATCGTTTTTTTGAAAAATTTAGATTGAAATCAGAAAATATACGAGACAGTATTAAAGGATAGTGAAAAATACGTTTCTTAGTAGTATCACACCCCATGTTGCACATCATATGGATTATCAAAGACGAGAGAGAAAGGGGGGATTTTCTATGGAGTTTATCAAGAAGGTACAGATCAACAATACGGACTTTACTAAGTCCACCCCCTTTTGAATAAGAGTATGGCCAAAGAAATAAGCGAGGGCCTGTGGAAGGAGGGATGGAAAATCGCCCCCGTGGATTATTCTTCTACGATCCTAAGCCGGGGCTGGATATTAAAACGACTATAAGGCGGATCAAAATCCCAATCTGGGTCCTCATTTATAGACCTCCTTTTGGTATCCACGGTGACTATGTTCCCATTGTCAAGAATCCCAAGAATGGATGCCAGACAGCCCCTTTCTAGAACGATCCTAACCCCTTTGACATGAGAGATGATGGTAGGAAGATCCTTGTCCATTTTTGAAGCATGTTTGCATAGAATTCCTGGGCAAAGTTGGGATAGTAGTCGCCAGAGAGATGGAGGAGAAAAACCTAACCCAACCCTGTAAAAAGATTTTCAAGCCTAAAATGCTTTATGACCTCTTGACCAAAAGATTTTTCAACAAGAGAGGCCCTATCAGCGAGCCATTCCTAGGCGGTATCCGAGAGAAGCTCGAGAAAGGGACAAACATTAGGAGTGGGGTCGGGTGAGGTCCCTTCAACTCTAGCCCTTTTTGATTTTGAGTTTTAAGAAAGAAGCTACAGCTTTCTTTGGAGCCATAGGGAGAATAGAAACGAAAGGGAAGATAGGAAAATGAAAAGGGAAAAACAACAATGCAACACAAGAAACACCAACACAAAAAATTATAAGAACACAAAAAACGCACAATAATCAAAATGCTAACATAGCCCGTGTGTAATAGTGTCCTATGTAGCCCGTGGGTGTAATAGTGTGCACAAAATGGTATAAATAAAATACAACAATATTTCTAACAAAACAAAAGCAAAAGTTCAAATTCAAACTAAAGTATAGGCAAGAAGGGAGACTAAGTTTAGAGTAAGCCTGTAATTTTTTGGGAAAACAACTATTTTCCACAAGATTTTGCTCTTTTCTATGTCTCTTTCGGAATGCCGTCGGAGTTCTTGCTTGAAAAATTTTTTTGGACTTTTTCTGCAAAATTTTGTTAGAAAGCCCAACGCAACACAAAACTAAGTGAATTTATCGTAAAAAGAACATAAAAAACCAAAATTACAAAGAATTCAAGAAAAATTTGAAAGTTATAGAGAAAGGTGATGGAAAGGGAAACTGAAGGGAAAGGTTGGTTCTTTTTGAGTGAGAGATGGAAGAAGAAGATGGTTATGTGGTTTAATTTGGTTAGAATGTTGAGAATAGTGGAGGAGGTAGAGGGTTTTTAGGAGAAAAGAGGAGAAATAGAGGAACAATAGAGGAGAAAGAGAGAGAAAAAAAATACCAAACAAGAAAGAGAGAGAGAGAGAGAGAGAGAGAGAGAGAGAGAGAGAGAGAGAGAGAGAGAGAGAGAGAGAGAGAGTTGCCGCCTTCTTCTCGCCAGAGTTGGTAGAATTTTGCCGAAGTTGTGGAGGAAGATGGAGAATGGTTGAGGGAGTTGTGAAGGTGAGTTATGGAGATTTTAAGAGAAAGAAAGAGGGAAAAATAAAATTTGTATGGGTTTTAGAAGGTGAGGGGCAAGAAAAGTGCAGCAAAAACATCCCAAAACTGCAATTTGGAGCCAAAAATTGGGTTGACCAGACTCGTTTTATCTTGGAAAAACCCGACCCGAAACTTACCTGGACCCTACTGTAGATAGTAGTGCCGACAAATTCTTGTAGCTTACCGTCGACGGTAGGGCAAAACCTATCGTCCACGGTATTTAGCTGCTGAAAGATGCCCTTGCTCGCCTATAACGTGCCGGCAATGGTAGGGCAACCTACTATCCGCCGTAGGTTGCCATCAAACCTCTGTTTTGCTTCGTTTTCTACAATTTTCGACCCCCGTTCAAGCCATCTGCCTTGGGGGCTCATATTAAGCTTTTGTAGGCCTTTAGGTCATTACTTTTTTTCTTCTAACACCTTACAAAATTAACAAAGGATTAAAACAGAAAAGCAAAACAAAAAGACGAAATAGAAAAATTATAAAATATAATTTTACAATTTACAATTACAAAGTATACTCCCCTTCTTTGGTGCTAATTGCACCTCCTAGATCATAGTAATCTGGGTTTTTCTTTAAGTCCTTCTTCCGTACCAGCACACATTCCATCTTGTCACTTTTTTTTATTGGAAGCGAGTTGCTTCCATTTCTTACGTTTCTTTCTTGGATTTTCTTTGCTTTCTTTTCTACGGGATTCTTGCATGGTTGAGAATACTTTGTTGGTTTTAGAAGCTATTATGTCTGAAGTATTCTTAGTTTTGGATGGGGGGTTAGGAGCAAAAGAAATTGGAATATTATCTCGTTTCCTTCAACTCTTAGCATCAACTTCCCTTTTTCCATATCTATTAACTCTCTAGACATACGTAAGAAAGGGCAACCTAAAATTACAGGGAAATGCACTTTCCTTCATGTCGAGAACTACAAAGTTAATGGGGAAGACTAAATCCTTGACTTTGATATACACATCCTCTATTACCCCTTTAGGATATCTAACACTGATATCTGCTAGATTTATAGACATTTTAAGAGGTTTTGGGGTACCTAAACCTAGACGCTCACACATAGAAGAAGAGATAACATTATTACTTGCGCCTAAGTCGGCTAAAGTCCTATCTACTTTGGTACTACAAATAATGCAAGGAAAAAAGAAATTCCCTGTATCTTCTAACTTTTGTGGTAGTGTTTCTGTCTTGATTGTGAGGGCTAAACTTTCTTCTTCTATGATAATCCCTTCTTTATTTGGAATTTATTTATTGGTTGAGATAAAATGGACATACTCTCTCGGATTTACTTCTGTATTACTTGGGAGAGTTTCTGGAGTTCTTTCGGATACAATTTTGACTAATTACCCATTTTGCTTCTCTAAGTTCCTAATGGATTCCTCTTGATTCCTTTGGGCTGCCTCAATGGTATTCATCCTACTTTCTGTTACAGACATAAACTTTACCATTAAGTCCTCCAAATTTGTCTTATTTGCTAGAGGATGATCTTGTGGACCCGCTTCATAAGGCAAGGGTAGTGGAGGACCTCTATTCTAAAAACCCAAGGGTTGATTTTGTCTTTGTTGTCCTTGACCAACCCAAGAAAAATTGGGATTGTATGTGTTTGAGTAGGGGTTATTTTTTTATTCCCCTGCACAAATTCTACTTGCTCTACTTGTTCTCCCATACTTGGGCATTCTTGATTGGAATGCCCCCTTCCCCCCATTACAAAAATCGCAAAACATGACTGCTGGATTATTCTTACTTGTTGATGGACTAGCCAAGTTTTCTATTTTCTGCTCAATAACTGTCGTTAGTCTGGCTTCCATAGCTGATATTAAATCCACATTGTGTACCCCAGTCTTTTTTAGCTTTCCTTTTTGGCCTCCCCAAGTATAAATTTTCACTGCTATATGTTTTATTAAATCATATACTTGCTGAGGAGTTTTATTAACTATTGACCCTCTAGCAGAGGCATCTATTAATTGTCTAGCACCAAAAGAAACTCCATTATAAAAACTTTGAATTTGTATCCCCAAATCTAACCTATGGTGGGGAAACTTTCTTAATAATTCTTTCCATTGTTCCCATGCCTCATAGAGGCTTTTCCGTCTATTTGTCAAAACGAGAGAATCCCTTTCCTTAATTGCGATGTTCGCCCCGGAGGAAAGTACCTCTCTAAAAACTTTTTCTGCTAATGAGTCCCATGGAGTAATGGAACTCGATGGTAGGAACTTCAGCCAAGACTTCACCATTCCCCTTAGAGAGAATGGGAAAAGACGGAGTCGAACTGCATCCTCAAAAACTCCGTTAATTTTTAAAAGTATCACATACCTCTAAGAAATTACCTATATACGCATTGGGATCTTCATCAGGAAGTCCGTCAAATTGAACTTGATTTTGCAACATTTGGATTATGTTCGGTTTAATCTCAATTTGTTCGCCTCAATCCTTGGCCTTGTTATACTCGATTGCATCCCTAAGATAGAGGGTCGAACATAATCCGCCATTGTTCACTCCAGTACCGGTAATGGTTGTGCCGCCATAAGAGGTTTTGATTCGAAGAGAGTGTTGTTAAATGAGGTGCTTCAGATTCTTCTTTCGCTTTAACTTTGGGTTCTTCCAAACTGAAGAGCGGGTTGAGCACTCCGCAGTGTATGTTCAGGCTCGGGATCGAACAATAACTCACCCTTTTTCTTTCGGGGCATAAACCACACAATTTGCAATAACCAAAAAACGTGATTGGCTCCACAAAACACAAAATAATTCAAGAGTATAAACTGAAAATAATGGAATGATGCAAAAGCCAAAAATTCGACAAAGATAAAAAATGAAAAGAAAAATAAAAGAACAGTAACTAAAGCACTAAATAAACAATATTCCTTAAACTTGCCGTCCTCGGTAACGGTGCCAAAAACTTAATGTGTGTAAAATCAAAACAATAAAAACAGGGAATTCTAATCACTAAAATGCTAGGCAAGTGGAACTAACAAAGTAGAGGTGAGTTCAACCAGAGTGTGGAATCTCTCAGGGACAAACAAAGGTTCAAGTACTACTCCTGTTTCTAATGTTTAGTCGAATAAAAAAGTTATCGTTGAGAAAAACTTAGAAACAATAAAAGCAATTAAAAGAAAAAAATTCTTAAAAGATTAATAAAAACAAGAGTTTGGTCCGGTGGAATCCCCCTAATCCTTGTTACTAGCTCAATTGGAAAGCACTTTAATGAAAATGATGTTTGAATTAATTAAGTTGGGTCATCACTAAAAAATCAGGCAATCCTTATTTCTAGGACAAAAGCTACCCTACTCAGTATCCCTTAGAGGAAAATCTCTTTTTCCCATAACAAATTATGAGTGCAATAAAATTAGGCAATTAAAAAGACCTAAAAGTGTAATATCATATTTCTAGTTAATTGCCCCAATTAACCCCTAATTGGTTGCCCTAGATTGTTCTCCCTTTTTCAATTCCAAATCACCTTGCGAACTATCTTATCTCACGAAAAATTGAATTTACAAAAAAATGCAATTGGAAGACAACTTAAATTAGAACAAGCATCGAAATCAAGAAAATCAAACCAAGAACTTTAAAAACAGGAACTAGGGTTCAACCCCAAATCCAAACAATAAAAATACTCACTATTCATATTAATAAAACTATAATTAATAAAAGAATTCAATAACAAGAAAAGTAAAAAGAAAGCTTAGGATTAAGTCTCGAAGCCGAAGTTGAATCCCAAACGTCTTCTAAGATCATCTCTCGAATCACCAAGTCGAAGAACGAAATTTTGAATCAAAGCCTTGAATTCTTGAATCCAAGAAAGTAAATCTTGCACAAAACTTGAAATTCTATAACTAAAGAAAATATAAATCTAGAACTTTAAAGAGAGTTTAACTAATCTAACCTAATTAATCTACTCCTAATCTAAAATCTAATCTAATCTAAATCTAATATATTCTAAACTACTCTAAATTGTATATATTGTCTCCTACAATGGCCGCATAAAAGCCTTATATATAAAGGTAAAAATACAAGAAATCCAAGCTAAACTTGAAGTAGGAATTAAGAAAATCGAGTTAGAAAAGGATTGGATTTGTCCCTTGCCAGCCTACCTACCGCCGATGGTAGGGTGAGACCTACCGTCCCTGGTAAGTCTCTAGTTACGACTTCCCAGGCATTCTCGGCACCTACTGTCAATGGTAGGTTGCCCTACCATGCGCAGTAGGTGCTGCTGCTTGACGGCTTCCGTTTTCCATTTTTTTTCCTTTATTTTTAATTCTGGACGGTACCTAGACAAGAATAATAGATATCTAGCTCAAATGTATACTTTTATATATTGAAAACACCACAAACAATGAAATTAACGTATAGAAAATATATATATATATATATAAATGCACTTATCATACCAAGCTCTTGGAGCTTGTTTAAGACCATACAAGGCATTAATTAGCTTAAACACATGATTTGGTTTGTCAAAATCTCAAAACTGGGTGGTTGTTCCACATAAACTTCTTCTTCTAAAATACTATTTAAATAATCACTGTTTACATCTATTTGAAAGAGATCAAAACCTTTATAGCAAGCAAAAAGCACATAGCATGCGAATAGACTCTAATCGAGATACAAGAGCAAAAGTCTCATCAAATTTAATTCCTTCTTCTTGATTGTATCCATGGGCCATAAGTCTGCCTTGTTTCTTATGATGTTTCCTTGCTCATCCAACTTTTTACTAAACACCCATTTAGTTCCAATAATTGATTTTGTTGTTCGTCTAGGTACAAGTTTCCATACATTGTTCCACTCAAACTGATTTAGCTTCTCTTGCATTGCTAACATCCAGTTTCATCATCTTGAGCTTCTTAAAAACCGTTTGGTTCAATCTGTGACACAAAAGCTATATTTCCAATCATTTTTCTTAACCTACTTCTTGTTATCTTTTCTTTTGATGGATCTGTCAACATGTCTTCCTTGGAATAATTTTTATGATACCTTTATTCTCTAGGTAAATCACTGTCAGTGCTTATATTTCTTTGAGTAGCTTCATTATCATTAGGCCCCACATTAGCTTCACTCACTTCTTTAGTTCGTATCTAATTAGCCCTTGAGACCAACTTGCTTGCTCTCTCTTCTTTAGCATCTTCATATCTAGTCTTTTCTTCTTGATTCTCATCAAATACCACATAGATTGATTCTTCAACAATTTGACCCCTTTTTTTTAAACACACGATATACTTTGCTAACTTCTGAGCATCCTAGGAAGATAGCTTCATCTGATTTCCCGTCAAACTTTTCCAACTATTCCTTGTCACTCAAAATGAAACATTTACACCCAAATACTTTGAAGTGTCTTATGTTTGGATTTATCCCTTCACAATATTCATAGGGAGTCTTCTTGATAATCGATTTCACAAGTGCTCTATTCAAAATATATCCTCCAGTGCTAATAGCTTCAGCTAAAAGTACTTTGGAAGCTTCCTTTCAGCAATTATAGTTCAATCCATTTCTTGAAGAGTTCTATCTTCCTTTCCACAAGTCCATTTTATTGTGAAACTCAAAGAGCAGAGAAATTATGCTCGATTCCATTCTCTTCAAAGTACAATTGAAATTGCCTTTTCAATCTCCTTCCCATGATCACTTATGATAGCTCTGATAGCATATCCTTTTACATTCTGCAATCTTTTACAGAATATCATAAACTTTTCAAATGCCTCATCCTTATTAGCTAAGAATAGTGTCCGTATAAACCTTTAATTGTCATCCACAATTACAAAACAATAGGTTTTTCCTCCTAAACTTTGTGGATTCACAGGGCCAAATAAATCAAAATGAATTAATTCAAGTGGTCTTGTGGTTGAAACTATTACTTTTGTCTTTAATGATATTCTGGTTTGTTTTCCTTCTTGACAAGCTTCACGCACACTATCCTTTCAGATCTGAGTTCTGGTAAGCTATCTACTAACCTCTTTCTACTCAGTTTGTCCAAAATTCCCAGACTAGCACGTCCCAATCTTCTATGACACAACCAGCTTTCATTGGTTACAAAAGCTAAGCAAACATTACTAGCTTCATTCAACTATTCAGTTTCCAAGATATACATATTCTCAACTCTCTTCCCTTTTAATATCTCCTCTTCATCTCTCTCAAAATTTTTCATTCTCTTCGAAAATTCACATCTATTCCCTTATCACATAATTGACTAACATTATTCAAATTGAACTTCAACCCTTTCACAAGTGACACATCATCTATTCTAGGATTATTTCCAACTAAACCTCTTCTAACAATCTTTTCTTTACTATTATCTCCTAAACTCACTTCTCCATAATCCTTCTCTTCTAACTTGGTGAACAAATTTCTGTCACCGATCATGTGTCTATAGCATCTATTGTCTATGTCCACCAGTTTCTGCACATTTGCTCCTAAGACATGCAACACAAAATCAGTTTCTTTTAGGTACACAAATTAAGTTAGGTCCTTGAGGATGAGGTTTCCAACAGGTGTAATGCCTTTCAGAGTAACCTCTTCTCATATTTCGTAAATTATGTTTTCAATATTTGGCAACATGACCATATTTAAGACAAGTGTAACATCTAAAGTCAAATCTTCTTTTATGATAAAACTTGTTTTCAAATCTTTGAAATCCAGGTTTTGCAACGGATTTTTTGGAAATCTCAGTTGAAAGGATTGTTAAACTTTCTCTGTTTAAAATATGGAGCTTTCCTCCTTTTTGAAACACATGCTTTGAACTATTAACTTGATTTATTGCTGAACCATTTCCAATTTGAAGAATGTTTTTCAAAGTTTTTTCAATAACTCAATAGTAATTTCAACTTGTCCCTTTTCAGAAAATGATTTTTCTTCTTTACCTTTATTGCTAGAGTTTCCTTCAAATCCCAAACCAGTTTTATCACTAGAGGATCTTTGATTTCCAAGAAGCTTATCTAAGTTTTCTTTACCTTTAGTGGACTTAAACAAATCTAAAGAGAGTTTCTGAACTTCATATTTTAACTTAAAATTTTCTCTCCTTAGAACATCCCTTTCTTTACGAGACTTTAAAGTAGTTTTCAAGATTTTCAGATCAAAACTAGTCTTAGTGTTTTAAGAACATTCTTAATAAAGTTAGAAAGTTTAATTTTCTTTTGTTATGTTTCATACTTTTCAGCCAGACTTTTATATTCAAGAAGAAAATCTTCAAAAGCATCATGCAATTCTTTATAAGAATTATCAAGAATGACTACCTCAGTGGATTCCTCTTTGCTTGCTTTCTCATCTTTGATACCGTCAGTAGCCATCAAACACATCAATGCCTTCTTAGCTTCTTCCTCAGTTTCTTTGTCATTGCTCTTTTCATCTTCATCCTCACTTGAGCTAAAATCTGAATCACTCCAACTTCCTGCCATCGTCGCCTTATCCTTCTTCTTTTTCTTCAGCTTAGGAAATGAATTTGAATATCCAGTTTCTCTACACTGATAACATACGACTTTAGTTCCGTCCTTCTTCTAGGATTCATCTTTTGCTTGAGATTCCTTTTTGCACTTTCTGAATGCCTTGTAGAATCTTTTCATATTCTGGCAATAAGATTCATCTCTTCCTCCAAATTTTTATCCTTTTCTTCAGTCTTTAGAGCACTATTCTTCTTCTTCTCTTGTGTAACATTCTTTTCTTTGCCCATCATCCATTCATGTGATAACAAGGATCCAATCAAATCATCATAAGGAAATTTTGTTAAATCCTTTGTATCACTAAGAACAACGACTTGTCTCCCACTTCTCTGACAAAGATCTCAAGAATTTTTTAACCATTTGTTCTTCAGTGGTTTTGTTTTTCCCAGATCTTTCAATCGATTCACTATGTCAGTGAACCTGTTGTTCAAATCAGTTTGAGTTCATCTGGAATAGCTCATATTCTCTATACGAGATATTGATTCTAGTCTCTTTAACTTGACTAATTCCTTCATAAGCGACATTGAGCTTATGCCATATTTCTTTTGCTGATTAGTAGACTGAAACCTTATTATATTAATTTACCTCAAGGGAACAATGAAGAAACAATGCTTGAATTTATAGCACACATTTTCTAATCATTGTCACCAAACTCATTGTCATCTATCTCGACTTCAATGTTGTTTTCTGTTTTCTTAGGGATATATGGTCCTCTTTTTATGACCTTCCAACATTCTACATCAGTTGACTGAATAAAGTTTTTCATTCTCGTCTTCTAATAAGAATAGTTAGTTCCATTAAATAATGGTGGTCGAGTTATTGACTGTCCATCAGTTACATTAGTCGAGCTAGCCATGGATCCTCTCTTGAGTTGTTAAACTCTTATGTTAGAGAGAGACTACTCCAATACCAAATGTAAGTCCCAAAATAGTCCAGAGGGGCATGAATTGGACTTTCCACAGAATAAAAATAATAAAATATTTTTGTGTAGATTTTTTTGTAAAATAGCTTGACTAGAGAAAACTGTAGTAAACTAAAAGATCATTCAATTTTGTTAGCCACTAGCTTAACTACAAAATTAAGATCCTAATAAAACAGAAAATAAGAGTAGCAAGAAAATTGCAGAAAAGAAATAACACCAGAGATTTTTATAGTAGTTCGACTAAATGCCTACATCCACTTTCCTCAAGATCAAAATCTTAAGGATTCCACTAAAACACTCTCGGTCAAGATAAGAGAACCTTTACAACTCAAATAGTTTTATCGTAAACTAGCATCTAACTGTCTCTCTAGCGTAAGAGAAACATATCTACAAGTTTTATCTTGGATCTTGTAAAACCATACCCAAGTTTTTCTCAAGGAACTTGAAAACCAGAATGTAAACAAAGAAGAATCCTACAAATCTAATGAGCTGAGAAAATACTAAATAAAGACACTCCTAACTACTCAAATCTTTCTCCTTCTAAAATCAAACTCTACAAACTCTTTCTCAGATGAACGGGTGCACCCAAAATTTAGATGCCTGCTCTTTTTTGTGAGGAATCACTAATTCGGAATGCACACCTATCCCTTCTTGAATTGTTGCTTAAATACACTCTTCCTCTTTCTCTCTTTCAACTGCAGCTTCCCTTGTAATTTTCTCCTCGTCAATCGGTTGCTATCTTAGCTATTTTTGCACACACACACACACACACAAAAGTCAGTAGTAGAATGTTCTATCTAAAATAGAAATTAGTACTAGGGGACCACTAGATAGATTGTTAGTGTCTAATGCTTGATCCCCAAGTTGCTACATTGATCCTACTTCTGCACAACATATGGAAAGATCCCAGCTATAGTTAGGAAAATATTCCTTGGTTCCCCCATAATTCCAACTCAGCTACTAATATTCTTGTTTCTGCTGCAACTTTTAGCTTAATCCTTATAGCCCGATGTTAACGATTAGCTTAACTACATATCATCAAAACAAACTAGAACATTAAACCACATAAATCTATTTTGTTAATCATCAAAATCATTGCAAAATACTAACCTTTGAGCCAACAGAAGCAACTCTAAATTATAAAGTAACAATAATTTATGAGATGCTTGAGCAAATGGCATTCTTCAGTATGATTTTGCATTGCAGTAAAAGGGCTTTGAATTTTTTCATCAAAAAACTAGAAAAGCAAAACATAAGTACTAATAGACTTGGGTCCTGTCCGAACATGTCCCAATACAAATTCAAATTGAACCATTTATTTTGGGTTGATAAATCACTTGCATAAAAATTAATTTTACAAAAAATTAGTGTTCCGTCCAACTCTCTCTCTCTCTCTCTCTCTCTCTCTCTCTCTCTCTCTCTCTCTCTCTCTCTCTCTCACACTCAAACTTCTCTCTATGTTCCAAGGACTTCAAGCCAAGATATACTCAAATCAAAGAGTTAAAAATATAAAAATAGGTTAATATAGTATTCTATACTTGTTTATTTACATTTTGATAGAAAAAATTAAAAAATATGGTCAGATCTCGACTAATAGTAGTTCGCGGCCCACTGGCGCACTAGTAGGGGTATTGCACTACTCACCCCTTTTTTCTGAATTTTTTCTATTTTTTTTATTTTTCAATTAATAATTTATTTATGTTGTTATATTAATGTTATTTATGTTGCTATAATAGTTTTTAGTTTTTTAGTTAATTTTATATATATTATGTTGTTTCATGTAGTAATTCATTATATTAGTTAAATTTTACAATTATAATAATTATGAATTATTTAATTTTATGATGTCGTTAATTATTATTAGAGTTTTATGACTTGTTAATTTTTTATATCAGTAATGTTATTAGTGTTTCGTTATGTAATTGTTATGGGAGTATTAGTATTTTTTAATGTTCATTAATCATTATATAAATTAATGATAATTATTTATTAATTTATAAATTTAGCTTAATCGAAATTATTTATCAATTTTGTAAGTTAGTACTTAGGCAATTCGTGCAGTGTCAGTGATTTTGCAGTGTTAGGAGTAGTATGATACTCAGAGTGAAGAGTAATAAATAACACAACCACACAAGACACAGCGATTGGTAACGCAATTCGGCCAAGCCTATATCTGCGGGGCAATGCCTAGAAAGTGATCCACTAATAACTGTCAACACAATACAAAATACATAGCTATTTTACACATCTAGTGTTTCCCTAGTGGAATCAATGCAAACTCCCTTTGCACACTGAACAAAATTGAATCCCTACAACTCTACAAGGCTCCCCCTTGGAGCAAGTTGCTTGATCTTTAATCCCTTCAAGTCTTCAACACCGTTGAACCACAGCACAACTTCTATCCCTAGAAGTTATAGTCTTCAAACAAGAACTCCATTGAATTATGAAGGATGAACAACAAGTCAAATAGCGACGGCAAGTTCCGTCCCAAGTCCGTCTCAAATTGTTATACTGCGACGGCAATGCAATGGAAAGTGTTGGTCGCAATACTACCATCGCGAGAACAAATTTGCGATAAATATTTGGTCGCACGGTCAAAATAGCGACAGTTGTAGCACCCACATTTTTTCTTTAAATTTCGCGACAGAATTTCGTACGTGACGGAATTTCGATGGACGGTCGTCGCAAATCCATTGCAAGGGTTGCGTCGGATATTCTGTCACCATTCAGTCGCATATATATATATTTATATATATATGTATATATGTATATTAATAAATTTTTTATTTCTATATTAAACCACCTTGAAAATAAAAAAATAGACCAGCAAAGATCAACTACACAACAAACAAATATTTCATAACGAACCATCAAACGTTAAAAGAAAAGTATATACATAACCAAATGATTCCTCATTTACTATACTATAATAAACAAACAAAAATATATATACATCAAATGTTCCAAATGTATAAAGTACGTAATAAAAAGCATAGCAATACTAACTAAAGGAGGGATCTCATTATCGTCAGCACTCTCATCCGTGCCATCTGGACCACCGTGGCAACTCGTCTCACAGACCTTGCAATCAGGAATCCACCATTCAGGAGGCGACATGAGGTTGGCATCTACGAAGGATCAAGTCTCTTACTACGAAAGTTCTCGACCGCCCACTCATGGATGATCTGATCCAAGTAAATAATCCTCCTCTCCCACTCTCGTCGCCACTCTTGCTCCATCATCTCTTTAAAGACCTGACGACTGATGGCAGCTATATGCTCCTCATAACCACCAAGGAATGGGTGACCTTCAACAGTAGCATGCTGAGTGCGCAAACGGGCAGACTCTGCTGCCCTGAAGCCATAGGTGTGGCCCTTATTTAGCCCCTCATTGAGCTCCATCATTAGCTTGTGGTCAGTGGGCATAGGGGCACTAGTAGTCCTATTGTTCTGCTCTTTAAGCTTGCAAAACTTATCCTAAAATTAGGAAAGCGTGTTAAAAATAAATGAATATATAACACAAGATTAGATTTCAAATCATAAGAATATAACTTAAATAAGAAAAAAATATAAAACACTTTCCCAAAACTCGTTAGATCGCTCATCGACGAACTCACCCTCCTTCTTGTGCCCTTCTCGATAAAATGTGAAGCTTTTCGTAAATCTTCTCATGAGAGAAGTCAGTCCCAAGCAACTGATGCTAAAAATTATAAACAATTAAAAATGATATCAAAAATCATATATATATACATGCCTCAAACCTGGCACTAAACAAAACCGTGTATAAAATAATAATAATAATAATAGCATTACTTCTGAAGCTTCCCACTCAGTGAATAAGCGAGAACCCGCCGTATGCTTGCCAAGACTCTTGCCGCCTCGTCCCTCGACCTTGTTTTTTGAGACCTCACATTTGGCCTCTTTGGTGGCTTCTTTGAAGCTATCTACATGTTACGCATCAACTATCTGCATCGTTTCACAGCGGTGGCGTTAAAACCATTCGTAGCAAAAGTATTTCTACGATAAGACAAGTTAAACGTCAACAAAATAAATGGAATAAATATTATTTGTATGATAATTAACGAAAGTATTCATTATTGTACTATTACCAAGAACTCATTAAACCACATGTCCCGAACTCTCTGAGGTAGAGTGGTCCAAGAGTTGTATGGTGCATCCAAATGCGGCTGGAATGTAAGCCTGAATGGCGTAGCCACAACACTGGACTCTACAAAACTGAAAACAACATATAATGTAAGTGACATGATTTCTATGCTTGTAATAAAGCACGTCGGATATGCCTGACTCATGAGCAAGAGGTTCTATATCTTCAATCTTGCGATCCACTAACGACGTCTCGGTGATGCCAACATCCTCTTGAAATACAACTTCAACTACAGGCACATCGAAGACCCGAGGTCTTGATTTTGTACTAGTATTTCCTAGACTATCACATGGTTTTGATTTAAGTCTTCACCATTTTTCTATATACCAAAAACAACTTTGATATTCTTGGAGAAACAACAACTAACAGATTTTATTCTAAGAAATGGATTCCTTACTTATAGAGTGTTTTTCCTTTACATTAAGAAGCCTTGATACTAGGGAACATTCAAAACGCGACATTCAAGAATTAAAACATTCAAGACTAGCCAAATGGAACTTGAATGAGGTAAACTACTACTCACTTCAAGGTATAATTTTTAAGTTGTATGGACTTTAATTTTTCTCTTCTCGAATTGTTCCTTAGAGAGGAGGATTTAAAATTACTTGTGATGTGATTTGACAAACTAAAGAGGAGGATTCACATAAAATTCACAATAATAAAAAGCAAGTAAATTTGACTACTAATTCATATTAAGGACGAAGTAGTAAATAATACTCCACTAATTCAACTGTGGACTTCAATTTTATAAATAAGGATTCAACTTAACAAAGACTTGTATTTAATTTACTTCATAAATTAAATACACATTACCAAATACTACTTGTCTTTTTTGTCTATATTTTATTTCCCTCAAGTTATAGATATTCATTTCTCCATGATTTACCTGCCTTGATATACATATATATACTATTTTTTAACTTGTTAATACAAATACTGAGAAAATACGAGTTGAACTCATCAATTATTCCCCTAATAAAACACATTTATACCATTAAAGTTTTACCTTGCTATTTTACTCTTTATTATATTTAAAGATAGATTTGAACATTTTCGAAATATAAGAACTCGTAAACTTTTCATTTGCTTCTTTAGTCAATTCTTATTGATTTGGAAAGTAATATGTAGTGTAATAATAATTATACAATAGAATCTAGCTAACAATGCTTTGAGAATCAAAGTTTATTAAATTTTGATGAAAGAGATCATCAAAGATCAAAATGCATCGCACCTAGTATAATTAAATGCTTGTTTTACACAAACATTTTTTTTTTTTTTTGGGAATTCATGTAGAACATGTGTATACACGATTTTCTTTTTAGTAATAATGTACATGTTGCTTTATAGATAATGGATACACAAGCAAATTTTTTTAGATAGATACTCACAATTGACAAATATAAACGGAAGCCTGCAGCATTATCACAAATCCAAAAACAAATACTAGAACATAACAGCAGCCGTAGAAAAGAGGTTAATAAAAAAGAGGAGACTGAAAGAAATAATATACCTTTGAAATTATTGCCCACTGGTCGGACTAGTCAGAGGCAAATAAGCGGCACTAGTGGTTTCTAGCAACAGCAGCAGTGTCACGCACCTCGTTCCGACAGAAGCAGAGGGGTAAACAATGGCAAAGGGTGCTACGTGAAGAGAGAGAGAGAGAGAGAGAGAGAGAGAGAGAGAGAGAGAGAAGAGATATAGAGAAAGAGAGGCGGTCGGCGTTTGAGAAAGAGAGAGGAGGAAGGAGAAATGAGGGAAATTCAAAAATGAGGGGGAGAGGCCGGTCATGTTTGAACTAATCTAGGTCGACGTGCAACCAGACCATCGTCGCAATTTTACTATACATGCGACCGCCAATATTCAGTCACTATTCTGTCGCAAATTTAAGAATCTATGCGACAGCATCATCCATCAGTCGCATATCCATCACGAAATTTGCAAACGGTTAATTTCATCACGTTGTTGTCGCAACTTGGTCGCAACATTAGCGACAGCACAAGGAGGTCGCAAATGCCTGTTGCTATGTTCTATTTTGGTTGTAGTAGCATCAATGGAAAATCACAGTTTTTGAAGTTTGTGACTGCACAAACTCAACCACCATGAACCGCTGTCTTCTCTCTTGCAGAATATCTTCAAAGAATTGGAGAACGGCTAACTTCAACTTTCAATTATGTTCCTCTATTTATAGATGTTGAGGCTGAACAGTAGGTTTTGAATTACCAATCCTTTTTTAATTGGAATTTTGACCAAGGACTTTGTTTTCAAAAAACTTCTAATTTTAATACCAACGAAGTTTTATTTCCCTTAGGTTTTGATCTTTTCTAATACTTCAACTCTCTTTTAGGGAATATCCTAATTGGACCCTAATTTTTCAGCTCATCATCTTCAAAGAATAGTCAAATAAAATCTTGAAGATCTTCCAAGTATCCTAAAATAATGCCAATACTTTGTGCCAGTGAAACTTGACGCTTGTGCTGTCACACAACTATTCTTTGTGGCCACACTCAAGCTGTGTGACAGGTTTCTACAAAGTCCCCCTTTGGCATTGTTTTAGATAAACACCAGCGAGTCTCATGGACCTTCATTCTTCACAAGAAAACCATAGCATGCATATTATATCATAAGCATGAAATGGAAAGAATAACCTAAGTAAAGCATTCAAGTTCTGAAATAGTGGCACACAGACCAAAATAGATTACTCACAAGCTATCACACAAAGAAAACCAAAATAATAGTTCAATTCAAGGCCATTTCAATCCAAGGCCACAACCAGAAACCAAGGTAATTCATAAGATAAAAAAATGCACTGCAGTTGGTATGGTACTCCCCTTTTGATCTAAAATAATGCTCAAGGGAGTTTATTCTTGAGATCATGGATATTTTACTGCATTTTGAGAACAGAGGCCATGACAGTTGAGAGTTGTTGATTGAGGAGGTCCAGGCTTTTGGGTACTTCTGAAGATTCAACATTGGGAGCTAGAGGTGAGGGTGAGGCCATCCTGGTACTGGTCTGCTTATGTTTAGATGATTGCTACCTTGCAGACCTTCTTGAGCCAATACGTCCTGGTGTTGATGAAGTGGGAAGAAGTGGCACCACACTAGGAGCTACAATCTTTAGCATCGCCAAAGGGTCTAGTTCCCTCACCCCAAGAGTCAGTAGACTAAAAAGGTCCCTGCATCAAAGTATGTATTCAGAATTCAAACAAGGAGAGAGAAGAGCAATCTTACTAGCCATCTTTGGTCTATCTTCCTGAGAATGTTCCTGAATATGACGGTGCATAAATTGATCCTCTTTTTGGTGGCAAAGGCATAGAGCAAGTGAGTCCTTTCCTTTAAGACATCAGTGATATTGGCATTGGGCAGCCAGGTTCCATAAAATAATTTAAACAGGGCTTTGTATGACATTTTCATATATTTGAGTTGAGCTTGTTAGTCTCTAGCCAAACAACCCCGGTGTCCTTAGTTAGAACCTGTATCACCTTATCAAAATCAACTTCCTCACTAAACTTGTCCCTTCAATATCACTGAAATATGGGCAGCTTAGGTAGTGTGCAATATTAGCAGGGGAGAAGTCATTGATATGCCCTCTCACATAAACTTGACTATAAGTCGGGCTCTCAGTGTTTCCAAAGTCTTTAGATAAGTTGGCATAGAATTCCTTAACTAAGTTGTCATTGTATTTCTCTGCAAACGAAGCCAACTCCACACAACCCATTCCTAACAACAACTCCTTCACTTTATATTATTCCAGCACCTCCGACTAACTCTTTTCTCAGCAATGATTGGTTTCCCAATCAGTTCAACTGTCCTCAATTCAGCAATCTTATTGTAGAAATGTTTGAGCATTCTTGGCCATGAGAGGAGCAGGGGGAGGAGCACCAGCTCGTGCCTTTTTTCCACTAGATTTTTGAAGATAAAGCTCCTTTGTGAGCTATTCTTGTCCTCTTTCTTTCATGACTTAATCCAGTGCCACGGGTCACCCCTATTACCTCTAGGTTTGACCTAGAGCTTCCTTTCTCCTCAACATTGTGCTCCTCTTCAGAGCCTTCCTCAACCCCTTCATCATTATCTTCAATAGACAAATAGAACTCTCAGCAGGTAAAGGTATCATTACAACAATATGAGTAAATTCATCAATAAAATGATATACAAGGTGTGCTCTAGTATAGATAAACTCAGTTCCCAAATTTTTAACAGCATGCAAAGATAAATATTTCTAGAAAATATAGAGGCACATGTGCATGTATCATCAAACGAAAATCATAAATAGGTAAAGTAGGCAGTAACAGAAGATTTAGCACAAATGAGATTTGAGTGCTTGAGAATCTCAGCCTAAACATAAACAAAAATTCATCTGGATTACTTACGAATTGTCCAAGGGACAGAGAAGTTATCGGCTTGTTCAGGGGAATGACCTGAGTCTCAGCCTACACATAAGCAAAAATTCATCTGGATTACTTAAGAATTGTCCAAGGGACAGAGAAGTTATCGGCTTGTTCACGGGAATGACCTAAGTAGTAGAAGACGTTGTTGTACTTCAGGAGCCGAGAGAAGTGTGTCTCGTCATTGCCAAAGTAGAGAGTACGATCGTTGTGTCCCAAGGCCAGTGATCTCCTGGGTCGAATAAGTGGTTCACCGGCCATGGATGAAAGTTTGGCACCGATTATGGACGTCGGGAGCAGTGCAGAGATGGTGATACTATACTGGAGAAGAAGAACTTAGAGAATAAAACCCTAAGGAATGCAGAAAGAACTTTTAGAATTGAGGCAAAACAAGTCAGATTTGAATGAATTTTGAATGGGAATCGTCTGATGATTTGATTTAAGAGAGAGGAAATCCTTCTTTTTCGTGTCAGACTTAATGATGAACTCTGCTTCCAAGGTTTTGTATGCGTGAGAGGAGAGGTGTATTGCTAGCTGATGTTCGTGGTGTGACAAGGAATGTGCACAATACATTATTCTGAGTGTGTGATTTTAGAGTGTCTGTTGAGCTCTCACATAGTATGTACCTACCTAACTTTCCATGAGAGTAAGAAATGATAGCATTGTTAGACACACATCTCACACACTAGTTGATCACACATATCCCCAATGCTTGTTTGAGTTCTTCGAATCTGATGGCATCTAGGGACTTAGTAAGGATGCCAACCAATTGTTTCTATCTCCTCACATACTTCAAGCTCACAATCTGTTGCTCGACCAATTCACAAATAAAGTGATGTCTTATGTCAATGTACTTGGTCTTGTGCTGCACAAGATTTTTGGTGATGTTAATTGCATTAGTGTTGTCATAATACATGATTAGCTCATTCTGTGCAATCCCATAATCACTTAGCATTTGTTTCATCCAAAGGAGTTGTGTACAACAGCTCTCGACAACAATATACTTTGCTTCTATAGTGGATAATGAAATAAAATTTTATTTTTTACTATACCAAGAGACCAGATTGTTTTCAACATAAAAGCACCCTTCAGATGTGTTTTTTCTATCATCACAGTTTCCAGCCCAACCTGCATCATTATAGCCATCAAGGTGAGTTGTGGTGTCCTTACTGTAGAACAACTCATACTCAGCAATGCCATGCACACATCTCAGGATGCGTTTTACTGCTTTCTTGTGTGACTCCTTTGGATCTGCTTGATATCTTGTACACACTCCAACAATATATGATATATCAGGTCTGCTAGCTATTAAGTAGAGTAATTCATCGATCATGCTTCTGTACTCATGCTGATCTAAACTGGTTCCCATCTCATCCTTGTTGATCTTGAGTGTGGTACTCATGGGTGTTCTTACTGTCTTTCCATTCTCCAAACCGAACTTATTCACTAGATTCTTTGTCGTATTTTGCTTGGGAGAGAAATATGGCTTCCTTCATTTTTCTAATTTGCAATCCAAGAAAGAATGTTAGTTCACCCATCATACTCATTTCAAATTCAGTTCTCATGGATGTTATGAATTCCTTAATGAGCTTCAATGTATATATTTGTGTAATGAGCACATGTGGTGCAGTCTTTTTTATGAACATTGTCTTGTCCACACTCCCTCTAATGTATCCTTTGTTTAGCAAATAGTTTGTGAGCCTTTCATACCATGCTCTTGCAGCCTGCTTTAAACTATAAAGAGCCCTTTTTAACTTATAAACATGATCAGGATACTTTGAATTCACAAATCTTTTTAGTTGTTCAATAAATGCTTCTTCTTGTAATATTCCATTTAGGAAAGCACTCTTAACATCAATCTGCTGGAGTGGAAGTTCTCGGGACACGCAATAGAGACCAACAATCTTACAGATTCAAGTCATGTGACTGGGGCAAATGTTTCATCAAAATCCAGTCCCTCTACTTGAGTATACATTTGTGCAACTAGCCTTGCCATATTGCTTGTGATGTTACCTTCCTCAATCAGTTTTTTCATGAATATCCACTTGGTACTAATCACATTCATACCTTCACATCTTGTGACAAGTTCCCATACATCATTTCTCTTAAACTATCGCAACTCTTCTTGCATTGTTTCAATCCAGTATTCATCAATGAGACCCCCTTCACATTCTTGGATTCAAGTGTAAAGGTGTAGCATGTCATACTGATCATCACTACCATCTAATTGTAGTCTATACCTTTCTTGCTTCTAGTTCTTCGACCTTTGTGATGTCACCAATGATAGCATCTGTGAGGTGATTCTTTTGAAGTCTTATGTCCTTTCTTCTTGCTTGTTCACTATCCTAAGTGTGAATCACACTCCCATCGATCTACAACTTTGAAGAACCTTCAACATTGCTTTGATCTTCTTTAGTTGTTGTCACTTCAGATGTGTTGTCTTCATCATCAACAGCTTGATCTTTAACACTTAGTTTCCTGGTGTCAATATACTAAACAGTCACACTACTGATTCTATGACTGCTCATGTGCATTTGTTGACCGCACGGTATGTATGGCTGTTTGTGGAGTATTCTAGAAATATTTTCTCATCACTTCTGACATCGAATTTTTTTTAGGTGATCTCGGTCCTTCAAGATGTAGAATTTACTTCAAAACACATTCAGGTAACTTAGCTTAGACTTCCTGTCCTTCCAGATTTCATATGTTGTTTTGTTCATTAAGGGTATTAGAAACACTCTTAATGATATGAATAGCTATGTTAGCTGCCTCTGTCCACAAACTATATGACAGCCCCTTGGAATTCAGCATCACATGGATTATGTCTTGAATTGTTCTGTTCCTTTTCTCAACCACACCATTTTGTTGAGGTGTTTTTGGTGCTAAGAACTCATGTTTGATACCGTGTGACTCACAAAACTCTGAAAACTGACTGTTATTAAACTGTTTGCCATGATCACTTCTTAGCCTTTTTCGAGTTGTGTTCTTCTCTGTCTGAATACTTAGACATATCTTTCTGAATGCATGGAATGAATCTGATTTGTTTATGAGAAAGTCTATCCATGTGTAACTTGAGAAGTCATTGGCACACTCAAAAGCATATTTTTTTCCACCAGCGTTTTCTACCTGTGTGGGTCCAAATAAGTCAATGTTCATTAATTCCAAAATATATGTTGTGGTGATGTCTCCAACTTGAATGTTCTTAGCTCTGACTGGTTTACCAATCTGGCAGTCTTCACACAGTAACTTACTCTCCTTTTGAATTGAGGGATTCCTCTAACAACTTGTTTGTTCTAAGTTTATGTAAGTTCTTATAGTTCTCATGCCCAAGTTGTCTAGCCAGACATAAATGTTCTTTCATTGCATTCATCTGTTAGTAATTGTCAGTTATTCTTGTTCCTACAATTACACATTTTTCATTGGTCATCACTACATAGCATCTTCTTTTGTCTTCATAGGAGGTTTCCATTCAATCTCAATAGCATCCCATGCAGTTTCATCCAAGGATTGAATGAAAATTTGTGTCTTCATATTCAAATAGGATAATTTGTACCTTTGAGTAGAGGAGGTCTGGTAAGTGATCCACCTTCCTTGGTCGTCATTATTTCCCAAGTACTAACTTCCCACAATCTTCACCTACTAGATAACTAGTACAATAGATGGTGCCAAAGCTTTGATACCAAATGTAAGTTAGTACTTAGGCAATCCGTGTAGTGTGATTGGTTTTCTTGTGTGAGGAGTAGTGTGATGCTTAGTGTGAAGAGTAATAAATAACACAACCACGCAAGACACAATGTTGGTAACGCATTTCGGCCAAGCCTATATTTACCGAGCCATGCTAAGAAAGCAATCCACTAGTAACTGTTAACACAGTACAAGAAAACACCTAGAAAATACATCAAGTTTCCCTAGTGGAATCAGTGCAAACTCCTTTTGCACACTGCACAGTTGAATCCCTTCAACTCTTCAAGGCTCCCCCTTGGGACAAGCTGCTTGATCTGAATCCCTTCAAGTTTTTAACACCGTTGAACCGCATCACAACTTCTATCCCTAGAAGCTATAGTCTTGAAAACAAGAACTCCATTGAATTATGAATGATGAACAACAAGCATCAATGCAGAATCACAGTGTTTGAAGTTTGTAACTACACAAATTCAACTACCATGAACCGCTTGCAGAATGTCTTCGAAGAATTGTAAAATGACTAACTTCAACCTTCA
The DNA here is from genome assembly GCA_028651295.1 of Catharanthus roseus. Classification (NCBI taxonomy): domain Eukaryota; kingdom Viridiplantae; phylum Streptophyta; class Magnoliopsida; order Gentianales; family Apocynaceae; genus Catharanthus; species Catharanthus roseus. The sequence goes on along the minus strand of JAPQWS010000168.1, from coordinate 12,252,078 downwards.
ATTATGTTCCTCTATTTATAGATGTTGAGGCTGAATAGTAGGTTTTGAATTACCAATCCTTTTTCAATTAGAATTTTGACCAAGGACTTTGTTTCAAAAAGACTTCTAATTTTAATACCAACAAGGTCCTATTTCCCTTAGGTTTTAATCTTTCCTTATGCTTCAACTCCCCTTAAGTGAATTTTCTAATTGGACTCTAATATTTCAGCTCATGATCTTCAAAGAATAGTCAAACAAAATCTTCGAGATCTTTCAAGCACCCTAAAACAATGGCAATACTTAGTGCCAGTAAAACCTTGAGTTTGTGCTGTCACACGACCATCTTATGTGGCCACACTCAAGCAGTGTGACAGGTTTCCATAAATTTAAATAATAAGTACATTTAAATATTAAATAACACTTAGAGATGAAATATTTATAAAATTTAATTAATAATTTTAAATAATAATTTGAATAATTTAGTTAGTTTAATCACTGCTAATTTATTCATAATCGAATTTAATATAATATTTAGTTATTAATTTTTAAAATATAACTAATAATTAAAAATGAAAAATCATAATTATGTAACTTATGTTTAACCAAGGAATACTAAATATAAGGTTAATATAAATACTAATTTAATAATTTAATAATGAATAGTAATAAGGAATAATTTAATAATTGAATAAGAATTCAATAATTATAAAAGTTAATTAATAATTTGAATAATTTATTTAATTTAATAATTTCTAATTTAATCATAGTCTAACTTAATATAAATATTTAGTTATTAATTTCTTAAAAATATAATTAATAATTAAAAATGAAATAATTTAATAATAATGAATAATAAATAATTTCGTGACTGAATAAGAATTAAATATAAGAAAAAATTTAATAATTAAACAATAAAGAGTATGAATAATTTATTAAGAATTATGAAATATATACATACCTATTATTTATGGTCATTTTGAAATTCGTTTAGATGGATCTAGAGTAGCCAGGCCTAGAGATGCAGGCTTAGGTCCAGTTGCAAATACGAGCAGTGGTCTTCACGCCTATACGGTAAACAACTTCTCCTAGGGCACTTAGGGGTAGGCATAGCATGTCAGACATACCTACTATTCCTCTACATGGGATTTATCATGGGTATGATGCATCCGGGTCTTCGTTTCAGCCTCCACCTATTCCCACTAGGGTACAGATGCTGCATGGCCTATATATTCCATTACCATATTACACATCTTCATTACCGCAATCTCATTCTAACCATGCTGCATCATCTTCTTATGACCTCAATGCCCCAGGCTCTTCTATTGACTGGAGTTATATCGACCCTCGCGTATAGTAGCCACCAATTACAGACTCCTTGAGTGCCGCAGTTGGTCTTAGATAATTTTTTATTAGGAGCATCGGGAGACTCACCATTATACTACCAGGGTTATTATGGCACCTCAGAGCATATGTCTTCCTATGCACTTGGGTTGGGATAGTATTGTGGGTAGCCTGATGGTGATGAGGAGACAATTCACGTAGGGAGAAAGGGTGGGGATGTTCAGGGTAAGATACAAGGTAGAGATGTTTAGGGAGTGGATGAGTAAGAGGCAGATAAGGGAGAGGCGGATGAGGAAAGAGGGGTTGTACATATATCACCTTCGAGGCGTAGGAGCGAAGTGGGAAAAAGAGGTATCCTTATAGAGCACGTGAGAAGAGTGGTGAGATTAGTGAGTCGGAAACGGTCTGCAATGAGGGGATGAGTCCCTTCATTTTCTTGAGAGCCGACCTGCTGAGCATGTAGCTCCTGAGCCTTAGGGGGTGGAAAGAAGAAGGTGAAGATGTTTGAGAATTCTTGGCAGTAAATAGGACTCGCTCCCGGAGGTCCACAGCAGCCGGACTTCATTCCATCATATAGTGGACACATCACCTATGCTACATGGCTTTGACATGTAAATTTTATAATCTTTCTCTTCAGCATTTGATTTTATCATGTATCAATAATTTTTTTTTCTTAGTTTTTTTTATATTTTTGTTTTCTCTAATTGGAGATTTTTATATGATTGTTATATGCAGGAGCAACCTGTGTTGAGCTTATATGGTCATCATCCCGCATTTACTGAGTATACACCGATTGTCGTAGATGTTAGACAGATGGTTGCTACTAGTTCGTTTGTAGTAATGCATGTTCCAGTATGGATATAGTATTTTTTCATCTGCATTTATGGAGAGGTGGCAGCCAGACACCAACTCATCCCATATGTCATTTGGTGAGATGATGATCACATTACACGATATGGAGATTATCCTTGGGATACCTACATATAGTGAGCCACTTGACAAGTTTTTATCCCAGGAGTAGATCATCTCGATGGTTAACAGGGATTTTGGGGTCAAGTCTTATAGCTTCCAAGGGTAATGACACTCAACGTGAGATTCTATTGTCAGTTATTTCACGTACCGGTGATAGTGCATATCTTCCAATGGAGATCAGGGCATCCTGTTAGTTGCATTCTATTCTCGGGAATTCTCTATTCTCTTACAGGAATGACTTACCTCTGGTGAGCTACGAGCTATGACCTATAGTGAGGAATCTACGAAGGTGCAGGAGAATGACTTGGGGTGCTGAGGCGTTGGCTTGGTTGTATAGGAATTTTGGACATGCCTCATGTTCGAATGCAAGAGAGTTTGGAGAGTTCTCATCACTATTTGAGGTATTCACATTCATTAAATTATTAAATTCTTATATTGTTTGAATTTTTATATTTATTAAATTCTTTGTAATGCTTATGTTTTTATGTTGTAGTCTTGGATATACGTGTACTTTCCCATGTTTGCACAGCCAATGAGGCTCGGAGCAGTTCCCGGCAGTCTTTATATCCAAAAGTTTCAGATGATGGGACATAGAAGTTGTGGAGGTTCATTGTTAGAGGATTTCGATTAGATGTCATGACCACATCTTAAGTTCGATTGACACCTTTAGGCATGCGGAGATACATGGAGTACTTTTTTCTACATACCACAGCCTTTTAGCATATTGTTTTATTATTGAGACGTACATGCTTGAGAGATGTGTATAGCAGTTCAGTCGGACTCAAGGTGGCCCCGTAATTAGTCCGAACGAACACTGTAGGTCGGCTTCAACTCCTATGTTGTGAAGCACACCTTTACTAGGCCTTCCTGGGGGTCGTTGCCATCCACTGTGTATTCCCCGATCATATGCGAGAGATTGGGGTGGTTGTGTTGATCGGGGATACATTCGAGCCCACATAGCCTCCCACTCTACCAGCCGAGAATAAAAAGGAAACCACCAATAATATACGTATTGATTTAGATACCACAGTAGATTTATAGGTGGCATTAGAAAGTCTTCTCGCATGTGCAACTATAAAGTAAAAAACATATAAATTAGGACGGTTACATATATTTTAATGAATTGAATTGAAAATATTATATATAATATACTAATTAATTATTTCAAGTAAAATTTAACTTTATTATATGCTACATAACTTACTTTAATGAAGTGCTCACGATCTACCAAGTGGTCAATGATAATCATTCTCTGAGGTGGGCCCCTAACCGATGTATATAGCAATACCGTTGTACTTCCCGCATGTCCCGCAATAAGTACTATACATACCCATTACGTGTTCGCAAAACATGTAGATGGTCAAGTGTATCCATCCAATTTTCTTTCAGAGCTGTTCTTTCCCAATAGACACAACTATCCAAAACCCTATGGTACCTCTTATCTCCAACTATCCTATGTATAAAGTCTAGTTATTTCTCATCTCAAGCCACATTTATCTACATACAACATGCCAATTTTCTACATCATCATTGACAAAATATAATACGACCCTCAAGCTGCAGTTACCATGCCCCGTGGGATTCGTCTAGTTTTCATTTAAAAGATATATGAAACGTGGGAAATCAGGTATGTAAGGGAATTGACATAAGGAGGATCTGCAACTAAGGTAGATGAGTGCACTAAATTACTTCCACTACTGCAGCATTTACCTCGACTTCTGGCACAAGTGGGAATCCGGCATGAGGTAGGCACCATCTCTCCCGAGACCCCGATCCTGAACCCAATCCGAACTCGATCCACTAGTGTTTTTGAATGGCCTATGGGTAATCCGTACATGCTCCCAACGTGACTTATCTCTCTTCGTGGAGTTAGTCTTTTTTCAGCCCTCAGTAATGACGTTGTCTGGAGGAGATGTCAATGCAGGGTTTAATGGCAAAACAAGATATAAGATGTCTCGGGCACGACGACACAACTCCATAAATTGTAATAATTTTAAACTGCATAATTAGTATGAAATGAGAATTAACTTTAGTAAAAAACAAGTTAGTCTTAAGTATAATACACTTACCTGTGATGGTGGTCATTCACTGAACTCCGCTAGAATACCGATCATATCCGGCAACTGATATTCCATGTCATCCCTGGGATTTGATTTATGAGGCTCCATTCCCGATCCCCCTTAGTATCACAGGTGATGACAAAAAACGGTGAAGATTCTGCAACTTTAAAAGAAGGTACTTACGGTATCTAGTGATCAACTCGCATGAACATGAGAGACCGTGGGAACCCCAATCCAACATCTGCAAAAATGCTTTGAATCAGCTATGATCTTGGGGGCCTATTTAACTCATCTTTTATAATCTTCATTGCCTAATGAGTTATACTGTGACAAATCTCGGCTAACAATGGATTACTCTTTGCATCTTTCTCCTTCAACTGGGAATGTTCAAGTGTACTCTTAATCCCAGAAATTTGTGACTGAATTTTTGAATGTATCTTACTGAAAACAATATCTAAGTCATCGTGCATGTTTAGAGCCATATCTTTAATACTGAGTGTTCAAACTCAATTCTATTCGTGGTCTTCGACCCGAAATAAAAATTTTTGGGCCCATACTCTTACAAATTTATGTGCATACGTGTTCAACTATTCATCATACAAGTATCCTAAGAACCACTACATGCTACTCCAGTTGGTATTCAACATTTCCAATCTCTGTGTGTAATCAACCTCATTATCGAAACTGATTATTCTTCGCCAAGTTGTCTATACAAACTTTTCAGCTCCATCCTTACCAATCCCTGAAATTAAGTTTTCCTCGATTTTCTACTCGATATATCTCTTACACAGAATGTGGTAGGATTTATTAAACTCCAAAGATATCACAGGTATCAAATGTGTCTCCTTGTTAGTTATGACCACTACTTGTTGGGAAACATCAAAATATAATTTCTTAAGCTGGTGGAGCACCTATTCGTAAGTAGTAGCTTGTTCATTACGCATGAAAACAGTAACTATAAAGAAATTCCTATACGTAGGTATCATCCCGACTGCCTCAAGTAATGGCATGTCGCACCTAAGTAATATAGTAAATATTTAAACTTAAGAAACTCAATACCTATTAAGTATTACCCTTAGTATTATAAACAAAATAATATACCTATAATAGAACTAATAAAACTTAAAATATTCATGATTATACAAGTAGATAAATTAAGTTAACTAATTCATTTATAAATTTAAATATTATAAATTAAATACATACTAAAATATTAGAATTAAACTAAAGAAAACTACTAATAAAACTTAACTAATTCATTTTAAATCTAAATTAAACTATCACAATTACTTTTAAAATAATATTAACATCTAAACTTAAACAATCAATATATTTAAAATAATTTTCATCATAGATATATATATATATATACTAAACAACTAGAAATTAACTAACATAACAACTTGCGTATAGTTATAGCAATTACGAAAACAACTCACTTGTTTATTTTGTATGTTGTGTCTAGTATCAGTAGATAAGACCATGTCCTCATCATCTGAATGGATATTAGGTGCGCAACAACTATATCTCTAAGGACGTTTCTCTCTTCACAATTCCTCCAGTAGCACATATATCACAACTTCTTACATTGATGCAGTACTTCCTCCATTATGTTATGTACCTCCATTTGCTTCTTCTTTATTTTCTCCTGAGCCTTACATATGTTTTGAGAACTGCAAAAATCATATATTCATTATTAAATTGAAAAAAACATATAAAATCGTATCAATATAAAATAATTAAGCTAAGGTTACATAAAGATAACAGTAATACAACATAACTCGTAGCAGTATCTAAATTCTTATGTCGCAAATTCACCATCATATAACGAGGTGCCACATGACACCTATTCAATTTCTCGGTCAGCTTTAGCTCATCCTCCGTCAGCCTTACTACCTGAGAGTGACCGTGAGAATAGATACCCATCTGATGATTGTGCCTTCCATCTTGTACGTATAATTTCCAATGTTCACCACTAAGATCTTCCTCGTTTTCAATTTAAATGGGTAATTACATTTCTTAGTTTCATACATACCCCTCCGCTTTACAGGAACTTGTTCTTCTTCTTCTTTGTCCTCTACTCTTGCCTTCTTTTTTTGGCCTTACCACGTCCGCAACCAAGATAAACATACGGTCAACAATCAAGATCCTTGTTGACAAAGAATCTGTAGTAATGATGTATGTGTTAACTGTCTTTGCCTAGTCTTTTACCCATTGAACCAAATTATCTTTCCAATCAAATAATTGATCCATTTCAAATAATAACTATGGTCCACAAAATCCTCCATGTATATAAATTCCACAAATTGTTCGAAATCTAGATCATTCTCTTCCTATATAATATTATCATATAAAAAAAATCAACAAATCATATTTTAAATAAAAATAAAACTAATTAACGTAACAACATAAGTATAACTTCATTAGCATAGTAACTTTTTAATTAACATAACTTTCTTTAAGAAAATGAAATAACACACCAACAAAAATTAACGACATGTAAAAATTAAATAATTCATAATTATTGTAAGTGAAAAAATTAACATGCTCAATCTAATATTAATTACCACATGCAACTAAACATAATATGAATTTTATAATAAATTAAACAATTAATTGTCGCATAAACAAGTTAAACAATAAACTTAACATAAATAACTACCATAAATTAATATCATAAACATATAAAATAGTTTATATATTAAAATATTAAAATAAAAACATAAATAACATTAATAATTAAAAAAAAAGTACAAAATTGGAAATGGAAGCTGTTGGCGCACCAGCCCCTCTGATGCACCAGCTAGTGGCGCAAGAGCTGTCTGGCGCACCAACCAAGCTCTTGGTGCGTTGCAGCTTCCTTTTACAATTTTGTGCATCTTTTGTATTGGTTTTTTCGTGAAAATAGATATTTTCTTGTACAAAATCTTCAAATATGATTCATTTTTAGCTTCAAAATATTCAATAATCTTCAAGATTTTTGTAGAAAGGTGGAGAATTTGTTGTAGAGAGAGAATTTATTAACCCCCCTTTATCGATACCAAAAGGCGAAATCTCTCACCTTCTAAACCCTCACTAGACTGCCCGACGATTAGGTGGAGGATGCAAGTTACGGTGACTCAACAACCTCGCAGACTGGAGGTCCAGGACCTGGTGCGCACAAGGAACTACCCCCATGTTGAAAATGTTGAAATTCACACCATGTCATTGTCAGGATTCAAACCTTGATTCTTGGTATCAACACTACAACTCCAAAAACCAATTAAATTATGTCCGTACGCGCTTTTTAACCACCTTCCTTTTGATCATATAACTGCTCTCTCCTTTTACCTTGAAAAAGAAAAAAGGAAGAATTTCTCTTTTATAATACTACTAAAGAACCAAAACGGAAACTACAATACATTACTTAAACTACAATTAAAAAAAAAAAACGAAAAGTGAACCATAAGATCATTATAATTTAAACAAGATTTGTGGTGCTACGGCCCCTTATTATGATTTCTTAATATGTTAAAGATTAATTAGATTTCTTGCCCACAGAAACTAAGCGGTAAAGCTTGAGGTTTTTCTTTATTATTATGTAATACAGAATATATATATATATATATAGAGTTCCATCCGCCATATTATAATTCTTATTAATTAGAAAAGTAATCTAATCAATTATAGTAAAATAAGGAATGCTAAATATATTACATGTAGGTAACATGTCAATATATCTGATCATCGTTTAAGGGCAATTATTATAAAATTTTATTATTAAGTTAGTATTTTTATTAAATTTTTAAAAAAAATATATATTATAAAATAAAATATTACATAGACGACCGAAAGTGGTTCGAAGTGGAGTATGATATGAACACTATTGATACAACCAACTAAGAAAGTCTCATTATTAATATTATAAGCTCTTCTGTGGTGTGCTGATAATAATAAAACTTTTACAATTATCATGGAATAAATTTTTTTAAGGGATATTATGGAATAACATAATGGTGGTCAAATTATCTTTTAATAAACTAATTAAATATTAGGGGTATAATAACTATTTTCCACTTGGTATTACTAAACTGTGTCTCTAAATTGGTTCAAAATAAGGTGTTTTAAATCTATATCCGATTATATATCAAGAAGACTAAATCCGAATTTAGATTCGTCGGGTATTATTTTAATAGATTTGTGTCTGTTTCCAACAAATTCATATGCGAAACTAGGTAGACGCATTTTTTACATATTATAATTTTTTTATCTTGATTTAATATTTTTAATAGCAATACATTAATTAAATGAACTAAATTTGTAAATTCTAATATAAATTACATAATTCATAAATAAATACGCAAGTTTTAATAAATAAAATTAAACAAATTTAATAATTATTAATACTCATGGAATCCAAAATAATAGTATTTAATATTAAACTCAAATAACAATTAAGCAATTCCCGTGAAACCTTAAACCCTAAAACTCTAAAAGTTAACCCTGCTACAAAAAATAAATAAGTATATATATGTTATATATAATTAATTTTTATTTGAGGTGAACTCGAAATTGTTCGAATTGGCCCAGGTGGCGAAGAGCCGACATCGAGGTGCCAAACTTTCCCGTCGACTCAAACGTGACAACGGCATGATAATCCGATATGATCTATCATACAAGAAATTGAGCGATTCCTTATTCCTTCTTTCTTCTAACTTTGAAATGTAAAGTACGAATAGATACTTACTGTCAAGGAGGAGGTGTTCTGAATCAATCAATGAAGTTCATTTTAACATCACCAGAGAAACCAACACTTTTGATGTTATTTGACGTACAATAATTTCTATATGTGAGGACGCCCTAAAGCACTTCTTGTTGCGCCCCAAAAATTGATTTTGGCCCTCAAAATACTTTTTTGGTTGTGCAAACCAAAGAAACTGATGTCGAGCCAAGAGCACCTTACATTCCTATAGAAATCGAAAATGGTTGTTGCACCAGGAGCCGTCGCACCAGGTGCTTTGACCTGTTGAACCCTTGGCTTTTCCGGCGATCCTGTAAAGAACTCAAACGTGACTCCGCAAAGTCATAAGACCATGTATAGGGGCTGACATCGAAATAATGAGTCACCATTGATATCCTATTTCGCCGCCTATTAATATGTCCCGGCCCAATGTGAGTTTTTCTATTTGGCTTTGCTCTCTTTCTAGAAAAAAATTATGAATTTTCTTGGAAATTGTTTCAATCCTTAGTTTCCCTTGGGCTCCGAACGGGAAGCTGTAAAATCAGAATTTCGATCAAATCATGACGATACTATAGGGGAGGTCCTGCAGAAAAATAGATATTTAGATTGTTACTAGGATTTTCAACATCGATTCTACATCTTGAAACTAAGCCAATTTTGGCGCCCTTCGCGTGGGCTCGACGCGCACTTGTATGATCACCGTTACAGATGTACAGGGTAGGGTGGTTTCTTGGTCCCGGTGTGAGATATCACATTGTTCGAGGAACCCTAGATGTTGTCGGAGTTCGGATTGAATCGGTATATCAATACCAACTCGATCCGAGCTCTTGGCTCCAATTTGAGTTTTACTAACATCTCGAATGAATTCAAGAACATATTCGAATCAGATTCCATTGTGGAAGACACAAATTTTTCTAAAGAATTTGCTTTTTGCTTGCATTGTATTATTTGGTCTACGTACCTCCGTGGGTCAGTTTCGGGGCGGGGAGCCTGTAATTAAATAATCGTTTCTTTCGTATATGACTTTCCAATTTCCAATCTACAACGGCGCTTCGTCCACCACTGCTCGCGCGGAGGCTTACATCCCTTATCAGTGTATGGACAGCTATCTCTCGACCTTGGTATGGAAGTTATGCATGAATGTAATGCAATAATATATAAATATATATATATATATATATATGAGATTGTAAAACGGATCCATATCCCGATATGGGTAAATGGGTAGAATCCTTGTCCCAGATCCGTAATATTTAGCTCAGGTTTGGATTCGAATCCGGGTAAACTCGTCCTATTGTTAGCCCTAGTTATTACCTCATTTATCTTTTTTTGGATTAATTACATTTTCTCCAAGTTTTTTTACAAACTATGTCTATTTTGTATATATTACAAATAAATCCTTATCGTTTTTATATTCATAACTAATTGATCTCTATTACTAATTTTTGTAAAAAAAATTATCAGAAAAATAAAGATTTGGTATCAAAAAGTTTGAAGTTTTCATAAAATAGCATTTTACATGTCTAATTATTATTGACTTATTATATATTAACACTATAATATACATGCTAAAAAGTTTTATTAGTTTAGTTTCTTTAACGAATGATATAATATATAATAATAAACAAAAAGTAAACTCGAAAATGATATTTTATGAAGATTTTAAAATTTAACCAAATAATTATTTGTTGATAATTTTTTTTTTTTTTTGCTTAAAATTTGTAGTAAGGATTATGAAAATAAAAATCATAAGAATGTATTGGTGATTTATACAAAATAGAAGAGTGAAGTTGCAGTTTGGACAAACCTTGAGGGAGAAAATGTAATTAACCCTTTTTGTTTAAAATTTGTTTAGTTTAAGGCTTTATTTTAGGGTCAGTCGCAAAATTCTCCCTCAAGTGGGGGATAAAAGTACTTTATACCCCAAACATTAAAAATATGCAGTTTTTCCCCCTAAAATACCTTTTAGTGTAAGGTATAATTTGTTACGAAATAACTTTCTAAAGTTTGATATAAAATTATTTTAGTGCAAAACTTAATTTATAGTTTATTACAAAATACTTTCATAAAATTTTTAATAATGTCTTTTTAGTCTATATTATTTAAAGATTAATTATTTAAATTAAAAAAAAAAACTTATTATTCAAGGAAAACTAGCAAAGTTCATTTTAAATTTAACTCAATAAAAAAAAATATTCGGAAGTAAAGTATTAAAATAAAAGAGGAAATTGTAATTTTTTCTTTACAATAAATGCTATTAAATTTAAAATCACATTATTTTTCCTTCAATAATCAAGTTTTTTAAAGTTAAATCATCAATCTTGAAAAAATATAGATTAAATAGATATATTATTTTTTTATGGAAATAGACCAAAAAGATATTATTACAAACTTTATGTAAGTATTTTGTAATAATAGTTTTTAGCCTACGATATTCTTTAAAATTATTATTTAACTCAAAACAAAAGTATTTTATTTTACAAAAATAAATAATCTCTTAGAATTTGTCACTAATTTATAGTAATAACTTAATAGCATTCATTGTAAAGAAAAAATTTAGATTTTCGACGGTTGATTTTAGTACTTTACTTCCAAATACGTTATTTTTTCATTGAATTAAATTTAAAATTACCATGTTAATTTTTCTTAATTATTAAGTTTTTTAAATTAAATAAAATATTTAAAGAATATATTGTAACGCCCTACCCCGTAACACCTAGCATAACTTTAAAAAGTATAGACGTTATTAAAATAGAGTTTGGATCTATATTTGTGGGATATAGTGATTTTGACACTTAGTGGTACTTTGGAGATATTTAGGAATGAGAGTAAAATTTTATTATATTGAGGTTTTATTATTAAGGTTTATAAGTGCCTTTAAGTGAATTTTATTTTAATACCTAGTGTGTACATTTTAGAAATTTAAATACTTGACATTTTCGTATAAGGTTTAAAAATTAAAAAAAAAAAAACTTCCCGACTAAGAAAATTATGCCACCTGCTGCATCCACCTGCCACCATCACAAATTACTTCCTTTCCTTTTCTTTCTTTTTCAGCCATCAACCGCCTTAACTTATTACTATATATATGCCATGCAAGCGCTTTTCTTTTTTTTCCTTAGCTTTATTTTGGGCAGCCATAATAATCTGAAAGCAAGGTTAGTTTTGTATGGTTTTTTTTTTTTTCCTTTCTTTCTTTTCTTTATTTAGTTAAGTTATACATATATATATATATATGCATATATAGTATATATATAGTATATGTTTGTTTTTTTTCTTTTTTAGGAGTTAAATATTTTTAAGTGGATTTTTAGTATATAGTATATAATTAATTATGATTTCTTAGGAGAGTATATTTTTTTAAAAGTATAGGAATTTTAATCTTTTAAAAAATTATTATAAGTATATACATATATCATTATATAGGTATATATATACATCCTAAAGTTAATTTCGTAGGATTTCGATATTATTTAGGGAATAGGACTATTTGATCGGCACCCAAGTATTAAGTATTTTCATATTATCATTTTGTAAGATCTTAGGATCTACATCCAGGTGAGTCCACAAACTCCATTTTATTATGTTATTTCAAATATTACGAGACGTATAAATATGTTATTCCGAACCATCACAAAGTGTTTCTATTTTTGGAATGATATCACTCAGTGTGTTTTTGGAGATGTTCTCCACAAAGTGTTACGTGTTCCCTAGAAAAAAATGCATAGGAGCGGTGCTCCATATAGGTGTTTCTTTTAAAACAGATTATTACGGTGGTGAATAAGAAGTTTGTCCTGCGCAGGTTTTTCTGAAAATATTTATATGTTGAAAAATGTTTTAGCTTGAGAAGTTACGTGTTTCGACATGCATAAATATAGATCTGGTATTGGCATAATTGTGAAATTTGCATGAGCATGTGATGACTGGCGAATGAGGATTTTTACTACTCTGTAATGTTTATGACTCTAATCTGTTCTGACGGCCGAGCAAATGGCCCTTCGATTTTTAAGTACATATGAAAACCTTATTCCGACCAGGGTTAAAGTTTGGTGAAAATCAAGTGAACGGACGCGTTACTGGATTGCACTATACATGGCTAGTCCCCCATACTAGGACCTCTTCCGATGACATGGACGGGTTTTTTACTCTGAGGGTGGATCCACTTGAAGAGGGGCGTAGTACCTTGAGGGCATGGCCCAACCGGTATTTACGTGGACATCGCATCATGCTCTGTGGTAGGACGGACGCCTAGTGGAGAGTCAGGAGGGGTTTGAAACTGAGGTTGGTCCCAAGGCAAATCTAGTAGGTAGCCCAGGAGTCTGTAGCCTGTTTTGACCAGTGATATTGGAGTATAGTTGTTTGTAATCGAGCGCCCGTATGGTGTTTGGCTGGTATTGACTACGAGATGCCAGAACTTGATTTCGATGGCCTCGTTTTGGGATCCGGACTTTGTCCGTAGAGCCCCACAGTTGCATTACATGTTCTTTTAAATTTGGGGCGTAAAAGCTGTGCTGATGTGTCTTGATTCGCTCAGACTTCCTAGCTGCGCTCGAAACCCTCATGTAGGTTCAAGCATCAGTTTTGTTAAAATAATAAAAGAGAATTTTTCTTATAACATTCCATGAACTGCTTTGTGAAACTGCATCATCATTGTTTTAAAAGAAATCACTACAGCACACAAGTGGACTCACTGAGCATTCGCGCTCACGTTTTTCCATATCATGTTTTCTTCTCAGATTAGCTCGGGACGGTCAGGGGCCCAGCAAGCCACTGAAGTTTTAGGCCCGGAGTTTTTGGATCAAATCCCCCCAGAGGGGCATATGTCTATGTATTATCTCTCCTAGACTCAAACCGTTTGTAAAGTTTTCCTTTTTATTTTGTCGTGTAAAGTTGTTGATGTAAGATACTTTTGTTTTTATATTGAAATGATCATGAGAAAGTTTTTTTAAAAATCCTGTGTTCTGAGCGCACTAGTAGTAATATCTAGTTTACTTAAGTTTTCTGTGTATACCTGTTAGTATTGTTCTAGGGTTGTGTTTCATTGTGGAGCTTATAAATTAGTGCCGAGAGGCACCCAGATGCCCTACTCAGTCGCAGTTGACCGAGTGGCAGGGTCGGGGATGCCACAAGTGGTATCAGAGCATCTAGGTTCAATACTAGGTTGGAAACATTGGATTATAGACAAGCTATAAGAGTCAACTATTTAAACTTTAAAGTTAACCATATGATTTTTTGGTTAGTACTGACCCTAAGATTTTGTTTTGTAGGTACTAGATGCCACACCCTTCTCATAGATGGACATACAGGGAGGACATCCTCGTAGATAAGCCTAGCAGGACTACGTCATCATCATATCATATTCACTTAGGGAGATCGTCCCAGATCTCCCAGAGAGGGAACTAATTCCGGTGATTGAGCTTTCCGATGATGAGTCAGTAAAGGGACCAAAGATGGCACCAGTGGCACCGGGAATAGGGCTTAGAACATCAATAAAAGAGGACCCTAGTGAGCCCACGTCAGACTCAGAAATGACGCCCCAGCTGGAGAGAGTGGCACTGGCGGATGCTGAGGGTACGGGCACCTTCACGGTAGGTGGATCCCCATTGTTAGTGTCACCTATCTGTGGTTATTGCCTGTGATGTGAGCAACGGGCTGAGGCCGCTAGTCAGCAGGTTGTAGAGTTGAGAGAGGAGATCTCTCGGATGTACGCCTTATTTTACGCGGCATGTCAGGCACGTCGACAGGAGACTGTGAGGGCCGCGATGTTAGAGAGGGAGTTAGCCCAGATGCGGGAGGCACATGCGGCTCGGGAGAGAGAGATTATGGAGCTGATTGACGAGCAGTACTGGCTTAGGCAGTTCATCGCCCAGTTCCTTAGTACTACTAGAGATTCAGTGGATAGAGCCCATGTCGAGTTAGAGTCCCGACCAGGATGTTCTGGTAGCTAGTGTCCTCAAAGGAAGTAGGTGTTGCATAGAGTATAGGTAGATTTTTATATTTGGTCACTTGGATAGGTGCGAGTAGTGTTTTTGTCGGTACTTGATGCAGTAGACTTAGGGTCGTAGGTATGAGGCCCTCGGATTTTGGACATGTATAGCAACCCGGCCATATATTTTTTTTTTTTTGTGGTAGGACTAGGATGATCTGACTGTATCTTGACACTACTTGTACTAAAAATCCTTATTTTGAGTTATACATGTATGTTTATATGTACGTATTGACATTGGTGCTTGGGATAAATTCATGTTTACTTGTTGTAGAGTATCTGTAACCTTAGAGGTTTATTAGTGTTGGAACTTTTGGTTTTTAGAAACATGTCAAGTTCACAATCCCCCTATCATGCGAATGAGGCTGTGTCTGAAAGTTCTCAAAACAGACAGTCTGAACCTATGAGGGAGGCAACACCTCGTCCAGAACAAGCCACGCATAAGGTAATTGAGAATTTTATGACCGAGATGATAGAATTGTTAGAAACTTCAATGGCCACAAGAAGAAACGAACGAGTACTGGCCACTAGAGCAGATGAAGCACTAGAACGATTTCTCAAGTTTTGACCCCCAGAGTTCTATGGAGAAGTTGAGCAAGAAATTAAAGCTGAACTGTTCCTTGAGCAGTTGAATGATATTTATGATACCCTTAAGTACAAGGATGCCCTGAGGGTAACGTTTGTAGCTTTTAGACTCTGTGGAATGGCAAAGGATTGGCGGCTTAGAGCTTCCGAAGCTTGGACACTTAAGAACCAACCATGGACCTGGAACGATTTTCAAGAAGAATTCAAAAAGGAATACATACTTCGTTGGGTTCGTGAGCAACGGGAGGACGAGTTTCAGCAATTGAGACAGGGTAACCTAACAGTTGCCCAGTATACAGCAAAGTTCAATAGGTTGGCTAAGTACTGCTTAAGATTGATAGATACTGATGAAAAAAAGACGTGACAATTTGTGAAAGGATTAAGGGTTGAACTACAACGGGCATTGGCTCCCTTGCCACCGATAGGATTCGCGACCATAGTTAAAGCCACCATGCGAATAGAGATGGTTGATCAAGCGGTTATAAAGAGGAAAACAGCCATTGGTTCAGCGGCGACTCCATATAACATCTTGGACAAGGACCATGGAAACCTAGAGATTTCAAGAGATCATGTGGTGAACAAACGACTGGAAATGAAGGCCGACCAACCCTAACCCCTGGAGGAGCCCATAGAGTATGTACATACTGTGGACGAAGTGGACATGTGGCCGAAATGTGTTATCAGAAGTCAAGACTATATTATCGGTGTGGAGAACCAGGGCATATTTAGAGACCAGTGCCCTGAGATGCAACAAGTACCTCCGGAGACGTCCAGAAGGATAGGCCAACCCCCGGTTATGAGAGGAGCAACAGAAGGAAGGAATAATAAGCCACAAGTAAAGGCTAAAGTTTATGCATTGGATGGATTGCATGTAGACACTGAACCAGAAGTATTTGAAGGTATGATACAAATCTTTTCTCAACCAGCAAGAGTACTCATTGACCCTAGAGCTACGCATTCTTTTGTGAGTTTGCATTTCATAAAACATATTCCTATACCTTTTGTTAATATGCATTACCAGTTGATAGTTAGCACTCGTATGGTTGTGAATAAGATAACTGAGGTAAAGTACCTTGATTGTGACATATGTGTCAAGAGTGTGGTTTTATTCGGAGATTTAATTATCTAGCATTGGAGGGATATGACGTGATACTTGGGATGGACTAGTTGTCTAAACATTACGTCCAAGTAGATTGTCGATGGAAGTTGGTTAAGTTTAGCCGACCGAGTATGTCAATCTTGGTGTTCCAAGGAAGCTGACAAAACGGGAGAATCTCTTTTTGTCTAACATGAAAGCCAGAAAGTTACTATGGAAAGGATGTCAAGGGTACCTAGCATATTTACTCAACAAGCCTAAGGAGGAGGTAAAACTAGAAACAGTACCCGTAGTGAGGGAGTTTGTGGATGGTTTTCCTGAGGAATTAACGACGCTACCCCCAGATCGAGAAGTGGAGTTCGGCATAGAATTGGTACCTGATGCTAAACCAATATCTCGAACTCCATATTGGATGGCACAGGAGGAACTAAAAGAGTTGAAAAAGCAACTACAAGAACTGTTGCAGCAAGGATACATTCGGCCAAGTACATCTCCTTGGGGTGCACCAGTTTTGTTTGTAAAGAAAAAGGATGGAACCCTCAGGATGTATATAGATTATAGAAGAATGAATAGTGTCACAGTCAAGAACAAATACCCACTACCCCTCATTGATGAGTTATTTGACCAACTCCGAGGAGCGGGATGTTTTTCCAAATTAGACTTGAGACAAGGGTATTATCAAGTCAAGATAACAGAAAAGGATATTCCGATGATGGTATTCAATACACGATACGGGCATTACGAGTTTGTAGTTATACCGTTTGGATTAACTAATGTACCTACGACATTTATGGACTTGATGCATAGTCTTTAGTCCTTACCTGGATAAGTTTATGGTGACTTTTATTGATGATATTCTTGTTTATTCACCCAACCCTGAAACTCATGAACACCATCTTCGAAATGTGTTGCAAACACTTACGGGAGCATAAGTTGTATGCTAAGTTTAGTAAATGTGAGTTCTGGATGAGTCAAGTTACTTTCCTAGGACATGTTATCAGCCAGGAAGGAATCTCGATAGATCCAGCGAAAGTAGAAGCAGTGACCCATTGGACGCAACCCAAAACACCAACTGAAGTACGTAGTTTCTTGGGTATGGCGAGATACTATCGGAGATTCATAAAAGACTTTTCTAGGATTGCTGGACCTTTAACACAATTAACCAGAAAAGCAACCAAGTTTGAGTGGACGGAGAAGTGTGAGAGGAGTTTTCAAGAATTGAAGAACCGACTGACGACGGCACCAGTGTTAACATTACCCGATCCAAACAAGGAATTTTTCATTGTATACAGGTGCTTCAAGGGAAGGTCTAGGAGCTGTGTTAATGCAAGATAGGAAGGTTGTCCCATATATTTCAAGAAAGTTGAAGGATCATGAACGGAATTATCCGACACAAGATTTAGAATTAGCATCCATCGTGTTTGCACTTAAGAAGTGGCAACACTACCTGTATAGGGCTAAGTATGTGATATTTACTGATCATAAGATCTTAAAGTATCTGTTTTCTCATAAGGACTTGAACATGAGGAAACGTCGATGGATGGAACTGCTAGAAGAATATCAATGCCCGATTAACTATCATCCAGGAAAGGCGAATGTGGTGGCCGATGCATCGAGTAGAAAAGCAAAGATATCAAGTCTTAGCTTAACATCCATCCTATAACAAGATATTAGAAGCGCCCAAAAGAATAATAGGGTGTTCCAGGATATTAAAAAACCGTGTGGAAGCTAAGAAATTGGAAGATTTTCGAGCATTAGAAGCTTATGGGAGTCTGTACTTTCAAAATCGGTTGTGTGTACCCAATGATACAGAACTTAAGCGTAAGATTCTAGAGGAAGCCCATAGAAGTAAGTATTCAATGCATCCTGGAGAGAATAAGATGTACAAAGACTTAAAGCAAAAGTTTTGGTGGAACGGAATGAAGAGAGAGATTATGGAGTATGTAGCAGCCTGTCTTACATGTCAAAGGGTTAAGGCGGAACATCAAAAGTCAGCAGGACTACTACAATCGCTACCCGTTCCCGAATGGAAATGGGATCATGTGAAAATAGACTTTGTCACAGGATTGTCTCGGACCAAGGGATATAAGGATGCTATCTGGGTAATCGTTGTTCGTTTAACAAAAGTGGCTCATTTTATTGCCATTAATATGACATACCCTTTGGATAAGTTGGCACAGATTTATGTAAATGAGATTGTCCGACTTCATGGGGTGCCCGTTGATATTGTATCCAATAGAGACCCAAGGTTTACCTCAAGGTTTTGGCCTAAGTTCCAGGCAGCTATGGGAACCAATCTAAGTTATAGCACCACGGCACATCCCCAAACCGATGGACAGTCTGAAAGGACAATTCAAACCCTAGAGGATATGTTAAGAGCTTCTCCCTTAGACTTTGGAAATAAGTGGGTTGACAATCTTGCTTGTGTTGAGTTTGCTTATAATAATAGCTACCACTCTTCGATAGGAATGGCACCGTTTGAAGCATTATATGGTAGGAGATGCAGAACACCGTTGTACTGGGATGAAGTTGGAGTTCGATCCCATTGGAGACAAAGAAACTTGATGCCAGAATTGGAGGAGAGGCAGAAACAAGTTAGGATAATTCAAGATCGGCTTCGGATAGCTAAAAGTAGACAGAAGAGCTATGCCGACAATCGAAGAAGGGATCTGGAGTTTAGTGTGGGAGATCGAGTTTTCTTAAAACTTACACCACATCGCGGAAAGCTGAGATATCCGATGGGAGGAAAGTTAAGCCCCCGATATATCGGACCGTTCGAAATTATTGACAGGGTTGGTAAAGTAGCATATCGGCTCGCCTTGCCAAATGAACTGATGGGTATACATGACGTGTTCCATGTATCACAATTAAAGAAGTATCATCCTGCACCTGATCATATTCTCAATGATAACCAATTGGAATTACAAGCCGATCTGTCATATGAAGAAAAACTAACTGAGATTATAGAATGAAGTGTAAAAGAGTTACGCGGGAGACAGATTCCAATATGTAAAGTGGTATGGAGACATCATGGGATTGAAGAGACAACCTGGGAAACTGAAGAGTACTTGAAGAAAAAGTATCCAGAGCTTATAGGTACGTAACTATTTAATTTCGAATAGGAAATTTCTTTTAATGAGGGCAGAATGTAACGCCCTACCCCGTAAACACCTAGCATGACTTTAAAAAGTACGGACGTTATGAAAATAGAGTTTGGATCTATATTGGTGGGATATAGTGATTTTGACACTTAGTGGTATTTTGAAGATATTTAAGAATGCGAGTAAAATTTTATTATATTGAGGTTTTATTATTAAGGTTTATAAGTGTCTTTAAGTGGATTTTATTTTTAATACCTAGTGTATACATTTTAGAAATGTATATGCTTGACATTTTCATATAAAGTTTCAAAAAAAAAAAAAAAAACTTCACGACTAAAAAAATTATGCCACCTGCTGCATCCACCTGCCACATCACAAATTGCTTCCTTTTCTTTTCTTTCTTTTTCAGCCATCAACCGCCTTAACCTATTACTATATATATACCATGCAAGCCTTTTTCTTTTTTTTCCTTAGCTTTATTTTGGGCAGCCATAATAATCTCAAGCAAAGTTAGTTTTGTATTTTTTTTCCTTTCTTTCTTTTCTTTAGTTAGTTAAGTTATACATATATATATATATACATATATATAGTATATGTTTGTTTTTTTTCTCTTTTAGGAGTTAAATATTTTTAAATGGATTTTTAGTACATAGTATATAGTTAATTATGATTTCTTGGGAGAGTATATTTTTTTAAGAGTATAGGATTTTCAATCTTTTAAAGAATTATTATAAGTATATATATGTATATCATTATATAGGTATATATATATATACATCCTAAAGTTCATTTCGTAGGATTTCGATATTATTTAGGGAATATGACTATTTGATCGGCACCCAGGTATTAAGTATTTTCATAATATCATTTTGTAGAATCTTAGCACCAGATCTACATCTAAGTGAGTCCACAAACTCTATTTTATTATGTTATTTCAAATATTATGAGACGTATAAATATTTTTTTCTGAACCATCACAAAATGTTTTTATTTTTGGAATAATATCACTCAGTATGTTTTTGGAGATGTTCTCCACAAAGTGTTACGTGTTCCCTAGAAAAAAATGCATATGAGTGGTACTCCATATAGGTGTTTCTTTTAAAACAGATTATTACGATGGTGAATAAGAAGTTTGTCGTACGCAAGTTTTTCTGAAAATATTTATATATGGGAAAATGTTTTCGCTTGAGAAGTTACGTGTTTCGACATGCATGAATATAGATCTGGCATTGGCATAATTGTGAAATTTGCATGAGCGTGTGATGACTGGCGGATGAGGATTTTTACTACCCTGTAATGTTTATGACTTGAATCTATTCTGACGGCCAAGCAAATGGCCCTTCGGTTTGTAAATACATATGAAAACCTCATTTTAACCAGGGTTAAAGTTTTGTGAAAATCAAGTGAATGGACGCATTACCGGATTGCACTATACGTGGCTAGTCCCCCGTACTAGGGCCTCTTCCGATGACGTGGACGGATTTTTTGACTCTGAGAGTGGATCCAATTGAAGAGGGACATAGTACTTTGAGGGCCTGGCCCAACCGGTATTTACATGGACATCGTATCATGCTCTGCGGTGGGACGGTCGCCTAGTGGAGAGTCAGGAAGGGCTCGAAACTGAGATTGGCCCCAGGACAGACTTGGTAGGTGTCTTAAGAGTCTGTAGCCTGTTTTGACTAGTGATATGGGAGTGCGGTTGTTTGTAATCGAGCGCTCGTATGATGTTTGGCAGGTATTAACTACGAGATACCGGAACTTGATTCCGATGGCCTCGTTTTGGGGATTCGAACTTTGTCCTAGGAGCCCCACAGTTGCATTACATGTTCTTTTAAATTTGGGTCGTAGAATCCGTGGTGATGTGTCTTGATTCGCTCAGACTTCCCAGCTGCTCTCGAAACCCTCATGTAGGTTCAAGCATCAGTTTTGTTAAGATAATCAAAGAGAATTTTTCTTATAACATTGCATGAACTGCTTTGTGAAACTGCATCATCATTATTTTAAAAGAAATCACTACAGCACACACGTGGACTCACTGAGCATTCGCGCTCACGTTTTTCCATATCATGTTTTGTTCTCAGATTAGCTCGGGACAGTCAGGGGCCCAACAAGCCACTGAAGTTTTAGGCCAGGAATTTTTTGATCAAATTCCCCAGAGGGGCATATGTCTATGTATTATCCCTTCTAGACTCGAACCGTTTGTAAAGTTTTTCTTTTTATTTTGTCGTGTAAAGTTGTTGATGTAAGATATTTTTGTTTTTATATTAAAACAATCATGAGAAACTTTTTTTAAAAATCTTGTGTTCTAAGCGCATTAGTAGTATCTAGTTTACTTAAGTTTTTTGTGTATACCTGTTAGTGTTGTTCTAGGGTTGTGTTTCATTGTGGAGCTTATAAATTAGTGCCGAGAGGCACGCAGATGCCATACTCAGCTGCAGTTGACCTAATGGCAGGGTCGGGGATATCACATATATATTAAAAAGATATTATTACAAATTTTATAGAAGTATTCTAATAAATTAAAATTATAAATTAGGGTACGAATGAAAATGATTTTATATCAAAATTAGTGGTTTTGTATAAGAGGGTATTTTAAATATTTTTACATATTTTAAGGGGCTTATTCCAAAATAATAACCTTTATTTCGAGAATTTTGTCAATTGAGTACTCTTGTTTTTCAATTGACAATTGAGTGCCAATTTTACTCAATTTTTGTCAGAAACATGGAAATGACTACTTTATTTTTTTAAACTGATAATAAACTTCCACTTTTACCCTTTGACCAACAAAAGAATATCTAAAATATTTTTAATTTTTTTGTTTTATTTTTCCTTCTACTCACAAAATATACTTTAAAATGGATCTAAATTTTTTTCTTTTTTCCGTTCATTTTTCCTCCTCTCTATTGGTTCAAGAAAAAAATTTTATTTTTCCTTCTCTCCTTCCATTTCTCCCAGTTGACTGCAATTTTCCCTTCCCATCATACCTCCACTAGTGTAAATTCCAACCTGCATCAACACCATACAAGCTAAACTCATAATCGAGTTCCACGCGCCACAACCATATTGAAGATTAGAACTTGTATTTCCACTTTCCATCAAGTTCTTTATCCACTCATCCAATCCAAATGGCTGGTGGCAGATTCCCACTCTGTTAAACTACAACCTTACATAGGAAGAGAGACACTACAACAATTTTCTGCATTAATGACAGTTTTAAATGTCACAATAGAAATTTATTGTGACCCTTCGTGTTTTGCTGGCATGTGTGGAGAGTTCACATATAGTTATGTCAAAAAAGGACTCTGACATTGATAAGTGGCAAAAGCTATGTCAATATATTTGCTGACATCTATATGTAATACACTTGAAACATTTTTACCGCATTTATTTGTTGTCAGAAAAAATATGTAATGGTCTAAAATTTCAAATTACTTATGACATATACAAGCATTATTATACATTTGTGTTCTTGCATTTATAAATGCCATAATTGTTATGTATAGTGACACTTTAAAACATAAATGCAACATATAAATTACGGCATTAAAAAGTGTCAGCAATGATTTAAATTACAACATTAAAAAGTGTCAAGTATAGAGAATTTTTCCTGACATTTATTTATGCTTTTTATGTAGTACTTGAAATAATTATTTGTCATTAGATGAATTTTTTATAACACAAATATATGTAAATAATCTTCTATTTCATAACATTGTTCTTACAGTAACATGTATGAAAGAAAAAATAGGTATCATTAAAAATAGTTCAATTATGATGATAATAATATACACTACTATGTAAATTAATACTTGCACAATAACGAAAATTCTTATAACAAAATATATCAATATACAACAAGACTAACTCAATATTGGAATACACATAATTAATTACACATTTTTCAAGAGTAAATTCATAATATAAAAGATATTTAAATATGCTACTCCAAATACAAAAAATAATATTTCTCTACAAGTATAAACTTCAGTAAAATACATCAAATAAAACAAGAATATACTCTTTTAAGAGTTACTAGAATACGCAAACATATCACATGTCTTCATCACCACGTACCACCTACAATCAACTACGAAATGACCACTTAGAAAAATAATATTAATTACTAAAACCATAATTTCGGAAAAAAATTACTAAAACCCTATCCATACCATCAATAGTTTCAAGTGTTAAGTCATTACGATTAATGCTTTTCATATCCTACCCTTTTTCATTTCCTTTTCCAATTTTGGTACAATCCAAAAATCAAATCTTAATTTCATGCTTCAGAGTTCCTTAATCATATTCAATCAAATTCTTTAAGGCACTCAAACATGCTCTATAGCACTACGAAGTTCAAGAAGACAAATTAAGAAACACAGGCTTGTGCAGCAAAATCGCCCACAGCTCTCTTCTGTATGACAGAGGTATCATCTTCTTTTCTTTATCCTATTTGTCTATTAGATGATGAAACAACTAATCATATATTCATTGAATATATGGTGGCAATTGAATTATGGGAATCTTTTACATATTTCAAGCCTCTTAGCCTCTGCCAAGTATTATTTTCTCACAAATCTTTCAATCACAGGCTTTCTGAACGGCAACACAAAAGTTGTTGTTTTCAATATTCCATTGTTTAAATTTAGAAATATATTGTCCAGTCTTTGCTCTTTGAGTAAACAAATGAATCAATTTTCTACTTTCAATTAGTATACACCAATAAATGGTACAAGTAAAAGCTTTTCAAAATAATATGTAGCAATTGACAAATATCCCAAAAGTTTAGAAGGATATAAATTTTTTCAAATTCTGTAAGCATCAATCAATAAATCTAACACAATCACATAAGGTCAATGAAGATGTGAAAGGTAGCTATCACTATACTTTGCACCATTGCTTCAAAACATAAAAATAAAATTGAGTAAAATAATTTGAGATAAATGTTAAGCTAAAAATAGAGTACTTTCCAATATATCTCAAATATTTTGATGAACCATCTTTTGGGGGAACTTGCATTTTTCCACCTATTTAAAATATATATTAAGTATTAAAACCCTTTTTTAAAGGAAACCTCGAGATTCTACAGTCAATAAAAAAAAAAAAAACCTGGCTGCTGGAGAATAAAATATTTAATTGAAACAAAGAAACAGATACTCATCCACACATTAAATAATGAAAAGAACAAACAAATAGTCAAAAGAGCTAACCAACTATGCAACAAGCAAAAGAAAATTGTGCAAGATTCGCTTGCTTTTGACACATAATTGCTTAAATCAGCCACAATATATTCTAGAAAAAAAAAAGCCATAATATAACCCCAAAAAAAGAGCACGAGAAAACTTAAAAATTTAGACTACTCTACTGTTGAAAAGTGCTTACTAGTCCACCTAACTTAAATTACAAATAGCTGATTAGCATAATCTCCACATCAATGCATCCACTGTTTCTCCACATTTTCTACATGCAGTATCACAAACAAAAGGTAACAATTTCTCTAGTTACTCATAATCTATTTCTTGTTAGGATTTCCTTCTCAAGACTCCTATAGTGTTTCTAGTACCATTTTCAGATATTGCAACCACATCAAGAATGTCTAGAAAATGTCTAAACGAACCTAACACGAAAAAATAGGCTAACACATGAAACTGTAATCTCGGAATATGAATAGTTTTTAATTCTCTTGCAACTTTGATTAAGATATCAAACCCAGAAGAAATATTATTAGTAAAAACATTTTGTTGAAACTAAGATTCATTTTTCTTTGTTTAAATCTTAAATGCTTAAAACTTATTAAACAATAGAAACATTAAAGTACATGCTTAACACAAAAATTCTTGTTCTTCAGATCTTTGGCATGTTTTCAATTGATAAATTCTTAACAATTATTGGAGAACTAAAAGAATTCTAACTAAAAGAAAATAAGAATTTTACTATCCCATAACAAGTTAGTCACTGCAGCTGGCAAGGTTGTCTCAGAAGTAGTTAAAACCATGTTCCTGAAAATAAGTACACCAACATATTTAGATAAAAGTAGAGGAGGAAGAATGAAAAGTGAGGAGGTAAAATGAACTACACTTCAGCCTATTGCCTCAACACATGAGATAGAAACAAAGCCTAAGAAGGTGCAGCGATTAAATGTATAACTTAAATTATTAGTATATGTTATATCTCACATTTGTTGTTTGATCTCTTTTTCTCAGCCATCATATCTCTGTAAAAGCAAGAAATAGGACCAATTCAACCATAAATGTGAAGAACAAGTACCATCTGAAGATACATACAGAAATATCACAGATTGCTTAAAAAGAGGGAAGAAAGGGTTATCGAACCTCATGAAAGTTACATTAACACAGTGGTCACAACACGTTACTGCGACATCTATTCTATTTAAGAAGCTACTAATCTTTATAATGTCTATCAAAAAACCCAATACACAATCAACATCCCCATAAGAATGTAAACCAAAGAAAAGTTTATGCCAGCACTCCAGAGTAGCCATTGCCACATCATACGGGTAATTATATGAGATTAAAATCAACTTTTTATTATATTGATTGAGAGCTTAAGAAACATGATATTAAACCATCCCTAGCATACTATTACTTTGAAGGAATGAAAAGAATGCAATCTATCCAAACAAAAGAATATAATAGCATCTAATTGCCCTAGTTGATTGACTAAATATGATAGCACAAAAAATAGCAATATTTGAATAACAACATTTGGAACTTTAGAGTTTGGACATTTCTAACTTGAACAACAAAACAAGAAAGAAAAAAGAGTAGAAAATTGATAACTTACCACCTTCTTTTTAACCAAATATATAAGGTCTTTTGAGGCTTTAAACCAATATAGAAGTAGCTATTACAGGGTGTTCAAATTTTAACTGTTGAAGAACATTGTGTCTGGTCATGTATGCTTCCTTGGCACTTGACTTTTGAAAAGAGTAATAAGGTATTGGTGGAGGCCATCTCTCTCTATAAGGTAAATGAAAGACAAAATGAGCAGTAGAATATTCAAGATAGAAATATAGAGAAAAGAATGATGAAAGGACAAATATATCTATCTAACACTAAAATGAAAAGAGAGAAAAGGTCATAGATCATCATAGAATTTGAATTTCTTTCTCTTTTCCTTCTATCATTGCAAAATGAAAACTATGTTTCAGTTCAAAGTTCCATTCTCAATTTCATATGGTGAACAATTTTAAAAAATCAAACTTGATTTTGAGAAATGCCCCTAGAAAGAAGCCAGGCAATTGCAGACAAAAGTAAAATATGCTTGAAAGCAGAAATAAAATGTTAGGACATTAGGCAGAAGTGGTTCTGAAAAACATAATGAAAAAATTTTTTGCTAGCATGATTTATTGTTATTCAGAGAAGGTTATCTACTTGAATATAGAGCATGGTAACTAATAAAAACTAAAAATTTAAAAGGGAAAAGAAAAAAATGCAGTCAAGGAAGCTTTATTGCTCTGTCTCTCTAAAGAATTGCAGATATTGCATTTGACATGGTCAGAAAATACCAGCTCAATTGGAACTCATGCAAACTTATCTCAGACACAAAAATCAAAAGGCATACAGACACCTTAAAACAAACCATTTCATCCGAATTTCACCAAAACCAAATTCACTAAAAAGCAAGCATTATTATTTTTAACCAGAATCACTCAAGGAACTCAAATACATAATAAATAACAAGAGATAATATAACCAATCAAAAGACTAACAAACAATTTGTGAAATTTAGGAAGAGAGATGGGGATCTGAAAAAGGGATTGCCAAATGGAATCAAAATAGGCGAGTTTTTGAAGGTATTAACAACTCACGACCATGTTAAATACGTCTCGGAGGCTGAGATTGCAGGCGCACTGGACTAGTAATTTCATACACAAGTCAAGGATGCTGGTAGATCTCTGCTCCAGTGATGGGGAACGCTGTCACATTTCTTCCAATGGCTTGGGTAGAGCCAAAATGCTCTAGAAGTGGTCGCAGAAAGGATTGTCATCATCAGAGGAAAGTTCAAAGAAAGAGATAGCAGAGAAGAGGAGAAACAGAGAGACATCTGAACTGGGTCTCGCAATAGATGTGGTGCGGCGCAAAGGTAAATAAGATGAAGAACCTCTCTAAGCTGAAGGAGAAGAGCCTCACGGAAGACGGTTCTTCTACTGGGAGTTTGGGAATTGAGGAAAAGAGAATTTTGTTCTGGGGAGGAGAGATCGAGAGCAGGAAGATAAGGGGGAATGGGTCTTCTATAATTAGGTTTCTATTATATTCATCCCAAAAATCTGGCTCCAAAAATTATTATTAATCGATTTTGGCTTCCAAAAGCATCGTGCCTTTAATTTTCACCTCTTACGACGATTTTTTTTTATTTTTTAAGAACAATTCTATTCTCACACATAATATATGTCACGATATATCTCTGAATTGACACATGGATTTGAACTCTAATTTAAATTGCATACTTTAATTTCTTTTAATTTTTGACTTTTTTCAAATGTCACAATACTAAGTAATGCTGACAATGCCAAAAGTGTCACAAGAGATATGTCATTAAATCTGTGCTGTGAGAGAGAGAGAGAGAGAGAGAGAGAGAGAGAGAGAGGGAGTCGACGGTCGGCGTGGAAGCATACAGTCCGACAAAGACGATCGAGGGAAAAGAAAAAAATAGAACGAGAATGAGGGACCACAGATGGTGCGATGGGGAGGGGACCACAGAAGCCAGTAAGAGAGAGAGAGAGAGAGAGAGAGAGAGAGAGAGAGAGAGAGAGAGAGAGAGAGAGAGAGAGAGAGAGAGAGAGAGGACTAATCTAGCCCTCAAGTCTATGGACCCAAGTAATTTTTGGTTAAATTAATGTAATTTTTTTTATTCAATTGCCAATTACAAATTATGAGATATTTAACTAACAATAAGAGTGTTAATAACCTAATTTTAAAAATAAACTATCTATTTTTAAAATTCAAAATAAAAAATATTCAAAATGTAAAGTATTTTTATCAATCACTTATGTGTATTTTGTAATTAATTATTTATTTTAATTGGGACTCCCCGAGTCCTTATAAGGTTGTCGGGCCGAAAACCTTTACTGATCTAAGAAGCCCACTTTGGTAAATTAAGCATAGCTCTTGTTAAACTACGTACAGAGTCAGGATACAAGAAATAAATTTGTAAAATTTGCAACTACTGGGTTTGAGCTCATTATTAGTTCACTTGTTCAAGTTGCTAGATTATGTTATTTTGATGTTTGATGCATGGTAAGTTGGTAAGTTACCATTGGTTGGACCGGTTGTTGAATCTTGAAATTGATGGATCGTCGTTGTCCTTCCATATTAAGGTTTAACCATACTAAAAATTTAATTCGTAAATGGGGAGGAAATGGTATCTTTCATGGGAATGTATATTCGTACATTTGTGTGATATTAACTTGTTTTTATAATATCACGAAGGAGAGAGGAAATGATATATATCTATTGAAGAATATGGACCTTTTCATATTTTGATGTTCTATATTTACAAATTCTAAATCTTCTAGTTGAATACTTTTCTAATTATAATTCATTTCAATAATTAATAGTTAGATTAGAGCATTTGTAAATAACTATATAATGTAATTATTTTGACATAATAAAATAGGAAACATTGATTGTTTTCTCACTGGAAACTTTCATGGTATCAGAGTCAGCCTCGTCTAACTTCTCATAATCAGTCACGACAAGGAAGATACTGGCCACATTGACAATGACGTGGTTGAAGAAAGCCATGTTCGTTGCCTACTTTGTAGCGTTTTCTAACGGTTCCGGGCTAATCATAACAACAGTTCAATTAAAAGAAAATGATAAAGACAATAATTATGCCGAGTGGGCAAAGGCTATGCACTTAGCCTTACGGTCAGAGAAAAAATTGGGATTTGTAGACAGAACAATTCCCATTCCAGAGAACGACCCAGACAAAGAGGAAGAATGGTGTGAAACTAATACTTTGGTGAATTTATGGATTCTCAATACTATTGAGCCCTCTATCCGTTCATCTGTAAATTACTCCGAGAGGGCTGATGAATTGTGGACAGATTTAAAGGAAAGATTTTTAGTTGGAAACGAACCGCAAAAATATGAATTAAATGCCGCTTTAGCAAACTATAAACAAGGAGGAGATTCAATAAAGGTGTATTATTCGCATTTAAAGAAATTATGGGATGAGTTAAAAAATTCCACTCAACTCCCATCTTCTACGGACACACCATTATTGGCAGCTATTGTGAACAAAAAAAAGAAAGAAAAAGTGTTTCAATTTTTAATGGGATTAAACAGTGCAATTTATGGCACTATTTGTTCTCATCTGATTCAATAGGAGCTAATGCCAAAATTGGGAACAATTCTTGCCCAAATTTGCAGGGAAGAACAACAACGAAATTGACCAGAATGGACGACCACGACAGTGATGGTTTCACCTTTGCCGCCGTTATCTTCTTCAACCTCCAAGCTCTTCTACTCCCATTGCAGATGGAGTGGACATGACATCTCTTCTTGCTTCCATCTTGTGGGCTACCCAAACTAGTGGCCCAAGAACAGCACCCCTTGTGGCTCCAGTTGAACTCAGCTAGAAAACCATGGCTCCAGTTGCAGCGGTCGAGGTGGCAGCGCTGCAAACATAGGCGGAGCAGGCGGCAGAAATAGAAGCCGTGGGTGACCTTCCCTGGATGAACACACGCCGAAAGCCAGCAACCGCACGCACCATCATCGGGAGGGAGCAACAGTGAGGCCTGGACACATGCTGCAACCACCTGACAAACTTTTCCAGCAGTAACGGGAGGATTTGGACAAGCAGAACACGACAACTCTGGTTTAGGAAAGTTTCTTAAATTGGACAAAGACCAATAGTCAAAGCTGCTGACCATCCTAAAAGCTCCTAATTCTAGTCAATCTGAAAAATTATCTGGTATGGAAAATTCGTGGATTTTGGACTCAAGTTGTTCTCATAATATGACTGCTAGGAAGGAATTTTTGAGAAATTTAAATAATATTTACCCCTATACGATTGGTCTGCCTAATGATGCTAAGGCAATTACTTTACAAGAAAGAATGGTTCCTTTAAATTCTAAACTCACCCTCCTGAGTGTGTTTTTAATTCCAGAGCTTAAATGCAATTTAATTTCTTTGGCATAATTAGCACGAGATTCTAATTGTTTTATCACCCTCTCTAATGAATTTTGTGTTATATATGACCTTACCTCGATGAGGCCGATTTGGAGTGGGTGAGCAGAGGAATGGGATTTTCTTCTACAAACCTATGCAGTTGTCCGACTTTTATGCCTTTTCTAGTGTCGTTCTTGATTCAAGCAAGTTGTGGCCTTTCCGGTTAGGACATCCTTCGGATTTTGTGGTGAATAATTTGTTGGGACTTTCTAAGAAAACTAGAACCGCTCCTTGCAATATTTGTTTGTGTGACAAGCAGATTCGTGATTGTTTTCCTTTTAGTACAAGTATCTGAGATTTTTGATTTAATTCATTGTGATTTGTGGGGATCATATAAAATTGTGTCCACTATCGGTGCCTCTTATTTTCTTACTATACTAGACGAGTACTCACAAGCAGTCTGGATAAACCTAATTTTCTAAGAAAAGCGAAGTCGCATCTGTCTTAAAAGATTACTTTGCAATGGTTATAACCTAATTTCATAAAATAGTTAAAGTAGTCAGGAGTGACAATGGAACAGAATTTATTTGTCTAAAATCATATTTTTCCACACATGGAATGATCCATCTAACCACTATTGCTGGCATCCCTCAACAAAATGGCCGAGTTGAACACAAGCATCGTCATATCCTAAACGTCGGTCGTGCTTTGCGATTTTAAGCTAACTTGCCCACGAAGTTTTGGGGAGAATGTGTTTTAACAGCTGGATATCTTATCAATCACACCCCCTATTCATTATTACAAGAAAAAATGCGTTATGAGATGCTCCATGGAACGAAGTCAAGCCTTGGGTGTTTAGCTTATGTTCACGATCATGATTTACCTAAAGATAAATTCCGTGCCCGAAGTCGGATTTGTGTTTTTCTTGGCTATCCCTTTAATAAGAAAGGTTGGTGTTTTTATGACTTACAAAATAAAAAATTTATTTTGTCTCGAGATGTGATTTTTGATGAAACAAAATTTCCATATAAAAAACATTTGGAGACTCCACCAAATACTCCAAACTTTGCACAATCTTACAATTTTGGTATATAACTTTTGGGCCATCCAGATAGGGCGAGTGAATTTCTTTAGTAGCCCACCCGCCTGAACAGCCCTCACATCGCTGGGCTTCCTTCACCTGATGCTCCTTTATGCGGTCCACCACTCTGCGGCCCACCAACAGCTTCTCTTGCTCCTACCCAGAAACTTCCATTATGCATGGGCCCCTTTCCTCTATTTCTCGTGGCCCAGTTGCAGTCGGCCCAGTGCCTCCCTCCACGCAAGCTCCAGCAGAGTCCCCTGCCCCAGCCGCATCGAGCCCTACCAAATGGCCTAACAGCATCAGTCCAGTGCAAACTAACAAGGCTACAGGCCCTGCTTCTGGCCCAACGCGGCCTATTTCTTCTACTCAAATGGATGCAGGCCCACCAGCTCCTCCACCTTCTTCTTCCATGGAGGTCCAGCCAATTGATAACATTGGCACAAAAAAAAGCATTCGTATTAAAACCATTCCTGTATGACTCCAAGATTTGGACTATAATGCCATCTGGAAGTCTTCTATATCCCATTTCTCCTCTGCTCCACCTCTCTCCTCAGATCTCTCAGGTACGTCCCTTTATCCTATTATACACTTTGTGGTTTATGAAAAATTTTCCTCCTCCCACAGACATTTTCTAGCATCCGTTGCCATATAATCCGAACCTACTAGATACTCTGAAGCTATCTCTAATCCTAAATGATGCACTGCAATGCAACAAGAACTTGAAACACACAACAAGAACGTGGTCCTTAACTTCCTAGCAACCTGGAAAACGTGCTCTTAGGAGTAAATAGGTTCTCCACATTAAATATTAGCAGATGGTACTATTAAACGTTACAAGGTCCGCTTGGTGATTTTGGGCAACACACAAACAATGGGCATTGGCTTTACAGAAACCTTTGCTCCTGTTACAAAAATGGTCATTGTTCGCATCTTACTTGTCGTTGCTATTGCTCGAAACTGGACTATACATCATATGGATATACACAATGCTTTTCTACATGGGGATTTAGATGAAGAAGTATATATGTGGACTCCACCTGGCTTTCGCCCCTCTTTCCCAGGCCAAGTTTGTCTTTTGAAGAAGTCTTTGTATGGCATTTGTCAGGGCCCTCAATGTTGATTCTCAAAGCTCAATGCTGCTCTTCGTAAGTGTGATTTTTCCAAGTCCTATGCGAATTATTCCCTCTTTACATATTATTGGAATAATGTTTTTTTATGTGCTCTAATTTATGTGGACGATTTATTAATTACTAGCAATTCTCTATCTACTCTAACCAAGTTCAAAGTTTCCTTGAATACGTATTTTCACATGAAGGACTTGGGCCCCCTAAAATATTTCTTGGGAATTGAGATTGCAAGAAACCCCTTGGGATTATTGTTGTGCCAACGCAAATACACTTTAGAGATCCTCTCTGAGATTAGATTACTCAGAGACAAACCGACCTCTACTCCCATTGGACCAAATCATCAGTTAGTCAAAGTCTCTGGCCCTTACCTTGATAAACCAGATCGCTATCGCCACCTCATTAGGAAGTTGATATATCTCACTCTTACTCGGACTGAGCTTACCTATGTTGTGCATATTCTTGCTCAATTTATGCACTCTCCTCGCCTTGTCCATTGGGATATTGCTCTCCACGTGGTTCGATATCTTAAAGGTTGTCCTGCTCTTCAGTCCAATTCTCCACTTTTGTTGACCGCCTACTGTGACTCTGATTGGGCTACCTTCTCGATTACTCGACGATCCATCACCGGCTACTTTATTTCTGTATGCAGCTCTCCTATTTCGTAGAAAACGAAGAAACAACATACTGTTTCTCGCTCCTCTACTGAAGCTAAATACCGCTCTATAGGTATGACTTTATGTGGACTAAAGTGGTTATCTGGCTTGCTTCAGGATCTTCATGTGCCCTTACCTTGCCCCATTCCTTTGCATTGTGATAATCAGACTGCTCTTCACATTACGACCAATATGGTTTTTCATGAACGCACCAAGCACATTGAGGTTGATTGCCATTTTTCCGTGATGCTTTTCAAGAAGGTTTTATCTCTCCCTCCTATATTCACAACGAGCTCCAACTTGTCGATATTCTCACTAAAGTGCTTTATCCTACTCTTTTTCATCGATTAGCATGCAAGTTGGGGATTTCCGATCTTCATGCTCCAACTTGAAGGGGAGTATTGAAGAATATGGGCGTTTCCATATTTAGATGTTCTATATATTTAGATATTCTTATACTTACAAATCCTAAATCTTCTAGTTTAATACTTTCCTAATTATAATTTATTTCCATAATTTATAGCTAGACTAGAGGATTTGTAAACAACTATATAATGTAATTATTTTGACATAATAAAACAGAAAACATTTATTCTTTTCCCCACTGGAAACTTTCAATATCTTCTTACTGAAACTATGTTCATGTTAAATTCTAATCTAAGATTTTGATAAAAGAGAAAGAAATAAGAGAGAAAGAAAGTTTTGTAAATTTTCTTCTTGTTCCTTAAAAAATTGTACAAAGTATATATATGTATATATACATTCAGGAAGTAAAAAAAATAAAACCACCACCTAACTAACCATAACTTCTTTTATTTAACTGACTCTTAACTTTTCAAGTAATTTTAAATAAAAACGCAATTATGTAAATGTAATAGTCTGCTCATCTTTCTTGTGCTTATGCTTATGTTGATCTTTATTTCTCAATTCAACCTCTACCTTCTCACTACATTCTCCATTCTCAATATTCCCCCACAAGCTAGCACCCGATACATGTTAAAAACTCTAAGCCGCTCTATTAAAAATTTAAACCTAGTAATTCTAAGTGGCTTGGTAAAAACATCTGCAAGCTGTTTAACAAAAGAAATAGCCAAAGGTTCAACACCCCTGCCAAATACCTTTCCCATACTATATGACAATCCAATTCAATGTATTTAGTTCTATCATGGAACACAAGGTTTTCAGCAATGTGGAGAGCACTCCTACTGTCACAAAAAAGGGGGATAGCTCGTAATTGAGGCACATACAAATCACTCAATAAATATAGCATCTAGTGTATCTCACAAGTAGCCATTTCCATGGCTATTTTAGCAGAACTTTTGGACACAATGGACTGCTTTTTAGACCTCCAAGAAATCAAAGAATTTCCAAGAAAAATACAGAAACCAGTAACTAATTTCCTGGTATCTGAACACCCTACCCAATCACTATCAAAATAAGTTGCAAATAACAATCCTTGTCCTGCACTGTCATCACATATCTCAGCACCCTCTAGTGAAAGGTTGTAGGAATATCCAAGAATTGGGACAGTTGTTGAACTGCATAGCTTAGGTCTGACCTAGTGATTATCAAATACAATAACTTACCAATTATGTTTCTATAATCTGAATTAGTAGCCCATAACTCTCAATCACCATGACTAAGCTTCACTGTTGTTTCCATGAGAGCTGCAGCTACTATACTAAGAAGAAAACCAGTGTCTTTCAAAGATCAAGAGCATACTTTCTCTGTGTCAATTGTATGTCTTGTGAATCTCTAGTGATTTCCATGCCAAGAAAGTATCTTGCTTCTCCAAGATCTTTAATCTTGAACAAATCATGTAGAGTAATTTTAATGAACTGAAGAACTTCGAACTTATCATTGATAACCAAAATATCATGAACATACACTAATAACAGTCATAGCACCCTAACTTCTTTTGACAAAAAAACTATAATCATGTCCAACTCTATTTGAATCCCATGGTTAGTAGGGTTTGTGTGAGCTTAGCATTCCATTGTCGGGAAGCTTGCTTAAGACCATAAAAGGATCTATTCAGCTTGCACACAGAACCAATTGGAACTTTATAGCCAGGGAGAGGTAACATATTCATTTCTTCAAATAGGTCTCCATGTAAAAAGGCATTATTAATGTTAAGTTGATGCACCAACCACTCCTTAGCGCTGCAACTGCTAAGAGTAGTCTAATAGTAGATATTTTAGCCACGGGACTAAAAGTTTCTACATAATCAATACCAATCTGCTGTGTATATCCCTTTGCAACAAGCCTAGCCTTATGTCTCTCAATAGAACCATCTTATTTGTATTTCACCTTGCACACCCATTTACATCTTATGGCATGCTTAGCTTTAGGCAATAGAATAACAGCCCAAGTGTTGGTAGTTTCTAAAGCATCAAGTTCTACTTTCATAGCATTTCTCCACTCTGGAAGCTTCACTGCCTCATGATAAGATTGAGGTTCATCAACTAATCCTACACTACAGACAATGTATAGGGGACACATGATCATAAGATAATACATATGTAATAGAATGAGGAAAAATAGAAGAAAAAAAGAAAAACATGCAGTGTAGTGTCATAGTCTTTTAAATAAGAAGGTGCATGCCTAATTCTTGTGGATCTTCACAAATCAGAAATAGAAGAACCACTAGGCATTAATGGATCAGACATGGAAGCATTATCAGCAGTATGACTTAGTAAATCAACAGCTTGTAAGTCAAAATGTTGAGAAGACCAGGATCTATCTACCAAGGGTGCAGGAGCATCTACATGATCAGAAATTGAATCAAAAGCAAGGGAGGAAGTAGGTATAGTAGAAGATGACAAAGAAGTAGATGGAATGAAAAGAGAAGACTGTTTGAAGGAAAAATATACTCAATGAAAAATACATATGTGGAAATGAACAGGTTTTAAGTATGAATATCAAGAAGGATGTACCCTTTTGTAACAGTTGATTGTCCTAAATAAATACATTGTTTACTTCTAGGATCAAGTTTGGATCTACTGTAATTTATGGTGCAAGCATATGCAAGACATCTACACACTCTAAGAGATTTATAAGAAGGCTGTTTGGCAAATAAAAGTTCAAAAGGTGTTTTACTTTGCAATTTGAGAGTGGGTGTAATATTGATGAGCAATGGAACATGTTAAACACAGTGACCCCAATAAGCAAGGAGTAAAGAAGATTGATATCTCAAAGCTTTACCAATATTTAAAATGTGTTGATGTTTCCTTTCAACAACCCCGTTTTGCTGTGGAGTATAAACACAGGTTTTTTAATGTATGATTCCTTTTGATGCAAAGAAAATAGGCATGTGAAACTCAAGGCTATTATCAGACTTGATGATTTTAATGGTTTTTGTAAATTGAGTTTCAACAAAGCCACTAAAATGTTGAATCTGTAATCTATTTTGAAGTAAGAAGAGCCATGTATATTTACTATAATCATCTATAATAGTAAGAAAAAATATCTTTCCCCATTGATAGTTGGAATCTTACTAGGTCCTCATATTTCAACATACACTAAGTCAAAACATTTCTTTCTAGAGGAATCATGTATAGGAAAAGGAAATCTGTGCTATTTAGCCAAAGGACATATAGAACAATGTGAATCTTTATTAACAATAATATTGGAATGAACAGAATTCAACATTTGCAATCGAGGAATTGAAAGATGTTCTGATCTATAATTCCATATCAGCTTTGGCACTTCTTGAGAATAAAATTTTATATGATCAACATGGGAATTTGAACTAATAGAAGAATGAAGAACAACAGAATCAACAACTAAATTAACGACAGAAGGAAAACAATCCAGAACATATAAGCTCTTGTTCCAACTTGCATATCCAATCTTCTTCTTAGTGGTAGGATCCTGAATAACACAAGTTGAAGCATTACTAACTACTATACAAGAATTTTGTAAGGTCAACTTATTCAAAGAAACAAGGTTAAAAGTGAAGTTAGGAAGACACAAAACATCTTTGAGAACCAATGAATAATTCAAGTAAATGGTTCCCTTATGAGTAACACGAATAGACTGTTGATTAAGTAGTTGAACAAAACAATTAACAACAAGATAATAAAAAGAAAAATATGCAGTACTAAATGCAATATGGTCAGATGCACCAGAATCAAAATCAAAGACTTGAGAGTGGATAAGTTGATTTACTTATCACATCATTGGAAGTAGACTGATAAGCCAAAGTTTGATTCACCCAGGAATTTAGTGTCGCTGTTGAACCTCCTCCATTCATACTTCTATGAATATATGTTATTAAGCAAAAACAGTAATTTCTCAAACTGATTGTTAGTGAGATTAGTAGTAGAATAACTCTGATTCATAGATGGTGTAGTATTTAGTATTTCCTAAATCAACATGTTTAGTAGTTTGAGTTCCAGATAACATTGGCATAGTTCCATTAGCCACCACATTCCTTGCAAAGTTGGTGTTGTGATCATGTGAAATATTGTTGTTTCTAGTACCTCCAAAACTAGCCCCTGATCTCCCTTTAAACTTGTTATTTGGTGGATAACCATTCTTCTTATAATACCTCTCCACAGTGTGTCCATTATTGTTACAATAAGTACAATAATACATCCTCTTCTGATTAGTAAATCTTTTTCCATTCTGCATCCGACCTTGAAATTTCAAGGCATTAATATGTGCAACTTGACCTTAATTCTGATTCAGATAAGTAGATAAAACTGGCTGACCTTGGTTGTGATTAATATAAGCAGGTATCACTGCTTGATTACCTACACCTTGAGCCAGCATGATTTGAGTCAATGCCTGATTATTGCTGTAAGTTTGTTGTCTTTCATGAGTTATTGCCAGATTAAAAACAATTTTTATGTTTAACAAAGGTGTTTTCATAAGCACCTTAGATCTAACAGTCTCAAAACCCTTATTTAAACCCTTCGCAAACCTCATAACTTGCTCAACATTGATATTATCTCTTACTATCTTAAGATAGGTATTGGCCTAAGTAAAATGATTTCGTCCCATAGAATCTTAAACCTAGTATAGTACTCATCAATGGTTAGACTCCCTTGTTTTTGTGAATGAAATCCCTCAAGCAAATCAAACAATTTGTATGCATCCCGCTATCATACCTTTGTTGTAAATCCAGTCATATTTCCTTGGATGAATTCATCCAAAGCACACTTTGCCTAATTGTCTGATTCATTGATTTTACAAACCAGGTAACAACCATGTCATTAGCCTAACCCCATGCATCATATAATTTGTCCCCAAATTTAGGTTTCACAATTCTATTGTCATCAAGTATAAAATACAGCTTGCTCTTGGATCTAAGTAATCTCCTTACCTCTCTACTCCAGGTGTGATAATTATCAACTTCCAATGGAACATCAGTCAGCATTTAATTTGGACTCTCACTCAGATGGATATAAAATGGGTGATGAGCATTCTATTCTGGTTCCGCCATTCTTCAAGCAACTACACAAAACACCCTCCAACACTGGAAGTATCAACTGAAAACTTAAAATAAACCACAATAATACTGCTATAAATAGATGAAAAGGAACACAAAAAAAAAAAAAAAAAACTCACAGAAATGATCAGCAGATATATGTGATTTCTTCTATCAACCTTTCATCAAAGCTGCAGCAACATCGCTTTGATACCATGTTAAATTCTATTGTAGGTTTCGATAAAGCTCATAGAGAAGAAAAAGAAAGAAAGAAAGTTCTATAAATGTCCTTCTTGTTCCTTTAAAAAAATGTACAAAGTGTGTGTATATATACATCAGAAAGAAAGAAAAAAAAATAAAATCAACACTTAACCAGCTATAACTTCTTTCATTTAACTGACTCTTATTTTTTTCAAGTAATTTTAAATAAAAACACATTATCTAAATACAATAGTCTGCTCATGTTTCTTGTGTTTATGCTTCTACTGATCTTTATTTCTCAATTCAATCTTCACCTTCTCACTTCCATTCTCCATTCTGAACCGTTCATATATGTGTGTAGAGATTAACATCACATGATATGGTAAGACAATAACTCTTATTTCCATTGGAGAAACGGCATGAAAGTGTATTTATACGTGTAAAACTAGGCTTGTATTTATACATGTGCGTAAAAACTTGCTTTGATGATGTCATATGATAAGTAGTGGCGTACAATAAGATTTGTAATACTGTATTGTTATCATAAGGTAGTAACATGGTGATAAGACGTAATGGCAAGTGTCGTGTGATAAGGTTGGCAACAGCATATTCTTATCATAGATAAGGAGTGACTGTGCAGTAACATATGATGAGACAATAGTGTAGTGGCAATGTAGTAATATATGATAGGACAATGGCATAGTTGATGAAATATGACAATCTCATTATTATAAAAGTATGAAAGGGAATCATGAATGATTTATAATTTTTTTATTTTTTTTTGAATTATTTAAAATGTCCTTTAATTAGATAAATTATTAATTTAATGTATTCAAGCATTATCATTTTAAAGGTTTTTTTAGTATAATTAAATTAATGATAGGAGTCATAAAGTTAAATTGAGAGTTTTGAATAATAAATGGATAGGGTACAGTAATGAGAATTTAATTACATGGAAGAGTTGAAAGCATTTGTTAATTAGATAATTATTTTAAAGTTACAAAAATGATAATAAAAATTACATGAGATAAGTAAAGTTAGATAGAAGTATAATAAAATTTTCATAAAGTTTGTAAGTAAAAGAAAGTGTTGAAGAAAATTTGTTAATTACATAATTATTTGAAAGTTATATAAGAGATAATAAAAATTACATGAAACAAATAAAGTTAGATAGAAGGATAGTAAAATCATCTTCTAGTACACTCCGTAGTACACTTCCTTTAGTACTAACTTTCCCGTAAAGTTTATCTTTTAGAGTTTAGGGTTTATCTTTTATTCTATATGATTTTTATTAATAAAATTATTATAAAAGGTGTGTACTAGAGTGTATTAGAGGATGTATTAGACCATTCCGGTCGGTTTATAAGTAAAAGAAAGAGAAGAAGAGAATTTGTAAATTAGATTACTTATTTGAAAGTTACATAAAAGATAATAAAAATTTCATGGGGTAAATAAAGTTATATACAATGATATAAAAACTCCATGGAGTTTGTAAGCAAAAGAAATAATGAATTTTGGAGACTTAGAATATTTTATTTTGAAAAACATAAATTTAAAAATATTAAACAAGTTAAAATTCAAGGAAAATAAATAATTAATATAAAAATAAGAATAATTAGTGATTAATTAAAGTTACCTAATGTTAGAGGAGGATAAAAATTGCATGGATAAAGATTAACTTATAAAAATGAGTCATAAAGGTATTTAAATAGAGAAGTAAACAATTATTTGATTGGGAATTAATACTTGTATAAAGGATAATAAGAATTACATTTTTGTTTGGTAAATGATTATAAGAATTACATAAAAGTAATAAATTGTGAGAATTATTTACAAAATACATTTAATACAATGAAGAAAGAGGGGGCTCATTTGATAAATTTAGTTAACATTCAGTAATCATTAGTTATTTTTATATTTTTATTAAGAGAGATTGCAATGTTAGTTACTAAACTATTTTTTAGTCTTAATTTAGTTCTTAATCTTTGTTTCCATTTTTTAGTTCTCGAACATTTATTTTAAAAAAAATTTTAGTCTTTGCCATCATTCCATGGCTGACAATAAAAAAACGTGTCAGTCTCATTTGACTTATGAGTAAAGTTGAAAACCATTTTAGTTACTCAACTCAATCATTACTCTATCAAACAAAACAATGGTGTTTAATTGAATATTTGAAATATTCTTGGGGTTTATGAAAAATTTTTTTTTTTAAATTAGAGGAAAAACAAGTTTAATCCGCAATAATATTTTAGGTATTTGATTAGAGAAATTTTTTCTAAATTTGGAGGGGAATTTTCAGGTATTTAGATAAAATTTCATATAGACCAAAGAATATTAATTGGTTTGTTTAATAGAGTGATTGTGAGTTCAGTAAATGAAATATCCTTTTAAACCTAATTTATGAGTTATGTGAGATTCACATGTATTTTATTGTCAGAATCTACCGTGAAATTGGTGGTTAGAACTATAAATTTCTGGCAATAAATATTTAGAGACTAAAAAATTGAAAACAAAGATTAAACACTAAGTTAAGGCTAAAAAACATATTCAGAGACTAATATTGCTAATTTCTCTTTTATTAATGATTTATTCTTATATTTTTAAAAATAAAAAAAGAATGAATTTTGAAGATACTTTTAAACAATTTTAGTATAATATAATATATAATTTGTAAAAAGTATAATATAATATTTTATTAATTCACATAACATTTTGTAAAATAACTTTTTACTCTTTTATTTAAATACATCTCTAAAATTTATGTAATTTCTAAAATCTTCTATAAAACTAAATAATAAAAAAATTCTCTAATTCCTTATACCGCTATTATTCATTATTGTGAAAATAGTTTAACAAAAGTGAACAAAAGAAAAAAAAATTTAAAATACTTTTAACATATAAAGAATAATTTTATTTTATCCACTTTATCGCGTGTGAAGGTACGTATATCTTACTAGTTCAGTTTTAAATGAGAATCAAAATTAGATCCTAGCAGATCAAGTCATAAGTCATGGTTTAAGTGGATGAATTGTTTCCATAAAGTGATAGAAACCTTTTCTTATTGGGCAAAAACTTGTGCCTGAGAGAAAATTTGCCTTCACTTGATACATTAACTAGATGTGGCGCCTAATTTCAAAGCCACCTACGAATCAATCTCATCCCCTTTTTGTCATCTTTCTTTTCTAGTGGAATCGCAATTTCCTATAACTACTCACCCTTCTCTCTCAGCTCCTCTTCTATCTTCAGAACAATAGGCACAAAAAATGGAGAAAACTATAGTGCTTTACCCAGCACCAGGGATAGGCCATATGATCTCCATGCTAGAGCTAGCCAAGCTCATCCTCCACCACCACTCACACAAATTCTCCGCCGTCCACATCCTCATCACCACTGGCTTCCGTGATATCAAATCCAGTTATCTCGACCGTATTTCCATAATCAACCCTTCAATAATTTTCCATCACTTACCATTCGTTCA
Source organism: Catharanthus roseus (assembly GCA_028651295.1). Taxonomy (NCBI): domain Eukaryota; kingdom Viridiplantae; phylum Streptophyta; class Magnoliopsida; order Gentianales; family Apocynaceae; genus Catharanthus; species Catharanthus roseus. The sequence continues at coordinate 12,209,123 of JAPQWS010000168.1, read as the reverse complement.
ACCTGATTTCACTCTCAATCGCAGTGTAATCGCCTCAGCTTTTGATTTCATCCGCCTTAATGCCTCCAATGTTGGCAATTCTCTCCAAGAAATCTCAAGAACATCGAGAATTTGTGCTTTCGTAATTGATTTATTCTGTACTTCAGCTATGCCTTGTGCTGAAGAATTAGGGATTCCCACATACTATTTCTTCACTTCTGGTTTAGCTTCTCTTGCTGCGTATCTCTATTTTCCAACAATTCACCAGCAAATTAACCAGAGTTTCAAAGAATTGCCTCACATTGAGATTCTAATCCCGGGTCTGCCGCCAATTCCGGCTACACATGTGCCGGAACCGGTCCTCAACAGGGATGACCCTGCCTACCGTGATATTCTGTATTTCTCTGAGCATCTTCCCAAGAGCAATGGGATTCTTGTTAACACATTCGATGAGCTTGAACCAATACCAATGAAGGCCATTACAGATGGCTTGAATGTCCCTGTTGGAACTACTCCTCCAATTTACAATATTGGGCCATTAATGGCTGAAGCTGGTAGCAGACCAGCTGAATGTGGAAATGACAAAGAAGATACTGATCTACATCAGAATGAATGCTTGTCGTGGCTCGATAAACATCCAAACGGGAGCATTGTTTTCCTCTGTTTTGGTAGCCGCGGGTCCTTCACAGTTGAGCAAATAAAGGAGATAGCAAATGGGTTGGAAAGAAGCGGCCACAGATTCTTATGGGTTGTGAAGAAACCTCTGGACTATGACATAATGGACAAGCAAGTCCATCAATTGACTGATTTTGAACTTGATAATACATTACCAGAGGGGTTTTTGGAAAGAACTAAAGGCAAAGGTCTGGTGGCTAAGTCATGGGCACCTCAGTTACAAGTTCTGAAGCATTCAGCAGTCGGTGGATTTGTATCTCATTGTGGTTGGAACTCAAGTTTGGAAGCAATTGTTGCCGGGATCCCAATGGTTGCTTGGCCTTTGTACGCCGAGCAGCACATTAACAGAGCTGTTTTGGTTCATGACATAAAGTTGGCAGTGGATCTTGAGCACGACGATAATGGCATAGTGATAGCAGAAGAGATAGAGAGGAAGCTTAAAGAATTGATGGACGTGGAAAGAGGTAGAGAAGTCAAAGAGCAAAGCGCAAAGATGAGAGATTTGGCATTGGCTGCTCTGGGTAATTCTGGTTCTTCTGCTGCTGCATTGGCCAAGTTAGTTCAGTTCTGGTCACATAGCTGAAATTGTGCCTCTTATAACTCCCAAATCTTCTTCCTTTATCAGTGAGCTAGTTTTATTGAGGAGGGAAACAATTCTAAACTATAAATTAAGAATAATTTCTCAGATGCTTGAACAAAGGCATTCTTCAGTATGCTTTTGCATTGCAGTAGAAGGGCTTTGAAAATTTTTCAGCAAAAACTAGAAAATCAAAACAGAGGATATCCCTCAAGCTCATGGATATCCTTACATAGCATGAACATATAAAGACAGACGGTAACATAAATCTTGATAACCCCTACAAAACCAATTCACCATTATCAGCTGCAAAAAGAATTTGAATCCATTGCAAGAAAAACAAGGCACAAAGATCTTGGCAAAAGAAATTATCGTCAAATCCTCCTGGGAAATTTACTCTCCTGGATAGTATAACAAGTGGTTTTTGTCATGTGTAAGAGCCAAAGATACATTCAGAAGATTATCTAGGAAGTAGAAAAGGTATTTACCATCACTCATCAAGAGATAATAATCAATAATATAACAAATGTTGACTGCTCAAGTTACAAGACTCTTGTCAATACTGTTAATTGCCTGACAGCAATTCATACAAAACGTATCTGGAAAACCAGACATGAACTTCCACCGCCAACTGAAATGCAAAATTAGAAATAAGGCCAGAATGGATGCAGAGGAGCAAATAAGGAATCAAGAAATCAATCTTCAAATAACTAAAACTTTGGTTACCAAAGAAACAATATAAACAATTACAGCAGGGTTACCCATGAACTTCAGATATCTAAGCCCCCAATTCCTTTGCAGAAGCAATCAATGACATAGAAGTGCAGCTCACAATCATTTAAAGCATTTTTATCTTGCCAGAACTCACATCCTATTTCATCGATTTTCAATGATATCTTTTTAATCCTCTCAAGTCTAAGTTGTACCATTTTGATTCCATATTATCTAATACATTCAAGTAGTTCTGGTAACGAGTGCTTTAAACCTTGAAAGGACTATGATTTTAGAAAAAGGAAAAACAGAGAAAAGCTTCTTTTTTTTTTTTCGCTAGATGAGAAAATCTTTTTCTTTGTACAAATTTATGTACATAACTTCCACGACTGAAACAAAGCAACATAAACAGCTTTTTTCGCCATTCAAGAAATAACATACTCACCAATTTGGTAAACCATCATTGCAGTTCAACTTTTCTCCTTAGTTAAGGTGACTGAAACTCCTATTTAAGTCCCTGCCACAAGACTCAAATTCTAGATAGATGAAGATCATTCTCATGTAAATCTAAATAAATATATACTACACATGGAATTGATGCACTGTAGTTCTAATTATATGCATCGTCAACTACTTCTCTTTTTTGCAATAGAAATTAAACCTATTCTGCAGATTCTAAACAAGATGCAAGTGTTTGCTAATCACTAAAATAAGGCAGACTTGTCCAAAACAAAGAGAACTTGGAAAATGAATATTGAGATGTTTCATTTCTCAACTTTAAGTTGCAAATTACTTAAGATTACTGACTGCAGCACTACCTTTAATATGTTTTAGATTCAAAATAGAAAGTTGGATATGCCAAATGATTGAGAACTGGTTTTCTGTTTTATCATCCTAGGGAAGAAGGCACAGAGTGGAGATGGACTATGAAGGCTGTAAAATGCTACGATTATGTGATCAGAAAAGAAAAGTATGATGCATCAAAGAAGAAGAGGACAAACAGTCAATTTACCGAATCTCAAGAAATGAATAATTTAGAATCAATTTCTAGGTCAATTAGATGCAAACAACATGTCCTCAACTAAGTTAATGAAAAGTTGCATAATACAGATTCACAAGGGAATGGATCCACATTTTAGTGATATCACAACCGTCCAAAGTATGTAGGATGACAACACAACACAAAATCTACAAATGTCTGGTCATCTACTTTGATAGAAGTCATAACAAACCACCCCTGTTTCTCTTTCATGTTACAAAGTCGTAACTTTACCTGCCCAAAGTCGTGCATTCACCTTTTGAGCCTTTTCATATCTCCACATGGGTGACTGTAAGTTTCTTTGCAAACCCATCTCTGCTTGCCTTTTCTAAGCATCAGCATCGTACAGAGGTGAGATCAATTTTGCTCATAGTATGTTGTTTACCTTCTAATTTCTAGCTAAATATTTTCAGTAGATACCTTTTTCCTACAGCTTAATTCAAACTCATCCAACCCTGCTTACCTCTCCATACTTAACCACCTCTTAGTTAACTTGTCAAAACTTCCTACTAAAATTCCATCTTGTCCTCCATTCCTAAGGAAGCTCCAAAGACACACAGTTTACTGCTTAGAGACTAGTGAAGCTTATGCCCCAGAGTTACATAGATACACATAAGGAGAAGCTTTAGAAGGAAGTCCTTTTGCACAGAAAAGGAATATTAGTTTGGCACCAAGAAGCACATAATTCATTAACCAGAAATGCTGCAATACTGAACTTCTGATCATATGTAAACCTTTTATTCATATGATATAGCCATTCTATGAACGATGTTAGCGGCAACAAATTTCAGCTACTTAATTAGGGTAGAAAATAGATATCTTCAAGTGAAGAGCATAGACAATGGAGCCATTTATACAACAAAACAACTACAACTAAAACAGCCTATAAACTAGAATCAAGTTGACAGCGGTGGCACTTGAAGGTTCAGGCTACTGATGCTCATGCAGGTAGCCCACATCTACAGATGCACATGAATCTGAAGTCACGAAGTAAAAGAACCATAGATTTGAAGCCAGATCCTTGAGGAAAATACCTCTATGCTATTGCCCATCCATTTCAGTGGATGCGGCAAATGATTCCTTTTTCCATTTACTCTTTGGCAGAGCATTTACATTTCTTTTGCTGCTCCGTGAGTTCCTGTCATATATTTCACTTCTATAAGTGCACTACATACTTTTGTTCTTAGGAAGAATTGGATTCTAAAGCAACACAAGCACAATTGTAAAAGCAGAATTCTCCTACTTCAATTTTTTGCAAATAGAAGTGAAGGAGATAAAGAAGTAACGTAATTTTACAATTACTGGGGAAATGATGGTTGTATTGAGTTGCCTATAGCCATTTCTTCTTTTGTGTTCTTTGCATGAAATAAAATACAGCAGATGAATGCACAGATTACCTGAATTTGTTTCTGAAGAAATTTGACATACTCTACTGCTTCTTCTAGCATGTCGGCTGTGTTTGTTTGCTGCATGCAATAGGAATGAAAGATTGTCTCATCACCTTAGAAAGTTCAGTAAATATCCCTATGATATAGAACACTAAAATTAAACAGTAACTTGGTTTCAAAATACCCTCAACGAGATGCAAGTATAATATCAATTCCTAAAGTAAAGAGTTATTTGATATCCAAAAAATGAATTTCAGCACATAAAATAAAAAGTATATACCATCCTGGCAAACTCACCTTATCCATGTTCGGGACAAGCTCCTGAAGCTTCCTTATCCGGTCACTAATCCGAGTCCTTCGAACCTGATCCCAGAAAGGGAGAGAAAGAAGAAGAAGATGATGAGAGATGGACAAAACAGGGGGAAAATTAAGCCAAACTGAGAGAAGCACTTTCCATCCATTTGATGCCTGCTACAAGCTCTATATTTCATCAATTCATTTAAGCAAATGAGAGAAAATGGCAAAATTTGCACATTAATCGGGTTTACAAAAATTAACATAATTAACATCAACCAAAGGAAAGACAAGCCTTACTCGCTCTGCAATGCTACGGGGATGGGTAGCACAACCGCGCTTTGCCCTAACTCTACAAAGAACAGAATCCTCTGCGAGCTTGTCCATTTCGGCATCCAATAATCCACTTATGCCACCACCTTGCTCTCCTTTCTACAAAAGAAGATTTATTCAATATTCCGGTATACATCTGTGCAAATAAAGAAGGGGCAAGGAAAAGAGAAGACAAAGAAGAAACAAGAGAATAATGGGGTAAGAGTTGATAAAAAGAAAAATTATCAGCATATCCAACATTTCCTGACCACAATGCAATACTAAGTATTCTGGTTCCAGATATTATACACAAAATTGATACAGATCTATGTCTGCAAAATGAAATTTAATTGCATATGTACCTACACACACACACACAAGCATAGGCTTTATTGGGTAACGGTATTAGTGTACAAATAGAACAGTAAAAGTACACTTACAATCAGGTAGAAAGCAGATAGCAGATACATAAAACATAATAAAGCATAGTCAAGTCAAAAACTTATCTTTATGTTCACCCTTTCCACAAGAAGAAATCTCTAATATACATGAACAAAGAAAAACAAAGCTAAGGACCTTTCTGTGTATGAAAGCATAGTCATCTACAACACAAATCTAGCATTATTTTCAAGATGACAATAGACGTGCAAGTAGACAACTTAATGACCTTTCTGTGTATGAAAGCATAGTCATCTACAACACAAATCTAGCATTATTTTCAAGATGACAATAGTAGACGTGCAAGTAGGCAGCTTAACGACCTTTCTGTGTATTATCAAGAGGCACCTTCATGATGGAAAAGAATAAAAAACCATATCTGATGTAGAATTTAGTACTGTATATAATTTCATACAAAGAAGTATGACCTGTAAATGATAGCAGTTTTAGGGCAAGGGCAGGAAAAAGAGCCAAGCACTATCAATAAAACAAATTTTAACTCCTTGATGTGTACACAGAAATAACGCACAAATAAGCGGACAAGTTTCAGATCTGCTGCTTCTGAGAGAATGAAATAAAATGATAACTAGCATGTAAGGCTCTAAACCTTGTAAACTTGAGCAGAAAATTGATCCACATGTGGGTTGTTTGTTGAGACACCAGAGACTCTCTGTCTTTTACTGAAAAAAGAAATGAATCCTATTTCTTCTTTCCTTTAGCATGACTTTTAACTAACAAGCAATAGTTTCCAAAAACTAATAAGCAAAAAGCCTTCTAAAGATCATAGTTGAGATAAGTTTACACATGTTAAAATTTTTAGCTCTTAATTTTCATTCACGTCCAAATGGCATACCCAATACCTTATGAAAGTTTTCGCAGAGGCACCTAATGCAATCATTTGTAAGCACAGCTCAAGAGCTCAATAACTTACCCTTTTAATAGCACAGGAAATGTTATCAGCCTAACACATATTATACAAAAAGATAGAATAATTTATCTGATTATTACCGTTTTCCAGATAAGTTGGAAGATATTCCATAAAATCCTGTTATATGTGCATTCATCATAAAGGTGTAGTAGGATTAAATTGCTCTTTCATTTAGCGAGCAGAATCTGTTCCTTGAATTCCCATTAATAGAAATGGGCGCCATTAACATAATACTACCTCTTGTCAAAAATATGTCTTTTTAGAGGTTAGATGAATTATCAAAATATAAGTCATTTTATATATTTTAAAGACCAGAGTTAATAGCATCAAAATCCATAATAGCAGCACAAACTCGCATGTAGTGGGAGCCATTAGCACATTGTCACACTACCATCCAAATACTGCGGGGATTTGAATCCAGGATCATTATAACTGCAACTCAAATTCAAAAGACTAATTTAATTATACAAACTACCTTCTAAACAAGAATCTCTAGTGGACTTTTGTCCCACTATTCATCAAATTCTCATTTTTTACAAAATAAAATTTTCATTTCATATAATAAATGACTCATAAAGTTTCTCATTCAACTAAATTTCAACTCATACATTAAATTTAGGATCGGAACACTGCAGATTCTTTCCGTTTTAGCATTTCGTTGGTTTTCTTTTCTCGTTTCACCTCATCTTTTCCCCTTCCATTGTCCATTTTTATTCTTTTTCTCCAAGTACCAACTTGGGAATTAATGCCAAATGCACCACTTTCCAATTAATTCCAGAATTGGATCCTCGTAGACGTACTATAAACACTCCCCTAGCAAGAACCAATTTTCCCTAAACTGGAAAGAAAAAATAGACACGATCGGAATTGTTGAACAGCAATGAAATGTTACACATACCACGACAGCGAGAGAAGCTTTAGCAGCATTAGAATCCGCCTCCCTGGGCCGCTTAGAAGGCGACTCAGAAACATCCAGCGGCGAAGAAGACATCAGATAATCATAATTCGTCGGAATTCCAAAGCTCGAAAAGTACCCATCAGATAGAAATTCCGCAGGCGAGCTGTTTTGCCGCAGCAACCCACTAAGCCCACCAGCCCCACTACCAACTGAATCCAACAAACCCAGATCGGCGGCGTATCTCCCACCAGCCGAGCTGACCTCAGTCGACTGAGGCTGCGACGACGCACCTACCGGCGGATGTAACGGTGGTTTATTACTGGTAGCCAATACAGGCGGGTCAAGAACGACGTCGGTCTCTTCATCTTCCAATAACGCCTCTAACCACGTCGCCGGAGCCGACCGAAACCTGGCAAGTCCTCCACCTTTACTTAATCCGTTTCCTCCTCCACCTCCAGCTTGCATCTGTCTCAACTTTTCCTCTTCCTTTCTTGTGGGTTCTCTTTTCAAGTGCTTTTCTTGATGTTTTTCTTCCTGGTTTTCCTCGTTTCCCTTGTTCTGTACTTGAATTTTGGAGGTGCAAAAACAATAGAATCAAAAATTTAACTAGAGAAAGAAGAGGACTAGATTGTTCTTTCTTTTGCCTCTTCTAGAACTAGAAAGTAGCAGCAGCTGATAATACTGCCACTGCTCTGCTGTGAGATATCGGTCGGTGTTACCGAAAAAAAAGTAATAAATCTGGAGATAGAAGTTTGGAATTAGCAATTTTTAATGTAAGATGTAGCTTTTGTTGCATACACGTAGGTGGGGATGGGTATGTGTGTATGTGCCACAACTTATTTTACACGTTTCTTTACTCATTAGATCTAATAATATGAACGATATGTTTGGACTTCACATTTGCATATAATTATGTGCATCTAATTGTATTCCACCATTTTTCTTGCGGGTAAAATCAAGGGAACTATACTTACCTCGCGGAAATATTACTTTGACAATCAGTATTTATATTAATTGTTTAGTTAGTTATATATATATATATATATCTATTTGTGAATGAACATAAAAATTTAAGATTTCAAATATGATATAGTAAGAAATATATTGATTGTCTTTATTAACATCTTTCTTTTTTTCATATTGTACACTTCTAATTTAATTCTATAATAGCTGAGATGTGAATATTAAAAAAGGATATATTTAATGTGTATCATGTAATATAGGTAAAATATATTATATATTATAGTTCAATTTAAATAAATTTTAAAAAATCTGAACTTCTAATAAATAAATTAGAAAAATAGTTGAATTCTAAGAAAATTAAAATCTTAAATTAGAAATAGAATTCATATTAATATGGCCCAAACACCGCATTAATTTAAAAAACCCTTGACAAAATTAGTTTAGAAAGAATAAAAGGGTCAATGTAATCTTAAAAGTTTAAAGCTAACCATGCTTAAATCTTTAAATATTTTTTAAGCTATCATAATTCTCAAAACATTTCATGTGCTATCAAAATAGTTTTATCATTACTTTTCTCAGGTATTTCAAAAAAAAAATATTTTACTATTACATATTTTTTTTATTAAAGTATATATCTTACAGAAGTGTTATGTACCATAAATTACATGATTTCTCTTTGGCCAACACCCATCAAAGAGTGGTGGCGAAATAATTTTGATAGTATATAAAATGTTATAAGACAATATTAATTAAAAAAATTGAGAATTTAAATATGATTAACTCCAAACTTTAAAGACTATATTGATTATTTTCTCTTAAAAATAAGTACTCCTTGATATTAAGTAGAGTACTTATGTTTTAAAGTTAAAAGCGTGGGAAAAAATGAAAACAAAAGGATTGATTTTGGATATACTATTGAGATCATAACTTGTGATCCGATTCTGATCCTCTTTAATATATTCTGTGATAGTTTTAATATAGTATTTGATTAATAAAATTTATTAAAATAAAAAATAAATCTTAAATTTTAAGAGATAAATTTTATAAGAAAAATATTTTTTAAAAAAATGCTACACAAAATGTTATAAAAGATATTATAAATGGTTCTAAGTGTTTATGATTGAGCATAATACTTGAGAAAATATAATAAATGATTTTTTTGTACTCAAAATTAAAGCTAAAATATTTTCATTAGTCTTATAAGTTTTTTTTTTTTGGGTATTATGGTTCCTATACAACACATGTATTACTAAAGTGTTCCCTTAATTCTTTAAGGAGCATAATAGTAGTAAAAGGTTTGTGATGTATGATAAAAAAGAGTTTTGATCTATTGAAGGACATCGTTTTTTAGGTCCTTTGCTTAAAATATCTTATATTGATTCTTTAACAATTGGTGAAAATAATTTGAATAAATTTAATTTTTATTTGAGGAGAACTCTAACCAATACAAAATTTAACTTATGACATTATATTAACATTTTGTTTTAAGGTAAAAAAATTATATTAAGTAGGTAAATCTGCAAGAATAGCTGAAGAAATACAATCCAAAACATTTTCTGACTCTCAAATTCCAAAACATTTTCTGTTCCAATGCACAAGCATACAAACTATCCGCTACCATGTTCAAGTGCCTCCGAACAGTAGAGAAGCCGTGAAACTGCATACCGTTCATTTTATCCTAAAAACAAGAGCAAAAATGTATCCAAGATAAATTATTCCCCTGGGTCTTTAATTGGGAAACCACATTAGTACAATATATTCAATCAAAAAAGCCCCCACACCACACCATTGTATCAGCTTCACATCTATCGCAACAGCCATCATCTCCGCATGATCTGAATTTGCCAAACCTTGGAGTGGCATTGCCGCTGCTGCTACCACCACCCCTCATCCATCTCGAAACACCGACGTTGCACCACCTCTTTTATTCCAAAATGCGCCATATGTGTTAACTTTCACCAAAGGAGACTACGACGGCTGCCATTTTGGAGCAGCACCCCCATCCCCTCCCAGCTGCTGAATTTCTCCTCTCCGTCGGACTTCCTGAAAATCCCGCAAGGAAGGCCATTGCCCCAGCAGCCACCTCTCCTGCACCCCTTTGCTTCCCCTCAAACACCCTCACACACCTTTCCCTCCACACTGCCCTCAGCATAACAGCCACCGTGCCGCCATTTTCCCATCCTTCTCATACACGCCAGCCAACCAATCCAACCAAGAACTCATCCTTCCAATTTCCTCCCAACCTCCTTCCCTCCACACTTCCACTTGCAAACTTACATTCCAGCAAAACATGCAAATCATTCTCATCCCTCCTGTCACACAAAGGACATAATAACGAGTCCATAGGAAATCTTCTATTCAATCGGTCCCTTGTGGGCAGAATGTGAGAACATACCTTCCCCAAGAATTCCTAGAACATTAACAACTTACCAATCGGCCTAAGTTATTGGATTAAAATAACTCATAGATTTGAATAATCAAATAGTTGAGAATAGTATTCATAAAAAGAAAAAAAAAAAAAAAGTTGAGAAAAGAGATATAGTAGTGGTAGGGTAGAAGGGGATGAGATGAGAGAAACAATCATTTTAAGTCTCTTTAGACATGATATTACTCAAATTTATGACACATTCTATAAATCAATAAATGTTTTTTTTTTTCTTTTCGAAAGGGCAACAATACAAATGTAATTATTTTATTTAAATAAATGTATTACAAGTAAATAGTTCCTTTCTTTCTTTCTTTTTTTTTTTTTTTTTTTTAACTGGGTTCTTCTTTCCATTTTCGTTCTTTTAAATTTTTTTTGACGTCAATCTAAGAAGTTAGTTTAGGGGGAAAAAAAGACAATTAGAACAATTCTGTTGCATCCAAACAGTCCTCTACATTGAAGTACACGCTTAGGGTAGGATACCATTTTGTGGTAGGAAAGTGCGTATACAGTTAGCAACATGAAACATCATCGTTCTCGAAAATTCTAATCTCCGTTGAACAAATTTACAATGTAGGTACGTGCGATTACCCGGCCCTATTAGAAGTAGTCAAAATGGCCTAATGATGAACTAAAAACGTCGTTAACCAGATTATGATAGATGTTTAAGCCGCATTTTCTTTGTAAAACCTTGTGGTTGGGATTCTTTGGCTTCTGTATTAATAGGAGACTTGGGAGCGCGTGACAAATTTTTAACGTGTGATATTTACTTTTCTATTTTTTTAAACTCTTCAAGGACAAAATGATCTTTGAAGTCCTTTTAGACCCTTTTAAAGTGCATATTTTCTCTTCAACTACCTTATTAGTTTTTCTTTATGTTTGAACTAATAGATTAATGCTAGTCCATTCTTGTAATTTATATCCGTTATATTGCTGGATAGATTTTTTTGCTCCTTTAATATTGTCTTGAAAAGTTTAAGAATAAAAATAAATTTGTTACAAGAGTAAGTAAATCATCATAATCCCTCATTGACGTGTGATTTCTAATTCTAATAAAATTTGACTTTTAGATAATCGTACCTATTGATGTAATATGGCAAGAAAAGTTCTCGAATTGTAGAACTCTTGGGACAGCTAGTACTTACTATGTCTCTGTTGTTTAATTAAATAAAATTTTTGGAAAGATTTTTAATTAAGAAATAACTAAAACTTAATTACTAAATAAGAAAGCAATTAAAAGTTTCTAAAAACAAATTTGAAAAGTAGTTTTTAAATGTTAGAGTCCTCCTAAAACCTTAAGTTAATTTTAATTAAAAAATCATTGTAATTAATTATTAAAACTCGTTGGTTGGATCTCACTAAAAAATCGAATAAACCCTATGTCTATGTCTAACTGAATACCCTCCTATTCAACCTAAACATTTAGAGAAGAACCTCTCCTAACCCTAATCAAATTATGGATATATTGATTAATTAATGTCCTAAGAACCGTAATGTATGTCTACTCAATTACCAATTCCTATTATTCAATTTATGCCCTAGATTAACCTTCATTTGTCAATTCCAATCAATATTGTGGAATTACCAATCGCGCATAAAATTAGTAAACAAACACAACAATTGAATAACAACCGAATAAGAATTAAATAATTAAAACAATAAATTCATATAATACATTAATAAAAAATTCTAGGGTTCAACCCCATTCAAACATAAATAAAACGAATTAATCGTTAAATATAATTCTAAAACATAAACTCATATACAAATTTATGAAATAGAAAGAGTTAGGGGAGCTTTGGGAAAGTCTTGAAGATTTCACAATTCTGGTGAACGTTGGAGCTCGTCTCTCGAGTCGCTCAAAGAACTCCAGAAATTCGGATCTTCTTACAAAATATGAAATCCTAGCTACCTAATAACCTAGCTATTGAAGAGTTTAAATAGAGAAATTTGTTGTTAAATCTCCATAATCCTTTCCTAAATAGGTTTGGAACCAAATTACAAAAGGGAAAGGGATGAGAGTATGAATATGAAACATAAAGAATTGTATTTTAGTCCCTCTTCATGACTTTCCGGATTAGAACTTTCCTGATCAGGAAAGCTACTACCCAAAAATTTCTTTATTTTTTATATTTTTTCAAATCAGTTAAGTATGTTGTAGTTCTTGAGTCTTTTTAAGCCCTTTAATGAAAGATTTAACTCTTGGAGTCGCATATAATTTGTAGATAAATCTCTTAGCTTTCCAAAACATCTTGAATCATATCAATTGGAATATTATATCTCTAGTTATGATCGTTTTATTGAAATGTGTCAAACTAGAATGTTATGTGAAAAAGCGAATCTTTGCACTACACTTTGGATGACCAAATGAACTCCGATATTTTAACTTTATGAAAATCTCATGAAGTTCTCTAAAATCTTCGAGAAGGATATATCTTCAATTTAGGTCATTAACAACGTAAAAAATCCACTAGAAGCTGCATTGCTCGTCATAGATACTGTTTTGGGCAGCTTGTTATTTTTTCACTTTTTTTGGCTTCGTTTTTGCTTTAAAGGCCTTCATTTTGACTCGTTTTCGACAAATCTTCATTTCCCAGGTATCTATAAGAATAAAAGAATAAACGGAGTTCGATAAACTCTATTTTATAAAATTTAAGCACATAAATCGATAAAAATAACAATGTTTAAAAGGGTAAAAATGGACTTATTGCCCATATACAATTTATATTTATTTAATTTTGTCTAAAAATAATTTTTTGTTAAATTTCTTACCAAAAAACATTTTAAATGTAGTTGATAACATCAATTTATCATCTACATGGCCGAATCTGACTGTTTTTTTTCACGTGAAATGCACGTGTAACTGGTGTGAGGCATATTTTGCCAATAAGAACGACTATTCCTAGTGTGTATGTGTGTTTCACGTGAAAGAAACAGTCGGATGCTACCGTATAGTTGATAAATTGATATTATTAGCTGCACTTAAAATATTTTTTAATAGAAATTTAAGAAAAAATATTTTTGAATAAAACCATATATGTATAATTTGTTTATTGGAAATTATGGTAATTTGCTGTTCTTACAGATATTTTTATTCTATAAAAATATTTTTGAATAAAGCCATATATGTATAATTTGTTTATTGGAAATTATGGTAATTTATTGTTCTTACAGATATTTTTATTCTATAATTAGTTTAACTATCAAACTCATGAAACTCTATTATCAATTTTTTGAATATTTTTTCCTACTATGAAATAAAAAATAATTATTTTATAATTTATTTGAGGTCAAGCATTTATCTAAGAAACGTTAATATAATGATATAATGTGTAATTAGCATTTTATTTTCCTCAAACTTTTTTAACCCTTTTCATTTGTGGATTCTTATTTTTATACTCAAATCGTCTAGTACACTTCTACTACTAGTACTTTTTCTTTTTAAAGTTCATCTTTTAGAGTTTAGAGTTTATCTTTTATTTTACAGGATTTTTAGTCACTAAAATTATTATAAAACGTATATATTAAAGAGTGTATTAAAGGATGTACTAAAAGATCTAAGCCATTATTTTTAGCCTCTGGACGAAGAGGTCATTTTGCTATATCTATATTTTAAGGAATAGTTCTTATAATAAATTCTCTCCAAAATTTATAGGAATAAGGCATTTTGTATTTGGAGAAAATTATAGTAAACACTTTAAAAGATATTTAAAAAGGACTGTCAAGATTATTCTAATCTTGGTAAATAATATAAAAGGTTAAGGTAAAAAAAAGCGCTTGTACGTGAGTCTTAATTAGCTGCATGAATTTTTAATTGTGAGAATCAAGTGCAATTTTATTTTTAATTAGAATAATTATGAATTGATGAATTTTAGAAACGCCATAGTGGATGGATATGACCACGGGTATTCTAATTTATATTGGAGATTAATTTTTCAAGAATAGTTTTGTCTATTTGATTTTGGCGTAACTGTAGGTTGTTTAAAACTGATTTTCCTTGCCAACTTTATATTGTAGGCCTAATTCTATCATGCAAAGAGTTAAAGAAGTAGAGGAAATCCTCTACTTTGGAGGCTTGCATTGCATTGATAGAATTTTGTACTTTATTTTGAAGTATAATAAAATTCCATATCTCATTTTGGATCAAAATTTTTAAAAGCCTCACTAAAATTTGAAATTATTATCAATTAAGTAAATAAATTTATATTTCAATAATTGAATGCTTAATTTATAATTTTGTTTAATTCTTTTTAATAGTTATATGAATTACTTGTCATACCCTATTCACTAATCATGAATAAAATATTATTAGCCAAATTATTTAATAATTCATCAAAACTTTCTTTGCAAATATTTATAAATCTTTTTCTAAGAAGAGGGTAGAGAGAGAGAGAGAGAGAGAGAGAGAGAGAGAGAGAGAGAGAGAGAGAGAGAGAGAGAGAGAGAGAGAGAGAGAGAGAGAGAGAGAGTAAAAATTTTTAATATTTCTCATTTGTAACATTTAAAGATTTTTAAAATTTGATTTATAACAATATTTTAGAACAACTTATTTTTTGTAATGTATTATTCTTTAGATATTACCTTTTAATTTTTCTAATACAAGAAATGCCATACCAAAAAAATAATTTTTTGAAAAATAATTATTATGTTATAAGAATCGAAAAAGTATTAAAGTAATTCATACAATTATTTAAAAAGTTGAATCAAACCATAAATCAAATAATTAATTATATAAATGTAAAGTTTATTTACTTTTCATAATTTTTTTATTATATAAAAGTTTTTAATTATTCTGATTAAATATTAAGAGACATCTAATTGTCACAATAAAAAATTTAAGCATTTAAATGACAATTGCTTTTTTAGATTTAACCCTAATATAAATAAGAAAAGGTGTCTGGGAGAATGATATCTCCTAAAAGATTTTAGGATGAAAAAACATTATCCCTAATCTAAATTTAAGAAACAAAAAATTATGGTCATTCTTTGGTATTTCGCAATTTAAAATCTTGAATTAAGAATGGAGATTGTGATGGAAGATTAGTAATTAGTATAGTTTTGAGATAAAAGAAAATTTTAGTAATTTTTTTTTTTAGATAAAAATTAATTTATTATAAAAAAGATTAAAAAAAAGTAGTAGTATAGTTTTTCTTTTTATGGCAAAAATAAGAATAAAGAAAAACAAAAACCATTAGGGCAATAGAGGTGTGGTGAGGAGAGGCAAAGAGTGGAGTTTGAGCTGGAGCAGCCCTAGCCATAGAGTTTGGACAGAACTTCCAACTTTTTAGGCAACTTTTAAAATCAAATTTGTCGGTTTCTACCAATACATGGGACCACTTCAATTCAATGGTAGATTGGTGGGTAAAGATTTGGTAATTTTGTGTGCAAGGAAAGGGAATGGTCAATTTTTGCATAGAGAGAAAGTTGGTTTCAACGATTAAAGATGAAAAAGGTTTGGAGATACCGGGAAAAAGAAAAAAAGTTTGGGAGCCTTTGAATTCTACTGTCTACGCTAGTGTATTTTCAGCCCAAAAGAAAGAACCTGAATAAAAAGACTATTGTATGACATTAGCAATAAATGCCTAAAAATATTTTATAGTTTCATCTTTATGTTTAAATATTTTATTTTAATTCTTAATGTCTTAAAATATTTTTTAATTTGTTTATTATTATATTTGTGATAAAAAAAACAGAATTCGATGGCAGTGAACATATCTCACTCACTCACATGCACACTAAAAAATTAAATACATATTTATTTTAGTTTTTTATTCCTCAAACAATTTTTGAACTGTATATTGTTATAATTATATTGAAGGATATCAGAATTTGGTGTCGGTGAGCCCCACTAATGTATACAATAAAAAAAAGTAAAAATTTTAACATTTTTAGTATGCAGGTGAGCAGAGTGTGTTCACCACTATCGGATTCCCCGTCATTCATCATAATTATAATAAGGGTAAGTGTGCCGGTAACCTTAAACTTTCCCCTTTTTAATTTTGATCCTAAACAAAAAAATGCTAAGTCTGTGACCTTGAACTTTCCAAACGCCAAGTTTGTAATTTTAAATTTATAAAAAAGTATAATATTAGCCCTTCTGTTAATGTTTTCCGTTAAACGCTAACGGAAAATATACATGTGACAGTCACATGACCACTCATAAGGGCATTTTTGTCAAATCAAATAAGAAATAATTAAATAAGTGTAAGTAATAATTTCTTTTTTTATATTTTATATTTTTCTTTATCTTCTCCTCTTTCTTTGTTATACCTAATTTCTCCATCTCTTCCTCCTACGACTCTTCCCTTCACGCCAATGAGAGATGCTCCTTTCTCTCTCTCTCTCATCGACGGGATGAAGCTTTTGCCGTCGCCACCGTTTTTTGAACGAAGCTTTCCCCTTCACTTGTTCCAGTTCTTGAAATATGGCTTTTCAATGGCTTGATAGCGTTCGTCGTTCGGGCAGTTGATGCGCTTGGATCTAGTACACCTTCGCTGGAAGGATTGACTTCTCTCTCTCTCTTTCTCTCTCTCTCTCTCTCTCTCTCTCTCTCACACACACACACACATACAGAAGACTCTGGCTTATCAACGATAGGGGAACATATCAGTAGATTCTAGACCTAATTTCACTTTTTGAGAAGACAATTGAAGACTTAGGCTAAGAAATTTTGGTTTCCTAGTCTTGGTTCTACTCTTCCTTCTGGCTTCTGTTAATTTTTCTTCCCAAGATCAAATTTCATATCTCAATTTTGATGATATTTTCATGGTAATGCTTGGCCACCTTGTGCCAGAATTTTAACTTTCTTGGATAATTCCATTTTTTTTTTAATTTTAAAAGATGGAGTGTGTTTGATTCCATCTGTATTTTGGGCAGTCTCTTCCCCTTTTGTATTTTTTTTGTTGATGGCAGTGTGGTGGCGAGAATTTTTTGTGGTGTGCGTTTATCGATTGGTGTTTGGGCTAATCCATTTGTTGTGGTGGTCTAGGGTTCTTTTTGTGTGAGTATGGTACAGATGGAGATTTTGTTTTTTAGGGGTTTGCTTGGCTAAAATTCAAATAGATGTTCACCAGAATGAAGAATTTTCGATAATAAGACATTTTGAGTAATAACCAGAGATATTAGAATTGAGTAATCCTATGGCTTTATCTATTTTTTTTTTTCTTTTGATAGCTTCTTCTGGGTTTGTTGATTAGATGTTGTTGGGCTTTTGGGGATTACAGGAGTGAACAATTTTTTTGGATTTCTACTGAAGAATCAACAATGGTGTGGAGCACATTTGCAGGGATGAAACGGCAATAAGAACAGAGAGAGTTAGAGAGAGATGGTCGGCAAAGGTCTGTTTCTGCCGCCAGAAGTGTTTTAGCCGAAGAATATCCCAAAAAGAGGAAAAATAAAAAGAGAGAAATGTTAAAAAGAGAAAGATATACTTTTTACTTCTTTCCCCCCCTTTTTTTGGGTTAAAAATGGAGAGATATATCCAAAAATTCGAAAATGCCTTTAAATTAGTCACGTGAGAGTCATATATGACTTTTTTCCGTTAAAAGTGAAATAATAAAAATGGTTAAAATTAAATTTTGGATAGTTTAAGGTCACGAACTTAGCGTTTTTTAATTAGGTCAAAAACCATAAAATAGAAAAGTTTAAGGGTCACTGGCATATTTTACTCTTGTAATAATATGTAATTGAAAAATATGTGGGGTATAAAGAATTAAATTTTTTATATTTGAGAACATAAAAAAGTTGAAATAAAATATTTAAGGTATAAAGAAAAAGTATAAAATGTTTTAGGGTATTTATAACTAATTTCTTTTTTATAAAATTTCTCACCCTTAAATTCCATTATTTTCCAAAAAAAATAAAAATAAAAATGAAAACCCTTTTAGGTAATTTCTCATAGAAAGGGAAGCAATAACCATTCCCCACCTTTTTGCGAGTGTAAAAAATGGAAGAAGAATTGTTTTATTTTGGTAATTCTTTTAAAAAAAAGAGTTGTTTCATGTTGTGTGGATAACAATAATTGCTTGCATGTCCCTTAATAGGGCCTGTTAATAAAATACTGTCAGTAACGTGAAACTCCTCATTTTCATCAAAACTCTATGTTTTTGTACATTAATTTTCTCTCAACTTTAAACTTTTAGACTAAAAAGTTGGCACAAATCTAAAAAAATAGGTTAATACATCAGTCTATGAACGTTTATTAATAATTTAATCAGTTTATATTTAAAAAACTTACAAAATGAAAGAAATGGGAGCAGAAAAAATTTGCCACTGCAGAAGAGAGGCTAAATTGCCCATCTTGAAAGAGAGAGAACTGACCATATAATAGGTCCTCCAAGAGGGAGAGCCAGCCAAACAACCGATTCTCATTTTTTGGGGACCAGCAACCATATGGCTGGTTCTCAAGAACATGAAAGTTTTTTTTTTTTTTTGAAAGGAAAAAGTTTGAAACAAAAGGGCATGGGATTTGATGAATTATGGTAGTTGTGGGCCGCATATAAGTGACAACCCATAAAGCTATGGAGATTGGGCGGGGAAATAGGACTAAAAAAGACGTCCAACGTAAGTATGGATAGGAACTAAGGAGGCAAGATTGGAGCTCCAACCCAAGGGCTCGCGGGTATTCGGGTCGTGAGCAGCAATCCCACATTGATAAACGAGAATGCAAATCCAGTGAATGGTAGAAAATAAAAGGTCTCTCTCCCCTTGATTACTATGCAGGCAATATCAAGTATTTAATGCTCTTAAGTATCTATTAATTATACCTTATTGTGGACTCTGGACTGACTTAAACATCAGAGTGCCTTTGCAGAGCAGATTCCTATCGGTTCCTTGACAGCTTCCCTTTCAGTCCTACAGGAACGATACACGTGGCAACTTGATATTTATCAATTGGTGCCACCATGAATATTTGATCTTATCTTTCAGGGACTAAAGAAATTAATATTTATGGCAACTACGAAAGATGGTAATACCTCTCATGAAGAATTACAGGATGATAGTTCACCATGGCTGGATGGTCAACTCATCGCCCCAGGGCAGATGGCCATCATGGGGGGGGTGAGGGGGAGGGCATGCCCGATGTCTCGTTTACTCCCCAACAAAAAGCCTTCATTTTCTCCCTCTTTGGATTGAAACACCCCAGGCTAGTGGGGAGGAACCTACAACATCTGCCCCTCGAGTATCCCCCACTCTTGCCAAAACAAAAACGCAGGCTATTATGGACAATATTCGGAATTCGATTCCCTCCCGTCATGATAATTAGAATTATATAGAATATAGCTCATTCTCGGAGGAGTACCAGCATGCCCTAGTGTTTGATAAGTTTAATACTTTAAAGTTTGATAGGTATGATGGTATAACATACCCGAATAAATATTTGCAACAACTTCTTGACACTTATGATGATCCATAATGCCTCATATGTCGAGCTTTGTCAATCATTCCCCAACTCTTTGTGGGATTCGACATTATCTTTGCTAGCTTCACTCAAGCCTCGATCTATCTCAAGATTCCGGGAGTTAGGACAAAAGTTTAGACATTATTTCGATGCACAATGAGAAATCATCCCTGCCTCAAATCACTTGTTCTTGGTGCGTCAACAGGAATATGAAACTATCCAAGCTTACACGAAGTGGTTTAATAAAGAAGGGATAAAGGTACCCAACATTGGTGATCGGGAGAATATACAGGCATACAAGCACAAGTTACGATCTCTGTCTCTCACTAAAGTTTTAGCTACTAATCGTTTGCACTTCATGGAGGATCTTCTGGATGTCATGCATGAGTTTATTAAAGGAGAGATAAGCATGCAGAGTAAATGGATCATGTGGAAAAAAGTATGGGGAAGGTCGGGATAAGTGTTCGTCCCTTTTGGAAGTTAGCCATCATTCAATACGGGACCACTTAACCTTTCCCACATTAGGTCGTACTCACATAACCGAGGAAAGGACTGCAAGAATACACAAACAGTTACACCTTGCTCAAGACATTCCACACAAAAATCCTTCATTTAGTTAAGTCTTTAGGAATATTGATAGCACCCGAAGATAACATCCCACAAGAACAATGCAGCCAAACTAAGTATTGTGATTTTCATCAAGACAATGGTCATGATACAGAGCAATATATTGAACTAAGGAAAGAAATTAAGCAGGCCATACGATAAGGGTATTTGAAGGAATTTATTGCTCATTGTGCGGATAGGCGACAAGATAACAGAGGAAAACACCATGGGGGCAGGCTGCTGTCAAAGAGCCCTCGAGAAGCAAACTGCTAGAGCCAAGGGTAATTAACATGCCCAGTAATAGTTTGTCTTATGATCCAAGCAAACTTCCTAGAGAGGAAGACGAGGATGCCCCATTAGTTATCTCTTTAGACATAGGATATTATGTTGTTTGACAGGTATGGGTGGACACGGGCAGTGCAGTGAATATATTGTTTCAAAGTACAATAGTGCAGATGGGAATCTTGGAAGATACTATTCACCCTTGCCAGGTTCCCTTAATTTGTTTCACAGGCCATTTTGTTACTTCCACATGGTTTGTTAATCTCCAAGTACAGGTTAATGGGACTACGTAGAATATGAAGTTTTTAGTCGTTGAAGCCCCATCCTCTTACAATGGGCTTCTTGGCCATCCCACTCTCAATCAAATGAAGGCTGCAGTTTCCACGTACTTGCTGACCTTTGAAGTACATACAAGAAGAGGGCTCTTTGCCATACGAGAACATCAAGTAGCAGGCCGAGAATGTTTTATAGCTGCCCAGGCAGAAGTTGAACAGCCGGCTTCCTCAGAAACATTGAATATGGAAGAGGAGCAAGACCGTAAAATACAACCACAAGGAGGGTATGAATTATTCGGTGTAGATTGTAATCATTCGAAGAGGCAATTACGGATTGGGAATAATTTACCTGAGAATGTCTGACTAGAGGTACAGAACATTCTCATCGAATTTCGGGACATCTTCTCTGGGTCTCTGACCGATTTGGGTACTATATTATACGATACAATAGTTCATAGATTAGGTATCTCGGATAACGCTATCCTGGGGATCTGGAAGAAAAGAACCTTTACCCGGCAATGCCAGAAAGCTATCCAGGATAATGTTCAAGAATCATTGCAGCCAGACATCATTGAACAGATTGATTATCCCTGTTGGCTAGCAAATCCTGTAGTGCTACCAAAACATAGCAGGAAGTGGCGGATGTGCATTGATTACATCAGTCTTAATAAAGCTATCACCAAAAAGCTATTCCCACTACTGCAGATTGATCAGGTGGTGGATGCAGTAGCCATCCATCAAGTTCTTTGCTTCTTGGATGCATATAAAGGATATCATCAGACACCCATGGCACTTGAAGATATGGAGAAGACAACCTTTGTCATGGATGACGATATATTTTGCTATACCCGTATGCCCTTCAGATTAAAGAATGCACAAGCTGAATTCTGCAAATAGTGAATGACGTTTTTAGTGATCAAATTGGTAGGAATCTGAAGGTATATGTGGATGACATTATAATCAAATCTAAGAAGGTCGAATGTTGCCTCAGGACATGAAGGAAACGTTTAATAAAATTTGCCAAGTTGGAATGCATTTAGCCCAAAGAAATGTGTATTTGGTCTACCAGCGAGTAAACGTTTGGAGTTCATTGTATCTGAAAGAGGGATTGAAGCCGCCCCCAAGAAGATTCAGGCAATGCAATAAATGACTCCACCAAGGAGTAGCGGCTGTTGGGATTTATGGCGTATCTGGATAGATTTTAGAAGGTGAAAAGAGTCTTCCTTTTCACCAGTTGTTGAAGGGCGGTACTTCCTTTGAATGGACCGAGGGATATCAGTGTGCTTTTGACTAGCTTAAGGAATGCCTGAGTCACCCCCTTTTGTTAATAAGCCATATAGATAGGGAAGTGATATTTATGTATTTAGTTGTCCCTGAATCTGTTGTAAGTTCGGTTATTTGTGACATGCGGATTGACAAAATGATGCCCATTTACCATATTAGTAATGTTTTAGCTGGGGTGGAAATAAGATATAGTCCCTTAGAAAAACATATATTTAATCTTGTTGTTTCAGCCCGTAAGTTAAAGCTGGACTTCTAAGCACATCCTGTCACCATGCTCACAATGTTCCTCTTAAGCAAATCATGAACAAGCCCGATCTTACAGGCCAGATGACCAAATGAGTGTTTGGTACAATCCTTCTAAGCTTCCATTGAAGATCATTTACTCCCAAGATGCAACTCCCTTCTAGAGGATTCCTCTGATGGATGTTTTGGAGATTTTTGAAGAACACGAACACAAAATTGTAGGTAAGATAAATAAGATGACAAATAGATCTTCTTATATGAAGGAGAGAATCAACAAGGCTTGGAATAAGCCTCACCTATCCTCCACACTCTAAGAAGAACCAATATTCCCAAGCAACACCAATTGTGAAATTGGCACCTCAAGGGACAAATAGGATTTGAAAATTAGACTTGGACTCTTGAATTAAATATTCAAAAAGTTGCTTGCCTTGAACTATACAATGGAAACTCTTAATTTACAAGGAAGATGAAGAAATTTAAAGAACCCTAGTTCTTCTCTTCATGGAATTTTCATATCTCTCTAACTAGCCAAAGAATGGCTGCAATAAGAGTACATATAGTGTGCTAGAAAATTAGCACCCAAACCTAATCCTTAAACTATCTTAAAAGAGTTAAAAATGATGCTTAGACTTCTTAAGTATAAGTCAAAATAAGTTTACAACTAAACTGAAGGGTTTAAGAGGTTAAAAACTTTCCAATCTCTTCAACAGTCGAGATCTACCACCGATGGTAGGTCTCGACCTGCCGTGCACGGTAGGTCAAATGCCTCCAATCCCTTCTTGGCCAGAACCCTACTGTTGACGGTAAGGTGGACCTACCATCGGAAGTAAGGTCTAGAAAATCCTTCTTTTTTTATTTAAGCTTCCAAACTTCCCAATCTTGCTTCTTTGGATTCCTCCACTTGCACACTAGACAATTGGAAGGTTTTTTTGGATCTTCTAAGGTCCTTTTCTTGAGCTCTTATCACTTGCCAAGTAAAGTCTTGGATTATCCCTTTAAAGTTTTGGACCAAAGGAAGAATACTATGAACAATTTCAAGTAAAACTTTGCAAGTAAAAGCAAATGACCATCTAGAACACAAGAAAAGCAAGCTTTGCAACTCTTCCTTATAAGGTTTATGGAATGTAAAAGCGGCATAGACAAAGAAGTTCAAGGACGAATTATCCACGGAATAAACACACTAATGCCACTGAAGTGTGACAAGACTTCTTTAAAAAAGAACACAATTTATCAAAGAAATCTTGTAGTTTAGGCCACAATAGTTTTACATGATTTCTTTCAAGATAGGCACAAAGATGAACAAGGAAATCATGTAGATGCATCCATGCAAAATCATCAATTCTCAAAACTTCTTTAAATAGAATATGATAGTAGAAACTTAGGTCTTGAAAGGATTTAAGAATTAAGAACAAGAAATTAGGGAAAGTTTCAAAATTCTAAACAATGAAAGTTTCATCAAGAATTTGAGGACAGAGGTTTAAGAAACAACTTCTAAAGTACACACTTGTTAAGAATGTTTCTAAGCAATCTTTAAAACCACAATCTTTAAATAGAATACAAAATTGAAAACTTTCATCCTTTTCAAATCTTAAAACCCATCCATGAATTCCTATAACATAACTCTTCATCTCTTTAAAAGGAACATGGGAGTTCAAACTTTTATTTTCCAAGTCTTTTAAGAGAGATTCATGGATAACAACATAATGAAACCTCCTCCAATCAAAATTCTTCTTAAAATTCCAAGAACTTTTCAATTCACAAGGACTCACAAAATCAAAAGAAAGTTTAAGGATGTTATGCACATAAAGGCCGAGAATCGAATTGATATTAAATATGTTATCCAAGACCAAATTCGAAAGATCTTTCTCCTATGAGGACTTTGACATGAAATCCAAGAATTCATCAAAGAAAGTACAAGATTGTTTATTTTTAAAATTCCAAGACTTTCCAAATTTTCTCTTCACATACAAATTTGTTCAGGAACTCTTTAAAAAGAAAGTGAAATAACAAGGTACCACTAAAATTCATGTTTCATAGAAATCATAAATGAGTTCTTGTTTGGAACAAACAATCCATCTAGAAAAACATCTTTCCAAAGAATTTCAATGAAAGTTTTAAAATAACAAAGATGTTTCTCAACAAAATTCTTCAAAAGTAGTTCCAAAAGGTCTTTTCTCAAGATGGTTTCCACAAAAACACCATGACAAACTTTAAGTATTCCAAAACTATCTCTTGTTTTCAAAAATTAAAAAAAACATAGACTCCTTGAAATGCAAATGGTAGAATTGGAAGCTAAGAATATTTCAATCAAGAAAGCTTTCAAAACTTCCAATCCAATTAGAAACTTATGGTCATCACAATGATCCTCAAGTTGAACCTTCACATTCAAGAAATGGTTTTCAAAAAAGACCAATTCCTTTAATAGAGATCACAAAAGTTTCAAAGGAGGGTTTCATATAAGAATAAGTTTCGACAATTCTCCTTATAGACTCATCAAAGAACGTAAATACCCTTCAAGTTTCTTAACAAGAAATTTTCCATCAAAAGAATCGAGAAAGTCAGAAATCATATCCCACATAGGTATCCAAGAAGGAAACAAATCAACAACCAAAGAACTAATATAAAAAACATCATGCTAACACTTAAGATCAAAACAAGATTGTTCAAGTTTAGTATCTCTAGTCAACAATTGATTCCAAGAGAGTCATGAAAAGATAAACCATTAGACCAGTGAACATCGATAATACATAGATCATAAGTTCGAAGGATTGCACATAAAGTTCCCACTATGATATCATTGAAAGCAAAAGCATTTAAGAATAACTTCAACTCCTTAAAATAAAATTCAAAGTAAGTAGGAGATGAGTTTTCAAGGAAGCATATTGAAGAGTTCGTCGGGCTTAGAAGCACTCCTTTCCACCACTCTTTCTTTGGCCTTCTATCTCTTGCACAAAAGAAGCTTCATTAGATTCCAAAAACTCACAAAAATTAGTATCACTCATTTTAAAATAAGAACCTATTTGGTTTTCAAACTCCTTCCACAACAAGAACTCCTTATAATGCATATGATGTGAATATAAAATTGGGTGGAATCCTAATCACTACAATGCAAGGCAAGTGGACCTAACAATGCGAAGGTGAGTTTTAACCGAGTGTCGAATCTTTCGAGTACGGATGAAGGTTCAAGTACTAGTCGTATTTCTAGTGTTTAGTCTGATAAAAAGATGATGTCGTTGAGAAAATAAAAACTTAAAATTGAAATAATTAAAGAAAGCAATTACCGAAAATGATTTTTAAAAGATAAATAAAAACAAGAGTTTGGATGGTATAATCCCCCTAATCCTTGTTACTATAATTCAATTGGAAAATATTTAATGAAAACGATGTTGAATTAATTAAGTTGGCTCATCAATCAAATCAGGCAATCCCTATTTCTAAGTGAAAACCACCCTACTCACTAACCATTAGAGGAAAATATCTTTTCTCCCTAACAAATTATGAGTGCAATATATTTAGGTGATTTAAAAAGACCTAAAAGTGCAAGATCATATCTCTAGTTAATTGCCCCTATTAACCCCCAATTGGTTGCCCAAGATTGTTCTTCCTTTTTCAATTCCAAACAACCTTGCGAATAATCTAATCTTGAGACAATTAAATTACAAACAAATGTAATTAGAGAACGACTTAAATAAAAACAAACATCGAAATCAAGAATTTAAACCAAGAGCTTCATAATCAAGAACTAGGGTTCAATCCCAATACAAACAAAAAGAATTACTCACTATTCATTATAATAATACTGAAATAAAACATAAAATTCAATAACAAGAAAAGGAAAAGAAAGCTTACGGGTGAAAATTGAAGTCACCATTGAAATCCCGAACGTCTTCCAAACTCGTCTTTCGAGTCACCAAATTTAAGACCGAAATCTTGAATCAAAGTCTTCAATTCTTGAACCTAAGAAACTAAATTGCAGAAATCTTGAAATTTTACTAACTAATTGAATGTATAAAAACTGGAATTTAAAGAGTGTTTAACCTAATCTAACCTAACCTAATTAATCTCTAACTAACCTATCTAAGAATTTCTAAGTATCTAAATCTATCTAAGTCTCACTAATTGTTTATCTACCTATCTAATTGTATCTAAAAACATGTCTACAAAAGTTGCAAAAGACCCTTTATATAGAGATGAAA
Organism: Catharanthus roseus; assembly: GCA_028651295.1. NCBI lineage: Eukaryota > Viridiplantae > Streptophyta > Magnoliopsida > Gentianales > Apocynaceae > Catharanthus > Catharanthus roseus. The sequence goes on along the minus strand of JAPQWS010000168.1, from coordinate 12,182,210 downwards.
AGTACAAGAAAACCAAGTTGAAATTGAAACAAAATACTAGAAACTTGAATTTGTTTTAGACTCAACTACCCCTTGCCAGCATACCCTACCGCCGATGGTAAGGCGAGGGCTACCGTCCACAGTAGGTCTCTGTTGCCAATGCCCTGCTTTCCACGGTACTTACTGGCGATGGTAGGTTAGCCTACCTCGCGCGGTAAGTTGTTAAATTTTTTCCGAATGCTCTATTTTCGTTGGTTTCATCCCTTTTTGGTTCCTTTCATCGTTTTCAGTTTTGGAGGTCACCTAAGACAAGAATAAGAGATATTTGGCTAAAATATATACTTTACATATCAAAAACACCAAAAAAATATGAAATTATCATAAAGAATATAGACAAATATGCATTTATCAAATAACCAAACACTTATCTGTTGCTTGCCTTAAACAACACAAACTAAACAGACAAAATGGAGAAATTAAAAAAAACTTTTATTATAGAAAGAAAAAACATGAAAATGATATAAGTTGAAATATAAATAGTTAAGATCTCAAAAACGAATTACAGGCATTGGTAGCTCAAAATAATCAAAACAAACTCAACAAAAATAACAATAAAAACAAAACTTAGAAAAATAACAGATAAAACCACTTCAATAGAGCATCTCACTGTCGAACTCCAAAGATAATCCAAAAATAGACAAACGACAAAATCACTATGTCCACCATAAGTTACAAAAAACTATTACCGATCAGTGTGTGATTTTGCTCATGCCAATTTTCACAGAAAAAGAGGAATGTTGAGTGATTAGCAAAAAGAAATATTTTCAAATACAATGCATACAAATCATACTTTTTATATCACTTAGCCACATTGGAGTCTATTTTAGGTCGTCCTCAGATTAGGTAGGATTTTTTGGCTTGTAATGTTAGGCTAGGGACATAAGTAGGTTACAAACGAAGGTAAAACGAGACAAAAACAAATGAGATAGAGCTAATGCAACCGAAAGGAAAAGATAACGAAATAAAGAAACACTTTCCAGCTGCTGTTTTCACATTTTTCACTCATCTTTGTACAATTTACTTCATTCTTCTTTGATAACAATTCCATCTAACAACATACTTTCTTTTTGCAAGAATAACTAAAAATGAGAGAGAGAGAGAGAGAGAGAGAGAGAGAGAGAGAGAGATGCTTGAATTTTTCTCAATATTTTTTTATAAAATAAAGGCACATATTTTTTTCTTTGTTTTTTGCATCAATATTTTTTTTCTTTCTTTCTCTCTTTTCAATAGCCAAACATACTGAATACATGAAATTACCCAAAATTACCATTTTTTTAATTATAAAATATGGCTTTTCTTTCTTTCTTTCTTTCTTAATTCTTTTTACCCCCACACTTATTCGCTTCTTTCAGTTAAAATAGCTAAAAGCCTATATAACCGTTAGCTCCACAAATTGAGATTTTCTCAAAATGGCCAAAAGCCTATAATAAACATTAGCTCCACAAATTGAGGTTTACTCAAAACGGCCAAAAGTCTATACTAACCATTAGCTCCACGAATTGAGGTTTTATATAGTGAGGTTAAAAGAACAAAGAAAAGAAGGGAGTATAACCCTTGGCATGAAGTCATAAAAAGGGAACTAAGGATTGATTTCGTAAAGGATATATGATAAGAAAGACACAATAGGTTTAAGGAAGGCCTAAGATCATCACCTGCGAGACCATCCTAAACTAGACTTCTTTGCTTTTAAAGATAGAAAATTTCATGAATTTGCAAGCAAAGTTAAAAAATTATAATCATAATCCTAATAACCCAATATTCCTAAACTTCTATTACTCAATCAACATTCACAAGTGTATAAAAGCCATTGATCATGTAAGAAATTTAGTAAATCTGTTTTCAAGGTAATTAAGTAATACGCATTTTTCAAAAAACCTAAGGAATTTTTTTACAATTTAATAATCTACCAAAAGTGATAAAAATAAAATATTTTTAGATTTTTAAATAAGAAAGTAAAAGGAAAGGGAAATAAATGTATTTTTGAAAATTTTAAATTTTCTGATTTTTCTTTTGAATTTTTGAATAAAAGACTAACAGAAAAAACTTGAAAGAAATAAAAAGAAAGAAAGAGACTAACAGAAAAAAACTTAAGAGAACGAAAAATGAAAAAGAGATTAACAGAAAAAAACTTTAAAAAAACGAAAATACCCCCATACTTAAAATCACATTGTCCTCAATGTGGGAGTTAGACTAAAAGAAACACAAAAACAAACACAAATAGGGGAAGCAATCCCGCAGATATAAAGCTATTAAAGCATTTTGGGAAGCCATCCCCACCCAAAAAGAAAGCACAAAAATGAAAACAAGAAATCTAAAATGACAAGAAACAAAACAAAAGAAATAGAAACTAAAAGAATAGAAAACAAAAGAATAGAAAATAAAAGAAAAGAAAGAAAAACTCTCTATTGTGGACCAAAGTCCGTGTCGCCTCCTCCACTGCTACCTTGATGAGGCATGAATTTTTGGCATAATTCTGCTAGCATTACTTCTTGGCAATCTATTGATGCACTTTAATGTGCCAACTCGTCCACATAGCACCGAGTGGACTCTACCATTTCCGTCAACTACATCCATGGATCTCTTAAGTGATCTGAAGTTGCTGAAAGGCGGTCCAGTTCTCTGTTTAGAATGTATTCATCGGGACTGTGTTCTAGGTACCAGCCTCATCTTCCTCATCATTTGAGGGGTTGTAGGACTCATCGGCCTCATCATCATCCTCAACTGGTTGTGAGGAAGATGTCCCCTGGCCAGTTTGGGTAGTTTTCTTGATTGAGCGAAAATCGGCCTGGTTGTGATCCCCCATCCTATCTTCTTCGAATGGTGGGATCCACACTTGGTTCTCCTCGTCCCATGAATAACCATAGTTATTAAAAGTTGTGAATTAAATAACCTGCTGCGGTCCAGTTGATAATCTTCGTTCTCCTGCAAAATTGACATGACAAGCAGCAAAAATTCTAGATAAAATCACGAAAACACGCTTTTTGGTAGTGTTACACCCAGTATTGCGCATTGTTTGTAGTGCTGTAAACGGGTCCAGACCCTCAGGGTACCCCCAGACCCAGACCCATACCCTTATAGTTAAACTTGGACCCAGACCTAGACCCATACCCTTATATTAAAACTTGAACCCAGACCCAAACCCATACCCTCCAGGGTATAAAATTTTGGACCCAGACCAAACCTTCCAGGGTCCAGGGTAGGGTATAGGTATACCCGTACCCGTATGATATTTTTTTATTTTTTTCCCTGTTAAATAAAAATATTTAAAACAATGTATAATCCTAAAATAAAAATTTTAACATGATTAACATAATCTCCTCAACATTTCTTTCAACAAATACAATCATTTAACTTATACATAAATGAATAGGGATATAGACCCCTTTAACTATATTAATTTCAGTCTATAATCCAAATTCCTGGACAACCTCTGAGCAAAGAGTATATGTAATAATACGGTGTCGCCTAATAGATAAGTCAAATAATAGCATATAAGATAGAGAACGACAAAGAAAAATAAAGAAAAAGATTGTCCTTTTTGTCATGATTCATATTTTCAGCAGTTCTATGAAATAAAAAATAAGACAAAAATATTACTATCATAAATTGCTTTTACACGGGATGAAAGAATATATTTTTATATTTAGTAAAAATAAATTATTTGTGAAATGGCATTTGAAATAAAGTTGAAAATACATAAATAAATAATTTGAAAGAGGTTAGTTGAGCCAAATCCATCAAATAAAGAGACTCTATTTAGGATTGAAAAGGAGGAAGAAAAGAGAAAATGACTGAAAAGGAGAAAAAAAGAGAAAAGGACTGAAAAGAAAAAAAAGAGAAAATGAGAAAATGTTGATAGCAGTAGGATTCAAACTTGCACTACCAAGCCAAACAAGTATTTAAGTTTGCCTCCTTAACCACTCGACCAGACCTCCTTATACACATTTATTACCCTCTATCTAATATAATATATATAATATATTATTATTTTATTAATACGGGTCTATGGGTCTGGGCATCACCATACCCTGCCCAGACCCATATAGCAGTATAAATATGGGCAAGGGTATGGGTCTGCGGGTGTCAAATTTAAACCTTACCCGCTAAAAACGGGTACAGACCCACGCGGGTACGGGTAAGACCCACGCGGCTTACAGTCCTAATTGTTTGGATTATCAAGGAAGAGAGGGATAGGGGTGAGCAGTTGTGAAGTTTGTCTAACAAATAAATATCAATAATACAGACTTCACTAAGCCCGCCCGCCCTCCCTTTTGAACATGCGTGTGCCCAGAAAAAAAACAAGAGTACGATGAAGAAGATTCGGGAAATCGCCCCTGTGGATGATTCGGCGACAGTCCATTGCCCTTGGCCGGATCTCAAAATGCCTACATGCCACATCGAAATTCCAGTCCGGGTCTTCGTCGATAAATTTTCTATTGGAATCCATGGTGATTGTATTCCCGTTGTTTGGAATCCCAAGAATGGAAGCCAAACGTACCCTGTCGAGAATAATCCTAACCCTTTTGATAGTTGAAATGATTAGCTGGAGGTCCCTGTTCTGGGTCATGTTGGCATAGAATTCTCGAACAAGGACGGGATGGTAATCACCAAAAATGCGAAGGAGAGGAACCCAACCCAACCCTCTAAAAAGATTTTCAAGATTAAAATATCTGATGGCTGACTCATCGAACAATTTTTCAACGATGATTTTGAGCGATGCACTTTCGGTTACCTATTGACAGGCCACCTGAGAGAGATGCTCTGGATAGGGAAGGATTTCGGGGTCGGGCAAGGTCCCCTCAACACGAGCCCGTTTTGATTTTAAGGATGAAGTGACAGATTTCTTGGAAACCATAAAGGGGGATAAAAATCAAAAAAGAAGAAGAAGAGAAAGGAAAACGACAACGCAACACGATGACACCAACACAATAAAAAATATAAGAACGCAATAAACATATAAAAGAATAAATGCTAGCGTAGCCCGTGTTTGCTATAGTTATCTAACATTACCCGTGGGTGCGAAAGTGTAGCAAAAACAATAAAAATAAAACTAAAAATTACTAAACATAATGCTCTTAACAAAATTAAAAACATAAAATAAGTCAAAAAACAAGAATGAAGCATAAGCGACAAAAATAAAAAAGAGGCACAAAGTTTTTAAAAAATAGCTTGTGTTTGTTTGAGAAAACAAACTATGACCATGAAAATTTGCTCGTTTTTATACCCCGTTTGGATTGCCGCCACAGTTCTGCCAGAAGTTCGTCGAAGTTTGGTCAGAAGTTCGCCGGTAAATTTTCTTGGTCTATTTTCTGTAAAAATTTTGTTAAGAAATACAATAGAACACAAAATAAAGTTCGTTCATAACAAAATTTCATACAAAAACCTGAAATTACAAAAACCCATCTACATTATGGACCCAGCCATCTTTGGCTTTTCTTTTTGTCCTCCCAAAGTATAACTATTCATACAATCTACTCGCTCCCTAAAAATTCCTCTACTAATGAGTCCCATGAAGTAATAGACCCTGATGGTAAGGATTTAGCCACGACTTTGCCTTTCCCCTTAGAGAGAACGGGAAAAGATGCAGTCGAATTACATCTTCTGATACTCCGTTAATCTTAAAGGTGTCACATACCTCTAAGAAATTTCCGATATACGCGTTGGGATCTTCATCAGGAAGTCCATCGAATTGAACATGATAATCTCAAGGTTATTTGCCTCTCCCTTGGCCTTGCTACACTTAACTGCGTCCCTAAGATGGACGGGTGAGCATAATTTGCCATTGTTTTCTTCGATAGCAGTTATGCCGCCATCGGAGGTGTTGATTCGAAAAGAGGGTCGTTGAATGGGATTTATTTTGGTTCTTCTTCCATCTTAACAACGAGTGCTATTGCACTAGTGCCTGCCGTTCCGAACTGAAAGGCAAGACGAGTATCTCGTAGCGGGATCGAACAGTACTAACTCACCCCTTCTCTTTCGGGGCATAAACTAATACCACACATCCTGCAATAACCAAAAAATGTTCTTAGCTCTATGAATACAAGGCACAATTCAAGAATATAAACTGAAAATAATAGAATGGTGCAAAAACAGAAATTAATTCGATCGAGAAAAAGAGAAAACGAAAATAAGAGACTATGGCTACAATAGTAAAACAAAACGATATTCTTTAAACTTACCTTCCTCGGCAATGGCGCCAAAAACTTTATGTGAATATAAAAAGGGGTGGAATCCTAGTCACTACAATGCAAGGTAAGTGAACCTAATAATGCAGAGGTGAGTTTCGACCCGAGTGTCGAATCTCTCGAGGATGGATGAAGGCTCAAGTACTAATCGTGTTTCTAATGTTTAGTCTAATAAAAAGATGATGGGTGTTGAGAAAATACAAACTTTAAACTAAAATAATTAAAGAGAGAAAATAACAAAAACAATTTTTAAAAGATTAATAAAAATAAGAGTTTGGATGGTGGAATCCTCCTAATCCTTGTTACTACAATTTAACTGGAAAAACTTTCATAAACACGATGTTGAATTAATTAAGTTGGGTCATCACTCAAATCAGGTAATCCCTATCTCTAGGTGAAAGCCACCATACTCACTAACCCTTAGAGGAAAATCTCTTTTCTCCCTAACAAATTCTGAGTGCAATATAATTAGGTGATGTAAAAAGACCTAAAAGTGCAAGATCGAATCTCTAGTCAATTGCCCCAATTAAACCTCCATTGGTTGCCTTAGATTGTTCTTCCTTTTTCAATTCCAAACAACCTTGTGAATAATCTAATCTCGCAACAATTAAATTACAAACAAACACAATTGGAGAACAACTTAAATAAAACCAAACATCGAAATCAAGAATTTAAACTAAGAACTTCAATAATCAAGAATTAGGGTTCATTCCCAATCCAAACAAAAAGAACTAATCACTTTTCATTACAATAAAACTAAAATAAAATATAGAATTCAATAACAAGAAAAGGAAAAGAAAGCTTAGGATTGAAAATCGAAGCCACGATTAACATCCCGAACGTCTTCCAAACTTGTCTTTCGAGTCGCCAAGTTGAAGATCGAAATCTTGAATCAAAGTCTTCAATTATTGAATCCAAGAAACTAAATTGCAGAAATCTTGAAACTTTACTAACTAATTGAATGTCTAAAAGTTGGAATTTAAAGAGTGTTTACCCTAATGTAACCTAACTAATCGAACTTAACCTAATTAATCTATCTAATTAGTTCTAGTATCTAAATCTATCTACATCTCCCTAATTATGTATCTAATTATCTAATTGTATCTAAAAAATGTCTACAAAAGCTGCAAAAAGACCTTATATAGGTGAAAAATACAAGAAAACCAGTTGAAATTGGAATAAAATACAAGAAAATCGAGTTTGTTTTGGACTCAGCCGACCCTTGCCAGCATACCCTACCCTCGACGGTAGGGCGAGGCCTACTATCCATGGTAGGTTTCTATTGCCAATGCCTTGCTTTCCACGGCGTCTACCAGCGACAGTACGTCAGCCTTCCTCGCGCAGTAGGTTGCTGAATTTTTGCTGATGGCTCCGTTTTTGTTCCTTTTCGTTTCCTTTTATCGTTTTCATTTCCGGAGGGCACTTAAGACAAGAATAAGAGATATTTAGCTAAATTATATTCTTTCACATATTAAAATCACCAAAAATGATGAAATTAACATATAGAAAATATAGACAAATATGCACTTATCAGCACATGAAAGAATTTGAAACCAAAAACCCTTTCAAATAAAGTTTTAAATGATATCTCTACAAAGAGACATTTAAGCCCATACCACAAATGCTTAAGTAATCCCTTCACAATCATTTAAGTTTTGTCCACAAGAATTTACTCGATAAGATTTTTCACACAAGTATGAAGAGAAGTCAACACATATTGAGAATGTTCAACGACTTCCTCTTGAAACTTAACACAATGATCACCAAGTAAAGAAAACAAGAAACCATCAAATCCATAAGATTTATTTCCAAGAAAACCGAAGGTATGATTGTTAGCAACCCCTAAAGAATCACAATTATTCCATGGATCAACATTGTGTGAAATAGAAACAAGAATAGCATGAAACAAGTCCTTAACCACTAAGAGATAAATTCTATCTAGATTGTTAATTTGATATGGCACATCAACAAATAAGGAATGATCCCTTTGTTCCATGACATCACCAAAAAGCAACCTATTTTCCTCAGTAATGATAAGAAATGTAATGAGAATAGAAGATAGAACATGTATGATTAAGCTTAAGAAAATATTTCTTTTCAAGTGACGTTCCAAGAGAATTTAAGAAAATGAAATGATCTCCATGTTCTATGAAAACAAGTGAGAACAACTTAATTTCCTTACAATAAATCTCAAAGCACAAGAAGAACTAGAAGGAAAGAAGCTTACTGTTTTGATGTAGTTATAGCCAACTCGTCCTTCTTGATTCTTGCCTGGTTCTCCAAAATTCTACACAAAAGGAAATTCACTAACAAGAGAAGAGTTAGTTTGGTTAGCAAAAAATTTATTTCCTCACTCTTTTCAAATACATTCAACTCTTCTTTTGAATTCTCTCATTTTTCTTCACTCATTTTTTTTGTTCTGTCATTTTTCCTCAAGATCATTCTCTTTTTCTTTAGAGCTCTCATCTTTTTCACACTTCTCACCTATAGAAGAAATGGAAACAAAGAAACTTTATTTTTCAACTAGTCTCTCTTTTTCTTCCATTCTATCTTTTCTTTCAAACTCAATGTTCTTCTCTTTTTCAAAGCTCATGTCACTCATGGAATCACCAAAAAGTTCTTTAGACATTTCTCCTTCAACATGATTTTCAACACTTTCGTCAATTTCAATTCTAGCTTGTAGAAGTTCTTCGACCATTAAAGACTTTCCCAACAATGATGGTTTCATGGATTCTTCCTTTTTAATCCCTTGAGAAGAAATGTACATTTCTTGCTTGCGTTTAATGTTTCCCATTGCTTGACTCCATTCTAGCCTTTTAAATTGGCCAACTCCAAATTTATTGCTCAAAGCACTCTTTAACTCACTCTAATATTGAACCCCACTCATTTCCTCCTTCTATAAGCAAGTATATATTCCAAAATCGAAGGAGAGAAGGAACAAGATGCTAAGATAGCCTTGTCATCTTCATCTACACTATAGGCATCGAACAAGTGTTCTACCTCACTCTCCCATTCTGGATAGTAAGTTGGAACAAAATTCCCATACAAAGTAGGCAAGGACTCCAAGTTATGATTGCACAGTCTAGAAGATTGTTTCAAGCTTTGTGAACTCTTTCCACAACTTATATTTCCTCTTGTATGGAACCTCTCATCCATATTCATATAATCCTTCTCATTCTAGTTTCTTTCTTTGGGACTCTTTTAAAAGGCCTATAAGCAATACCATTTTCCGCCTAAATTATATTTCCCTCACAACAATTGTAAGAAGTATGTTCAAAGGATCTAGCACAAGGAGTGAAGTTAACAACGCCATCTTATCTTCTTGGAGTGAAGTTGGTACCACTATGGTTGATTCCACCGTAAGCATTTCTTCCTTGATTATAAGCACTATAGCTATAACCTTCATGATATCTCACATACCCTCCCGGTTGATCTTCCATCCACACATGATTTAGAACATTTAAAACCTACAAAAATAGAAAACAAATAATAGGAAAACAAAAGGACCTCGCCGTTCCCTAAGTGTTTTGCTCAAGGTAAATATTCTCAACCCTCGTGTTTACTCTTAGTCTCTATGACTTTAAAATCAATGAGCTCACCCTCTTGCCTTTTACCTTTCCTCACCAACTAGAGTTACTTACTGATTTCTAAAACATCCAAGTTATAAGAAATTCCCAAAGAAAAAATCACGCAAGTAATTCTTGATAGATAAGAACAAAGAATTCAAAGAGAACTTTTGTTGAGAATGTAGAAGGTATAGAATGTTGAAGAAAATTTCAAGAGCAGGAATCAATGAATGAGTCTAATTTCCACCAAAAGATCAGTAAAACACTTATTATGTCCAAAGAAGTTGCAAATTCAAAACTAAGATAATTGGTTCACAAATCAAAGATATGTAGATTACTAGAAAACAATTCCAGAAAAACAGAGCATGAAAACCAGATGTAATAATCTCAACATAACTCATTAATTTCTCAACAAAGTAGGCTCAAATTTGTTGCAAAATCTTTATCATCGGGTGAGCTTGCAATCAAGACCAATTTCTTGCAATTTGGAGTTCATTTTGATATACTTTTCAATTAAAATCTTTACCCATGACTTTTTCTGGCCGAAAATTTTTCCAGGTTTCATGCCTTTTTCAAATAACATCAATGGCTTTTCTTAAACACAAATTCAACAAATAAAGAAAGAAACCTTCACCTTAAAGAGAGCTATGCTCTGATACCTCATGGTATGATCCTCCTGAGCTTCCATTGAAGATCATTTACTCCCAAGATGCAACTCCCTTCTAGAGGATTCCTTTGATGGATATTTTGGAGATTTTTGAAGAACACAAACACAAAATTACTGGTAAGATAAATAAGGTGAAAAGATAGATATTCTTATATGAAGGGGAGAATAAAAAAGGCTTAGGATAACCCTCACCTATCCTCCATATTCTAAGAAGAACCTATATTCCCAAGCAACACCAATTATGAAATTGGCACCTCAAGTGATAGATAAGATTTAGAAATTAGACTTGAACTCTTGAATTGAAGATTCAAGAAGTTCATTGTCTTGAATTATACAAAGGAAACTCTTAATTTACAAGGAAGATGAAGAAATTTAAAGAACTCTATTTCTTTTCTCTATAGAATTTTCATATATCTCTAACTAGCCAAAGAATGGCTACAATAAGAGTATATTTTGTGTGCTAGACAATTAGCACCCAACCCTAATCCATAAACTATCTTAAAAGAGTTAAAGGGATGCTTAGACTACTTAAGTATAAGTCAAAATAAGTTTACAACTAAATTAAAGGGTTTAATAGGTTAAAAACTTTCCAATCTCTTCACCAGCCGAGACCTACCGTGCACGGTAGGTCAAATACCTCCAATCCTTTCTTGGCTAAAACCCTACTGTCGACGGTAGAGTGGACCTAGAGTCGATAGTAGGGTCCAGAAAATCCTTCCTCTTTTGATTTTAAGCTTCCAAACTTACCAAGCATGCTTCATTGGACTCCTCTACTTTCACACTAGACAATAGGAAGTTTTTTTGGATCTTCTAAAGCCCTCTTCATGAGCTCATATTACTTTCCAAGCTAAGTCTTGGATCATCCCTTCAAATATGACTATCTTTCCTTGGCGCTTCTCCTCCATTTTTCTAGCCATAGCTCTTGTGACCGGACTCTGCAATATCTCTACGGTTCCTTGTGCATCCCAGGTTATACCAGTGTTGGAGTTGAGCGAATATCATATTGAATTTCAGCCTCGACGGGCTATGTAGGTACTGGTATTACAGATTTTTGGTGGAAAACACCTTGCTAAGCCCCTTAGAACCTAGTAATACTGTGCAAGAACTGGACCTCGAAAAGGCTTGGGTGCTATATGTAGATGGGTCAGTAGCACAGTAGCTCAATGGTGAGAGCTTTGTGTTACAAAATTTGGATGGGTTGGAGTTTGCCTATGCATTAAAATACACATTTTTTTGTGAGCAACAATGAATTTGAGTATGAGGCACTGCTAGCCAGCTTACGTATGGCTGCCACCATAAACATAGAGTAGCTCATTATCCGAGTGATTCTAAGGTCATCTTTAGCCATGTCACAGGGTCCTTTGAGGATAAAGAGGAAAATATAAAACGCTATTTGGCTCTTGCCAAGACCTTGTTGACTTAGTTTAAGGCTGCTTGGTTTGAAAAAATCGCCATGAGACACAATAAAAAAACAGATGAACTATCAAAAGCAATTCTGGGAGCAGATACACAGGATCTGGCTTGAACCTTTGACTTAGAAAAATATCCATGGAGGCATGTTTTACATGGAAGAAGAAAATAATTAGATGACCTCAATTAAGCTATACATCTCGAATGGCTCTTTACCTAAATATTCAGTAGTTGCTAGAAAGACCATACGTGATGGTATAAGGAGAATTGTACAGAACTATGGGTGAATGGCCCTTGTTGAAGTATGTCTCCTAAGAGGAAGGATTCTATATACTCAAAGAAGTGCATTTAGGTATATGTGGAGGTCATGTAGTGTTGAATGCATTGGTCAGGAAGATCATGCGATACGGGTACATTTGGCCTAGTATGTGGGAGGATGCCAATGAAATGGTTCGACATGTCATCAATGCCAGATTTATGATAAGGATCACCATGTAGCGCAATACCATAGCCTATCATTTCCCATTCCATTTTCTCAATAAATAGACCTCCTCCGTCTATTCCCTAAGGCTAAGGGTAGTAAGGAATACTTAGTGGTGGCTATAGATTATTATCCAAGGTGGATCGAAGTCAAGGCATTGGGGAGCATCACGTCCAAACAGGTTCAAGACTTCTTTTGGGAAGATATCGTTTGCCGTTACGGGATCCCGAAAATAATGATCACAGACAACAAGAAACAGTTCAGTACTAAAAGCTTCAAAGAGTTTGATTTGGAACTCAGGGTAGAGCAACGGTTTGTATTGGTAGCTCACGTACAGACCAACGGGTTAGCTAAAGTCACAAACCGGACAATACCCTAAGTATTTAAGAAATGATTAGAAAGAGCTAACGGAAATTGGGTTGAAGAACTACTTAGTGTGTTGTGGTCATACTATAGCATCCTTAGACGAGCCACTGGAGAATCCCCTTTTTACTTGTGTTTTGGGGTAGAAGCCGCTAATACTAGTAAAGATTGGGACCCCGAGTGCCAGAAACTAAGGTTTATGTCTAGAGGACAATGGGAGGCTTTACAAGAGAACCTCCTGTTTATTGAAGATTTGAGAGCAGTAGCTGCTCGAAAGGATAAACATTGCAAATGAGCGACAGCCCGCTACTATAACTCCCGTGATAAATCCTCTTGTATTCAGACGTGGAACTAGTTTTTCAGAAAGAATCAAGTAAGCCGACAAGAACCTAGACGAAAATTAGACGCGACCTGGGAAGGCCCGTATCGGGTTATGAAGGCACACTGAAATGGAGCATATGTTCTAGTTGAAAATGAGGGCCACCACTTAGTTAAGACTAGGAACGATACAAATTTAAGAAAATATTACACGTAATAAATGTTCTTTTGTTTTCTGAATCATTTTGTCTTTTATATCTAAGTTTGCAATGAAGAATATTGTATCAAGTTTCAATTAACCATGAAAAGTAAAAATTATTATTATTGCCAAATATGTCTCATACATTTAGGAGATACATGCTCTTTAAAATTACTACTAGTGCTCACTTGTCTTCATTAGAAGATTTTCCTAGATGACCCAGATTAGCTACCACCAGTGGGAGTGCTTGCTACCCCCTAAACTATTCGGTCATATATATATGGCCGAAATCGCGATAACGTTGCCGGCCTCATCCATTAGAGTGACCAAGTGACAGCTTGTTTCGTGGGCATAGAGTAGGGTACCGGGAAAGTAGGTTAGGAATTCGTTAATTTGCGATTGTGGGGTGATCAATCTATATGTCATAGTGTATAACAAGTTATCATGAACTTGTGGGTGGTGCACCTAGAATATCCTTTGGTAAACCAGCTGGGAGCGTAACCATAAACATACTAAGTATGCTCTCTGGAAATGGAGAAACCAGTCAAACTCTCAGTTTCCTAGTTCACATAGTTCAAGAGCCCGACCCGGATGTACAATGAATCGTATGCGATGGCTTGGAATGGGTTCCCGGATACGAAGGTAAATGCCTAATGTGGCCCGTAAGAAAACTGCAACGGGATCATCATCATAGTGATGGATGGGAGCATTTATGAGAGCAGGATCATCCATATTGGCCAGAATATTTGCCATAAGGATAGTATTTGGTATTTTGGGTATTTGAGAGTTTCAACCAACTATTTATAGGACTAGATCGAAGCAAAAGAAAAGGCATCTCGGATATTGCGAGCATAAAATCTTTAATGCTTTGTAATTTATTCCTTGATGTGACACTCAATCTTAAATACAATCCTAAGAACAGAGAGGCGTGTCTGTTTAGATTCTTATCTTCATTCATTATAGCTTGACATCATGTTGTGGTCTACATACCTTATTTGTACCTTATATGGCCTGAGAACACCCATACGGGGTTCAATGGACAAAGTGGGACTGGGAAGTCCCCAAATATCGATTGCCCTCTGCGGATATATCCATATAAAGAACACTTGTCCGTCTTCCATAGAGCAATATCTGTAATACGTGTCATGTGGTAGCACTCTTTAGCTCTTAGCTAACTAACATCTAATTTAATAGGCATGCATAGGCATGAATTTAAAATTTACCAACCATTTCAATAAGAAAAACTTAAATGTTCTTAGAGTTTCACTTGCAAATACTGGGTATTATAACATGCTCCTACGGGGCTACAGGGGGATCTGCTTCCACCGAAATGACATTTGTAGCATTTGTCTTTTGTGCTTCGTATATGTGCAACTTCTTTAATACTCCAGCTGCAGCAGTCCAACCGTCCACAGTATTGTCCTAGAGTGCAGGGATGGGGAACAGTGGGTCACTGATTGCATCTAGGAGATAAGGAGAGAGACTGGGTGGAACCACGGATCGTGAGGGATAGGCCACTGCTTCACGCACAACAAAATTTCTCCCATAACACCAAACTGCTCTTCTGTGTGCGGATATTGGAAGTGTATAAGTCTGACCAGATCTTCTAACTCTTGACCCACCAACCACAGATGCCTAATGTTGGATCATTCAGAGTATAAAGCCTTATGGTCTCGGGATCGAAGGTATAGTTTTCATACTGCTGCCAGACACTGCGAACTAAGTTGTGAATGATATCCCACATCATTGGTATGGACCAGCGGAAGAATAATTGCTATATTTGGAAGGTTTGTATAAATCTTTCGCATATCCTCGGATCAAGGTAGAACACAGTTCTCCATCTCGAGTGAATGCCATATCAGCAAGACGAGTTGCCTCTTGAGCTTGGTTCAAGACTGTTTAGGCCTCAATCCTTACAGAAGCTACTTTGGCCTCTAACTTGGGGATCCGCTCAGTAGTGTGGGCTAGCTCCTCAGCCTTGGCCTCTAGGATTGACTCTGTTTTAACCCGTTCAATGCCTACAGCTTCGAGATGAGTGCAAAGGCCTACTTCTATCGCCTCTTTCTTTTTCAATTGAGCTTCCAGGGCCTGGATCCGTTCATCTTGCTCTTTGTACCTCCTCAACGTGATATCCTTTGAAGCTATCAGCTCACCTTTTAGCTCTTGCAACTGCGCTATCTCTTTTTGTAGCTGAGTGGCATATGTATTCGCCCGGAAGTAGGTATCCACAACAGAAGCAACCCTATCCATCCAACTCAGCCCGGTTTATCAATTCCTGTATGCAAAGTTAAGCTTGTGCTTAAAATGATTAGTACACGATTATTACCTCGAAATATTGGAATTTTAAAGCTCCAAAAATATATATCTGCATCAGAGAGAGCCAGCAAATACTTTTATCAGGTCCTTGAACTCACACTGTGTAGCAAAATTTCTATCTCGGGGGAGCGACAACCTCATTAGCATCTCTAAAGCCATTGAGGGATCTACAATCCCATAATTGATGCTTACGTTATACTCCAGAAGATTCAAGGGTAGCACCCGATATGACTAGCTCAAAGATGGGGTAAGGATCAAGAAGGGAATTCCTACATGGCAGTGTGAGTCCCATCTTAAATGAGAAGGTCTCTACCCTTCCTTCATTAGTTACCAGTAGTTGCACACCCATTGCCCCACAACTTTGGGAAGGGTCAGTAACCGGAATAGATGTCCTAGCTTTATTAACTGGGATAGATATGTTCCTAGCAGGGCAAAGAACGAACCAGGGGCCAGAACTTTGGGGAGGATTTGCATCCCCAGTGCATTTTGCTGACGGTTTTTGTGCTCGAGGTCCGTCCCAGTAACCATACCTCTCTCCGTACCTTCTTCTTAAAAACTATAATTGTTATTAGAATTATAGGACGAAGGTAATAGAGTCTCTCGTAGCCTCCTAACTGATTTTCCTGAAAAAGTGGGGAGAGCAAGGGAGTCATAAAGGGGTTTCTAGAATCTGTAGGACAACAATATAAGGTGATAGAGTGTCAAAGAAACAATAGGAAAGATTGTTACCAGTGTCGTGAGTGGACGAAAAGATCCACTTTAGACCCTGAGAAGCAAATTGAGCCGACGTAGCTGGGGACACAACCAGAGTAGAAGCTAGAAGGTTATTCTCAGGAAAAACAAGGGAAAGGGCCACATCAATAGATAACCCTGATGCTAAGGTAGCGCTCAACAGATACTGCATGTATTCTTCTCTTGAGAAGAGATCAACACAAATATTTATTAAACGAGGCTACATAAAGAATCACAAATCACGTAGGACATAAAATAAGTGGAAATAAGTGAAAGGGAACTCCGTGAATACTAACATATAGTTGCTCTATTGATGGGAGCCCCGTATAAGTCAGACCGGTCCAAAAATGCATGGGGACGACTCTCCTGTATCCGAGTGCCAAGAGGATATTGATCGACAATGGTGGTAAAGGTGCGTAATGCGGGTGGTCAGGGTTAGGAAGTATTTTACGAGGGTCCACAGACATTTAAAAGGTACAGCAGGGGCCCAAACAAAAAAGAATCGATATTTTCAAGATTTGATAGAAGTTGGTTCAGAAGAAAATAGGCCTTTTTTGGATTTGGCGGCACATGTAAGCCACCCCAAGTTTGGCTCGACCGCTCTTATTTAGAAACGATGCCTAAACAGGTTCAAACAGGTTGGAATACCTAAGGATCGGCATATGATAATAAAGCCAACCAACTGAATAGAGAAAAGAGGGTGGATTTGGCCTAATGACATATTTAAGAAATGTAAAACATCCACTACTAATGAAAGAAGCTGGAGGGAAATACCCGACTTCAGATGTTCTCCATACATAGTGAAGCACCCGGAAGGCAAAGTATTAGCTCGATCCCGAGAAAGAGGATGAACCAATTCATAGTTCCAAGGAATATTGTAGATAAACCTTAAGTCTTCTAGATTTTCATGAGTGATGGAACTGGGATGATATGCAGCCTTGGGTTCCAGATCATCGCTAGCACTATGGGCAGGAAATTTAGTATACTTAGGATCGGGAGCTATATGCCCGGCCGATACCTAAGATGTCTCAAGAGGGGAAAAAGTGACAGTAAGGTTAGAAATGGTGTTGTTAAGACCTGTGGCGTAGCGAGTAGAAGTTATTGTACATGTATTGGAAGGAATTGAGCCAGTATCTAACGAGCTCGAAGGGGTCCGAGTTGAGCCAAGATTCTGAGAGAATGCCATGGATGAAGTCGGGTTAATAGGAGTGGAGATCGAGAAAAACAAGAAGATGCATAGGAAGTAAGAAGTGCAAGTGGAGGATAAATAGTAAAAAGGGAAAAGTGAATGGAAGAATCACCCCTTTTAAAGGAGCAGAGGTGGTGGGTGACCCTCGAGGCAAAAAGATGTGTACCAAGGAAGCCAAACATTGCGTTTCTCCAAGAGGGACTGTTATTCCCCTTCCAAGAGGGTGCAGATGATGGATTCTGAAAGTTGTGGGCCGCGTACAAGTGATAGTCCATGAAACTAGGGAGTGCGGGCTAGGGAGTGGGCCTAAAGAGAAGGTCCAGTATAAATATAGACAGGGTCTACGGAGGCAATATTGGAGCTCCGACCCAATGGTTCGCGAGTATTCAAGTCGTGAGTAACAATCCCACATCGATAAATGAGATTGCAAATCCAAATGAGTAGCTGGAAATAAAAGGTTCCCTTTGATTACTATTCATACAATATCAAGTATTTAATGCCTTTAATTATCTATTAATTATATCTTATTGTGGACTCTGACCTGACTTAAGCATCAGAGTGCCTCTGGGGAGCAGATCTCTATTTGTTCATTGATAGCTTCCCTTCCGGTCTTGAAGGAACAACACACGTGGTAGCAGTTATTCATCAGGCTTCTTCATGGTTTGGTATTTAAGGTTTACAGTAATTATTTGTTTTTGAAATTTGCACATGAATGGGAAGAGGAGTTGGAAAAATAAACTTGAAAGGAGATCATCGAATTCACCATTGATTAAGAGTTTGGCAAACTCAAGACTACTTTTTTTATATATTATTTAAGAATAGTTCTTGAGGACTGGTGTTGTTTCTGGTCCTTTAGGAGGGTTAGCTGGTGCTTCTACTTGGAGGATCGGTGATGGCACCAACCCTCTTTATTTGAGGACCAGCCGAAGCACCGTTCTCATTAAAAAAAGGGCTATATGTTTTTTCTTTTGATTTGATGTGGTTTTTTTAAATTTAAATCGAATAAGTTGTAGATAAACCTTCAAAGATCGATCTATTAACCTCTTTTTTCTTTATATTTACTTTAGATGCTCTATTTTTTTTTATTTTATAAATTTTAAAATTGAGAGAAAATTTTAGAGAGAGAGAGAGAGAGAGAGAGAGAGAGAGAGAGTGTGTGTGTGTGTGTGTGTCTAATCATTTATAAAATAATTTTACAATATCTTGATCTTCATACATACTGCTTCATTAAGATTGTTATAGAATGCTTCTACCCTCAGTTCTTCTGCTTGTTGTTGCTGCAATACTTAATGAATTTTAGCATCCCTCATCTGCATTTGTTCTTCATCGTCTTCTATTTCATTTGCATCCAACATCTCATCTTTGGTTCATTTGCATTCAAAATCTAGTCTCTTCTGGTTCATTCGTGTCCAATGTATCGCACTCTTGTTCACTATATTCATGCTCATTATGTTGATCTCCTTCTTTGAACATAGAATCTATTTCTGATAAGCTAAAAGGAAAGCAAAAACTGGATACGTTTTCTAAAGCTTAATCACAGCTAGTCACAGTTGCTCAAGCTTTTAACACGATTGAACTTGCATAATTTGCTGTTGTTTTAACAATGTCCCAATGGAATAGTTAGCAGCTACTTTAGCCTTTAATGGCTTTTGCTGAAATGCTGTCTCAATAAAGGCTTCATGAAAGTTCACAAGTCTTAAAAAAAAAAAAAGAGCTTTCTAAGTCCCAATTGTTGGCTCAAGGGTTAGTCATGTTTTAATGAGCGATAAATCAAGTTAATTTAACAAGTGTTTTTGTTGAAAGACAACAGTGAAGCTAATGTGATTGAAAGAAGAGTTGAGCTAACAGACTAAGATATTGATCTGGGTAGAAACAAAAATATTCTATTTTGGAAAAGTTCTCACTAAAGCAACAAAATTTGCATGCATTCTCTGGAAATAACAAGGATAAATCAAAGTTAGAGAATAAAGGAAAGAGAAGAGAAGGACGATGAAGTGTCTTTTACTTTATACTTTATTGTTTTGTAATCTTGCTATCAAAGAGAATATGGTTCAGAAGGGAAGCTGCAATGCTTGCCGATTATATTATCAAAGGAAAAATTATATACACCTATATATTACGTAATCTAAGAAGGATAGTATGCCTAAAATACATCTAGTAATAATATGTTACCTTATCTAAGAGATCCTTACCATATAGATACAAATCAATATAATCAATACAAATCAAATCTTTCCATATTGTGAATATCTTATACATGCTAAACATGTGTGAAATATTCCCAATACTTTCCCTCAAGTGGGAGCGTGCAGATTGTGGACACCCAACATTCTTAAAAGAAGATGGAACTAGGACTGTCCTAACACCTTTGTGAAGATATCAGCAGGCTGTGCGTCAGTGGGAGTGTAGGTAGGAACAATTCGTTGAGCTTGGATTTCATCATGGACAAAATGATAATCGATTTCAATGTGTTTGGTTCGTTCGTGGAAAATAGGATTAGAGGAGATATGAAGTGCAGCCTAGTTATCGCAGTACAGTGGAGTAGGTTGAGATTGCGGGACTCGAAGATCGCAGAGAAGATAGCGTAACCATTTGAGTTCGCAGTAAGTTACCTCCATGGAACGATACTCGACTTTGGGAGAGGATCGTGCCACAGTATGTTGTTTCTTGGATTTGCAAGAGATAGGAGCATGGCCTAAGAAAACGAAGAAACCAGTAAGAGATCAGCGGGTGACAGGATATCTTGTCTAATCAGAATCACAATAAACGCACAACTGTAAGTTAGAGTTGCCTCGGAGAAGAAGACTTTCACTCGGAGTGCCCTTAATATATCTAAGAACGTGAAGGGTAGCATCCCAGTGTTCTTGGTGAGGTTGATTCATGAATTTAGATAACACCTGCACAGAATACGCTAATCTAGCCGAGTGAATATGAGATAAATGAGATGGCCTACAAGAAGGTAATAGGATTCAGGATGAGGCAGCAAAGAACCCTTAACATTATCGAGCTGATGATTCAGGAAGGTAAGTGGCTTGGCACCCAATAATCTGACGTCTGATAAAATATCCAAGGTATACTTGCACTCGCAGAGATAAATGCTATGTTTGGATCGAGCAATCTCAATTCCTAGAAAATATTTTAGAGGCCCCAAATCTTTTATGTGGAAGCAAGTACTCAAATGAGTCTTGAATTTCTTGATAGAGGGAAGATCATTTCTGGTAATGATTAGGTCATCCACGTATATGAGAACACATAGAAAGATAGAGCCTAAAGAAAAGGTGAATAAGGAATAATAAAAAAAAGACTGCCGAAATCCGCACTGAGTGAGTGCGCCAGTCAGTTTGGCAAACGACCACTAGGGACTTGTTTGAGACCATATAGAGACTTGCGGAGTCTACTAACCTTCCTTTCATGACCAGTATAGAATCTAAACAGAAGTTTCATGTAAACCTGTTCATGTAAATCTCAGTGCAGAAATGTATTATGAACATCCATTTGATAAATTTCTCATTTACGAGCTGCAGCAATAGACAATAATATGTGAACAGTAACCATTTTTGCTATAGGAGCAAAGGTTTCAGTATAGTCAAGTACCTTGACTTGTGTATTTCCTAATATGACCAACCGCGCCTTATAGCACTCGATATTGCCACCGGATTTCTTCTTGATTCGATAAACCTATTTACATCCAAGGCTTTCTTTTCGGGAGGAAGAGGAGTGAGAGTCCAAGTATTATTTCGTAGCAACGCATCAATTTCACTACACATTGCATCATGCCAGTGTGGAAAAGAAAGTGCCTCACTGAACCGGGAGGGTTCAGTATCAGTAGTAACTAGTGTAATAAAAGCCTTATAGCATAGGAAAATTTTTCGTCAGAAATGTAATGTGTAAGAGGATTGGAACATATACCTGAAGAAGAAAGAGCTGAGGTAGGACACAGGGTTGTAGAATCGTTCACATTGTTACAGACATAATCAAGAAGTTTAGAAGGAGGATAACTAAGTCTATGACTGTGACGAAGTTCTGGAGTGGGAGGATGTGTAGGTGGGCTAGGTGGTGGTGCTGGATCAATTTGGTCCAAGGAAGGTGGAGAATTTAGTGGGACGACTGAATGAGAAATGGAAGAAATGTTTTCAGGTGGAGAAGAAGTGTTTTCGGGTATTGTGGTAGGTTAGACAAAATTCCGGTACTTGGGCCAAGTGGGAAATCGGCTTAATGAAGAAGTAGGAGAGAGAGAACCCAAAAGATCATCATCAGTAAATAAAGTGTATGGGAGCCCAGAAGAGAAGATATCATCTATTTTATTTGAAGAAGAAAAAGGAGTGATAAGGACTTGATTTTCAAGAAATTTAACATCGCAGGAGGAAAAAAATTGGTGGATGTCAAGGTCATATAGATAGCATCCCTTTTTAACTTGAGGATACCCTAAGAATATACACTTTCTAGTATGGGAATAAAACTTATTAGCTGTGCGCATATAGGAATAACATAAACAACCAAAAACACGTAAGTGGGAGAGATCTAGAGGTTTAGAAAAAAGTATTTCCATGGGAGTTTTGCCGTGAAGGACTGAAGAGGGGGTTTGATTAATTAGATAGACTGCAGTTTTAACACATTCCCCCTAAAACCGAGATGGCAAAGATGCTTGAAGCCTTAAGACACGGGCAACATTTAAAATATGTCGATGTTTTTCGCTCTACCTGCCCATTTTGTTGTGGGGTATAAATGATACTTGTTTGGTGAATGATACCTTTAGAAAGAAAAAAGGGTTTTAGATTTAAGAACTCTGTTGCATTATCAGTACGAACATTTTTTTATAGTTGTATGAAATTGTGTTTGAATAAAATTAAAAAAATTTTCAAAATGAGAACGAACACTACCCTTATCAACAAGCAAATAAACCTAGGCAGCAGGAGAGAAATCATCCACCAAAGTAAGAAAAGAGGAAGAACTATATGTAGATTTATGTTTATATGGCCCCTAAATGTTACAATGAACCAATTCAAATAAAGTACTAGCATGAGTATTATTTGAAGGAAAAACAATCCGAGAATGTTTGTCTTAAAAACAAATAGAACAATCATGAATAGAGGATTCTAAAGCATGAGAAAAACCATTAAAGCAGAAATGATGGATGTGCTAAATACTGATGTAATAAATGTAAAGGAATGACGAAAGTGTGGTTGTCCTGTCCTTATGAGAAATTGTACACCCCATGTGTCAGCTTACCCAGTCCAATCTCCTTCCTCAGCCTATGGTCATGTATACTTAGGATTATAATGCAGCAACTGTGATATGTAAATAAGATTACACTTAAGTTGATGAACATATAAAACATTACGAATAGTTAATTCAGGCCCCAATTTTACAGTTCCTTTAGAATTTACTATTGCATGTGATCCATTAGGCATTCCAATAAAGTCATATGGCTATACGATATATATGAGACAAGAATTCAATTCTACTAGTCATATGGCTAGATGCTCCCGAGTCCAATAACCAAATGCCATTTTTATTACTATAAAAGAAGTCATTAGAAGAAGAGTTGCCCACTGTTCCAACAAAGTGTGATGGTGGTGAGGTCACTGTCACTGCTCCTGCCTATTAGGAATGTGAGGGATGTGATGCTAGGCCTGCAAATGGATTAGAAGCACCACCAGAGTCGGGCCACTGCTGTCCACTAGAGAGAAGAGAGTTTGGACCACCAAGTGAAGGCCATTGTGGAGGCCCAACTGGAGCTGTCCAGCCAGGTCCACTCGTGCCTCTATGAGGGAATTGTGGCGCGGACCAAGGAGAATTTGGTGCTGATTGCAGCGCCGATCAGGGGGGAGCCAAGAATGGAGGGACCCGTCCAATGATTTGGCTATGATGGTGTGTAGAATGTTGGGAGATGGCTGCATGTGCCGTTGTAGAGGTGCGATGACTGCCTCTTCCATGGCTTCCTCCGCTAAATTTTGCATATTTTCCATGGCCCACGGAATTTCCTGATGTGAATTTATTTTTGTCTAGCCACTAGTCAAGAAAACAAATCATCTGAAAACATTCTAGAGAGGAATGACCAGATTTTTGGGAAAACAGTACAAACAATATTACTCTTATCAGGAACTCGTGCAGTGATGGCCACTGCCTCGGCTCGTGCATCTTGGTAACGAGCAATAACAACATGGCATTCTTCGCGTATAATCATATTATATATTGTATCAATAGGTGGAAGAGGATTCATATTTAAAATCCTACTAATAATAGCCCAAAAAGAAGGGTTTACACCAAGTAAGAACTTGTGTAACTTTTTCTCCTCGTGTTAGCGCTCTCCATCAGTGATTCGGGTGCAAGAAAGGCCTCCGCAACAACAATCTGGGGCTTCTCATAATTAGCCAGTTCATCCCACATTTTGGTGAGCTTGCCAAAATATCAATGACATAGTCACCTTATTGTTTGCAATCGCCGATAGCATATTCGAGTCATACATCCGGGGGCCATTGTCTGCAGAGAAAAGTTTCTTGAGCATATCCCATAGATTTGGCATTATCCTTGTAGGGAACGTAAGAAAGGAGAGAGAGTCTAATGTTGCAAAGATCCAATACACTGAGAGCATTCATAGTGGTCCAAACAACATATTTCGGTGCATCACGGTACGATATTTTCAGAGTGCCGTCGATGAAACAATCCTTCCGCTTAGCCCTCAAGGAGCCAAGAAATGAAAGTGGCCACTGATCATAATTTTTTTACCTTAGTTTGATATGAGTAATGAGAGCCCCCGAAGTATCACTAGACAAGAGTTGAAATTACTCATATGAGGAAAACTCCAGACTAGTCGATATTTTTTTCACTGGTACTGCCGGGAACAATAGTCTCGTATCCACATAAGTTTTATCAGCCATAACCACTAGAAGAGGAATGATTGTGAATTACGAGAAAAAAATTATGGGGTATGAAGAGAAGAAGGCAGAAATAAGGTAATCCCTTTTCGCCCCTCTCGCTTACGCTCGAGCTGCTTCGCCCCTCTCGCTTACGCTCGAGCTGCTTCGCCCCTCTGCTTTTTTCGGTGCGGGTCGGGTGATGAAGTTCACTGGGAATTCCGGATCGAAGAAGAGGCATCCTTCGCAATGGAAATGCCCTCTTTCCCCAGCCTTCACCAAGGGCAGGTTCTGCAAAAAAAAAAAAAAAAAAAAAAAAAAAAAAAAAAACTAATATTGCAAGAATAGTATCAATTGAGAAGGGAGGTTCTCGGCTGATTGTGTGGATGCCTCGGAAAAAAAAATGTTGTCAGTGTTTATTTTTTTTTAGATTGGCTCTGATATCATGTCAAAGAGAATATGGTTCAGAAGAAAAGCTGCAATGCTTGCCAATTCTATTATCAAAGGAAAAATTATATACACTCACATATTGTCTAATCTAAGGAGGATAGTATGCCTAAAATACATCTATTAATAATATATTATCCTATCTGAGAGATCCTTACTATATACATACAATGCAATATACTCAATACAAAATATTTACAATCAATACTAATAAAATCTTTCCATATTGTGAAATCTCATTCATGCTAAACACGTCTGAAATATTCTCAAGACTTGCCCATGTGCCATTTTGTCTCACTTTAAAGTAGTTAATATTATATATATTTTTTTTTATAGAGATTCTTGATGAGCATGACAAAGAGAAAGAGTTGAGTTGACACTCAATTATTGGTGGAAAGAATAACAAGAATCGATTAGCTTGCCATATGTTAACATATGATGAAAGGGTTGGTCCCTTACTACGTGCGAAAGAGAGAGTAGTGAATGATATCAAATGAGATATTAATTTGCCTAATGCTGTTCTTTTTGAATAAATCTCTATTAAATATGAAATATGTGAGTTGTTATATCTTTTATGGTTAAGGAAATTAATGCTAGAGATGAAGATGTATATTCCTTTTGGTATTTGACAAGCATGTCTTGTGATAACTATGAGATGGTCTTATATATATATATATATATATATATATAATTTATAAGCAAGGCCAATAATTTGTCATGCTTGAAATCCAAGTCTTTGAATTGCTATTAATTCTAAAACTTCAATTACTCATGTTTGAAACCTATTAGCATTTGGATTGGAGTTGAAAAACTTATCTATCCATTCAAAAACTGTATCAATTTAGCTCAGGTAAGCATATAAGAAATTGGGAGAGAGGCCTATATACAGCTCAATTAGTTTTATGGTTGCAGAGTTGATACCAAGGACCAAAGTTCAAATACTAGCAGCGGTAGTTTGGGAATTTTATCCTCTCCAATGTGAGGGTGGTTCCTTATGCGCACCAGTTTCTGGCCTCTAGTTTGCAGGACCGCTGATTCACCATGATTTACATCCTCCACCTGGACATCGGATAGTTTGGTGAAGGTCCTGTGAGCGAGGGCTTTTGTCTTTTAGTACCAAAGGAATTGGAATTGGAAAAGAGAGAAATGGAGCGAAATAAATTAGCTCTCTTTCGATTGAGTTTCCCTCCAAATGTATTGGGGACAATTTTGACATTTTATGAAATTCTAGTAAATTAACCTTAATTAATAGCTCAATTTTGAGCTCTATATCATTAGCAATGCATTTTATAATATATATATATATATGTATTATGGATATGATGCAATAAATAATTTAGTGGCATGGGGTAGTTTGTCTACAAATTGTTGCTATTCTAAGGAATGTCTATTCTAAGGAATGTCTTTACCAATTTGTCATTTTTTTTTTCTTTTTGGAAAAACATGTCAATTCTTTAAAAAAAAAAAAGAAAATATGATGGAAAAAATATTTTAGTAGCACGAGTTAATTTGCGATTAGAATTAGAATTCTCTAGTATATATTCTAATATATTTTATAGTACATATATTTTATAATAATTTTATTAATATAAATTTTATAATAAAAAAATAAATTCTAAATTGGAGTGTAGTATACACTTTACCAAAGGATTAGTAATTTGTCTACAAATTAGTGCTTTTTTTCAATTTTTGAAAATTTTTTAGGGGAATTACTTCTATATGGAACCTTTTTTTCTCAATATGTTAATTCTTTTCTTTTTTAGAAAAAAGGTCGGTTGAGTTCTGGGATCCTGGCTTTCGTTTTGAGTTGACAAGATGAAAGCAAGGATGCGGTCTGCAGCAGGGTTGCATAGAAAGAGCCAGTCAGAAGTCTTTCAGGAAAATTTAACCATAACAAAATTAGGAAAAAAGGGTAAAATAGATGAAGCCATCAAAATATTTAACCAAATAACCCATCCAAACGTTGTTACTTACAATTCAATGATCTCTGCCTATGCCAAGAACGCTAGACTCTTTGAAGCACGTGATCTCTTTAACAGAATGCCATCAAAGAACTTGATTTCCTGGAACACAATGATCAATGGGTACCTGTATAACGGACATCTCAGAGACGCTTATGAGTTGTTCGATAGAATGCCTCAAAGAGACTCTTTTACTTATAGTTTGATGATTACTTATTATGCCCGAAATGGTTTTGTTGAAAAAGCTAGAAACTTGTTTGATTTAATGCAGGATAAGAGTTCTCTTGCTTGTTGGAATGCCATGATTTCAGGGTATGTGAAGAATGGAATGGTGAAGGAAGGTAGGAAACTTTTTGATAAAATGCCTGTGAAGAACCTGGTTTCATGGAATACAATGCTTTCTGGGTATACCCAGAATGGCGAAATGTGTTTGGCGGAAGAGTTCTTTGAGCACATGGAAGAAAAGGATATTCTTTCGTGGAATTTAATGTTGGATGGGTACATTTCGGTTGGTAAATTGGGTGTTGCCACCAAGTTTTTTCGGAGTATTCAAAATCCAAATGTTGTTTCTCAGGCTACAATGTTGAGTGGCTTAGCTAAGCATGGCCACATTTTTGAGGCACGCGGAATCTTTGATCAGATTACAGACAAAAATGTTGTTGCTTGGAATGCCATGATAGCTGCATATGTTCAGAATTTCATGATTTGTGAAGCATTGAAGTTGTTTAACGAGATGCCAGAGAGGGATGAAGTTTCATGGACTACAATAATACATGGTTATGTTCAAACAGGTGAGCTTGATGAAGCAAAAAACTTATTGAACAGAATGCCATACACAAAAAGTGTTGGGGCACAAACAACAATCATTTCAGGGTTCATTCAGATAAACAGGGTTGACAAGGCTCGTCAAGTTTTCAATCAGATTAGGAACAGGGATGTTGTTTGCTGGAATACAATGATTGCAGGATATGCTCATCATGGGAGAATGAATGAAGCATTTGAACTGTTTAGACAGATGGGCCAAAAGAATAAAGTTACTTGGAACACCATGATTGCAGGCTTTGCTCAAGTGGGGAATATGCGGAAAGCAGTTGAAATGTTTGAACTAATTGGACAAAGGAACATAGTTTCTTGGAATTCCTTGATTTCAGGATATGCACAAAATGGCTTACATGTGGATGCTCTTAAGTGCATTGTGCTCTTGATGAGAGATGGAAAGAAGCCTGACCAATCTACTTTTGCTTCTGGTCTGAGTTCCTGTGCCAGTCTTGCTGCTGAGCAAGTCGGGAAGCAACTTCATGACACTATTGTAAAGAGTGGTCTTGTCAATGACATATTTGTTAGTAATTCTTTGATCACAATGTATTCCAAGTGCGGAAGCATCAATAATGCTGAATCCGTGTTCAGAGATGTTGAATGCCTCGATGTCATTTCCTGGAATTCTTTGATAGCAGGCTATGCTTTGAATGGACGCGGGACAGAGGCAGTCAAACTATTCCAAGGAATGGAAAAAAACGGCTTAAGTCCTGATCAAGTTACCTTTCTTGGGGTTCTATCTGCATGCAATCATGCTGGTCTGGTTGAAGAGGGTGTATCCCTGTTTGGTTGCATGACCGAAAAGTATTCTGTTGAACCTTTTCCTGAACATTATGCCTGCTTGGTTGACTTGCTTGGCCGAGCAGGAAGAATAAGAGAAGCCTTTGAGTTAGTGAGCAAAATGAAGATAAAACCTACTGCAGCAACGTGGGGTGCTCTACTTGGTGCTTGCCGGCTGCATAAAAATCTAAAGCTTGCTGACTTTGCTGCTAAGAAGCTTTCTGAAATTGAGCCTCACAAAACTTCAGATATAGTCCTTCTATCTAATACCTGCGTTGAGGCTGGGAGATGGGACAGGGTGGAAATAGTTAGAGCTTCAGTGAATGACAGTGGAAAAGAAAAGCAACCAGGATTCAGCTGGATTGAGGATCATAATGAATTACTTGTTTTCCTCTCTGATGACAAGACCTCACTCGAAAACAGAGAGATTTATGGGGCACTAAAACTTTTAACCTCACAGATGATGGACATGCACGATTGCTGTCAAATACTTCTTGAAATGGGATGATTTGTCCAATCTTGTAGACAAAAATAAATTTCCGGGAGCAGTGTCTGATTATCTTTTCAACTACCTTATTTTTTGCAGGTGCTTCTCTTACTATTTAATATTATTGTTAATACTTTTTTAATGAATACTATTTAATATTATTTAAAATGACTGTTTCATTGATCAAATTGACTAATGCTGCTAGCTAATCTTGGTACTGGCTACATGAAAACTAATGTTTTTCTTAGCTGTTATAAACCTGCTCCTGGCATTCCTATTTTCTTAAAGCCTACCCTTCTCCTGAATGAAACCCCTACTCCCTGTCATGGTTCTTATATTGATATCTTAAGAAACTAATGTTCTGGAACCTTTTTTTTTTTTTTTTTTGGTCTGCAGAAAATAGTTGTGTTTAACTAATACATTTGAAAATGTATGTGGAAAAAGTCTAAACTTAGAGTTAGCTTAATGTAAAGAATTTGGAATACAAGAAAAGAATTTTCCAATATAGAATATATTTACTACGCCAAAATGAATATTTGAAGTCAACAATCATATATAAATATTTAATTTTGATTATGTAGTATTCATAATTCTAATATATCTCCAATATTGGAAGGGGCATCACAATTTTCACTTGCATCGGTAAATTAATGATCAAGCTATTTTTATGGATTTATGAGAAATTGATCAAGCTAATGTACAAATGCAGGTGTTGATACCTCTAGCTTCAGAAACAGGACCATCTCCAAGAAGCTACAGAGTTCTGGCTTCAAGTTCAAACTAGATATGGAATTTATTTAACGACGGCTAACCAAGCTTTTATTTAATCACAAGGGACTATATATGTTCGTATAGGAAACATTGTTAACGTGCATATTAGTTCCAGTTCATATGAATGGGACGAGTGAAAAAGATGATAATCTTTATTCAAATGCTCCTGGCGTTTCAGCGTGGACTCCCTGAATCATGCAACAATGTGGGTGATTGATTAACTTAGGCCAAGAATATCATCTTCATGATTATTATGTATATATATTATTCCCGTTGTTGTATTAGGTACTTGCCTTATGTATTCATATTGTTCTTCTCGTCATTATCAGCTTGGAGAAATTGTGGCCAAGGTGGTTGTAATTAGAATTAGGATGTCGCCTTATGTATTTATTTTCCTAGTTTGGCTACCTTAGAGAACTGGTTTGTAAAGTGTATATATTATTGTTATGATTTCAATACAAGATAGAAAACATACGAGAGCCTTTATCAAAATGAGTAAAGATAAGGACGATTGTAGCAGTGTAACTATGAATGACTTTAATTAATAAGAAAGTTATATCATTAAACGTGCTATTGTGAAAAAAGATCCATATTATGTGGCTTCATCCGATGGAGCACATCAAATCATTACATAGGTCCAATTGTCCAGCAATAATTCATCACACAATTAGAGTAAATGAGCAAAGGCTATTCGAAGAATGGCGTTACAATCAAAGAGAAAACTTCAATTCTTAGATAGATTGATTCCAATACCTGAGGATGATTTAGACAAGGAAGAAGAATGGTGGGAAGTCAACACTCTAATTAGTTCATACGCAAACAAAAACACTAATTTACTGACGGACGTTACCAACAGAATAAGAAACCGTCGGTCATCACTGACAGCACATCGACAGGGAAAGGGATGTTGCGGATTTTAACAATTTTAGACCAAAAAATGGATGGAAATTGAGCGCAAAAAAATGACGGTTTTTTATCGACGGAATAAGCCTTTGGGTATTTAAATTACCTACTGTTTTGGGGAACGGAATGTGTTCCGTCGGTACTTGAAATAAATTACCGACAAAGAAAACAACGGCCTTTTCATGTTGTCGGTTGTAAATTTAACTTTCCTATGGTATTACCGACAAAAAAACCGTTGGTAACTATTGAAAATTAGTACCGATAGTGCGTGTCGTCAATAATGAATTAGTAAATTTATCAAAAATCGGGAAAACCCTTCTCTTCTTCTCCAAATCATCATTTTGTTTATGTTTTCACCGATTTCTCTCCCATCCCTTGCGCCATCTCAGCGACAATGCCCCACCGCTGACAACGTCTTCAGCCGAAAACCATCTCGCACCCGCCGCCGGTAATTCTCTCTCTCTCTCTCTCTCTCTCTCTCTCTCTCTCTCTCTCTCTCTCTCTCTCTCTCTCTCTCTCTCTCTCTCTCTGTTTTCTTTTACTTCTTCTTCTAATTATTTTCTTCTTGTTACTTGTTATTCTTCTTCTTTCCTAAGAAGTTGGAGCTGACTGAAGTTGACTTGAAACCGTTACCGACGGCAGATAATGTTCTTTACTTTTTTTTGTTGGCTTGAATATGTGAGGAAAATTTTCCTGAATTGTGAATATTTGCTTGTTGTGCTTCCTGTTTTGAATTGCTTGCTGTTGTGCTTTCTTTTAGCTAAGAATTGTATATATATATATATATATATATATGTAAACCATCAACAGAGGCATAGTTCTCAGGCCATTACTCTGTCTTAGTAGATTGACGCGAGATGATATGAACATGTGCATTATCCAATGCATAAAGAAGAAAAGATATTCAAATTTGAAGAGGAAAGGAAACAAATACAGGTGTAGTCTTCATTATGGACATTAAAACATCAAATGGACCTTTATAAAATGGCATGACAAGTGCACTGTCCACGGTAGGGTAATTTAGTTTCTAAATAAAGAAATCAAGAATTCAAGAATTATGATACTCCAAAATAAGTTTAAACTCATAACTGAAATTACTGCTTTTGTTGAATGCCTCAAAATATTTCTGGACAATTAGGAACATTTTATTAAGAAACAAGCCTTGTTCCAAATTTTACAAAGAAACCGATACAAGAATCTTGCATTTCCAACACCAATAGTGAAATAATTGTTAAAAAATTCAAGATGGAATAAAAGAATACATACTGAATATCTTGCATCGGTAGAATTTAAAGATGAAATTTTGATGATAAATAATGTGTCTGTCAAATAAGATGCTAATACATTAGAAAATATATGATATTGTCTACCAGAAGTCGATTGAATCCTTTCTCAGCCAATATCTCTGGAGAAGTGAGTAAATTTTTCAGCAATAAGTGTGCAGAGAGATGCTTCCTGGAGTATAAATGAACTAGGTTAGGAATAGTTTGAACGTAGAACTCTAAGTTTATGTAAGGATGCAATTTAAGTTTAAAAGAATTTTAACACAAAGATAAATTTGAACGGTACAACTAAAAATTCCTGTGTACACTGTGCAAGATGAATTTTTTATAGATGATGCATTTTT
Source organism: Catharanthus roseus (assembly GCA_028651295.1). NCBI lineage: Eukaryota > Viridiplantae > Streptophyta > Magnoliopsida > Gentianales > Apocynaceae > Catharanthus > Catharanthus roseus. The sequence continues at coordinate 12,150,096 of JAPQWS010000168.1, read as the reverse complement.
ATTAATTGAATATCCGATTATGTTTACCAGACTTCTCAGTTAGTTACAAAAGTTACTAAACACTTTGCACAAATTTGAAGCAAAAGACTTAATCCAAATAATTCTTAGCTAAAATCTTAAATGCTTCAAAATTGCAATATGACATTTCAATATGCAAATCCATCCCTCCTCTTCTAATAAGTGCTGGATCAAGTTTTTCAACCTGAATTGTGGTGAAAATTATAATCCTTTCTTGAAATTCAATAGCCCAGAAAGTGTTACCTTGCTTTTGTTGTTCATTTTCTGTTCTTCATTTTCTATTCTTCATATAATATAGTTATTTACTTTATATATATAAAATTATCGTCTTACACATTAATAAAATTATGTCCCTTTTATGGTATGTTTTTTATTGTTACATATTATTCCCTTAAAAATTTCCTTCTTTACTTATTTTGATAGTGGCCTCTTGAGCTTTCTTCTTTTCTTCTTTAAGTACTTTAAGTTTACGACTTTAAGCTAAATAGTTTAAGTTTAAAATTTAATAGTATTCTATAATTTTGCTTATAGTTTTGTTCGTGATGATTTCAGTGACATATTGTCTATCATATACACGTTAGAGATATGTGTTTAATTAGTTTAAACTTTGTTTTATGGGGGAGCCATAATTCTTTAAGGCTTTACGGGGGAGCCCAAACTCTTTAAAGATTTACGGGAAAACCCTGACTCTTATTTGTTTTATATGTATTTGTTGTTTGTTTGAGTGGTCTGTGTGCTTGGAAAATGTTCATAATTTAGAGGGAACTCTGCTAAAATTTTTTTGAATTTATAAAAAACTTAAATGTTTTAGTAATAGCTTAACGTAAAACTTAAACTCTAAAACCCTAAACCCTAAAACCCTAAACCCTAAAACCCTTATTTATAAATATTATAATTGATTATAAGTTATATCTCTTTGTTAAAGACTCTAAGATTATATAAAACTTTTAAGTAAATCTAAAATTTAAACTTTATAATCGTAAAAGTTTCACAATTTTATAATCGTAAAATTTATGAAACTAACAATTCTTTATCTAATCATTCTTAAAATCGATGAAAAATATTTATATTGGGAAATATAAGTATTTCAAAGCCATCATCAACTTCCTTTTGCATGCTCAAATGTTTTAGTTACACTTTTTCGCAGTTTTAGTGTGTCTTGAAAGTGGGAAGATGAAGGATTTGCTGGGGAAGCATTTGCATTGCACGGTGCATGTTTTCGCAGCAATGTAAGCCGAGTTATGTATATAAGTGCATATTCTTTGCTGTTGACAGCCTAATTATTTGAACTGGCCAGTTGTTTTGCAATTTGTGTAAGAGCTCTAATTATGATTTAAACTTTTGAATGAAAATTATTACTTATGAAATTTGTTTATATGTAAAAGAGGGTAGATTGCATCCTTCGAACATAGGTGATTAGATCTCAAGTTAAAAAAAAAACAGATTTGCTAAATTAGATTTAAAGTCCCAATATAGCAACAAAAAAAAAAAAAAAATGTAAAAATGAAAGAAAGATCCAAGCCTAACGCGAGGTACCTTTTCATCAAGATAACAATTAATTAATAATTAAATTAGAGATATAAGACATAGAATTAAACACAAAAGATTAATAATCTTATCCCTCATCGCAACTAACAAGTGAAAAAATCAACAAGAAATGAAAAACATATAAATTAAAAGGAAAGTTGAATAAAAATGGTACCCTCTCTTTCTATGTAACGACCAAAATAATCAACAAATTATTATCAAACAAAATTGACGGCCTTGGTTCTTCATTTTGAAGATTAATCAATGCCATTTCAAGCAACAATAGAGATGAGAAATTTTTTTCGAAAGAAAGAAATGTTGAAGTTGAAGAGAATGACGAAGAGAATCGAAGAAGGAAGAGTAAAGGTATCAAATAGGAAAAAAAAAAAAAAAAACTATGTCAACTATTATTATTAGAATTTACGCTTGAGCCTAACTCACTTTAAAAAGTACATCAAGAAATGAGAACTGTCGAAAGTTTTATAATGAGTAATTATTTCTTAAATACTAGGTACGTGGGATTCTCGATAATTATAAAATTATTTACGTTGCATAATAAAGAAAAAATATTGAAATAGATATGCATTGAAGATAACGGATGCTTGTGCCAGGTTGCATTGTTTCACAGCAAGGTGCCACTTACTTTTCAATCAAATCCTTTCCTTCCAGTAGCAAATTCTACAAAATTCAATTTTTAGTTTTCAAAGATGAATTAAATACATTCCCTTTCACGATATTTTTAAAGAAAAAAATTAATGTGTCATAAATTCCTCAAACAAAACTCTATAATTGGAAACATGAATTTCCATCACAATAAGGTAAGTTATCTTCTTTTAATTAAACAAATATAACTATGATCAAATCTAAGCATATATAATAATATTATCCTACTTATTATGAACAAGTACCACTAATGTATTTATTGATTTTTATCTGATTTTTTTTAATTTATGTACTTCAGATCGTCTAATATATCTTCTAATTAAATCTCTAATAAAGTTTTTTTTATATTCCTTAGAGTATATCTATTAAAGTTTATGGTTGATTTTTTTATTTTATAGGATTTGTTAATAAAGGGTAAATGAGAAAAGTGTATTAAAAAGTCTATTAGACGATTGTAGTCATAATTTATACCAGGAGGCATATATTATTAGCAATTAAGCTTCCAAACCCATCTTTAGAAGGTCTTTTTAATTAGTGAACATAAACAAGAATTTATCTAATAAAGATAGAGAATTGAAGCCTTTGCACATCTATATATATGTTTAGAAGATATGTTATTTTATGTCAAAATTATCCTTAAGAAAAAATTAGAAAAAATAAAATAAATGTGGCTAATTTTTTTTGGGTGGCGATGCTGATTAATTTGTGAGCATTACTGGCCTTAGTGAACGATGTTATGCTCTTCATCATAAGAACCAACATCTCTCATTTCAAGTAATTTATTCCCGTTGATTCTCTTATTAAAAAGTAGAAAAATTATTATATGTAGTCGCATTATCCTTAAGTTTACCAAGTGAAGTAACAAGACAAAAATAAACAAATGAATGTTTAGTAGTTTAATTAGGTGAAAATAGATATTAATATCTATAAAATTTATGTTGTGCACAATTTTGCATATCTTTTTATTTCATTTTTTTATATACAATAAAACTTTTTGAAATAATAAAAGTACTCACTACTGCAAGGTTGTTTTAGGCGTCAATTGACATCTCTTCGCATGTGACTTCAATTTCAAGAGTAAAATAGGAATTTCAAGTTGAAAAATCTTGGATGGAGTGAATAAGATTTTTGATTAATTTTAAAAAATCTTTTGTGTGATTAAAAGATAAACCTCCAATTTTATTTGAGAAAGAATTCTAAAACTCTTTTTAATAAAATACAAATCCAAACAAAATCTTATAGTTTTGACAATCAAGCAATAAGTATAGAATTAAACTTTAAACAATAAAGATGAACAACAATTTATAATGGTTCACTATCTCAAAAAAGCTATATCTACTACCTTGAGTCAACACCCAAGGATTTTCTAAATCCACTATAATCAAAGTCTACAACAATTACAAGTTTGAGGATCGCCCACCAAGGGTTTTGCACGCAACCTCAATCCATAATACAATTGCAATCAAAGGATAACCCAAGGGGTTTTTCAACACAAACCTTTGATATCAACAGAAAAAGAGATGAATAAGAAACAATGTTACCAAGTGAGCTTGGGAATGAAAGATATAACACAATTAAATACTTCTGCAAGCTCTTTTTTACTTCTTATTTGATGGATGATCAACAATGAAGCTCCAAGAAGATTTTTCCTTTGTGTTTTTGTGAGATAAAGAAGTTTTGAAGAATGTACTTTAAAGCTCTTTAAATGTTCTTAAATGATCTCAATTTAATTTTCAACAACCTTCTATTTACTGCTGATCAAGAGCTCTATATATATAGGAAAGAAAAAAGTAACTGTTACTGTCTATGTAATGGTAATATTTTCAACAGTAAAAAAGAAAACCGGACGACCGATTTCTAAAAGCGGACGTCCTATTTCTTTGTAGAAGGAAAATCGGATGAGCCATTTCTAAAATAGGAAGACCAATTTTTGATATAATAAGAACCCGACGACCATTCTATAAAAATCGGACGACCGATTTTTCTAAAGCTAGAAAAATTGGATGACCGGTTTTAAAATAGGAGGTCCGATTTTTCTTTTCCTTCGGAAAAATCTGATGACCCTTTTTTGAAAAGGATTTTATAGCCAGTTTTCCTTAACAACAAAAGAGCTTTCCTTCATATTTCAAAAGCATGTATTCTTGATACTCTTTTAGAGATAAGAAAACTTTCAAAGGTATCAAAAACTCCATCAAGAATACTTAGGTTTTTCAAGAATAGTTTATAAAAAGAAATTCATCCAAGGAGCTTCATACTTGATTAACAATCAAAGATAAAAGTTAGGGAGTTTTACAAAATACCTTAGCATATTCCTAACTAAGACACAAGTCTCCAAGGTCTTCAATGGCTTAATCTTTTCTCCTTCATTTTGCCTTGATCACCAAGATCTTTTGCTTCTAAGTGTATAGCCTTTAGACTTCAAAGATGCTTCTTTTGTTCTATAGAAACTAAGCTTAATAATCATCACACAAACATATGTTAATCATAATCAAAATCTTAGGCAATAATGCCCTTAGGTCTAACACAAGTGTTTCCTCCAATTCAAGCCATTTTCTATCGATTTTGATGGTGAAAAATTGATATTGGAAGGTTCCTAGATAGTTCAAGAGTTGGAGAATAAAGTTGGACCAAGTTTCAAGACAAGTCCATCTTTCAAACCGGGGAGATCCAATGTGATTTAGAAACTACTTTTGGGTCAATTTTGAAGACCAAACTGTATCATTCTATGAAGAGTCAGTCAATACTATGCATACGATTGGAAAACTCTATGAGTCTAGTTCCGAATGCAATATACGATTCATAATTGGGAGCTTCTTACTTCACGTTAAGGTCAATTTCCCAAAGTGGTACATTTCTATGTGCTGAAGTCCACAGCTACAAGATTAGCTTGATGGTACAACTTCCTTTGAGTATTTCTTGACTTCCTTTGGAACTTTAACAAGCTATTAAGTACTTTATGTTTACCCATAAGTCTTCATTACTTTTTGCTCTTTTTAGTCAAGATTACTAGTTCCTAAGGGATACCGGAAATACTAAGAATAAGTGAACAATATAAAAGTAGCACACAAACTCGCCACCTAAGGATAAGAGTTTACAAAACTCACCACCAAAGAAATCCTCTTAAAGATAAGAGTTTATAACACTTGTCACTCACCGAACAATTACAAGTACACCTATTATGATTCTTTATACAAGAGTTAAAGTTGGAACAAGTAGCCATATATAATAGGGCTCTCAAAACTTCCAATCAGGAAAAAATTTATGACTAGGGTTTTGAACTAGATTTTTTCATTTTTAGACATTTGAACTTGTGTGTATTTGCATTATAGTGAAATTCCAACTACATCAAGTTCTTTATTAGGTCTTTTAAAAAATAACACAAAAACGCGACTAAAATTTCTATAAATCCCTTTGTAGTGAGTAGTCAAAATAGTTTGTCAAAATTCTAACGTAGAAACAAGTAATATGCATGAATTAATCCCATAGGCCTCTTTTAGGGATTCCAATCGGGAAAATGAATTAATGACTTAGCTTTTTAACTAAATTTGTTAATTTTTAGGCATTTGAGTTTGTATTTATTTAAGGTGATTTTAACTACTTCAGGTTGTTGGCTAGGGCTTTTAAAAGATAACAGAAATAGCGGCTGATATTTTTATAAACCCGTTACGTAGTAAGCATTTAAAATAGTTTGTCAATGCTCTCCTCCATAACATTATTTCTATACAAAACAATTAGCTGTAAAATCTAGATATCAGATCTTCTTAAGCTAATACAGGAATTGGCAGTTAAACATGTGATTGTGCACGCAATTAAGGAGTAAACAATATTCACCTCAGCATATTCTTTTGTAATAATCGCAAAAGCTTCTTTATTTAGTTCATATATAAATTCCAAGATTGGTGTTATAGTAATCGGTTAAGACATGCAGAAAATTTAACGAACATCGAAAATTTTCAATTATGAAACATTATTCATCCGTTTGATGTATAAGAAGAAAATATATTACATTAGACTTTCAAAATCGTAAAGGGTAAAGATGTTCAGATTTGGTGAAGATAGATGAGAATAAAGAGTAGTACCTTGAGAATATTTTTCGCCTTGTGCCAAAGTATTGCCCTATTTTTCCTTTCTCTTTTCTCTTCCTAAAACAAGACAGACAACCACATGTTAATAGTAATTTAGAATGGAAAAAGTTATACAGATGAAGGATGAATAATTAATTTGATAAAATTTTTATAAAATGGTCAATACAAAAGAGATGTACTTTTTGCCCTCTTATTTTTAAAAGTATTCTTGTAATACCCCAATCGAAATGGATTTAGTAAATAAGGTAATTATTTCTAGACCCTTATTTGTAATTTCAGAATATTGAGGAAAAGGCCTTGAGGTGTGCTTAAGAAACACTTTTAATATAAGGGTTTAATTTAAGTTAATAAGTTTAGAATTAATGTGCAAATTTTAAGGATAAGGAGTTAGTAAATAAATTTAGGGTGCATTTATTTCTTTCTAAAACAATCATTCAAAAACAGAGAGTAGAGAGGGAGAAAGACAAAACTATCTGGCAGCACAGGAATTGATTCTCTAGAGTTCAAAGCAATAATCGGAGGTAAGATTTTCACTATTTGATGATTCGAGAATACGGTTCATACTTTTGATAGTATAAAACTTTGATCCTAGTGTAGAAATTAAACCTAGGATTTAATTTGATTCAGTTAACATGGGGATTTGTGTGATTAAGGTTTGTTTAATTAATTCTAGGTGTGTGATTCCAATCGCTTTTGATATTGGAGTTTTGAAGGTGTATTGAGATAAGAAATATAAACTTTCTAATTTTTATGAATCATATGTGATCATCTAGAATTTATGACTTTGAATATTTAGTACTATGCAAGTTTTGAGCATGATTTTAGTATGAAAATTGGAATGAGCATGTTCTGATTATTTTAAATTGTGAATTTTTTTATTTGTGTAGAGCTGTGTCTTGAAAAGTTTAGTTTAAATTGTTTCTCAAAATTGTGAATTTTTAGATATCTGAAAAATGTGTCTGTGAAGTGAAGTGAAGTGTTTAAAGTGTTTCTTAAAATGCCTAAGTTATATGTGGTGCTCATGTGTGTGAGGCTTATGGAGGGACATGTCCCAAGTTGTGGCCCGACTAAGGGATGTTATACTTAGTATCTGTGTGTTTATGTGGCTCAGCTAGGGAGATATTATATCACGTATTTGTGTAGCCCTTTCCTAACTAGTACAATAGTTAGGAACCGATATCGGTACCATTTAGTCTTGTGCATTTGTGCATCCATTTATTTAGGAAAAAGTTGTGAAAGTGCAACTAATTGTGAACTTTATGGACTTGAAAATTGTTCATTTCGTTTAAGTTATTTTTAACTTATTAATGGCCTTTGGGGGGCTAGTTATACTGTAGTTTGGATAAGGTTAGTACGAAGTTAATTGTTTATAAAGGATGGAAGATATTTCATAGATTTTAATGCATTTTTGGGGAGTTCTTGTAATGATTTGTGCACTTGAGATAAGTGGATTTGGATTTTTTTTTTTAAATCTGAAATATTTGAGACTACTTTTAAGTTTTAAAGTACAATTTTTAGTTTAAAAGAAAGAATAATTGCTTATGTTGCTAAAAAAAATATAGCACTGAGAAACGAGTTAAACTCTAGTTTTCGGCATCAAAATCCAACACTAGATTATTTGATGTATGTGTGAAACATTTTCATTGGGGTTAATAGGGCAACTCGGTAATCTATGAGGATAACTCGAAAAAATTCAAAAAATTTCATTTTCACCTGAAACTTTTCTCTCACTAAAAAAAATTCCCTAAACACTCTCTAAGACTCTTCACTTTAACATCAGATCTTAGAAGATCCTACCGTCAAAATTAAAAAAAAATGTTAGTTCTTCAATCTATTCTCATTTATTTACAATTTTATCGGTTTAGATCATGAAAATATGCCTTTAATTTGAAAAAAATTACAATTTTAGATTGTCTTTTTTTCTGCCGAAATGGTGTACTTTCGCCCAGGCCGGAGAAAATCGCTGGTGACTTTCTCTCGGTCAAGTGAAAATGCACCCAGACTTTCTCTAGGGCTGGCGATCCTGGGGGTTGGTTTTCTCCAGGCTGGGCGAAATTCACCATTGACTTTCTCCAGCCTGGGTGAAAATACCTGCAATAAATTTGATTTTTTTAATATATATTTTCATTTTTTTTGTTCATAAATGTTTATTTGAATTGTTATTTAATTTTGTATATGTAGAATGAGTGTAACTAGTTGTTTAAAATATTTTATGTTATAATTTTTATTATTTATATGATTATGAATTATGTTTTTGTGAACAATATGAAATGAATTATTATTAGTGAGAAGAAATGAAATAACGGAAATGAAATAATAAATCCCGTTAAGGTCAATAATAAAATAATAAATGTTATTTAATTTTTTCTATGTAGAGTAAATGGAACTAGTTTAAAATTGTTTGCTTATAATTATGTGTTTAATAAGAAAATGTGTCATGTAATTACTCAACTATTTGAATTTTAATTTGAATTCATTGTTATTCTTGGCCTTAGGTTTAGGGTGTAGGAGATAAGATCAAATAATATATAAATTAATAACTATTACTAATTAATTTAGTGATGATTAATAATAGTATGAAAGAAATAGTAGAAATGAAATAACATATCCCGATAATAATAAATAATAAAATAATAATAGATGTTAAAGTAAATATTCAAATATATGATAAACAACTATTAATGAGTTTGAATAAATAATAGAGGATTCGACCTAGCTAACTTTTGTCAACAATCGGGACAGAGCGGCCACCGCTTGCTGACGACGGAACGCATCGTAAAGGGTTCTCGCCTTGGACTTAGTTGGAACGCAGATGAGGATGGCAAATATTTAGATCTATTCTTTCGGCTCCACACTTCGAGAGGTATAGGAAGTGTGCTAAGGATGATTGCGTCCCTCCGGCCATATCAATGGCATTCGAAGCAGAGGTTTCCCAATGCCAAACAGCCGTATAGAACGAAAATTGGTTGGGGAGACGGGGACCCATACTCCAATTCCGAGGCAAGTCCCATGTTACAACTTCTGTACCAATTCGGTCGATCCGGTCTTTATTCAATATCCTAGATGCTCAGAATAGGGGGTTAGGAAGAATACGGGCCCTACAACCTTGCACCAGATATACTAAGTGAGTGCTGGACGAGTGGAATGAGGGCGTTAAGAATCGACAAAAAAGAAGAGTAGCCCCTCTAGAACCTGGCAAAGTCATTATCAATGAATTCCCGAGCCTTCGTCTGGTCGAGAAGGGAGAAAGATGCTTTCTGGATACCATTCCATGCTTTAACAAGCCAGCTGCATCATTACGAAAGGACTTTGACCCCGGAAATGAATGTAATCACTAACAAGACCGTAGAGGAGACGATGATCTTGGTTCTGTCACGGACAGGATAGGTCGAGTTGAGGGACGCACTATCACAACTTCGTCTAGAGGTTTGAGGGGGCGACATAGTACATCCAACCTCTCGTCTACCCCTAACCCCCTTCCTATTGGTTTTCATTATTATACAGGTGCACACGGGTCTTCTACCCAACCACCACTGGTACCTTTTAGATCTCGGCCTCCCCTCCCATCACATCTATCTCACACTCCTATAATATATGAGGCATATAGATTTACATATCCATCTTCACATCCCCAGACACAGTGTATGATCCCTACCTACATGCTTCCGCTGTACGACCTGACATACCATGTAGATCTGCAGCCCAAGAGCCTCTAAAGGAGTTTAGTGATTAGCCGAGGCAGATAGGGGTAGAGTTTTTTTATCAGATGGTGGGCGCCGCCCCTCAAGATTCTTCATACAACACATTTGGTTAACTAGTACAACTTATGGTGTTTCATCTTCTGAGCCTTACATAGGGAAGCATTCTACAGATAGGGGATTTCAGGATGATAGGGGTCTAGGCGAGGAGCATTACAGGGTCCGATCCCTACATATTGAGGGTGAGGTGGATGAGAGAATTGATGATGATGGTGATGGTGATGATGATCAGGATGATGGTGAGGATGCTGGAGATGAGGACTAGCCCGTGCCTGTGGCACCTGCTAGCAGATTTGACGGGCCGCCTTGTCATGGGAAAGGGAAAGGGTTGACCAGTAGTTTTATGTCAGTCATGAGTAAGATTTCAGGGTCTTGTAACAAAAGACCCGACGTGGCTTGTGAAGTTCTGGCTCCAACTCAGAGGAGGATGAAAGTGAAGTTTTCAGATTGGCAGCAGACAGGCCCAGCAGAGGGATGTCCTGTTGACCCGGAGCTCATCCCATCATACGGTGGTCATGTTGTAGGTCCGATATGGCATGGACAGATACATATTTTTATCTTAAAGTTACATGTTATTATTATTAATTTATTTTGGTTTTATGTAATTTATCAAATATTTATATTTTTATAAATAGTTTATTTGTTTTATCTCAAGTGCAAAATTTATTTCTTTTATCTTTAGGATTGTGGTTTATTGAAATACCGATCACGCTACATGGCACTCACCGGGTGGGACCTTACTGATGCACAGGTTCGTCCCTTGGCTTTCAGGATAGGTCTTACTGCATTTGCGATCTTGCAAGTTCCAGCATCCCAATGCTGCATTGTTATCGGTCTTCGTTGAGAGGTGGCAGCCGGACACGAACAGCTTCCACATGCCATGGGGTGAGATAATAATTATATTACACGACGTGGAGCTGATACTCGGGGTTCCTGCATATGGTCGGGCCGTGAAATTCGAGTTTATCACGGGATTAGTTGGTACGGATCGTCCAGGGTGATCTGGGTTCAGCCTTCACTGTTAGAGGGATAAATGCATCGGAGCTTGACGGTGTAGCTATTAGCTCTCGGAGTACACTGCCATCCTGTGACAGTACTGCTTGCTACATACAGTATTTGCTGGGTTGCTCACTATTCAGTGATAAGAGTGGCAACATAATTCCTTCCTGACTTTAGCCACTTGTGAAAGATGTGAAGTCTGCCGAGAAGTTCGTATGGGGTGCTACCACGTTTGCGTATTTGTATAGGAATCTGGGGCAGGCGTCACGTGTTGATGCAAAGGAGCTCGCTGGGTAGTGGTCACTACTGGAGGTATGTGTTTTAAATATAATGTGTTTTATGTTATGTTTATATTTTTTCATATTTATTACATTAGGGTTTATGTTATTTATATTTATATTTTATATATTATGTGTTTATTTTATGTAAAGATTTTTCATATTTATGTTTTAGGGTTTTATTATTTATATTTATATTTTATATTTATATTTTAGGGTTATTTTATATTTTATATGTAATGTTTTTTATTTTATTTTCATATTTTTTATATTTATATTTTAGGCATGGATATACATGTATTTTCCCATGTTTGCACCTACGGTTAGCCCGGGAACTCAAGCTTGCAAGCCCTACATCCAGCAGTACCTCATGTTGTGTTATAAGAATGAACATAAAATATTGGACATTCGCCTGCAGCTGGATATGATGACAGTTGATGAGGTTAGATGGACACCTTACAAGACCCAGGAGATTCAGGACTGCTAGGTATCCACGTGGTATGGATTCATTGTATTTTGTGACTACGTGGAGCCGTACATGCCTGACAGGATTGTGAGACAGTTTGAGTTTAGGCAGTGTATCCTTGCATACCCTATTCGACCTCAGGAGGCACACAAGCCGGCAAACAACAAGATTTATGTGGTGAGGAACTTATTTATGGAGGCACCGTGGCTCGAGGTACCTTCGCATTTATTGACAGAGTCATGGACTAGTGTTCCAGCTATTCCACCTAGTTCCTATACGGAGGATTACATGGACTGGTTCCTCCCCTGCAGTCACCCGAGGATACAAAACCTCTTGAATATTCCCCGTGGATTTCATGTACCGGTAGATCCCCCGATGCCAACCGAAGCTCTTTTAGATTTTGGTTGCAAGTGAGGCTTCTCGAAAGGATGTCGGGAAGGAAGAGAGAATTGATAGGGTTTTGGATTTACTAAGGAGGCATCGCCCCGCTCCTTAGTATGATGTTATGTATTTGGATACTTTGTTTTATATTTTATGCATTTCCTTTTTGTATTTAGAATTTTTCTCATGTTTATTATTTTAATTTTTTCATTAGGTTAAATAATGCATATTAATATAATAATGTAATAAATTTACATTAAAAAAATAATTTAAAATGAAAAACAGTTAATATATTAATAATATCAAACATCACATTAAAAAAATAAGGCGATAAATATACAATTTATAATTGACTATTTAATAACAACATGAGCAGGACTCTGAGCCGAATACATTTCACGGTATCTCGTAACCCAATCTACAATCCAGTTATGGTAAGGTTCTGTCCAGTCACTGACTCGTACATCTCGATGATATTGCTATTGGACCTGCATTGGAGGCAAAGGGCATCACCTCTCAGTTGTAAGTATAGAACATAAAAGAAACAGTAAATAAGAAGCTCTGTAAATCAATAAAACTTAAATAATAAAAGATTATCAATTGCCACCAAAATACTTGTATGAAATGTTCTTATTCCGATATGAATCCGATGAATAGCGTTCCAGCAGTACAATCCATATTAGAATAAAGAGGAAGGACGCTGGTCTACTCTTATCGTGCAATGAAAATCACACAGAAATTGAATGTGTTGGCAATGACATAAAGATGATCAGGAGTATCCATCCAATACTCATAAGGCACCAAACCTTCTTTCCAATTTGTCTTCTTTATCAGCTCATAAACATGTTCTAATGATCCGAATACTTGCACATACATATTCATAAGATGGTGCAAATCATAAGACATTCTTCTACGAATTTTAGGCCAATGGTTTTTATCACCGAACAGAAAATTGGCTACAATCCTAAATCCACAATTACCATCACCTACCATATTCTTCTAGTTTTGAATGAACTCATACATGAACCCCAGAAATGCATTGTTGAACAGAATGGCATTGATGGGGAATCCAGATTTATAACAGAAGATAAACTAGACCTCCCAATGTTACGTCCTCTGCCCCTAACCCTACGGGAACGGTGTAGCCTACCTCTTCCACGTGGACTAAGACCATACCTTGAGTCTGAAGCGCTTCCTGAACCAGACCCTAAACCGCTTGACTTTCTTATCTTCCTATGTGTGATGGACACGTATTCCCAGTAAGATTTATCCCTTTTGGTTGAATTCGTCTTCTGTCGTCCCTTTGTGACTGCAATTTCGGGGGACTTGTCAACGGAGGGCAAGGATCTTCAGGCAACACCGGACATATAACACCTTTGATGAGACGATGCACTTCTCAGACCTTCGAAATTGGACCCGTACAAATTTCTTCTAATATTGATGTGAGATTATGCATCTCAAAATCTATGTCTCTCTCATGTACATTCGGGATATCAACACCAATTTCTAGTTTTCTCCAAAAAATATAAACATCTTCCTCTTGAAGCGGAAGTAAATATTGGCACCTACCAACCAATTTACATGTACATGGTAGACTGTGCAACTTCCTTAAATAATGCAAGCACTTATTTTCTGGATTTTCAACCATATCGCGTGCTTTTTTTTATCTCCAACCATATCTTCTTCAAGCCAAATGACTGATGTTATTACTTATATTCGTTAATATGACATTACTCTTCGTGGCATACTTCTCTTTAAGTTTAGAAATTTCCGATGAGGTTTTTATTTCAGCAATTTGATTTTCGATGAGCGAGTCGATATTAAGAAATACGGTGTCCAAATCACCATGGCACGTTGAGAGCCATAGTTTTAACACCGAATGTTTGATCTCAGCACGGTTCGTTGTCTCAACCCCAAAATGTAGCACTTGAGATGTCCAAACCCTGTAAAATTTATATGCAAATGGATTCAACCATGTGCTAAACAGGTAATGTAGAAAGTCCGGCCTACTTTGCCACCTAGTCTTTAACACTTCCAACTTTCTCCGGTATTCTGCCTCATCAATTTCATTTATTAATTTGTGCCACGAGCCATTCACGAACCGCTGTGCCACGTCTTCATCTTTAACCATCTCTGTCAACTTTGCCAACACATTCTGATCGATGTGTCTTCTACATAACATATGATATGAATTTCTGAACACATCATCAATCACTGGCATAAGTCCGCTTTTCCCTATCAGTAAGAATCACGATTGGCTCACCGTCATTAAGAATTGAACCGTGCCCAGTTGACATAGCAGATGTAACATATAAGTGCTTTATTTGTTGAAGAACTCATCTGTATGTTGTAGCCTGTTCATTGCACATAAAAGTTGTTGCCACTGTGAAGTTCTTTTCGGTCGGAGTCATCCCTACAGCTTCCAATAGTGGCATATTGTACCTTAATTAAAAAATAAATGGGAAAATTAATGATTAACATGGCAACTATTTTAAACGAACTTCAAAATATTCTTAACTATTTATTAAAAAAAATGATTAAAAAGCAATATGCATTTAAATTAATAAAGATATTTAATAATACAATGATCCACTACAGTACTTATTTGTTTGTTTTATACGTGGTATCCATTATCAGTATATATGGCCACGTTCTAATCATTGCAATTGATTTTAGGTGTGCAACGACAATATCACTAAGTATGTTGCTCTACTTACAATTTCTATAGAAGACCGTGTAACCCCGTTGTGCATTTAGGCAGAGAACTTCGTCTACCGTGTTTCTTCCCTGTATCTGGTTCTTCTTAATCTTCGCAACAACATTGTAAATTTTCTGTGCACTACATATATCATAAAATTCTTTTTATTAACGGAGGAAAAACAAATCTAAAATATTTTAATAAAATATTAAAAATAATTCCCTTCTAACATACCTAACTGCACAACCAACGTCTTGTTTTCGGAAAAATCGTAGGATATTACGAGGCGGCACATGTCTCTTTCTGAATTGCTCAGTCTGTTGCAACTGCTCCTCCGTAAGTCTTGCAGCCTGAGCATGACCGTAATTGTAAACAACTATTTTATGGTTGTGCCTCCCGTTGTGTACGGACAATTGCCAATTTTCACTTTAGTTTAAATGGGCTTTTTTATCACATAAAGTCCCTGCCTTTTTATTGGAATTTCTTCTTCCTCATCGTCAATTATTGGTTTCGTATTTTTTTAACTGTACCTCCGCGCTCACATGCCAATGTGAAATACAGTCGATGTTCAGCTGTTCTTGATTTCTGATACTGATTGATGATTAAATATGCCTTGGCTTTCATTGCAGTTTGTTTTGCCCAGTCGACCAACTCATCTTTCGAATTAAAAATTCAGTGTATTGTGAATAAATGTCCAAGATCAATATATTCTTTCGGTTCTAAAAATTCTTCAAACGTATTTGGATCTTCATCACCCTGTTAATGTAAAATAAAAATATTAGCAATCCAAAAATAAAAAATAAAAAAGAAATTCATAAACTAAAAAAAAAAATTCAGAACACTTTCGCCAAGGGAAGCGAATTCGGAAAAGAAATTTCGCCTGTCTGGGCGAAAATGTCGTTGAGGTATCGCCCAGATGGGCGAAAGTTGTCATGTATTTCTCTCATCTGGACGAAAGTGACCTAGAAACTGAAAAAAAAAATTCAATCGATTTTCTTACCTCACAACCAACATTTTCTCATAAAAATTCTTCAAAAGAATTCATATTTTCTTCTAATTTCGTTTTAATGTTTAAAGTTAGAGCTTTTTTTAGAGAGAGGTTAGAGAGAAAGTTTGTAGAGAGAGAAATATTTATGTTTAAAATGGATTATTTTCAAGTAATCTTGTAGATTTTTCAGTTATCTTTATCCACCCTTTATCATTTCATATTGAAATTGAATTGGTCAATTTTAGATTTTTGTGTCAATCAACTAGCAGTGCATCTTCTGTTTTTCTTTATAGAAAGCTATGCAGGTGCCCTTTTCTTATTTGGGAAACACATGACGTTTACTTTGAAACATTCCAGTACCTAAGCCAAAAAGTCATCTATTGATCAAGTTTTCAAAAAATTCTATTAAACTATTTTACTGTAAAGCAGAAAATTATTCCTCCCGAGTTTGTTTATTGTTTTGTTAATTCAAAATTATTTGTTTTATTTATGCATCTTGTTTGACCCAAGAAATCTTGTGATTATAATCTTAGGTGTGATCATTTTTATTAAAATTTTATTATACTTCCTCATAACTTAATACTTTTGTTAATTAAATATATACGTGATCTTTCCATTCTTAAGTTACACTCTATAGGTATTTTAACACTTTAAGTGTCTGTTCAAAATTTTCGTATATGAAAGTAAACTTTTTTTACACATGCTCATTCTCAGATGGTTTATATTTCTTACTAGGTTAGTGTAGCTCACCTCTTTCCATATTTTGTAGATAAGTTTGAGGTATGAGTCAAAGAAGAATCTTGGGATGATGGAGTTTGTGAATAGGAATTTTAATTAAATCATTTTCTTTTGATGAAACCACGAGGTACTTTGTTTGTTATATCTTGGAAGTTTATGGATTGTTGTATGTAAACTTTTTGACGTTTGGTGTTTTTGGAGTTCTCTTCAAGGGTGCTGTTATGTCACGTGCCCGAATTTGGGCCGTGACAATTGTACTCTACCCAGTAAATGAAAGTTTAACCTAATTCAATTAATTAAAACAAACATGATTCATATAGAATTATTATAAAAAACACTCAAACCATTACAACAAAATATAGATTTAGTGACATAGATTACATGACAGTTTTTCTCAGATGTCACAATTTGTCTATATTATAGCATTTGTCAATACCTTAAAATGAGCTGTCTAGAGTAACAAGAAATCTAACATAACGACCTAGTTATGGACACTTATAAACATATTTGTTACACAGTATGCCCACTGCGACATATAATACGTGTCCCTATTTTCAATCCCAAAAAAATAGCTATTGTTTGGAGTAAAGTTGAAAACTCTTTCAAGTATTTTGGCACCAAAATTTCCTCCCAAACCAAAAACCCTCTGCCTTCTCAAATCCAAGTCACTGACCCACAGGCATTTAGTTCTCTCTCTCCCTCCCTGTCCTCCCTCGTTCTTGTCCCCGTCCCTGATCCTTTTTCCATCTCAATTTTTCTGTCAAATTTATCTGTATTCCAACTTGCATCTCCTCTTGTCATTTGATTTTGAAAATTTCAGACTTCAATTTTTTGACAACGGTGGAATGGGTTATGGTTTTTTTTACTGTTTCACATAGCTGATTGAAGGAATTCGAAGGCGTTTGGAATGACTTTCGTAACCCCTAAACCATTTTTGAAGAGGTGAGTAGTCTAGATGGTAGGATATGTTCTCTCTGAGTCTGTTGAATGAGTGTACGCAAACATCAAACATATTTGGATACTGTTCTCAAACCCTTGTTGATGTTGACTCATTTGTTTTCTTGTAGTCTCATATTTGAGGTCTTATATAATTTGATGTTAATCTATATCAAAATTTGAGCTTTTTGTAGATGCAATATTTGTCGATGGTTGAGTCGGATTAGTAATTGAGTTTAAGATGATTTCTTTAGTTACTATGCTTGATAATATAGTGTGTTTTTTATTATGTTACTCAATTGTTATATGAATGATGGAATCTGAGTATTTTAAAGTTAAAAAAAAAAAAAATGTGCTCTTCTCTCTAAATGTCAAATATGGTGGAATATTGTTCTCTCTTATCATTTCTCATTTTCGCTCTATTTTGCTTGCAAACTTGCATTTCTTATTTCTGAAGCTTTTTTGAATTCACAAAAATCAGATATTCAAAGACATTTTATAAGAAGGCGGACAAGCCTTTTTTTGTTTATACTTTTTCCTTCTTTCATCTGTCTAAATCTTAGGAGTATTATACCTAAAGAAGATATACAAACCAGTTACACTAGACTACATCTGAACACATGATTAGGTATTTATACATAAACAAGAGAATAGCTCAGAAATGGATGATTTATTGGAAAAGACAGTAAATTTTCCGATGTTTCATGATCTAGTATATGTTTCATTAGTTGTATAATATCGGTATTGAGGTGCTTAGAAGTGTGTAGGCTTTATAGTGGAAAATACCCGAGCCATATCAGATATAGTAATAACTACAAAATGTGTTTATAGCTATTCTTGAACTTTTTTGTCCTATATACTTTCAATAGTCATATAATACTGAAACCATAGAGTGCATACTATTCGAACCATTATGAAGATTAATAAGCTCTTCTTTTGATGATATATTGATTTTGCTTTGATTGCTTTCACTTTGTCTTTGCCTAGAATCTTCTATGTTTGATGCTTTTGGTTGCTATTGGGAACAGAAGGATCATTATTTTTCAGCTGATTATTGGTGACTTTTATATTCATTGATTGCTGCTTGATTTTTTTTTTTGCCTCTATTTTGTATCATAGAGAGAACCATTTAATTTTCACAAACTCAAGAACTTTTGTATTACTTTACAACTAGTCTTGGTCCCTTTTTTATAATCTGGTAATACCATCCTTTCATTCAGCCATACAATAGTTAGTTCAATGAAAAGTTTATAGAGGATATGCCATGGTTGTAGGTTGTGGCATAGTGAATATAGAATATATTTCAAGATGTGGCATAAGCACATTATGCAATGCCCTACCCGTAAGTACCTAACATGATTTTAAAATTACGGACGTTATGAAAATAGAGTTTAGATCTATATTGGTGGAATATAGTGTTTTTGACACTTAGTGGTATTTTGGGATACTTAGGAATAAGAATAAAATTTTATTATATTGAGGTTTGATTATTAAGGTTTACAAATGCCTCTAAGTGGATTTTGTTTTTAATACATAGTAGGTGTATTTTAGAAATTTAAATACTTGACATTCTTATATGAGGTTAAAAAAAAAATTAACTATTAAGATTGCCGCCATCTCAACAGCACAGCCGTCACCACCACCATTTCCCTTGTCTTTCGTTTTTTCTTTTCCTTTCCCCTAACCGCCATTATGGCATATTTTCTTCTTCTTTCTTTGATAGAAACAATTTGGAGGAGCCATTAACATTAAATGTTAGTTGGTATGTTTTTTTTTCTTTGTATTTTCATTATAATACCTATATATATAGTTTAAGTGTATTGTTTCTTTTTTCTAGACTTTAGTATATAATGAGATTTATTTTTAGTTAGATTATAAATATAAATATATATATTTTAAGTTAGTTATTTATTTTAGGATTAAATGTTTTAAATGGATTTTTAGTATATAGTATATAGTTAATTATGGTTTCTTGGGAGAGTATATATTTTTTTAAGAGTATAGGATTTTCGATCTTTTTAAAGAACTATTATAAGTATGTATATAAGTATATATATATATCTCCTAAGCTCATTTCGTAGCATCTCGATATTATTTAAGGAATAGCGTTATTTGATCTGTACCTAGGTATTAAGTATTTTCGTATTATTATTTTGTAGGAACCTAGTAGCAGATCTGCATTCAGGTGAGTCCACAAACTCCGTTTTATTATGTTATTTCAAAAGTTACGGGCTATATAAATATGGTATCTAAACTTATCATAAAAGATCTGCTATTTTTGAAACGGTATAACGTGCCACGTTTTTCTTAATTGGAGATATTCTCCACGATGTGTTACATGTTCATTAGAAATGCATAGGATTGGTGCTCCGTGTATGTGTTATCTTTTTAAAATAGATTATTGCTGTGAAAAAGAACTAGTCTGTGCACGGGTTTTCTAGAAATTTTTATAAGGTAGAAATACTTTGTTTTTTAAAAGTCATATGAGTTGGCATGCATGAATGTAAACATGGAATGTTTGTAAAATCTGCATAAGCTGGAGAATGCTTTGGTCCTGAAAAGTTACATGTTTCAACAAGCATGAATATAGGCCTGGCATTGACATAATTGTGAAATTTACATAAGCATGTGATGACTGGCGGATGAGGATTTTTGGTGCTCTGAAATATGTTTATGACTTGAATCTGTTATGATGGCTGGGCAATTGGCCTTTCGATTTGTAAATACATATGAAAACCTCATTCCGACCAGAATTAAAGTTTGGTGAAAATCAAGTGAACGGATGCGTTAGCGGATTGCACTGTACGTGGCTAGTCCTTCGTACAAGGGCCTCTTCCGATGACGCGAACGGGGTTTTTGACTCTGAGGGTGGATCCACTTAAAGTGGGGCGTAGTACCTAGAGGGTGTTGCCCAATCGGTATTTACGTGGACATTGCATCATGCTCTACGGTGGGACGGTCGCCTAGTGGAGAGTCAGGAGGGGCTCGAAACTGAGGTTGGCCCCAAGGCAAACCTGGTAGATGTCCCAGGAGTCTGTAGCCTGTTTTGACCAGTTATATGGGAGTGCGGTTGTTTGTAATCGAGCGCTCGTATGGTGTTCGACTGGTATTGACTACGAGATGCCGGAACTTGGTTCCGATGGCCTTATTTTGGGGATCCGGACTTTTTCCATGGAGCCCCACTATTGCATTACATGTTCTTTTAAATTTGGGGCGTAGAAGCTGCGCTGATGTGTCTTGATTCGCTCAGACTTTCTAGCTCTGCTCGAAACCCTCATGTAGGTTCAAGCATCAGTTTTGTTAAAACATTAAAAGAGAATGTTTTCTTAAAATATTTCATGAACTGCTTTGTGATACTGCATCATCATTATTTTAAAGAAATCACTACCGTGCACACACACACGTGGACTCACTGAGTGTTCACGCTCATGTTTTTCCATATCATGTTTTCTTCTCAGATTAACTCAGGACAGTCAGAGATACAATAGACCGCTTTTACGCGTGGGATTTTGGTTCAAGTCTTTCCGGAAGGACATATGTTTTTGTGTTGCTCTCTTGTACTCGAGCCGTTTGTAAAGTATTTCTATCTTTATATCGAAATTACCATAGGATAAAAAGTTTTCTTGAACCCTATATTTTGAGCTCCTTTATAGTGTTTAGATTGTTTAGTTTTCTGTTGCGTATTGTATATATACTTCTAAGTGTTGCCCAGAGGGTTATGCTTTTGTTTTTAGACTTGTAATTTAGTGCCGAGAGGCACGTAGATATTCTACTCAGCGCAGTTGACCTAGTGGCAGAGTTGGGGGTATCACAGGTGGTATCAGAGCTCTAGGTTCGATTTGTGGTTAGAATTAGTAGATTCTAAACGAGTACTAGGTGCCAAACGCATAGCTTTATTTTACTCAAAGACTTTTAAGTTCCCTTTTCTCGTTCATTTTTCTCATAGTGTTACTAAATTTGTGGGAATAGTGTTCCTTTGTATACTATGCCATATTTTTGGTCATAACCACAATGAGAGGACATATAGATACATTAAGCTTTTGAATTGATGATGGTTCAGGTGACAGAGGACTAAGATTATTTGAGTCATCAAAAGAGGTTACTTGTTCTGAGACTTGTAGCTCGATTAAGAGATTTCGTAGGACATAAGGTATTAAGGGGAAGACTCTGATGACATGTGGTGTATAAACTACACGAAGAGTGAGTGTGAAGTTCTTATTAGGTACAAGATGTAATCCGTATCGATTCCTATCATCCCTACTTCAGTGATACCAAAGAACTCCATATACCTTGCAAAATGGATACTTTCATTATTGTTGTCCCAACAAAAAGGGTTCTCCGGTCTTTGGTTCTATATTCGATATATATTAAGTATTACTTCACGCTACCGATCCGTGAATGTAAAGATGGAGGTGAGCTAATGATGAGTTCAGCACGATAAGGAGAACAATAAGTGATGGTGAGGATGGGTAGACTAGAAGCTAAGTTTCTTAAGATTTAAAATATTGGTATATCTGGTGAATGAGAGATTTGTAGTCTAATATGAGAGCGGGGAATAATTGATATGGTTGTTGAGATCTTTCTGTGTGTTTGCTATGAATTACATCCAGAGTGCTTTTGATAAGCTCAGTGTTAGACCATAGTCTTTAGGAAGAAGATATATCTAAACTGGGTTGGTGTACTTGCATTCTTTAGTTTACACCGTACATATGTGTCAAGTATAAACCTGGTTTTGTGAGTGTGATTCTTTAGTAGCTGTATATAATCTGGAAGAGCTTAGGACCGTGTGATCGCAAATTATGTTATGTATGGTATCAATGGCAGATTTTGTATACATGCTCTACCCTGTGTACCAACGACTATTTTTATTAATAGAGAGGATGTTTCACTCTTTATTTGATATACAGTTCTAGTGTACGGTGTTTTGCATGTAAGTTCTAACCTATAAGCTACGGTTTAAATATTTAACATTGGGTAGATACTTTTGGAAAGGACGGTGGAAGTGCAAGGGGATAATAATTGTTTCACTCATTTGAGGGAATGAGTGTGATAGTAAGAACGGATTAGTTGACTGGACATGTGAATATGTGCATTATGCATGGAAGTTAGTTAAGTGTAGTCAGTTAATGTTTCTAATCTTTAGAGTTAGAATATCTAACGTACTCGTGTAACTAGTCCGACAAAGAGCCGATTCAATGATAAGGGAGTTACTTGATATCTTTAAAAGAAACTGGCAACCGCATCTCCAGAATGGGAAGTCGAGCCTAGGATAGAATAAAAAATAGAGGATGAGCCGATATTTCAAATCACATATTGGATGGACTGTCCGTAGGCACCAAAGTAGGAGTAGTTGATGGTACAGTTCAAATCTTTCTTCAACCAACAAGAATACTTATTGATCCTGGAGCTACGTATTCTTTTGTGAGTTTGCATTTCATAAAACATATTCCTATACCTTCTGTTGTCATGTGTTATCAGTTGATGGTTAGCACTCCTACAGACGTGAGAAAGATAGCGGAGGTAAAGTACCAAGATTGTGACATCTATGCCGAGAGTGTGATTCTATCCATTGACTTGATTGCCTTGCCATTGAGGGTTATGGCGTGATACTTGCCATGGACGATTGTCTAAACATTAAGCTGAACTAGACTATTTGTCGACGAAAGTTGGTTAAGTTTAGCCGACCGAGTATGTCAATCCTTGTATTCCAAGGGAAGTGAACAAAATGGGAAAATCCCTTTTTGTTTGGCATGAAGCTAGGAAGTTGTATAGAAAGAATGTCAAAGGTACCTAACATATTTACTCAACAAGCCAAAGGAAGAAGTAAAATTAGAGACGGTACCCGTGGTGAAAGAGTTTATAGATGTTTTTCCCGAAGAATTAATGATGTTGCCCCAGATCGAGAAGTGGAGCTCAGCATAGAGTTGGTACCCGGTGCTAAACCAATATCTCGAAATCCCATAGCGGATGGTACAGGACGAGTTGACAGAGTTGAAACAACAACTACAAGAATTGTTGAAACAAGAATATATCAATTGCCTCAGTTTACATACTGATTCCTTGCCAGACCGGAGGGCCCTCGCCGAAGAGACTCTCGCCTTGCCATTCCGACTGGCAAGTGTCAAGCTTTACGCGGATATTGTTCAATCGTCGGTACCTATAGGTTAGAAGTACTTGGGGCGATGCGCACAGGAACGAGCATTCACACCAGACTACTTTTCTCTGCCTTTTTCCAAGACTTCGGGTCGCACCGCTGCACCGTCAAGCTGCAAGTGGAAAGAAGGAGTCCAACTGATAAGAGAAAGCTTTAATAGGTGCCGGGTTTTCCACAAATACAGTGTAAATATCTAATCAGTGATAATTAAGTAAGAGTACTAACTCATTAAAGATCCGTTCTTCCCATGGATAGTTATGTGAAAGTCTCGGCATACTAGAATTTGTTTTCGATTCATCTGACTCATCATGTTTTCCCCCGGTTGTGAATCACAATTGGAAGGTGACTCGGAGTGATCCATCACTTCTTCATTTCAGCCTCTTTTGGAGGATTTATGACTTGGGTTCTATCTGAAATTCCTATCTTTCTATCTAAAATTCCTATCTTTCTGTCTGGGGATCGCGGAGGCCTTTTTCTTGTTCCTACTTGAAAAGTCAGACCTTACTGTTAGTCTTGTTGGAGCTGCGGAAATGATAGGACTCGTCAGTGTCGATGTCACTGCAACCAAGGTATGCGACCTTCAAAACAACCACTACACTCCCTTGAAATCTCAAGGTAGAAAAGCGCCCGTATGGCCCATTCTCTTGTTTGCATATCCAAGAGGCGCTCTCTTATCCCTTGATGCTGAAAAAGCCAATTCCGTACCCATAGTCATTCCTCTCTCTGGTAGCAATCTGGTCCCCAGTCGGTGGTAGTAAAGGAAGAAAGGCTAGCTATACTTTCAACAGGAGAAACTAAACTTTGAATAGAAGGATCAGTGCCCGTAGCAGTCCTGGAGTTAGGTTATGATGGTTGTGATGAGCTCTACTAGAAAGAAAAAACATCTCTTCTATCAGGTCCTGGTTCCAGAAGGTAAAATAAAACCTTTTAAGCTGCTGTCAATTTTCACAGCCTTACCAATGGCCTTTCCCATAGCCATGAGGGTTTCTTTCTCAAAGAACTCTATCGGTAGATTACGTGTCACGTCATGGTAAGCGATCATCAAGTCTGCCACTTTCTTGTTGCTACGAACAAGTCGAATGATTCCCTAGGTTATGCAGTGACCGACGAACTACGTGGGAAAATGGACCTTCTTTCTTTTTAAGCAAGATTTTTGGAAAAAAATAATTCCATTCAGTTCTCTTTCGGAAAACTTGCGGGTCGCGGATTAGTTCGTTCTGCGTCGCCAGCGGCCTAACTCAAATAAACCATTTGACCTCTCTTCCCGTGTGACTAGGAATGCTCAGTGACAACCTCTCAATTGTCACCGCCTTTCTTCCCCTGAGTCCTCTTCATAGTGTGGAGAACTGGAAGGTTAATATTTTTTTTATTCTCACTCGTAACAATGAATGGAGACTTCCAACCGTTATGATGCCCTCCCGTCTGCAAAAGGCTTTGAGCTCATCCAAGTACATCTCCTTGGAGTGCATTAGGTTTGCTTGTAAACAAGAAATATGGGGCCTTAGGCCTATGTGTGTAGACTTCAAATGACTAAATAGTATGACAATTAAAAACAAGTACCCACTTCCACTTATTGATGAGTTGCCTGATCACTTCGAGGAGTAGGATGCTATTCCAAATTAGATGTAAGACAAGGATACCATCAGGTATAAACAAAAAAAAGAGATATTCCCATGACATTTTCCAACACCTGATATAGGCATTATAAGTTTGTCTTATGCATTTGTATTGACAAGTACACCTGCGACATTCATAGAATCGATGCATAGGATTTTTTTGTCTTTACTCGGATAAGTTTGTGGTGATTTCCATTGATGATATTTTTATGTATTAACCTAACCTCGAAGTACATGAACATCTTTGAAGAATGTTGTAAACCCTATAGGAGCATAAGTTGTACATCAAATTTAGTGAATGTAAGTTTTGAATGGCGACAAGTGACTTCCTTAGGGCACGTGATTACTCTGGAAGGAGTATCAATAGACCCAGTAAAGGTAGAGAAGTGACCAATTGGACGCAACCCAAAATATCAATAAAGGAAAATATCTTCTTGGGTATGAGAGGGTATTATCGAGATTCATAACAAATTTCTTTTAGAATCGTTAGACCTTTAGCACAACTTATAAGTAAAGCATCGACTAACTTCAGCACGAGTTATGCTACTACCCAATTCAAGTGAGGTGTATTCCCTATAAAGGGAAGGCCTAGAGACAGTTTTGATGCAAGATAGATAGGTCATTGATTATATTTAAATTATATTGGAGGGTTATGAGCGACACTATCCAACAAAAGACATGAGACTAATAACTATAGTGCGTCTAGCGTACGGTGATTTCACTTATATGGGGAAAATATGAGATCTTTATTGATCATAAAAGATTATAGTACTCGCTTTCCTAGAAGATTTAATATAAGGCAATGTCGATGGATGGGGCTATGGAAATATACTGATGCCAAGTTAACTAACATATAGGAAAAGTTAATGTGATGGTGGATTTAAGTAAAAAGGAGGCAAAGATATCAAGTCTCACCGTCACCTCTACCTTGCAACAAGATAGTACAAGCACCTAAAAGAATAGTATGAGATTCTTGGAATTTAAGGACCGAGCGGAAGTTAAGAAGTAGACAGATTATCGAACATTAGAAACCAATAGGAGCTGGTACTTTTATAATCGGTTGTACATTCCTGACGATACCAAGCTTAAGTGTAAATACTAGAAGCACCCAGAAGTAAGTATTCAATGCACCCTGGAGAGAATAAGAAGTATAAAGATTTAAAGCAAAACTTTTGGTGGAATGGAATGAAGAGAGAGATTGCAGAGTATGTAGCGGCCTATCTACATGTCAAAGGGTTAAGGCGGAACACCAAAAGTCAGCAGGACTACTACAACCGCTACCTGTTCACAAAAGGGAAATAGGATCATATGACAATGGACTTTATCACAGGATTGCCCCGGACCAAGGGGTATAAGGATGCTATCTGGGTGATCGTTGATCGTTCAACGAAAGTGGCACATCTTATTGCCATTAATACGATATACCTTTTGGACAAGTTAGCGCAAATCTATGTAGACAAGATTGCACGACTTCATGGAGTGCTTGTTGATATTGTATTGGACTGAGACCCAAGGTTTACCTCAAGGTTTTGGCCCAAGTTCTAGGCAACTATGGGAACCAACCTAAGTTATAGCGCCACAGCACACCCTAAACTGATGGATAGTCTGAAAGGACAATTCAAACCCTAGAGGATATGCTAAGGTTTTCGCCTTGGACTTTGGGAACAAGTGGGTTGACAATCTTGCTTGTGCTGAGTTTGCTTATGATAATAGCTACCACTCTTAGATAGGAATGGCACCATTTAAAGCATTATATAGTAAGAGATACAGAACACCTTATACTGGGATGAAGTTGGAGTTTGATCCCATTGGAGACAAAGAGACTTGATGCCAGAGTTGGAGGAGATGTAGAAACAAATTAAGATAACTCAAAATTGGCTTCGGACAACTAAAAGTAGATAGAAGAGCTATACCGATAATCGAAGGAGAAATCTGGAGTTTAGTATGAGAACTCGAGTTTTCGTAAATCTTACGCCTTGTCACAAAAAGTTTAGATATTTAAAGAAAGGAAAAAATTAAGCTCTCGATATATTGGACCGTTTGAAGTTAATGACAGGATTGATAAAGTGGCGTATCAGCTAGCCTTACGAGTGAACTGACGGGTATACATGACGTGTTCTATGTGTTACAATTGAAGAAGTCTCATCCTACACCTGATCATGTTCTCAATGATGACCAATTGGAATTATGAGCCGATCTGTCATACGAAGAGAAACCAACTGAGATTTTAGAACGAAGCGTAAAAGAGTTACGCGGGAGACAGATTCCAATGTGTAGAGTGATATGGAGACATCATGGATTTGAAGAGGCAACTTGGAAGACTGAGGAATACTTGAAGAAAAGCATCCAGAGCTTATAGGTACATGACTAATAAATTTCGAGGACGAAATTTCATTTAAGGAGGGTAGAATGTAACGCCCTACCCCCTAAGTACCTAACATGGTTTTAAAATTACAGACGTTATGAAAATAGAGTTTGGATCTATATTGGTGGAATATAGTGTTTTTGACACTTAGTGGTATTTTGGGGATACTTAGGAATAAGAATAAAATTTTATTATATTGATGTTTTATTATTAAGGTTTATAAATGCCTCTAAGTGGATTTTCTTTTTAACAGGTAGTAGGTGTATTTTAGAAATTTAAATACTTGACATTCTTATATGAGGTTAAAAAAAAAAAAAGAAAGAAAACTTAACTATTAAGATTGCCGCCACTTCAACGGCACAACCGTCACCACCACCATTTCCCTTGTCTTTTTTTTTTTTCTTTTCCTTTCCTCTAACCGCCATTATGGCATATATATATATATATATATAGGTCATAAGACTTTTGTTTTTTTATTTCTAGCATTTGCTAGCAATATATATACATATATATTAGGAGTAATTTTTTCCTTTTTCTTCTTCTTTCTTTGATAGAAACAATTTGGAGCAGCCATTAACATTAGAAGTTAGTTGGTATGTTTTTTTTTTTTTCCGTTTTATTTTCATTATATTACCTATATATATAGGTTAAGTGTATTTTTTTCTTCTAAACTTTAGTATATAGTGAGATTTATTTTTAGTTAGATTATATATATAAATATATATTTTAAGTTAGTTATTTATTTTAGGATTAAATGTTTTAAATGGATTTTTAGTATATAGTATATAGTTAATTATGGTTTCTTGGGAGAGTATATAGTTTTTTAAGAGTATAGGATTTTCAATCTTTTTAAAGAACTATTATAAGTATGTATATAAGTATATATATATATCTCCTAAGCTCATTTCGTAGCATCTCGATATTATTTAAGGAATAGCGTTATTTGATCTGTACCTAGGTATTAAGTATTTTCGTATTATTATTTTGTAGGAACCTAGTAGCAGATCTGTGAGTCCACAAACTCCGTTTTATTATGTGATTTCAAAAGTTACGGGCTATATAAATATGGTATCTAAACTTATCATAAAAGATCTGCTATTTTTGAAACGGTATAATGTGCCACGTTTTTCTTAATTGGAGATGTTCTCCACGATGTGTTACATGTTCATTAGAAATGCATAGGATCGGTGCTCCGTATATGTGTTGTCTTTTTAAAACAGATTATTGTTGTGAAAAAGAACTAGTCTGTGCACGGGTTTTCTGGAAATTTTTATAAGTTGGAAAATACTTTGTTTTTGAAAAGTTATATGATTTGGCATGCATGAATGTAAACATGGCATGTTTGTAAAATCTGCATAAGCTGGAAAATGCTTTGGTCCTGAAAAGTTACATGTTTCAACAAGCTCATAGGCCTGGCATTGACATAATTGTGAAATTTCCATAAGCATGTGATGACTGGTGGATGAGGAATTTTGGTGCTCTGAAATATTTATGACTTGAATCTGTTATGATGGCCGGGCAATTGGCCTTTCGATTTGTAAATACATATGAAAACCTCATTCCGACCAGGGTTAAAGTTTGGTGAAAATCAAGTGAACGGACGCGTTAGCGGATTACACTATACATGGCTAGTCCCCGTACAAGGGTCTCTTCCGATGACGTGGACGGGTTTTTTACTCTGAGGGTAGATCCACTTAAAGAGGGGCATAGTACCTGGAGGGCGTGGCCCAATCGATATTTACGTGGACATCGCATCATGCTCTGCGGTTGGACGGTCGCCTAGTGGAGAGTCAGGAGGGGCTCGAAACTGAGGTTGGCCCCAGGGCAAACCTAGTAAGTGCCCCAGGAGTCTGTAGCCTGTTTTGACCAGTGATATGGGAGTGCGGTTGTTTGTAATCGAGCGCTCGTATGGTGTTCGGCTGGTATTGACTACGAGATGCCGGAACTTGGTCCTGATGGCCTCGTTTTGGGGATCCATACTTTGTCCGTGGAGCCCCACTGTTGTATTACATGTTTTTTTAAATTTGGGGCGTAGAAGCTGTGCTGATGTGTCTTGATTTGCTCAGACTTTCCAGCTCCGCTCGAAACCCTCATGTAGGTTCAAGCATCAGTTTTGTTAAAACATTAAAAGAGAATGTTTTCTTAAAATATTGCGTGAATTGCTTTGTGATACTGCATCATTATTATTTTAAAGAAATCACTACAGCGCACACACACACGTGGACTCACTGATTGTTCGCGCTCGCGATTTTCCATATCATGTTTTCTTCTCAGATAAACTTAGGACGGTCAGAGATACAATAGACGGCTGAAGTTTTAGGCGTGAGATTTTGGTTCAAGTCTCTCCGGAAGGACATATGTTTTTGTGTTGCTCTCTTGTACTCGAGCCATTTGTAAAGTATTTCTATCTTTATATCGGAATTTCTATAGGATAAGAAGATTTCTTGAACCCTATATTTTGAGCTCCTTTTTAGTGTTCAGATTGTTTAGTTTTCCGCTGCGTATTGTATATATACTTCTAAGTGTTTCCTAGGGGGTTATGCTTTTGGTTTTAGACTTGTAATTTAGTGCCGAGAGGCACGCAGATATCCTACTCAGCCGCAGTTGACCTTGTGACAGACTTGGGGGTATCACACATTAAACTAGAAATTGTTTTTTGTAGCTTCAAATCAATGAGCACCCGTTATTTTCTTGGTGCTACTCTGATTGAGCCAGGTTTTTATTCTAAAATTTCCTTTATGAGTTGGAAAGAAAAGGAAAGTGCAAAATAAAGTGATAAATGTGGCAGATACTGGATGTTGTTTTAGCACCAGTTGTTTGAATGTTTAACAGAGGTGGAGTCTTGATATGACAAAAAAGTTAAAGTGATGGTTTAACGGATAAAACATCAATGAGGGACCTCCAATTTTGTAGAATGAAGTAATACCTCCCGCCAAGTTTTACAATAGTTTTCTTTTTTTCCTTGCTTGTACGTTAATTCTTCCACTGCTGCTCTTCAACCTATAATTAGTCATTTCCATGTGTAATCAATGTCCTATCTATCCCTTCCCCGTGCTATCTCTGAATAGTCTCGTGCCCAACGTGTTATGTTGTATACTTTGTAATTCACATAATGCCCCTCTCCCCTTCCACATTTAAAGTTATCTTAAACAAATTGGAGGCATCTGTTTATATGCCTTTTAGACTTGGAATGGTTTGAAAGCCTGTTGTATTTTAACTTTTCAAGAATTATATGTTGTTTTCCTCAAATGAACATTTACATTTTGATTTCATTCATTCCATAGAAGTTCAAATTATTAAAACTTACAGTTGTCTCTTTCTAATATGGACATGATGGATGACAAATGTCGATTATTCTAATACTGTTATTCACTTCAACTTTCTTGTAAAGTTTTGGAAAATGAGAAATATGGTTTTCTTATTTTCCGGTGAATTTTGCTTTTATTTGGGTAACATATCTAAAACTTTTTTGCAAGTTCTTGAAATCAAAGATAGTACTAGATTGATGATATATGATCCCGAGGATCTCTTCAAGGGCATTAGTAGGGAAATTTAGAAGAGCCATGAGTCTTAGAGATTGAACAGCCATGGCCATCTACTTGGCTGTTGACATTATATTATCTTCTCAGCCTTTATTTTAGATTTGCTACATTACAATCATGTCCTCACTCTTTATTTCGGAGTAAATTATGATTTTCGTTTTGATTCCATCACTGCAACTTGAAGCCTTATATAAAGTGCATAAAGGAGATAATGTTTATGTGAATGGAATGAATTGTTTGTTATCCATTCTTATCAAAGCTTGAGGAAACTAAGAGATATATAGTTTTCTCTGATGATGCATATGAATATTGCTACTTTTTGGGATTGGGAAACGTGAAAAGTTGCTCATGATCTCTACAAGTTGTTGAATTAGATTAACAGAGAAAATTAATATATAATTTTGTGCCTGGCTATTCTAATTTAGCGTGTTAATTTTACTTTCTTATGTGTTTGGCTAATAAGTGACTTTCTATCAAACTTAAACCTCTTTTGCACCAAGTAAAGTTTGTTGCCCTGTTCTTTTAGGGGAAAAATTTGCTAATTAATGCTCTTTATGTTATAATCTAATAAATTTGATTAGCTTTGTACTTTGGTGACGCCCATGAGTTTTGTTGATCCAACCAAAATTGTTACAATGTTATCATTGTTTTAGGTAAATACTTTCTTATACATCATGATCTTTTTGAAAGTATTGGGAGATGCTCTTCAAGTTTCTATTGTGGTATATTAGTTAAAACACTTTCATTATATGTCATACATATCAGTTAAAACACTGATGGTGGAATTTTATTGAATGCATGCTGGTTACACAAGAATAATACTCCTAAAATGCTTGTCACACTAGAGCCATTTCTAAGTGTGTGATTGTCCAAATAGATTAGGTTTTCTATGTAATAGCATCTATTCCAGATTAAACTGGTAAACTTAAACATGAAGAATTTAGATGTGTTAAATATTTGAAATAACT